>OZ005650.1:331813823-333253823 GCA_963930645.1 Salticus scenicus | reverse complement strand
CCATCACAGTGTCTATGGATGCGTATAACTTTGAATTGCCGGCGGTCATGTCTAAAATTCTTTTGTTTATTTTATTGACCCACTCGTTCTTAGGCGATAGCACTGCCCTCTCACACAACCATTCATCATTACTTATATTAACATCCAAATCGGGAAAGACTTGCATGAGAAGTTCGCCTTCTGTAGCTACTGAATGGGAAAATTCTTCGGAAAATTGAATTTTCCCATCTGCGTCCATCTCTAGACGACCCTCACCAATTTTCAAAAGTTTATTTGCAAAGACACCTGATTCTTGGTCGTTGTACAGTCGGACGTGCATGTTGCATGTAAGATGGAGCTTTTCAATCCTATACCAGAGTGGCGACGCCTTGAGACATGCGTTTATTTCATCCGCCGGTGTGCCCTTCTCAATAACTGGTAGTGTCTGTCTAAAGTCGCCTGCGAGCAAAACGACAACGCCGCCCATCAACGTATGGTTGCCGCGGATATCCTGCAGGCTGCGGTTCAACGTCTCTGTGCGACATTGTGCACTCCTCCCATACTATCAACTTGCACTGTTGCAAAAGGACTCCCCGTCCGCTGTTTTTGGTAATGTTGCATGTTGGGGTATCTTCGCTTGCAAGATTAAGCGGCAATTTGAAAATGGAATGTGCAGTCCGGCCACCGTTAAGCAAAGTTGCAGCAATGCCCGAAGAAGCTACAGCCAGAGCTATATTGCGGTCCTTGCGAATTTGGGCAAGCAGAAGATTCAGCACAAATGTCTTACCCGTACCACCTGGTGCATCAAGAAAGAATAATCCCTCCTCTCCACTATTTACTCGGCACAAAATCGTTTCATAGACTTGACGCTGCTTAGGAAGTAATCGTGGTACCATTTCATTGACCTGCGCTTCTAAAACCGCGATATCGTAGTTTAGCTCCGTTACAACATCGCTTGACAATTCCCCTCTTCTCTGAGGTGTGGGTAGGCCGAAATCAGCAAGACATTTTCCAGATATGGAAATCATTTTATCTTCAATCAATACTAAAGCTTCGTTAATGATTAGATCATTGTGAGTGCCATCCAGCCTATATGCAATATCTTCTGATAAAGCGTCCTTGTATTTATCCCACAGCTGGAGCGGGTTTGATAGTCCGCAGGTGCTCACTAAAATCGCAAACAGGTCCCTAACTTTGGCTGCTGAGCGACAAAGGACGGCTTCCGCCATAGTTGCGTCCCACTGGTTGTCATTTTCT
Organism: Salticus scenicus; assembly: GCA_963930645.1. Lineage (NCBI taxonomy): Eukaryota > Metazoa > Arthropoda > Arachnida > Araneae > Salticidae > Salticus > Salticus scenicus. The sequence goes on along the minus strand of OZ005650.1, from coordinate 333,252,587 downwards.
AATAGTCCGCGAGCCTCACATGCTTCCCTAAACGTTACTCGCTCTTGACTGTCTACGGTTTTAAGCCTCTGGAAACTTGTCGGGCCCCGCACCTGATTCAGCAACATTCGCAAGCAAAAACATTCAAAGTTGCTGACGTGCACAGTATATATCGACCCAATGCGTCTCCTGCCTTCACACCTGGCCAGTTTTCAACCGGTGTTCCCTGTACACGACGCTTCCATTCCTTCCTAGATGCATTCCACGTATAGTGCCGTGGTACATCAGAGTAGAGCAGGGTTTTGGCAAAGTTGTCATTTTCGCACAGTTCGAAGAATGCAGTCAGTGTTGTTTTCGGAGGTGTAGCCACTCTGTCTAGGAAATTCTGCTCAGTGAAGTATACTCGCTCGCCATTGGATAAGTGAATTGCCAGATGGGTGACAGCGGGGTGTCTCTCGTGCAGCGGTAAGCCCAAGATCCTCCATGCTGCTTCGTTGCTGCTGACGTATCTACCTGCCCTAAATGTTTGCATTTCATCTCTGAGGGTAATACCGGCGTTATATTGTTGGACACTAAAAACAGCTTGGTCATTTCCTTTGCAAATATATTTGCAAATGTATTTAATCGCTTGCACAGAACTACAATATTCAACATTTAAATGTGCATTAAATATTTTAGACAACAGGGGCGAATGCGGCACAATCCAACTATTGTCCACTTCAACTTCCACAGGACCGCCACGAATTGTAATTTTAGTAGTCCTACCACCATGATCGGGTGCTCTCCGCCTGTATAGGGGATATCCATTGTTATTTGTCTGCGTATCCTTCAATAGTGCCGGGGATACCTTTTTGTGCACTTTCCGTCCTTCATGCAAGGAGACAATTGGTTTTCTACGCCGCAGGGTCCGTGAATCATGTTTTTTACAATAATTTCATGTAACTTTTTATCCGTACTCGGGTCAGAGATCTCGGCACTAATAATGTCGTCAATTTGGGTGGGACATATTTTTTCTTTAAGCCACAGCAACAAATGTAGTACGTGGGGCAATCCACGTTTTTGCCACTCAATCGAGTACAAAAAGCATTGAGCCTCTCCATATATTCGGCCTTTAGTAAGTAGAGCTACTAATTTATGGTCCTTTATATGGTACACTCTAGCTATGAGATCATGTCTGTCGTTTGCCGTCTGGCCAGGCATAAACGCTTCAGTTATTTCTGTCCAGGCAGGTTTGCACGTGAACGTAATAAATAGGTCTGGTCGCCCTTAGTTGCGAACGTACGCAAATGCGTCTTGTGTGTACTCGTGAAGGTATCTCGGGCTGTTTACAAAAGATGAGGGAAGGATTACTATTTTCCCTAAATTGTTGGGGTCGACATTACCATCGGTTCTTATGGCGTCCTGTAAATGTACGTAGCTCTCTGCTCGCAGTATTGTCTGATTAAGCGCTATGTATTTCAAGCGCTCACTTTCTATTTTGATATACATATCCACCAGAAATTGGTTCAAAAGTTGCCTACATCGCAGTAGTAAATTAAAATCATTTCGCCGGAACATCATGTGGAACGTGTAAAAGTCCATGCAGGATACCTTTTTGTTTGATATTGGACGGCTAGTAGCTGGATTAATTAATTGGATGTCAAAGTGGTATCCCTCCTGCCCTTTCCAAAATATGAGTGGGTACTCTAAAGTATCGTAGAACCAGTGCGTATCGGCGATTCTAGAAAGCGTGCCGTCACGTGTTCGTAGAACAATGTCTCTTGCTGTGGTCTGCTCGCTGCCTGCAATCACGACTGCTATTTCGTTGCTAGTTGGAGCATTGTAGCGTCGCTCGTGTTGTCCGCGCGGCACTCTGTCGGGGTGGACTACTAACTTACAGCTTTCATCGGGCATATTGTCAAGTGCCGTTTTAAATTCCCTGACTAAGGCGTTATTGTCGAGCAGTACTCGTTGTACTTTACGGACCGTCTCTTTATAAACTCCTGTAATTAGCCTTGACCGTCGCTCAATTTCGGCTTCCGCGTCGCCCATGAAATAGACCTGTAAGAACTCTGGCTGCGTGTTCGAAGTAGGCAGTAGAGACCAAATTCTATGATACACTTGACCTTGAATGGTAAAAGTTGGTGAAAATCCTGGCATTGCGATCACTCTGTCAGCACCAAAAGATGTCATATGGAAACATAAATTATATTTTCTAATATTATTTAGAGAACGCCGTGATTCCACTGTCTCGTAAGAAAATAAATGTTTTAAAGGCTCCACCGGTTCCTCTATTAAAAGAACGGAAACTTTTCCTCCAGAACAACACATTCCTGCAGTTTCTTCCTTCCATTTAAGTGCCCTGCAAAATTTACACTCTTTACTTATCCTCTGCATTTTGATAAGCCCGTGTCTGGCGTAGTCAAGAGTTGAATCATATTCAAACGCAGCTTTATCAAATACGGACCACGTTTTTCTTGTAAACGTTTGCCGTCGCTGTACCTTCCGCTCAGCAATGGCTCGCCGTCGATTTTCTGCCTCTTCAAGAGATTCATTAACACGTTGGGTTGCCAAATATTCAGCGTGTTGTTGCCGCCTCAGTTGTGATTGCTCCAGAGTTTCAGCAACGCGTTGGGTTGCCAAATATTCAGCGTGCTGTTGCCGCCTCAGTTGTGATTGCTCCAGAGTTTCAGCAGCGCGCTGGGTTGCTAAATATTCAGCGTGCTGTTGCCGCCTCAGTTGTGATTGCTCCAGAGTTTCAGCAGCGCGTTGGGTTGCCAAATATTCAGCGTGCTGTTGCCGCCTCAGTTGTGATTGCTCCAGAGTTTCAGAAGCGCGTTGGGTTGCCAAATATTCAGCGTGCTGTTGCCGCCTCAGTTGTGATTGCTCCAGAGTTTCAGAAGCGCGTTGGGTTGCCAAATATTCAGCGTGCTGTATTCGCCTCATTTCTGAATACTTCGGTTTTTCAGCTGATCTGGAAATAGCCTGTCGCTCTGCTTGCTCAATTCTTCTAAGCTCCGCTTGAGGAGTCGTCTCTTGACTTCTAGCTACTTTCACAGCCCGAGCTTTATTATTTCTGCTGGAAAGATTAGATTTGCGTTTTCCGGGCATTTCGAAAAACTATCAAATAATAATAATAATAATAAAACCCTTAAAAGGGAACTAAAAACAAAGTACTACTATGAAATAATAACAAATCAAAAGAATTAAAACTACTAACAAAAAGAAAAGTAAATTATAATTCAAAAAAGTAAGAAAACGCACGTTAAATGACAAAGTGAACTAAAAAGTTAAAAATGAGAATAGTAATTAACCAAAAATATTGAACGTGTGATGCTTTCTACTTATCTATATAATATTTCTTTAACGTGGTCCAATTACGATATACATGGGGATAAAAAATAATATTTATAAATGGACAATATTTACACACGCGCAATAAGCTCAATAATTTAATAAGAAAAAATGACGACATTTGTCTGGTAAGAGTATACAGTACAATTTCCGGTGCATTCTAACACCCCACGTATAGCCTTGTAAAATTAGTTGCAACCGATTATTAAAAAAAGAAAATAATTCGTTTAAGCACTAACCAATTTTATTTTGAAGACGTGTTCAAAGTTTAAATAAGATTACTGCATTAGTTTTTGAGAAATCGTATACACCGTTTTTATGAACGGTCTCCGAAAAACAAGACTTACTGATTGAATTTTCCAAAACATTTAATGAAAATTTTATAAAATATTGTTTAGTCTCTTTTATAGGCTCAAAATTTTGAATAAAACATCTTATATTTAAAAAAATAAGAGAAAATGTGATTTTTACTTTCTTCTATATGTAATATAGAGAAAGTATTGGATTCGCGAAAATTTTCGACCTCCGTTTTTTGACGGATCTACACGTTTTGGGATGTCCTGAACACGAATTGATAGTTTTTAAAAAATGTCTGTCTGTGCGTCTGTCTGTCTGTCTGTCTGTATCATTTTTTTGTGGACGCTGTATCTCACGAACCAATGAATGAAATTTAACCAAACTTGGTATTTAGTTGCACCCTGACATGAACTGGTGCCCATTAGATTTGGGGATCAATAGCTCAACAGGTGGCGCTGTGATCGCATTTTATGCAAATTTTTAACATGGCAGAATAGGACAAAATTCCGTATAAATGGGCATAATGAGAGTTATTTTACACTTGTGATTGTAAAATTAATATGAATTATTGATAATAGTAGTAGTTAACTAGGAAAAAAAAAATGTGCATGGGGGAGCATCGGTTCCCCCCTGGGGGGGGAAGTACCCCCCCGGGGGGGGGGGGTTAAATTTTGAAGATGGGTATCATTCGAAAGATCTCGTCAATACCTTTAAAACGAATGGTTGAACCATAAATCTGTGATAATTTAAACAAAGTTATCGATTTTTTTTACTTTTAACAAAAAAAAAAAACTTAGGAAAAAAATCGTATTTTTTTTTTTTTTTTTTTAAACGAAATTTTACCAAACTTGGTATTTAGTTGGTCCTCGACATAAACTGGTGCTGATTATATTTGGGGATCAATAGCTCAACAGGAGGCGCTGTGATAGCATTTTATCTAAATTTTTAACATGGCAGAATAGGACAAAAATTCGTATAAATGTGCATAATAACAGTTATTTTACACTTGTGATTGTAAAATTAATATGAATTATTGATATTAGTAGTACGTAACTAGGAAAAAATTTTTGCGCATGGGGGGGCATCGCTTCCCCCCCTGGGGGGAAATACCCCCCCCCCCCCCGTGGAGGGTAAATTTTGAAGATGGGTATCATTCGAAAGATCTCGTCAATACCTTTAAAACGAATGGTTGAACTATAAATCTGTGATAATTTAAAATAAAGTTATCGATTTTTTTTTTTACTTTTAACCAAAAAAAAAAAAAAAAACTTAGAAAAAAATTCGCATTTTTTTTTTTTTTTTTTTTTTTTTTTAATATTGTTAGTGATTGAATATGTATTAATTTTTACAAAAAAAAAAAAAAAAAAAAAAAAACCTTAGAAAAAAAAAATCGTATTTTTTTTTTTATTTATATATTTTTTTTTTTTTATATTGTTACTGATTGAATATGTATAGGAAAATATAGAAGAAAGTCTTGTGGTGGCCACAGCATACTAGTTTTTTAAGCCTTCGAAACTCATATATCCACTTAACATGGAATACGCAAAATCATATTTTAAAGTAAAGTATTATTTTAGGCAAACGCCTATTGGCGGCGTTAATTTTTCTTAAGAAAAAAAAAAAAAAATGTAATTGCACGTGACCGTCAAACAATGTGTTAAAGTGTTATTGTTGCAAATATAAAAAGTATTTAAAGAATTTTAAAATCATTTAAATCATCAATTAAAATTTTAAGAAAATTTAATTACAATAAAATTTAGACTTATTATAAATTAAAAGCATTTAAAATATAAAACTTATGAGATAATGCATGAAATATTACACAAAACATAAAATTAAACGTTTCGAGCTTTTTTAGCTCTTTATCAGTACAGACAAAAAAAAATGAACAACTTAAAATAGTGCAACATACTCTACCGGCTCAGCGTACAGTCGGTAACAAAAGTGTCCGAACACTAGCAGAAATTCCTATGTAAAAAAAGTACACTTCATACGGTTTTGTTAAATGAATCCTTGTCGAATCCTGTACTTAGTCATTGTAAGACCATGATTCGATAAGGATTTATTTAACAAAACCGTATTAAGTGTACTTTTTTTAGACAGGAATTTTTGCTAGTGTTCGGACACTTTTGTTACCGATTGTATGCCTCATTCAGAGGAATGCCATCAGAAAAATCCTGGAATGGTAGTCAGAACAATTAAAACAATTTCAATACTTTCAAAATCAGGGGAAAATTTGGTCTCTATGGCCGATCATTTGCCGATCATCTGTACTAATAAGGAGCTGAAAAAGATCATTTTGTCTAAATTTATGTTTTGTTTATTATTTTACGTATTATCTCATATGTTTTATATTTTAAATGCTTTCACATTGTAATACGTTTGTTTTTATTGTAATTAAATTTTCTTCATAATTATTTCTTCATTTGTTAGAAAATTGTTTTTAAAATGATATATAATTGATTAAATTAACTGCAATAAGTAAACGACAGTCATGTAAAGTTGCTTTTTATTAACTATATAGTTCACGATTTTTCCTGAAATGATCTAAATAACAGTAATTTATGGCGTTATCTAAGCTATACAACGCCTTAATTAGGTGAAATAATAAAAAAATTTCGATGCAATTTTGTAGCCAATACTGTCCATTCTGGGTAAGGCTTTCGTAGAATCAATATTTTTGAATTTCACTGCTTCAGGTTTACATTTTCTTTCATATTCAACATAATGTCTCATGGATTTTATAACGGTTTCTGTGTGTAACACTTTACATATTAAATTCTGTTGGCGATGCTTTACCATTGTTTGAGCGAACATTTCTTGTAGTGACGAAAAATTTAAATTATTACAAAATACTTCATCTGAAGATTCAGTTTCTTCTGAAGGTGAAACTGGATATTGGGTAATTTCATCATTTTTCATGCTAATCTCAGAGATATCACCTTGACTGGTTTTAGAACTTATTGACTGACTTTGATCTGCATATTCAGTTTTTTGTAAACATAGAATTTCATCAGCAGATTCACTTTCTTCTAAAACTAGAACTGGATATTGGGTAATTTCATCATTTTTCATGCTAATTTCAGAGATATCACCTTGACTGGTTTTAGACCTTATTGACTGACATTGATCTGAAGATTCAGTCTTTTGTAAACATGGTAGTTTGTATTGAAGCATTGCATCCTTTTCCATACTAATCTCACAGTTATCAACTTGAATGGCTTTAGAACATGATGGACTTTGAACAAGAGATTCTGTTTTTTCTAAAAATGGAATTATGCATTCAGGAATTTCAACATTTTCTATGTTAATTTCGTGGACATCAGCTCGATTGACTTTAGTGTTTCGATTGGTATTTGCTGGAATTGGATTGTTTTTTCTACATTTTTCTCTCATAGGTTTTGATTTGAACAGCTTTTCCCATATCCACTCCTTTCCCACCAGTGATCCATCGTTTTCAAAAAGTTTGTGATTTAACAAAACTGAAGTTGGTGGCCTTGATTCAGGGGCAAGTCTTAAGCAAGCTCTGCAGAAATTTCTTGCTATCTTCAACGTTTTATTTTTTATGCTGCAGTTCGGGAAAGACAATCGGCATTCTTTATTGAAGTTCTTTTTCTAAAAATAAATAAATAAATAAAAAGATAAATTATTAAAGCAAAAACTATTACACTTGTCCCCCCCAAAACATTGTGACGTTATAAATATTTTTTCATTAATAACTCCACCTGTGACTGAGAGGCTGTGCTCCCGAATATGTATATATATATATATCTATATTAGGGAATATAATTAGTAAGGTTAAAAACAAAAATAAATAAAATAATAAAAATAAATACAACTATATATATATATATATATATATATATATATATATATTAATAAGTAAATCATTTTATAGGTTTCATACTTATAGAAATTATGGTGTATACTTAAAAACAATTCCTTTGTATTCAATTTTTAATTTTTATTTTCTAAACTGGTTGGGTTTCTTTCTTTTGGTAAGATATAGGGATTTAAGCAACTGTGATGTAGATTATTACATATTTTAAAATTTGTTTTATCTTTAAAAGATAGGTAAATTCTCTAAATAAATTAAGTTATAAATAAAATTACTTAATATTAAACAACTATTTAAAATATTACGGTATAACTGTTTTTAACCAATAAATAATAAATTTACAATATACGTTTTTTAATTTTTATGTCTTCCCTTACATACCTTTTTCAATGTAACTGAAACAAATTCTTTGATCAATTCCTAGTATTCACTTAGCAATCCTAACGTAATGAAAATTCTTTTCACGGTGGAAAGGATATGTTTTGACTTATTTCTATCTTTTTGTTTTGTGAAACCAGAAAATAATTAATTCGGTTTCTTTAAATCTGTCATCGAAATGTAAATCAAGTGCCCTCTTGTCGCCCAATTTACATTATCAGCTAGATAAAACATTTGCTTAGCTGTTTATTTCCCAGGAATTAAAATCTTGACGAAATCATGCCCACATTCACTAACAATGGTCAATAAGGTACTAGTCGCCTTTTCAAAAATGACATAAAAAAATTCGTAACGTGCCGCAACCATTCTCTATCTTAAACTTTGAACTTGGTGTCTATAAAATTTACGACAAATGTAATATCATTTTTACACTCCAGTTTTGAAGCTCACTTACTTGCTGACTTACGATCACGCAGTAGCTCAAGAAAGATTGGGGCTTTGGGCCCGGCCTTGTGCCTAGTATTGTTTTCCCCGCTACATACTGTTATTCCATCTATGGTCACGCAACAAATTAGCTTCTTTGGAATAATCAATAAATTTACCTGAACCAATATACTGCCTCATGGATCCGTTCTTGGGTGATGTACTTTCATCTACAGTTATTTTTTAACTTCACTTTTTTTACAGCTTATCCCGTGTGGCCAACGCAATAATATTGTCTTTTCGAAGCCAAAAATTCGTTATTAGGCGCTGGAAAAAATCACCATTAGACTACTTTTTTTTTTAATTATTTTATTATTATTATTATTATTTGCTAGTAACTCTTAAAACATCTCTGCTTCCCTGCTCCCCTGACTATGTCCTCAATGTTTTTTGGTTTATTAATATTTTTTTGTCGACTTTCAATTTTACGTTTTTTGCCTGTATTCATTTTTAGTTTTTACATTATATATATATATATATATATATATATATATATATATATATATATAATGTAGAAAGAGTATCAAATTTAATTATCCATTGCTGTATTTTTTTTTTTTTTTTTTTTTTTTTTCATGCAGTTATGCATACTATTATATTTAATAATTTATGTACAAGCATGCATATCATAATTAAAAAGACTAATGTCCGATATATAATATTGAAAAAAAAAAAATACAAAACATATTAATTAACGGAAAGAATAGGTGACTCAAAGCACTAATTTGAACATGGATTTTTTGCAGATTTTTATATTCTTTCCATATAATTGCACACACAATAATAATGCATGAATCCAGTTCTTCACCAATAAATGCGATCGAATCCAGAGCTGTCAACCATTCCGGCAAATTCATGCCACTATTCTTTTAAAGTTTTCCGTGACTTACTTAATCACAGAATTTCGCTAAAAGGTTATTCTTCGACCATTTTTATGAAACCATGGAAGCATCTGCGCAAATGCTAACTCAACGAGTCCAATGCTTAAATAGAGGTGACAGCCATCTGACTCAGAGAAAATGAGCAATAACACAGAGTGCGGAATTACTGGATGTTTTCCAAATTTCAAACTGCCAGTCAAGCTGGCATCCCTCCAACATTTTGGAGGCGTCCTCACTGCTAGTTTTAGGATATGTGGCTGCACTGTAAGTGGATATTTCTATAAAAAATTACTGGTATACAGAAATCCATCAAGTCAAGTCTACTAATGCAGGGCTTGAACTGGATTACCGTTTGGGTGTTTCTCGAGCTCTAAGAGGTCCATATATTGAAAATATTCTAGTGAATATTTCAAAATATAAAAAAATTATCTTTTATTGCTTTTGTTGTGTTTTTGATGTTTTACCTGTTGTTTTCGAGCTACAACGCCCTCTATGAACATAATTTGGAACAAACTTTTTTATTTACTACACAAAACTTTTAATCATAAGAAATATTGTAATACGCATTCTCATACGTCAATTGCAGTCGGCAGCAAAATTATTGAAGTACACATCCCCATTTTTCATATTTTGTTTTAATTTGATCGCTAATTTTTACCATCAACTTAATTTTTTATACACAGCATAAAAACTAAGATGTTTACTTAACAAAAAGAAGTATTAGGTGCACATCATTTACGAATTATTGCTAGTTCTTCAACAATTTTGCTACCGACTGTACTTCATGTTATATTAAAGTTTAAAATATGTTAGGTTTTTCTTTTTACCCTTTTTCTCTCTATGTGTGTATTTTTATCAACTGTGAATCGAATTAAAACTACAATTTTAAACTGTATGTAAACACAAACGTCCTAAAATAACAACAATATATACATGTTTTTTCTTACTTTCAAAATTTTAAAGAGTAGCGGATACATAATATCGCTCCAGCAGCACACTTCATCTGGAATATTTCTTGACAGATAATTGCCAGTGAAAACTTCAATTGAAATCATGCTTAAACACCACATATCAAATCCTTTTTCTTTCACTGGACGCTTACGATCCTCAGCTGAATAACATTCAGGGGGCAAGAATCCTTCGGGCATTTCATATCTAAAGGAGAAAGAAAACCAATATATTATTTAAGCAAGACGCATACCAAGTCTCTACGCGCGCCAAGCTCGCCAAAGTTTGTCATCAAATAACGCATTTCGTCACCAAGTCAAAAATTTCGTCATCAACTACCAAATTTTGCCGCCAAATCAAATTTCATTGCTAAGTTGCAAGTTTTGTCACCAAATTGTATATCTTTATGGCTTCTATTTGTTGAATGATTATGAGCTTGGATTTTAAAAAATTGAATCATTTACTGACCAATAAATCTAGACTAAAATTTTAAGTAGAATGAATAGTAGTAGTTGATAATTAAATTTCTTAAAATCAGAATAGCGACGTAAATAATGCAATGTGTGGGAATAAAGCCATTGGCTAAGTATATGTGTTATGCATATGTAATATTTCTTTCCTTTGGTAACATTAACGTAAAAGAATCTGCCTTTGCCTTTAAGCTTGCCGAAAAGGGATTTTTGTTTCTTATTGGACTACTTACGTATCAAAATTTATGTAATTATACACTATAAATTTTGAAATACAGCCTTTTTGTAAATGGAGGAAATTGCAGCATAACAGGTGCATATGTTGAGCAGCGATATGCACAAATAGTTAACAAAGACCAATTTATGTTAAACTGCAATTAAATATAAATTTTTATGAAATTCTGTGAATTAATTCGTAATCTAGCACTGCCACAAAATTTTGATCACACATAGACAGATGGACATTTTCTAAATATGGTTCAGTTATGCACAGGAATCTCAAAATGTGTAAATCTATCGAAAACAGAGGAAGTTAAAAATTTTAATGAATCCAATACATTTTTAGTGAATATAGGAAAAAGTAATAAATAAATCTGCAATAAAGTAAAGTAAAATAATTAATTAATTATACAAGCTGAGTTCGATTTCAAGATTTGAATTTGCTAAATATATGTTATAAATTGGCTATAACTATTATATACAGTCGGTAACAAAAATATCCGAACACTAGCAAAAATTCCTATATAAAAAAAGCAGAGTTAATACTGTTTTGTTAAATAAATCCTTGTCGAATCTAATTCTTAGGCTGGCTAATAACATGATTCGACAAGGATTTATTTAACAAAACAGTATTAACTCTATTTTTTTTATGTAGGAATTTTTGCTAGTGTCCGGATACTTTTGTTAACGACTGTACTATAATATTTAAATTAAAAAAACATTTATAAAATAGAGTTAACGTGTAAGAGACATTTATTTTTTTAGACTAATTAATCCTTTTGTCGCACATAAGATGATGAGTTAATTTTATCTTAAATATTTAATTGGAAGAAAAATGCTGCTACATGTACAGTCGGTAATAAAAGTCTCCGAACACTAGCAAAAATTCCTATGTAAAAAAAAAAAAAAAGTGCATTTAATACAGTTTTAGTAAATAAATCCTAGTCGAATGCTATTTTTAGACTGACTAAGAACAGGATTCGACAAGGATTTATTTAACAAAACTGTAATAAGTGCACTTTTTTTTTACATAGGAATTTTTTGCTAGTGTTCGGAGACTTTTGTTACCGACTGTACACAAAAACTTTATCCTAGTTGACTATTACAAACAAAAATGTTCAGTTTTAAAATGAGTATTTTTTTTTTCTTTAATCTATATCTTGTCCATTTTTACGAAATTTTGTCCTATACTGCCATGTTAAAGATCATGATAGAACTGGAAGATAGCGGCACTTGTTGAACAATATACTCCAAAAGTTGATGAGCACCCATTAATGTATTCTAAATATAACTTTCATTTTCATTAAATTATGTTCATTAATTCTTCATCTAGAGCTGACATAAAAATTTTGTTACACACATTAAGATACTCATACAGACGAATATTTTTAAAATGTGGTCGAACCGTATTCAGAACATCTCAAAAAGTGTAAATACGCCGAAAACTGGAAGTCAAAACTTTTTACAAATCCAGTACTTTCTTCTATACTTAATCTTAAAAAGAGTAATAAATAAACAACCATATGCAGGGTTCCCAGCATGAAAGACAATCAAAAATAGTTGGGTACTTACGTATTATCGCAACCAGGCCAAAATTCGCATAAATCGCCAAATTTGGCGACTCAAGTATGAATAGAAAGAAAATGCACATTTATTAATTACAAATAATTTTTAATACAGTTTTTTATATTATTTTGTTTTAAAATATAAAATAGCAATTAAACCCCTCCGGGTTGCCGTAAGTAGGGTCGGCTAAGTATGGGTCGCCAAATTTGGCGATTTATGCGAATTTTGGCCTGGTTGCGGTAATACGTAAGTACCAATAGTTGCTTTAGTAGCCTTTAATGTTTGAAATAGTAGCCAAAATAGTAGCTATTCTGAATGAAATAGTACACTGTAAAAAATAGATCCTATTTGCTGCCAGAAATTCTCTGTGATTTGAGAAAATACGCGTGATTCACGAAAAAATTACGTTGTCAGAACGTATTTTCCCAAATTACAGAGAATTTCTGGCAGCAAATAGGACATATTTTTTACAATGTAGCCAAAATAGTGGCCACTCCGATCCAAATAGTAGTCTTAGAGTAAAAAAAAAAAAAAAAAAATCATCTGTACACCAGACTTGCCTCAATTCTAAAGTTTAATCGTTCTATATTTATTAGTTTCAGAGATATGGTAGTCATAAGATCTCTCCCCCTCTCCCCACTGTAAAAAAATGTCTTATTTGCTGCCAGAAATTCTCTGTAATTTGAGAAAATACGTTCTGACAACGTAATTTTTTCGTAAATTACGCGTATTTTCTCAAATTACAGAGTATTTCTGGAAGCAAGTAGGACATATTTTTTACAGTGAACATACACACACCATATGCAAAAACCCACTTTTTTGGGCACAGGAGAATTTAAAACATGTAAATCAGATTAAAACTGGAAATCGAATTTTTCGACCGAATACAATAAGTACTCCCATTACATAATTAGTTGGGTAATAGAAGTAAAAATGCAGTGAAGGGGCAGAAAAAATAACAGGTAACAATTTTTTATTCAAAATAGTCCCCATTTTCCTGAAAATAGTGCTACCTGAACTGAAAATAGTAGCTTTTAAGCCACTTTTACACAAAAATAGTTGCCATAGTAGCCTGGGGTTTATTTTAGTAGCAAATAGTTGCTTTTTAGTCGCCGCTGGGGAACCTGCATATGGAATTGTAAAAGTTTGATATCCAAAAATACATACTCAGTTGTGTATTTTTCAATCCCACTCATGCGATGAAATCCAAAAAGTTGAACACTTTTATCGCTGCAAATCATTACATTGCTCAGTTTCAAATTCAGAAAACTCAATTTCTTTGTATGTAGGTAATCAAGAGCCGATGTTATTTCTTTTATCCACGAAACTGCAAGCTTAAAGTTAATAGGTTCATCAAAGATTACTTTTTTCTTCAGCGCATCTTCTAATGTTAAATCAACACGCTTAGATATAAACCATGTCAAACCAAATACTGAAAAATCAGCGGTATCCAACAGAGGTAGTATATTTTTGTTGTTTAATTGCCCCCATTCTTTTTCTTTAGGACCCATGTCTTCACTCAACACCATTTTCATTGCCAATCCTTTGCCACCCTCTTCATTCCATACTCGTAAAACTGTAGAGACTGATCCTTGCCCAATTACTTCAGTGAACTTAAAATTCAAAGTTTTTCTGAAAACATCCGTTATTTCTTTGTGGTATACATCTTTAGATATTTTTTGATTTTTGCGATGTTTTTTCAGTTCAGATATAAAATTCAAACTTTTTTCCATCATGAAAATTAAAATTGAAAAATATCGGCGTCGTATATAAAAAGTGATTGAGGCTTATTTAAATTAAGTTAATACTTTTGTCATACAAAATGGATAAACTAATTCTTTTGAAACACAGTGAAATAAATATGTGTATGCATATTATTTAACTTAAACAATGTAGTTACGTTTCAGATTTTTGTTACATTGTTTAAAACAACAAACAATGTACATTGTTTGAAATTTTTTCGTACATACATTGTAACAATTAAAGAATTTTGTTTCAAATTCCGGTAACAATACGAAGGTGGGAAGATTATACACTAATTTTTATTTTTTCTTACCCATGCATGATAAAATATTGTTTTTAAGTCTGATTTTTCAAATTTTATTTTCTCTTATATTTACACATTTTGTGGTCTCCTGAATACGAAAATTGGGTTTTTACAGATTGATATGTGTGTGTGCGTGTGTCTTTTATCATCATAACTGAAGAACAAATACTCGTATTATCAGGAAGTCCAAATTCAGTTTTCCAAATGTGTATAATATGGAGATGGGTATAACTTTAGTATATCTCCACAGCTGAGTTTGACGATTTTTCTTTGGCGCCGTTTTGAACGATAACGATGTCGTTCTGGACTGTTTGCGATATAATATGGCAGCCTATATGTTGTTTATTTTGGATTTATGATTTTATGATTTACGATTTAGATTATGATTTTTAGATTTAGGATTTAGCCATAATCGCCAACAAAAAATCGCCAAATATCGTTGTGGGGATATACTAAAGTTGTTCCTGGAGATTCTACACGAAACTTTTTATGAAGATTGTACAAATCGTTCGTTTACAAGGATATATACGTGGCTCTCAACTTTTAAGCTCTTTAAACCAGGTTCTGAAAAATCCCAATTGCCTGGTCGACACGGCGGCTAAATTTCAAGAGGCAAATTTTCTTTTAAATTAAAGATAAAACTTCTGTTTTCTGTCTCTCTCTCTCATTTTACTTTTCTCTTACATTATATATATGATATAGAAAGCATTGTTCTTGGTAATAAATTAAAGAACTGGTGTACAATAAAAAATTAAGCTTAGAAACGTCTTCACACACTATGATATTGATATAAGCATTACCAGTTTCGTAAGGACGTGGCCTTTCTTCTTCAGATGCAAAAAACATGTGCTAACTTTCGAGGCAAAAACAAGACTTGAAGTCTTGCATCTACTAACTCCATTGAGCTGCCTCCATTGAATCTTGCTTTCTTCCACTGAGTCTTGCTTTTGCCTCCAAGGGGGGCAAAGGGGCTTCAATTATTTGCGCCCTGTCGGACGATCTGTAACATAGACCTTATATAGATAGACTACGCCACCAATAGGACTACCCATTATAGTGAATGTCTTCAATATGAGGGTGTAATCTGATACCTTCATCTTTTGCGATCTTCGCCGTAAGTCACGTGACAGGGACTTGAGGGAGATTCTTCCATAAGAAAGCACTTATTTTTGTAAGAATTCAAACAAAAAATTCTCCCCTTCAAAATAGTTTCACACAAAAGAAACTTTTTTATAATTAATCTATGACATTTTAGCTTTCCAACGATGTGTAAATCTTAAGGCTTAAATGAAAAGTATGTTTATGTGTACAATACAGAAATTAAAAAACCCAAAACTACTTTCTTTCCTATGGAAAAATAATATAATATTCATTCTCGTCTCTCTCTCTAGGTCCGGATCACGCGATAATTTAGTTGGGGAAGCTAGCTCATGTCGCAGACAGATAATGAGGGTTGATGCGTGGTCTATGTATATAATGTCTATGATCCGTAAGTCGCGGGACTCTTTATTACAGCCGGTGTTCTCAGAATGTCGGCATCTTGAGTTTAGTACTCAACGAAAGGTCATCATTAAAAATAATTACAGTACACTCCCGATTATCCGCAGCTCCGGATTCTGCGGATAATGCAAATCGCGGATAAACCGCAAAAAGTTTAAAAATGAGGGTTAAATGAGATAAAATTATTCTAGCTTAAAAACGCGCTTGTATTATATACAAGGTGGCGGCATACCAAATTTATTCCCCGATTCTTCCACCAGTAATTTTCTTTCGGAATTTTTGATAGTAAGTTTGAACGATTAATTAAGTGAAAAATTATTATATAAATATACTGGTGAAAGAATCAAGGAATAAATTTGGTATGTCGCCAACCTGTATATAATACATAATACAAACAGTGAATATAATACCTGTATATAATACCTAATACAAAAAAAAAAAAAAAAAAAAAAGAGTACTATATTTTGAATATTTATTCAAAATATAGTACTTTTTTTTTTTTTTTTTTTTTTGTATTTTATAAACTACATGATATGAAAACAATAAATAAAATAGTGTTACCAGTTTATTATTTTCATATTTTAATTAATTTAAAAGAATCTAATCAAATTTTCGGAATAAATAGTAGCCTATGTTCTATTCCAGACTATTCTCTATCTCTGTACCAAATTTCATCCATATCCGTTTAGCCGTTGTGGCGTGATTGAGTTACAAACATCCATCCATCCATCCATCCATCCAAATTTTCGCATTTATATATTAGTATAGATTTAATCATGGCGATCAAATTAATTATGCTGCTTTATTTTTTATAGCTACAAATTGAAAATAGAGGCCAATCCTTAACAAAGCATATCGACATAAACTGCAAAATAGTTTTATTTTATTTTGTTTTATTTTATTTTTATTTTGGCGACGAACTATAAGGGCCATCGTAATTGCATTTGTAAAAATTTGCAAAAACGTGCGAGCTACTTCTGTGAGAAATTTAAATTTCACCGAGGAATGCTGTATTAAAGCTATTCCATTGCTTTAAAACAATTTTTCTCAATTTTATTCATTAAAAAAAAAAAAAATCTTCATTTTTTTTCTGCATTAAAAGAAATATATCTATATTAATTTATTTATTTTTGCAATCACGTTTTTTTTTGTTTTTTTTTTTGTCTTTTTAATATTTTTAAAGCTTTTTTTTTTAAATATCTTTTGTGACAGTTATCCGATTGAACTAAAAAATACGATGTTAGATAGATTTTGTCCTGATTAATAAGTGCACCAATTTCTGACAAAATCTAATAATTCGGACTAAATATCTGGACAGAAACCATGACATGCAATTAGCTTTATATATTTAGATAAAAGCAAAACTCTGTGTACATTCATTCAAGGTGATACATACAAACTGATAAAGATGTTGTCTGAAGGAAATATCACGATATGTCACTATGGGAAAGAAAAAAAAAAAAAAAAAAAAAAAAAAAAACAGCTTAAAAAAATCTAGAAATCCTTAAAATGAGACTTGTTCGAGAAATCTCACTTAAGGGATGTGATGATGTTTCTGTTCCTAGCAGACGAAAACAGATTACACTGTCCACGCTCCATCTATAAGAAATGATTCAATAAATATAAAAAGTAGGAATATAATTATTGCAGGGAAAGTAAAACACAGAAAAAAATAAAATCAGCAAAATTTTGAAAAGTCTCCAAAAGACCTCAACATAATTTTGAAAGTCCCCAAAAAAGCCCCTAAAAATATTTAGCCCCCAAAAAAGTCCCCATCGGCCAAAAAAGTCCCTAAATTTAGGGGCTAAGTCCCCAAGTTGGCAACCCTGACATCACATACAAAAGTACTACGTAGAACAAACACATCGAAAGTAAACATAACATTGCAATAGTTGCCAAAAACAAAAGAGAGAAAAATACAATTGATAAGCAGACGATATTTAGAAAAGTACAGATATTTAGACTGCAAAATGAAATTATCTGAAATTAACCACACGCGCAGACGATATTTACAAAAGTAAAGATATCCAAACCTGAAAAGAAAATATATGAGTTATTCAATCAATAAATGCCATAAGTTTGTTTATATCTTTATTATTTTATGAGTTATTAAATATCAAAATGGGTCCGGGACTTTATAAACACCCTGTATATTTAAATATATTTCAGATAAAAGATTTACTGTGCCATTAAAAAATTCAATTTTTTAATAATCGATATGTATACAATGGTTCATCTATAGAGAGCAAGTGACTGAGTGATTCACCATTACTTATCCTAAACGTCTATGCCTAAAATGATAGAAACTCGTGATAACCATTTTTCCATGATGTTACAAATTACCTGATAACAAATAATATATAATTATATCGGAACTACAATCGTAGTTATTATTTTTTAGAAGATTTCTATTCAATCGCCGCAGTTATTTTCAAAAATTTTTATAGAAATTCAAAATATCTGTTTCAATTTACTTAAAAGATCTTTTTTCAGGAAATTTTCCGGGATGAGAAATTTCTGCCATGCTGAAAGTGCCCTGAAGAAATGGTGGGTCGTATGAGCCCTGTATATAAATTTATAAGTATTCAGTGCCGTTTTTACAGGATACTTACTGATATGTGAAATTCCCGACTTTATTGCTACCACTAAAATCACTGCATCCTTGAATGTGCTTTGAAAAAAGAGTGGGGTGTACGACCCTTAAGGTTGAAATATTTCATATAAAATGTTCCTAAAATAATAATGAAGAATAATTACAAAAGAACAATGATGAAGAACAAAGTATTCTTGAAATGCACATTGCTTTATTTTCTATAGAATTTCTATAGAATTTTTTAAAATATAAAAAATACAAATTTTATAAAATTTTTACACATTTTAAAATTTTGGACATCTTTATTAGTCAGTATTTCTCTAATTTCTCTGGTGGATACTTTCAAAGCATCTAACTTTGCCATCGTATTTTGTACAAACTGTAGATCAAACTAGTCTTTATTTTAGCTACCCCAATTTGTAATTAGTAAAATATTTAGAATTTTTCTAGCAGTTTTCTTTAATTTTCTTAGACGGCTGTAATTATTTCAATATATTATAGCCCAATTAAAGATTCATTTCGATCCCTGAAAAAGGTACGCGTGTTAAAGAAAACGGTAAATTATTTTTACAATGATTTAAATGAGAAAAAAATTTCCTAATTAAACAGGAATTAATAACGTTATGGTTTGCTCAAAAATTTGGACAGTAAAAATAAATTCCTATACAAAATTTAATATAACGTATTCCTTAATATTGTAATACTAAAAAAAAAAATCTTTTTTCACCTATTATAATCGTTTTTTACTTATTTTTATAAGATTTTGAATAATACACAGTTCGTATACATCACAAATAAAAACAAAATAACAATTATAAATTTTATTTATTCAATAACATTGTGTAAATTCCATTTAGGTTTCTTCACACTATCAGTTTATAAGAAGGAGTACATTTTCAAAATGCAAAATGAGAAGAAATAACTAACTTTTACATCCTTTACATTTTCTGAACGTTCAGTACAATAACTAAAAAATTAATTCACACAGTTTGATATTAAAAAAAATTCTGATCATGATAAATCTGTTGAATATTTTTTTTTCTTTATGAATGTGTATACAGATCCAAATATGTATACATATTGGGATGAAAATGCTTTTCACTGTTGCTATAAGAAAAAATTATCCGAAATTAAATCATGGCCATATCTTCAACTATGTCTATTATTCGGTAATATTCCATATTTCGTTTTCTGATTAATGTGGTTGAATTAAATTCCACTTTATTTAGTTAAAGATCGGGGTAATCCAGCTTCTCGAAATAAATATCTTTATCAAATCTTTCGGTTAGAGTAAAACGAAGTAAATGTAACCATGGGTTAAGTGAAACTTCGGCTTATAACTCAATTGAGAAGACGAACTTGGAGCTAATAATCATAGTATATGCGTTTGTTTGAATTTTTCTTGGGAAACGAAATCAAATATGAAACAGTAACATTTCGTAAAGTTAGAAAAATTGCTTACATTTCCACTATACGACAGAGAGCAAAAGTCAAAGGTTAGAATTTCGCCAACGCTTTAATTATTAAATAAATTTTACAGATTTTTGAACAAAAAACTAACTTTTTTTATTTAGATTTTGAATATATAACTTCGGATTTGTTCTGTTTTCGAAACGTTAGTTTTTTCATGCATGGTTACAACTATCCCAGAAACATTTTTGCGGTCGAATTACTTTGTAAACAATGGAATTTCCGCTTTATTTTCCTTCAAATGCTCACTTTACTATGTAAAATAATACGTTTGGGGGTTACGAAAGGGAGGGAATCATCTCATTCGTGGCGGATGGAAATTGTGATGGTCTGTCTCCGGATCACTCGTAGGAATGAATACCACATCGTCTCTAATAACAATTGTGTAGCTCTAGAAAGAACGAGTCTATAAATGCTCATAAGGTGTCTGAAAAAGTAAAAGTGTAATACATTCAACTTATAGAATGTGTCAAAAAAGGACACTGGATTATAGGGAGGTTTGACTAAAAAAAAAAAAAAAAATCAAATTAATCTGTTAATTCTTCATATGAGGGAAATAAGTGATCGAAAATGATTCCTCTAAAGCGACATAACGCAATTAAACACAGAACCATAAATTTGTGGCCTAAATTCAAAGATAAAATTATCGTCCAAAGTTATTACTATTACAATTCTTCCTGAATCTAAATTAAGATGAAAGACAGAAGTGACCTTTGGGTTTTATTTTGATTTGTACCGAATTCAGTACAGTCAAAATACCGCTGCTTAAATGTAATTTGCTTTTTACCAAAATAATGTTGCAGTATAATTTCTTTATATTTACCAAATTTAATATTTTATATTTTAAACATCATAATTCTCCTTCAACTTAACACAATTCATTCAATTTTTTTTTCCCAAGAAACTTTTCCTTAATATTAATCATCTTACATTTACTACAACTTTATATTATACGTACAAAACCATAGCATAGTTAAAAATCTGATTAAAAATCTACAAAAGACTACCAACCAAAAGCACAATACAAGTACTTAATTTTGTTATAATATTTACTTTTTGCAGATATTGTTGTTATGCACATTTTTCAAATTTTGTGAATTGCTCGCGAAAGTGTACGGAAAAGTTCTCAATTCTGCAACGGATTGAGAAAATTTAAAATTTAGGCTTGACTTATACAGCTCTTCTGTACATGCAAACAGTAAGCCGAGGTTACAGTTGCCCCTAAACCATGGAGCCAGTGAAACCACAAAAAAATTACCAATCTTTTTCCTTTCAGTGGCACTTTGTTAAATTATAAAATATTTATTATTTTAAAATGCTAGTGAGTTGTGGTTTACGCCTAAATCGTTTCAGACGTTTAGGTATAACAACAATTAAGAAACATATGATCAAGGTCAAACTGCACCAAAATATTGTTACACTTACCTGACTTCCCTCTGTGTATTTTGTTTTCTCTGAGAAAATTTGTAAATTTTCAAAAAATAGATTTATTACCAGAATTTATTGTAATTTATTCATTTTGTTACATGCAAGTGAGGAACTTTAAATTATTTCAGAAATTTAGATATATAATTTTAGATATAAATGTTATGAGCTACACGTATTTAATAAATTTTGATACTTTTTTTTATAAAACTAGCTTTATAATCGGTTGAATTATGGAATGTAACTTGAGCTTCGGAATTCCGAGAAGAAAAATAAAAGTTTCTCATTATCGAATAACTTAAGACTTTTTGCTGTTATTTTATTTATTATTATTATTATTATTATTATTATTATTATTATCATTATTATTAGAAATATATAAATATATATTATGCAGAGCGCTCAAAAGCGACTTTTTCATATTTTTCGCATCACTATAAAAGAAAAAAATATATATATAATATATTTTTGCGGATAAATCTGCATTTTATCTGCCTAAGTTTATTATAAATTTTATGTTATAGAAATAGTGTCAAGAAAAAAAAATTCGCATGTAGCAGCCTTGTTTTTCTAAAAATAACTTCGAATAAAGTGTCATTTGAGGGATTTTTGGTGGTTCTTTAAATAAATACCTCTCTTTATATAACAATCTTTGTATAATCTAATCGAAGAAAAGCACTGCGAACAATTATTGATTTACTATATAAAATAATGGTATTCTGTTAAGGGACTGTTAAAAGCGCTGTTATTGTCGTATTAAAACCTTAAACCAGTTAACAGCTGCCACCATGAAACATTCTTTAATCCCATATCAATATACTAACATGTACCGAAATTGAATAGACGCTTTTTCGCATATCAAATTTCGTGCTTTAATACGCACAGCTGCCACGGGCGACTTTTTTTTTTTTTTTTTTTTTTTTTAAATTGTTTTCGTAACACTATTTCAAAGCAAAATAATTTATAATATATTTATATAGGCAAACTTGCAATTTAACTGTATATATGTATTATAAATTTTATTCTACAAGAACAGGGGTACGAAAATAATATAGAAAAAATGTCTCCCTTGACAGCCCAAATTACCCTCTATAAAAATGCTTTGTAATTTAATTTTTACAGGTGTTTTACGCATTTTGAATGATTAGCTACTCCCATGGTAAATCTCAATAATATCTTCATTAAAGTGTTTTAAATCAAAACACAATTGAATGCATACGATAATTTTATGATGCAGATTAAGATACAACTATTTTCGGTGTAATAAATAAATTGTAAATTAATTCATATAAGTATAATCAAAAGTGGAGTTAGTAGAGGAGTCTCACTTTCTTAAAACGTGAAAACTAATGGTGTATAATGAATGAATTGCTAAATTCTGCTGCATTAGTCAACCGATATGGTTCATTGTAAGCTTATTTGAAAGCAATTGGAATGGGTCAATTTTCAGTAAATTTTATTTATTGTAGTTAGAACGATTGCTGCAGAGTTACCAATGAAATATTTTTAATAGCTATTCGATTTTGTATTTTCTTCGCTGTTTCGGTGTTTGTAACATGTCATCAATCTACATATTATAAAACAAATGATGTATCTGTGCTGTATATTTTCTGTTCTCTCTAAATAACTGCTTGTTTATTTGTGTAGCATATTTAAAAATTCTTATAATGGAAGAATATTTTAATATTTATATTTTTCATTTTATTTTCAGGTACTTGAAAACGATTTTAGATATGACAGGGTTTACAGACTGATTTATGGTAAACGGCTCTTCTATTGCCCCCACTGAATTTATCGATGCAATAAAGAATCACTGTGTATCTAATTAAATAGAATAAAATATCAAAAGATAAGAAAATAATAATATTAATAATAATAAGTAATATTAAATCAGAATTTGCACATTAAATGCTGATTAAAATGTAGCTATTATAAGATATGTAAAACTAGATAAAAATTAAATAAATATAATTATAAACAGAAAAATAACAATAAACCAGAAACATAATTAACTGAAAAAACATTGAGGCTATCATCAGGGGCACCCCTCAAATGCCAGGTTTAGCGAGAAAGAAAAATTTTCGAGAAATACAGCATTAAAAGAATTTGCAACAGCTGCGACTATCGAGAAGATATACTAGTCCAGATTCCCTGCACCGGCTATGGAGAAAATTTTAGGAAACATCACTGCGGGTTTTGCGCCTTCTTTTAGCGATAACTGCCCTCTTACCAGCTAGTTCTTGAAATTTTGCATATGTTTAATGGTTTGTTCCTCTTACTAACAAAACTCCTAAAAAAAGTCAAACAGAACAGCTTTCATTCGATATCAAGGATTAGATTACTTTCTTTTCATTTCAGCTAGTGTAGGTTGTGGTTTGTATTTAATTTATCCCCAATCGAAATATAAAATATTGATGGAGGAAACTTGATTTGGTGGAAGTGGAATGTCGGTTTGGTGGAATGTTGGAATGGTGGGGATGTAATCTTCGGAAGCAAAAATTTTACTAGTTCGTGTCTATTCTAATATTTCGTCGATGGCTGCGACAGTCTCAAAATTGCGTTACACAATTTATCAAACAACCGCGAGGTCAAATAGTTATGTTTCTTGTATTTTCACTGCTATCCGTAACTGTTAAATATTTCGTAAATGTTTATCATTTTAAATGTATTTGTGTTAATTTATCGTTTAATTTTTTCGTTTTTGTAAGTTTTCCCCACAATCTTTTGATAAGTTTTTACATTTAAATTTATATGTACTCATGGGTAAATTTCTTTATTTTTGTTTTGTATTTCATAAATGTTTTATTCGTAACTTCGTGCTACAGTAAAAAAAGAATTTTTTTTTTTCGGGAAGATGTGGGAGACTTAGACACATTTAGCTTTTTCTATTATCTCTTAAAATATCTTGCTGTTCTTTCTCCACTCTGCATTTGAGGGGACAGGTTATATAAGACAATTTTTCTTTATTTGAATCAAAAAATTGCTCAATAATTACACATGTTCACACTTATAATTTTGATTTGCTAATTTTGGCTGATGTATACGTTTTCTGGTGTGCTGAAATCGAAACTAAAGCAGGTTTTCCTCCACTAAGTATAGAGTTTTGTCAATACCTGTATCTACCGACCACTTTCTTCAGTGACTCTTCCTCCAATATAATTGTGTGGTAAATTTTATAGTTCGTTCATTGACTAATTATGATCATGGAAATATACAAAAACTATAGAATATTAGAGGTGAGTTCGGGCTCTATTTTGGCAATTCGAGCCCGCCCGAGCCCGAAGCATTTTTGAACTGAGTTCGCCCGAGCCCAAAACATTTTTGAAATGAGCTCGCCCGAGCCCGAAAAATTTTGTGTGATCAGATCCCGAGCCCGCCTGAGCCCGAGTCCGATATTGAAAGTGGTACGCTATGCAACGCATACACAATAGTAAAATTAAATACCGTTTTCCTTTTCAAATTAATTTTCTTATTATCAATCCTCAATTTAAATAACTATAAATGTTATTACAATAATTTATAATGTCTGTGTCTCTGTATACATGTATATATTTATATAATATATATTTATAGTGCAGTCCATTGTTTATAACGCGCCTATCGAGGGACAAAAAATTTATCCGAATGAGTGATATAATGAGGCCCAATATAACGAAGGTGGAAGATTACTATATAACACTATGACATAATATGCATCCCGTTGAAAAGAAAGTTCTATTTAGAAAAAGGAAAGGTGAAAGCTACTAATGTTTGCAAGATTATTTTGTGATTTATAACCTATCATGACTATTATGGCATTACTAAAAGTGCTCTGAAAATGAATAAAATTTCGTTATTTTTTCTTCTACATTTTACAGTTAGTGAAGAATAAAATAAACGGAACTTTTAGCTTGAATTCGAGCCCGCCCGGAGCCCGAAGACTTGCGTAAGATTTGAGCCCGATCGGGCTCGGGCTGAGCTCGTCTCATCTTTATAGAATATGAAGAGACTGTATTCACAAAATCTAACTGCATTTTTGGTTGCTGCATACCAAAAAACGAACATATCTGCTAAAATTATCAAATTACGTTTTGCCAACATTATTTTTATAAACCTGTGATACTTTTTCATTTTTTAGGCAATACGTAAAAAAAAAAAAAAAAAAAAAAAAAAGGATAATACAGATTAGAATTTGACTATTTTAAATTTATTAAAAATTGGAGTAATTTAAATGCTATTCAGAGACAAAAAAATTAAGTAACAAAATAAATATTTAATGTATGTACATCAGGTGTTTAAAAAACAAGTAAAAAATGAAAACTGATCCAATAACTTTTTAAAAGTTTCTGGAAACGCTGGTCCATGGACTACACCTCACAGATTCAAAGAAGAATTAAAGACAAATTTTGTCCCTAATAATGTTCCGTCTCGGTCTAAATCTTAAGCTTTGTCTTTATTCAGATTGAAAAGTGCGTTACGATGGCGTGCTGTACTAGTGAAGCTGTTTTATTGGCATAGTGAAAATGTCCGTGCTGCCAAAATGCTTAAAATCTTTATGATACCGCAATTTTACCTACATTGTTGATATTAGTTGTGAGGAAAACTGGAAAACTTTAGTATGAATTTTTATTTTTATTTTTTCTATTTAATAACAACTTTAATTTTTTCTTAAATGTAGTGCACCGATTGAGTGCGCCGATAGCTACTCTGACACAGTAAAGGATGTCAGATAAATTGCTTCGTAATATTTATTCAGGCACAAAAAAAAAAAAAAAAAAAAGTTATTAATAAAAATACTATTATGTCTACATTCTGTGTAAAAAAAAAGCTTAATTTAGTACAACAGGACTTTTGTTACTCTATTCTTCCATATAAATGCATGCAGTAAGTGTATTTCATTCCCTAGAATCGGTTATTATATTCATTTCTTAAAATTACTTTATTATACACTGAAAAAAATTATGTGACTGAGACCTAGAAAGTAAATTGTGACTCTAGGAAAAATAGTTCCATGTCATCCTTATAAATTCTAGGTCCCTTTCCTACAAGCTCTAAAAATACCTATTAAAATTCTAGACCATTTTCCTATATTTGTCAGTCTCTGTGAATAAATGAAAACACAAGAGGCGAGTTTTAGTAACTATAATTTTGTTTTATAACCCAATTCCAGTAAATAAACGAGAATTTCTTGCAATACACAGGATTCATAATATTCATAATATTGTTTCACAATTTAGGAAAATGTAGACTAGAAATTATCGATCATTTCGTCTATCCAGGTTATTTGTTTACCTTATGCGCATAAAATGTAGAAATCTATATTTCAAATTTTGAGATTTGGAAAATACTTATTCGTTCTAGATGAAATCGGTATGCATTTTTTTCTGAGTGTATGATTTAGTATAGGAACGCATTGTTTTTATAATATTTAAAATTTTCAAAATATTTAAAAAAACATTAAGTCCCATAACTATTACTTTTAATTAGATTAAAATTGAGACAATTATTATATAAAATAAAAATAATAAACTATTATAGACACAACATAAAATTATACGTTTCGAGCCCTTTTAGCCCCCTCTTTAGTAATAACATCAGAAAATAAACGTTGGAACAAACGAACAGAACTCTTCTACAAAAATGCACTGCATTCGGCTTGAACTGCGCATGCCTCATTAAGAGGTGAAGAATGAAGTTTTGAAAATTAGCCTTCCAGGAAAACTCTATCATCATAATTCGATCAGTTAAATACAATTATATTAACATTATGAATATAAGGCAGATGATCGCTTTCTATAGCATGTTGTATAATTTTAGAAAGAATATCATGATTTTTGAAATTTCTTTTTTGTTCAACAATAGAAGTATAGAGGATACGGACGGTTTCACCCATATAAAAAGAGTTACACGATTTACAAAAGAGATTATAAATACAGTCGGCAGCAAAATTATTCAAGCGCTAGCAAAAATTCCTATATAAAAAATTTACACTTAATGCTGTTTTGTTGAATAAATCCTTGTCGAATCATGTTCTTAGACTAACTAAGAACTTGATTCGACAAGGATTTATTTAACAAAACCGTATTAAGTGTATTTTCTTTCTTTCTTATATAAATAAATATATATATATATATATATATAGGAATGTTCGCTATCGCTCGAATAATTTTGCTGCCGACTGTAACTCCTGTGCGGGAAAAGAGGGGAAGGGGGGATAACAGGTTTAAAATTAGAAAGAAAATTATGAGTTAGAAATTGAGGCTTAAATGCAGCAGATATATTAGCAGTACGTAAAATTTTTGCTATACATTCTGAAATGTCTTTATAATAAGGAATAGTGATGAATGGTCTAGGTGATTTGGAAGGTTTAATACTATAATTATCTATGTTAAAGTCGTATTCATATAGCTTTTTTTACAAGCCAGGGTGGAGAATAAATATTTTGTTTTAGGTATTCCAATTAGAAAATTTCTTCAGTACAATAATATTAATTAACACGGCGAATTAAAATATGCAAAACAGCAGACTTGTGAAAAGAGGGATTAACTGAATTAAAATTTAGATATTGATCTGAAAAACTAGGTCTCTTATAAACAGAAGTAATAAATTTAGAATGAGCATCAAAAAGAAAACGTCCAATTAAAATTTCTAAGAGGAAGAGTTTATTGTCTTTTCTTGTTCTAACGCAAACTGAATTGATGAATTAACGGAAGTAGAGTTACTTAGAATACTAGAAATATGCTGATTATCAGTAATAACATATTTCTAAACCACATTTAGATGATATTCTTGTTATTACTGACATTTCTAGTATTCTAAATTATGCTAATTCTGTTAATTCATCAATTCAGTTTATGTTAGAAGAAGAAAAAGATAATGAACTCCCCTTCTTAGACATTTTAATTGAACGTTACCCTTCTGGTGCTCATTCTAATTTTATTACTTCTGTTTATATGAGACCTGCTTTTTCAGGTCGATATTTTAATTCAGTTAACCCCACTTCTCACAAGTCTGCTGTTTTCCATGCGCTAATTTCCCGCGTTAAATCCTATTGTAGTACTGAAGAACGTTTCCAATTGGAATACTTAAACGAAAATAATTCTTCTTCTCGCTGGCTTAAAAGAAAATTAAATGAATACGGCTTTAGCATAGATAATCATAATATTAAATCTTCCAAATCCCCTAGATCTTTCATTAATATTCCTTATTATAAAAATATTTTAGAATCAATAGGGAACATTTTACGTACTGTCAATATATCTGATGCTTTTAAACCTCGATTTCTAATTCGTAATTATCTTTCTAATTTTAAACCTGTTATCCTCTTCATTTATCGTACAGGAGTTATTTATAATAGCCCTTGTAAATCATGTAAGTTTTTTTTATATTTGTGAAATAGGTCATCATACTCTCCCTACTTGTATTCTTGAACATAAAAGAAATTTCAAAAACCGTGATATTCCTTCTAAAATTGTCCAATATACCATAGAAAGCGATCCTCTACCTGATTTTGCTAATGTCAAATAATAATTTTATCTAATTTTTCGAATTATCGTGCTAGGAATTTTCTAGCAGGTTGGTTTTCTAAACTTCATTCTTCACCTCCTAATGAGGCTTGCGCAGTTCAAACTGAATACACTGCCTTTTTGTAGAAGAGTTCTGTCCTTTTGTTTCCATGTTTACTTTCTGATGTTATTACTGATGAGGGGACTAGAAGGACTCAAAATGTATAATTTTATGTTCTGTCTAAAATAATTTAATATTTTATAATTTTGTTGTCATTTTGGTGATAAATTAAAATGGGTATCGTAGTTGCATAAATAAAAATCTTGGCGAGAAACGACAGAGACACATTTCAAATTTTGAATATTTGTTGGTTATAACCAGAAGATACAGGCTAACAAATTCTCAAAAGCCATCATCAGTAGATATCTAGAAGAAATAGCCTATAAATGTTCAAAAGCCATCAGCAATACATATTCAGAAAATATCGCGAACAAATATTAACCCATTTTTAGCCGCAGTCCTGTACACAGGACACAATAATCATCAAATAAATATATTGGATGTTTTAAAAGCTTTTGTGCTGTAATTTCCAATTAATATGAAGCTGGCAACGAGCCAAGATCTATCTGAATTTATCATTAGAAAAACTTTACTAGATTATTTACTAGTAGTTACTACTAGTATGCCTGATTAAGAATATATTACGTTAAGACTTTAAAAAAAAAAATGTCTGATTAAAAATGGTTATGAAGTCATCAATATGCATCCAGAAGATACCGCTAAGAATTATTCAGAAGCGAACATCAATACTTATTCAAAAGATAATTCCAGCAAGTATTCAGAAGCCATCATCAATACTTATTCAGAAGATATTGTCAATAAATATTCAGAAGCTATCCAATTTATGAATGGTGATGGTCTCGGATACCGAAATCAGCAATTGGCTTTTATAGACAATCAAGGATGAATTTCTCACTTATCAGTAGATTTTAAAAAATAGAATTTTTTTTACACAGTTGACATACAAATTTAAGATAGCTTAAGGATTGAAATGGTAAAATTAGATATTAGCAGGCATCTTGACAAATTCAAGGTGTAATATAATAAATTGTGACAATGAAACGTCCCTGTTTAAAAGAAATAGTCCTTTCATGCATAAATAATGAATGCTTAAAAATATTTTGATACAGTACATAATATATTAGACACATTGTAAAGGTGTGATATGAAATTTCATAAAAAAAAAAAAAATACACAAACATTTTCAAAACACATATTCTTTATTATTTAATACAGTATTGTATTTGTTTGCAGTATATGAAACAGATCAAATACTATATGTGCTTGTAAAAAATATATGTAGTGTAAAAAACATCTACTTAAATCTTATAATTATAAAAAAAATTACATTGATAAAGAACTATGAATTTTTAAGGATTAAAATTGATTAGATAAAATCATTAAATAAAAAAAAAATAGATATATCATTACTAAGCTGAAATTTTGGCCGCATTTCTTCTTTATTTGTTATATACTAAAATTCAATTAATTCGAATTTTAATTAAGTATTAATGACACAACGCCATAACTAAAACATAAAAAAAAAGGAAAGAAAGAAAAGAAGGGAAAAAATATATATATATATAAAATATTGAATTTTATCAGATCGTAAGTTATAATAAAAATTAATAAATAAAAGTTTCTCAATCTTTCTTTGCTTTACAAATTTCTACATTTTGTCTTAACTTCTATTCATCTTTGCAAATGCAGGGTTGAAAAGCTTGAGTGCACAAATAAAGTGCAAGAAGAAAAGTTTCTGCTGTAGATTATACCTTTCCTTTGATTGCAGGATATGAAGCATTCTAGTAAGAAGAACAAGAAGCAAAGCAGCAAAAATATATTGACTTCCTGTTTCCGTATGCATTCGGCTAAACAAAATAAAATACTTTGTTGAAGGAAAAGTTTATTTTTATTAGATTTTTATAGAGGAAACTTTTTTGGAATTGAACAAATTATCTTCTTATAATCAAGCATTGGTTATGTTTGTTTTTAGAAAAAAAATCTTATATTTTAAAAATTGTTAGCAAGAATGAATATGAATAAAAATAAGATAAAATGTTTCATATTATAGTTTTTTTTTTTTTTTTTTTACTTAAATTAATATACATCATTAGTTGTGATAATATATTACAAAGTTGAAAGAATATTTTATAATTATATTACATTATTATTAAATTAATGAGAAATTGAGAAAAACATATCAAGTTTGTATAAATTTAATTTAAAACATCGAATTCCTAAAAAACAAAAAATATATTTTTTAAGAAAATTATATGCTAAAAGTATTCTTGCGTATATTTTACTTAAAAATTAATTTTTTTTTAAATTATGCAGGAATTTAAAACCATGCACAGAAAAAAAAATTCTGTGACTAACATCTAGAAAAAAAATTTTGGCTTTGGCAAAAATAATTCATTTTATCTTTAGAAGTTCGACTTTTCTTTGTCAGCGAGTTCCAATAACCTTTTTTAGTATTCTAAAGCATTCAAATGAAATTCAAATTAACAAAAAATATATTTGTTTAAATAATAGTGTTCAGTGTCTAGTAAATATAGAAAAACAAGTGTCCTTATAATAAAAGAACCAGTGTAGTTCGTGCAAAATTTGTAAACTGTTCAACTCTTTGCAAAACAGGCTTCCCCCCCCCCCCCGTTCTCTCTATTTTAATGAAGCACATTTTATAAATAGACAATAAGACTTCTTCACACATCATAAATTTTAAGTCTTGCTTTTGCCTCCAAGGCAGTAGCATGTGTTTTTTTGCACCTGATGAAGGAAAGCTACGTCCTTTCGAAACCGGTTGTGCTGGCTTAAAATTTATGGTGTGTGAAGAAGTCTTATTGTCTATATATCGTTTGTACACCAGTTTTGCATTTAGTTTTGGAAGCACATTTTATCATACAGTTTCCTACTTATATTTTTAAAACGTTGTTATGCTTCATCTTTAATTGTCATCTAATTCATTTTCAAATTATTTAACAGTGATATGTTCTTCACTTTCTACCTCTTCCGCTTCCTGCTGGTGTTCTGTAGATTGCTCGAAAAAAGATGGATCAGGTACCGCTTCAATGATATCATAAGCCTCATCATCAGTTATATTTGTTTCAACACTGGAACAAAACTGGCTTTGGCAATTGCTGCATTACATGTGAACAAAACATTTCCACTTTTTTACAGCCACAATTATAATTACAACCCTTCTTGCAATTACAAAAAAATCGTATTGAGAAGTTCATCTGGAGAAGGCCGGAGCAGGGGTCTGAATTGGCTCCAAAACGTTATTTTTCACTACCCATCCCCATTTTCAGGGTCCAGTTCGTTACCAAGCCACACTTGGACTTGGTAGAAGACACAATTTAAATGTTGATAAGCAGCAGAAGATGTTGGAGGAAGACAGGATAACTGTACAGGTTTATTGTTACGCATACTTTTCACAAAATTTAAATATCTATATATGTCAATGGAATCAACGTTTTTTGGAGGTCCATACATAGCAAGAAGGAAACGAATTCCATTTGTATGAATGATATCTGAAGAAGAGCCGATGCTTGTGAATACTTCAACGCAATCAATTAAATCAAGACGCTTTTCAAATAATTTAAATATTTTTGTTTTACCTCGTTTGAAAATCGCTGACGTAGTATCGCATCCAGTTATTGCATGGAGAAATAAGATATGAGCTAGACATTTTGGATATGAAGTTAAGCTTTGTGATGAATACATTTTTGATTCAATTTATGCTTTTCCAGGTTTTTAAAAGTAAATAATTCTATTAGTAGGAGTTCGTGCAGTCAGTAATATTAATAAATCGACATCTTCACTCACAACAACAGTTGCATTTGTATTGAACTTTTCTAAAGCTGTTTCAGTTATGAGGACATCGGCATCATTATTAGCTTGTTTTACAGTAATATCTGCAACCTTTAATTTTTCAGATAGCATTAAAATGAAGCGAGATTTATTATGAGTACTAGAAAGAAATTGCTGCTGGTTTGCTGGAACAGTCATAAAGCGATCAAAAAAGACATCAGATGAGGGAGATATTTTAGTATTTCGACGACGTTATACTGCAGCTTTGATATTTTTCGTACAATCAGAATAACCATAAAATATTATAATAACGTTGTGACAAAATGTCTATGTACATAATGGACGCACTTCTCAAAAATAACATCAAATGTTTCTCCTCGATCCCACACTATACGATGTAAAAGATATCCTCCATCGACGATATAAATAGTATTTGTGTTAATTTCAACATTTACACATTGAAAGCAATCATAAATGGCTGATTTTTATGTTTTACGCATTCCAATTGCATCGAAGTGTGATAATTGGTAAGGAGCTAATTCATATTTAAAGAATGTTTGAATTTCTTCTTCAAAAGACGTACTAATGCTCATACGTTGAATATTTGAGAAAAACTAAATTTTTTTTTCTGACCTTTGACCTTACATAAAATTTTTATCACAAGTGGAATCGATGAGGAGTTTTCACATTTTATTTATAATGATGTATTTAAGGTCTGTGCTAATTTTCAGCTCTATGCGAATTTTTCCAAAATTTCAAATTTATTTATGTATTCTGTCTGGACTATATGGGACGTCTAGTGCCATGTGATGGGATTAAAGGAAGATACATACTTTCTATTCTTATAAATACCGTTCATATATCTTTACTAAATTCTGTTTTATACGCTTTTTAAATTAAAATTACTTTAAAGTACCGTCAAAATGAATATTTGAAAAAAAAAAAAAAAAAAAAACGTTTTCTTTCGACATTTGATCTTGCATAAAATGTTTAGCAAAAAATAGGATCGATTTAATTATAAGGTTTTATTTAAGATCTGTGCCAATTTTCATCTCTATGGGAATTCTTTAGAAATTTCAAGTTTATTTACGGATTTTGTTTGGACACTATGGGAGCGTCTAGTGCCATAAGCTGATATTAAAGGGAGATACATATTTTCTATTCTTATAAATACCGTTCATATATCTTTACTAAATTCTGTTTTATACGCTTTTTAAATTAATATTACTTTAAAGTACCGTCAAAGGGAATATTTGAAAAAAAAAAAAAAAATCTTTCGACATTTGACCTTGCATAAAATTTTTGCAAAAAGTAGAATCGATTTATGATGTTTAATTATAATGCTTTATTTAAGGTCTGTGCCAATTTTATCTCTATGTGAATTTTTTAGAAATTTCAAATTTATTTACGGATTTTGTTTGGACTCTATGGGGCGTCTAGTGCCATGTGGTGAGATTAAAAGGAGATACATGCGTTCTATTCTTATAAATATCTTCAAACTGTCTTTACTAAATTCTATTTTATACGCTTTTAAAATTAATTTTACTTTAAATTACCGTCAAGAAAGATATTTGTAAAAAACCTTTTCTTGACCTTTGACCGTGCATAAAATTTTTAGCACAAGTTTAATCGATGGGGACTTTTGACATGTCATTTACAATGATGTATTTAAGGTCTGTACCGATTTTCAGCTTTGTGCGAAATTTTCCGAGGTTTAATGTCTATTTTGTCTGGACAATAAGTTGTTGGGCACTAAAAATCAAAATATTCTGTGATAATTTAGAGACGCATTACAGTGTTTAATTTTTTAAAACCTCTATTTTATTTAGAACTAGCTGTACCCTGCGCGCGTTGCTACGCCACTAACTAAAATAAATTTGAAGGAAAGACATTACACAAATATTCAATTTATTTTGAGTCATTTTATTAATTTTATCCATATCGAAAAAATTGTTACATTGCATCGTTTCTTCTCAATTCGATATTTATTGAAGTGCTGTGGGATACACAATATTTCTTGTTTTTCCATTTGGTGCATAAACGAATAAATCAGGTTTTCCGACGCGTGAGCAGGACACATAGAGCTGCTTATGTGAGAAGCATGGATTCTCCAAATTTAATCCACACACTTCCAACGATTGTCCTTGTGCTTTGTTGATAGTCATTGCGAAACCGAGTCGCACTGGGAACTGCAAACGTTTGAATTCGAATGGCATATCTGTCGGGATCATTGGGATACGTGGCAACAGTACGTCTTCACCTTTAAATTTACCAGTCAAAATTTTTGCCTCGATAACATTGTTCATCATTTTCTTGACTGAGAGTCTGGTTCCGTTGCAAAGTCTTGGTGGATTTATGTTTCGAAGAAGAATGATGGCTACGCCAATTTTCAATGTAAGAACGTGCGGTGGCATGCCTGGCAAATCAAGCGAATTCAAGAATTCAGTTGGATAGTTGACGACTTCGTCTTGATTCACCACAGTATCGATAGACTTATATGTTGTCGTTTCGCCGGGTATTCTATTCTGAATGTTGAAGTTGATGATATTGACATCGATGTTTTTTGCCGCTAATATAGCACGCGTACTGAGCCACTGATGATTTTTGTAGTTCAGTGCAATGTTTGGGAAAACTTTTTCCACCAATTCGTCTATGCTTTCTGTGATCTGACAGAAATTCTCTGGCAAGGTGATACATAGCGTAGATTCATCAATTTGCATTCGCCCATTTCCAATATCCATTAATTGTTTTGCAAAAATTTCAGGCGATGCATCCCGTTGTAGTTGTACACGCATATTGGTTTTAAAGTCAATTTCTGTAAATGACGCCACAAAACTGATGATTTGAGACATGCATTAAGTTCATCAGAGGGTAGCGTATCTCCGAAATGTTGGCGCGTACAGAACAGATTGACAAATTTTCACCAAGCAGTGCGATTTTCGCCAAATGTGGACGTTCAAAGAGAAAAAACTACGCAGCACTTAATTTGTGTAAATAAACATTGCTGCTTTTGTTTTTTATTGTTGAATCATGTTATATTTAAAGCTTTAAATCGCAAAATGGAAGCTGACACTATTATTTCAAAATTAAAAGGCAGTTTTCCGCATATAATAATACATTCTAATAATGACAATGTATTAACTTTAAGATCTAATTTAACATTTGAGAAGGAAGCAGAAAAATTTGCCAAAGTGTTTGGTCGAATAACCAATACTCATTGGATTGTATACAGAGTTCTCCACCGTCCAAATCGGTAAGTTAAAAATGTTATATTATTTTTTAACTAGGGTAGGTGCTCCAGTGATTGGCATGCTCCAGTAGCAGTAATTGACAACAATCGGAAATAGTTAAAAAAATTATAAAATCATATAGTATTTTACATATAAGGAATTTAACATTTTATGTCTAACACTGGAGCATAGGTAAAATAAAACTGGTAAAATAAAAAACTGGCAGTGTCAATTACTGGAACACTGAGTGGGTGTCAAATAAAATTTATAAAAAAATATAATTGTTATCAAATGTATATATTTTAACATATATGTGGTTCTGAATGTCTTTCATGCCATATGTACTAACTTAAGATTTCTAAACATATTTTCTGATGACTAGAACATTAAAAACATCAGAGATTGCTCTAAAAGTATCAATCACTGGTGCACTTACCCTATTTCTGTTTAACTATTATTTTGTATTATTATTGTGAACGCCGCACCTCTGATTTCGAGAGTATTAAAAAACAAGAACTAAAAAGTTTGGTACGAAAGTGTGGCAACAGTGTGCGTATGTGAATCAAGATGGACTAACGTTCCATTCTACATGTTTTTTAGAAAATACTTTACTTGATGTTAATTTCTGTGTTCGTTATGTATTTTATGTTTGTGCCGTAAGTAAATATACGTTTAAAAGTAAACCAAGTGTGATCAGTGTCTTGATGCGTCTCGAAATGAATTTACCGAAAGAAAAGAACCAGGTGCGAAAAAGCAGGCACCACAATTGGCGAAGTCGACAAGCATATGTGATATAGCTAGTACTCGTATGGATTATGTCATGATAGTGATGAAAAAAAAAAAAAAAGGGTATGTTTTTTTTTTATGTTCCATCAAGAGTCATATTTTGTATAAGTTTCATATTAAATAATTCGGATTAAGCATTTAGATATTTTGTTCCGATTTTGTATTCCAACAAGGTAAAGAGTATGTAAATGAAAATTGAATATTTCGTAATGTTGAAATAATAATAATTCTAGTGTTTGAAAAATGAAAAATAGAAATATATTTGTTTATTTGTATTTAAAAAGCCGGAAAATAGTAAAAAGAATGATGAAAAGAATATGCTTTTATGCTATTCAAGATAATTGTGATTAATTTCTGTGTGTTCTTTTTATTCATCACGTGATTTAGAATAAATAAGATTTCATTAAAGCAGAAAAAAAAAAAAAAAGAGAGAGAGAGAGCTCTGTTTTGATTTATTTGTTCTGTTTTATTGAATGATTGTGTATTTGTTCGACCTTGATAATTATTTATATTTATTTATCTTTATTATTATTGGAATATTAATGAAATATCTCAGTAAAAAAAATATATATATATATATATAAATAATTATCAAGGCCGAACAAATACACAATCATTCAATAAAACAGAACAAATAAATCAAAACAGAGCTCTCTCTTTTTTTTTTTTTTTTCTCCTTTAATGAAATCTTATTTATTCTAAATCACGTGATGAATAAAATGAACACACAGAAATTAATCACAATTATCTTGAATAGCATAAAAACATATTCGATATCAGCAAAGCAACATAAACAGCTGTTGAATCTGATTAAAGAATATCTAACAATATTTGATGGGGAATTAAAGAAAGCCAAAGTTCCTCCACATGTTATCCAGTTAAAGTCTGGAGTAGAGAGGAAACAACCTCATCTTTATAAAGTTCCAGAAACATTAAGATCTAATATAGAAAAACAGATAGCAGAATTATTGGAAAAAGACCTGATAGAGCCCTCTTCAGCAGAAATAGCATATCCATTGGTATGTGTAGCCAAGAAAGATGGAACTGTCCGACTTTGCGTGGACTACAGAGAGCTGAACTCAGTTAGTAAAATTCCACCTTTTCCTATGCAGAATTCAGAAAATCTTAGATTTAAAGCTTGTGGAGCTCGTTACTTGACAACTTTAGATATCCTTAAGGGATATTGGGAAATACCCTTAGCAGAGCAAAGCCGAGAATTAACCAGTTTTGTATATCCAAAGGGTCAGTATCAGTGGAAGGTGATGCCATTTGGGTTATCTGGAGCACCAGCAACATTCCAAAGAATAATGAATCAAGTATTACGACCTCATAGTGACTACGCCGAAAGTTTTCTTGATGATATTATCATATTTTCTTCAACCTGGGAAGATCATCTTAATCATATTAAATCCATTTTAGAAACTCTGAAAAAATTGAATTTTTCGGCAAATTTAAAGAAATGCTCTTTTGCGATGTCGAAAGTAAAATATTTGGGACATGTCGTAGGCTCAGGAGAGCACTGCCCAGATCCGGACAAGATATCAGTTATTAAAGATTTGAAAGCCCCTAAAACTAAGAAAACATTGACGTCACTCCTAGGATTATTTAATTATTACAGAGACTATGTGCCTCGGTATGCTAATATAGCAAAACCTTTAACGGACTTAACTCGAAAAACCGTGCCAAACGACCTTCCATGGTCAGAAGAAGCCGAAAGCGCATTTAATTCGTTAAAGAATTGTTTGTGCTCTATAACCTCTCTGTATACACCTGATATGTCGAAACCTTTTGAAATCGATACTGATGCTTCAGTGACCGGAATTGGAGCCTGTCTAATGCAGAGAGATGAGCAGAATAAACTGAAACCAATAACTTTTGGAAGCCAAAAACTGACCCCTGCTCAATCAAAGTGGAGCACTATTGAAAGGGAAGCTTATGCTGTAATATGGGCATTAGGTAAATTCGAAATGTGGACTTATGGAACCACTATTATCTTACACACGGACCATAACCCTTTAAAATATTTGACAGAAACAGTTCCTAAGAACGCCAGATTACAAAGATGGGCATTGGCTCTATCTCGCTATCAAGTGACTATTGCTCATAAGCCAGGAAGCAGTAATACTATTGCAGATGCTTTATCACGCATTCATGAATAAAGTCATAAGTTAGTTTAATATTGTATTTGTTATTACATATATATATATGTGTGTGTTTATTTTGTTTCTTATATTCAAGTATATTAATTCATTAAGATTATTTAAAGTGCTTAAGAAAATCCATGTCAGGATAAATGTTTATTCATATATATTATATATATATTTTATTTCTATTATGTGTTTAAATGTTACTTATTTTATACCATAGAAAATATTTAAATTTTAAGTGAAATATAAATGTTATTGCTCTTGATGGAACATCGCATATTAGGTCAAAGATGAGACAATAATTAAGAATTTAAAAGGACAATTAGACTTTCATGAACAGTTATATAAATTATCCACAAATGTTTGTTAGTAGTTTCACTGTGAAGGCCATTGTCCCTCAAGTGAAACTGGAGGGAAGGTGTGAACGCCGCACCTCTGATTTCGAGAGTATTAAAAAACAAGAACTAAAAAGTTTGGTACGAAAGTGTGGCAACAGTGTGCGTATGTGAATCAAGATGGACTAACGTTCCATTCTACATGTTTTTTAGAAAATACTTTACTTGATGTTAATTTCTGTGTTCGTTATGTATTTTATGTTTGTGCCGTAAGTAAATATACGTTTAAAAGTAAACCAAGTGTGATCAGTGTCTTGATGTGTCTCGAAATGAATTTACCGAAAGAAAAGAACCAGGTGCGAAAAAGCAGGCACCACAATTATTATTATTTTAAATGTATGACTTAACTTTATAAAATATTTATCTTATGATGCAGAGCTTGAATTTTCACTATATATTTAACTATTATGTATTTTTCTAAGAATATCTTAATCATAATATCGATATTTTGTTTAAAATTCCACAGTTAGAGTTCATAAAACCTTCTACATATAATTTTCTTCTTAGACATCTCAATCTTTACACCTTCCAACGTACATAGTTAAAAAGTGAAACGTTCAAGATTTTGTTAGTACTACTATTTGTTCCTTCTCAGTAGTGATAAAAAATCTAATCGTAATATGTTATAAAAACAAGGTAATAAGGATATGCATAATCTATCTACAACCTTTTCCTAAGAAACATGTCGGTATAGATTGATTCTGCTCAATTTCTCATCATATATTTGTTCTGATGAAATGCTATTATAAGCGAACATAATAACATTCTGTTAAGCTTCATGTTAAAAAGTAATGAATATGATAGGAAACTAACATAGTCGCAGACTGAAATGCCCCTCTAACTAGGCTAATCTCAATCCAATCCAATACATTTAACTTATTCTAATTTACTGATTAATTTTATTAGGCGTGCTTTCGTTCTTTAATTTCAAATGTGATATGATAACACTATTTCCAATGCACTAAGACAAAAACATAAGTTTACGTAAAATGTTTTCCTATTTTGCCATATTAAAGAATTTTTAAATTTTAAATTACCTGCGAAAATTTCAAATTAAAATGTTTATACTTTATGAGGTGTAACATAAATGATATTTTTAAAGTGTTGTGATATCCTAAAGATAAAATATTTCTCTTAATGGATTTTTAAAAGGAAATTTTGCCCTATTTTGCCATATTGAAAAAAAAAAAAGTTAAAAGTTTTTCGTTAAAAGTAAAAAAAATCTATAAGTTTCTTTTAAATTATCACAGATTTATAGTTCAACAATTCGTTTTAAAGGTATTTGCGTGCTCTTTTGATGATGCCCATCATGAAAATTTACTCCCCTCGTGAGGAGACTTCCCCCCAGGTGGGGAGGCGAGGCTCCTACATACACAAACATTTTTTTCCCAGTTAACTATCTCTATTACAAAAAATATATATTCGTTTCATTTGGTTTAGTGCAGTCTATAGACGTTAAACTCTACTTAAAAATAACGACGCTAAAACTCATTAACACACAGTTTCAGCAGTTTATTCTTCTGATAGGGAGAAAAAAAATAAAAGATTGAAATTTTCACGAATGCGGAATGAAGTAGAATCAAGGGTTGCTTTGCGGTAGAGAGATTTTGGCGTTAGCTACGAAAATGCGCCAATCTATTCTGTATGCGCCAACATTTCGGAGATATGCCAGCGGGTATTGAACGTGGTATAAAGAAAGGGCATGTTTACAAACAAACGCTACTTTAATCGATCTTTCCCACTCACGAGTGGCAAAAGGACAATCTCTATTGGTGGAAATACTGATGTTTTGCCCTAAGTAGAGTGTTTTGCCCTCAGCGTGTCGTCAGCTGCGCTTTCTTTATAACTGGCAGTGTTTGTCGAAAATCACCAGACAATAAAATGAGTGCTCCACCGAAGATCCGTGCGTTTCCTCTCAAATCTCGCAGTGTACGATCAAGCGCTTCCAATGCTTTCTTGTGAGACATTGTACATTCGTCCCATACGATAATTTGACACGTTTGGAGTAATTTTCCCATTCCAGAATTTTTGCTGATGTTGCATATTGGTACCTCAGTGATTTGCAAATTCAATGGTAGTTTCAATGCCGAATGCGCTGTTCGGCCACCGTCCAAAAGAGTTGCCGCAATTCCAGATGATGCAATGGACAGTGCAATATTATTTTGTGATCGTATTGTTGGCAAAATGAGTGAAAGAAAAGTCTTTCCCGTACCACAGGGCGCATCTATGAAAAACAGTCCACCGCTTTGTTCTGTGATTGCACGCATAATTCTGTCATACGCAATGCGTTGTTCTGAAACCAACTGCGGAAGATTTCTCTGAACAAATGTCCCCAGTTCTTCAGAATCAAAGTGTGTTTCTCGGTGCAAATCACAATCGAAAAGGTCGTTTGCTGGTCGGTTTGGAGCAGGCATTCCCAGTTGCACCAGTGCCTTGTTAGCGATTGCCAAACATATGTCTTCAATCAAAATTAATGCCTCATTATGCACGTTTGCTGTGAATGGAATGTCCGGATTTTGATTCGCAGCGCGCAAACGATGTATAATATCATCACTCATGTAGTCCTTGTATTTTACCCAAAGATCGTTTGGATTAGATGGGAAGCAGGTTGTCAATATTATGGCAAATAACGTGCGTATTTGCTGTGGTCGAGCAGTATTCGATGCATCAGCGAGTGCAGTGTCCCAATGTGCATCATTCTCAAGAAGATTTAATTCCTGGCAAGCTTGACGATAAGTGGCGCACAGTTGACCGTTGACTGTTCTTAAATCTTGGAAGGATGTCGGTCCACGTACATTGATTAACAAAAATCGCAGATAGAAGCATTCTGTATTATTCGGGTGAACAGTGTACAGACGACCCAATGCATCACTGGAATACAAATTGGGATGTCCTTCAACTGCTTTACCTTGTTTGCGACGTTGAAACTTTTTAGCCGATGCATTCCATGTGTAGAATTTCGGTACCTCAGAATAAAGTAGAGTCTTTGCAAAAATATCATCTTGGCACAATGAGTAAAATGCAGTTAAAGTTGTTGCCGGTGGAACCAATGCTCTTGCACATACATTATCTGCTGTGAAGTACACGCGCTGCCCATTCTCGAGATGCACCGCCAAGTGTACTACTGTTGGATGTCGTTCATGGATTGGAAGTGATAAGATGCGCCATACTGCTTCATTACTGCTAATGTAGCGTCCGAGTTGGTATTGTTGATTTCATCGAGCGGTGCGATCACATTCCCTACTCCAAAGACTGCCATGTCGCTTCCTTTACTGACATATTTGCAAATGTATTTGATCGACTTCACTGAATTGCAATATTCAACATTAATGTGTGCTTTGAATGTCTTGGAAAGCAACGGTGAATATGGCACAACCCAACGATTATCGCTTTCGACATCAACGTTTCGTACTTTCAGAACGATGGATTTTCCGCCATCCTCAACTGATCGTCGACGATACTGTGGGTATCCGTCATTGCCAGTGATGGTATCAAAAACCAAGTTTCTTGGGTTTCGTTTCGTGCATTTTCCATCAGACATACATGGTGAATTATTGTTGAATGCGCCACATGGACCATGAATCATATTTTCGGTAACGACATCGAATAAGTCTGGATCAATGTCCTTATCTGGTATTTCTGCTGAGATGATTTGGTCTATTTGATCTGGCGTAATTTTATTGATTAACCAAACCAAAATATGTGCATGTGACAATCCTCTTTTCTGCCATTCAGTGGAATACATCCAGCAGCGTGTCTCTCCAAAAACGTGATGCTTGATAATAAAATTCATTAAAGATTTCAATTTTTGTTTAAATACGCGTGCGGTAATGCCATGGCGGTCCGAAGGTGATTGTCCAGCTAACAGAAGTTCTTTAATTTCATTCCATGTTGGATTACATGTAAATGTAATGAACATATCTGGACTACCATATGCGCGAACGTATGTCATCGCATCTTGTGCGTATTCGTGCATGTGCCGTGTACTCCCCGTGAATGTAGACGGTAATATGACCATTCTTCCCAATTCGTTTGGAT
The DNA here is from genome assembly GCA_963930645.1 of Salticus scenicus. Taxonomy (NCBI): domain Eukaryota; kingdom Metazoa; phylum Arthropoda; class Arachnida; order Araneae; family Salticidae; genus Salticus; species Salticus scenicus. Next base: position 333,209,209 of record OZ005650.1, on the reverse strand, counting down.
TCACGTTACCATCATTAACGATTGCGTCTCGTAAATGGATGTACTCTTCAGAACGCAACTCGGTTTGATTCAATCGAATATATAGGAGTCGTTCGGTTTCAATCTTCGCGTACATATCGACTATGTACTGATGAAATAATTGTCGACATTTCAAAATGTAGTTCTCAGCGTTTTGACGAATCATCAATCGATACGAATAATAATTCATTGCACTGACTTTCTTATTCGTTTCCTCGTTTGTTTGTGGATTTCTCATTTTGATGTTGAAATGATATCCATCTTCTCCTCGCCAAAACAGAATCGGATACTGCAATCCGTCATATGAGCGATGAGTTTCAGAGACTCGCTGAACGCCACCTCTTCTGCGATGAAGAATTATGTCGCGCGATTCGAATTCTTCTCCAACTATCACGATCGCCACTTCATCGATTGTTGGGGCATTGAACTGTCTTTCGTGTTGGCCAACGGGTCTTTTGTCTGCTCGAATTACAACTACGTAGTCATCGTTTGGCATTCGTTGAATGGCGGTTTTAAACAATTGAACTAATTCATTGTATTGATCGAAAAGGGCTTGTAACGCAGCCACGATTTCTCGTCTAGTTCCCGCATTGTAATGACATCGTTGTTCAATTTGTTCATCACTGTTTGCCATGAAATAAATTTGAAGAAACTTATGATCTGCGTCCGGCAATGGTAGAAGCGATCCGGCACGATGATAAATTTGTCCTTGGACTCTGAATGTTGGCATGTAATTTTCTCGTACGATGTTCGTTGCACCGAATGATGTCATTTGAAATCATGAATTGTATTTACGAATGTTTTCCAAGAAATGCTTCGAATCTCGTGTAACACCTGATAGCTACGTTCGGGTGGTGGATGTAATTCTGGCAGTTTAACTTTTCCACTGGCGCAACACATTCCTGGTATTTCGTTCTTAAATTTGAGGGCGCTACAATACATACAAATTTTATCCATTTTTCCAAGACGGCACTTGGATGAAGACTGTAATCATTATTACTGTTATAATGGAATGCACCAAGATTTAAATCAGCGTGCAGTGTTCGTCTTGATCGAGCGGTGCTTATTCGAACATTTTACAGCCTTCCTTGCCGTTGTTCAGTTGTCTCAGACGAACGTGCCTGAGTAGTACGTATTCGATCATTTTCTAAACTCACTTCTGGTTGTTCAGATGATTCAGACGAACGGGTCTCAGCGTCATGCACTCTAAGATTTTCCAGCCTTAATGCTCGTTGCTCGTCTAATTCTGAGGCTCGTAATGCTCTTTTCTTCCGCGCTTGAGGTGTAGATCGGCCAAATGCTTGTCGCTTTAGAGGCATAATTGTACGTAAACTTCGCGAAAAAGGCGTTTGAATAAAGATTGGTCTTACCAACTCAGAAACCTTCGTAGACTCATGCACAACACTTTGCTGAAGATCATCACATGAGATAAGATAGAAGAAGATTCCGATTTTCAAATTACCTTGGCGGGAGCGCCAAATTAACTAAAGCTGTTCCATACCAAAAAAAAAAAAAAACTTTTATGATATATACAAAGTAAAAAAATAAAAAATTCGAATAAATTCGAATTTATTACTATTTACAATCAAGGTGAAAACATAAAAGAACCTTTATAAGTTACATATAAAGTATCAATTAAAACGAAGAATTTTGTTTTACTGTAGAAAAGAAAAGTAAGTACTACTCAATTAAATAAAAATTTTAAGCTAATACCAAGTATCTCTATGAAAATATTTATTTACACGCGAATATTTTCATAGTATATTCATTTTTTTTTCTAATTTTTATTATTTATCACGCGAAATAAAAAATATTTTATTTCCGGAAAAAAATAAATAAACGTGAATTTTGTTTATTTTGGCATCAAATCTATTTTTCTTTTTTTTTCATTTTAAAGTTAAAATGGAGTTTTTATTTAATATCTTCTTTCAAAATTTTGATTTTTTTCAATTTTTTTTTTCCTAAACCATCCCCGACCTATAAGGAAAAAAAAAAAAAAAAGAATGATCGAAATCGGTCAAGCCGTTTACGATTTTATAAAGGACATAGAGACAAACATTCATTTTTATATATATAGAAGATGAATTTCAGAGGGAATAGATAGAATAACATTGTTGAGATCTTCGGTTATAAGGACCAGTTTTTGTCATTAAAAATTCGGTGGCATTGGACCCAGCCAATAAATTTAATCTCCCCGTGTCCCTTATAATAACCAAAGAATACACATGTTCATCTAGAAAGAATAAGTAGTCATTTTCTGAATCCCCAAATTACAAATACAGATTTCCGATTTATGTGTTATAAGGTAGACAATTAAACTGAATAGATGAATTGATCGAGAATTTCTACTTTATACTTTTCTAGATGGTGAAACAATATTATGGATATTAAGAACAATGTGAATCCTTTGTATTGCGAGAATTTCCCGTTTGATTTTTTAGAATTGGGTCATAAGCCATGATTATAGTTTTTAAAACTGGACTCATGTTTTCTCATTCATTTGCACAGATTTTTACAATACGTTTCATTTCGATTACATAGGAAAACGCACTAGAATACTAACAACGGTTCTTAGAACACGATCGTAAAGGGAAGTAAAATTTATAAAGTTGACATATAACGATATTTACTTGAGTCATAATTCAGCTCTATATATGTCAGTCACAGATTTTTCTCGGTGTAGTTATGTCATTTCAAACATTGTTTTGAGTAGTTTACACTCCAAAACTGAATACTAGATTTTTTTTTTCAAAAATTTAGAATTTATTCGCTCCTTTCTTCGCTTCACCGTACAAAGTATAATCTAAATCTCTAAATTTCGAATTTTTTTTTTTAATTTCTATTAAAGGGATATGCGATGAAGGTTTGGGTTGCTCAACACAGAGTAAACTTTTGCCAATGGAAAACCAGCCATTTAAAATAAATTCGACTTTTGTGAGATTTCCTCTTTGAAGAATTTTCGCTGATTCTGATAAATTTTCTTTACTTACACCTTCACAATGTATTTGCATTTGCTAAATAATAATAATAATAATATAAATCGGACTCTGTTCAATACTTTTTTCCAAATGTTTGGAATCACCCAGCATAATAATAGATACATAAATTAAACTAATCGTGAAGTAATAGAATATATTTATAATTTTAATTGGAAATTATAAGCTTTATTCATTTCTACATGTTTCAAATCAAATGGTTTGATATATAATTTGATATATAACAATTTTAGACGTAAATTAAAAACAAATCTCATTTAATCTCGTAAGAAATATTTAAAGAATTTTTTAATATTCGTAAAATATATATAATATCATGCAGTGAGTAATTAAACGATTTAATGCGAAATATGTTGGAAGTTTTAATTAGACAGCTAACGAGAATTTAAAATCGCGTTTAAGCCTTTTAAACGTAAAATCAAATAAGATTCTCTTAATGAGTTTCTGCAACTGCTTTATTGGATTCCTCGTCATTTATTTCACTTACGTTTTTCACAGCTAATGTAACATTCATATGTGCAGTAACTAAAATGAACTATTAACAATTTGGAATGGAAATGAAATTCCGTAATTATAAATAAAGACTTTTCTGGAAGAAATTAACTAAAAGAATATTCTTATTAAAATTCATTCTATTATAAAATTAAATCTTTTATGTCTAAACAAAGTGTTGCAGTATAAAATAAAGTTTATCTGTAAATAGTAAAAAAAATTTTGTATATAAACAACATAAATTGAAAAAAAAAAATCTCGGAACATCGCTTACAGGTGTATATAAGAACACGAATAAAGAAGTAATAAGTGCAGTTGTTGTTGCACTTTAGCAACTTGCAAGTCCAAGTTTAGCAGTTTCTAGTCTTATTTTGTTTTTTAAACGTATGCTTTTTATACATAATGTTTTTATTCGTGACTGCTGAACCATTTCTCCAATGCATATTTTCACTGATATTTTATATGTAAACACTGAATATGCATCCAATGTCACATACTGCCATAATTTGTATCAGCATCTTTAAATCTAAAAAAATGTATAATTTGATTTAAAACAGTTTATTATCGTTATTACTGGCATTATTTAACTAACATTATTATTATTAGTTGTAGCAGTAACGTTAGAAAAAATACTGTTTTACTCACCAGCCTATTTTTGCTAGCAATTATTGCAGATCAGACGTAGAGAAAGCAAACATACAAAAAATTGTTTTTATTTTTTGTCCAAGAATATAAGTACGTTAGATTAAAGAAAATTACTCCATATATTCTTAAATATAGAAAACACTTACCTATTTTATAAAAATAAAAAAAGAAATACTTTTATTATTATTATTATTATTATTATTATTATTATTATTATTATTATTATTACATTAAATTTACTGCGGCTTTTTAATGTTCAGACTTTAAGTTTTTGTTGAAATGCAACACAAATCTGCAATGGAATCTTTTTCTTCAAGGTGATGCGTTTTTCGTATGTAGTTTTAGATACTAAGTAAAGAAAATTCATTCAAAAAATTCCATCATGTACAGTTTTGACACAAAATGTGATCTTTGGAAAGAAATGAGCTTAAAGTTTCACTTTTTCAACTCCCATCTAGGTTATTTCCCCTAAAATCTAAGTGATGTGAGTAAAGAAAAAGGAGAGTTATTTCATCAAGAGGATAAATAAACGGTAAACGGTCATCACGGTCGATGGAGCAGATGTTAGCAAATTATTGTTGAATGCTGCATAGAGAACCACCTCCCCCCATGTCCTCAAGAATCTAAAACTGCACACATACACGCAAAAATAAATAAATAAATAAAAATAAATAAAATATATATAAAATAAAAATAAAAATATATATAAACTCTAAACGGAGCTTCGATGTAAAGAAACATACTTAAATAATCTGGTGTGTCACTTACACGAATTTCTCTTACCTTGAGATTTAATACTATAAATACAAATTGGAGAATAAGGAATACGATAATGAGTACTGTTATGTAAACGTATGTTACAACAATTCACATCAGGCTTCAGAACAACTTTATTTGACAAATAATTCTGTGTGAAGAGAGCTACCGCCCTCCTTAAACCCCCGTCTCATTATTGCATCTACATTTATATACAATTCAAACATATTATTAACTTCAAAAATTCACTTAAAATTATCAAGATATTTTTCTTACGCAGAATTCCTTTAAACTTATCAATCTTGATCAAACTTTCCTAGTAACAAAGGTATTAATTTCAAAATACAGCATTTGAATCGACAGACATTATTTGTTTTTAAGTTAGTCCAAGAGACACAGACAAATATTAAACGTTAAAAATTTGACTTCGATATTCAAGAAGCCTCAAAACGTGTAAATATACAAAAAGCCAATCAATGAATATTTAACTTAAAAAAAAACATTATTTACCATATGGCTATTAGGAATTAATTTCAAATACTGAGCAGTTTTTCTGGACATGGTAAAATATCATAATAAAGCACTTTCACTAACAATAAATATCTGGTGTGAAACAACCACACGACTTCCATTACACACTATTACACGTATTACATGCATTTTTTGGAGATATTATATGCATTTTTTGGAGATATTATATGCATTATTTGGAATTTTTCAGTAAGAGAAACTTCACACGTATAAAGAATATAAAACAGAGTTTATATAGCAAGTTAAAAAAAAAAAAAAAAAAAAAAAAAAAAAAAGAGTTATTTTTTTAAACACCAATTTCCGAGATCTAAAACTAAACTACCTAATCAGGATGACTGTTAATATTCCTGTAATAACCTTGTAATACACGAGAAAGAGTATCTAAAATGCATTAATGTAACAAATTCCAAAAATGTCGTTAGAGCCGTTTTTGAGATACCAACTTTTACCAAAACTTGGCATATTTAATTATTGACCGGAAAACAATAATTACATGCAAAAGGATATTTAAAAGGATGTTAATGTGGCGAGTTAAAAAAAAAAAAGTACAGCCTTTTTAAAGAAACGCACTTGCCAGACCAGAAATTGAGCTATTTATAGAGGACTCCTATCAATTTTTCTGAACTGATCAACTGTATTATTCGAAAGGACATCTAACAGTGTGTTTATGTAGCAATTTTGAAGAAAATCGTTGGAGCCATTTTCCAGATACGACTTATGGTCCCATTTCCGGTTTCCGATGGCTCACTTCCTGTTTTCCAATTTTCACCAAAATTTGGAAAATGCATCTGTACACCAGATTTGTACCAACTGTTAAGTTTCGTAGTTCTATCTTTATTTGTTTCGGAGATATGATAGACAGAAGTATCCACACATACACACGCATGCACACACATTGACCAATTGCCAAAAACAACTTTTTTGGACTCAGGAGGCCCTAAATGTGTAAATCAGGTGAAACCTCGATGTAAAACTTTTGAACCGAATACAATACAGTCGGTCACAAAAGTCTCCGAACACTAGCAAAAATTCCTATATAAAAGAAGTACACTTAATACAGTTTTGTTAAATAAATCCTTGTCGAATTCTGTTTCTAGTCAGTCTAAATTAGGATTCGACAAGGATGTATTTAACAAAACTGTATTAAGTTCAATTTCTTTTAGTTAGGAATTTTTGCTAGTGTTCGGAGACTTTTGTTACCAACTGTACTTCCATTACCTACGGTACTAGAGTAAATAAATAATATTATGAAATTAATAAATAATTATTAATATTAGTAAAAATAATATTATGACTTAAATAATGTCATCCCTGTGTATCTTCTGAAGGTTATGGACACACCACATGATGCACATAAATATTATCCTATATTAATAACACACGGCACAACTGAAATACACTGTCATCAATTTTCAAGCAATTGTCACACTATAATCTACTTCTTTTGTGTAGCCCTGTAAACGAACAGTGCTTGATTTCCATACCATATTCAATATGTGAAACATGATTTTACGCATATAAAAAATATATATTCGTTTCACTTGGTTTAGAGCAGTCTATAGATGTTAAACTCTACTTACCTGCAATTTCCCCAATAGACGTAATGTAATTGAATTTTCTTGGGTGTCCCTGTATACGAACCATTTGTTGCATCTCAACGAAAAGTTTAGTGTAGCATCTCTATCTAATACACATTTAAAATATTAAGTTTGAAGTTTCTGCTATAATTTGTTTTCGAGATATAGTGATAACAGAAGGACACACAGACACACACACACAGAGACACACAGACCAACCGCTAAAAACATGATTTTTTCGATTCAGGGGACCTCAAAACGTGTAAATATAACAAAATCTCAATTTCAAAAATTTGACCCGAAAACGGTACTTTCTCTACGTTATGGGTAAGAAAAAGTAAAAGTAATGTATAAGTAACGGTTTAATGCATTTTACACATGAATAGCTCTGAAATTGTTGTCACTGTTCGAATTTTACTGACCTTCATCCTTCTTTTTAAAATTCCCTTGCGTGATAGGAAGAAATTACAAGCATTTCTAAATTCAGATTACGCATTAGGGACACCCGGAAAGGCAGTGCAAAAAGAAAAATATGTTTTTGCAGACATGTAAATTTTCAATTTTTGCGTTAACATCACCAAAATGTTTATTAGATATTTTATCTGACCAATAATGATGAGGAACATTCTATCTTTCCATTTCGCTATTCATTTGTGCAATATATCACTCATATATATACACACATCACCGTAAAAATACCAAAAATGTACTTAGGATTACCTCAAAACGTGTAGAAATACCAAAATCTCAAAGTCAGACTTTTGTCATGATTACAATATCTTAATTACATAGTATGTTCGAAAACTTAAAAAAAAAAAAAAAAAAAAAAAAAAAAAAAAAAAAAAGAAGAAGAAGAAGTAGATCAAAATAAAAATGGCATTTGTACTACGTATTTATAAGCAGATTTGTTATAATATAAAAGAAATTGAAATTATTTTTAAAAATATCATGTAAATATATACCAAACAATTTAAATTGATGTAAAATAATAATAATAATAATAATAATAAATTTACATTTTTTTTAGATACTATTATACCCCGACCAATAGGAAAAAAAAATAATAATAACAACGTAAATGATGTAGAAATGGCCAAACCGCAATAATGTTAATAATTTCAGTGAAATCCGTAAGATGGAGATTGAATCCAGTCGCTGAAAATCAGAAGAACATAGTTTAGTACTCGCCCCGCAATCCTTCATCATGTGCACGGGGGGACGGTTCAGTGCATAAAGCATGTATTTCTTTTAATAAATATTTATTTAAATATCACAGATAATTTATCCAATAAGTTTTTTTTTATTATTTATTTAATTTTATTTAAAATATTATTTAAAAATATATTAAAGTTTTTATTTAGCTTCGGTTTTTTCTTTATAGTTTTTTCTTTAATGTTTTAGAGTCCATATTAAAACAAGACCTTCCGGCTTTTTCGGAAGGGTAGGTTGATTTCTTTTTCCTTATCAAGTAGCCGTCATTTTGTTTCAAAATGGCGGCTACAAATTATTAATGCACTTGGTAGAAATATTGATGTAGGCTATGTACATATGGAGTTTTAAAAAAATCGGTTCATAAATACACTTTTATGTGAATTTAAAATTTTCAAGTGGCCGGCGCTAGGAAAAAAAATGGTGGGTTAAGTTGACAAATATACGAAATGCATTTGTGAGATAAGTCTACTGTACACACATAGTTCGAATTAATTCAAAATCTCAAAAGTCATTGTGTTGAAAAATTAAGTGGCTGCCACTTCGATAAAAATGGCAGAGAAAGTTTCTCGTCTAAGATATCGTTGCAAATTTGAAAATAATTTTTTTTTTGTAGAAATTCTTTCAAAGAGGCTTAGTAAGTTGATAAAATGTTAGTTTCCTGCATTTCTAGTTTGTTTTAGCATTAAAGTAGTCTAATTTTACCTTAAAAACGCATTAAAAAGATCCAGTAACACATGTAATGGATTTGGCGCCAAATTTGGCGACTTTCCCCTATGGCGAATTTTTTGGCGACTTTTGGCGAGAAAATACTTATTATCGATATACCAAAGATGGACGCAATAACGTGATTGGTTCATGAGTTACGTGAATTTTCTAAATTTTTGTTGTTTGAATGATAAATCCATTTTTCAACTTTGATTTGAATTGATTAAGTATTTCTAAAGTTCCAGCAAACACATCGAAAACAACTTGCCCATCGAAATCATCCAGTATATTTGTACGATAAGTTCATTGTCCAGTTCTAGTTTAAATTAAATCAGAATTTCAAAAATTATAATCATAAGAAATTTTCAGGTGGCGCCACTTGTAAAAAAAAGTAGAGTGAGATGCCTAGCGAACTTATCTGAGATATTTGAATGATAAATCCACTACCCAAATTTGAAGCGAATTGATTCTGTCTTACTAAAGTTACCATAATGACAAATTTTCAAGTGGCCGCCACTTGAAAATAAAATTACGGATCAAGTCATCAAGTGAACTTATCCTAGATATTTGAACCAAAAGTTCACTAACCAGCTTTTATTTGAATCAGTTTAGTATTTTAAAAGTTATCGTGATGGCATATTTTCAAGTGGCAGTGTGATTTCAAGTGGCTGGAACTTAGACACAAGATGTCGGGACAAGTTGCCTAGTGAAAACATTCAAGATAATTATATGATAATATCACTGTCAAAATTTGATTCGATTTGAAGTATTATTTCAAAAGTTATCGTGATTTTAAATTTTCAAGTGGGAGACTGATTTCAAAGTGACCGCGCTTAACTTAAGATATCTGCCACTTTATTAAAAATGGCGGATATAGTTTATTAATAAACTTCATTGAGATCCTTATGTGGTCTTGTATTTACATCAAAATTCAAACAATTTCGGAATACGCTTTTTACAATTTAAATTTGAAATTTTCAAGTTGTCTGCACTTGAAAACAAAATGGCGGAGCAACTTGGTTAACAAACTCATGTAAGATATTTATAAGATAAGTTAAGACACTGTTCAAATTTGGTTCCATTTGGAGTATTATTTCGGAAGTTATCATGGTTTTAAATTTTCAAGTGGTGGCCTGATTTCAAGCGGTCCCGCTTAACTTAAGATATCCCCCACTTTATTAAAAATGGCGGATAAAGTTCATTAATAAAGTTATTTGAGACACTTGTGTAATCTATGTATACATCAAAATTAAAAAAATTCGGAATACGCTTTTTACAATTTGAATTTGAAATTTTCAAGTGGTCTCCACTTGAAAACAAAATGGCGGAGCAACTTGGATAACAAACTCATCCAAGATATTTATAAGATAAGTTAAGACACTATTCAAATTTGGTTCGATTTGGAGTATTCTTTCGGAAGTTATAGGGATTTAAAATTTTCAAGTTGTCCCGCTTAACTTAAGATATCTGCCACTTTATTAAAAATGGCGGATATAGTTTATTAATAAACTTCATTGAGATCCTTATGTGGTCTGTATTTACATGAAAATTCAAACAATTTCGGAATACGCTTTTTACAATTTAAATTTGAAATTTTCAAGTGGTCTCCACTTGAAAACAAAATGACGGAGCAACTTGGTTAACAAACTCATGTAAGATATTTATAACATAAGTTAAGACACTGTTCAAATTTGGTTCCATTTGGAGTATTATTTCGGAAGTTATCGTGGTTTTAAATTTTCAAGTGGTGGCCTAATTTCAAGTGGTCCCGCTTAACTTAAGATATCCGCCACTTTATTAAAAATGGCGGATAAAGTTCATTAATAAAGTTATTTGAGAAACTTGTGTAATCTATGTATACATCAAAATAAAAAAAAAATTCGGAATACGCTTTTTACAATTTGAATTTGAAATTTTCAAGTGGCCTCCACTTGAAAACAAAATGGCGGAGCAACTTGGTTAACAAACTCATCTAAGATATTTATAAGATAAGTTAAGACACTGTTCAAATTTGGTTCGATTTGGAGTATTATTTCGGAAGTTATAGGGATTTTAAATTTTCAAGTGGTAGCCTGATTTCAAGTGGTCCCGCTTAACTTAAAATATCTGCCAATTTATTGAAAATGGCGGATAAACTTCATTAATAAACATCATTGAGACCCTCATGTGATCTGTATTTACAACAAAATTCAAGCAAATCTTGCTTTAAATATGCTTTTTACAATGTCGGTTTGAAATTTTCAAGTGGCTGCCACTTGAAAACAAAAAGTCGGAGCAACTTGGTTAACGAACTCATCCAAGATATTTATAAGATTAGTTCACTGTCCAAATTTGGTTCGATTTCGAGTTTTATTTCGGGAGTTATCGTGATGACAAAATTTTCATTATAGATAGATAGATAGATAGATAGATAGATAGATATAGATAAACGAAGTGATTGCAATAGGTCGATTTCTAAAGAAATCAACCTAAAAGTATTCCTTATTAGAAAAAGACAATCAGTACTAATTCTAAAATTAAGTATTGGTCTTACTAACATATTGACTTAATACTCGGTCTTATTTAAATCTATGCGCGTGTGAATAAAAAAAATTAATTAGGATAGTAACTCTCTTCATGAATTATCAAATTTTAAAATCAAACTTACTACAGTATCAGAACCCATATGTCACATCATACGCATCGACGTGAATGACAATTTATAGTACTTTGTAATGCCATTTTCCTAACTAAAGGCTACTATGTTTACCCTCATGTTATGAATTATGTGATGCTAGTAAAATGTAGAAAGTAGTCATTTCATATATCAAACATATGCATTACCTAAATTAACAATTTATATAATGACACAGACTGTAGGCTTGTCTTTCAGGAAGAATTATCTTGTTAAATTTGAATGAAAATAGTCAGAAAATATGACATAAACGTGACTATTTAATCACTTATGAACATTTATTGTTTTCAGAAATAAAAATACTGTAATGTCAAGAATAATATATTTTAAGTACAGTGGAATATAATCATTTATTATTATTATTTTTTTTTTTAAATCAAGATCTTCATGTAAATTAAGCGGATACTTCTACAGTACATGATTAGATATTCTTAAATAAAGGAAAGTTACCTATATAATAGAAAATAGAAATTTTTTCATAGATAATATCATGTAAAACATAAAATAATATAAATGACGCATGTTAAAGCAATGTTTAGGAAGTTTACCAAAAAATTAATATAAACTATAGATATATATATATAGATAGATATAAACTATAGAGATATGAACTATATAGACACAAATATAAATATTCACATTCTGTATTTTTGAACAGAATACGATTTATATCAGAAAACTGCTTAGAAAGATCTCCACGAAGGGTACTTCACTAGGACTTAAGCCAATCGCGTTGTAGTTGGCTTTAAAATGTACAACACAACACAGCGGAGCACATAAATTTAGAGTCTTTAGTAGAACTGCCATAAAAATGTTAAATGTTTTGACATATTTTTGTGCATTATGAGCGTCCTGAAATTTAGGTATGGTGAAATTTTTCATCTTGATATAGTTACAACTGGTGAAGTTCCAAAATTTCATACTATCTAGCAACAGATTTTTAGCAGCATATAATGAAAAATATCAGAAGTTTTAATACTTGCTGCAACCATAGATATAGTAATTTATATAGATCTATCATCCCATTGCTATCATGCAAAAATGTTTGATGCCGAAAAAATTTTATGGCGTCAGCCATATAGTGGCATTGAAACCATTGAAATTCGGCAATTGTATTAGAATAGAATAGAATGTTGATGAATTTTCAAAATGTTGAAATATATAATTCTTCAAAAAAATTTATGAAAAGAAATGGATAAGTTATTGTAAAAGCAAAATATATTTGACTAAATTATGAAAAATATAAATTTTATAATCAGTTGCCTTGATATAAATATGAAATAAAAACTGGTTTGATTTTTAATGGAATACGTTTTTAAAAGTTTGATATTTTTTAAGATTTTACATTAGTAAGTAATATAGAATTTTCAAAATTCTTTTAAATATAGTTAGCAGCGGCGTAGTTTAGTTTTAGCATATAAAAAGAGTTTAAATATTAACTAAATTAATAAATATATAAAAGAAAAAAAGAAAGAAAAAGATAAATGAATTTTTAATTGTATCTGCAGTTTTTCATTCATGTTTAGTACATAAATTATTCATAAATTTTATTTTCTAAATTATCTGTGTGTATTCACTTGGCGAAAGACGGCCATATTGTGGATTTTTCTCCGAGTATAAAGGAATCAGTCCCCCCCCTCCCAAATGATCATTCTATGTCTTATTACTATATCTATGGCTGCAATCCAGTTTCTAGAATAATTTCTCTATTTGATATGCTATTATTTCCTGTTAACCTTATCGTTATATTAATGACATATTTTAATTTGATCGAAATTTTCACATGACATGGAATACAAAATTAATTTTCATGTTATACGAATTTTTGCCATCACTTGTTTTCTAAACAATGTATCCCATATTTTAGTTCAACAATTGAATGAACAATTGCAACAACTATTTAATAAACAATAATTGTTTGATAAACAACAATGTTTATATATATTTTTTTACAACAATGAAAAGCTTCTTTTTTTTAACAAATTTCTTCAGTCTAATTTTTGACCTTTATCTGAGAATGATGTATCTTTCGTTCTTAGGTGTTTTCTTCGTGAGTTACTTTTTAAAAAAGTTCCTCATGTGGTTTATTTTTAAACTTTTCGAGCATCGTCCTATGGAGGATGCTCGGGAAAAGTATGCGTGTCCAGTGACTTCCATCTTTGCTGGACGTTATTTATCAATGAATAATGATAGGCAAAAATTTTATAACCCAGCTTTATATAAAGCTCGTGTTTGCAAGCATCCAAAGTTGGATATAAAAAAACTGCCAAAAGTTGGTAATATTATTTCACTGCCTGATACTGTTACTGATGAACCTCCGTTCCAAACCGAAGTGGACTCAGTTCAGTCTCAGGTAGTGAACGCACTCGATGGAAAAGAAACAGTTTCTACTGCACTACCTGATAATTCTACTGACGAACCTCCGTTTATCGAAGTGGAATCAGTTCATTCTCAGACAGTGGAAACGGTTATTGAAAATCAACCAGTTTCTGTTTCTCCACAACATCATAAAAAAAAGAAATTCCGGAAATTGAGGAATTTTCTGATTATATGTTGTTGTTGCATTCGAAGTGTAAAAGAATAAATTACCTCGGGATGCTTGCTGGCAGTAGGCTATGGGACCTGCCTTATCAAAACTCCCCATGAGAAACGATGCATGGCGACCTCCACGTGGTGTTTCTCGGGTAACGCTAACAGCCATGCGCATTTAATTTAGATAAAGTTGTTATTATAAGGTTTCGTTTGCGCGTATGCGTGTGTGTTATGATTATTGTTTTAACATAAACCCAGTTTTTTCTATAATGAATATCCGCTATTTAAATTACAAATTTCGGAAATTTCCATTTTTCGTATATTTATAACCTACTTGAAACTCGATATTATTAATTTTAAAGTAAAATTAAACTGACGCATTACATTTTTACGTGGGAAAAATATCATTTATTCAGATAAAACTACATCAAAAAAATTTTTTTGAGCATTCTTAAGCTAAATTGTTCACGTCAAAAAATTTCAAAAATTTAAAATATGTTATATCAACCAAAGTCTATAAAAGTAGTACCTGTAAGAAATAACAAAATCGTATTACAGTTTAATATCAGGGAATAAATACCCTTAATTTACGATTTATTTTCTAATTTTCTGAGAATTATTAGATTAATTTTCCTTCAAAGTCGGCAGTGTAAACAAACAATATAGAAGTACCATTTTATCCATTAAAACTTTAACCACAAGAGAATTTAGGGAATAAACGATAAACAAATTAAGAAAATAATTATTTGTAGTCACTCACTTTCATAAAAAAATGGGAATCTTTTGTATTAATGTGATGTTATGTGCAAGGGCGTAGGCAAAGGGACGGTCCCCTCCCCCTCCCACAGAAATAAATGATGAATGGTTGTTTTCATGTAGTCTCAAGTATAAAGCAAACATTGCTGCCCAAAAAGAGGTTTAAAAAATACTAACCCACATACAAATAATTTTTTAAAACTCACAAATTCAGTTTAAAAGATTTTCCCATTATGTCATTTTTTTTTTCTATATTTAAACTCTAGAACGTCTTAAAACCCATTCTCCCTTAATCTTGTTATATTTTTTCGCTTAATTTCATCCACTTTCGTACTATAGCTTTAATATATTATCCTGCGTCATGAATTCAATCTTTTTACTTTCTTCCGTACTCAACAGAAGAAAGCATTTGATTCATAAAAAAATTTCAACTTCCAGTTTTCGATGTATTTACATGCTTTGCGATATCTAGAACACGACTGACCATTTTTAGAAAATTTTAGAAAATGTCTATTCCCTAAAAAATTTTTATTCCAATTGTATCTCAGGAACTATTACACTGCATAGAATTACATGAAAACTTATATGCAATTGCACCATGACATAAAATAGTTCTTATTCCATTTTGGTGATAATCGTCCATCAGGTGGCGTTGGAATCCGGATTTTTCTAAGTTCTTAACTTGGTGGTATAGACCGAAATGTCTTATAAACGTGCACAACGAAAATTATTTTTAACGAATCATTATGAAATTAAAAAGATTTGTTTATAATAGTAATAATCAAGTAGAAAAAAAAAAAAAAAAAAAAAAAAAAAAAAACGAAATAGGACATACAAGAGCGACGCTTTCCTCCAGGGAATAAGTCCCCTCCGAGAGGGCAAATTTTCGATATGGGCACCTTTTAAAAAAATTCGTCAATATCTTTAAAACGAATAATTGAACTATTGATCTGTGATAATTATTATTATTTTTTTTTTTTTTTAGTTTTAATAAAGTTATTTGTTTTGAGTGAATTTGTATAGAAAAATATAGAAGAAAAAATTGCGTGCAACAGCCAATTAACAAGATGCATGCGGGGCATGTGACCTGAGTAACCGAAGGCCATAAAACTGGCCTTGAAAATACCATTTTGCCTCTTACGACTAAAAATGAAAAAAAAATGGTGTCATAATGCAATTTCTGCCATATTAGTCCTATAAACAATTATATCTGTTTATGTGCTGATTGTGCTGATTGGCGCACAGAGCAAGAGGGGGACGGGCCGACGAAAATATGTGTTCCCCGGGGCCTATCATGAAGTTAATTAGGGCCCGTTTGTGTATGGGCTTTTCTTTGTGTGTGCGTGTGTACATTATTATATCATTCTCTTTGGGTAACCTCCCTCTGCAATTCCTTCACCGTGAAGCAATTTGGAGCCGAGTTATGCTTATAAAGGTGTTTTCCCTTCTGCCTCGCCCCGGGGGAAACGGAGGGGTGGGGAGGTATTTCACAAAATCTCGTCGTAGTCCCGTCAGGGTCCTAAAACCAACGTGCTCACAAATTTTTTTATCTTTATCTCCCATAGAATCGCCACGGCTATGCTGAGTCAGTGATCAGTGAATCTGTGAGTTTACTCTTATTTATATATATAGATTTTACTATAGAATATTAAGATTTCTAAAATAAAAGCGCTTCCTTCCTGCCGTCTCTGAAATTAGATTCGCAGTGAAAACAATCAGTATCCTGAGTAAAGAATTTGCTTTGGTTTGTTTAATAAAATAAAAATAAAAATATAAAAATAAATAACACGAAATTTTCGTTATATTGATCAGACATAATAAAATATTTGAAAGGAATTAAATATTTGTTAAAATATTAAAACCAAATTCAGTATAAATTGATGATATAGCTTTTAAAAATTTATTTAAATCAAAACAGTTAAAATCGTAAAATATATATATATATATATTAAAACTTTTTTCTTTTTTTAAACAAATATGGACGTAAATAAATGACGAATTTTTTCAGCTATTTCTTAATAAAATTAATTACATCAACTAATGTTAATTGTACTTATAGGTAATAATAGTTTTGTATCAATATTGTAATGGCGACAATGAATATTCATATCGTAGCAGCGAATAAAGATATGGGATGACGATCACGCAGTGTCTCAGTCATATCAGAGTCTCATATCACGCATGCGTTATTGCTTAGGTGATAATAGATTCCCAATAAAGCAAGATCATGATCAGAAAATGCGATAACGAATATTCAGATCGTAGCTGTGAGTAGCGATTTCAGATGAAACCAATGTCTAGTATCACGCATGCATTATACGTGTATCATCCACTCTCCTTCGTATCAGCCATAACCGGCTTTCACGGGATGAAACGTTGGGCTCACGGAAACTGATACGGTCCCTCGCAGTACGTTCACAGCTGAGTTCCTGATAATCGTGGCGCTTGCAATATATCGCCAACTGAAAGATTTTGTTATCGGTTTCAAATTGCATGGCTTTAAATCGATGTTTCGCGATGTATCGATGTATCTATCGCCCAGTCCTACCCATGTCATGCGGCATCGTATGGAGGCACGCACGGCGCGCATAGTCCTTCACCTTCCGTTCCCGCACATCCAAATCATTTTAGACTTTAAAAATACTCGCAATCGTTCTCTCGGTCTTTTAAACATAACAATACTAATTTCTAACATTCTATCTGAATTTCTTTCTTTTTATCCCTGCGCCCGTCCCCCTTTTTGACCCTCGTAATAAATCTGTACTTTCGAAAATATCCGCAATATATTTATCCGGCCTCAAAACCTAACAACACTAATTTTCAGCGCTCTAACTCTTATTTATATATATTTTTCCCTTTACCCCCCACCCCCTTCCCGACTATCCTAATAATTTCACAAATTCGAAAATATTCGCAATCGATTTGTAGGTACCAAAAACCTCCATGTACCAATTTTGAGCGACACTCTATTTTTATATTTTTCCCCTCCACCCCCCTCCCACCCATCCTAATAAGTTTACAAATTCGAAAATATCCGCAATCGATTTGTAAGTATCAAAAACCTCTACTTACCAATTTTGAAAGGTCTAACTCTATTTTTATTTTTTTGCCCCTTCACCCCCTCCCCCTCTCTGACCCTCCTAATAAATTTTCGCTTTCGAAAATATCCTTGTTCAACTTGCATGTCTGTGAAACCTATCTGTACCAATTTTGAACGATCTAACTGTATTTCTATTTTCTTTTTCTTTTTTTTTTTTTGCCCCATATCCCCCTTTCTCTCCCAACCTGGGACGAATTTCTTAAATTAAAGAAATTAGTTTTATGTATATGTAAGAGCTATATTTTAGAGCAAAAAATCTCACGTATATCTTTTTTTCTGTTTGCGATATAAAGGATTATTTCAAATCACGTTTTGCCCCCTCTCTTCCCTTTTTGGCGGCTGAATTTCTAAAATTCCAGAAATTGGTTTTTAGGTATTTGTATTAGTTATATATTAGACCAAAAGTTTCACGTATATTTGTTTTTTTGTTTGAGATATATAGGAATATGTGAAACCACGTTTTGCGCATGTTAAATCACGTTTTGCCCCCTTTTCCGCCCTTGGGGACAGAAATTCTAAAATTCCATAAATTTGTTTTTAGATATTTGTGTTAGCTATAGTTTAAAGCAAAAAGTTTTCGGATATCTGCTTTTTCCTTTGAGATATGGAGGTTTTTGTGAAATCCCATTTTGCCCCCTACTCCCCCTTGGGGGTCGAACTTCGTAAAATCGCTTCTTAGGGGGTACTTACACTATATGTTCTATAATCTGACCCAGTTTCAAGTCGGTGGCTCCAGAAGATTTTGCTGTGATTTGATGAGTCAGTGAGTGAGTGAGTGAGTGAGTGGATGTACTCTTTTATATGTATAGATAACTTTACACTTTCGAAAATATCCTCGTTCGACTTGCATGTCTGTGAAACCTATCTGTACGATATTTGAACGATCTAACTGTATTTTTATTTTTTTGCGCCATAGCCCCCTTTCCCGCCCCACCTGTGACGAATTTCTAAATTAAAGAAATTAGTTTTTATGTATTTTTGAGAGCTATATTTTAGAGCAAAGATCTCACATATATCTTTTTTTTCTGTTTGCGATATAAAGGATTATTTCAAACCACGTTTTGCCCCTCTCTTTCCTTTTTAGAGACTGAATTTCTAAAATTCCAGAAATTGGTTTTTAGGTATTTGTATTAGCTATATATCAGAGTAAAAGTTTCACGTACATCTGTTTTTTTGTTTGAGATATATAGGAGTATGTGAAACCACGTTTTGCGCATGTGAAATTACGTTTTGCCCCCCTTTCCCCCCTTGGGGACCGAATTTCTAAAATTCCAGAAATTGCTTTTTAGATATTTGTGTTAGCTATATTTTAAAGCAAAAATTTTACGGATATCTGTTTTTTTCTTTGAGATATGGAGGTTTTTGTGAAATCTCATTTTGCCCCCTACTCCCCCTTGGGGGCGAATTTCGTAAAATCGCTTCTTAGGGGGTACTTACACTATATGTTCTGTAATCGAATTTATGTTCAACACTCTTAATGAATGACTATATTATCGTAAGCGAAAAACATAAATGTAAAATACAAAAAAAAAAAAAAAATCTTATAAGTATACATGCGCGCACAGGGTGCATAGTCCTTCCCCTACCGTTCCCGCCCCTCCAAATTATTTTAGACTTTAAAAATCCTCGGAATCGTTCTCTCGGGCTTTTAAACCTAATAATACAAATTTCTAACATTCTATCTAAATTTCTTCCTTTTTATATGTGCAATCGTCCCCCTTCCCGCCTCTCGTAATAATTCTGTACTTTCGAAAATATCCGCAATATATTTATCCGCCCACAAAACATAACACCACTAATTTTCAGCAATCTAACTCTTATTACATATTTTTTGCCCCTTCACCCTCCTTCCCGTCTATCCTAATAATTTTACAAATTCGAAAATATCCGCAATCGCTTTGTAAATAACAAAAACCTCTATGTACCAATTTTCAACCTGTTTTTCTTTATCTTTTTTTTTTTTTTTTTTTTTTGCTCCATAGATTCCTTTTTTCGCACAACCTGGAACGAATTTTTAAAATTAAAGAAATTAGTTTTTATGTATTTGTGAGAGCTATATTTTAGAGCAAAAATCTCACATATATCTTTTTTTCTGTTTTCGATATAAAGGATTATTTCAAATTGCGTTTTGCCCCCTCTCTTCCCCTCTTGTGGGCTGAATTTCTAAAATTCCAGAAATTGGTTTTTAGGTATTTTTATTAGCTATATATCAGAGCAAAAATTTCACATATATCTGTTTTTTTGTTTTAGATATATAGGAATATGTGAAACTACGTTTTGCGCATGTGGAATCACTTTTTGCCCCCTTTCCCCCCTTGGGGACCGAATTTCTAAAATTCCAGAAATTGCTTTTTATATATTTGTGTTAGCTACATTTTAAAGCAAAAATTTTACGGATAGCTGTTTTTTACTTCCATTACCCTACTACCGTAGGTAATGGAAGTATTGTATCTGAAAATTCGATATCGGGTTTTCACCTGATTTACACGTTTTAAGGTCCCCTGAGTCCAAAAAAGTGGTTTTTTGCAATTGGTCAGTGTGTATGTATGTGTGTGTGTGTGTGTTTGTGTGTGTATGTATGTGGAGAATCTTCTGGCTATTATAGCTCAGAAACTAATAAAGATAGAGCTACGAAACTTTATAATTGAAATACGTCTGGTGTACAGATGGAATTTCCAAATTTTGGTGAAAATTGAAAAACCGGAAGTGGGACACCGGAAACCGGAAGTGGGACCGTAAGTCCGTATCTCAAAAACGGCTCTAACGATTTTCTTCAAACTTGCTATATAAACACTCTATTAGATGTCCTTTCGAATGATATAGTTGGTTAGTTCAGAAAAATTGATAGGCGTCCTTTATAAATAGCTCAATTTCAGGCCTCGCAAAGGCGTTCCTTTAAAAACGGTTGTACGGATTTTTTTCAAACTCGCCATTTTAACTAACTTTTAAATATGCTTTTGTATGTAATTATTGTTTTCCTGTCAATAATTGAGTTTAACCGGAAGTAGGACATCGGAAACCGGAAGTGGGACCGTAAGTCCGTATCTCAAAAACGGCTCTAACGATTTTCTTCAAATTTTCTATATAAACACTCTATTAGATGTCCTTTCGAATGATATAGTTGGTTAGTTTAGAAAAATTGATAGGCGTCCTGTATAAATAGCTCAATTTCAGGTTTTGCAAGCGCGTTCCTTTGAAAACGGCTGTACGGATTTTTTTTCAAACTCGCCCTATTAACTCACTTTGAAATATCCTTTTGTATGTAATTATTGTTTTCCGGTCAATAATTGATTTTTTGTAAAATTTGGTATCTCAAAAACGGCTCTAACGATTTTCTCTTTAGGTCACTTTTATGTTTTCTGATCACATTATCTTTCAAAAATGCATATAATACGTGTAATAGTGGGTAATGGAAGTCGTGTGGTTGTTTCACACCAGATTTTTTTATTTAGGATTTTCTTTTTTGTGAAATCACATTTTGCCCCCTACTCCTCCTTGGGGGGCAAATCGCTCCTTAGGGGGTGCTTACACTATATGTTCTATAATCTGACCCAGTTTCGAGTCAGTGGCTCCAGTAGATTTTTCTATGCGTTGATGAGTCAGTGAGTGAATGAGTGAGTGGAAGTACTCTTTTATATGTATAGATAAACATTCAAAAAATTATATATATATATATATATATATATATCTGTAACTTTATTTTTTGAATACTTTTAATATAAAACGTTTTACCCTTCTTTTATTTTACGTTATAACGTGTTTTATTTCTAAATTCTTACTCCTTTTTTGTTTAAATAGACTGTGTAGCATAAACATTCGAATGCATATGGACGGTTTGTTGGAATACAATTTTAAAGAACCACATCTGGCATTTACTTTATATAATACAAGCCGGTGAATATGAGTGACAGCAGTACACAGCTTCAAGAATAAGTCATTTCTATTCTATAAAATAAATATTTTAGAATGATAAATAAACATATTTTTGAAAGAAAGTATCTGTAGCCTAAAATTTATTAGGGGGAAATCGTTGACTTTTTTTTAAAAACAATTTCTGAAACAATAAATGGTGCATATTTTTTTAACATGAATTTTAACTAATAATTTGGATTTTTATTTTGTTGATGAAATGAATGCCGAATTATTCATATATACAGGGGCACCACAAGCGACTTATCTTTATATTCTTTTCGCACCACTATTTAAAAAAAAAATTAAATTTATAATATATCTTTGCACAGAAATCTGCCTGTTACCTGCATAAATTTGTTATACATTTTAATGTTATAGAAATAATAGTACGATAATAATTATTAAAACGTCTCTTGTAACACCCCTGTGTATATCAAATATAAAAGAAAATATTTACAATAAAACTAACAGATTTTGTTCCTCCTTATTAGAGTCCTGCGCGGGTCGGGTTTTACCCGACCCGAACCCGACAGATGAATTTGAAATCAACCCGAAACCCGA
Source organism: Salticus scenicus (assembly GCA_963930645.1). NCBI lineage: Eukaryota > Metazoa > Arthropoda > Arachnida > Araneae > Salticidae > Salticus > Salticus scenicus. The sequence continues at coordinate 333,186,742 of OZ005650.1, read as the reverse complement.
CCCGAACCCGACAAAAAAAATTTCATCAACCCGAAAACCGACCCGAACCCGCAACAGAGAATTTTTTGCGACCCGAACCCGACCCGAAACCCGATTTATCTAACCCGAACCCGACCCGAAACCCGAAAAATAAATCAACATTACTTATTCATCTAAAAATCATGCAAAACAAGGTAAAATGATATAACAAGATATAAAATAAAGTAAATTTTTATTGTCGCACAGTTGGTAAATTATAAAAAAAAAACTAGTATGTTGTGGCCACCACAAGACATTCTTCTATATTTTTCTGTCAAATTCACTAAGTGCGAATAATTTATTAAAACTATTATTAAAAAGTTTAACGTGATGAATGCAAATAATTTTCATCTTAGGGAAATCTAACACTAAATATCCAAAGAGAGACAGTTTTATCGTCTATAAATAACTTCTTAAACAATGCGTTTTTATAATGGTTATCTCACATATCATGGTTCGTGCAGTTATATGGCATAGATGTTGAGATATAGCCATTCTGTTATCGATGAAATTTGCAGTATAACAACGCAACCTATTGGCCGACAAGCATTCAAACTGAGTCAACATAATGTCTTATAATCTCGCCTTCTCACATATTAAGTTTTGTTTGATGATACACAATAGAACATGAGATATAGCTTTCTTTGCAATTGTGGAAATCGCTGTGTAGCAGCGCCACCTGTTGAGCGGTTTATACCAAAAGTTGACAGGCGCTAATATATATTAAATGGCACCTACATACAAATTTATATGAAATTCTGTGCAGTAGTTCTTGAGATATAGCCTTTCCTTAAATTGTTGAAATCGCTGTGTAACAGTGCCACCTGTTGGCTGATAGGCATTCAAATTGAATCAGCAGAATATCTCATATTGGTCTTCTCACGTATCAAGTTTTGTTGGATTATACGCAACAGAACCTGAGATATAGCCTCCCCAGAAATTGCAGAAATCGCTGTATAGCAGTGCCACCCGTCGAGCGGTTGACACCAAATGTTGATAGAATCTAATACTTTCTTTTCTGAATATTGAGGAAAGTTAAAAAAAAAAAAAAAAAAAAACTTGTAAACTGCGAAATTATTTCAATTTCCAAAATGTAAATGCGAGGTTATACTGTATTTGTATTTCTTTAATTTATATATTAACAACAGTCGAGAAAGATTTATAATACATTTCTAATTTTCATACAATTTCTACAAAAGACACATATTTGTTTCGTTGAAGAAAAGACAACAGATCAAGATACAAATACGGATCTATTTTTCTGGCGAATATCCGCGGATACGAATAGGGAGATCCGGTACATGTCTGCCCACCAGCAGCCGAGCGATTCTGTGCTCGAAGCTGGTAGATGGGATGGGAGGTGCCGGGTTCGATCCCAGGTCGCGCTCATCGACCTAGCTGTTCGGAGTTTTCCGTGGTTTCCTCCGAAACGCATAAATACGGGCTAGGACCCCTTAGAAAGACGCAAACGGAGGGCATTCTCCCTATAGGCCTAGGACACATCTGGAGTCAATCGGCCTTAAATCCTCTAACAAAATAACCAACCGATACATGTCTAGTATGTGCAGAATGTTTAAATTAGTTACATAGTTGTAAACATGCCTATAAATTTATGTTTATAATTGTAAAAAATATTTTGAAAGGCGTTCTCAAGTCGACCCGACTTATTGAAAACCAAACCCGACCCGAACCCGAACCCGACTCGCAAGAAAAAAAATTCAGTCAACTCGACCCGCACGAAAAAAATATCCGTCAACCCGACCCGAACCCGACCCGCAAGAGAAAAATTTCTGTCAACCCGACCCGATGCAGGACTCTACTCCTTATATACACATATACACATGTTCCTCTTTATACTTTTTAATATTACACATATAACTGATTTTTAGAATTATAGGTAAATAAAAGCATTCAATACTTGAGTTTTAACGTTTGATTGTCGTAACAATTTAAGCGAAATCGACTACTAAAAATTGTAAAAAGTTTATATAAGTTTTATAAAATATTCAGTTAGCAACAATATAACGTAATTATTTTTTTTTACTTATTTTTCCTATCATAAAAACGATCAATCAGGAATATATATATATTATTTTTTTTTCATTGGACAATAAATTTTGCTGTCTTTGAAGGATACTGCTGTTATAATTTAATAAACAAATTTTTATAAGAATATGTCTGAGAGAAAAAAAAAAAAAAAAAAGAAAAAAAAAAAAAGATCTCTGCTTGCTCAGTTTACGAATGTATCTTGTCATAAATTCTAATTTTATTGGCAAGTTAAGAGGCTAATTGAATAAAGTTATTTTTTTAAATCTCATGTAAGGCTTTCTTATGATAAGGTATTTATTTTTCTACTTTGTAAGTTGCTCGATTTTATTTTATTTTATTTATTTATTATTATTTATTTTTTTTATGCTCTGCGCAAGAGTTTAATTTTTTTTCTGATGGTAATATCTCTAATGTAAATTTATTATATTAATGTATTGCATGAATCTTGACAGGGAAGTGCATTTTGTATAAAAAAAAAAAAAAGGCGATAGGGCAAATATTTTTTTCCTTTTTCTTTCTTTCTTTCTTTTTCTTTTCCCCTTTTTCTTTTTTACAATAAATATAACAGGTTTACAGAAATAATGTTTGCAAAATTTTATCTGATAATTTTAACTGATACATATGTTTTTTGGTATGATGAAACCGAAATTCCTGACAGTTTTTCTTTACCAGGTATGGTTTGTTAACAATACAGGATGTCTATTGAAAAAGTTTCTTCATTTTCGGTAATTTCTAGAACCTTTCGGTAATTTCTAGAACCATAATTATAATTAATCATGAAAACTCATAAAATTTACCTTATAATTATATTGGTGGAAGGGTCACGGAAAATATTGTGCCAGTTGAATTGCTGCATTGCTAAAAATATATACGTGATACAGAAAAACTAGCTACAGTTTCGGTTTCAACACACCAAAAAACACAATGATAAGCAAAAATTATCATATTAAAAATTTGGTGTAGACCTGTGTAATTTAAACAAAGTAGCAATACATAATAACTTTTTATTTATTTTATTTTTGCTTTATACATTGTAATCTCAAAATAATGTAACAGATAAATTAAGATAATGAAATTAGTGAATAATTAAATTAAGAAAGTCTTAAATATATATGCATATACATACACACACACACACACACACACACACACACACACATATATATATATATATATATATATATATAACTCTTGAAATGAATTTATATATATATATAAGTTTAAAGATTAGAAAAACGAAAAGGATAATTACAAGCCAATGCGCAAAATTGCAGCAAAAGGAAATGCAAAACTTAAATGTAGGAATATATAAACAAATGAATGAAATTAATGAAATTAAACCCCAAAAATCACTGAGGTCTTCATCAGGGAGGCCCCTCAGTGTAGAAGTGAAAGAGAAGTTTCTGAAAGGACAGTAATAGTTATCTAATAACTATCCTTAGCCCCCAACATATCACCAAACAGAAAAACACCATTAACTGAAGAGAAATCAAACATGTATATAATGTATAAAATACTAAAATATTATAAAATTACAAAATTGCAAAAGTTATAAAATTACATCAAGTAATTAAAAAAATTATATACAATAATATAAGGAATTACTGAAGGTAAACAAGAAAGTATAAAATAAAATAAAATAAAACCCTTTACCTGATAAACAAACCCACTTCGGCCGACGGGGCTAGACGTCGGTATTTAAATATCACCCTTGAATGAGAAATTTTGGGGGTTAATTTCATTTATTTCACTCATTTGTTTATATATTCCTATATATATACATATATATATATATATATATAGGGTTCTGTCTGCTGCTCGCTTCGCTCACGAACCACCGACTTGCTTCGCTTATCAACTCCTTCTGGGTTCTACACGCCTATTTGCTGTTGTGTCTTTCAATGAAAACGCAGTCCCCGTTTTCCCCACAAAAGCAGCATTTTAAGGTGTATGGAAATGTGGCATAGTTATTTTATTGCTGTATCAAAATTCATTTAATTTTAAAGATAACGTGAAGCGTTTACATATGTCAAACCTCGTTATCTTAAAAAAAAAAAAAAAAAAAAAAATAAAAAAAAATATATATATATATATATATCCATCTTATCAGGAATTTGTGATATCAGTAACTCAGAAACAAATTTTCGTTTTGACGGGGATTGTGGAAACAGTTCATGTTAAAAGTAATTCACGTTAAGCATGTTCACGCTAACAGGGTTCGACTGTATATACTCATATTTATAGGTAATTCAAAAAATTTTCACAAACAGTCACATAAAAATTTAAAAGGTGTACTTTTTGAAAATTAAATAGTGGATGTTTTTCTCACCATAATATTATTTCCTACCTTATTTTAGACATTTTTCAATTTTCATGATTATTTATCTGTAGTAGATACGGATTTAAACTGCATTTCAATCTTTTCCGGACACCTTGTATATATATTTATATGCAGATCTTGAGAATAATGAAAAGAATGAGAACGAAAAATAAGTAGTTGAATAATTCACCACAAAACTCCACAAAGGCCAATTTGGTAACTAGTTAACTTGAATAGTTTTATTCTTTTAATTACTTATTTAAAATCCTTTAAGAATACAAAACAGTTTGAAAATATAAAAAAGAAGGCTATTTCAATTGATTGTGGTAAAAAAGAACGATCTTTAAATTGGTTGTATTAAAAAAGTTACAATTCGAGCTATCTATACCAAAATGAACTTTAAAAAATGAATATATATAATAAATGAATATAATTCATTTATTATATATATTCATTGATATATTCATTCATTTATTATATATTTTCATTTTTTTCATTTATATATAATAAATGAATAAATGGATATAGGCCATGGTATATATATATATATATATATATATATATATATATATATATATATATATATACGGTAAATGTCCAAACTATAAGTCTTTTTTTATATATTTTTAAGAAAAATACTTGGACTTCAGACATACAAAGAAAATTAAAAACTTCCATTTTCCACTATCGATTTAGTTCAGATTGCAATTAGGCGACCAACCACAAACTGAAGATTTATGCACGCATTTTGGATCACCCTGTATCATAAAAAGCTGCAAATGATTTGTCACTTTAACACGTTGTTGCATATACTATGTACAATATTTGTATGTTTTGGTGCGGGAAATCCGCAATTATTTAGGCAAACGTTTTTTTTTTTTTTTTTTTTTTTTTTTAATTATTAAATTTTGAAAACTTTTTTGCTTGTAACCAGAACGAATATCCATGAAACTTTACAAAATTGACAGATTATTTGAAAAAAAAAAAAAAAAAAAAAAAAAAAAAAAAATGGAGAGAAACATATTTCTGAAGTATAAAAATCCCAGGTGTAATTCGCTGAGATATGAGCATTTATATTTTATATTAGAAAATATTCTTTTACTGCACATGCGAGAAAGATGGAAAATATTTTATTGCATAGGTTAAAAACTAGATATATTGAGCAACATTTGTAGAAAGCTCAAACAATGATTCTATGAAGTATGATCTTATTTGTAGAAAGCTCATTTGAATAGAGTAAATATTAAGCAAATCGCCGGCAAAAGAATGAGCTATATTTTAGGTATTTTCCAGATTTGAATTTTTATGCCTGTTCAGAATTCTAATAACTCTGAATTTTGACAATAGATGGCAGCACTATGCAATTTTATGACTCTTTAGAATATAAAGCATTGATTAAATTCATTCTTTTTATTGATATTTTAATGTGTTTTAAACGCTAAATTAATTCTTTTTTCTTTTATTATTATTTATTTTATTCATGTTTTCAATTAATTGTTAGTTATATTTTAAATAATTCTTTTTTCAATTTGCTGTGAACCGTTTTTATTTTTCTGCGGTTCTATTCTAGTTTGTTCTTTTTGTTGTTTTCTAGCGGTAAGCTAGAAGAATTCATTCTAACGTATGAGCTGAAATAAAGTCAATAATTCATGTTTGTATTCAACTCGGTTTATTTATTCAAGCTTTTATTCATTGTTTCTTAAATATGATGTTATTAATTCAATTGAAAGGAAGGTGAGTCCTTCAAATTCATTTTAAACTGATTTATGATTTAATATAATTTAAACCAGCGATTTTTAAAACCATACAGTCCACAATTCTATTCAAAATCCCTCCATATTTTTGGCCGTATAGAGCCGGAGATATATTAAATTATGAAATCTTTTAGTAAAAATTAATATTTTTCAAATTTGAGAAAGAAAAAAAAATGTTCTAATGACTTCGAAAATTGAAAAACTAAAAGCGAAAAGAACTATTATTCGGTCGTCAGTGACTAAATTTGAAAACAAAGCGACAAAAGCTTTAGAAGCGGATCCTTTAGACATTCAAGAAATAAAAATTTTGAAAGGTCATTTGCATGAAAGGCAAACTCAATTAGAACAAATTAATAATGAAGTTGAGGAAGTTATTTCTGATTTAGATGAATTAAAAAAGGAAATTGAAGATAATGAAAAATGGACAGAGAAACTTACTCGTATAAAATATCACATAGAGTCAAGATTAGAACTTTCTTGTTTTCAGAACACTAAAATTGTAACACAGGTTAATGAAAATTCTTGTTCTGTTTCGAAGCAATTTATTCACCTTCCAAAATTTGATTTGCCTCATTTCTCTGGCAATTTGGAAGACTGGTTAAGCTTCAAGCAAATATTCCTAACCACTATTCATGAGAACACTCAGCTTTCCGATTTGCAAAAATTACAGTATTTAAAAGCGTCTGTTATTGGATCTGCCAATAAGTTAATAAAAGGCTTTCCAATAACTGAAGCAAGTTATAAGGAAGCTTGGGCAACACTAATTTCTAGATTTGATAATAAAAAAAATCTAGCTTATGCCCAGTTAAACAAATTCTTTAATTCGAAATCTTTGAAACCAAATTTTCGGAAATCTATGCTAGATTTATTAGATAACTGTAATGAAGCAACACCTAACTTGAAATGTTTAGGATTTGAATTTAATTTATTTGTGGATTTAATTCTTGTTTATAATTTGCAAACAAAATTGGATGATAATTTAAAGAAGCAATGGGAATTATCTTTAGATAGTGATTCTTTTCCCACCTATGATGAATTTATTTTGTTTCTTGAAAAACAAGCGAGAAGCTTGCAAGATATTGTTGATAGTACTTATTCTAAATCTGAAAGTAAACAAAAAGTAGTATTTAAAAAATCTGTTTCTAATGCTGTAATATCTAATTCAGATATAAAATCCAATAATTCTATCTGTTCAGAATGCTCGGAATCGCATGCACTTTTCAAGTGCCCACACTTTCTTAAAAAATCTGTTGAAGATAGATGGAATATTGTGAAGGGTAAAAAACTATGCATAAATTGTTTACGTGGTAATCATTTCGTTAATAAATGTTTGATTTCGACAAAATGTCGACAGTGTAATGCTAAGCACCATACACTTCTCCATTTCGAGAAAAATAAAGTTAATTCTCCACATGTTATTAAAAATACTAATCTCAACGTTGAAAGTCCATCCTTTGTCAACTCTAGTTGTTTAACCAGTACCCAAGAGAGTTGTCAAACTTTGTTATCGACAGCTATGGTTCTTGTAAAATCAAATACTGGAAGGTTTGTGCCATGTAGAGTCATGGTGGATTCAGGAAGTCAAAAATCATTAATTTCCAGCTCTTGTGCTAAAAAATTAGGGTTACCTATGAAAACCACAAATCATAGAACCTCGGGTGTAAATAATATTGTTGCAGAAACTGCTCTTTTTGAAGTTAATATTATTTTAAAGTCTTATTATAGTAATGAAATCTTTGATGTGAATGCTTTAATAGTAAATAATGTTACAGCAAATCTTCCTAATTTTGTTGTTTGAAAATCTTCATGGCCTCATTTGGAAGGTCTATCTTTAGCAGATCCTAAATTTTATGTTTCGAGTCCAGTTGAAATTTTGCTTGGTGCAGATTTATTTCCCTTAATAATTTTAGGGCAATCTATTCTGGGTCCTAAAGGTACTCCATGTGCTTTAAATTCCAAATTGGGATGGTTACTCTCGGGTGTCATACATGCAAACAATTTTCAGCATTCTAACACTGTCCTTAGTTGCCATGCTACAGTTCAGTTAACTTATGATCTTCAGAAATTTTGGGAAATTGAGTCCCTTCCAGCTGCAACACCAATTCACAGTTCTGAAGAAAAATACACTAAAACTGTTAGACGAATTCAGTCTGGAAGGTACATGGTGGATCTTCCCTTTAAAGAAGCTCCAAAATTAGGTGACTCACAATCAAATGCTTTAAAACGGTTTTATTTGTTAGAATCCAAACTTAATAAAAATCATGAGCTTAAGGAGCAATACCATGCCTTTATGCAAGAATATATTGACTTACATCATATGGAACCAGTCCCAAATTCTGAAATTGATTCTAAAAATTATTTTTACATGCCTCATCATGGGGTTTTGAAAGAAGATAGTACAACTACTAAATTGAGGGTGGTATTTGATGCCTCGGCTAAAGGAACATCAGGCCACTCTTTAAACGACTTTCTTGAAATAGGTCCAAAGTTGCAACCAGATTTGTTTAAACTTCTTCTTAAGTTTAGAACATATTGAATAGCCTTAACCGGAGACATCGCCAAAATGTACAGACAGATATTGGTAAACCCCAAACATGTTGACTTTCAGCGAATCTTTTGGCGATTCCAGCCACATGAATCTATTGCGAGTTTCAGATTATTGACTGTAACATATGGCACAGCCTGTGCCCCATTCCTGGCTATAAGGACATTGCACGAACTAGCCAAAGATTATAGTTCAGAATTTCCTATTGATGCGCAGTCAATTTTCGAGAACTTTTATGTGGATGATTATCTTGGTGGGTCGCATTCAATTGATGCAGCAAAACAATTGGTCAAAGACCTAAATCACGTTTTAAATCAAGGAGGCTTTACACTTAGAAAATGGGCTTCCAATGTACCCGCAGTTATTGAAAATCTACCAGAAGATCTTAAATCCACTAGGCAAAATGTAAAATTTTCCGAAGATTCCTCCCAAAAAATCTTAGGCTTAGTTTGGAATTCGGCAGAAGACTTATTGAAAATTCATTTGAATGGCGTCAAATCGGTGCATACCAAGCGAGAATTGCTATCAATGATAGCTCAAATCTTTGATCCTTTTGGGATTCTAGCTCCAACCACGATCATGTTAAAAATCATGATGCAAGAGCTTTGGAAAGATAAGTGTGCTTGGGATGATCAAATCCCAGATTCCATTTTGAAAACTTGGCAAGAATTTAATTCTCAAATTGAACTCTTAAAGTCCATTGGCATACCAAGATATCTGAACTGTGAAACATCTCCAGAGAACCACATAGAGATCCATGGGTTTTGTGATGGATCTGGCAAGGCCTACGCTGCAGTGGTATACCTTCGGACACTATCTTCTCTAGGTGAGATTTCAGTTAAGGGGTTACATCCAGTTGTATGCACGAAAAAACGTGTTTTTTTGTGAATTTTTTGTGAAGAGGCATTTTATTAAAGAAATATATACAATACATATACATATAGCAAATTTAATGTATGTTAAGAATCCGTGATGAGTTTACAAAAATATTGGGTTCCTCTGTTCCTGTAGTAGATCTCCTAGAGGACTTCCACAAAAAGGTGTCTGGCGGTGAGCAAGATATCTCTGATCCAAATTATCTGAAATGAAAAAAACCAAAAGATTTATTTTTAGGATAGATGAATACAGGTAATGATCGTAGGAATAGTCAAAATTTTGATTTTTGACAAAATGGCGGCTTCCCCCCGAAAAAAATCGTTTTTTTCATGAAAATTTACACTTGAAAGTGGCTGAAAAAATCAAAATTATTATCAGAAACCTTATTCCTACGATCATTACCTGACAAAAATATCTAAGAAAATCGTGTCAAAATTTCAAGTCAATCGGCCCAGCCGTTTCGGAGAAATTTTGCTCACCGACTTTGAAAACACCGTTTCGAGATAAACGCGTTTAAAGTTTTGGGAACCATTTAATCTAAGTTAAATTTTTTTTTTCCTACTTACATCGAGTCATCTATTCCAGGACCATAAGAGGAACCCTCTGCTTCATCATTTGCTTCTAGTACAGCCAACTGTTGTTGTCTACGTGACATTCTCCCCTCGCGCGTGCTCCCTTGCGCTCGTGCGTCAGAGATCAAGATGCGCTCTGCGTCCTCTTTTTCTACATAGGCATGGGCATTAGGCCCAAGCGATAGTCCCATTGCGTTCATGAAGTATAGAAGAGATGTTTTTCCTTCATTGAACATGCCGGCAGCAAGATAAGCAGCAATTTCAACGATCTTAGAGCCACATGGGATTATTTTTGGAGTTATTTTCCATATCAGCTGATTATTACTTATTGTATACCTAAAATTTCTAAATATAGCTCTCAGATATAAGATAAACCTTTTATATTCTAAGAAGCAAAACATTATGAAAAGCATGGACAAGGGCATAGGGATAATGAAAAACAGCTGCTACTCTGGTTTACGCTCCGCCTACTTTAAAACGCTCGGATATGTCTTTACAAATATGCAAATTTCTCCGAAACTAATTGCCAGATCGATATGAAATTTTCGGACAATATTATCAAATATATGTACATTCAAAATATGTAAAAAAAAAAAAAATCGATTTTTTGAAAATTACAACTGGATGTAACCCCTTAACTTTGTCGCTGCAAAAACTAGAGTTAATCCTTTAAAGCATGTCACGCTTCCCAGAATTGAGTTATGTGCTGCATTCTTGCTTGCACAATTAAGTTCCACAATATTAGAATCTTTAAACTTTAATGTAAATAAAATTTATTTGTGGTCCGATTCACAAATTACTTTAAATTGGATTGAATCTCCTCCAACCAAAGGAAATCAGTTCGTAACAAATCGAGCAAACAAAATCAAATCACTTGTCCCACAAGCAGTGTGGACTTATGTTGAGAGTTCGTCAAATCCGGCAGACTGTGCCTCAAGAGGGATTCGAACGAAGAGTGTTTTGCATCACAAATTGTGGTGGCTTGGGCCTGAATGGCTTAGTGCTAGTGTCAAGTTACCATTATTCCTAGTCAAATCTTCAAATGTTAAGTCAAAAAATTCTGAAGAAAATTTAAGTCACGTTGCAACATCTAGTCATAAAGCCTTTCCTGATTTTCTACTCAAATTCTCTTCTTTTTCAAAACTTTGCAGAATCCTTGCATTGTGTTTGAGATTCATTTATAACATTCGTAGTTGTAATCGTAATTCTAGACGTATTGGACTTGTCAGTACGCCTGAAGTTTCAAGTGCTATTACACATATTCTTAAATTGATTCAAGAACAAGAGTTTTCGTTAGAGCTGAATTTGCTCAGGAAAAATCAACCTTTACCAACCAACAACAAATATTTATCCTTAAATATATTTCTAGATGATCAAGGTTTAATCAGAGTTGGCGGACGGTTGTCCAGACATCAGTCACTTAATCAAGATCAGAAATATCCAGTGCTTTTATCGAGAAATCATTTCATTACAAAATTAATTGTTGAGCAATATCATAAAAAACATTTTCATGCTGGTGCGCAACTGATTCTTTCCCTAATTAGACAAAAGTATTGGATACTAAATGGTCGCTCTTACATTCGTCGAATTCTAAATGAATGTATTTTGTGCAAACGTTTGAAGAAACAAACTTGCCAACAAATTATGGGTGAGTTGCCAGTCGAACGTATAACTCCAACTCGACCTTTTTCAAAGGTGGGACTAGATTTTGCTGGCCCACTCATCACTAAACCAAATGTGCCTAGATCTAAAGTTAAATTGAAGTCATATATTTGTGTTTTTGTCTGCATGTGCACAAAAGCGGTGCACCTAGAAGCTGTTTCAGATTTATCTTCATCAGCTTTCTTAGCATCCCTAAAACGATTTGTTTCTAGAAGAGGATTGCCATCAGACATATTCAGTGACAACGGAAAAAATTTCAGAGGAGTTGCTAACTATCTTAAGCAACTATTTCGAATCATTCGTTCTGAAAATGTTCAAAATTTTGCTACCAGCAACTTCATCAACTGGCATTTTATCCCACCATATTCCCCCCATTTCGGTGGACTATGGGAACCTGCTATTAAATTGACGAAAAGTCATCTAATTAAAGCATGTAAGGCTACCATTCTAAATTTTGAAGAGCTTACTACTCTTTTATGTCAAATAGAAGCCTGCTTAAATTCCAGACCATTAACGCCACTTTCTTCAGATCCATCCGATGTTAGAGCCCTCACTCCCGGACATTTCCTGATAGGAGTTCCACTCCTTGAGATTCCAGAAAGTGGAAATTCACCAAATCTCACTTTATCTTCTCGTTGGACTCTAATCCAGCGAATGAAGCAAGACTTCTGGAAGCGATGGTCTAGAGACTATCTACATCACCTGCAAAATCGACCTAAATGGTTCACTCCACGAACTGATCTTCAAGTTGGGGACTTGGTTGCTATTCATGATTCACAATCTATTCCTCTCCAGTGGAAGCTGGGTAGAATTATTCGTACCTATCCAGGACCTGATAATAGAGTTCGTGTAGTCAGCATTTGGACTCAGAGTGGTGAAATTCAACGCCCTATTACTAAAGTGACACTCCTTCTCCCGGTGGGGGAGAATGTTCAGAATTCTAATAACTCTGAATTTTGACAATAGATGGCAGCACTATGCAATTTTATGACTCTTTAGAATATAAAGCATTGATTAAATTCATTCTTTTTATTGATATTTTAATGTGTTTTAAACGCTAAATTAATTCTTTTTTCTTTTATTATTATTTATTTTATTCATGTTTTCAATTAATTGTTAGTTATACTTTAAATAATTCTTTTTTCAATTTGCTGTGAACCGTTTTTATTTTTCTGCGGTTCTATTCTAGTTTGTTCTTTTTGTTGTTTTCTAGCGGTAAGCTAGAAGAATTCATTCTAACGTATGAGCTGAAATAAAGTCAATAATTCATGTTTGTATTCAACTCGGTTTATTTATTCAAGCTTTTATTCATTGTTTCTTAAATATGATGTTATTAATTCAATTGAAAGGAAGGTGAGTCCTTCAAATTCATTTTAAACTGATTTATGATTTAATATAATTTAAACCAGCGATTTTTAAAACCATACAGTCTACAATTCTATTCAAAATCCCTCCAATGCCGCATACGTAATTTGGAGATCCAATTGTTTTAATCACGTTTCAAAAGTTCTTTTTTGTGAAAAACCCATTATGAACTCACAAATCTTAGTAAATAAATAAAAATATGTTAAAGTTACAGGCCTATAAAGGGTTTTTCATAAAAAAAAAAAAAAAGAATTTTTGCAATGCGGTCGAAATAATTGGATCTTCAAATTAAATTCGCGGCATAGGTAAAACCCCTTATGAAATTTCAATGCTTTAAAATACCTAAAATCTATTTTTTTTTTCTTTACCGGTGATTTGCTTAAATACACGTGGGAATTTTATGTTTCAGAATTATGTTTCTGGAATGTTTTTTTTTTTTTTTTCAAATTTTCTGTCAATTTTGCAAAGTTTTATGCGAATTTGTTCTAGTTATAAGCAAAAGAGTTAAAAAAAAGTATATATATATATATATATATATATATATATGCTTAAATAATTCCGCAATTGCTGTACCAAAACATACAAATATTGAACCCAATATGTTCAATAATGTGTTAAAGTTACAAGTCATTTGTAGCTTTTTATAATACAGGTGATCCAAATTATGTGCGATTTTCTTCAATTTGTAGTTGGTCCCCTAATTGTACTCTGTGCTAAATCGTTAGTGAAAAATGTGAGTTTTAAAATGTTCTTTTCATGTCTGAAGTCCCGTGCCATTTTGTCCAGGATTTTTTTAGAAAATCCAAAAAGTGTAAATATATATATATATTCTAATAATTTGAATACACACTGTATATACCAGGTGATTCAAAATAGATGTTACAGCGATTATCTCGTAAACTAAGTATGATTGAAACATACTTCCAATTAAAAAATTGGTTCAAATTAAGAGCAGATTTCAAATATGTTAATTTTTAGTACAAGGGGCTATATATATATATAAATATTAAAATGCTAAATTTAATTTTTATACGACCCCCTTCTATTATATGAATTATATTTAGAAAAATATTTTCCTCGCTCTAAGAAATCATCTTAGTCAGTGAAAATCTCGCTAAGTTTTTGCAATTGAAATATGATGACTTATACTACCTCATTTCCAATTTTAGCATATATTTTTCGACGCCAAAGTTCTCGTTTTAAGAGGTTATCTATGAGATGATAAAAATTAAAAAAAGAAGAAAAAAAATCATTTTAATTCAAAATAGCAATTAAAAACATTCAAACACGTGGAAAAACAGTTTTAAGAACATCATACTAATTTATGTTATTCGGTATTGTTAAAAAATTTAATAGTAGAATCTCTCAGTGGGGCATCTACAAATTAAAACACGCTAAGAGAAGTAGAATATTTAAAGAGTAGCGAGCCCGTGCAAAATTTTTGCAGTTTATTTCTTTTCAATACTTTCCAACATGATTGAAATGTGTTAGTGACTTCTGTTTTTTAACACTTTCCAATAATCTTGAAAAGTGTTAATGCTTTCGGTTTGTCTGTCTGGCCATCCGTCATTTTGTTTGTCCGCGCTCTAACTCCCGTGAATATTCATCGAATTTCTTGAAACTGATATATGTTATTTGATATCACTATCAGATGTTCCCTATTGAAAATGGAGTGAATACCTCTGCTGGCTTGTGTACAGGGGCACTCGAAAGTATTTCGAAGCTTTGTATTCTATGAGAGGTGTTTATATAAACCATGTTTTAATACCTTTAATTTACACAAATGTTAATGAAACTGAAATATGTCATTGAAGTATACTACCGGATAATTTCTATAGAAAATGGAGTAAATACCACTAACGGTTTGTATGCAGGTTCACCTGAAATTATTCCAAAGCACTTCGTTCTATGAGAGATATTTCCCTAAACCAAATTTTAATTGATTTGCATGAAACTTAATGAAATTGAAAAATGTTACTCATATGCAGAAAAGAATGCTTTCTATAGAGTATAGTACGATTAGCATTAGATTTACAGGGCCAAATAAAAATATTCATTTACATTATAAGTGTTTGGAAATTTACAGGTATACCCAAAACAATTCCAATGATATCGTTTTAGGACAGACATTTTTATAAATTACATTTGAATAACTTTCTACTGTAAAAATCATAAAGAAAGTGACATTTACTGTTAATATATTAAAATATTGTTTTGTATAGAATATGATATAGTTAACCTTCAGATTTACGGAGCTACACTAAAATACTCACATATATTAAGGGCTGCCGTTAAAATCTGAGAGCTGTGTTTTCTTTTACGTTACGCATATTTACCTTTTTTTTTTTTTTTTTTTTTTTAAGTTTAAAAGTGATTATGAATTCAAATATTATATCTGTCCTGCTGTCTATCCTTTGTGTGATAACTCAATCAAAAAACATTAAAATTTATACGATAGAACAAGTACGTATAGTTAGAAAGTGTTAATAATTATAGCGTACCGCATGATTTTTCATTCTTTTTTTTATTTACCTTTATCTGCCTAATAAAGGATAAAATATTAAAAATTAGTGTATCAATAGATAAAAAATATTTTATCCTTTATTAAGCTCTTAATGATATTTTAATCTTTTTGCTGTTTTTCAGCTTTTAGCGTTTTAGTGTATACTTTTAAGTTTTTCTTAAAAACTTTTAACTTATATTTTCTCTTGCCCTTTTCATGTTTGTTAATTTGAACTTTTTACTTCACTGTTACTGCTCTTCTCTCCACGCGCTTTGCTTAACCCGTTTTACTTTGTGAGTTGCTTTAATGGATGAAACAGATGACTTTCGAGACTTCAAAAAATCCGCCATCAAACTTAATCGCGAAATGCTTCATAGGGATTTCCTTAACGACTGTCTTCATTTCAAGTTAACTCCAAAATTCATCAAAATTAAATCAAAGTACATCAATTATCACTATAAACAAGAAACCAAGAATTTTTAAATGAATATACTAAAGAAATGCATTAAACAAAAATCAATATATATCTATAGGCTTAAACAATCCTACAACAAAATGTTAGAAAAAATCAAATCTAAATATCCCCAAACTAAATGTGAAATCTTTATAAGTAAAGTTAACTTATTTGTAAATATCGACGCCTCAAAACTAATTCAACGGCATAAGAAAAAAATTAAATTACTGGATTTCAAGAGATAAACCGTCACTAAAAAATCTACAACCTCCCAAAACATACCCATATTTAAATATATCTAACACCAAACTCAATAGCCATCAAGATGAAATATTAAAACTTGGACTTAAATTTATCTTAAACGACAATATAAATATTAATGACACCATTGCCCACATTGAAACCGCGATAGAACATATACCGCCACAAAAACGCCCCAACATACGTAATACCGCCATAAATTCTCTAAAAAGTACCAATAAAACTTCCGACTACCTAGATATTAAATGCCTTCAAGATCTCAAAAACAATAAAAACATAACCTGCTTAATGTCCGATAAAACCAACCTTCTCACAATAATGGACCGTAGAAATACATTCAAATGATGCAAGACTCTATCAAAAAACTTAACACTGTTAAACTCACACACGCCCCCCTCAATAAACTAATTGAAAAAACTAAATCCATCATAAAAACTGGCACATGGCCTAATAACACACCTCCTATTTATAATAACCATGCCCCAATTATTCCCCGTCTTTTTGGCAAATACAAAGATCATAAAAACCCTCCAACATTGCGCCCTATTGTTAATAAATCCGAAGGCCCGACATACTGTCTAGAACGTTACATGAAAGATATCTATAAAGCTCTCCTTCCCCCCTCTAACTTATCAATAATCTCAACTGAATCCTTTATTCAAAAAATCCGCGATATCAATATTTCATACAACGACACACTCTGCAGTTTTGACGTTAAATACTTATATCCTTCGATCAATATTTCTGAAATTAACCCCGAAATCAACTCACTTATAATAAATCATTTCGGCGACAATAATATTAGTGACACCTTAATACGCGTAAATAATCTTTTGCTCAACCACTCATACTTCTTTTTCAATGGATGTTATTACCAACAAACCCAAGGCATGCCCATGGGCTCCCCCATCTCGGGGGTCATCGCCGAGCTCAAAATGCGAATGTTCGAAAACTCTGTAAGCAACTTGATCAACAAATGTAAAATTTGGATTCGCTATGTAGATGATATTTTTTCTGTCACCCCTCCCACGATTAATCCCGACAACATTCTTGAAAAACTTAATGACACCGATCCGAACATCAAATTAACACACGAAATAGAAATTAACCATTCCTTAAATTTCCTTGACGTCACCATTATCAAAAACAAAAGTAATTCCATTGACACCACCATCTTCCGAAAACCTACTAGTAACAACGAAATCATAAATAATAAATGTCACACACACCCCTCACTTACAAATATGCCGCTATTCGATCCTACGTTAACCGCGCTATACTCATATGCTCTAATAAAAAATATCTAAACTCCGAAATAAAAATAATAAAAGATATCACCAAGAAAGCCAATTATAATCCCTCCATAGTTGATAAATTTTATAAAAAACGTATAAAAACTCTTAACAGTATTCCGAATGCTCAAAAATCTAAACAACAGTTCACCCCCGCGATCCCATACTGCAAAGGAGCCGCCATAAAAATTAAAAATGAAGCCGCCAAACACAATATAAACATTCCAATAAAACCGAACAAAAACATCTACCAGCGAATTCGCAATGAAAAAGATTCCATAGATTTTAAACACACAGCCGGCATTTATAAAATTGATTTCCAATACCAAAATAAAAATAAAAATAAAGCCTCATACATAGGAATGACTAAAAGGAAAATAAAAGACCGTATTTCAGAACATATAACCGACTTAAAATACAATAGACATTCCACAGCTTTCTCAAGGACTAACAATTCTAACCCAATTAACATTGATTCCATTAATTTTCATAAAATAGCCCCATACAACTCTCACCATTATGCTCTCAAAAGAGAAGCTATCGAAATACTAACCAATAATAATACTGTCAATGATATCGAACATAGCATAATTCCTCCCGAGTGGCAACAGCTATATAAAGAAAACAAGAGAAGTGAAGAAATCGAAGAAGAAACTACAATAGATAAACAAGCCGTCCAAATTTAGCACCTTCAAATCATTTTTACCGAGTGTTTCTGATGATGGCACCGTTAGGTAGCCGAAATATATAATGGAGCTCGGACTTAGTAAGGATTTAAGTAAGGTAACATTATTGATTATATTAATAATCCTTCCTCCAACATTTTGTAATGTAAAGAAAAATTGTTTTGAAAATTAATTTACCTTTAGTATATGAATTATTCATAAATTTTATTCGCTATATTATTAATGTGTATCCTTGTGTGCATTCACTTGGAGAAAGACGGACATTACAAAGTAAAATGACCGTCTTTCCTTGAATGAAAAGGAATCTTTTTCTCGCGACTATCAATCTATACCTTAATACAAAACCTATGGTAATTACATTTTGTCATTTATGATGCAACCCCTTAAGACTTGGCGAAAAAAAGCTATAATTGCAATAACTCAGCGAAACTTTCACTTAGAAAGATGATTTTTTTTAGTACTTTTCTTCTTACACCGTGGAAAATATTTTTCTAAATATAAGTCTTATGAAAGGAGGGGCCGTATAAAAATTCAATTTCGTATTTTAATATGTATACAACATTTATATGATCATTTATAGTAGAAAAAGGAAATACTAAAGCTTTTTTTCTTTTCTTTCTTTTTCTTTTCTCTTTTTCTTTCTCTTCCTTTTTTTTTTAATAAAAGCACAATATAAAATTGTTTATAAACTTCCTTAAGCGTTATCTTAATTTTCTGTCTGCTGGATGACCTGAAAAAAAAAATCATTTAAATTTAATAAAAAAAGAAATTACTCACAAAAATTTTTTCTCCAGTAATAATCGCCGATTTTCTTGAAAGAATTACAGATATTAGAATAAATTATATTACTTGATTCAGTGGTAAACATTAATCGCAACAGAAAAACAGATTTTATATATAATTAATTCCCCTTCAATTAAATCACCTGCTTCTGAGCTTTATAAGTGGGTTCTCTATAATGTCCCTTGTAATAATTGCCATTTGTGTTACATATGTCAAAGTATAAGAAATATTGGATGCTTGGTGAGCTTTCTCGGTATGTCACTAAGCAAGAAATTTTTAAATTTTCTATTGCAAAGCATAGTTGGGAATCTGACCATATTTTGAATTTTCAGCAAGCCAAAATTGTCTTTAACGTTAAACGCGTTACCGAGTTAGATTTCATGGAAAAAATAGCTATGTATCTTAATCGTGATAAAATTGTCAATAGAAATCTGATTCTATGTTAAGTGCACCAGTGATTGACACTTTTAGAGCAATCTCGTATGTTTTTACTGTTCTAGACATCTGAAAATGTTTTTAGAAATGTTAAGTTAGTGCATAAGGTATGAAAGACATTCAGAACCACATATATGCTAAAATATATACATTTGATAACAATTTTTTTTAATTAATTTTTATTTGACACCTACTCAATGTCCCAGTAATTGACACTGCCAGTTTTTCCTTTTATAAGTAAATGGCATACTATGTTCCAGTGTTTGACACTCCTAGTTATTCATTTTACCAGTTATTAGCACCCTATGCTCCAGTGTTTGACATAAAATTTTAAAATTCTTATATGTAAAATATATGATTTTATTATTTTTCTTATTTATTAATTATTTCGGGATAGATGTCAATTACTGGAGCATGCAAATCACTGGAGCACCTACCCTACTTTGCTCGCTACAGCTTGGAAAAACTTGTTTAATTCTATTAAATAATTTTCTTTCTTTTTGTAAATAGTAAAAATAATAATAAATAATTTAATTGTTTTTTAAAACAAATAAATTTATTTATTAAAAATCCTTTTTCCCCTTTTTGTATATGTTCCTTTTGCCTCCTGTTTTTTTCGGATGTGTTCTCTTCTGTTTGGTTTTTGCATACTACTATCCTATTGCTTGTTTGTGTTGCTCACGCTCTTTGTTTTTTGGCTTGGTTTCAGTCTTACTTTTGTCTCCAATGTAGTAGCACCTTTATTTTGTTTTTCATACCTTTACGTCATATCTTTTATTATTATTTATTTTATATATTTCTTTAATATTGCGTATAGTTAAAATAATACAAATTAGATTGCAGATTCAATTAGATTACATAAATTACATTTACCTCATATAAATAAGTTTAATAGGCGTACAAACCTATATTATTTTGTTGACGACAGAAAATAAATTCGTAATGATTAACTGATAATAACAGGGAAATATATAAATCGAAATAGGAATATTTAAAATGTGAAGTACGTATGTACAAATTTTCTGGCAATATATTTTCATTAACTATGTTGAACAATAATAAGTAACCTTTCATAAAAAATCCGCGAAATAGACTTCCATAGTTATTCAACTCGCAAAATCTCGTAGTTTTCATAATCTTGCATTTATCTTGATAACACTTGATAATATGATATTCTTATAGTTCTGTAATTACAATAATGTAATCATAACCACAAGGACAAATGTGTAAAAAAAAAATCATGACTTTTATTTCACTTCAAATATTCTGATCACATTTTTTTCTCGTAGAAATGTCTTTATTAAAAACTAATAGAATCAATTGAACTCGAAATTGCAGTTTATATAACTTAATTAATTGCAAGATTAAATAATGTTACCTGAGATTTCGGGTTCATTAATTTGTTCTACACTGTCAAATGTTCGAATTCGGGTGGATTTTGTTGGGGTTTTAAAAGGCAAGAAAAACATCTACATGTATTTAATATTTTACGCAACTACACATGAAAATTACAATAATAAAATTTCCAAATAGAGTTTTTTTTTTTTTCGAAATATTGCAGACATGAACTCGTTTTTAAGAAAATTTTATAATTTTTCATACTGCGGTTCAGCAGCTGATATCTTAGCTAAATATATATATATATATATATATATATATATATATATATTGATTACATTTTTATACCAGTAATGTTTTACAAGAAAATTGGTCAATAGCAACTGAAAGAGTTTTCTTGACAGTATTACTTGCATAAACGCATAAATTTCTCTAAAAACTTTATAGGATTCAAGCTTTTTAATTTTATGAGAATTTTTTTTTTTTTTTTTTGTGTGTGTGTATGTGTTGGGGGGGGGGGGTATGAAATCTGCTTCATTAGATTCAATTTTGGGATTGAAAGTTGTCAAACGGTTTTTTATAATATATTTCTTTGATTATATTCGCTTTCACTCAGTAAATATCTGTTAGTTTTGCAAATTAAATAATACATAAGATTTAAACAAATAGTAATGGGCTATGGATTTTCAATTTTAATATGAGTAGGATAAATCTAGAAAACTGTCGATTAATTTAGGATAGTCAGTTCGTAAAAAAGCATGAGCATCGTATAGTGCACACAGAAAACACAAGAAAGCATATGATACGAATCAGTTAAATTGCGGTTTATAATCAAATTACATTAATAAAAATTGCATAAAAAGAAAATCTAAAGCTTAAGATAGAAGGAAAATGTATGTTTAAATTGTTTGCAAAATATTTTGATACGAATTTAATATTTTTAAAACTCTTAAAACTCCGTGTACTTTCAAAACTTCCTGAAAACCTGAAACAGTGGCAATCAAGTCTACGATAACGTCAGTGCGAACAAGTTTTACGAGGAACTTTATATACCATAGGAAGGAACAGTCAATGTTCAAAAGAAAAAGAAAAAGAAAGAAAAAGAAAAGAGAAAAAGAGAAAAGAAAACCGGAAGTTGAGTAAGCAATGGTTCTAAATAAGCATACACATCTCACTGTTGCTCAACATCTCGATTACCTGCATGTGGGCTCCATCATACCACACATCTTGCAATATCAGAAATAATAAAGTCATCCGAAATTTCTAGGGAAACTTTGACAGACAAGAAAAATTATTTCTGTTTGGTCAAATAATCGCTTGGGAACTCGACCATATCTTTCTGCAGCTCCATCGGTCAGATACATATCTGTTATTGTCTATTCTACAAATCCTTTATTCTACTAAATAACTGCCAACTTTTACGCTTTTTATCACACTTAAGTAATACTGGAAAGTTTTATTTTATTTAATCAGTGTAAACAGTTACAGAAATTTAAAAGATATCTATTAAAAATTACTTGTTTTCAACAATCGTAAAATTTGGCAGTTATGCTACTACCTCAGTGCAAGCGTGGAAAAAGAAAAAAAAAAAAAAAAAAAAAGAAAAAAAGTAAAAGAAGACAGAAAGAAAGAAAACGCTCGGAAATCACCACGCTTGGCAAGTCATCAACATTATACTTTTATTTTTCGTCTAAATTTGCTATGTGATTTTAGATTGTCTAGGTATACTCTACCAAACCAGAAAGTTCGAAACCTGTGCATTATGTAAAATATTCATGCATGCATATTGTCTTTAACGTTTTCATCAGAATTAGTTATATGCTATTTTTTTAATTATACTCGACTACACATAAATTTTATGTAATTCTTATTCTTTATTAGTTAAGAAATAAATTTTCATATAGTTTTAAGAATAGAGCGTGTTTTTTCTTTATGAACTACTTTGTTTAACTATCTTTTATATGAATATACAACAGTACAGAAAAATGCAGATTACTTATTTAAAATTTTTATCTCTAATGTTCCTTTTGAAATGGTTCAATTATCCTTAGACATACGAAAAATATCTTTTTTTTTTTTTTTTTTTTTCGGAAAGTAAATATGAATTACATTTATTTTCTTTTATTAAACAAATGTTTCTTAAAAAGTGAATATAACGTGATTACATTATTTTTTACGTATTTAAAAAAATTAAATCAATTTATTCGCATAAAAAATCATTTAATTAACATCTTGATATTTTTATCTGGTGATATTTAAAATAATTTTTCTGAACAAAAATATTTAATACTATTTTTAAGTAACGCATTTCTATTAAAATAAATCTCCAGAATAATTGCAAAAGAAATTAAATCCCTTCACATAAAAAGTGAGAGGTTAATAAATTAAAGGAAAATAATGTTTAAAAAGTACATCAGTGCAAGTTATCACAATTCTTCAATGATTAAAAAAAATTAATTTTTTGTTTTAGAATTATAAATGATTTGATATAAAACCATATTCGTTTAATGTTTTCCTTCTTTTCATAAAATGTTTCTAAATTTAAAAACTGTTTTTGTTAAAGACATTCAAATTTACTTTTTAAATTAAATAATAAAATTATTATTTGATTTGATTTGATTTCCAATAATTTTTATTTCTTATTTAATTTTTTTTTTTATATTACTTCTAATTGAGTAGTAATCAATATTATAAAAACTAATCATTCCCTCTCGCTTTTTCCCCATTCATGTCGAGTCTATGAAATATTTTATTTCACTGCCTCTAAAAAATACAGTTTCTTTTCTTTACTTTTCGTTCTTTCTTTCTTTCTTTCTTTTTTTTTTTTTTTTTTTTTTTTTTAATTATTGGACTACATGCTTCATTTCTCTATTTAAAATTGTTTCATTAGAAGAGGCTTAGACAGGTTATAAAAATTTTAATTTTCTCCATTTCTAACTTGCTTTGGCGTTACAATAAGACATTTTTCCTTAAAAACCAGTTAAAAAGCTTCACCAGGGCTTGGTGAAAAAATTGGCGGTTTTATCGCTTTTTCGTGACTTCTTTGGCGATTTTGACGACAAAATCCTTATTATCGATATATCGATTATCTAAGCTCTAAAATAAATATTACATGAGATAGTGGGAATGTTCTGGAAATCTATGAGGATATATGAAGGGATCGCATTCTAGTCTTAAGTTCGTTTCACGCCAAGCCATTGTAGTGTAAAGACAAGGCCTCTTTTATGAATTAAGTGCTGCTTATATGCTGCGTGTAATGCTTATTATACAGTTTATGTGTATTCAGGTAAAACTGAAGTTCATACTTGTTCGACAGACCTGTAATCTTCTGTAATCTTCTGTAAATGAACTTTTAAGTCTCTGCAAGAGCTGTCATCCATCCACGGAAAATTCTCGAACCCCATTTGTGCAACAGCATATATCGTGTAATTCATAGAGTATGGAAAACATGCATAGGATGTGGATAATATATTTATGTATAAATCGCCAACTTACTCGGATGGAAGGAAGTGGGTTAAAATTTGAAAGCACGTTTTGAATTGGAATTGAGGAAAAAGGCTCTCAGCGTCCTCCTATCCCTATTCTAATTTCTATTACTGTTTGTGCATGTATTATGATTAGAGGTAAACATGTATGGAAAATTCCAGCTCAGTCAGATGGTAGGAAGTGAAGTAAAATTCAAAAACGATTTTGAACTGCACACCGCAAAGTCCATTATTACTTAAAGCACATGTTTTCATTACAGTTACATATGTATGAAAATTTTCAGCTCAATTGGACGAAAATTCCATTCTTAGATTTGACTTCAAACACATAAATAAAGTATAAGGTTAAATAAAAGCGTGGAAAATTACACCAGATTTAATTAATAAAAACAATTGCTATTTTTTCTTCAAACAAATATGCTAGATAGAAAAATAATGAAACTGATTACCCTTCTATTACTTTTATACTATTATCACTCATATAACGTAGAAGAATTTTGTTAATGTTATTAATAAAAACAATTTTTTTCGATATCATTAATTGTTATGTTTAGTGCAATTAATAATCAGTTTTCTTTTATGTTACTCCAATAGTTATGAAAACAATTCTTTTCATTCAAATGAAATGTTATTTTTTTTATTACTATGAATAATATCAATACAATATTAACTAAAAGTAGTAGTTATGTAAGAACGTTTTTAAATAATTAAAAAAAAAAGATAAGAACTTTTATAGGTTTGGATAGACGAATGGTTTAGAGCAGAAAAACGTTTTTTTTTTTTTTTTTTCGTCCAACCCGAACATCCAGCCGTGACGAATAGTTGCAGATTCGACCAAGCCTAATTATTCGATAGTTTGGATGAATACCGAATATATACGAAATATTTGTTAGCATTGCCAAATACATAACATATTCTGAATATTAGGCACGTCTCTAATAAATATATTAATACTTAAAATTATAATTTCGTACTAAAAGCGAAAACAATTTTTCTAATATATCATTGTAATTACCAATAACTCTTTTCGCTTTCAGCGTAGAAATCCTGATAATCTATGGATTTCCATTTGATTAATTTTATTTTATAAGGCTTAATCTTTTGAATTAAATAATTAATTCAGAATTTTAATGAACGACATAGCAACTTTTAACGATCGCACAATAGAATCCAATCCATTTCTACTAACGAGAATGCGAATAAATATTCTAATGAAATTTATTGGCTTTAAAATGTATGAAATATCAAATTTCATCAACTTTTAATAAATCTGGGAATTAGTAAAGCAGAGTTAAATGGGAATATATTTAGAATTGTTAGTTTATAGTTCAAGTTTGATCGAGTAGAGTTCAACTTTATAAAACTTAAATTTTTTAAAAAGTTTTTCTCAGATATTTAATATTTTACTAACTACATTTCAATTCTAATTTGTGAAATATTTCAAAAGAGAAAGAATGGAAAAATAAACGAAACTAAAAGCAGAAAAAAAATGTATGCTTGTAGTTTTATGCTGAGGTATCTGCTAATTTTACCTCAAATAAAATACCTCTATGCATATCTTTTATTCCGCATTTAATTTGAACACTTTGAAAGAGCAATGTTTTTGGATTAAATTTAATAATCATAGAAATTTGAATATTCATTTCAGTAGACTTTATATTTAAACTAGGTGATTATAATAGACCTCTATATTGACATCTGTCCAAAGCGTGTTCTACATATCTTCTATTGACCATTCTTAGTTCATCTTTTTCTGTAAACCTGATCTATCGAATAAAAATTTTTATTACAAAAATAGTTCAAATTTTGACCATCAGACCAAAATATGACGCTTTTTTCTCCATGAAAAGCATTTGTATTTTTGTATAATTACACACATATATACCATAATGTATAACGTAAATTATATTTGCATAATATGTTTCTAATTGAACCGCTGATTGCAGAAAGGGGACCTGTCCAATTTTCAACGAAAACGGGTTACTGCCACTAGCGTGTTCCCAACATATAGACGCATGTTTTCTGTAAAAAGCAAACTCATTCTTCAGCTCTGTACGGAAGAATTTTTTTTTTTTTTCGAAAAATGTAATTTTGGCCTGAAAAGAGCCATGTCCTAGATTCCTTTTTGTTCTCAATGAAACGGAAGTGACAAGTCATTTGGGTTTTTCTTACGTCATTCTTTCTGGCTGATGTTACTGTCTTCTATCCAAAGGATACGCCTCGGAAGTACAACGACAGATGACCAACGGAAGCCCAAAGTAAAATTGATAATATGTCACATTCGTGTTCAGCAACACCGCTTACAAGTATACAGAATAGCTTTTTTGAATGTGCATAACATTAACAGGACACGAAGTGAGCGAATTGCAAACTTACTGACAAAGGGTGACTCACTAAATGATTTAAGAGGTATGACCCATATAGTGTGTATGCTATAAATCTCATGCCTGTGTTTTGAATCATGAGCATATGCAATTCTTCCCTTTAAAATAATCGCAATATTCTTCAAAGTTCACGAAGTACCTTGCGTCAAACCTCACAGCCAATACAATGCATTATTTATTTTTGAAAAATATATCTACAGCCGGCAGCAAAAGTATTCCAGCACTAGTAAAAAATTCCTATATAAAAAGAGTACACTTAATACAGTTTTGTTAAATAAATCCTTGTCGAATCCTGTTCTTAGTCAGTCTACGAACTTGATTCAACAAGGATTTATTTAACAAAACATTATTAAGTGTACATTTTTTATATAGAACTTTTGCTAGTGCTCAGATACTTTTGCTGCCGACTGTACATCTTGAAAGGAAAGTGAAGTAGGATATCACTTCTACTGGGTCTACTTCGTAAGAATTTTTCATTGGGCTTCAATATACCTCCTCAGGATACGTGTGCTACATTTGAGGAGCTAAACAATATAATTAAACGTCCGTCATTAAACGAAACTGCGAAACGAGTGTCTATGGTCGAATTAATTGTACATGAAAGAAAAATCCAGAAGATTTACAATTCTCTTAAAGAAACTGTTGCTTCTTCCCAAACTGAGGGCAGCAAAGTTTTAAGACTGTGTTTTAACTTTGTGGCGTTTTTTAAGTTGACTAAAATACTCGTTAAAGGTCTGTATTACTAACAACAGCTTGGTGTCAAGAACTTCAATATTCATAATTCATGTGACAATACCATGACAAATTATGTTTATCATGGTTGAGTTGCAAGACAACTTCCTGATGATGTAATATTCTTTGCACTATGTTTAAAGTGCAAGACCTATCTTGTTTTATGACAACTGAGGGGGGGGGGGACATAACAAATCCATGCATTTAATCAGACCATAATGGCACTGATGAAACTTAAGAAGTTTAAGAAACTCGAAGCTTTTTTTTCTTTCTTTTTTTCCAATGAAAGGTCATTCTTACCTACCCTACTATCGAAAATTTAGAGTAATGAAGAAGAAATTAAGAAAAAATAAATGTTAGAATGCATACCACCGACGTGTACATTAATATAGTGGAAAATGCTTCAAACATAGCTGTTCATAGTCAATTCTTCAATGTTTCTTGACTATCAGCACTAGTTTCCCACATACTACGTCAAGAGCAAAACGTCTCTTTAATCAAAAATCTTGCCCATCAAAGATAGGGAAAAAAATTGATTTCTTCGTATAATTACTTTGAATTTTCTTCCAAAAATCCTGGTAGTATTGTAACGTCTGTGTTTGTTGGTGGATTCATCCCCATTCATTTTTGTTTGAGAAAGCATTATGATTCTCATCTTCTCAAAATGCCGTCTTTGACATTATAACTGCATAAATATCCTATAAACATCAATAAAATGAAAGAACTTAAAAACCTACAACAGTTCATTTCGGTAGATAAATTAGGCGCCTCTTGAATGAAACTTTATGAATGGCCAACTCATTAAGAATTTTACCAACCACTGTATTTAAGTGTAATACAGTGTTTTTTTTTATGTTTCTTCTATTTATACCATGTTGTATAAAACAGTACACAGATTATCAATGAAAAGATTGGAAGTCAAGCAATGATTTTTGAGAATTACTGGAACATATAAAGAAAAAATAGATGTTAAGTACAAAAAGGAGACATGTCAATAATGCAAAAATGATCGCCAAGGACGTATGTGTTATTGAATTGAGATTAAAATGTGGTATTTGTGATAAGAATATAAATAAAAATGCTGCGTTAATTTTTCAGAATTTTAAATTTCCGCAAAATTTGTAAAAACCGTTTTTTGTGTCTGTAAAATTAGGTTTTTGTGACATGTTTCGTTTCTGCAAATTGATGTTTTTTCTACACAATCATTGCAAACGTTCAAAAATTATATATGATGGAAAAATATAAACTTTAATTTTGGCATAAAACTGAAGTAGGATTATTTCTACACACAATTAATTGCTTAAACTGAATTTATAATTTTCGTTTTCTTTCATAATCTTGCATTTCCTCTATTACATTTGGTTCGAAAAAAAATAATTCCGAAAAGCACTATATATGAATTTATTATGCCTTCATATTTTTAACATGAGAAACTGTTTTATTATAAAAAAAACTTTTATTATGAGGACCTTTATTATTCCCGCCAGCATAGCAACGGTATTGTCGCTAAGTCATCAACAAATGTCACCAAAATCTCTTACATAGGTGACAGATTTGTCGCCTAATACATTTCATAGTTTTTTCTTCTCTATTTCCTGTTTTCTATTTAATTATTGAAAAAAATATCTATAACACACACACACACACACACACACACACACATATATATATATAATGCCTTAAAAAATTCTATATAAAATTGAAATTTACGTATTCAAAATACACTTAACTCTATTTATTGAAATTTAATTTTTCCGACTGAGTGAAAATAATGCCTGGACCGGGACTCGAACCCCGGATCTTTGACTTACAAGGTCAAGGCTCTACCAATTGAGCTATCCAGGCCGACATCCCGGTCAGCATTACTCACTCAGACAACCTTTTAGGCAGAAACAATTTGGTCTATCATTTAGATAGCTCAACAGAAATAAGCCGCAGGAAAGATCCGGGGTTCGAGCATTATTTTCACTCAGTCGGAAAAATAAAATTTCAATAAATATGATTTTCTTCCACAGTTGATTGTGTGATTTTATTAAAAGTTACACTTAAGTCTAGTTTTCGTGTTTTGCTTGTTAGGCATTGTTAACAGCTCACTCGATTTTACCATCCTTAAAGGTCTAAATCCATCGGCGTTTGTGTTTCGAAGTTTTTCCACCAGAGACTGCGAACTGTAATTTTTATTATAGTTATTGCTGAAAATCTCTAAAATATATCAAAATATTATTATTAAATTTCTGGGCTGAAATTTCCGGAACACATTACCCTTGTAAACTATTGCATCAACATCCACTTTGCTATATTTATTATTTTGATTTTCATACAACTCTGATTGCTTACAAATTTATATGAGAAAAGATCATGTTTAATTGTTTCGACGTAAAACAGATGCTGTGTGTTTTGCATGCGTATGATGATTGCCTGTTATTTTTATTTTTCTGTACCAATTCTTCAGTACATTTTACCTTATGCATTCTGTGTATTTTAAAATTATGAAACAAAAATGTTTCCCCTAATTTATTTGTTTAATTTATTTATTGAAAAAGATTTTATCTACAGTTTCAGAAATTAGAATTAAAAAAAGTAACACGTATATTTATGAAGATTTCACATAAACGCGTTGGTAAATGCAGCAAAAAACTCTATAAAACGTTGTGCATATCTGTGAAGTGTTCTTTTTTATGTTTGCAAACATTTTAAATTTTGGACCACTAAATCATAGTCGATGTGCTTTTGAGACAATTAAATTTCACCGGTTGCATGTAACTTAATTGTAAGCAATTACAATCGATTAAGTGAGTAACGAATGGGCTTTGGGTCCCTTAACTACAAATTAAATAATATAATACATTTATTTATTGAGATTATTTCATCAAGTTTCATGTAGTTCAAAGATAAATTAACTCAATTATTGTTTTATTTATGGAAAATATTGTACAATAAAAATATACGTATATTGTATAAAATATTCTTTAAATATTTTTAAAATATTAATATTTTAATCTAGCTAACGCAATTTTGTCCTTCTACAATATTTTGCATTTTAATATCATTAAATATATGCATGTAAATATATGCGATATATTGTATCAGCATACTTTTTCTTTCAAAATATGCAAAAGAAAAAATATATATTATGTTACTTTGAAGCTACAATCTAATTATTTTATTTCACATTCCTTTCATAAAATTACTTTTGAGTGTTTACAGTTGTTAAAGGAAAATTCTTTTATCTTTATGTAATACAGTGTCTTTAATTATTTCAGAAGTAGAATGTGGGATTATATAAAGGACATAAAAGCATTTTTAACTTAAAAGATTTAGTCAAATACGTTTCAGGAAATATATCGCATATATTACAGCTACATTTATTTGATAATGTCATTTTCTCTTAAAATACTTTGATATACAGTAGACTAGATGATTCATCATCAATCTTAAAAGCGCAATTAACTTTTGCACATTCTCATATGGATAATGTTTAGGTAGTTTCATTAAATCGATGTAATTTTTATCCTAGATTTTTTTAAGCAAAATTAATTTCTTAAAGTTTAAAAATATTTTATCACAAATGTAGTTTAAACAATTAAAAATTAAAAAGCATTGAAAAATCACATTTTGAAACATTTTGCAGTCTTAAAAACTTCTATGATAACAAAGGAATCATAAAAATTTCACATGCGCACATATGCACAAAATAAATAAATAAATAAATAAAACAGGAAAAAAAAAAATACCAAACTCAAAAATTGTTGAGGTTTTATTCAGGAAAGCCTATCGTTACAGGCTATAAAATGTAAGATGTTTCAAGCGTTGCTAACAAAAACTAAATGCAGTATAGCGCCTTTCCATCGTAACGAGAGAAAAAAATAAAGCCCAGGAGTTCTCAATACAAAATGAAAAATGACATAGATAAAAGGAAACGTGTATAATGCTCAGTATTTAAAACGAATATATATGCTTTTAAAAAAATTATTATTATTATTGTTATTTAAGAACCAAAATATTCTCTTACACAATAAATATTAACACTAAAATCACTCACTTAAACAAACTTCTACATAGCTTGACAGATACAAACAACAGTTACAGTTTTCAGTTAAGACAGCAGAGTCACAGATTCCAATTATTATATTCATAGAATTAATTATATTTAAAGAATTGTTCAGAAAGAAAGCAAAATAACGATATTTTAGAATAAATTTTCTTTAAAAAAAATTCCCTGTAAAACTTAATGCTAAATTAAAGTTTGAATAATATTATACTTTTAAAAATTAAAGAACACGCTTTTATTGAAATGTGAACTAAAAAGCACAAAATATCTATCTTTATAGTATTAAACTGCAGGGTAAGACACAATCGTGTGAGTGACATACCATAATATTTACATCTTTAATAAAAATAATTTAGATTTAAACAAAAACCATTTTTAAAAAATCTCTCCTGACTGGGCTCGAACGTTAGACCTTTAGGTTCGTAGCCCGGAGCTTCAACTCCCAACCATAGCGTTCACGTAGGGAAAGTCTTCTTTTACAATGTAGATTTTTTATTTGCTCCCAGAGCGGTTACAAACACACATACAAGCATACATACAGGTGGAGCTAATAAAAGCGCATTAAAAAATAAAAATAGGGTAATAAGTTTTAGGGCATTGTAAATTACACGACAAAAGAAATAGTGAAATATTTTTTCCATTTATTTTAAGTGTACCATGTTTATCATATTTCGTGATTAGCTCTAAGAGTTAATGAATGAAATTTTCTGGAAAATTTAACAAATGATGTAATTGTTCAATTAGATCATTGTTTACACTGTAAACGTAAACGTCTTAAATTCAGTTAAAAAAGTGTCTTAAACGTATGGTCATTTTTTAAGCGAAAAAAAAATGTCTTACTTTTTAAGACACTTTTTTGCAACTGAAATTAAGACATTAAAATGTCTTAAAACACCGCCATGTTTTTCAGGCTTAGAAATACCGCCATGTTAGGCTTAAAAACACCGCTATTTTTAAGGCTTTTTTATAAATAAATAAATAAATAAAGGTGGCCTGCGATTCTTTTTTTCTGTTAAAAATAGATTTTAGAATTCTCTAGAGCATTTAAAAAAAAAGAAAGAAAAAAAAGACATTTTTTAAAAAATACCTTTCACCGAGTGCTGGAATCGAACTCACATCAGTTGCGAAATACAAAACCAAGCATTGGAAATCGCAGTTAATTCCATTTACCTTGCCAATCAAGCCACCATTTCACACGTGAGAGGTCCTTTTTATAGTTATATGTAAGTCAGTATTAGCAAAACGCAGGTAATTATATGTTATAATTCGAATTTATTGTTATAAAACTATTAATAATATACTATCTAACAGTTAATATGCATTATTATATTAAATTTTGTATCTAGAGGTTTAGAATTTTTTAAAAATGCATATAAAATATGTGAAAACTATCCTTATTTCGCCCTCAATATTTTTGGATAACGATATCCTCCTTTAAACTGTTTTTTAAAAGAAAACAAATTATGAACATGAATACCTGAAAATTCGTTGTTTTACGCTTAAGAACAAGTAAATATGTGGAAGAAAACAGATTTTAAATCGAAATTAAGAATAATAAATAAAAAACAGTGATGCACAAGTTATTCAAGATTCGCTTTCTTAGCTGTATAAGTTACTTGCTTTCATATTAATACTTTTTCTTTAAATATCAAATATTAGCTTTAAATGCATAGTTTTTTTTTTTTTTTTTTTTTTTTTTTTTAACCAAATAATTTTTGCGTTATAATATATTGCTTTATGAGTAATAATAAACATAATTTCATGCAAATATACACATATCTAGAGTAATATTCATTAAAAATTTAATTTCATAAATTAATATTGTTTAAATTGCTTACGCTTTGCAACTTAATATGTAAAATGCATTATATTTATTAAATGAGGAAAGAAATTTAAATAGGCTAAGTATGTTACTTAAAGTAGATTTCATATAAGAAAAAATGCCAAGAAATGCAAGTGTCTGAATTTCCAAAATGGACGAAAATTTAGACGCATTTCCTGTCTGAAATTTCTCATAGTTATGCGTTTTAGATATTTTTTGTGTCTGAATTGGTATTTTAGACACATTTCTGTCTTAAATCAAGATATCTATAATGTCTTAGGTGTATATTAAGGCATTTACGTATCTTAAATGATTTTTCAGTTGTTTTTATGTCTTAAATTAAGACACCTTTATTTGCAGTGTAATTAGCTAAAATTATATATAAATGCTAGTTATTTCTTTATTTGAAATATAAATTTTATCTGCATTTTTCCAGCACTTATCCAAAAATAAAACGGTGTGTGTGGAGGGGGGGGGGATTTTATGATTCGATATTTGGTAATGATGGACGTAAATAAAAAAATTTTTTTTTTTAAAGAAAATAAAAGCCGTTACACTGTCATTATTTGTTTCTTTAAATTACCTATTAAAAAGCAACCCAACACATGATATCTCCTAATCGTTTTGAGCCGTATTAGATTTATAGGAGAGATATATATTTTTAAATAAAAAAACTGACACCAAAATATATATATTACATATTATTTATATAAAACTTAAGGTTACATATAATCAAGCATCGTACACATGATCTTGGAAAAAAAAATTTGGTATCAGATTTTTATGAACAGAATGAAATTTTTTATGGCAACGGATAGAATTTTCCGATAGGCCTCATATATAGGTAGAATAGTATAATTGTTTCTGGATTCTGTACATGTACAACAATAGAAGGCTGGTTTCCTGATATAATAGCTGATAGATTAAGGCTCCTATATAATACGAGCTGGTGCAGTGTCCGCTATTATCTAGCCCATCTGGGAAAATGTTGGCGGTAGAAATAGCTAGGTTACTTGATTAACGTTGTTATCGCCTTTAAACTTCTATACAGATCATGCGAGCTAGAATTTCTTATCACGAAACAAACAAGTTGGCAATTTTAAGAACATCGCCAACATTCTCAAAATTGCAACCCTTAACGTTAAAAGAAATGTCATTTTAAAGTTAATTTTAAGAGAATTTAAAAACAATAACTTAAAAAAACAGTACATTCACATTGAATTTCTCAAACAGTTTTGAAAATAAGATGAAATATGTTGAAAATAAGGGAAATCTTACGATACAAAGTTGTGCTCCTGCTCCGGGTATAAACGGGCTACATCTGCAATTTATAATCCACTTTTACTTCTTTGTGGATTAGAAGAAAATATAAACAGGCGGTGCTCTTTTCTAGTGTTATTCGTGCAATTTATTGCCGAAAAAACACCAATAATAAATCGTCAGCCGGTCTTGTGGGCTAGAAAATGGCGGATGCGTCAGCCTATCTATGTAGGAATTCTAGGATAGATGATGTAAAAAAATATGTTTTTTGGTATTTTTCCTTTCCGGTAATGATGGGAAATTTCCTGGTTTCCAGTTCGCTGTTTATTTGTGTAATACTTTCAAAACAGACTTTACATTTAAAATTCATTTATTTACATTGATTATTTCAGTAACAGTATTCATAAATATATTAATTATCTAATTTCTAATATCAAACACTTGATTAATTGTTGATATTGTCTTGTATATGTAAGCTGGGAAAGCCTGGTAAAACACACACACACACACACACACACATATATATATATATATATATATAGTCGGTAACAAAAGTCTCCGAACACTAGCAAAAATTCCTATATAAAAAAAGTACACTTAATACAAATTTGTTAAATGGATCCTTGTCGAATCCTGTTTCTTAATCAGTCTAAAAAGAGGATTCGACATGGATTTATTTAACAAAACTGTATTAAGTGTACTTTTATGCATAAGAATTTTTGCTAGTGTTCGGAGACTTTTGTTACCGACTGTATATGGGATTTTTTAATGCATATTAAATGAAGTCGTACATTTTTTTTCGCCTTATTTTATAATATATTTGATTATACTGATAATATTCCCCATATTTATCATATTAAATTCATATTCCAAAAAGACTTTCAAAGTTTAACTTTTTTTTTTAAATATAAGTTTTGAAGTGTATTATGAGTAAATATTATAATCGATGATCGCAATTTTCTCATTATCATCCATTAACCACTGAACATCATTTTAAAGTTCATAGTTAATTTGACAGAATATATGATAAAAAAATATTTAAAAGTAAAATTTTTAAAATGGTAAATAAACAGTATCAATAAAGCACTGATTATATAATGAATTTTTAAAACTTTCTTCAAATGGGTTGTTTGCAAAAATCAATAACAGGAAGCTTTTAGAACAAATTTTAGATTTGAAATCATCTTCTATTCTGTTTATTACCGTACTTTAATGAATATTTTATGAATATATCATGAGATAGATATGTTATGCTAATTTAAATACAAAATTTAAAAAAAGGACAAACATTTTTACTTGAAAATACGTACTTAAGAATAGTTGCTTTTGAAGTCCATTTGACTTGGGACAGACTTAAATTAAATAATATATGGAACTATCAAAAATATTTTCCACATTACGATTGCTTGCAGTATTTTTAAAACTGTAGTCAATGGTGCTTTCAAAAATGTTTTAATTACGTAATTTTAATGTATACTTATAGGCTGAATCTCTAAAATCTATTTATAGAATGATACGCGCATTTAGCAGTAAAATTATAACACTCTTGTTTGTTTATTTAAAAGTTTCTTTCATTACACGTGATTGGAAAAAAATATGTTTGTGATAAACGTATAAAAGTATAAAATTACTCTTGGAAACAAAACTAGTAACCGTACAACATTTTAGTAAAAAAAAAAAAAAAAAAAAAAGTTGTATCTATTACGGTAGGATGAGCTTGAGTTTTAATTAGAAAATACTTTATTACATTTTTCTGGTTTTAAATAATTTTTTATATTTGAAATATTTTTTTATTATTTTTTGAGTATTATCTATCTATCTATATATATATAGATATAGATATGTATATAAATCTGCATTTCTTTAAAGGATTTTTTACCTCTAGTGTTAAATGAATACCATTTATAACGGAAGCAAATCCAAAAATATATATAACAAGAACGTATAAAAGACAAATAAAACGACTGAATATGCACGTAAAGCAATTAAATAGTATATCTTTAGGATCAGTTAAAGGATTACACGGGTTTCGAAAGATATATATATATATATATATATATATATATATATATATATATATATATATATAAACCTCTCTCTCTGTTTCTTTTTCTTTCGTTTTTTTTTAAATATAACAAATAAAAATTTTTATGCAAAATTTTGACATATAAAAGTGCAATTTTTATACAATATTTAAAATAAAATTTATTTAATATTTTGGAAAATTCAGTCGGTAAATCCTGGTTTCTGGAAACACTTCAGGAAAGCGGTGAACACAATTTCTCAAAATCTAGTGTACGGATCTTAGTGAAATTTTCCACACTTCTTTAAAGTAGGATTTTGTCGCCAGGCGATGTTGTGGTTAGCGTTCTTGACTCCTACACGATTGTTGTTGTGTTCTGGATTATTCCTAGCTAGACCAGATCTTCAAAAAGTCATAAACAATAAGAGGTGTAGTTATAAGGTCTTCATGCAAGAGCCCCAGCCGTAGAGGAGATGTTCTGGGGAGGCTCCTGCTGGCTTGCACTTGGTGCATTCACGATAAGATTTCTGTCCATCAATATATGTAAGTCTCCCAATATGTACACTCATGAGCCTGCTGATGGCGGTCTGGACAGCTCTATCACTCCCAATTATGAGGGTATTACCAGGAGATTTCCCAAAATACCAAGAGTGGGATGGAGGAGTCCTCCATGTTTTCTGATTTGTGATCTTAATTTTAGAGCTTATTTCAGAGAAGGTCATTTCGGTGTTTGAAGTAGACGAGCCAGATGTCCCGGCTTTAGCAAGAATATCAGCATTTTCATTGCTTGTGAGGGAATACACTGAAAACAAATCTTGTATTGATGCGATTGCACCTTGAGGTCTTTAAAAATCATGATAGATGTTCTGCCAAAGACTCTAGTCCAATTGATCAGATGCTGAATGGCACTACGGCTATCTGCCAAGGTCCAAATGTCTGCAGATGTGGTTTCTGAAACCAAGGTCGCAAGTGCCTTTTTTATTGCAATTAATTCAGCTCTAAAGACAGAGCAAAAATCTGGATTTTTTAGACTAATTTGCACAGAGAGAGACGAGGACTTAATGAAAAAAAACTACTGCCATAGGCATAGTTGTCGTCTCTACTACCATCCGTATAAACTTAGATAGCTGATGTTGGAATTTGGTTTATGATCTCAAGAGTAAGCTGGAAGAGATATTCAGGTAAATGATGTTGTTTACTAGTTCCAGCACCCAATTCAATCTGAAAACACGATTGTCCTTGGATTTAATCCTGGACAACGCATGAAAAAATTATCCCTGTTAGGATAGCCCCGGAGTAAGAATTAAGACAAATCTTACTCCATGGAATTAGCAATGACCGCTCATTGGTTGCCTTTTAAGAAATGGTCATCATTTTGGCAACTCCCCGGCCAATGCTTAGTCGCAAGTGCTGCACAGCTTAAAAATTAAAAAAAGGAAAGAAAGAAAAAAAGGAAATAAAAAAACAAAAACAATTCCAGTGCTTAAACAAAGGGACTTCTTTCTTTCGATTACAATGAATTTTAGAAGGCTATACGTGGGGTAAAATGTATTAAAAATTGCACTATTTTTAAATATTGCTCCGCCAAAAATTCAAAATTCAGTTTATATTTAATCCATTCGTTCAAGCACTAGTAAATTCTATTTTTTAGGAGCTAATATCTTTTATCAAGCACAAGTCAGTTATATTTTGAAGAGGTTTAGAAAATTTTAAAAAATATAGTTTTTTGGAAAATCTTGTCCATCATTTTCTGACCGGTCTTTGAAAAGCAGAAACACTGGCTGTATTTTCCAAAATTTTTTATGAAATTTTATAAAAGTTTTTTAAATGATGCTCTGTTATAAACAAAATTTTGAATAAAAAGTTTATTTCTTATAAAAATATATAAATAAATGATAAATAATAAAAAACATAATTTATGGAGACTTATGAGTCACCCGCTATATATCATGTATTCAAAAATATACAGCTGTTATTTCTTAAGATATTTGACCCGATAAATGTAACTACGAAATTAACCTTACAAGTTCTTCTTTCTCAAGTCTTTTCACTGAGTCTTGTTAAACAATTTAATATATAAGTACCCATAAGCATATCTTTATATATATATTTTTTTAAAACTAGGATTGGGTACAATAATTTTTAACACGCTTTTATTAGCTTCACCTGTATGTATGTTTGTATGTATAATGTATGTTTGTAACCGCTCTGGGAGCAAACAAAAAATCTATATTGTAAAAAAAAACTTTCCCTACGTGAACGCTGTGTCTATGAGGTAAAGCTCAGCGCTACAAACCTAAAGGTCTAGCATTCGAGCCCAGTCAGGGGAGATTTTTTAAAAATGGTTTTTGTTTAATTCTAAATTATTTAAATTAAAGATTTAAATGTATGTAAATATTATGGTGTGTCACTCACACGATTTTCTTTTACCCTCCATTTTAATACTAAGATAGATATTTTGTGCTTTTTAGTTCACATTTCTATAAAAGCGTGTTCTTTAATTTTTTTTTTAATTAATATTATTAAAAATTGATTTTTATAGTTTTAAAATAGTATGATTGTTTAAATCTTCTGAATTTATAGGCAATTTATTTTGGGATTAGAAATGTCTTTTTAACACGCTTTTATTAGCTTCACCTGTATGTATAATGTATGTTTGTAACCGCTCTGGGAGCAAAAAAAAAATCTATATTGTAAAAAAAGACTTTCCCTACGTGAACGCTGTGGCTGTGAGGTAAAGCTCCGCGCTACAAACATAAAGATCTAGCGTTCGAGCCCAGCAGGAGAGATTTTTTAAAAATGGTTTTTGCTTAAATCTAAATTATTTTAATTAAAGATTTAAATGTATGTAAATATTATGGTGTGTCACTCACACGATTTTCTCTTAAACTACATTTTAATACTAAGATAGATATTTTGTGCTTTTTAGTTGACATTTCTATAAAAGCATGTTCTTAATTTTTTAAAACTATAATATTATTATATATATATTCATTTGTCAAAATTATTTGAAGCAATTGTAAAATGATATTATTACGCTTATAATGTATATGGCACTGTAAAATGAATCTTGAGATTTTGTTATTTTAAAAATCAAATGAGTAATTTGAATCAAAGAATCCTTTTTAATTCTTTTCACATTTATCGAATCTTTTTAAAATTTTATTACCAAACAACTTTTATAATAGGCTTTACTTTTAAACCTTTTAATTTTCTGTTAACCTGAGAAATCATTTAAAAGTATTCACTCTAGAAATATTAGAAGACAGAATGGACACATAATAATATAAACTTTCGAAATTTTAATTCTGAAATTTAATCAATAAGCTTTAAATTATGCAAAAGCATCAAACATAAATTATATTTTTAAAGTTTAACTTCTTTTATGGTAATTTTCTATAGCATACGATGTATTACTTCATAGTAAATAAACTTTTAAGTAGATGTACTATCATTATCTTTAAATTCTATTATCTCCTTTAAAAATTTGCGTTCGTCTAAATACGATAAAATAATTTAAAGAAAATGTAAATGTCATTTAAGGGTTTCGACATTTTAGATAAATTTAGAAAATTTATACAAATTAAGAAAGTATTAATAATTTTTT
This sequence comes from Salticus scenicus, assembly GCA_963930645.1. Taxonomy (NCBI): domain Eukaryota; kingdom Metazoa; phylum Arthropoda; class Arachnida; order Araneae; family Salticidae; genus Salticus; species Salticus scenicus. Next base: position 333,146,465 of record OZ005650.1, on the reverse strand, counting down.
CGCTTTAATTTGAAAGGTATCTGAATAAAATTATGAATGCATTAATAAAATAATTAGAATTTTAAAAAATAAAGCATAATAAACATTAAACTTTAAAAGAAAATATGAATATTTGCTCTCATTACTATTAATTTTATAATGGAAGTTATAGTTTTAAATATAGTATAATGTTATAACGAAAATTAGAAATTTTAAGTCTTTAACAATATATTTAGTTTCGTTTTTAAATATTTAAATAGTATTTCTGATTAAAAATATTTTAATTTACAGAGCATTATATTCCTCAATAATATCAAAAACTAAATCTTAAAAAATATAATTCTAAGCTGTCTTTGAAAATTAAAATGTATATATGTAAACAAATTTAAAGGAGTGCAGCTGCAATCAGTGTTAGCTAAAGTCCGCTGCGCAAAATGATAAAATTTCAGTAACTGTTACTATTTTACCATGTTTTTATTAACTTCGATTCTTGTGTGTTTGTTTGTGGGTTTGTGGGTTTGTTTGTGTGTTTGTCAGGGACAAATCTTGCAATCGATTTTTAACTAACTTCCCGACTAGCTAGATATTTGAAATTTTCCGGACAGCTCACAACACGGTGACAATACATTTTTCTAATAATTTTAGTCAACTATTTCAAGTCCCGCTGCCTTCGGCAGCGCTTATATGATTCGACAGAAAATTTATTTAACTAACTTCCCGACTAGCTAGACATTTGAAACTTTCAGAATAGTTCAGAACAGGGAGAAAATGCATTTTCTTAAAACCTTTTGCCAACTGTTTCGGGTTCCCGCTGCCTTCGGCAGCGTTATCAATACAAAGCTTGCAATTGATTTTTCACTAACTTTCCGACTAGCTAGACATTTGAAATTTTCAGGACAGCTCACAACACGGTGACAATACATTTTTCTAATAATTTTAGTCAACTATTTCAAGTCCCGCTGCCTTCGGCAGCGCTTATATGATTCGACAGAAAATTTATTTAACCAACTTCCCGACTAGCTAGACATTTGAAACTTTCAGAATAGTTCAGAACACGGTGAAAATGCATTTTCTTAAAACCTTTAGCCAACTGTTTCGGGTTCCTGCTGCCTTCGGCAGCGTTATCAGTACGAAGCTTGCAATCGATTTTTCACTAACTTTCCGACTAGCTAGACATTTGAAACTTTTAGGACAGCTCACAACACGGTGACAATACATTTTTCTAATAATTTTAGTCAACTATTTCAGGTCCCGCTGCCTTCGGCAGCGCTTATATAATTCGGCAGAACATTTATTTAACTAACTTCCCGACTAGCTAGACATTTAAAATTTTCAGAATAGTTCAGAACACGGTGAAAATGCATTTTTTAAATACCTATAGCCAACTGTTTCGAGTTCCTGCTGCCTTCGGCAGCGTTATCAGTATAAAGTTTGCAATCGATCTTTCACTAACTTTCCGACTAGCTAGACATTTGAAACTTTTAGGACAGCTCACAACACGATGACAATACATTTTTCTAATAATTTTAGTCAACTATTTCAGGTCCCGCTGCCTTCAGCAGCGCTTATATAATTCGACAGAACATTTATTTAACTAACTTCCCGACTAGCTAGACATTTAAAATTTTCAGAATAGTTCAGAACACGGTGAAAATGCTTTTTTTTAATACCTTTAGCCAACTGTTTCGGGTTCCCGCTGCCTTCGGCAGCGTTACCAGTACAAAGCTTGCAATCGATTTTTCACTAACTTCCCGACTAGCTAGATATTTGAAACTTTCAGGATAGCTCAGAACACGGTGGCAATATATTTTTTAATACTTTTAGTCAACTGTTTCAGGTCGCTACTGCCTTCGGCAGCGTTCGTATGATTCAACAAAAAATTCATTTAACTAACTTCCCGATTAGCTAGACATTTGAAACTTTCGGACCAGTTCAGAATACGGTGAAAATGCTTTTTAAAAATATTTTTATCCAATTGCTTCGGGACCCTGCTGCCTTCGGCAGCGTTTCCAGTACAAAGCTTGCAATCAACTTTTAACTAACTTCCCGGCTAGATAGCCATTTGAAACTTTTATAATAGCTCAAAAGACGATAGCCAGGATTTTTTTTAATACTTTTATCCAATTGCTGGGGTTCCGGCTGCCTTCAGTAGCGTTTATATGATTCAACAGAAAATTAAAAAACATGGTTTATAAAAAATTTTTTATCTTATAATTATTTACTTTCCGAACACTATAGTGAGGAAAGTATTGTAATCATGTCAAAAATCCGAATTCGAGATTTTGATGTTTCTATACGTTTTGAGGTCCCCTGAGTCCGTTTTCACTATTTTTACGATGATGTATGTGTGTATGTGTGTATGTGTGTATGTGTGTATATCTGTGGGTGAACACGCTAGCGTCTAAACGCTTCGTTCGATTAACCTGAAAGTTGGTACGCATATTGTAAGTCACCATAGTACGAACCCTATAGATTTTGGTGAATCTAGCACTTATAGTTTTTTTACAGGGACACAAAGAAAAATTCTTTATAATTTGGCCTATGGGAGCAAAATCTTAAAAGTGCGATAGCATCTAAACGCCTTATTCAATTGAGCAAAAATTTTATACACATATTATACATCACAAATACTCAATCTGTATATATTTTGGAGAATCTAGCACTTATAGTTTTTTTACAGGGACACAAAGAAAAATTCTTTATCATTATGCCTATGGGGCCAAATTTTTAAAAATGTGATAGTGTCTAAACGCCTTTATAATCCGAGCAAAAAAATTGTACACATGTTATAGATCACAGTTGAACTAACTGTATAGATTTTGGTGAATCTAGCACTTACAGTTTTTTTACAGGGACACAAAGAAAAATTCTTTATCATTATGGCCTATGGGACTAAATTTTTAAAAGTACGATAGCATCTAAACGCCTTATTGAATTCAGCTGAAAATTTATATGAGTATTATAAATCACTGTTGCACTAACTATAAGCATTTTGGTAAATCTAACATTTATAGGTTTTTACAGGGACACAACGAAAATTTCTTTGTCATTATGATCTATGGGCTCAAAGTTCAGTAGCGTTAAATAAAACAACGTGTAATAGATGGAGAAAAATACTCAAACACTCTATTATGGTTTTCTCTCTTTTGTTTGTTTAACAACTACTCTTTCTTTACTTTATCTACAAAACTGTTAATTACTCAATGTTCGGAAAGTCGAGTGGTGTCACTCCAGATTTTTTTTTTTTTTTTCTCGTTTCAATGATCATCAAAATTATCTTTTAACAGCGGAATATTTTTCATAAGACAAAAATGCTGCATACTAAATATTATGTCAAATTCATATAATGTCAAAAATTGGATTTGTATATAAATATACCTCTTGGCAGCAGAGAGAAAATATTATTACATTTTTCAAAAAAAGAATATTGGAAATTTGTAAATATATCGCATTTACACTTGTAGTCGCCTTGGATAATGACAAAATTTTAATACTATTTTTGTAATATGTACTCTAGAGCGTAATAAAATAATGATTTATTGAGCTTGAAATTAAAAATATAATTATGTACTTAACGATGGCTATTAAATATGAATTTCATAATTAAGGAACGAACTAAGAGTCCATAAAAATACACTTTTGAATTATACGTGTATTAGGAAGAAACAACTGCTTCAGGAACGTAGAATCCATATTAGCTGCTCGAATGGTTAATTATTTTTTGTACTTTAACTCGTTAACGCCCTAATTAATTTTGCAAAATATTATTAGCTGATTATTTCACTTTTAAATTAATATAGACAACTGACAGTAAAATATATTAACTTAAACAATTCTTCGGATAGTTTTAAATATAAAGACTATCCTCATTTATTGACGTTTAGTGTTCTACCGAAAAAACTTCAAGATAGAAAAACTTTGTGATAACAGATTAATTAGATATTATATGTTGTCAAAGATCTCGAAAGTAAAATATTATAATATATATTACTATTCAACTTCATTTAAGTTAGTATACCTGCGCAAAAAGCAAATATATGTGCGACGTATGAAAAATCATAAAATGCCTATCCAAATTATGAAATAATAATTAATAGTAGGCACCTAAAACATTCAGGGATCATTTAGAGTGACGCTATAAACTGTCACTAAAAAGCAGAAATCATTTCTAGAAACCATAGAAAATATACGTGCCATTTTATTAGCTGTCCTCAAATGAAGACACTGGGCGCTAACGCGTTAATACGTGTTATATTTTAATAATTGGTTTATTATTCGTGATTTATAAATGGTTTTCAAGTAGAGATTTGAATGGTTTATATTCGAAATAATCTTACTTCTTGTAAGGAAAACATTCCTACTCGTAATTTCGCGTAGTATTTTAGAGTAAAGCTCAACAATATATATACACTAAGCGACAAAAAAAAAAAGCCGCACTGTAGAAAAAAAATGACTTATACCTTTTTTATCTGTAATAACTTTAAAATTAATATTTGAAACAAATAAAACTGTGTTGTTTGCATAAATCCAATGGAATGAAATGATACCTATGTATATTTTCGATTTAATAATTCGCTTTATTGCACTTTACGAAGTACTTTTTAAAAATCTGAATAAAACTTTCTTTTTGAACATAATGCAACAATCATACATTTTGATTTCTATTATGATTTATTATATGAAATAAACAAGTTATATTTAAATATATGAAATAAAACTGTGCATTTGTTAGATCTAATTAATTTTTTTATTAAAAATGTGTATTCTGCAATGGGTTAATTCCACCTTTATATGGAATTATTGCTTCAATGCACAATGGCATAGTTTTATAAGGTGTTTCAATAAAAATCTCAGAAATTATAATGTGCCAAATATCACAAATAATTTTTTCTAGTTCTGGCAGAGTTATAGGCTGCAGATTTCGAATCCTCTCACCTCTCCCCCGCCTTTTAATAGACGAAACATTTTCGAGCGGATCACGATTAGGACTATTTTCATGTTTGGTAAAGAAGAAATTCTACTATATCCTTTGTAGAATTTAACTTAAAATGAAAAAAGATATGATTACTTAGAGAATTATAGGTTCTCATTGGAATGGATAGGAAATTTTGACAATTTGAAGTGAATAAACTTACCACAGCGACGTGTAGTAAGGTGCATTTTCATCTTCAAATGCTGTTTTCGGAAATGTCCGAGATACCTCCAAAATAGTCGGTCAGGCACCACTTTTATGAAGATTGTGTTTTATTTCGAGTTAATTGATCCCTTGAGCATAAAAATTTGCCTGACTGTTTGAAATGTTATGCACCTGCAAACCATAACGTACGGAGAATTTGTCACTGTTTTAAAAGTGGGATTTTCATTAAGTCGGTCATATTTTCGTTGTCAGATCGGCTTGTTTTCTTTAGCTCGAAATAAGTTAAACTTCACTCATCAAAGATAAAAAGTTCAGTCCAATAAGTAAGTAACCATTTTTTTTATTTTTTTAGCCATCCGAGGTCTTGCTTTCCTAATTCTATGCACTAAGAAGGGAATTTTTTAAAATTTTCTGTCATTTAAACCTGCTTTGTTTCATAGTTGCTGCAGTGTAGTTAAAGAAATTATGTTGCTAAACACTTTTTCTGAATCTTTTTTTATGTTCTAAATGTAATATAAACCGATTTTATAAGCAATGGCTTTTTAACTTACGGTCATCTCGCTTGGATGAGCAACATGGCTGCCTAAAACCAAATTTCCAGTTTAAACAGACAAATACTTTATATCTTGCTATAAACCCTTTTACGAATATTTCGTTAAAATTTACTTATTTTGCCATATCACGTATATATTTTTTGATTTTCATTAAAAAATTAATACTTTTTGTTTCATCGTTAACTGCCTTTTTCTTCCAATTTTTGAAATATTTTTATAAAATTACAATTTTCCTGGCAATTGCATTTTGTTTTTAACACTGGACTCAAAGTTAAAGTGCATGTGGAGGACAACATAAAAAAATCTGTTCGAAAATTTGCTTTTTAAACGATAAAATTGGCGGTTGTAGAAGGCGAAAAGGAAAATATCCAAGTGCGGCTTTTTTTTTTTTTTTTTTTTTTTTTTTTTTGTCGCTTAGTGTATATATTAAATGATGGGTAAATAAAATATTAGTACAACAAGAAATGAATAATTATTTATATTAACAAATTACTTTAAATTTACACACATATTAGCTAGGTGCTTTCGATGAAGAAGAATTTATATTGGAGGTTGATTTAACCTACATTCTTTATCATTTTGTTTTAGACAACATGTATGGACAATTTATTGCCTATTTTCGTAGCTGCTGAATGTAAAGGTTTATGGATACCGGAATATTTTATTGGTTCTTTTCTTTAATTTTTCGTAGCAATTTTCTATGAGAAAATCAGGTGACTATTTGTATAAAAATTTTCTGGTATCCTAATATTGTAACACTTGTCATCTGTGTTATTTAACAGAATGTCAAATAAATAATTGTTAACAACTTGTAATGTATATATATATATATATATATATATATATATATATGTATATTTAAATTCACATGTGATTAAATTTAGCTAAGAAGATCCATCTTTTTATCCGTAGAAGAAATACGTAGAAATGTGTCGTTAATTGTTATCAATGTTACCTTTAATAATCTTAAAATCACAAAATTTTGTTTCTAGAGCAACCACGCAGGTGAGTGTTAAAGTCTCTTTTTATTTTATTTAACTGAAAAACAAGCTTAAATATTTCATCGAAAGAAGTGGCGAAGCGTCCATGGAAGCGATGGAAGGAGCGCTTCCCCTATTTAAGATTTTTAAAATGTAACCAAGTAACGACGCCTCGTTGAAAGACTGAATTAATTCTTCCTCTGCTTTTGAAATCGCTTTGCTTCGGCGCTTCCATAGTTTTCTGAACCACGCCTCACCCCTGATCATAAGGTAAACGGGACAAATTTTACCAGTTAAGCTTTGAACATAAAAAGGAAAGGAAACTATATAAGTTATAAGGTAGTGAGGACTCAATCACGTGCTCGAAATCGCGCTGAGATTGCAAGCGTAAGTTGCCCATGGAGAGATTCGTTAGTTAATAGTAAGATGTCCAGTCGAATTTCGTTTAGCTGGTTGGTTTCGGAAAAAGTGTAGATTGTTCATAGAGAGTTCTGTTAGTTGAAAATAGGTTGTCCATTTCATTTTCGTTTAGTTGGCGTTGGTTTAAAAGAAAGTCTGAAAAGTACTTGGAGCAAAGTTTTGGGTAATTGGGAGTTTTTAGAGTTCTCTTTTATATGAGTAATTTCAGTTAAGAAGTTTTAAGGTGAACGGAGTGATGTATATCTCCAGTTAAACTATTTAAGTGAACTACAGTAAATATTCAGGTGTGCTTTTAGAAAGTAGACGAAAGAACACGCTATCCGTTTTGAGATCTAACCGGCAATTTTTCATGCTTAAAAAAATTCCTGGTGAGTTAGCTATGCTGTAAAAAACGCCTTACAAGTAAAAACTCATCTTTCACAAACAGTCAGAAAAACAAGCAAAAACCAAAACAAACAACAGAGTGGTTGTTTACCTTTAAAATACTTCGAAAAAACCAATCTGAAATGACACCGCACTTTAACCCTCAAATTATTTTATTTTTGGAAAAATAGTTTGAAAGTTTTTTATTATATTTCTTTATGCATGAGAATCATCTCATAATAAATTTAGCTTATACTGTAGCTTAATTATAGGGACAGCTTAAACTGTAGGGACTAAAGCTTAAACTATAGGGACTAAAGCTTAAACTGTAATCCCAATGAAATCCTGTAGTAAATTTAAGCTATATTAAGGAATTTTTTTATGGGACTTTAAAGTTCTGGTGGGATTCAAAGGGTTAAATTTACATAATGTTGTCTGACTACTCGAGAAAACCACGCAAGATTTGGGGTACTTTTCACAATCGCCCTCCCTCTTCTACTCATTCAAGTAGAGGACAGACAGACAACCCCGTCGCAGCACATCTTTATCTCTCGACCGTGGTGTTCTTTCAACTCAAGATTATATATACGCGTTTTGGCACAACAAGCCAGTAATTAAAAGCCTCATGTCTGACTTTTTGGAGGATTTTCCCAAGGTCTACAGCTACCAATGCTTCATAATAGAAGACATAGAACATCACCTAATGCTTAAGAAACTCCCTATTAATCAGAAAGACGACATTTTCACTGAAGAAAAAAATATTCCTTAAAAAAAAACATTTTTTTTTTTTTTTTTTTAAATTAATAATCTCATTATACTCTGAATTTTTCTGTATGAATCCCCTTGAATCCCCTTGTATGAATTTATATCGTCTAAAAACCCCTTAAAGTCATTTTATTTTAAAATTTAAACCAATAAAATTCTGACTGGGAAACAGCCGCGATTTTTGTAATATATAATATTTTCCCTAATGTGCTGTATTTCTCTCACTCTCTCTCAGTCTTTTATTCTCTTTTATTTGTTTATTTATTCATTTGTCGCTTTCGTTGTTCTTAATCTTGTTGTCGTTTATTACTTTTCGAACATTATATTGATGAAAATATTGTAATAATTTCAAAAATCCGAGTTTCAGATTTTGGTGTTTCTACACGTTATGAGGTCCTCGAAATACATATTTACTATTTTTACGATGATGGGTATGTATGTGTGTATGTATGAGAGTGAGCACGATAGAGTCTAAACTCTTCGTTCGAATAAGCTGAAAGTTGATACGTATGTTATAGGTCACCATAGCACGAAACTTATTGATTTTGGTGAATCTAGCACTTACATATTATCATTATGATCTATGGGCTCAAATTCTTTAAAGTGCTAGAAGAATTTTGGTCAATGTAGTGCTTATAGTTTTTTCAGATGGACACAAAATGGTCTATGGGCCCAAATGTTTAACGTTCGATATTCGTTTGAGCTGAAAATTTATACACATATTTTAGCACGAACTGTATAGATTCTTCTGAATCTAGTACGTATATATATATTTTATAGGGACACAAGAAAAAATTCTTTATCATTATGTCCCATGGGCTCAAATTCGTTAAAGTGCGATAGCGTATAAACACTACATTCGATTGAGCTGAAAATTTTATAGATTACTTTCACACAAGCTGTACGAATTTGTGAGTATTTAGACTTATAGTCTTTTTATAGGGACACAAAGGAAATATCTTTATCATTGTGGCTTATGGGCTCAAATTATTTAAAATGTGGTAGTGTCTAAACGTCTCATCCAATTGGGCTAAAAATTTATATAATTCTTATAAGTCACCGTCGCACGAGTTGTATAGATTTTAATGAGTCTGCCATTTATACATTTTTGCGGGACACAAACAAAATTTCTTTGTCATTATCATCTATCGGCTCACTTTATTTGAAGGGCAAGAGTGAGTTAAACAGCATACTATATAGAGAAAAATACTTATATACGCTATTATAATTTCTTCTTTTGTTTATTTATTGATTTATATTACTTTAATTTATTTACTCAACCGTTAATTACTTAATGTTCAGGAAGTTGAGTGGAGTCACTCCAGATTTTTATTAAAGGAATAGTAAAAGAATAGCACTAAAATTTACATCGATGTTATCTCATAAAATTTAATCTAGTGAAACCAATTTGTAAAGACATTTAATAAACACAGGAGATTTGCTGTACTAACTAGTTTAAGAAGAAGTATTTTTCGAAGGATATTAGAGATTAAGTTTGGAGATGTAGATGTGACATTTGGTTTCGGAGTTGTAAAGCTTTATTCCTGGAAATTGAAATTGCAAATGAAAATCAAATTTAATCTTTCCAAAGCCTTCTTTTCCTCTGATCAAAAGGATCATTTTTTGAATAAGTCATTCGATGATATAAAAAGATAAAATATTCATTTCATTAAAACAAATGATTTTGTAGGTTCAACATTAAGCAAAAAATATAGTTTTACTTTTCACCAAAACGCATTTGAATGTCTTGTACATTAATGCATTCCTAAGATTGTTTTGAATCACACATTTATAATTTAAAAATCAGCCACAAACATATAAGACCAAATACTTTTCTATGAAAATTTTAGAATGTTTGACTTTTCTCCTTTATGAATGACAGTCACTGTGTACATTAGTATGAGGACTGGTGTACGTGATACGTCAGTCGTGGCTGAAATATTCTCCGTTTCTTAAATTGAAACATCTTGTGATTACAGAAACAGGTCGGACATTGCATCAAGAATTATCTGAATTGTGATGAAATGTCTCTGAACCGACTTTTGGGGTTTATAGTTTCGTTTTACAGACCCAGACAATCGCCATTTGTGAGTTGCGAAGCTATACAACAAAGTGAAACTCACCGAACTCAACTCAACTCAATATCATAAACTGCCCTATTGAATATTTTGCATGTCAAATAAATTTGCGGTTATTATTTTATTTTATTTTATTTATTTATTTATTTATTTATTTTTTTTTTTTGGGGGGGGGGGGCGAAGGGTTAGTGTACATGTATAATTATTATTAGATATTCGTCTGCTGTTATGTATTTCTAATTAAAATTGAATAAATGTCAAAAGTATTAAAATATAACTATAAAAATATACCTTATAAGATAATTGTAACACAGAAAAAAGAAAAAAAAATGGTAAGTAAGCAATATTTTAACGATTATCTTGTGCACTGAAAAAGTTATTTTATTATATTACCTGTTCTAGTTCATATAGTAATAAAAAAAAAAGTTTGCATAAAATTTGTTTGTTAAATTTTCTTTGGTAAGAGATTAAGCGTTTAAAAATTCAGTTCTTTTTTCGAATATTAAGTTTAATATGTCACTCAAGGGATACCTTCCAAAACTCCCTCATATGAAAAAGTTTCCAAAATCCAATAATTTTTCTTTCGAAGCTAAAATTTTCCTAAAAAACCTACTATTTGCTCTAAAGCATAAAGATTGTGTTTTAAAAAGGCGTTATTTAATATTAAATATTCATTAAATGTTTTTTGTTCCAAATAATTTTAAATTTAAAGTAGCACCTTAAGCTAAGAGGGAAATTTAGCTTGGAAATCTGTTGCAGGTATGAAATTTGCTGAATTTTTAAAGAGTTTATTTTATTATTAAATATGTTTTTGCAAAGCTTACAAAATATTGTTCTTTATATTTAGAAAAAAATATGATTTTAAGAGAAATGTTTAAATGTTCATATTAGTATTTAATCGGCTTTTGAAAACAGCAAAATTTTGAGTTTCAAGCAGTTATTTAATGATCTGGCATTTTCTACTTTTTATATTTTTTTCAATAGGTACCTAATGAAAAATTTTCCAGCAAAAATTTATAATAAGTGTCTTTGTTTTTTAATAGCATATATCCGTTTAAATGCGTTTGTGATTAAAAAATAAATTTTTGTTTGTCACAATGAAAACATATTTTTTTCAAATTTATGTATATTCCTAAAATTAAAACTATCATGTTGTGAGTAATAAATGTTTTAGTATAGACAAACATGTCCTATAGTTCTTTGCAGATAATTGCGGAATACCACTATGAACGTCAAGGGTTCTTAATTTTTAAGAGAAGTGTTTGCACTGTTTCTCACATTCTTGAAATATATCCAAATAACAATGTTGGCACCTTTTAATACTATTTTCCAGTTAAAGGTCTAAAATCATTAAAATACATATTTATCAATGTTCCAAATCGAATTAAATAATGTGCGAATAAAATTGAAAACCCCGTAATCATAAAAAAAAAAAAAAAAAAAAAAAAAATACCTAATAATATTTGTACCAATATGAAAATGGTTATTCAACATTTTGATCTCCAGTTTCCGATGGATTTACACATTTCGAGATTCCCCGATGATGATTTGACCATTTTTAGAAGATAAATGTCTGGCAAGATAAAAAACAAGATTTTAGAAGATAAATGTCTGTGTGCCAGGAATTTTGTGGATCTCTCAAACCGGTGAACAAAATTTAAACAAACTTGATATTTAGTTAGACGTTGGCTTCAACTGCTGTTGATTAAGTTTGGGGAACAATTTGCTCAACATGGTGGCGTTATCATCCCATTTTCTAATATTTTTTGATATTTCAGAATAGGGCAAATTTCGAATAAATGTGCAAAATGAGAATTAATTTTAATTTTGCAATGTGATGTAATATATATATATTAAAAAATCAACCAGGAAAATAAATTTTATATTAAGGACTTTGCTTCCCTCCCCCCTACGGAGAAAGTGTACTCAGGAGGGAATATTTTAATATCTTTTAATAAAATTATTCAATACATTTAAAAATAATGATTGAATCATAGATATGGGATAATTTGAAACAAAATAATAGATTTTTTTTTTTTCATTTGTTACTAAAAAATGCCTTTTGTTATTTTGTTATTTTTAATTTTTATTTTAAGCGTACTTGAAAGATCAGTATTGTATACAAATGATTTTAGTTCTCAACTATGTTTTACGCTAAAAGAAATAATGTATACATTTAAGATATGTTATAAAGCTAAGATAATTGAACACTAACGGCATGATAATAGATCATTTTATATGTAACATATTCTATTCAATGAAGTAATGGGTAATCTACAACGCTTGTCTGGCAAATGACTATTCTTCGACCACAATGTTGAGACCATGGTAGCCTCTAAGCAAGTGCTGACTCGACGAGTCCAGTGTTAAAACAGGGTGCGTTGGTTGGTTGAATGGGCTTTACATCGCAATAGTGCTGCAAAACTTTATAAGCAAAATTTTTATAAGCAAAATTTTGAATAAAATGTGGTTTCTTAAACAAGAAAAAAAAAAAAAAAAGAAAGAAAGAAAGAAAGAGAGAGAGAGAAAATATGCCTTTTTTTGCCTTTGAAACCCTTGTAACCCTTTAAGGAGAAAATTACTAAGCATATATAATGGTAGAAGCGACAGAGAGAAATTCGCGATTGTAGCAGCCGTGTATTGATTAATTTTTTCGAAAGAGAGAAATAATTTAGTCGTCTCTATCACCTAGTTTATGGAGACTTATGAGTCACCCGATATATATCATGTATTCAAAAATATACAGTTATTATTTCTTAAGCCATTTCACTCTATAGGTGTAACAAGTTCTTCCTTCTAAAGTCTTTTCACTGAGCCTTTTTAAACAATTTAATATATAAGTACACGTATGCAGATCTTTATATATATATTTTTTAATTAGTATTGGATATAATCATATTTATATTTACTCACCTATAAAAGTATCTGAAGCATTCGTAGAATGATATTATCAGATTTATAAAGTTTATAGCATTGTAAAATGAATCTCTAGATTTCGTTATTTTTAAAATCATATGAATAAATTGAATCAAAGAAAACTTTTTAATTCCTTTCACATTTACCGAATCTTTTTAACATTTTACTACCAAACCAACATTTATAATCGGCTTTATTTTAAACCTTTTAATTTACTGTAAACGTGAGAAATCATTTAAAAAATATTATTCTAGAAATATTTGAAGACTGAATAGAAACATATTGATGCAAACTTTAGAGATTTTAATTCTGAAATATAATCAATAAGCTTAAGAGTATGCAATAATATCAAACATAAATTATATTTTAAAAGTTCAACCTCTTTTATGGTAAATTTCTAAAGCATATACGATGTATTACTCCATATTAAATATATTTTTAATTAGATATAATATCATTATCTTTAAATTCTATCATCTCCTTTAAAAATTTGCATTTGTCTAAATATGATAAAATAATTTTAAGAAAATGTAAAAGTCACTTAAGAACTTGAACATTTTAGATAATTTGGAATATTTTACACAAACTAAGAAAGTATTAATGATTAGCATGGCAGTATAGGGCGAAATTTCGTATAAATGTACACTATAAGAGTTATTTTTAACGTGTCATTGTAAAAATTAATATGAATTATTGGTCGTAACAGCAATAAACTAGAAAAAAAATATGCATTTTAAAACAAAGTTATCGATTTTTTCCTTTTTAACGGGGAAAAAAATAATAATAATAATAAATAAATAATCTCATTTCTTCTGATGTCGACACAAAATAGACTTTCTTTTGGAATTTAAAGTTATAATTCTGTGAGATAAATATCGTCTGCATTCATCATGGAAAATAATTTTAATAAATAATAATTTAATAAATATTCTGTACTGCCTGAATTTGTGTAAAATTATATAGAAGAAAGTCTTGTGGCAGCCATAATATATACTAGTTTGGTAGTAGAATTCCGTGCGTGTTAGTGATCCATGCGATTCAGAATTTCAAGCACTTTAAGATTCAAGAACACCAATATAGTGGTAGCCAGTGATTTTTAGTTTAGTTTATTTATTTCCATGTTCGCGAAGTGTACATTCGTGTGTGTTAGTGATATCTTTGCTCCTTAATTTCCTGTAATTTGTGATTTATGTGTAGCAATATATCTGCATTTATTGAAACTTTTCTTCCTTGTTTTGCTTTTATTTTTCGATTACTTCTGCACAGAAATGAAAGCATCGAAATCTTTAATGTATTTGTATTTTCATAATTTTGATATTTTATAATAATAATAAAAGTTCCTGTTTAACATTAGTCGAATCCGCTTATTGTATAGGAAGTTTCCAGGTGTGAAATTAATACCTCTAGGTGGGAAGATGGGTTATCGAAAAGGGAGAACCATCATCTCTTTGGAAGATCAGAATATAATAACATGAGTTTTCTGGACCATTCTAGGTGTAGATCCAGTCCATTGACAATTGCTCAAACTGTAGCACTAGTGCCACGTAAAAACTCATTCTTTCACTCACTTTTAACGTTAAAAATATCAGTAAAATATGACAATAATTTCATTTACAATGAATGGGAATATTGTTTTTAAATTTTGTAAATTTAAATAGATGTTAATAAAATTTTAATTTGTTAGGCAGCATTTTGAGGCTTCTATCTTTTACACAAGATGTAAGATTGAGGTTTGAGCGGGTTTTACGTTGCACTAGTGCTACACAATGGACAGTAGGCGACGGTTCCGGAATCAACTCTAAGGAGTGTTCTGAGACGTGCCATACTGCCATCCTCTACAGGTTGAGGGCTGAGTGGATATATCGCCAAGCGTAAACAGTGTGCCGGTACCTCTGTTCTAGGAATATGCATTCGCAAGTCCCTAGACTAAGCCTAACTTGCAACAGTCTCAAAGACCCATACTTGCCAACCATCTCATCTTGAACCGTACAATTTTTAGTACCCGACTTTTTTTCCCACCAGTCATTTTTTAGAGTAATTTTATTCTTATTGAATCGTAACAACATTTGGAGCAAATTACTTTAAAAATAAAATGGTGTTAGAAAAGGGGCGTTAACAATTATACGGTTATTAATGAGGTGGTTGGCAAATATGGAGACCAAAGTTCCGGTATAAGAGTAAAAAAAAAAAAAATGTATTTTTTGAAGGATAATACAGTTTAAGTTTGAAGATGTAGATGTGACATTCGATTTTGAAGGTGTAAAGTTTCATTTTATAAGTTGTAAATTGCAACTGAAAATCAAAGTTAATCTGCCCAAATCCTTCTTTGGTCTCTGATCCAAACGATCACTGTATGAATAAGCCATTCGGCGAAATAAATAAGTAAAATATTAACTTCACGAAAACAAATGGTTTTATTGATTTAAAATTAATCAGATAATATAGTTTTACTTTTCACAAAAAATCCATTTGAATGTTTTGTACATTAATGTATTCCTAAGACTGCTTTCAGTCTCTCAAAAATAATTTAAAATACAGTCTCAGGCAAATGAGACGAAGTGCTTTTCAATGAAAATTTTAGAATGTTTGAGTTTTCTCTTTTATGAATTACAGATATCGTGTACATTAATGAATATTGGTGCCCGTGAAATCTGTCGTGGCTGTGTCGTCCTCCATGTTAATAAATTGAAACATCTCGTGATTACCAAAACAGGTCAGACATTCCATCAAGAATTATCAAAATTGTGATGACATGTCTCCGAATCAACTTTAGTGGTTTGTATTTTAGGGTCCAAGACTGTCACCAATTGCCAGTTGCGAAACTATACGAAGTTAAAACCAACCAACTCAACTCAACATAATGAACTACTGTATTGAATAAATTGTATGTTAAATAGATATACAGCTAATTTTTTGGAGGGTGTGGATGGGGTACGTATATAAGTATTATTAGATAAACTTCTGCTGTTATGTATTTTTAATTAAAACATCTAAGTTTAAATTGAATAAAAATATTAAAGTATAATTATAAAAACATACCTTACATGATATTTTTTTAAGACAGAAAAAAAAAGTGTAAGTAGATAATATCTCAACGATTATCCTACTGAAAAACTTATTTTACTATTTTACATGTTCTACTTCATATAGTAATAAGAAATTTTTGCATAAATTTTCTTTGTCAAATTTTCTTTGGTAAGAGATTAAGCGTTTAAAAATTCAGATCTCCCTTCGAATATTACGTTTTGCATGCCACTCAGGGGATAGCTTCAAAAACTCTATAATATGAAAAATTTTCTAAAATCCAATAATTTTTCTTTCAAAGCTAAAATTTTCCAAAAAAAAAAAAAAAAAACTACTATTGGCTCTAAAGCTTAAAGATTATGTTTTAAAAAAGCGCTATTTAACTATTAAATATTCATTAAATGTTTTTTGTTTCAAAGAATTTTATATTTAAAGTAGAATCTTAAGCTACGAGGGAAATTTAGCTTGGAAATCTGTTCCAGGTATAGAATTTGCTTAATTTTTAAAAAGTTTATTTTATTATTAACTATGTTCTTGAACTACGTACAAAATATTGTTCTTTATATTTAGAAATAATCAGATTTTAAGAGAAATATTTAAATGTTCTTATTAATATTTAATCGGCTTTTGCAAACAGCTAAACTCTGAGTTTTAAGTGGTTATTTAATAATCTAGCCTTTTAATCTTTTATTATATTTTCAATATGTACCTATTGAGAAATTTTCTAGCAAAAATTCTAATAAAGGCCTTTTTTTTTTTTTTTTTTTGTTTGATAGGACAAATCAGTTTAAATACGTTTGTGATTAATAAGCAAATTTTTATCTGTCACAATAAAATCCTTTTATTATTATTATTATTATTTATAAATTCCTAAATTTAAAACTAGCATGTTCGGAGTAATAAACGTTTTAGTGTAGACAATCATGCCCTACAGTTCGTTGCAGGTTCTTACGGAATACCCCTATGAACAGCCAGGGTTCTTAATTTTTAAGAGAAGTTTTTGCACTGTTTCTCACATTCTTGAAATATATCCAAATAACAATGTTAGCACCCATTAATTCTATTTTCCAGTTAAAGGTCTATAATCATTAAAAGACATATTTAACAATGTTCAAAATCAAATTAAATAATCTACAAGAAAATTTAAAACCACATAATTATAAGGGGATGCCTAACAATATTTGTGCTAAAATGAAAAAATACAAGTTATTCAGCATGCTCCATTCCGGAAGAATTTTTGACGACCAAAAATGTCAGAAAACATTACTACTTTTTGTAAGAACACCGAATTATTTCAGCAATGGTTGAAATTAGCTATATATTCATATTTTTTAATTCTAAAAGTTTAAAAAAAAATTTAATTTTCTTCATCTGTCATTTATTTTTTGTAGTTCTTGAAGTCTCAGTCCTGTACCTAAAAAAATTTGAAAGTGGACAGTAGTACAACTCTAATTCAAAATAATAGAATAATTAAAGGAAATATGGTCAGGGGAATTGCAAATCTAATTTAAAATCACTTTAACCACGTTGCCCAGATATTATAACTTTTTGAATAATTTTAACATACTTTTTAAATTGTTAACTATTAGTACAGTAAATAAAAATACATATTTGTATTATATTTCCAAACGCTCTGAAGATATTTATGCATATATATATATATATATTCTGAATACTAGCATGTAAATTGACACTTTAGCAACCTTGACCCCCCCCCCCTTTTTTTTTTTTTTTTTTTTTTTTTTTTTTTTTTACATAATTCTAACTTTTTGAATCGGAGTTGTAATAAGGCAGTAGTAAAATTAAGATTTTTTTAGTACACATAGCAGACTCTTCTTTAAGGCTGCAATATGATATTTGGAGCTGAGCAAATGTAGATAACATCATCACAAAATCGTAATATCTAAAATCATAAAAGGATATATTTAAATGGAGAAAAAAAAATATACATATTCTTACTTTTTTATTCATTTTTAAGATCTCTTTTTGTTTCTTCTTTCCAAATCCAGAAACCAATACCGTGTACTTTTCGTGGCAACTAAGATATTATTTTACAATTAATTGCTACTGTTTACCAAATTGTACCTAACCTCATATATATCGCATGATGAGAAGTTATATATCTACTCATTTTACACAAAGGGGCGATTGTGATACAAAAACTAGGGACAAGAATTTTCCGTTACAAAATCAACTTAAAACCTTCTTTTATTTACGATAACAAAATAATATTTTATATTTTAGAACGCAAATTTTCATTTTTTATAGGTAAAAGTTTTAAGATTAGTTTGCCGTTGTGCTTAAAATTGTTATAAAATTAACGCATGTAACGGAAGAAAGAGAAGTGACAATTACAACATTTAAAATTTTAATGGAGTAAAACTGGAATAAAAGTTTGACGTTAGCAGGCTAATTGAAATAAAGTTAATTTCATTATAATTACACTTAAAACAAGTTAAAATAACTATTAAAATAATACGAAAAATTATTTAATAGGTTTACTTAAAAATAAAATTTATAATCATACTTTTCTATTAAAACCTTTTTTCTTAAAAGTAACAGCAGAATTTATTTTTTGAAACACAGAAAATAAATTTATTCCTTTAGATTAAAATCTAAACTTTCTTTTAAAAAAATTGCGTTTCTTTAATTGAAAGAAACATATCAGTAAATGCATTTATCAAAAGTAAGTAAATTTAAAGAAATGTACTTACTGAATCTTTCTTAATATCTTAATATTTCAAAACTGTTTTCGAAAAATAGAAAATGCTACAAGTTCTTTTTTTGCTGCAACATATTTAATTTAAAATGACTGTAGTTTCTTTACTTAAATATTACAGGGATTTCTTTGTAAAAAGATGAAAGGAAACAATATAAAATAATAAAAACAGAAAATATCAGAAAATATACTAAATAAAGGAATAATATATTATACCAATCCTTTGTGAAACTAAAACTATTTTATTTAATAAAGACACTTTTTTTTAAATTTAAGGTGTGAGATATAATGCACTACTTTTAAACATTTCTAGTATAAACAACACCTCAGAAAGTTTCAGAAACAGATTTATTTCGGATACATTTCTTTTTTAAAGAAATAATCGCTACCCACAAACACTCGTATTAATTTTCTGACAGAATTTATTAAGCGATTTAATTTTTTTCTTTTAATTTGAATAATTCATAATTTTCTTCCTCCACGACTTTGAAACTTATTCTTTTAAATAGTAATTATTTTTGCATATTATCTACTAGCAGGCTTTGCCTGCTTCGTTAGACACTATAGTTAAAGGATTTTCCAAAAAACATTAATCATAATATTTTTAATTACAGTCTGTAACAAAAGTATCCGAACAGTAGCAAAAATTCCAATATAAAAAAGTACACTTAGTAAAGTTTTGTTAAATAAATCCTTGTCGAATCCTGTTTTAAACTGACTAAGAACAGGATTCGAGAAGGATTTATTTAACAAAACTGTATTAAGTGTACTTTTTTTATATAGGAATATTTGCTAGTGTTCGGAGTGTTTTTTGAACAGACATTTTTCGGACAGATTATCATCTTCACTCAAGAGATCAACACACCATCAGGCAAGCTACTAAGCTACAAAAGTTTTAATTAATAAAAAAAAAAAACCTCTTAGTTTAGGTGTAAACGCCGAAAGATTTTCTTTTATCAATTGATTTTTTTTCTATGAATTATTTGCAAAAAATAACACATTGCCCTTTGGAGGATCGAACACACGACCTTCGTGATATTTGCATGCTGCTCTAACCAACTGAACTAACGGGCTAAGGAATGTCTTTTTCACTTTTACGTTTCTATCTCTAGAGCCGATCTTCTAAAAAATCTGTAGATTTTAATTAATTAAAACAATCTAATTAAAATTTCGGAACTTCAGAGAGTACGAAACTCTATGCAAACCTGTGTATCTCTTCGATAAACCGTTTTCCTGCAAAGCGCCGGACAAACACACACATCTTATTTTATTATACAGTCGGTAACAAAAGTGTCCGAACACTAGCAAAAATTCATATGTAAAAAAAGTACACTTCATACGGTTTTGTTAAATAAATCCTTGTTTAATCATGTTCTTTGTCAGTGTAAGAACATGATTCGATAAGGGTTTATTTAACAAAACCGTATGAAGTGTACTTTTTTTACATAGGAATTTTTGCTAGTGTTCGGACACTTCTGTTACCGACTGTACATAAAAATAAACTTACATGCTGACCATTTTGGGAAATAGACAATAACTGTACTGTTATTTTATTTTTTTTTCTTTATTTTTCTTTATTTTTTTCTTTATTTTCTTTTCTTTTCTTTTCTTTTTTTCTTTTTTTTTTTTTTTTTACAGAACAGCTGTCTATATATTCTGCCATGAATAATTAATTTTATTCAATTTCTTATCGATTCACGACAATGTTTTACTATGATTCTACATAGAAGTCTCAGACATCTCACAACCTTTTGAAAGTTTAGTTAAAATTAGCATATTTTAGTTTCACAGGAGAGAAAAAAAAATCAGGAAATTGACATACCTTTAATATTTTATAGAATTAATCAATATTATTTTAAGCCCATGTAAATACATAAAAGTAAAGTTTATAACTTGACAAATGTATATCTAACTATCATTTTGAGAGTAAAATAGTAGAGGTAAAAATGACGGAATAATGATTTTTTAGAAAAGGAGTTTTTGCAAAATGTTTTACTTGAACGTGTTCCATAACACGGGTATAATAAAAAAATTAACTTATAGACCACGGAGTTTTTGAGCTCTTGTTAGAAAACGAAACGTTTGAATCCCACTTTCAACAAAAATCAATGAAAGTCAAAATTCATATTTTTACTTCTTTAAACAAAGTATAAGAAACTATTGTAATTCCGATTTGTGAAATTGATTTTGTATTTCGCATAGCTCAAACTAAATTGATCGTAGGATATTGCAAATTTATATTTGTGACTATCATGATGTCTAGTTTTACACCTGCAAATTTGATCTTAATACCAGCTTCCGTTCTGCAGATATCTATGACTTTAATCGATTTTTCCTGTTATTTGTATATAAGTATGTTTGTATGTGTGTGTGTGTATCTCGCATAACTCAAAAATGTTGGGCGTAGTACATTACAAATTGGTATATAGGTTTGTTATAATATCTAGTTGTGCACCACTCTTTTGGTTTTCTGTGAAAAGTCTTCTTACGAAAATTATACTGATAATGACGAAAAATACAAAGATTTAGGGCGTTACATATGACCTACGATCATAGAGATATTAAAAGAATCTAATATAGAACCCGTAAAGATACTGTTATGAAATCTGCCGACATTTGTTGTAAGTAAATCTTAAAGACATAAGCAAGTTCTAGTTGACGAATGTACTTTATTTAATGAATATTCAGCCCATAGATGGAGCGCGCAATGATATCGTTATGAAAGTTGTCGACATTTTTGCGTATAGAAAGTAATTCTTAACGAATTACTTTCTAAGGAATTCTTAAAGCATTTTCTAGTCGATGAATGTACTTTATTTAACGAGAATTCAGGAAACACTTGAATAAAACACTTTTGTGCCACAAAAAATATGTAATTAATGAATATTTTCGAGACATTCCAATGGCATAGCCATTCTTACTACAGAAACCAGATGAATATTGTCAAATACACTACATAGCAGATATTTGGTTAATTCGGGAACAATAGAAAATTTCGAAGTCTGAATGGAATTTGAATTCATCGAGAGTATTGTCACCGTGGTTTATAGAATTTTCGAAGTAGTTCTGCGCTAGAAACCAACGAATCGTTTAAAAAGTTTTAAAACTCGACTGCTATTGAAGTTAGTGTTTTCAAACTTTCGGAATCCTGAACTACTACTTTTTGCCACATTTGAATGTCTAATTGGACGCTACGTCAACGCTCACTGTCGTGGAAATGGAAAAGTACCATCTGTTTCCACTGTTACTGTAATGCCGTATAGAAAGTTGCACGTAAATATATTGACAAGTTCTAGTTTGCAATCATCAACACTCTTTTTTTAATTTTTTTATTTAATTTTATTTTTTTGTGTGTGTGGTCTTGTGAGTTAATTATAGAACTTTCAAAGAATTTAGTTCTGCGCAATAAAACAATGAATTTTTTAGAATATTCCAAAACCCTGTTATTATTGAAGTTAGAGTTTCCAAACATTGGCAGCCATTAACTACAATTTTTTCTCAAATTCGTACAGTCAGTAACAAAAGTGTCCGAACACTAGAAAAAATTCCTATGTAAAAAAAGTACACTTCATACGGTTTTGTTAAATAAATCCTTGTCGAATCCTGTTCTTAACCAGTGTAATAACATGATTCGATAAGGATTTATTTAACAAAACCGTTTGAAGTGTACTTTTTTTACATAGGAATTTTTGCCAGTGTTCGGACACTTTTGTTACCGACTGTACGCTAAGTCGCCAAATTCGATTTCAAGATCGAAAATCTAGGCTAGCTACTAATTTGCGGTATGGCGAAATTAGCGCGAAAATTTTGCGGTAAATGTTGTTTCAGGATAGCCTAAAACCCTTTCCCGATTTTAACTGAATTAATTATTTTGGTGAAATTTATCATATCTCGCCACTAATTTTTTGATATAGGCAAGTTCTAATCTAAAATCATCAATAATCATGTTTATTTTTTTATAGTCTTGTTAGTTATTTATAGAACTTTCGAAGAGTTTAGCTCTGTGCCCTATAAACGAACGAATCTTTCCGAAAAATTCCAGAAATCTGTTCTTCTTGAAGTTAGAGATTCCAAACTTTGGCAATTCTAAATTACAAATATTCACGAAATTCGCTTACTACTAAGTTGCTAAATTCGAAGTCATATCGTTAAAACAGATGCCAATACCAAAATCTGAGTTGGGCAAAATTAGCGATTAAATTTGGTGACAAATACTTATTTCAGGATAGTAGACAGAATCAATAAACTCTTTTTTAATTTTAAATGAGTTAACTGTTTTCGTAAAATCACTAATTTCCGCCAAAGAAAACAAAGTAGGCTACCTTTGCTCAAATGAGTTTCATTGAATTCTAAGCTGTTCGTTTGCCAATGTGAGATTCTTGTATAAGCCGTGAAGTCCTATTCCTGTTAAACTGCTATATTTGTCTCGGGGGCATATGCTATCCTTTTATAGTGACTACTGTGATTGGAGTAGCAGTCATTTATTTATTTTGGTTGTTGTTGTTGCTCGTTTTGAGGTAAGTTCGTGGACTGGAGAGCCTGCCTTTTTATTTAAGAATTAGATACCTCACACAAAAATGTTAAAGTTTTGATAACAATATGTATATTCCAATGGGTGTATAAGGAAGTTATGTGGTCTCCACATCAGATTTTTTTTGAACATGAAATAATTGATATTTATAAGGCAATAACTTTGCTTTGCCTCGCTTTGCAAAAAAAAAATGGTCGAGTTTCGACCACTGGGCGATACTAGTAATAATAAAAAGAAAGAAAGAAAATTCATCGACTGATATGTTGTGTAAATATCTACGAAAGTTTGTTTTATGGTTTTAAGATTAGCATCTTGAAAATTTTAACGCCTATAACTCTATAAATGCTTAAGTAAAACATACAACCATTGTACTTTTTCGTATTGCCGTGACTTGAGAAATTCAATTATAAGAACATTATAGAGTGTCACTACTGTAGAAAAATCAAAGTTGTTCTGCGTTTTTATGCGTAGATAAAAACCTAATCCAAAGTTTCACATCATTTTCGAAATGTACACACAATTCCCTGACGAATGACTCCTATGATATTTACTATGTTAATTAGTAACGAAATGCCGTATGGTGCTTTTTTTCTTTGATTATATAGTACAGTAGATTTAATAATGGATTTTTTATGAAAGTACAATAACATAAATAAGATGATTAAAATTTATTTTATTAAAATTTATAGTAATGTGTAGTTTAACGTAACGTAAGTAACGCTTAAGTAACATAATTGTTTCATAAATTTTATTTTTAAATTTACGATTTTATTCATTTATTATTTTCTTCTTTATTAAAGAGAAGTACTTGTTTCGCAAACAAAAATTCGATCTCATGTTTTCACTGTATTTACACATTTTGAAAGGTCTAGAACACGATATGACTATTTTTAGAAAATGTCTGTCTATCTAAGTGTGTGTGTCAAAATTTTGTGGAAACTATATCTCATATCTACTGCTTATAATGTCACACAAATTGACATGTAGTTGCATCTGGCATTGTCCAAACCGTGGCGCTGACATCCCGCTTTTCCTAAATTTTCCAAATGTTGGTTCAGGACAAAATTTCGTATAAATGTGCGTAAAGATAATTATTTTTTAAGGATCTTATGAAATAAAAAATAATTATTTACAATATTGATAGTCAATTGGAAAAAAAAAAAAAACATATAGGGGCAATTTTTCCCCGGCAAATAATCATTATGGTTACCTTTAAAAAGAGCTTATAAATATATTTAAATTGAGCGATTAAACCATCGATCTGCGATAATTTATACTTATCGATTTTTTTTCATTTTTAACAAAAAAAAAAAAAAAAAAAAAAAAAAAAAAAAAAAACGCATTTTTTTTTAGATTGTCATGTAGAGAATAAAATTGGCTTTATTTGGATATTTAGTGTTATATTTCATTAGAATGAAAATCATCTGCATTCAGCAGAGAAGATAATTTTAATAAATAATAATTTTATTTTTGCTGAGAAAATTTGTATAAAAATATAGAAGAAATTCATGTGGGGGTCAGAACGTACTAGTTTTTATTAGGTTTTATTTTTATGTATATTAATTCAGACATATTATTGCTTCAAAAGTTTTAGTGGTACATTTAATTTTAGAGAAATAAATTTATTTTTTTATTTATTGAAGCAAGATAACAAATAAAATACAGAAAATACTAAATTACATGTTAATTAAAATTTAAATAACCTTTAACTTCAGCTTTAGAATAAATTTAAATTAGCTGACAATTTAATTTACATAAACCTTTACAACGAAATTTTACACAAATCTTAGGATTATAAGAACACTTGGCTTTCAATGAGATTAGCTTTTAATAGATATTACCTGTATTAATTTTAACTAAACTTCTATGAATTTACAAAACATATTCTTTTTTTTATCAATGTTTTATATGAATACCTTATAAAGCTATATATTTGCGTTAGAGTTATTTGTAAAATAAACTTTTTATATTAAATGTTCATTAAAACAGCACGATTTAATTAATTAATTATTTTAATTGCTTTTTCTTTCTAGTAATTAAAAATATGAAATCTAATATTTGTCTGTTCAAAGACTTTTGAATACGATAAAAATCTAGTGTTTTTTTTTTTTTTTTTGTTTCTTTTTGGTCTCTCGTAAGAAGCGTATGTATGAAAATTATAACCTTGTATTTTATTCAATATGTAAACTATTTGATAGGGACGGTATTATATACAAAGCTAAAATACACTTCTTTGAAGATTATATTGCTTTGTTAATTTCCGAAATATATTTACCTCTAAAAAAATATAAATCAACGACAATTATTTTTGATTTTATTATTATTATTATTATTATTATTATTATTATAATTATTATTATTTATTATCATACATAGTGAAGTTTTTTTTTTTTTCAAAAGAAGTACATATAATGCTAAATTAAACTGATTTTTTTTTTATAATGCCAGTCAAGCTCTTAAGAAATATACATATCTTGCAAAAAAGAAAAAAAAAAGTTTTACACGGAATAACTAGCAAAAAGCCATGCTTTTTGAAGACAAAAGAAAAAAGCATGCCAATAACAAAAATTTTTCTGCTATGTAAAACAATTGAAGCCATTCATTGGTTAGAAATATTAATTATGAAGCAAGTGAGTCTACTTCTTTGTTTCTGCTGTTAATTTATCTAAAATTTACAAAGAAGAGAGTTTAACAATGAAACATCATTAAATTTTTCAAACAAAAGCTTTCTTTGTTTCTTAAATTATTATTAACCACAGATATAAAAAAAGAAATTTTTCAGTCCAATATATTTAATGATTATATATATATATATATATATATATATATATATATATACATATAAGCTTGAAATAATGCAGTAAAGATTTTGCATTCTTTACAAATTTTGTTTCAGTTTTTTCTTTTGGGGAAATCAAACCACACAGTTAAGATATTTTACGAAGAATGTTTGTTTTTGGATAACATTGTTAAAGTTTTGAATTTTTTGGGGGAAACTAAATTATGTTTTTCGTGTTTACTTAATTATATACAAAAAGTAAACAATTCACTAGACTATAACACTACTATTAATAATGGCAGCATAATTTTAGAGGTTTCTTTTCATTTATTTACTTACTTTTAAATTTTTTTGGAAAAAGAGTAGTAACAGGCAATTGAACATTACGTCAATTATTATGAGAATTTATCCAATTTTAATCACGATGTTAATTAGATTGAAATAAGAAAAGTTATATTTCTAGTTATTTTTAACCGTATATGGAATAAGTTTAATTTTTTTATCTAGACATAGTTTTTAATGGAAAAAAAAATGTGTTAATTTATTTACAAGAAATTTCTTTATGTTTTTAAAGTACTACATATAATAAAAAACATTTTCTCGGACTATTACACAGAGAAGGAAAGAATATGCAGTCATTTGCAAACGTTTAAGCCCACCCATAGGAAAGCCAGATTTAATGAAATTCAGCAAAACTAACATACATATTTTACATATAAAAGAACCAAATTGACTGTATTTGGTTACTTACTGTAATTAAAGTCAGTATTTTGTAGAACCTCCTTTGTTTTTTATAACTTGTGTAATCCTCTTAGCCATGCGATAAATAAGAGACTTGCAGTAAGATGTGGAAGTGTCTGTACACCAGACATGCTCTATTGCTTCAACAAGTGCCGTAGCAGTGGATGTTTGCTTTTCGGCTACTTTATTGTTCACAATACACCACATATTTTCTATTGGATTAAAATCTGAGCTGTTACCTGGCCATTCAAGCACTTTGATTTTCTGTGCACTCAAATATTTCTTGACAATCTTCGCCCTGTTACACGGAGCCTTATCATGTGTGAAAATTGAACATTAATGAACACGCATGTGAAGCTTCAACTTCTCACGTAACAAATTAAGCTATCGCTTTCCGTTCATAGTGGTTTTAGGTGGCACAATATACAGACTAGCACTATCGGACACAGACATTGCACCACATATCATTTGGCTTGGAGGATGTTTCACAGTTTGAATAGTATATCTCTCATCATATTTTATTCCTCTTGGGCGGCAAAAACTTGTAGCACGTGCAGAAAATTGCTGCACACTTTATTCATCCGAAAATAAGACCCTACTCCACTGCTGCATTGTACAATTCTGATAATATCAGAATTGTACGATGTAATATCAGAAAATGCGAAAGTTATTCGTTTCTTTTTTATACTTGGAGTAAGCTGAGGTTTCCTTGCAGATTTATGGGATGATAAATCACAATCTTTGGTCAAACGTCTTGAAATACTACTCAAACTGACATTGGTGTCTTTTGCAGCCAGAGAATTTCTAATAGTATTGCATCAGATTGTTGGATCTCTTAGGACCATCCTTCTTATCACATGATCATCACGTGTACTCGTTTTTCTAGGGCAATGCTTCTCTTAAGGTACACAAATTTTCTCGAAATTTTAATTTTACTAATATATTCATGCACAGCTGTCTTGCTCACATTTACCCTTGAACTTATTTGACATTAGGAAAATCCAATTTTATTCATAGTTAGTATTTCTGACCTTTTTGTAACAGTAAGTGAAGGTTTTTTACCCATTACAGTAATTACACAACAGCACTGTCTATGACAAAATCCAATAAACAACTGGCAATAAACTTGTCGGCGACTTTTATTTATAGCAGTAGAATGCGTCTGATGCAATCAGCACATGAGATGATGCAATAATCTGCGCAAATGGTGCAATGTGTTAAAATACTGAAAATCGGTTACTGGTCTTAAACTTTTGAATTTGAATGTTATTATATTATTATATTTTTTCTTTTATTATTACTGAATTCTTAAATTCTTTGTTATCTTAAATTCTTTTATTTATAAATATTACAATGGACTGCTTTTATAGGCTAAGTCTTTTCATATCAACTTTTCTTTTGTATAGAATGGAATAATAAAATTTAGTTTCAAAAGAAGAATATTAGAGCGACAATATTCAAATTCAATCAGCTCTAAAAAAATTAATTAAATGATAAGTTCTTATTTTGAATTGAGATTAAAACTTTAACTATAAGCATAATTTTGAGTTATAGAACTTGCAATGTTGTTTACTGAGTAATTGTTTTAAATAAATCTTAGCAAAATTTTATAATTTTTATATTTAAAAATTTTTACACGAATTAAAATAAAAAAATGCAGTTTAAAAACATATATTTTCTGAAGACATTTTGTTGAATGTTAGTGAATATATACTAATTGTATAACAATAATTGAAGAAAATGTGCTTTTAGCTTTTTAGTCTAATAACGATATTTTAAAAGCACTGTTCTAATCTATATAAATAAAGAGAAGTGTCTGTGTGCACACTGGTGCTCACACTTCTAATCGCAGAGCCTCCAAATTTGTCATATAGGTATCTGGGACCCTGCAGGTGTGCACCTCTTCGAGATTTTTTCAAATTTCGAATTTGAAGTTTTTAAATTAATGTTTTTCCGATTTTAAATTTTGGCTTCTTTGTTTCATTTTTCATAGATTTATTCTTTTGCTTCAATCATCTACGTATCTTAGCAACGGCTATTACGCAACTTATTTTTGTTTAATACATTCATTTGTAGACGATTTTTTTTTTTTTTTAATTTATTGAAAATAAAATCGTATTGCAGTAGAAAAAATTAAGTATAATTAGTTATAAATTTAAAAACGTATTTATAACAGTTATGTTTAATTTTTTATAGTAGAACAACTTCTTAATTTTCATTTTTAATTAATTCCTTTAAAAGAAAAAACTTTTATTTATAAATTTTTTTATTCACAGTATTTATCGGGAAAAATGGTAGTATATACATAGTAAAAAGGATTAAATTGTTAAAAATTTATTTGTTTCTATATATATTTTAATCTAATTTATTATTATTATTATTATTATTACTTTGGTCGGAATCAAATCGTAATATAGTGTAAATAGCATGGGCTATAAAATACATGGTTCAAAACTAAAATATTTAATAGATGCTGAGATACAGTCATCTTTAAAATCGTAGTTCTTAACTAGTAGCAGATCCTCTCTGTCGTCGATAAATATCCAGATTGAAGTGCCCGGGAAACATCTTTGTGCAGGTATGGGAAACCTAGACCTGATACAGTGCGGGCAGGAAATGAGCTGCCGTAGACAGTGGCTACCCGAAGCGAAATATGGAGCAATATCAGTTTCTTTCTTTCTTTCTTTTTTTAAGTTTTTTTCTATAATGTGGTGTAAAAAATAAATATTAATTCAATTCTTTCGAAAATTCATTTAAATATAGTGACCAGCGAAGCGGGCCTAGCCGCTAGTATTTAATAATAAATTAAATAAGATAAATTTGTAACACATAAATAAATAAAGTACGATAAAGGAAAAAGTTTCTGATCTAAGTGTAAAATATTATGGGTGCTACCAATGAAGCAAAGTTTTCGTTTAAAATAATGATTTTTCCTATTTTTTGTTATTAAAGTGTGACTTTTGAAACATTCGCATTATTGGCAGATAATTGTTAACACGTTGAGCGTCATACGAACTCTTAAAATCTCATTCAGGCACCGCGCATTGCTTAGAAGCGTGTTATGTTTACCGTGTTATGTTTACCGTGTTTCAATAAAATCCATTAAAATGCCTTAATAATATAGTCCTATAATAAATAAAAATAAAGTAAATTTTAAATAAATTGTCAGTAATTGCTTAAAACTATGTATTTTTTTTTTTAGTTTTATATCATATTTCATACTGTCAACCACCGGTGGCTGACGTGGCCTAAACGAAAAGATCAGTATCAGCTACCGATGGCTAATATATGGCGCTGAACGTGTTAATAAAATTCCTCATTTACCAAACATTAACAGTTTTAATGAATTGAAACGCGTGCGTTAAAATAATACCACTGCTGGTATTCTGGATTGGTAGCGAGTTAAACATCCTTTTAAAAAATTCAGGAAAAAAAGTACTTTTTTGATATAGTAATTATATGGGAATCTGATGTCATACCGTACATTGTAAATATCCCAAAACGGATTAATGTTGAGGTCACCATTACTACAATTTTTAGCCGAATACTTTTATTCTATGATAAAAAATGCCAATAACGTAAACGTGTCCTTGCATAATAAGTAAGGCTACCGGAAACCATGAATTTCAAAAAATAAATAGAAATTGGTATATTCATGATTTTTCACTTAAATAATCTAAGAAATACGATTAAAATATAATGGTGGCAATATCCATGAGTAACACGCACTCTATTTTCAAAAGAGAATGGTAGTCTATTATCAGGAATTGCAGCATTCTGTATTTCCAAAATCACATAATTTATAAGAATATTTTACTTATTTCAACGTATAAATTTGATAATTAGTTAAATCAAAGTATTTAATAATAGTATTCAAAATATATTATGCCATAAACCTTACTATATTGGATTAAGAAAACAGTTAAATTTCGAATTATATTAAATATAAACTATAAAAAAAATTGTCAATTTTACTCTTATGTATCGAATATATTTTTGGTTTTCATAACACTGGAGCAGGTTCTTGAGAGCATCAAGTTTTTTTTTTCCATGAAATGTTCCTGATTTCAAATATTTAATAATATTTTTAATGATGTTTTTGATGGTTACTGAAAATTTAAAGAAACATCAGTGACAAATATTGGCCACATTAAGTGCCGAGTATTTTTCAGGAAAGAACCAGTATTTGTTTTACTGTGTATATTCAGAATAAACATTATAATTCGACCAAAAATACATACGATACCGTTGGCAACAAAATTATTTGAGCGCTAGCAATAATTCCTATATATATATAAAAAAAAAAGTAAACTTAATACTGTTTTGTTAAATAAATCCTTATCGAATCATGTTCCTATTCTGACTAATACATGGTTAGACAAGGATTTATTTAACAAACAGCGTTACGTTTACTTTTTTTTTAAAAGGAATTATTAGTAGCGTTCGAATAATTTTGATGCCGACTGTATATATATAGATGAGCTGATGTATTATTTTCACTTATCTAATATTGTTTGAAAATAATAATAATTAGTGACTTAAAAAATTGATATATACAAAGTCATGGAGAAAAATGATTCATTAAGAAAATGATTGTTTTCTTGTCGCATAAAATTCTATATGAGGTAAATAACTTTTAAATAAAAAAATAATGCATCTGATTACTTTACAATATTATTATTAATTTTCATTATCGTATCATTGTAATTTCATTTTATCTTACAAACTTGTATTTTTTTTAAACATTTCTTTACATTTCTTTATTGCTTGTTATTAAGAAAAATATCGTTTTGTTTGCGAAGTACAAATGTTTGAATATAAAATAATATATATTATAAAAGAATTATCATTGAAACTAATTAAATGCCCATATAAATGATTACAGTATAAACTAAGTCATGCTTCTATTTTTCTGTTTTTCTCCTCTCTTTACACGCAGCATGTGAAACGGCAATTTTTGCTTCATATATTCCATTTATAATTAAATAAAAATCTGAAAAATATATTTACGCAAAGCAGTGATACACGATTTTAGCACAGTACTGTTAAAATTAAATGAAGCAACCGCTAAAAAATTCTTATTTTTAAAAAGAATTTAGAATTTCTCATAAAATACAATATTTTATGAGTTAAATAAAAGTACTTAAGGGTTTTTATTTAGTATTGAAGAGCATTACATGAAAAAATATTGAATAATGTCCATTACATAGTCAACTTACTTATAGAAACGTCGTCTTTGGATGACGCTATTTCATATTAGAATGAAATAACTGTTATTGCTTTTATCCTCTATGCAGTATGTCAAATGAATTACTTACAGTCGTCAGCAAAAGTATCCGAGCACTAGCAATAATCCCTATCTAAATAAAGTACACTTAATACTGCTTGATTAAATAAATTCTTTTCGAGACATAGTCTTAGTAGTATAGAACATAATTCGACAAGGATTTATTTTACAAAACATTTTTAAGTGTATCATTTTGACATAGGAATTATTCGCTAGTTTTCGGATACTTTTGCTGACGACTGTAAATGTTTTGTGTCAGTGGATTATTAAATTTAAGTTCAATTAACGTATGCAGTTTTTAAATTGGAATATTGGAAATTACAGTCGGCAGCAAAAGTGTCCGAACACTAGCAATAATCCCTGTCTAAAGAAAGTTCACTTAATACTGCTTTGTTAAATAAATTCTTGTCGAATCGTATTCTTAGTTAGTCTAAGTACATGATTCGACAAAGATTACTTTAACAAAACAGTATAAGGTGTATTATTTTTTTACATCGGAATTATTGGCTAGTGCTCGAATACTTTTGCTGCCGACTGTAATACTGTTATTTCCAGTGTCATAAGGAATATTTTCAATCTAGTTCATTTTATCTGTGGTCATCTTCTCCTGAGATATCGCGTTTCACAGACACACAAACTAACACACTAACAAACTAACAAACTGACATCCTGCAGACGAGCATCCTATCAACTTCATTATTTTCGGAATTCTTACACCAAAAAACGTTAAAAAAGTTTTAAAAAAAAAAGCGGTCCACAATTTTTACGATTACGAATTTTAAAGGTTGAAGTTACGAGACGGTTAGAATTTCCAATAACTGTACTATAATGAGAAATTAATAATCATTCAAAAAATTCTCAGAATTCAAATTTCACGTTTTTAAAAAATATGCACATTCAAAATAAGCATGCCAGTGATAAACACAAATACTGAATGCATTTAACTTTAAACTCGGATAAGTTTTGTTGGTCGTGCATAGGATTACCTCCCGTTCTAGAATGGAGCTCCAAACATGTAGAACAAATGTTTTGAGCTACAAAGATTTCATGTCATTAAAATTTGTATGATATCAATTCAACTGAAATATTGAAAAATCTTTTGTAATCTTATCGTTATTTCTTATTGTTTTCCATTAGGAAGGTTAAATTTTGTTTGTTTTGTATGTGCTTTTTTTGAGATTCACTTCATGCCTGGTTATTCAGCAAGGTGGATAAATAATAGTAATGAATTTATCATAATATTGTAGAATTAAAAAGAAAAATAAGCATATTGTGGCCACCATTTGACTTCTATATAATCTTATGCAAATTCACGCAGTGTAAAACATTTTTTTAATTGTTATTTATTAAAATTATTTTCCATTATGAATGCAGGCGATTTTGATCTCACAGAAATTAACACTAAATGCCGATAGAAAGTCAATTTTGTGTGAACTTTTGGAAAAATGTGATCTTTTTCTCATTTTTTTTTTTCTGTTTTTCCCCCGTTAAAAATGAAAAAAAAAAAAAAAAAAAAAAAAAAAAGATAACTTTGTTTTTAATTATCATAGATGTATGGTTCAACGATTCATTTTAAAGGTGCTGACGAATTCTTTAGAAAGATACCCATGTTGAAATTTTACACGGTCATTTTCTTTCAGGGGAGTGTGTATGATGATCGTACATGCACAAACATTTTCCCCTAGTTTACTAATACTATTAGCAATAATTCATATTTATTTTACTATAATGCATTAAAAATAAATCTCCTTATATACGTTTATGCAAAATATTGTTCTATACTGCCATGTTAAAAATTGATAAAAAATGGGATTACTGCGCCACCTGTACAGTGATTGGATTTAAAATGTAATCAGCACAGCTTAGATCAGAGTCCAACTAAATACCAAATTTGGTTAAATTTCGTTCATTGTTTCGTGAGATACAGCGTCCACAATGTTTATGATATACACATTTAGACACACAGACAGCATTTTTCTAAAACCAGTCAAATCTTGTTCAGGACAACTCAAAACGTGAAAATCAGTCAAAAACTGGAGGTTTTTATAAAGATATAAAAACATTTTCACGAATCATCCAGTACTTTCTACATGTGTATATATATATATATATAATAAAGTAATAAAAGAACAAAACAGAAATTATACATTATATTCAGATTTTTAATGCACTAAAAAAAAAAAAAAAATTAGTAAAAGCAAATTTTACTTTCATTATCACAGATACTTTTTTTTTATTATTATTAATTTATTTATTTTCAAATCTTAAATCTTTTAATATATTACATTTAATACCAAAATTATCCCATATAAATAATGGTTAAAAAAAAAAGTTTATCAAAACGTTTGAAAAAAGCATAATTTATTTTTTATTTATTTTATTTTTTTATAATTTCATTAAAAGTAATACGAAAAATATTATTTTAAGATTTAAAACAAAATTAAAGGATTTGAAATGATACTTTTATAATTTAATGTATTCTTAATATATTTTTACATTCTTAAATATAGTATTTGAAGATTCAGTTAATTCCTTCCCATCTTTAACTATTTGGCAAGGTATTTTCATTTTCTCACAATTTTTGTAAAAGTACCATGAATAATTTTTCAATTTCTACACTATTTTAGAGAGATAAAATATTTCGAATAAAGTTTTAGATTAGAAATATGTTCAGAAAAAGATAGTTAAAATTTATTCATATATTTCTTTTTGAATAAGAAATATATTTTGTTTAATTGTGCTTATGGAATATATATATATATATATATATACTGGATATTTTGCACACAAAGTTACTAACTTGTATATTGTTTTTTCCAACCTGATTATTCTGTAAAAGGTAAAATGTTTTACTCAGTATAAAAAAAAAAATAGTGCAAGTTGGCAGCTTTTTGCCTCATTACCTATGTATATATATATATTGCTAATGAGGCTGCAATAGTGGCTCAATTAAAAAAAAAAAATCACCTGAGATAAATGGATATATTTGAAACAAACCAGTTTAAAGTTTTCATTGCCAGTGGGAATGCATACATCAAACCTTAATTTAAACATGCCTTACGGTGTGTGTACTGAAATAGGAGATGTGCCATTATTGTTACTAAAAAAAAAGGCGTATGTGTTCACTTAGTATAAAAATTTTCACTTAGTATAAAAATCTTCTTAGTCACCTTCACTTAGTATAAAAATCATATTACTGGGTTGTGCACCTATAGCAGCCCATGAGCGATAGATATGTGTGTGTGTGTGCTTGAGGGAAATTCTTCTGAATATCTAGTAAGTTTTAAGTATGATGCAAAAAGTACTGGTGAATTACTTTTTAAGCAGTTTATCCTCAATTGTAAATCCAAAATACTCACATATATATATATATATATGGAAATTATAAAAACTTATTAAATTAAAACCCTTAAACAGTGTTTTAAATTGTAAAATTAACAGTTTAGCAGTATATTGCATTATATTTTGTGCATATGCAGAGTAGTAAACTTTTTCTATAAACAGACTCCTAGATTTTAAACGATTAAGCGGTTTGTTAAGAAATTTGGTTGGTGTTAATTAACTTAAAACTATAAATAATTCTATGAAGTGACGCATTGTATGAAAAATATACAAAATTAACCAAAAGAATAACTCACACCAAATGAAAAAAAAAAACAAAAAACAATGATATTATTTTTAAAAAATATTTCATACTCTTTTTTTTTTCCAAAATTTATTGTGTTTCCACACAAAATGCCGCAATTTATACGCCTTTTAACTTATTCTAATGCTTTGAGTACTACTCGAGTATACTTAATGAATCAAATTTGATAACAATACGCCAGTTCGTGTTAGCTACATTAGAAATTGAACTAAAACCACCTTGTATTATAGTAAATCCAAAACTACGTAACCTTTAAACTTAATTTTTTTTTTTTAAAGTTTAAATGTTACTTAAATATTTAAAATATGTAAATATATATTAAAATAAAAATGAGCCTATATCTTAACTTTTAAGGAATCTAAAAAACATATAAATATTTTTAATATTTGGTGTGTTCAATACTTGAATATCTTCAAAGAATCAATGAATAAAAAAAGTGATCCCTTAAATTTCTATTTAAAATTGTAATAATATATCTTCCAGGGAAATCGGAAATGTCGGCAACTAAGTATATGTATAATATATTCAACATCTTTGGATTTTAACAAAAAACAGTTTTGTCCGAGTCAATACAAATTGTTTAGCTGACAAATAAGGTAAAATCATATTTTTTGCAAGCTGATATTAATTTTCAGACATCATCCATTTAAATGTTATGGCTCTGAAAAAACGTCCAATCATTTATTTATTTACTTATTTATTTATTACCAGTTTAAGGAGGAATGAGTGTACATCATCAGAGAGTCTTTTAAATGAACAGCCATGAAAACTGATTATTTCTATACTCTAGCTAATTGGCACATATACTTTTGTTCAATAGGTGACAATAGGTATTAGAATAGCTAAAATTGTGAAATATCCTTTTTTTACTTTCTCTTACCCATAGGGTCGAGAAAGTATTGTTTTAGGATCACATTTTCGAACGTGAGTTTTTGTTATATATACATGTTCTGGGGTCCCCTGATTACGAAAATCATGTTTTTAGCAAATGGCCTGTGTGTCTGTTTGTGTGTTTGTCTGTTATCAGCATATCTAAAGAACAAATAGTAGCAGAAATTCCAAACACGTATTCTAAATGTGTATCATATAGGGATGCTACAGTAAGCTTCTCGTTGATATGAAGCAAGTGGTTCGTGTGCAGGGACACTCAAAAGTATTCAAAAGTATTCAACACTCAAAAGTATTCTATGGAGGAAATTGCAGGTAAGAAGAGTTTAACATCTATAGATTGCACTAAACCAAATGAAACGAATATATATTTTT
Source organism: Salticus scenicus (assembly GCA_963930645.1). Classification (NCBI taxonomy): domain Eukaryota; kingdom Metazoa; phylum Arthropoda; class Arachnida; order Araneae; family Salticidae; genus Salticus; species Salticus scenicus. The sequence goes on along the minus strand of OZ005650.1, from coordinate 333,109,283 downwards.
TGTAGTAGTCAACTGGGGAAAAAAAAATTGTGTAAGTAGGAGCCCCGCCTCGCTCCCTTGGGGGGAAGTCCTCCCTCGAGGAGAGTAAATTTACATGATGGGTATCTTTAAAAAGAGCTCGCCAATACCTTTAAACCGAATGGTTGAACCATCGATCTGCGATAATCTAAAATAAATTTATCGATTTTTTTCATTTTTAACATTTTTTTTTTTTTTTAATGTAATATTGAGAATAAATTTTTTTACATACATATTTAGTGTTATACTTCTTCTCTAATATGGAAATCGTCTGCATTATCATAAAAGATAATTTTTTTTAATAATAATTTTAATAAATTATTTTTCAAAAAAAGAAATATTTTTTAATAACTGAATTAAATTCTGTATAAATGTAGGTGCATTAATGAAATGGGGGATTGAGGGGGACGGTAGCCCCCCTCAAACAGAAATAATTATCATATAAAACTCTTCCGAAGCGTAATTTGAATTGTTTGACACATGCTTACATAACAGTACTCGTTATCTTACCTCTAAATCTGCAATCTGTATTTATATCATTAAATTTCAGGGTAAGAAAATGTCGTGTGAGTAACACACCAGATTATTTTTTTTAGATGCACACATTCATGCCAGTTGTTTATATTGTGTCTTTCTCGATTAACTCTCTAAAAATAATTTTTTGGGGAGAATAGGATATTACATAATGCTCACCAAAATAGAGAATACTGAGTAGAAAAATAGAAGTTTATACTAAGGTATACTTTATTTAGGAATATTATTTTAATTTTACTTATTATTACTGCCTAGAAAATTACTTTAAAGAGTAATAAAATACATTTACTCAAAAAGCTAAAGAATGTAGACTTTAAACCAGATAGTGAATACAACTTCATCGATTTCAATATCTGCTATAACTTGAATAAAAATTGACATTAAAGCTAATTTAGGAAGCTGTATGAGCTTTTGAATTATTTTTTAAATTCAATTAAAATAAGTTTTTTTAAAAATTCGATTTGAAGCTTCTGTTGGTTTAATTAAATTAGGGAAAATTCAAAAGTTTTTTAAAAAATGGGTGACAAACGAATTTTGGAAATAGTAATAAAATAACTAACTTCAGATTGCACCCTTCTGATAATGTACATACATAGAACAAGTAACACCCATTTCAATATATCTAACTAATTATCTATATTTGCAATGGATAAAAGAGAGATAGTGCGGTAGTAGAGGCTTTATTTATATAGGATTTCAGGGAAGGAATAAAGTGGACGCGCTGAGACCTCATGTGTTTATACAATATCAACAGTGGCGTTCCAACTTGAATATACATGCTGATTGCCTCAAGTGATAATAGTGGTTATTTTGTCTCGTTTTTACAAATAGATGCTTAAATTTTCATAATTCTTCCTAGAAACTTTATAGAATGGTCGTAGTATAAAATATTTTATTAATTAAACGATTCCTCATAAGCTTCTATCTTAGGTAAGAGCATCAACTGTTCTCTCAAAAAACGAATAATCGCTCTTAACGAATTTGGGGAAATTTGTGCTTTTGCTTATTAGGAGAGATTGCACTTTGATTCCATTAAGTTCTATATTAGGAGAGATATCGCAGTTCTTTGGAAAAAAAAAAAAAAATAATGAATGAGTGTATCGAATGTTTGCAAATGTACAGTCGGGGGAAAAAAACGCAGCACTCGACGTAACTTCGTTGCTAATAGATGTAGAAAAATGTAATAGGTATCATTCGACGGGGAATTGTGAGTAGTTTCAGAAAATGAAATGAAAATTTGAATTGGGGGTCGTCTACATATTAAAACGCGCACCAACTTTGATTTTTTCAATAGTAATGCCTCATTTTTATTTTATATTTGAATTTCAGGGATCGTGACAACGCGAAAAAGTATATTGGTTGTATGTTTTACTTATTTTTTCACATAGTTATAAGCGTTCAAAGTTTGAAGGTGCTAATGTTAAATTCCTATTTCAAACTTTTATTAATACCTTCACAAAAAATAACTTGATCGATATAATTTTTTTTTTACGAGATACAGTGAAGAAACCCAAACATAATCCATCATTACTTTTGATTCTGAAAGATATTTTTAATTTTGAAAAATATTAATAAATTCATATTCATAAAAATTATGAATTATGACCTATATTAATTTTTACATAAAATGAATCCTATTGCTGAAAAATATCGGTGTGCAAATTTGCAGCTCATTCCAGTTATTAGTTTTCGAGATATAAATAAATCTTTCTTTTGGAGTGGTTTAGGGGGCCGTCTCTTATAAAGTTTTGCATGGGATACCGAATCAAATCTTAAAAAATAACAAAGAAAATTAATCTAAATATTTTTTATTTTTTATTTACGGGATAAATTATATAACAACAACGTCAAACGCAAAGAAATGAAACAAAAATGATGATTTTTAGACATTTGTGTTAGCATCAAGAATTCCTGTTTTCTAAAGACGACAAGCCCCGCCTTCATCGTTCTTCACTACAGAAAAGAAAAGTAAATGTGACATTGAGTATTCGTGTTAAACCCTTTATTTTATGTTGACAAAAATATGCAGAAGTGGTATTTACTTCATCGATTACTGGTGATAAATTTCGAATCTTTTAAACGAACACTAGAAAGAAAAAAAAAACTATATATGCGGGGTTTACTGTTTTAAATAGAAAAATTGGTAAATGTAAAAATTGTCTATTAGAAAAACGAATAGAATTGGAATGCAAGACAGATTTGTAAAATTGTTTCTTAACTACCGTTATAGTTAAAAATTGAATCATTTGCTTCATATATTGCTTTATTTTTATTTATTTATTTTGTAGGGGGGGGGGGGTTATTATTTTACGGATACTTTAGTCTTTAAAATTTTAATAATACATTTTAACTTTATATATATGTTTTTAAATATACTTTTAGTTTTATATATTTTAACACTTTTTGCGACCGCAGGATTTTGTAATTTTTACAGAAAGATCCGCCTATTCTCTCAAAATAAGGTATTTCAGAACAAATTTTCTGTATTCACAATTATATTACAAATGGATATACAGTATAATTATATTCTTTCTAATCAATATATATTTTATTATATTTATATATCCATAGTATATTTTATTGCAAAAATATGAACACTGGGTACACACTTAAGCAATAAGGAACACACAAATTACGAAAGAAACGCACACTAAGAGAGTTACAGATTTTCAAATGACGTGAATCTACGTCAGCAGTCGCGAAAGGGTTAATTAAAAAATTATATTTTTATAGAAATTATAAAGCAAATCGTACAGTTCTAAAGAGTTCAACTGACCCAAAACTGGTAATTGCAACTAAAATTCTTTAATATTTACTTCATGAACCCTTACAATAATTCATCCGAAAAGATTTAGTTTATGCGTTGTTGTATATATATATCTATATTATTTCATTTCGTATTTTATGTTACACCTACGAAAGAAAATTTAATCTTTATTGGTGATCCATACAGACATAATAGACACTTTTAATTGAAAACTATTGCAATTTTTTTAAAGCGTACAGTCTGGACAAAATCGCAAGTGTAATGTATTTAAATAGACCTAAAATTATTTTAAAAAGTACTGAAGTATATACAAATCTAAGAAACTGAATTCAAGATAACTAAGGAACTGTTAAAAGTCAATCTTTTTTATTAATTTTTATAATTCTTTTTTTCTTGAAAGATTTCCGGTGTAAAACATTAAAATTTTGTCTATTTCTTATAGGATCTTAATTTTATTTTTCTACATTTACAGATAACCCCCTAACACATTTTTTATTATAACTTTATAAATACTAAAGATAAAGTATACAAATAGTATACTTTTCCGCACTGCCAGACTCTCAGAAAATCGAATATGAAGTCAAAATTGGGTGTTGCTTTTGAAAAATTCAAAGTTCATTTCAACATGTAGATAACCCCTAATTCAAAATTCGACAGCATTTTTAAAAATTGCATTTAATTTCCTGTTGAATGGTGTCTATTAAATTTTACTGCGTCAATTAATAATGAAATTACAGGGAGTGCTGCGATTTTTTTTCCCCGACTGTACCAGGAGACAACTTCGACGAGTAACTGGCCTAGTTTAAATGTTTTAGTTGTGGTAGGTGGTTGCACGAAAGCTACGCTATTTACAATAATAGTGTTTGTGCTATTGTGGACAGATTAGCGCAGAAAATAAGAAAAATTCTAATTGAAAAGGAAATGTACTAATTTTAACCAATTTGAGATAGCACTTTTTTTTTTTGGGGGGGGGGGGCAGTCCGAGAATCTGAAATTTGTTTTTACTTCATATTCACCATATATTATTGTACACACAGTGTGCAACCCGTCTTTTTTGCTCTGAAATGCACACACGCTGTGCAATTTGGGTGAATAGATCATGGTAATGGAAATTTGCAATCATGTCTGAATGGATTAAGTTAAACATGTTATTTAATATCTTAATATCATTTAATAAGTATATCTGGTAGTATAAGAATGCACCGCAGAGCTGGTCTTTAAAAGTAATTGGTATAAAACTTTGAGGCGTTTAGCGAGTTTTTATATTTAATGGTGTTTATTCAAAGTTTTGTTCCAATTACATAGCTGGTCTTGTTATTTCAAATTCATTAATATTTTTTCTTTCAATATATATATATTTTAAATATTTTGAAATTTCTTTTATTTTCTTACTTTTAGTTATTAGGTTTGAATATAAGCTACTAATACAAAATTATTTGTTTGCCAAAACCTTATAGCAAACTCATTTAAGTGCAATAATTATAGTTATAGCTAAGCACAACCTCTCCTACCCATGTGCGAAATCTTACCTGCTGTGTAAGGATGCATTGAGTAAAATAGCGCTCTTGGTTTTACTACAGCTGTTGCTTTAAACTATAGCATAGCAACAAAGTGTAATGGAAATGCATAGAAAATAAATAAATTCAAAATTATATAGTAATAGTTTAACAAAAAAATAAAATTTGGATTTTTTATATTATGCTGTTGAATTGGGCGCAAATACTCCTTGCTTTTCCTTATATTTTACTTTTTCTATCATTAATTTCAATTTCACTAGTTTTAATAATAAAACAATTTTTTAATTTGTAAATAATAAATAAAAGCTATATATATATACTTTATAACAAAAAATGTGACGCGCCAAGAAGGAGTATTGCAAACTGGACACAAATTGACATACATGCAGGTTTTTATGGAATCAAGCACCAATTCATCATTATCGTCAATCCTACGTGCAACTGGTACTTTAGTGACTTCAAATACGGCAGCTCAGTGAAATGGGGTTGAGCTCAGTCCCCAGAATTTTCTTCCACTGAGGACATTTGGACCATCATAAACAGTGCCCTAACTCTAGCTCGGAATTTTATCAATCTAACGCAACACTGGGACAGAATTTGGCACGATACATCACAGGAGAACATCTGCCAACTCTATCAATTAATACCAAGCCGAATAACTGCGTACATAAGGGCCAGAAGTGGACCAACGCGTTACTGACTTGTCTACTTTGTGAGGCCCTTTCTCTTGATTAAATCATTCAAATTTTCTGAAACTGTTATCAGTTGTTTTTCTCTACATGTACATCACATCTACCAATTTTTGTCCCATTCGGGCTACCTATTCTACCCCATCTACCAATTTTTATCCCCACTTCTTCTTGGTGAGTCTTTTTTTTTTTTCTTTTTTATAGTGTATATATACGTATAATATATTAATAATGTAAACGATTGATTTTTAACATATTTTAATATTTTTATAGTGTTATAATATTAAGCAATGGAACATATTTTGTAGTGCAAGTAGTGTAATTAAATTCATTCTGCATGATTGCGTATTTTAAATTTGTTGCAAACTGCTTAATTAATATGAAAAAAACCTTTCTCATATTAAAGTCAACTTTAAATTAAATAAATCGTAATATATATATATATATATATAATATGATTAAAAAGAAATTAATTTCTAATTTTTCCTATTTCAGAGTAAATTAAGATTAATTTATATATATTTTTTCAAACATGAGGTTATTTCATGTGTAAGGGATAACGGATGCATATAAAAGAAATGAGGCAGCTATTTTAATTGCATTGAGTTTCTGAGAGATTAAATTATTTTTAAGACTATTCTTAGTAAAATGAAATTAATTCTACACGCTTCTCTAATTATTTTTGAAGTGTCTTTAAAATAAAAATACTTCGTTTAATATGATTCATAATATTTCTATAATTTTTTTTTCTGAAACCTATAATATGTAGTATCTGAAAAGAAATGGATAACCATGGCATTTATCGATCCCTTTTTTTAAAACCACTTTTCACTTTCTCTTCAACATATATATGGTAGATTAAAAAGTATGTTTAGGTTAAATTTTTAAAAACAAGTTTGTGTTATACACGTTTTGAGGTGTCCTGAATCAAAAAAAATGATTATATCTTTTGGTCCGCGCGTGTGTGTGTTTGTGTCTGTTGCATGAGTGGGACACCTTGGGACATGGCCCACATTGGGACTCCTTAAATTTTCGCTATTATTCTAAAAATATGAATTAGTTTTCTTAGAACATCATACTGGGCTTCACAGTCTATACCTTAGTGTAATTGGGAATTTCTGACCTTAGCAGGAAAAGATTAATCGAATTTTCTTTGTGTTGAAAGATTCAAAGATTTTAAAGTAAATATGATTTTCTTCCACAGTTGATTGTGCGATTTTAATAAAAATTGTATTTCTTTCTCCCATTGTTTAATGGCGTTTTCCATTTCCTGCGGCTTATTTCTGTTGAGCTATCTACATGATAGACCAGAGATGTTTCTGCCTAAAGGTTGTCTGAGTGAGTAATGCTGCCGGATTGTCGGCCTGGATAGCTCAATTGGTAGAGCCTTGACCTCGTAAGTCAAAGATCCGGGGTTCGACTCCCGGTCCATAAATATGATTTTCTTCCACAGTTGATTGTGTGATTTAAAAAAAATTTGTATTCAAAGTTTCATTTATGGAGGATTTCATAAGCAAATTTATTTTACAAAAAATAAAATAATTTAAATCTGAGTATGTAGGAATTAAAATATGGACTTCCATAAAATTTTTTATGCTAAAAAGGCCTTGTACTGCTAAGCCTTTTTTTTCAGAGTTACATTATGAGACTGGTCTAATTAGGGAAGATTGGGACACTTTCTCAACCTGCCGTGCCACTACTGTGCAAAGCAAAAAAAGCAATATATGCATGTACTTTATAAATTTATTGAGACTTCATACATGCTAAAATTGAAATAATGGTTATTATTATTAAGAAAATTGTTTTTTATTTAGAAATTAGACGAAAGCAATTTTCAAATCTAAAATACAGTACTTGTTAATGAAATATACTGGTATACTATACATTGTCATTTATTAGGTTCTAAGTCTATAAATAAATATTCATTAATCAATTATGCTGAGTATTTAATATGCATTAAAGATTTATTGTCAGTGTTCGAAGCTGCCTCACCTAATGGGGCAGATTGGGACACTGTAGAAAATTTTAAATTTTTTGACAGAAGCTAAATTTTATGGAATATTGCAATGGAACAAATTTTAGCTGAAACAGGAATGCTTAAACTAATTGTCAAAATGAGTTTGGTGAAAATTAGACCTTCTCTAATAAGTCTTCAAATTGTTTAGTACCTATATATAACATATTTGATTAGAAATATTATAATTAAAGTAATATTAATTTACTCAAATGTAACATATTTTTTAATTAAATGGAAAAGCCGAATAAATTTTCACTAAAATGAAAATAATATCAGGGTCCGAATTCAGATTTGGGTCATTGGTCTAGTACATCAAAACTGAACTAACTTTATTACCAGTTCGTAATTTTTTCTGCTTCTTTGGTAGCTCATTTGATATAGAATTCGCAAGCTATTCTACTGACCAAGTTTCAGATTTTGGCATGTCGCTTTCAAACAAACTTATTCGGAACTTCCATCTAAATATATAAGAAAAAGTTGTATATATATATATATATATATTTAAATATAATTCGGAAATATAAATGATAATAATAATTATAATAATAATAATAATAATAATAAAATGCTTAGAAGTAAAATGCGTTGTGCATAACAATATATTTACTTTTTTTGTATACAGTAACTGATTTTTTAAGAGACCAGAAAGAAGAGTTCAAAAGTACAGCAAGTCAAAATTAAATCTGTAACTGCATTTAGACGAGATTTGAATATTCGATCTGTACGTTTCGATTTCTTTTTTGACTTTCATATTTCATTACTACAAGGTTTTATTATTCGCAAAGCTACCAGAACGATGTGGTGCTATTTGACAGGAGGTGTCTATATGTTCATTTTGTTTGGGCGATGTTCGAATCCTTTGATCTACCTAACGGAAGAGTTTTCGATATTCATCGTACAATGTCATTTTTCTGCCCAGTTCTCAACATATCAGTAACAAATTTTGTCACTTCACAGCCTACAACCGACGTCGTTTTCTAGTTTTCTGTCATACGAAAGATATTCTTTATGGTCTTCTGCTATTGAAGCACATATTTTCCAAAGACCATCTTATTATTTAATAAGATATGCTTTGTGATCCATCTTCATTCAATTGAGCTTTAATTTATCCTGTTGTTGCTCTTATGCGGTTGTAAATTGCACATGTTATTAGAATTTTACTTCGCTTGTTCACCAGAAATCTTTGATCATATTTGCCATTATAGCTCAAAATTTGTTTTCCAACTGCAATTCTCTAACTACTCGACGCTCTGTTGGGCGGGAAAAGCTGAACGCTTCTTACTTAAACAAAATATCTGCGTTACGTCATTATAAGGCACAATCAAACTTGTTTACTTTTAAATAAGAGGTGTGTCTAATTTTTTTGCCACTCAATGCATATGTATAAATCTATAATCAAGTAGACATTTTAATAAATATCCTTTTTCTTAATCGGTCTAATCGGTCTACACTAATCGGTCAGCAGGAAAATTATTAAAATTGTAAGCAAAGGGATAATCAGTTTTCACTGATAAAGCATTCATTGCTGGGAAGGTAGTACAGTAAGTAAAGGGTTATAAATATTTTGACGAAAAGAAATAATCTGGTGTGTCACTCACACGACTTTCTCTTACCCTGAAATTTAATACTATAAATACAGGTTGGAGTTTAAGAGGTAACATAACGAGAACTGTTATGTAAACCTATGTTAAACAATTCAAATTTGACTTCGGAAGAAATTTATATGATAATTAGTTCTGTGCGAAGGGGCTACCACCCCCCCTCAACCCCCCGTTTGATTAATTCACCTACATTTATATAGAATTTAATTCTGTTATTAAAATTAAAAGTTTACTTAAAATTATACATACAACTTTAACACGCAACATTCCATGAAACTTATCAATCTCGATCAAACTTTTCCAGCAACAAACTTATGTTAACTTCAAAATAGAATATTTGGATCTCCTAAAATTATTCGTTTTTAAGTCACTCTAAGACAAAGATCAAACGTTAAAAAACTCGACTGCGGTAATCAGGAAGCCTCAGAACGTGTAAGTATACAAAAAACAAGCGATGAATATTTAGCTTAAAACATACATTATTTACCATATCTCTATGAGGAATTTATTTCAATCCCCGAACAGCTTTCCTGGAAATTATAAAATATTATTAGTAAAGTACATCCACTAACAACAAATAACTAGGATGTTGTGGCCATCACATGACTTTCTTCTATATTTTCCTATACAAATTCACTCAGTAAAAAAAAAATATTAAAATTATTATTTAAAAAAATTATCTTCCATGATAATGCAGAATATTTCCATATTAGAGAAGTAGTATAACACTAAATATCCAAAAAAATTTGAATTTATTCTCAATATTACATTAAAATATATGTATATATATTACATTTTTTTTTTTTTTTTTTTTGTTAACAATGAAAAAAAAATCGATAATTTTATTTTAAATTATCGCACATCGATGGTTCAACCATTCGTTTTAAAGGTATTGGCGCGCTCTTTTGAAAGATACCCATCATGAAAATCTACTCCCCTCGAGGGGGGTAGCGAGGCTCCTACATACACAATTTTTTTCCCCAGTTACTATTACAAAAAATATAATATATTCGTTTCTTTTCTTTAGTGCAGTGTATAGATGTTGAACTCTACTTACCTGTAATTTCCCCCATAGACGTAATGTATTTGAATACTTTTAAGTGTCCCTGTACACGAACCATTTACTTCATCTCAACGAAAAGCTTAGTATAGCCACCCTATATGATACACATTTAGAATACCGAGATTGGAATTTCTGCTACTATTTGTTCTTGAGATATTCTGATAACAGACACACAGACAGACACACAGACCATTCACTAAATACACGATTTTCTTATTCAGGGGACCTCAGAACATGTAAATATAACAAAACTTATTTTCAAAAATTTGACCCTAAAACAATACTTTATCTACCGTAAGGGTAAGAGAAATTAAAAAGTGTCTTATTGGAGGATTAAAAATTACTAGATAAATTGTAATACACAAAAAATTTAATTATCACCTACAACTGGTACTTGATAAAGGAAAAAGAATATAGAATGAATGGATAAACCACATATCTTTTATTGCAAGATGCGCTTCCGTCCTTTTCTAACAAAAACATTTAATAAATTTCCTTTTGGTAGATACTGCAAATTCTAATAATTGAAAACACTTTATGCTTACACAGCTGTAAAAAGAAAATTGTTTTGAGTAAAATATTATATTTTGCGATTTAAAAATGTTATAAGGCATAAAATATTCATTCGAAAATACTAAATGTATCTTATTATTTCTAAATCATATAGTTTATGACATTCATAAATGCAGTTTATTTTATTTTATTTTATTTTATTTTTATTTTGTAATAGAAAAATAATGAAATTTAATGAAATTATCGCGTGTAAAGCAGAAAACATTTAATCTCTTCTTAAATGTAGGAATATGCAAATTATTCTTTATTCCTTTTTTAATATACCGTATGATGTTTTCTAAGTTTTAAACTGCATTCAGAACATCTTATAATCTTAAACTTAGTTTTATTATGTCTTCTTTTACAAAAAGGTGTTTATTTAATGAAAAGAAAAATACAAAATTGTTTTATGCAAATATTGTGCTTTTCAGATTTGTTAGATTTAAAGTGTACAATAAGAAGCAAGATTTAAAAAAAGAATTAACCAGAAAAATCGAATTTAAAATACATTAAAAAAAAAAAAAAGTAATAGATTTGTTTAATATTTCCTAGTATTTAATTATCAAAAATTGTATGCATATTTTTTTCTATTTTTATGCATTGTGAGTTTTTATTACGTGTATGTTAATTTAAAAGCTGTGATTTAGTACGAACGCTAGCTTTTAATACAGAACTAAAATCTAAAATGATCATTCATAACAAGTCAATTAAAAGAAATGTATTTGTATGTGCAAAAAGTTAAAAAAATTATGTATATATACATATATTTAATAATTAAAAAAAAAAAAAATTTAACCTATAAGAATTTGTGGGTGGAAAAAAAGGACACTTTTTTTCTTGTATTTTTCAAGCCTTATACTTTTAATACTAATGATAATTGCGTTAAAAAATATATAAGCAGTCTATTTTACCATAACTGACTATATTCTTTGTTTTGGAAAAAAAAATTAAATTTCAAAATTGGAATGTTAATGATTTACAGAAGTTCTCTACTTATATAATAACGAAAATTCAATTTAAAGTAGTGGTAGTAAAATTAATTCAGCTTATTCATAATCAACCTTTACATACGATTAAATGATTAAAATAAATATTAAAGTAATTATTAAAGTAATATTTATCCTATTTAATCACGACACAGAACTATAAAGATACCAAAAATATTTCTGTATGGAAATATTGATTGTAAAAAAGACTAATCCTAAATTTTAATCCCTCAAAGTTCCTTGAAATTAAGGAGGGTTATCCGAAAGAAATAATACATTTAGGAGCTGTACAAATATAAATTTTGAAGCAAGAATTTGCAAAAAAAATAAAACATAAAAATTAAATTTAAATTTAAATTAATTTAAATTATGTTGACAGTTTTTTTAATTTATTCTTTTAAGAATAGTTATTTAATGTGAAAGTAGCATAAAATGTGAATTAAAATAGCAAAATTTGGTTTGCATCTAACAGCAGAGGAAAAAAAATAAATCTTAAAAATTTTTCTTGCTTTAGACAATAAAACAGGTTCTGTTATTTATTTATTTTTTAATTATTTTTTTATTTCGTAAAATGTTAAAATCCATTTTAATTTTTTTTTATGTTATTAATTAGTCAATTATTGAAAAAGAGCTAAATAAAAACATTATTTCAGATACAGAGCATAAAAAAACTGTCTTGTACATCGATGGTTTTATAAATACATCCCCAGTATTTTAATTAAATCTAATGCAATCGCTTTCTTTATTAAACTTAATTCTGTATTTATTTTGACTGAAAAAAATTCCAAGCACTGAAAACTAGAAAATTAGTTCATAGTTCATCGTCGTGAAAAGAGCATTGAGATTAAATTAACTTTTTATGTTCTTTTAAACACTGGGTAATTTAAAATATAAGAAACCAAGAGCTTATTATCTAAAAATGTATGGGTGTCATGGACCAAAAAATATTTCTGAGAATTTTGAGAATTAAGGAAATTAAATTATTTTTAATGAATTTATGTAATTGTATTCTACTTTTAATTTCAAGTGAAAGTTTCTCATTTAAAATGACGTCCATATTAACTATATTTCTAGAAGTCATAATTATCAAGTTCGTGGGAAGAAAATTAATTTTCATAGTCGTAAGTTAATTGCGGGTGATGTACGTTCTTTCTTTTTCAAACCTAATTTAAAAAGAAATGTGAAATATAAGAACATAATATATTTAAATATATTTTATATTATCGTTCAGTTAAATGATATACAGTATCGTTATAGAATTCAATTTTCGAACAATATCATTATAGAATGTACAATATCATAATAGAATTCAATCGATAGTTTTAAAATGGCTTATCTGTGGTGAGTAAGTGACTGACTGATTCACCACTACCTAGCCTAAACGTCTACGCCTAAGATGATAAAAATTCATGAAAACTTTCTTTCTATGATATTTCACGTTTCCTGATAACAAATATTATAATAATTGTTCCGGAATAGCAGTCTTCGTTATTATTTTTTGGAAGATTTCTATTTAATCCCCACAATTTTTTGAAAATTGTTTATAGAAATTCAAAGTATCTGTTACAAATTTGCTTGAAATATCTTTTCTCAGGACACTTTCAGGGATGAGAAATTTCCGCCACTTTCATGCCACTATTTTTATACAATCCTTTTTTAATACAACTCATTGCTATAAAGATATTATATGCAGTTTTGTATGATAGTTGGAATAGTAAAAAGACGTCGACTTCTTATCTCTGAAAAAGTTCCGAAGAAAAGGTAAGGCATAGGAACCCTGTATATAATTTTCTAATTACTCAATGCCGTTTTTTAAGGACACTTTCCGGGATGTGAAATTTCTGCCTTTCTTGCTACCATTATTTTTGTACAATAATCTTAATCACAACACATTACTGAAAAAGTACGATAAATAGTTCTGTATGAAACTTCTGCAAAAAAAGTGTAAATTTTTCATCCTTGAAAATGCCCTGAGAAAAGAGCGGGGAGTACGACCATTCAGCTTAAACTACTTCATATAAAGTTTTCCTAAAATAATTAAACATAGATTAAAGTACAAGAAATATGTTTTTTATGAAAATTTCCAATTACATACCATTTTTTTTTCCGGAACTACAAATTTTTACACTGAAACCCAACAAATTGTTAAGTTTTGTAACTTTCATAACAATAAAAAATGCTTAGGCTAAGTTTTTTTTTTAATTTTATATATATAGTATATATTCTATAGCATTTCTTAAAATGCAAAAACATATAAACTTTATATGATGCTTAGACATTTTAAAGTATTGGACGTCTTTATTATTCAACATTTCTTCAATTTAGTTGGTGGATAGTTTTAAAGCATCTAATTTTGTCATGTAATTTTGTACAAATTATGGTTTATATCTCATAGATTGAAAGAAGAATTAAAGGCGTAATTTTGTCTCCAATATAATGTCGTTCAGATTGAAAAATGTTCTACGATGACGTGCTGTACTAGTGACGCTGTTTTATCCGCATAACCAAAATGCCAGTGCTGACAAAATCTTTAAAAACTTTGTGATACCATAATTTTAGCAACCTTCTGATTATCTTTTGTAAGGAAATCTGAAAGGATTTGGTATCAAGGATAATTTTCAGACATTTCAACTTTTACGAAGAACACAACTTTATAGTTTAGATAAATGCATGTTTCGAGTTACCACTGAAAACAGCATTTACCCTATGCAATTATTCAGTCATCGGTGTGGTGATCGTATTGAGACAAATTTGTACATAAGAATGAAATTTATGTATCATAATCAAAGAAACTATCAATTTCTATATTAATTGGTGATTGCGTATTCATTTAACACCATAGACCTATAATAACAGTAGACGGGACAATAGCTTTTTGTGTAGCAAAGATCACTCATAAAATTGTCATGTGACATGAGTAACTACAGTGACAGCAGTAAGCCAAACTGGCCAACATTGAAGTTTTCTCGTCAAGCTCTAAGCTCTGCTTTATTTTACACAGACGATGTTTATTAAGTTCTTTTTAATTTTTTTATTTCTCTTTAAAAAGTAGATTTTTTTGAATCTATTGAAATGAAAGAAATTTTTATCGCGAGAAATAGTGATTAGATGTTCTGTAAAAAAGCTGTAAATTTATGTAATATGTGGATTATATTTATTATTATACACAGGCACGATTTTTTTTTTTTTTTTTTTTTTTTTTTTTTTATGGTTTCGTATTTTTTAAGTAATTATTTTTGTAAAATGCTTATAACTGCTGTATTTAATTCTTTAAATTAAATTAGTTTAAATATATTTAGAAATTCCATGATTTATTTATGAGAGTTAAAGCGAGTATAGACAGATAAACCGAAGTCATAAACACTTTTGAACTTTGTTTGAAAGTGTTAATAACAAGGTAAAAATACATTTCAATAGTTGTAGTGTTTTGCACAAGTTTTGCTTGCTTATCTTTAATTAATAATTATAAAATATTTACAGTCGAAACAAATAATCGACAATAACGCGATAAAAAAAGGTGACTTTTTCACTACTCTTAGTTGTTTCATCTTTTACATACTTTCTTATATTCCCATAATAAAGGAATGCTTCATCCACTGTTATAATAGCCGTATACTTAACATATATAATTCGATTGTAGCATAAAAATTTTAAAAAGGGGCGACTTTCGGTATTATTTTTTATTTTTTTTTTCAGAAAATGAAATTGCATACTCTACTGTACATGTACGCAAATTTTATCACATTTGGCCCATTACACTAAAAACTCTAGCACTTTGAGTATCTCGTTATTGTTTGCTCATCCTGCATACAGTGTGTCCCAAAAGTTTGTAGACAACGGTTTTTTCTTTATTTTACCATTGAAAAAAAAATGAATAAAGATTTCAAAATCATTTTTAATTATAAGCAACATCAAGACAATAATAATATAATACAAAAATATTATATTACAATCACTGACATTGTGATAGAAACTAAAACTGAAAATTTACTGTCCCAAAAGTTTATAGACAACTCATTTTTTTTTTCTTTAACGTTCAAATTTTTGAGCCATTTTTCCTAATCACTTCAAAAACTCGATCGGGCATACTCAAAACAATAGTTTGAAGAATTTTTGACTTTAGAGAAAACCAACTTCTTTCAATTTACAGCATTCGATCTTGAACTGATGCAGATTGACGAAATTAGCATATACGTCACTAGCAAATATTCCCCAAAGGTTATCCATTGGGTTCAGGTCAGGACTTAGGGCTGGCCAGTCCATAACAGTTACTATGTTTTGTCTAGACCATTGCATTGTAGAGTTTGACACGTGATTGGAGCAACTGTCCTGCTGACATATCCATTCTACCCCTCTTAATAAATTTCCAAATAGAAGTAACCGTACTTATAGCATTTTCTGGTAATCTTCGGAACATTGGCGACCTTTAAAAAAAAACAATAATGGTAGTGGTGGTAGTTCCTTTAAAGGAAAATGCTCTCCGCACCATGAGTGAACTCCCTCCTAGTTGTCTGATGAAAAAAGTTTGTGGTTCCTTGCGAAAATTGAGCCAGTAATATTTCCAACCATCGGGGACATCTAAATTGAACTTCTTTTCATCACTAAACAGAACACTCAACCATTCATATGTCCAATTCACATGATTTCGAGCTCACTAAACACGAGCGTCTTTATGCCGTTTTGTCAATTTTGGTAAACAACGTTTTTTGCGATAAGCAAGCGATTTACTTACCTGTAGCCGTCGATGCACCATGGAGTTTCATACTGGAACGGTCATCTCTCTAGAAATTGACCGTACAGGCAGGTTCTGGGTTGTAACTAATCTGAAAATCTTCATATCTTGTCGTTCAGTTGTTTTCTTTGGTCGCCCAGAACATGATTTTGTTTCAAAATTGTCAACTTTTGACAGAATATGGTAAATACCAGTCCTGCTGCGTCCATCTTTTCTAGAAATGTTCACAACTTTCATTCCACGAGCTTTGAAACGATAAATTTTCAAAATTTCATTATTGGAAAACTTAACGTTGTGAAGCCTCTGTACAATCAGTCAAAAAAGAAAAGACAGCTTCGCTTTTATCTCAGAAGACTATTACCTCATAAGTACATAAATTTGGAATATGCAAATTTGAAGATCAATACTTCAATCAGCTTTTAACACCGGTTGTCTATATATTTTTGGAACAGTATTATTTTCGTTTTATTTTTTTATATTAAATTTATATGTGTTTAAAGTTCTTAAAGTATTTCATCATTTATATTACGTCAATACATATTTACATAATTTATTTCTTCTTTTTTCTCGTTTAATTAGCTTTTATTTAAAAAAAAAAAAAAAAAAAAAAAAAAAAACGGTTATCTATAAACTTTTGGGACGCACTGTATACCTTTAATAAATTCCATCCATAAATTAATATATTTTTTTTAAGCGGACAGACTAAAAAAAAAAAAAAGAAAGAAAAAAAATCCTATAACTTTTGTTTTATACATATAGATGAGTTAAGTCGCTTATTTTCCCATTCATGAACCGGACTTAAAAAAGAGGTCAATACCTGAACGACGCCTGTTGCTAATTGTGTAATTCTACTTCGCCTACAACGATTGATTGAAACTTACTCAAACTCTTACATTAATGAATATGCAGACTCTTTTATTTATAAAATTCAATCCCATCACAATGTTGTTTTTAGAGCCCACGGTTATTTATATTCAAGTTTTGTTTCACTTGCTTTATATGGCAGCAAATTTATTAGATTGTGCATAGGAAAATGTAAAAACAAAATTAATAAGAACAAGAAGAAAAAGAAGAAGAATGAGAAATATTAATTTGTTAGAACTTTGGAATTAACAAATGTTGTTTTGATTCTTGAAATATAATAAATTACTTTTTACTACCGAATAAAGAAACGGAATTTTGAGGTGATAATTTGTGTTCATTTTTTGATGGACAAATATCCCGACTCATGGTTATTTTAACAAAAATTTAATCTTGCGATTACATCACTGTTTTACAGTTTTTCGAATTTTTAAATTATTATACAAAGAGCTAATGATTTATCCAGGTATGAATGAACCCTGACCTTCAATAATTATACATTTATAAAATTCTTAATATTAGAGTGTATAATCGAATTTATGTATACAAATAACATATTCTTCTCTAACTTCCATTTGTTACTTATTTGTATTTTGTATTTTTTAAGATAATTTAAACTTTTCAATACGATATTTAAATTCGAATTTATTACTTGAAAATTTTCTTTTAACAACTTATTACTAATTAAATGTTAACGTCAACCTTCAATAATTTTGTACGAATCATTAGTCCGCTAATTTAAATTTATCTAGAACTTTCCAAAAATGCATGGTGAAATCCGAAAAAAGCGAACTATCAAATTACTTTTAGAACTCATCTCACTAATACTCAAATTTTCTATATAGAAGTTTTTTGCTTACTATAATTACATTTTAAGCAAATTCAAAATCATTATTTCTCTCACTACAACTAAAAGTATTTAGAACAAAAGATGGGAAGAACTCCCTTCTGCTTTAATGAGAGACTTCGTTAACTTTAAGCTCGATTGGACATTCAATGATATTCTGAAACTTATATCTAGAAGAAGTTTCAGTACAATTCATTAAAGCATATTCATTTCTGTAAAACTGCTTCTTATAGCATTAATTTATTAATTACTGTAAGATTTCAACTTCCGAAAATTCATTTAAAAAGAAAACTTTCTAAGGTATAGAGCAACTTTTTCCTGACACACAGTCTAAGGTTCAAGTGCATCTGATGGAAAATTGCTGTAATTAATGAGATATTTTTAAAATGTATTTTTTCTTTTTGATAATGTTGGAAATAAGATTTTTAATTCTTTTATACGTAAACATGGAATACTCAGATATACCTCCATGTTTATTTACTTACTTACTTATTTATTTATTTATTTATTTTGCAGAATGTAATTTATAATGATTTCGTTTAATGGTGTATGAAACATAATTTTGCTTCACAATGCGATTTTGAATATAACATGGGCCAAGTTTTCTGGTACAATAATAGCTTCAATATAAAACCGTAATAATAATAAGTTTTCGCCGCAAGAGAGTGTGATTTTCACTAAAATGGTTTTTAAGGTAAAAAGTTTGGTAGTAATACATACATATATGTATATGTATGTATTACTACCATATATGCACACACACACACACACACATATATATACATGTATGTATATGTTATATAGTATATAATTGACTAAATTTTTACTGATGGTACCACTTTTGTTTTATATATATATAGGATTTCTTGTAGTTTCGGTATTGTTACATGATACCTCGATCACCAGTCTTAACTTTTCTTGATTTCATTTTGTGGAATAACGCGAAAATTAAAGTGTATGCTTTTGTTGTGGATGATATTAAAGTATTGAGAACACGGACAGCGTATGTAAAACAGTCACTTGCAAAACCAATGCTAGAAGACGCATGGTTTAAAATTGATTTTCGTTAGTACATGGTTCGAGATATAAAGGAGAAATACATTGAAATTTTGCTGAGAATTTTATGGATAAATGATTTTCAATGGACTTCTTTTTGCTTGATTTTTTTCTTGCTATTTTTAAGGTACAGCATCATCTATGAACAAAATATGAAACTAACTTTTTTATTTAATTAAACAAAACTATTTATCTTAAGAAGCATCGTAATGCAAATCACACTTTAATATGTCATTTAAACAATATATATATCTTAGCGTTTTAAATATGTAAGGAATTTTTTAACCATATATTTTTTGATATATCGCGTCCTTGCTGCACCTAGTGTAGCTGTGTAAATAATTAAATACTCTATAAATATACTCTGTTAATATATTCATTAAATATGCTGTGTAGGAATTTATTAAATAGTTCTCGTTTAAAAATTATATAAAATATATATGCATGATTTACTTATGTATCAAAATCATAATCTAAATCTGCATGTAAAACATCATTTTACATCAGCTCAGGGGATGATATATTTTTTGTAACATTTATGTGCAAGAAAATGACTTTCGTTTTCTCAGCTATTCACGGTTGTTTTCGGCGTCTGATAGATGAAGTCAGTAATTAAAATGTAAATAGTAAATATTCTGAATTATGTTGGAATAGTGCCTTACTGTTCTAAAGTTTAAATAGATTAGTTCTGAATATACAATTTTGTATATTAGTAAATATATATTTGATTCTTATTAAAATGATTTACAAACTGTTTTACATTGTTCATTTTCTTTGCGTCATTGTTCCAAAAATTATTTATGATTTTTAGAGGATTATTTTTTTTTCAGTTTTGGGTTGGGTATAAGTGTAAACGCATCAAGTTTGGGGTTACATTTAGGTCGTTCAAAATCCCTTTTACGGATTCGGATAAGTTCGCGAGACGACAAAAATGTTTTGTTGAGTTAGATTTCGGGTTGGCTTTTAAATTAAGTAGTTGGGCACGTGCTCAGGTAAACCCATATAGGCAAAACTGTATTTGTTAATAGCATAAAGAAAAAAAAATATATGCCGTTAACATTTAAATTTTAAACTTCTTCACACACCATAAAATTACAGACAGCACAACTGGTTTCGAAATGGCGGGGCCTTTCTTCATCAGGTGCAAAAAAACACGCGCCTTGGAGGGAAAAGAGAGATTGAAAGAATGACAAAATCCAAAGGGGGTGGAGCAATCCATCCATCATGCGAGACCAATCAGAGAGGAACACACACACACACACAAAAAAAAAAAGAAACAACAAAAGAGGAGGGAAAGAATAATTAATTTTTAATTAATTATTATTATTATATATATTTATATTTATCTGTTTTATTTTATTATAACTAATATTATAAACATAATGAAGGAAATTATTTAATTGAATTACAAATTTTTCCAGGCTGTAGACAGCAAAGTGGAATCAGATTTTTCATTGACAATTTTATCATGATTAAGATAAATAGCTAAATTTTCTTAAAAAATCCAGTTCGGAAACGCTTTTGGCATGAAAGATAATTTTGGCACGCTTAAGATTAAAACTATGGTCAAATTCCCAACTGTGCTCAGCAATGGAAGATTTAGATATTTCTTGATTAACAACATACCGAGAATGTTCACGTAACCGATATTCAAGATTCCTTTATGTTTGACCAATATAAGATAAATCGCAATTATTACAAGGGACATTATGGATTCCCCACTTTTGAAGCTCGGGAACAGGGAATTTAGTTGAAGGGAATTGGAATTTATTGACATGTTTAACAATAACATGAAAATTGAAACGCTTCAAAACTTTGTCTAATTTTAAACATAAAGGGGGATAAAAAAACAAGACAACTAGATTATCAAGTTTGATTTTATCATCACTGGAAAGAATAGAATTATAAGCTAGCCTACTGAACTTTTTGAAAGTTTATCAATAACAGAAGGTCTAAAACGTCTTTTGATAGCAACAGACTTAAAAAAAAAAAAAAAAAAAAGAGTTATTCTTTAAGAGAAGAAGTATCGTAAGAAATTATAAGGGAACTATACACGTAAGTGTAAAAGGTGCCAACTTTTTGTTTAGCTGGATGATTAGATAGAGCATAGGGAGGGTTAGAAACAGAGAAAAGTTTTCTGTACACAGAGGTTTTAAAAGAGGAATCGCACTTAGTAACTAAAACATCAAGAAAGGGAAGTTAGTTACAATTTTCTAACTCGAAGGTAAACTGAATATGGGGATCAATAAAATTAGCAATATTAAGAATGGCAGTAATATCAAAAGGATTTTTAACAAGAATGAAAGTGTCATCTACCTAACGTAACTAACATTTAAATTTAACATCTTTAATAATTTTTCCTCAAATTTTAATAATCCTCAGAGGAATTTAGACCATTAAGAAAAGCAATATCAACAATATCCGTTGATCCGTTGAAACAGAACGCGCACACCATGAGAGAACCCCTCATTTTTTGTCGACAAAGGAACTCACGAGGTTCTCGTCGTTGGATAGATGAATGGTCTTCAGTGACGAAAAAATATTCCATTTTCTTGGCGCTAATGGCTGGGCATACTATTTTCATGCTCTATGACAAGAACCGCATGGGTTCTTTATTCGACAAAAATCAAGGGGTTCTCTCATGTCGCAGGATACATTATGTTTCTACGGAACAAAGGATGTTGCTGAAATTGCTTTTCTTAATGTTCGACAATGCTCTGGGTATTGTTAAAATATCCTCTAAAGAAATATCCTTCTACATAGAAATATCTTAGAAGAAAACTAGAAACTTCAACAGGATGATGCACCGATACATACCTCCGACTCAACAGAATCTTGGTTTTTGCAGATTCAAGTTTTTAGTATAGAATTGCTAGCATTCAGCCCAGACCTAAATCCAATTGAAAACCTTTGGGAAATACTTGCACGAGAAGTTTATGTCTATGGTTTTTAGTTTTCGACTGTTCAGAAATTAAAGCAAAACGCAGAACAGAGTTGGTATTTATTACAGCCACGCATATTCCAAACACTAGTTTTAAGCATGCCTGATACGATTTTCAAAAAAATTAAAAGAAATGTACTCAAATTTTGAATTTAAATACCAATTACTCGAAAAGTCTTTATATTTTTGAGATAGCATTTTTTTTTTTTTTTTTTTTTTTTTTTTTAACAGAAATTCTGTGAAAACTATACCATATTTTTTTGTTGTAATACACGTATATTTTAATTACACGTGCTTACATTTTTTTTCGTCTATATTGCTTCATTTTATGAACTGTTATTTCAAAAAATCACCTGTTTCTATAATTATTAAACGCACAGTTTTGCTCCTTTCTGAAGAAAAGGAGAACAAGAAATTACAGAATAAAAAATCATGTTTTCAAATTCAGTAAAATCTTAGATGTAAGATATTACTTTAAAGAAGACTCTACGAACTAAAGATTTTGATTTTCATCGAAAATTTCAGGCAGCAAGACCTCCATTAATCTTTTTCTAGCAGAATCTTTTTAAATTATTTATTAAACGATTTTTTAATAGAACTTTTTGAACTGTACTAACTGCAGAATATTTTTCTTTAATAGTATAATATTATTAGAGAAAATATGTTCATAATTCACTGTATTGGTATATAAAATTGATATAAGGTATATACAATTATTTTCTGGAAAATCGTATTAAATATAAAATTTATTAAATAAAAAAAAAAAAAATGTGGGGGGATTGCTGTAAGTTACATTCTTATTTTTTCTGGTTGATTCTATGTATTTTGAACTCTTTTATTTTTTCTGGTTGATACTATGTATTTTGAACTCTTTTATCATTAAATTTTACAATGTGCTTCTGGCTACTTGAGGCTTCCCTTGTTAAGTTTGAACAATCCATCTATTTGCATAACAAAAATAAAATCTTATAAATATTAATAATAAAAAAAATATATATATTTTAAATTTTAATTTTTAATTTTAATTTAGGATGACCGCATTATAATGCTTATCCTTATAGTTGTGCTCTTTGGCATTATTGCTTGTAATTATGTATTCTTAAAACTTAACACTTAATAATTTGACTTCAAAATAAAAATCTTAAAAATTATTTTAATCTTGCTGTTAATACTTCTAAATTATATTAATCTTTCAGTCAATACATCTTAAATAAAAATCTTAAAAATTATCTTAATCTTGCTGTTAATACTTCTAAATTATCTTAATCTTTCAGTCAATACATCTTATATAACTGACTTAATGTTATTATAGCTAACCGAAAGATGGCGCTTGTACTTAGTAGTCTTTAACCTTCATTCTTCAGTCCTTATCTTAAACGATTTAATTATTAATATTTTTGGTACGATTTAATTTAACTCTACTAGTATTAATTTTAACATTATCATTTAATATTACTCTGTGTATTTTATCTTTAATGTAATTGTTCTGAAGTATTTTCGATTAATCGATATCTGTCGAGCTATTATTTTAACTTCAATTTAGGTTTTGGCATCACCCCTTTTTTCCAGTTTGTGTTAACTGTTTTCCATGTGGTTACTCTGCTTATTTCATGTTATTAATCTTATTTCCTTTAAGATTTTAATTAATATTTATTTATCCTTTGTTTTAATTTAATTTTTCACTTTTTTCTCATTCTTTATGGTTTTTTTGCTCATTGATCGGGGCGTGAGATGATATAAATTGCTATGATTAGCAATATCGTTTTACGAAATTATTGCAGCTTTCTCTGCTTTATGAAGTATGCGCCCCTTGATAAGTATATTTCTAATTTTAAGCATTTATATCCAATTGATTATGTGGTTTATTATCTTTTGTCTCTTTCACAAGTTTAATGGTCCATTTTTATTATCCTTCAGGTCGGCGTAAGTATTTTAAGTTAATATGGTAACTCATTGGTTCCTTATCTATATCACAACTTTTTGTGTCATTCTTTCCTCTATGTTAAATTCAGTTCTATATTTTTGTGTGCTGTTATTGTTTTAGTTCTATTAATTGCTAAATTTTAAGATTAAATTTTATTACGTTATCTATTATATATATATATATATATATATATATATATATATATATATATATACATATTATATACTTTTTAAAACAAATTAAAAACGATATTATTGTAACATTTAAATGTGTTGTTCATAAAACTATTATATTTTTGTGTATTATACGGGAAAAAAGTGAGGTTTAAGGAAACTATCGCGTGTACACAAGATACTGTTTAATCTGTTTTTAAATATACAAATATGCAAATGTTACTTATTCCATTAATGATACACAGTGATGTTTTTAAAGTTTTAAAAATTTTATGAAAAACCCCTTATAAGCTTCTAAATCTAACATATTTTTGTTTATTTACTAAGATTGTAAGGGGTTTTTTACAAAAAAATATCTTTTACGAAATGATTGAAATTGTTCAAACTAATTACGCGGCATGTGAAAAAACCCTTATGAAATTTCTACTCATAGAAAATACCAAAAATGTAGCTCGTTCTTTGCCAACAATTTGATTAATTTTTACTCTATTCAAATGATGTTTTGAGAAAAATTGCCCAATATATCTAGCTTTCATACTAAGTAATAAAATTTTTCTATCTTTCGCGCATGTGCCGTGAAAACGTTTCCCATAAAAATGTTCATATTTTATGAGATGTTTAAGATATCTGCATTCCGATTGCAGCATATTACTTCAAAAGTGTTTTTTCAATTTATCTGAAAGTGAGAATAACTCTTGTTTAAAACTCTGTATATTATAAATAAAAAACGCGCTGATTATTTTGGAGTTTTAAAACAAATGCTTATATCTCCGTTATTTAACATGCTATTGTCACACAAATCCATCCACAAAATGTACTGGGTCTATATTAGCATATCCTAAAGTTACAGATCATTTTGTTTACTTAACGATACAGGGTTATCACAAACATTATTTATTTTAATCAATTTGTTACTGGTCCCCTAAAGGTTGTCTTAAACCAATCTTCACTGAGAAACATGAAGAAGACCTAGTTCTTTAAATATCCAATGTTTGAAAACATTTCATCAAGAGATAAGTTTTTAAATTGAGAAAAATTGGTCGTTTAAGAATCTTGTTAAACACTTGAGCAGGAGTGTAACTCAAAATACATGTAATATTCTGTGGTAAAATTTAAACTATAATGTTTACAATAGTTTAATTAGATAAAGAACTGTGTCTTTAATCTGAAAAATTAGAAATAAAGAGAATTTTTTCATACATTTAAAGTCATATATATAATTTTCATTTTGAAAACAGATTAAATAGTTTTTGTTCATTTTTATAATTATATGAACGTTATGAATAGGCAACAGCTTCGAAGCTTAACTTCAAACGGGTTTTGAGATATCAAATATAAAAAGCTGAATCTAGGAAATAAATAAATAAGTAAACCTGCTGAATGTCAAAGAATTTACGGCTTAAAAAGGGTAATAATATATATAATTTTTTAATGCAGTATTAAGTATGTATCAAACAGTTAAAACACCGCTATCAAATTATTGAAGTCCAATCATCTCTTGAAATACATAAAAATTCTCAAATTCGATATTCTGTTCATCTAAAGGTATACTTGAGGCCTTAATGATATTTTATTTTTATTTATTTATTCTTCAGATTAAAATAAACATGTTACATCGGACTTACGTGAATTTGATAACATTTGCGAAATTTTCTAAATTTTCAAAAACTGAGCTTTTGCGTCTAATTATATTTTCTATATATATTAAAAAAAAAAGTTACTGTCACTGCCGTCAAATTTTTTTGTCTGCGACAGCATCTTCTAGCGCAGGGGAGGATCCTTTGCGTCAAGATAGGTGTCAATGTGTTCCGAATACTCCAAGGTAGACATTTCAGCTGTTTAGAAATTTCTATCATTTTAATTAAAGAAGTTATTAACTAAAAACTACAAGTTTATGAAGGTACTCTATTTGCCATTTTGAAAAAAGTTTATCCCAGTGACGTTGTTCTTCTGCCATAAAGTCATTTTACACGGGAGAACTAAAATATGATCCATGGTTGTACGTAGGTAGGTAGATAGGTTGTATTTAACGTCCCACCAGTACTGCGCTATGGATAAATGGCGACGGTCTGGGACGCACCGATAGAGATGTTCCGGAAACATGCCATCACAATTTTGATCCTTTACGGACGGGATCCGCCCCCACTTTGATGATACCCAGAGGTATAGTGTGGATAGGAACATGGAGGACTTATGACATATTTTACGTGCCCCAGCCACCATTAGTGTACACGACGGTCTTTGGCCGGCTCAGGTATCGAATCAACAATCTTCCAATTACGCATTCGGCACTTTACTGACTAGGGTACCACGGCCCGAATCCATGGATGTAAAAAAGAAAGAAAATAAATATCAACTTTTTTTTCTACTTTTGGAAAATTAATTTTCTTATACGGGAAAATTATAATATGATCCATAGTTGTAGGTAGGTAGATAATTAGGTAGGTTATGTTTGACGTCGCACCATTACTGCGCTATGGATAATTGGCGACGGTCTGGGACGTACCCCTACGGATGTTCCGGAGACATGCAACCACAGTTTTGGTCCTACACGAAGGTGATGGCTCCCACGCTTCGGGAGCCCCCAGAGGGATGGAGGGTGGGTACATGGAGGATATTGTGGCCATGACATATTTTACATGCACCATCCCCATTAGTGTACACGACGGTCTTTTGCCTACTCAAGAACCGAACCCGCAATCTTCCAATTACGAGCTCGGCGCTCTACCGACTGGAGTACCGCGGTCCGGATCTAATGTTGTAAAAAAATTAATGAAAGGGGTCATATACTAAAGCTGTAATGTAAAATGGTCTAGATATTATGAATTTCTTTCTATTAAAAAAAATTATCTATATAAATATTATATATTTCAATTTGACATTGAATATGAGGATTTCCATAATAATTTTATGCTTTTGTCTTGTAATATGTACTAATAATATTCCTTTTCAGTGAAAGAAAGCAGCGAATAGGCGGGCAGAGCTCTGCATGTGTTAATAAGTAAAGCGAGTCGGTTGGGGGAGGCGAAGCCTCCCTCGGGGGCTTGTGAGTGGAGCGAGCAGGAGGCAGAGTCCCCTAGTGAGACATACATAATTCTTACGGAAAATATACAGCAATATTGCTAAAATTGTTGAAAAAATTAAACTCAAAACATGTGAGAAATTGATAGAAATAAAAATCTTATAATTATTTCTTAATTAGTAAAATATTTTGCAGTTTTTATTAAATAGTAGGTTTTTAATTGATGCGTCTATCAACTTAACTACAACCGTTGAAACATGCTTTGATAATTTCTCAAATATAACAACGAAAAAAATAATCTAACAACTTATAAGCAATAATTAGTAAAATTTAAAAAAACTAAACATCTAAAATGTATTTTCGACGTTTAGTTTTCGAACATACACAGTGAAAGAAATTATTAATAATAATGAAAAATTCTATTGCGATATTTTGATACATGTATACGTTTTTAGAACTCCTGAATGGATTTTTGTTGTATTTACAGTGTTGTATATATGTCGGAGTGAACATGGTAATACCTACATACTGTTAAAACATTCTAACTACATTCTAAATGTTTTTACGTATGATAAAGTTCATCATTGCAATCTGTGTAGATTTATATGGCTTACAGTTTTTTCTATGACTTAGAAGTTTTATACAGAGACACAGACAAAAATTATCATTATGGTCTTTATCTTTATTCCCTATGGAATAAAATTATTTAAAATGTAATACCGTTTAAACACTATAGTCGATTGAGGTAAAAAGTAATAAGTTTGTTATGGGTCACCGTCACTTGTACTGTATAGATTTTTATGAATCTAACATATAAAGATTTTTTTCTAGAGACACACACACACACACACACAAAAAAAAAAAAAAAAAAAAAAAAAAAAAAAAGAATTCGTACAATATTTATTTAATTACGTAAAGAAGTATTTGGATGTATTTATGATTATTATTTATTTTATAAAAATTAGCTTATAAATAGAACATAGCTGGAGATAAATTTAAATTCAGAAGTAAAGAGAAGAAAATCTATAAATATTGAAAAAGAACTTAGGCTGTATGGAAAAAAAAAAAAAAAAACATAGATACAGTTTAAAAATTTTTACAAAGCAATATTTAACCAATTTTCCAAACAAGACAATATATGTAATTTGAATTTTCTGTATGCTTACATTGTTAAGTGTGCCAAAACAATGTTATCTTTATTATTGCATATTTTATTTTTGACTGATATTGCAGCGTACTATATGTTGAGAACCACTGTTTTTTATATTTTTGCTTTCCGAACACTATAGTGAGGAAAGTATAGTAATCATGTCAAAAATCCGAATTTGAGATTTTGATGTTTCTATACGTTTCGAGGTCCAATGAGTCCGTTTTCACTATTTTTGCGATGATGTATGTATGTGTGTGTGTATGTATGTGTGTATGTGTGTGTGTATGTATGTGTGTATTCATGTGTGTATGTATGTGTGTATGTCTGTGAGTGAACACGCTAGCGTCTAAACGCTTCGTTCGAATAAGCTGAAATTTGGTACGTATATTGTAAGTCACCATAGTACGAACCCTATAGATTTTGGTGAATCTAGCACTAATAGTTTTTTTACATGGACACAAAGAAAAATTCTTTATCATTATGGCCTATGGGACCAAAATCTTAAAAGTGCGATAGTATCTAAACGCCTTATTCAATTGAGCAAAAAATTTATACACATATTACAGGTTACAAATACTCAATCTGTATAGAGATTTTGGATAGATTTTGGATAGATTTTGGAGAATCTAGCACTTATAGTTTTTTTACAGGGACACAAAGAAAAATTCTTTATCATTATGGCCTATCGGACCAAATTTTTAAAACTGCGATAGCATCTAAACGCCTTATTCAATTAAGCTGAAAATTTATATGAATATCTTAAATCACTGTTGCACTAACTATAAGTATTTTGGTGAATCTAGCATTTATAGGTTTTTACAGGGACACAACGAAAAATTCTTTATCATTATGATCTATGGGCTCAAAGTTCGGTAGCGTTAAGTAAAACATCGTGTAGTATATGGAGAAAAATACTCAAACACTCTATTATGGTTTTCTCTCTTTTGTTTGTTTAACGACTCCTCTTTCTTTACTTTATCTAAAAAACTGTTAATTACTCAATGTTCGGAAAGTCGAGTGGAGTCACTCCAGATTTTTTTTCTTTACATAACCGTTGAAATTTGAGGAATGTTTAAATAAAATTTTTCTTTTAAATCGCTAAAGTCGTCATAAGAAAAGAGGGTGGTGGTGATTAAAACATTTTTTTATATTTTATTTAAATTATTGATAATATAATGTAGTTCACTGCAAAGAAAAAAAATCATGCAGAATGCACTGGTTATTAACACTTTCCAAATGTACGTAATTGTTGTATTGTGTAACTTTCAATGCTCTTTTCCTACGTAACACAACGGACAGACTGTTGTCCTGAAAGGACTAAGGTAAGTTCTGAATAGACTCTATGGATAAACTTCTAAATAGACCGGATAGACTTCTGAATAGCGTAACGGAATACCTAATAAATCTTAAACATTCTTAGAAAGTGTTAAAAATCCTTAATACAAAAGAAAACATTTTAATTGCCGTCCTTAAAGCATCTGAATAATTTAGTGCAGCCCTGTAAATTATGATTTTTATAATAGAAAGTTCTTTAAATGTAATTTATAAAAATGTATGTCCTAAAATGTAATGGTCTGGCATTTGTGTGTGTGTGTGTGTGTGTGTGTGTTTGTGCGTGTGTCCTTTACTGATTATGCAAAATTTGTGAAATACGGTCCTTTTTAAATAAAAAAAATTTTCTTCAATCTGTTGAATAAAAATAACAAACATTTGTACAATTTGTGCTTTTTAAGGCTTTTTAGAACTCTCTATATATGCCTACATATTTAGATTCAATAAAAAGGTTAGTGGGGGACGAGTATTATATTCTTCACTTGCATATATTATTAAACAGACATTTAATTTACTTTTTCTTCATTCCTTATAACCTATTATTAGAACATAATTAGGTTGTAGCATACTGCCCTCGCTATTTTTATATGCTCTTGATAGCATTTTTATGACGAAAACCCAGAGTTAAACATAAAACATAAATTAATGTGAGAAGATTCTTTACTGAAAATATGGGACGTCTGTTTATCACAATGCAGCTTATTTTACCAGACTTCTCAATTTTAGAAATTAATCATATTCACAAACAATAAGAATTAATAATCGACTGAGTCCTTAAATTACAGCGCCGTCAGCTATCTAATATAACCTTGTAAGTTTTTCTAGTGTCTTATCAAACTTTAACATATTATTATAATAAGTCAAATTATTAGTATTTTATTAAGTAAATTAATAAGTATAAAATCTATAAACAAGGCGCTGCCATAATTCGCTTAACTGCATAGGTCTACTTTTAAAAAAATTCGAAATTTTGATTTGATAATTTTAGCTGATACGATATATTTTTTAGTATGCTGAAAACAAAAATGAACCCAGTTTTTCTCTATCAAGTATAGATTTTTGCCAATATAAAAGTTTACCGCCCCGAATATTTCATTTTCGGTAGTTTCTTGTATGATTTCATGGTTAATTGTAATTAATCATTGGAACATGCAGCAAAAGTTACCATATAATTACATTCGTGGAAGATTTATATAAGAAACTGAGTCGAAAGATACATTGTATTCCTAAAAATCTAAACGTGATGGAGAAAAACTGTCTTCATTTTCGGTTTCAGCAGACCAAAAAAACATAAAGATCAGAAGAAATTATCAAATCAAAATTTTATATGCAGACCTATGTTATTACTGTTTATAATATTTCAGTGATATTCAGACATATTCTATAAGATAAAATAAAAAGGAAATAGAAATTTTAATTGCCTCAAAGTTTTTTTTTTCTAAATTAATTTTTTTATATACCGGGTGATCCAAAAGTCAGGACAAACTTTAAAAATGAATAATTCGAAAACGAATCAAGATACAAAGATACGGTTTGCACCAAACGGATGAAAAAGAAACCGGGTTTTGTGTGGCAAAGGAAAAAAATTAGTTCTGTTGGCGACCAACAGATGGCGCTATAGTGTTTTATTTCACCAAAAGATGATTTACAAATGAAAAAAATTTTTGACAACTTACAAGTCAGCTTAATTACAGTTAATTAGTACTACTACAGTAACTGTTCGATGTCCATCATTCAGAAGTACAGCTGTGAGATGATTCACCACATCGTTCACAGCATTTAGTAGCATTTCTTGCGTTATGGCAGACACATTTTGGTGGATAGCATCTTTCAGTGCTGCTACTGATGCCGGTTGGTCGCGGTACACTTTTGACTGCCAAGAATCCCCACAGCCAAAAGTCACAGGGTGTCAGATCGGGAGATCTTGGAGGCCATGCGTGATTAAAGTAGCAACTGAGAATGCGATATTTCGATGCATATATGCTTCGACTACCATTACCTGCTGTAGTTGTTCCTTTTTATATCGTTTGTTGCTTTGCATAATCCTACATCAGAAATACGACAGCGCCATCTGTTGGTCGCAAACAGAACTATTT
This sequence comes from Salticus scenicus, assembly GCA_963930645.1. Classification (NCBI taxonomy): domain Eukaryota; kingdom Metazoa; phylum Arthropoda; class Arachnida; order Araneae; family Salticidae; genus Salticus; species Salticus scenicus. The sequence goes on along the minus strand of OZ005650.1, from coordinate 333,077,405 downwards.
TCTTTTTCCTTGCCACACAAAACCCGGCTTCTTTTCCATCCGTTTGGTGCAAACCGTATCTTTGTATCTTGATTCGTTTTCGAATTATTAATTTTTAAAGTTTGTCCTGACTTTTGGATCACCCGGTATACAATAGAACAAGTGTAATTTTTTCCTTCTAATTTGAAAGTTAGGATCAATTTTCCCTTGTATTTAATTTTGTATAATACTGTTTATCTCACAATAGTTAACATAATAACATTTCATCAGCTTTAGATAATAAAAAACTATCCTTGATAACGACTGTTTTAAAATTACACTTGGCTAATTACTTTATGTTTAATATAATACTTTTCTTTACAAAATTCAATTTTGTGTTATTTTTAAGCGAATGAAATTTCGTGTACGAAAAACTAGAAAATTAACTCATAATTCATCGTCTTGAAGAGCGATTTAAGATTAAATTAATTTTTTTATGTCCTTTTAAACACTCGGTAATCTAATATATGAAGAACAGGGAGCTCATAATCTAAAAATGCATCGGTAGCAGGGACATAAAATTATTTCTAACAACTTTCAGAATTAAAGAAATTAAATTATTTTTAATGAGTTTCTCTAATTGTTTTCTAAATTTCATTTCGAATGAAAGTTTCTCATTTAAAGCGACGTCCATATTAACCGTGTTACTATAAATCATGATTATCTATTTAGTGGGAAGAAAATGAAATCTCGCAGTTGCAAGTTAATTACGGTTGATGTATATTCTCTCTTTTTTCAGCATAATTTTGAAAGACATTTTTTACCAAAATATCATTTAATTTAAAAGTATATATATTTCATATTATTATTGTTATAAATAATATAAAGATATTGCTAGTGATTTTTTTTTTCTTCTGTATTTAGAATTAAAACATTGATAATGATATCTAATGGTTACGACTAAATGGAATTAAAAATAAACAATAAAATTTACAATTATTTTTTTTAATTAATTCTAGCCTTTAAAATTAAATATCTTAATTTAAATATCTTTTAATTAAATATCTGAACAGAAATTTCGATGAAAATTGTGACATATTATTAACATGTTTATTCCACAGATGTTCGCAAAAATAATATCATCAAATAGATTTACAATCACTGAAAAAAAAAAAAAAAAAAAAAAAAAAAAAAAAAAATTCACAAAAGTTGACAATAATTTTTTAACTGGCCTCGCTTACTGATATAAACAATACTTATTTAAACATTTGAAAAAAAAAAATACTGAAGAATGTTACAAATGATTGAAGAATGATTGCAAATTGAAGAACGCTTGTAAATAATTGTTTGTAATATAACAATGATACAATATATTACATCGAAACATATGAAAATTCTTCATAAAAACGTTAAATTTTCTATGTATAAAAAAATATATAGAGAGAGTTATTCATAGTATACTCATTGAAAAATATTGTAATCAACATTAATTTTAAGTAAAATGACTAAAACTAGCGACTTTATCAGTGTCTCCATATAGTTCTTTTATATAATAAATTATAATATGATATATAAGTAACATATTATATCAATCCTGAATGGAATATTCCGTGCAAAATATAAAGTTTGTGTTTCGAAATACAATGTTTTATTTTATTAATCCTCATAAATTTAATCAAAAATACATAATCAACACTAATTTTAATCAAGAAAAATAGAAATAAATCTTTAAGTTTATAGAAATTTTCAATTCGTTAAATACAACTTATATTAGGGAGACGCAGCGTTTCAGTATTTTTTCGTGCGTTTTATTATTTTGTCCCCACTAATTTTGAAATAAAATTCTTTCCAAGATTTCAATGCTAAAATATCATAAAAAACTAGTATGTTGTGGCCACCACAAGACTTCTATATTTTCCTATACATATTCAATCAGTAACAATATAAAAAAAAAAAGAAAAAAAAAATTACGATTTTTTACTTTCTTCTATATGTAATATAGAGAAAGTATTGGATTCGCGAAAATTTTCGACCTCCGTTTTTTGACGGATCTACACGTTTTGGGATGTCCTGAACACGGACTGATAGTTTTTTAAAAATGTCTGTCTGTCTGTCTGTGTGTGTGTCTGTCTGTATCATTTTTTTGTGGACGCTGTATCTCACGAACATATGAATGAAATTTAACCAAACTTGGTATTTAGTTGCACCCTGACATGAACTGGTGCCCATTAGATTTGGGGATCAATAGCTCAACAGGTGGCGCTGTAATCGCATTTTATGCAAATTTTTAACATGGCAGCATAGGACAAAATTCCGTATAAGTGGGCATAATGAGAGTTATTTTAAACTTGTGATTGTAAAATTAATTTGAATTATTGATGATAGTAGTAGTTAACTAGGAAAAAAAATTTGTGCATGGGGGGCATCGGTTCCCCCCCTGGGGGGGAAGTACCCCCCCCGGGGGGGTTAAATTTTGAAGATGGGTATCATTCGAAAGATCTCGTCAATACCTTTAAAACGAATGGTTGAACCATAAATCTGTGATAATTTAAAACAAAGTTATCGATTTTTTTTTTCTTTTAACAAAAAAAAAAAAAAAAAAAAAAATTTTTTTTTTTTTTAAATTATTGTTAGTGATTGAATATGTATTAATTTTCACAAAAAAAGGAAAAAAATTTTTTTTTTTTTTTTTTTTAATATTGTTACTGATTGAATATGTATAGGAAAATATAGAAGAAAGTCTTGTGGTGGCCACAACATATTAGTTTTCTAAGTTTTTTTTTTTTTTTTTTTTTGGTTAAAAATAATACATATTCAATCAGTAACAATATTAAAAAAAAGAAAATGCTAATTTTATTTCTAAGTTTTTTTTTTTTTTTTTTTTTTTTTGTTAAAAGTTTAAAAAAAATCGATAATTTTCTTTTAAATTATCACAGATTTACAGTTCAACCATTCGTTTTAAAGGTATTGACGAGATCTTTCGAATGATACCCATCTTGAAAATTTACCCCCCCCCCGGGGGTACTTCCCCCCCAGGGAGGAAGCGATGTCCCCACATGCACAGAAATTTTTTCCTAGTTAACTATTACTATTATCAATAACTCATATTAATTTTAGAATCATAAGTTAAAAATAACTCTCATTATGTTCATTTATACGAAATTTTGTCCTATACTGCCATGTTAAAAATTTAGAAAACAATTGATCACAGCGCCACCTGTTCAGCGATTGATCCCCAAATGTAATCAGCACCTGTTTATGTCGGGGACCAACTAAATACCAAGTTTTTTTTTAAATTTCGTAAAAAAAAAAAAAAAAAAAAAAAAAAAAAAAAATCTGTTTTTTTTTTTGTTGTTGTTAAAAGTAAAAAAAATGGATAGCTTTGTTTTAAATTATCACAGATTTATGGTTCAACCATTCGTTTTTAAGGTATTGACGAGACCTTTCGAAAGATACCCATCTTGAAACTTTGCCCCCCCCGGGGGGGGGAGGAACCGATGCCCCCACATGCACAAACATTTTTTCCTAGTTAACTACTACTATTATCAACGAGATCTTTCGAAAGATACCCATTGTGAAAATTTCTCCCCCAGGGGGGGGGGAACCGATGCCCCCACATGCACAAAATTTTTTTCCCAGTTAACTACTACTATTATCAATAATCCATATTAATTTTACAGTCACAAGTTTAAAATAACTCTCATTATGCCCATTTATACGGGATTTTGTCCTATGCTGCCATGTTAAAAATTTGCATAAAATGCGATCACAGCGCCACCTGTTGAGCTATTGATCCTCAAATCTAATCAGCACCAGTTCATGTCAGGGTGCAACTAAATACCAAGTTTGGTTAACTTTCATTCATTGGTTCGTGAGATACAGCGTCCACAAAAAAATGATACAGACAGACAGACAGACAGACAGACATTTTCTAAAAACTATTAATTCGTAATCTAGACATCCCAAAACATGTAAATCCATCAAAAAACGGAGGTCGAAAATTTTCGCGAATCCAATACTTTCTCTATATTACATATAGAAGAAAGTAAAGATACTGATATGAAGTAGTGGGGACAAAATAATTAAAAGCACGCAAAAATACAAGAAAGCTGAGACTATAATATCAGTAGACTTGGCGTTGGAATATTAAAATGCGAATAAACTACTACGTCAGAAACGCCAAAGAAAAATATTTGAGATGCATACAGCTGTTTCGGCAGCCTTAAGCGTACCGTTTTCAGTGCAAAAAGAATATTTTACCTTCGCTGGAAAAACAATCTCATAGGGCGATCTCAGATAGAAGATGAAGTTTTGGGTATTAACTATGGTAAATTATTTATATGAAAATAATTATGCGAAAGCAGTGCCAATGTGCTATACCTGCCCTATCTCCATGTAGTGAAATACAAGATTATTTTCGATGAATGTTTGAAAATTTAGAATAAATCTAAATTTTTCCTGACATTTTTATAATTTTTTTTAATAAAAAAAAAAAAAAAATGGTTTATCATAAAAAAGCATGATAAATTTTCCTGATAAGTTTAGGTTGCAAGAACTTGAGTATCTTTCTATTTTAAAACCATATAAAAAGATGTACTTTGTTTCATATCGAATAAAGAATCTCGTACTGAGTTTTTCCTACAATCATGAATATTGTGTTTTATGACTGTACCTGCATCATCAGAAAGTGATTTTGAAGATGATAAACGAAAATAAAGAAATACAATATGGTAGCATTTATATATCAATATATCATCTTAGTAACCCATAAATATGATAATGGAATCTTTTGGAAAGCAATTTCAGATAAGAAAATGCCATTTTCTAGGGATTACATGAGGAATGAAAAGAGCATTTTTCATATTTTCTATTCCTGTTGAAAATACACGAGTGTTATAAAATTTAACGTATTTCATTCTTGATTGATTTGAATACTTATGATTGGTTTTTCAGATAAATATTAATAGAATTTCCAAATTAAAGTTTATATCACAAAAATAATATCAAATATGAGTTTGTGAATATGTTATGTACTCGAAACAAATCGAATACAAAATCTGTTTTTAAAGTCTTTACTAAACCGCAAAAACATATTTATTGAACATGCGCTAACTTACGAGATTAACACGCGATATATTATTTAATGAATGCATGCTATATTGTAAAAATATGTAACTTAAATGTTGTAAATAAGCATAAAATAATGCGATTTCGTAAATAATGGATAAAAATAGGATAACTGATACTTAAAATCTTTATAAAAAATTTCATAAAAACTGCATAATCTTATTTTATCATTTCTTCTTCTTATGTATGTATGGTTATAATTGTCCCAATGATAAAAGAAAGTTTTCAATGCATAAGCAATCGTATTTACTTTTTTTACATCAAATTAAATAAACTAATCTTAAAACAAATATTTCAGTTTTATAGTAATTATATATACATAATTTGTATCCAAAATAAATTTTCAGGCTATACATTAGTTATTTCTTTCTTTCTTTCTTTTTTTTTTCAACATTCACATATTACCGAAATAATTTGAAAAAAAAAAGTATAAAAGAAAAGGATAAAAATCAGTTCTGAAAGAAGTAATAAATAAAGAACTTTTTTCCTGTCTTTATAGTTAATGTATTACTCTGAAACAGAAATGATTATTTTACTTGTCTTCTTGATAGACTAGTAAAATCATAATCTATTTAAACAGTGACTTTATAGAAATACTTGTAAGAAAGGAAATTAGAATCCTATGATATGATAATAATATTAATAATAATAATAAATCTATTTATCATTAAATATCGATGTTTGATCAGTGTACGAAATCACATTAAATATGACTTAAAACAATTGTCAAAAATTTTGGCGGTAGGTAACACGAATCTCGTGTCATGCTTCACATATTTTACTCTATAAAGATTGTGCATAGTCTGATTGTCCAGATCATCAAAAACTATGACACATTACGTGTACTATCGTATTAATAGCAGAATGATAATAATAACAAAACAAATTTTATTAATGTTGTTGATCAAAGAATAGAAATAATACTACCGATGTAAGAAATTGATAATGTAAGTAAGAAAAGTAAAACCTGAGGCATTTGGAAATAATATTTAACTCCAAGCTCTACGGGTATTTATACTTGCCATGCACCCTATAAACTTTTAGCATGTAATTTTAAGCTTCATATCTACACAGATTTTAATCAAAATTAAAATTCAGAGGAGTCACGGGGGAACTGAAAAATTATACAATTTTTACCGAGATCTAACATGATTACTCAACTTTTTACAGTCAATTAACTGACTCTAAATTACTCTCACATTCAACAGATAAGTTATTTGCATTTTTAAAAAAATATTTTGGTTTTTTTTTTATGTATTAAGAATGTATTCATTTTATTTTATATTTTGTTGATTATTTGATTGTATCTGGTAACCCAGATATTTATTTGTATTTCAAGCTTGAATTTTTGAAAACAGTAAAGTTTTCTTAACAATAATAACAGTAATAATAATATTAATAATATAACTAAACATAACTAGAATAAACGTATATATATATATATATATATATATATTTTTTTTTTTTTTTTTTTTTTTTTTTTGCGCATTAGGTAAAGGGAGCATTCTATTGGAATAAAAAAATTAATTTCGAGTTCTCTCCTGATTTACATGTTTAAGTCTCCTGAGTCCAAAAAAGTGTTTTTCGGAAACTGGTCAGTGTGTGTGCTTTTGCGTATAGGAGGAGGAATATTTTGACTATCATATCTCCAAAACTAATCTAGATAAAATAATGCAATTTCATAAATAAGACAAGTCTAGTAAATTTTTCCAACTTTCGGTGAAAATTGAAAAATTCGAAGTGGGACCGTAAGTTTATATCTCCAAAACGGCACAAACGGTTTTCTTCAAAGTTGCTACAGAAACACCTTAATAGATGTCCTTTCAAAAACTGGAAAAGAAAAATGGTTTAGAAATTTGGACAGGCGTCTTATATAAGTACACAAATTTGATGTCTTGCGAGGGCGTTCCTTTAAAAAAGACTGTACTTTTTTTTTTTTTTTTTTTTCGAACTCGTCTCATCAATTCCCTTTCAGATATCTTTTTATATACAGTTATTGTTTACTGGTCAATAGATAGACGTGAACGTTTTGGTGAAAATTGGAAGTGTGGCCGAAAATCGGTTTCTCAAATTGTCTCTAACGATTTTGTTGAAAATTACTACATATATACCCTTTTCTTAGTTATTCTTTCGCATGTATTACTTGGTTATTACAGGAAAATACACTCGTCCTGATTAGATAGGTCAGTTATAGATCTCGGAAATGGGTTTTTCAAAAAAGTCTCTTCCGATATATAAACGTATATTTTTAACTCGTTATGTAAATTCTGTTTTAAATGTCACATTTATCAGTTATCTATTATCAGGAAATTGTGAGGTATCTGTTTTGTTAAATCAATTTTCTCTCATCTGACCACATTATCTCCCTAAAGTGTATATAATACACGTAGTAGTAGTTAATGGAAGTCATGTGGTCGTTACATACCAGACATTTCTCTTTGCTAATTAAAAAATAAAAAATAAAAATAAATAAATAAATCTTTTTTTTTATGCATTTTTCGGCAATTTGCATACAGAGTGTTCCAAACAGATTGGAACTTAATTCAACTTTTTAACTGTTAAGGATAATTTGTCAGTGTAAATTGAGAAAAATGTTTAAATTTATTTAGAAAATAACATTTTGTTAACACACACACACACACACACACACACACACACACAAAGAACCTGCTTTTTCACTTCCAAAGATTAACGCTTTTTAAATTTTTAAACGAGTCATAGGCAATTTTTATGAATTAAAATATCTTTTATCTCCTTCCTACAGAATCATATATATATATATATATAATACTTAAATGTATCGACAAGAGGAACTGAATTCTAGTACAAAATACTCGTGCCATTTTTCGGTATCACTGAAAAAGTTTTTTGCAATGAAATCTGGATGAAAATATATACAAATTGACAATTGAAATTTTTTGATGACAAAGTACTATAACGTGCATTGAAATAAATCACAATTATTCTTAAATAAAGTCTTAATAGACACAGATAAATATTTGTCTGTCTAAGTGACCCTCGTGGGAAACATACAGTCATTGATTTTATCTTATACTGTCTTGCATTTAAGATACACAATTTAAAAAAAAATAGGCACAGATAGATTAATCTTTTATAAAATATATTTAATGATATAATAATAATATAAAACTGGATAATTGTTTTCAAAATCTGATACAATAAAAATTATAAAAAACAACTATGTAGAACATCTATTTAGAATTGTAGACCTGCAAAAAATGTTTAAAACATTTTACTTTGATAGTTTTATTTGATATTAAAAATTAAATCCAGAACACATAAAATAAATGAAAGGTCTATAAAATCATCTCTGTATGTTCATTAGAGCATTATTTAGAGAAGAAAAATAAATTTTAAAATAAATTACACACTTGCATATACATATAATAAATCTTGAAAAGTAATAGAAATAAAAATTGATTTTCGATTAAAAAAAAAAAAAAAAAAAAAAAAAAAAACCTTGGAACACAGTATTTATAAACCAATGCGTAAATGCAGAAAATATAAAACCGAAATAAATAAAAACAAATTGATAATAAATGTAAAGTAATCTCAAAACATATGGAGGCCTTTTTCAGGGGACCTCCCCCCCCCCCCCCCCACACCCATGTAGGGAAGGGAAAATGAGAAGTTTCTGACGAAACGTGTGCTTTTTAGCCAAAAAATACGTTTCTATACTCCGACTTCTCATAGATGAAAGCAAAAAAATATATAGCAAACGAATTCAAGATTAGAATTGAATTAATACAAAACATTAAAAAAGCAATTAAATTTATAAATAAAGTACAAAAGTAAATATATCAATATAAAAATACATATACATATATATATATATAAGGACTAATTTATATGAGACGTAGATTGAAAAAACTGTGAACACACAGTTGAATCACAGTCTGTGAATCACAGAATAATTAACCCTGTGCCAACGAGTGTGGGCAGATAATCTCACTATCTTTTCAAGCCGACTTTAAGCGTTTCTGTAAAATAATATTTTATTTAAAAAGAAAATAAAACATTTTGTATATTCGTATATAACTCCTTAAGTTCAATTGGTAAATATATATACCGATAAAATTTAGAAGATTTAAAACTCAAATACTTAAAACCCTTTTGTTAAATACAGTGAAGTTTTAGAGGAACGGCAAGAGACGAGAATTATTCTCCAAAATACGAATACGATATTTAACGATACTTAAGAAGCGATATTTAACTAGTTTCATTATAAATATAAAAAGCAATTTATCGCTCATGTTAAAAAAAAAAAAAAAAAAAAAAAAAACATTTTTACCTGCCCATATTTACATACAAATCCCTTTTTAAATTGTATTATATAAACATAAAGTATTTTTACATATATTTAGATTACACACATGTTTGTTTTATTTCCTTTTATAAATAAATGTGTAATTTTAACTATACACATTTTTGTTTAATTTCCGTTTATAAATAAATGTGTAATTTTAATTACAACACCTTATTTTCAGTTTAATCTAGGCTAAGCATTAACATAAAACTTAAAAAAAAAAAAAAAAAAAATGAATATATATATGTGTGTGTGTGTGTGTGTGTGTGTGTGTATGTAAGACATGCATTAAAATTGACAAATAATAATAATAATAACAAAATGCACTTATATTCTGCTAATGAAAGCTATTACTTTTACATATTTAATTAACATCAAAACTTTTACACTGCAGAATTATAAAGTTTTACTATATTAAGTTTAAAAGTTTCTCGAAATGTGTGATGTAGCTTTCTTATGAACAGATTTCATGAAGAAGATGCAGTACTATGTAGTCAATAGAAAGTTATTCTTAAGGATTCTGTATTTCGAGATACACTGTTGAACAAAAGGGGTATCTCGATTCCTGCCCTTAATGAGGGCATCAATAATCTGAAACAAGACCGTCCAGTCATTTACATTACGAAAGTAATATTTAAAAGAATTTTAGTTTAATGAATTAAAATTCAAATAACACTGCGCGGCATGAAAATTGACCTCCAACACCATTTTTGCAAATTCTTATGTAAAATGACCCCCCCCCCCCTGATTCCGAATATGACGCCCATTTTGCCCTACAACCCACCGTTTTTTAGCAATGGCTCCCTAATTTTATCACTTTTCGGTGATTTTATGGCTATACATATGAATTTTAGGAGGGGATGGGATTATTTTAAATGATAAATATCTTCTGAGGGGCTACAAAGTTGGACAATTCTAAAACATTTGCGATAAGGGGAAAATGTAGGAGGGGATTTGCCACTGAAATTATGTATTATATTTCTTATATATTTTTTAATATATTATTAGTTTTATTTAATAAACATTACACACACACACACACACACACACACACACACACACACACACACATATATATATATATATATATATATATATATATATATTCTGTTTTTAGTTGTTAAATTAATTCTTTTTCATTCTCCAAATCAAATTCATGGTTATAAAATTACCGTACAGTGATAAAAATTCAGGGAGGGTTAGTGTCCCTAGAAAACGGTAGGTGATAACGCAAAATGAGAGTTATATTCGGATTATGGAGGTCATTTTACATAATAATCAGCAAAAATGGTATCAGAGCTCGATTTTTTTTTTTTTTTTTTTTTTTTTTTTTTCCAGCGCAGTGTAATCATACAAATAATTTTCACGATGCAATTGTTAATTTATTACAAAGTTGTTGCTTATTATATTTACTCGAAAAGGAGAAAATTTTAAAATTTTTATACACAGATTAATTATATTTATTTATTTATCGAAATAGATGAGTGATTCATAAGAGTACAATCAAATGACTTGAGGAAAATTGGCAAAGATTTAGCATTCAACCCGTAGTCCAAAGACATATCATTGTAATTTTGACTCGGTGTAGAGCTTATGTATTCGCTTCAATAATCCACATAGGTATTAATTAAATAGAGGATATTGCAGCCACAACGGATTTTATATGTACCAGCCATCATTAATATATACGACTGTCTTCACTTGGCTCTAGTATTGAACCCAATATCTTTGAATTACGAGCGCTGCAGTCTACTAACCCTAGTCTACTAGTTCAGATTTTAAGCAAAATGTATTAAAACGCCCCCTCCCTATCCCTTCCAGTGTAATAAAATTTCTATACCAAAAAATTTTCAGTGCTCCCTGGTGAGTTCTTCCTGTTTTTTTTTTTTTTTTTTTTGTTAAACGTTAAACAATTGTAACTTTAAAAAGTAAAAATACGCAACAGCTGTGTCAGGTTCAAATAATTAAACAAATTTCAGGTATCAGAATGTTCAGTATTTTTAATACTACAAATTTTTTAACAATAAAATGTACTTTTATTAATTGCCGAAATTCTATAATTAAATACAAGAAAATACTTAAAAATGTTAGTGGTCATCAAAATATACCTTTCTGCAATACCTGGCTCTCCTAAATAATAATAATAATCATGCTTTATTATTGTTAATATTATTATCTCTACTACTTTGGTGGATTAATACTTTGCTCCCAAAAACATTAAGAATTTTAGCAATTTAGTTTCTTTATTGATTTATTTCTGCACTCCTGATAATATTTCTTATTTATACATATATTTAATTATTTTTGCCATACGAAGAATCGGTTAGATAATATTTCGATCGGAATCAATTATTACGTGTATTTATTTATGGAACTTAGCATTAGAACTGTTCGGACGCCACACATTTACATTGGCATGATATTCCAAAGGTCAACAATGAGGGAAATTTTTTATGATTTGAGTCTCTTTTCATCTGAAGAATATTGCTTTTGTAGAAGGCCCACAAAATAGACATATGTATATCAATTTGTCAGAAAACAATTTCTGAACAAGGATGAAAAAAATGAGGAATTGTTGTATGTAGTAGTTTATCATCTCGGGACGTTCTAATCTATCTGCAGTTTACGACATTGCCCACTATTACAATTATTAATCACAAGAAGGCCTAATAATTTTAAAAAGTCTGCTAAAAAAATAAAATTATCTGTGTCGTTCTTACCATTTGATCTTATCGAATAATGACTGATAAATGTTAAATTTGATAAACTGCACCAATATAAATTGTTTTTCAGTCTTTTTTCATGGAGGAACATTTAACTTTTAAAAGAGGAGCATTTTATTTTTAAAATTTAAGTTACTGTTACGAGATAAAAGGAGCTTAAGTTTATTTCATGCAGCTCTAAATTTGTTAAGTTTTATAGTTATCTGATGTTTAAAAGTGAGGTCTTGGTCGAGGAAAACTTCAAGGTGTAGGTATTTGAAATAAAAATGTTTCTAAAAAAAATCTCTTGTTATTTAAAGAAATGCTATGAGTGCCATACTAGATTATTTTGCCTGATAAAATATCGTGCCTTATTATTTTGACCCGAAACAACTATTGCATTCTTTTGCCACATACAGGGTTATCCAAAAATCACAGAAGTAAATAAATATATATATTATTCAAAAAGCATTGTCAGTATAATTATAAGGTTTTCACTGAAATGCACAGAAAGACATCGGATTTTTTTAGATAACAAAAGATCTGTTATCAAATTAGTTTAAAATTTCCGAATCAGATTGCTCTTTAACTGTAAAAATATTTTTTTACAGTGGCACAGTACATTTAACAACGTCAATATGAACTTTAAATCCTCAGTGTGACAGCCATCGTTAATTAGAATTACTACCAGTCGTTGTGTATTGAAAATTCTTCTAAAAAAGCTTCAACAATAGCAATATGGCGTCATTTGATCAGATGGAACGCATAAAGCTACAGTCAGTACTTTTTTAATAATACATTTTTATATTTTTTTCTGTGACTTTTGCATCATCCAATATGTGCTTGCTTATATATTATTATTATTGTTGTTGTTGTTGTTGCTGTTGCTGTTGTTTTTATTTAATAATTTAGCATTTATTTGTTTGAAGAAAATAGATCATGCTTGCCTTTTGTAATTCAGGCTTTGCTGTGCAGCAAAATACTTTCTAATCACGCTTTCTACTCTTAAAGAGACACAACAGGAATTTGATCAAAACGAGTCATCCTTTTTAATTTTAAAAATTATATTTAAATTACGCAGTTCATTTAGTAGCAAATTTTTGAAATATCCGTTTTCTCAGTATGTAAATTATAAGTATTCCGAAATTTAAATATAATATGGAATATACTTCGAATAAAATTTGTAAAATTTTATATGCCTAAATACATGACCTTACATATTTTTATTACTTCCATTACCCGACTTCCATAGGTAATAGAAGTATTCCCTTCGATACAAAATTTCGATATCGAGTTTTTACCTGATATTTTAAGATCTCCTGTATCCAAAAAAGTAGTTTTTGGCAATTGGTCAGTATGTGTGTATGTGTGTGCATGCGGAGAATCTTCTGACTATCATATCGCCGAAACTAATAAAGATTGAACTCCGAAGCTTGAGAATTCAGACAAGTCTTGTGTAAAGATGATTTTTTTCAACTTTTGGTGAAAATTGGAAAACCGGAAGTGGGACCGTAAATCGTACATTAGAAACGGCTTTAATGATTTTCTTCAAAGTTGTTATATAAACATTCTGTTAGACGTCTTTCCTATGAATTTGTTGGTTGGTTCAGGAAACTTGATACGCGTCATCTATAACTAGCTCAACTTCAGGTTTCGCAATGGCTTTCTTTTAAAAGCGGCTGTACGGCATGTTGAAAATTGCCATATTGACTCCCTTTAAAATATAGTATGTAATTGTTGTTTTTCGGTCAACAATTGAGTATGCCTAATTTTGGTAAAAGTCGATGTATCAAAAAAGTCTCTAAAATTGTTATATGAAATCACTTTAGATGTCCTTTCTTATGTATTACGGGGTTGTTATAGGAATGATAACAGTCATCCTAATTAGGTAGGTCAATTTTAGAACTCGGAAACTGTCGAAGAAATTATTTCTACCGATTTTTTTAACTCGCTATGTAAATTATGTTTTATATGTCTTTACATAGGTATCAGCTTTCTCTTACCAGAAAATTTTTAATGTCTACTTTGATAGGTCAAATTTATGTTTTTTGATCACATTATCTCCCAGAACTGTATATAATATGTGTAAGTGTGGGTTATGGATGTCATGGAATTACTTCACACTAGATTTTTTTTTTTTTTTTTTTTTTTTTTTTTAAGGAACAATGGTTCAAGAGAAGAAGAAAAGTAAGATCATGAAGAGTAAAAATCAGTAAAAATTGGCGTTGAATGCTCAAATAAGAATAAAACTTTTTAAGCGGATACCATAAAATGTGTAGTTAGGTTAAATTTATTTAGTTCTAATGCAAAGGAGTCAAAAATGTTATGATGTATGACACCTAAATACACTTGCAATGTATTAAAAAAAATATTGGAAGACTTCTTTGTTTATATGTACCTTAGCATAACAAATTACATTAAAATGAACGATAAAATATTTAATAAGCATATTTTACCACGTTTATGCATGTTTGATCTCTCTTAAAAATATTTTTAAAATTTTACGCGTTTAAAAAAATAAATTACATTTCATTATTATGAACTAAAACGTATTTTAGATATTTATTTACTGCTAACATTTTCAATAGACTTTTAATCATCAATCGAATTTAGATTGTAATTTTTCTTCGAAATGAGTATAGATATCACATAACAGTATTGTAACACAAACAATTGGTAAAACGTCCAAGTGAAGTGCTGGAATCGAACCAACTCTCCTACGCGTAAATGTGATCGATCATTCGAATGGTGGTATAGTCATTCGGTCATGGAGGGCCCCTGAGTTTTGAGATTTTTGGATTAATATTCGGAAAAAAAATTATAAAAAAATTATTATTATTATTATTATTATTATTTTACTTTACCTTTTTAAAATTTTTTGATATTTATACCATTTAACTTAAGTTTGACAAGTAAATATTTTACTATTCAAATTAATTAATTAAAAAATTTCCCCAAACATATAATTTCTAATTGAATGTTAAAGTAAATTATTATTAACTATGGAATAATCATTAGTCAGCTAATTTAAATGCATCTCGAGCATTCTAGAAATGAAATGGAAAATCGAAAGAAGAAAGTAAACCAGCAAATTATTTTTAAAATCTACTCAGACCATACTAATACTCAAATTTTTAGGATCTACCAGACTAATACTCAAATTTTCGATATGTACGCTTTTTGCGTACTATAATTATATTTTAAACGAATTCAAATTCACTATTTCACTTACTACAACTAAACTTATTTAGAACTAAAGATGCGAAAAATTCTTTTAGTTATAATGAGAGACTTCATTAATTTTAAGCATGATTGCACAGTGAATAATTTCTGAAACTTATACCTAAAAGAAATTTCAATTCATTAAAGTACTTATTATTTTGTAAAACTGCGTCGTATAGCCCAGATATAATAATTACTGTGAAATTTTAAATTCTGAAAATTCATTAAAATAATAATAATAATAATTAAATAATAAGTAAAAAAAAAAAGAAGCTTTCAAAAATCTAGTTTTTGTTTTTATTCTAGTATACAATCTAAGCTTTAGGTAACTAGATGAAAATGGTCGTAATTAATGAGACATTTTTCAAATATATTTTCTTATTAATAAGCTTAAATTTAAATTTAAATCTATTGTAAGTGTAAACAATGACATTTCTGACTTTAAAATTAAAGTCAGAAACAACATGTGATTATATTTTCGATCTTTCCAGTATTTTCTCACCTGAAGTTTTTTTTTTTTTTTTTTTTTTTAACACTGTTAATATTTAGGTGATTTCTTATACCTATTACTTATATTTTGCCCCTGAAAGCCGTAGTAATATTTAAAAAATATATTGATGAGTTTTTAGTCAAGAATTTTATAGAAAATGAGTCACCACATATGCAGCATTGATAGCGTGCCATATGTGTTCATATTGTGGGGAGGACAACGGAACGGATATTCATCATCTATTTTACTGTCGCACCTGGACGGATGAGAGAAAATATTTTCTTAAGAAATAAATATAGATACTTTAATTACTTTAGATGGTCCGAATTTTAGGGCCAAATAAGCAAAAACTCCACTAATAGAGCCGATAATAATAACAGCTGATAATAACATCGGCTGTTCATCAGACTCTTTCTGCATAACGGAATGCTTTAAAAGAATAAGATTATGAATACATTTAAACAGTTCTCTGTCTCCGGTAGATTGTAATCTTCATTGTTTTGTGTTTTGGTTTTGGTTTCTTGGAGATATCTCAGGATTAGTACTTCATATTAGTACTTCATACGACTGAATGAAAAATGTATTCTTTAATCAGTGAAATGTTCTCCAAACGTAATAATATGCTGTTTCCTAACCATGCAAATCGAGCGCAAAATTTAGCGCTTAAATAATCAATTTACTCGAAAAAAAAATACACACAACAATTATAAAAGAGGGTGTTACCCAACTATTTCAAAAGTACCTTGGGCTTCTCACAATCAGTATTTCTTCACGATAATGCATTTTGACACAAGGGCGTCTATGTTAAGTTCTTTTGATACACATTGTTATATTTATGTATCCATATTATATTTTACGCATTAATTAATCTGTAAATAACTATTATTTTTTTGCTTGAGGTTAAATTCTATAAAGAATATCTTTGGATTTGTTCTATGCCATGGCCTAGAAAAAATCTCAATTACCACTCTCAATAATCGAAATTGTTTTGCTATATAATGTGGGAAACATTCAAAATTTGAAGCTTACGCTTTCAAAACCTAAACTAACTATTTACAATGTTTGTAAAATGAAATTTACAAGATTATGGTAAAAAAAAAAAAAAACTGTATAATGCCGATACACATTAAAAGAGTAATTGTTTATGAATAATGCCTAGTACTGAACTGAATTTATTTTTTGTAATTTAGTATTGTTTTGGATCTGATATATAAATAGTTTTTATTTCATATACACTGCATAAAAAAAAGTAGACGGACACTTCTTTACAATTTTTTAAAACCCTGTCCTTGTTTAATAGGAAATGTCAATTAAAATTCTTTAACATGTTTATACTTATCAATCTTCATATTTTTGACAGACAAATAAAAATATTCAATATTTATAATTTCAATGTAGGGAAATGCTGAAAAGAGAAAAGATATACATTTGCACAATATATTTTTTTTAAAAAAGTAGTCGGACACTGGTCAAAAACTGCAATTATCTAAGTAGATGTTTCTTCAGGAATACCAGTTTTGCATGTACATGTACATTTGGCATTTTTGCCAATTGCTAACGTGCTTGATAAGATGGTTTTACGTAGTTAAATTTCTTGGAGATGAATGCGCCATGCCACGAGGAATTCCTCTAACTGATTACCAGAAAGGACAGATTATAGCGCTGAAAAATGTTAATAAAAAAGTCAGAGAAATTAGTAGGCTACTTCTAATAAGCAAAAGTAGCATCAGCGATTTTCTACGTGCTCCTGAAGCCCATGGCGTAAAGAAAAAGAGTGGCCGGCCAAAGAAACTTTCGCTTAGAGACAAAAGAAAATTTTTACTGAGCTGGAAAAAACTGGAGCATCATTTCTCAGAATTCCAATAAGCACAGGAATTACTAACATAACTTCTCAGACAATTTATAACTACATTAAGCACTCAGAGCTCTTTCAGTATAAGAAGCGAAAACATCATCCATGCTGGAAGGATTACCACGTGACAGAACGTCTACAGTGGGCTCAAAACTATATGTCTTGGACTACAGAAAGGATGTAACTTTTTCAGATAAAAAAAAAATAATTTAGACGGTCCAGATGGATATGAATATTATTGGCACAGTTTGGAGAAAGAAGACGAATTGTACTCTACTCGGCAAGTTGGTGTTGGTGGCGTGATGGTGTGGCTAGCTGTTGGCTATGGTGGAAGGACAAATTTAGTGTTCCTAAGTAAGAAGCAGACTCACCACAAAGATTATATTGAAACACTAAGCAGTGAGCTTTTGCCATTTGCGTGTGATCTTGGAGGAGAAAACTGGATTTTCCAACAAGATGGAGCGCCATTACACACCGCTAGCAACGTTAAAAAATGGTTTCATGAGAACAACTTCAATGTTTTACCCTGGCCAGCCAAGAGTCCGGATATGAATCCTGTAGAAAACATTTGGGCTATACTTGTTCATAAAATTTATGAGGGTGGACGCCAGTATGAATCAATTCACCAGATCAAAGAAGCTCTTACAAACATTTGGGAAATTTTCTGTCAAAAAAGACTCAGAATCTCATTCATTCGATGCCTAACAGAGTATACAAACTTATTAAAGCAAATGGGAGACGAACCCTCTACTAAAAACGTTTTATTTTAGAGATACAAGATGTGTCCGTCTACTTTTTTTAAGAAAAATTACAGTGCAAATATGCACCATTTTTGTTTCCTGAATTTTTCCACTACATAATTCAAAAGGATTGAATCTTTATCCAAAAAATAATATTATATGATGTCTCAAGAATATAATTATATTAGAGAAAGGAACTTCATATCTCTAATTAAAGAAATAAACGGTTTTAAAGTATTACAAGAAAGTGTCCGTCTACTTTTTTATGCAGTGTATAATGTGTTTATTCCGCATTTTTTAAAACACACTTGAATACAGAGTAATATTTATTATAACTATGCTTAATATGTGTTTGATGTAAGGACTTTTATTGGTCATTTGCAGAAAATAATAAAGAGAATTACTTAATATTAAATATAAGAAGGTATTATTTATTTTAATAATATTATGCAAGAATAACGATTTGTTTCGATGTAAGTTATTACAAAAACAAAAGCATAAATCAATTTTTATTCAGTCATTTTTTTTTTGTACGGATAAGTACACGGACCTTCTTTTCTATATAAAATCTAATGTTTTTATCTCACCTCTTGACTTCACATTTGAATATCATTAAACAGATTTTTTTTCCTTTTTATAATAGAAGTTTCATTACCTTACATGTATCTGTTTAAAGGACCTTCAGGTCCTGATTTTCTTTTTAGACACGACTGCGACCTAATGATGCTGCGGCAGCATCCAAGTTCTTTAACAGTACCGATATTTAACATCTGTATAAATCTTCAGAATTCTCGGACCTAAATCTCATAACATCTTCTTTCGAGACGCTTGGAAGCGCATGACCAGTCGCCAGAAATTGTTCCTCAGCTGCAACCGATACTGCAAGAATATGTGCTTTAACAGCTCTTCATTGTTTAAAAACTCTTTAACAATCTCTTCATTAGAATAGACATGCGTTTTAAATGCTGTATCTCAGTCAGAAGTGATCATGTACCTAACTGTACATTAGGTATGTGACTGTCACAGAGATGTTTCTATCTTCTGTCCAAATGCGCTAAAACACCTTTTCAATAATGAGCTTTTGTATCTTTCTGAAACTTTCGTTTGATTTTTTTGCTCACATGCCCCCTACTCTAAGATTTTAGGGAGCTTATGATTGGATTGTTTTGAAACATTTCTGCATGTCGTTATAGTCGTAAAACCTTTTCGACCTCAGCATTTATGCATTAGGATATAAAAATTATTTAGGAGTTTTACTTTTTACCATGCCGCTATTAACACACTTTTCGAATATAGATCTTTGCAATTGTACCTCTGCAGTTAAATAAAATGAAAGCTATTATTGAAAGCTACAATCTGTTGAATCATAATTTATATAACTGAATGTTGGCAGTAACGATATTTACGCAAATGTATGAAACGTTTTTAAAATAATGTAGTGTGCTTTCAAGTCTTTATACAATAAGAAATGTTCTTGCTGTAGCCTGCGTTTTAGTGAATAAAATTTATAACAAAATAAGTTTAATAAAAATTAAATTTTAATATTATTAGATAGCTAACTCTTGTTCAGTTTCAAAGAGTTTTTTTTTTCTTTTTTTAAATAAAAATTCATTGAATTTAAAGAAAGAAAAACTTTTATTTTAACAGTGATCATAATATTAATAATTTATTTATTCAAATTCTATATCTATATGTATAAATATTAATTTTAAAAAAAGTTAATTGCATTAAATCGTATGTAAATTATCCATACCTGGATTAGTATTAGAACCTTTACAAGAGATAAAATTTAGAAAAAGCTTGATTAGTTCTTAATGAAAAGCTCGATTAATTAAAGCACGACTGAACTTTCAGTAGTAGTATAAAACTTACATGGGGGAAAATTCTTAACGTCAATCATTAATCTACCTAAATGCTCGTAAAACAAAATCCAACAGCATCTGTAAATTAACTGTTGTCAAATTATTTAACTTCGAAACATTAATATAAGAAAAAGAGACGTTTGCAATCTAGTATTTTTTTTTATACTATATATTTGGAATGTAATCCAATTGTCAAAGACAGAAATGAAATCAATAATTAGAGAAAAGATGATAATTTTCACTTTCCAAAGTTTTAATGACATATTTCAATACAAATGAGAAAATATTTTCTAATTTAATATCAAATTATGACTTTACTTTCATTTTGTTTTACAACATCATATCGAATTCCTTTTTAGATTTAATTTCATCATTTTATAGTATCAAAATTAATAATATAAACACATTAAAATTATTTAATGATTATTTTGCCTTTACAGGTTTCCATTTTTTTATTTTTATCCTAAGTATCTTTTATTTGGTTTTAGTTTATAATACATCAAAACCATCTGAGATTCCTAACAAATTTTTAAACGGCATAAAAAAGGTAACACAAACAAGAATTTTCATTTATAATAAAATAAAACGTTTATAAATTCTTATATACGATACCAGTATATTTGTTTGAAATACATTTAAGGCTAAATCAAATTATCTTGTTCTTGTTAAACAAGATTGTTTTAATCCCTTTAACTGAAATGGAAAATGCAGCTTTTTATAAATTTTCAAATATATCGGTGCTTTTAAATATGAAAATTTGACTACGGTGATGTTGGGCATTGTAAAATGTTTTTGCACATCCCTGTAACAGAATTGTAATATTTTACATAAGTATGTTTTAAAACATAACATTACATTTATAAATCTTCCCCAAAAGTTATTAAAATTCAATGCAATAAATTGAAAAAGATTTTTATTTACTTTTTATTTATTTATTTATTTTTATATTTTAAAATTTCTAAAATACCCCCTACAAAATAATTTATATTTGTTTCCTAGATTTCCATTACTTAAATTGCATTATTTATAAAGGTATTAGAAGAATGGAATGACTGCCATATATACCTGATTGAAATATGATACCGCAACTTTGGGGGTATATTTTTAGTTTTAATGAAGCAAAAATTAATTTCCTTTGGGAGAAGACTGTGTGGGCTTTAATAAAAGTTGCATAATGTTTGGGCATCTCTAACGATATACATTCATGGAAATATGACGCAGAACTCTTTCTTTTATTTAAAAAGAAAATATTTCTCCTTTATAAATCTTTTATTGCACAAAAGCTGGCTTAGTTTTGTAAATAATGGTAGGAATTTTATGCCATATTTAGTACTTGAATATGCAAGTATAGATCTTCTATAAATGTATGTATCGACGTTCCCGAGCAATATGGTATTTTAAACCAAAAAAAAAAAAAAAAAAAAAATCAAT
This sequence comes from Salticus scenicus, assembly GCA_963930645.1. NCBI lineage: Eukaryota > Metazoa > Arthropoda > Arachnida > Araneae > Salticidae > Salticus > Salticus scenicus. Next base: position 333,055,694 of record OZ005650.1, on the reverse strand, counting down.
AATTTAGAGTCAATATCTTATAGTCTCGAATGTTAATCAAAACTTTTTCTATACACAATGCCTCCATTAAATACGTGGAAATCTGCATAGCCACCGGGAGATTTTTCGGTCAACAACAGGATTCACCCCTTTGCTTCAGAAGAATCTTTAAACAATTTAGAATAAATGATGACCGGTTTATTGCTCCCTTTAGACTAGAAAACAACGATATTTAATTTTTAAAATGAACTTGGACTGATATGTATAATGTATATCGTATCTTATGCAATCGACAACCATGCTAGTGAAGTTTAAAGAAGTCCTTCTTTCTACTGAGGTCAATTGGACGTACTAATTTAGTCTCCTGTCATACAACGGTATATTTTGAATACGTCTTTGGACCGTATTAGCTAAATTTAAGGTAAATATTTGTAACGGCTTATTTATAGCATATTGGTTATCTCCCGTCTTAATTAGCAGAAAATATCTATACGATGCAAATGATGACAATTCATGTAAAAACTAATTCTTTTTATTTTAAATTTAAACGGAGGAGAGTATCAATGCTTTCCCTTTTAAACAGATCTTAAATCTCAAGAAACTATAAAATAAGTAACTTATCAGACTTGGGGTTACTTTCGCATTCGAAATAGCTCTAAAATTGGTCATGCACACACACACAAAAACAAAAGTTATATGTAATGACTAAGAAATTTATTCTGAATTACTTAGCATCATACAGGAGATTTAACTATGGTAACACCATCAAAACACTCGATTTCGGAAGTCTTATTTTAAAGAAAATAGATAGAGAAAGACTCACTTCATTTTCCGTAATCTATCCATCCTAAAAATACCAATATTAAACTGAACACGAAAAACTTCGCAATTGCTCTTAAATTCGTTCTACATTTCCACAAGAACCAAATGGCAAATTACATTCGAATAATTGGCAACCTTCTTTTACATCAACCTTACAGTTTTACGCTTAACCTGACACTTTTAACGAGACCATTACAATCTAATGCTAGATTTTCTTATATGTTTTGATATTGAATACTATTTTTGTATACTTTCTGTGCTAGAATACCCCCCCCCCCCAGTCTCGTATTTTCTATTATATTTATTCATTTTTTCGCAATCTCCCCATCAATCTCTTACGAACTTTTGGTTATTTTTGTAAAACACGTCGAACACTCTGAGTACTGCACAATAAGTATAATTCCTGTTTACTCTCAGTCGATGTTTGTTTTTTGGAGCAAGCTGACTTTATTATTGATACTTTCAAACGCTCTGAATCAATAGATAGCCTACTTGTAGAAATTTGCTGTGCATGTTTGCCTGGACTTTTAAGAAAATTATATATGACCGTTCATGATAATTTAGATTTGCCACAATTTAACGAGCAGTAAGTCCTGAAATTTTAAAAGCAACCACTTTCTCCTTCTTAAACTCTGAAACTTTAGTACCTAGCGGCATGACTGCAAAAATATACTATGACTTTTCCAATTACTTACTAAGTAATTATATCATCTCGCAGTGCCATGTCCAGAACAAAAAACATACAAGTTTTGTAACTTAGAACTCATAAACGCTGTTGTCCAAAACCCAAAATCATTTCATGAATAGGAATTTTTCATATATTTCTATAAAAACTAATTAAAAATGGCTTCATTTATCATTAGTCTCAAGTCATGAAATTTGCCTAATTTTAAAACCAACTATGGCCAAGATTTGTCAGTTTTCCCCTTGTCCTTATAATTTTGACCACCACTGTAGAATGTCTCGAATCTCATATGTTGTTCGTAAGATCTATTTCCCTCTTTAAATTCCTTCCACCATCAGTCTCCCACTTTCTGTACAGTACGCCGTTTCGAACTTAAAGAGAGTCCCAGAATGCCCAATAACATTTCGTGATGCGGCTCACCGGTGAAATGTCCTGCCACCTAGGTCTGCTACTGGACGTATACTTGAATTGTAGTATTTGTCAGGATCTTCTAAGTGAGCTTGCCTGGCTTCTTTATCGGACAAAATTTTCGATGGCTTCTAAATATTTACTTGGCATACAAATGGAGTTTTCAGTTGATATTTCTCTTCAGCTCTATATCGGTACTTACAATTTTCAAAGCAGAGCTTCTAATACTGTTGTGATCTTTACAGAAGGCTTTTTGGGATTCCTATATCTTCATAATATACGCCAAATCTGATCCAACATCTACGGCATTCGCAAATCAATTGGCTTTTTGAGTCTCGTGATCTCGCATGGCATCGATGAAATATTGGAGGAACCAATCATCACGAGTTTCAGCGCTGCAATCTGAAAAAGCTAAGTGTGACAATCTCTGTACATCTGGTGCCAGCTCCTTTAAATTTTCAACCGCTTTCTGATAACGGGACTTTAATTGGAGAAGGCTATACCCTTTTGAGGACTTTATTCCAAAACACAGCTTCAGCGATCTTGTTAGAGTCTCGAATTCATACCGCTGTTCTGTAGAAAGAGTTTCCAGTATGTCAGCTGTATCTCCCCGTAATGGTGCTGCTAAGTGAACTACTATGGAATTAGGATCCATACATTAGGTTCAGCTATGAAGAAAAACTTTGTCTTACATACTTGCCAAGATCATCTGCCATCATATGTAGAAAGTTTTATTGATTCTGAATTCTGTATTCTTTCATCTTTCTGAGACATCGAAGTTAATTTTTCTTCCAGACTCTCCATCTTATTTTTATTAATATAATAAAATATTCCTTTTAAATTAGGCGTGAGTACGCTTTATACACTCTTATATATTTTTCAATTTATTATGTAGTTAAAAGTTTCAATAGTATAACAAACTGCAGCATAGATATAGGTAAGTAAAGTTTCGCTTACCTGTTAATCTTCTTACTGAAAATTTTTATTTTTCTTACGCTGTATTCTTTCCTTTTAGACCTCTCCACTTTGTCATTTCCTCTTGAATTGAACACATCTTAATCTGAAAATAAATCTAGAAGCATTTTTCAAGTTATTCACTAGTTATTAAATATTGAGTAAGAAATTAATTGTGAATGTGAACTTTCTTGATTATTTATTAAAATATGCCTTTTTCAGAGAGCGAGCCAAAGGCTCGTTCTTCTTAATCAAAGAACATACATATACACAACTGAACTCCTTTTATAGAGGCGAAAGATATAAGAGAGGATACGTGTACGTCGAGAAAACCGCAGGGTGTGACAAAAATGCGGAACATTAAGTTTGATACAGCTACATATATACGCATACTGAAAATTAGAGCCTTTTAAATGAAAAGTTCTAGATTAATTATTAAATATGAATTTCGGAGTCTATAATATTCTAACAATTTTGAGTTTCGTTTTCTCACCTTTCCTGCCCTCTGTTCCCCAGCCTTGGGAGGTGAATTCCGAATTTCCTAAAACTAATTTTTAGGTATTGGTGTTTCTTATTTTTTAAAGAAAATATATCACACATGTCTGGTTTTTCCTTCGAGATATGAAAGTTAAGTGAAATAATATTTTGCCCCTACGAGGACACGTATACTCTCTCCTCACTTGGGGGGGGGGGGGAGGGGTCTGAATCCCTTAAATTCCTGAAATTATTTTTAGGTATTTGTGTCTCTTTATTTTAAAGCAAAAATCAAATCTTAGGTATATCTGCTTTTTTTTTTTTTTTTTTCAGACATGAAGAATTTTGTGAAATCATATTTTGTTATTTCTACTTTCTTTGGAAGACGAATTTTGTAAAATCACTTTTTAGAAAGTGTCTACGTCGCAGAAAGAATGATTTCAGTAAATCTCATGATTCTATGTTCATAAGGGTCGTCTTGGCGATGATGAATCCGTCATTTACTCATTCACTTACTCAGTCAGTACAAATGATTTTATGTATAGATTAATAAAACAATAAATAAATAAATAAGACAATATTGAATCAAAACAACGAATGATTAATATTCCTTAGATTTGAATTAGAAAGAAAGAATTCATCATTCAGAAATTAGACATAACAGAAGTTTTAATAATGAATGTATCGCAATAGTGCCATTTAAATAATATATATTAATAGAATTGTATTCCATACAAATAAAAATTGATACAGTCCAACATTAAAATAATGGTGGGTTTTTTGTTGGCCAACGGTTGTAAATGTCGTTTGGCTAAATTGATGGTAGAATGGTTGGCTCATATGCAGTGTTTTATTTGGGCAATACAGTTTAATATTTATTATTTACAATTTTTATTTTTTCTTGCGAATATTCAACATCCTCAACGATATTTTAATATTTGTAATAAAATTATATATTTTCTTTGAAGTTACGTAATTGTTAGAAAGGAACCGTTATCTGCAAATTTATCACATCAATTATTGTTGGATTCACAGCCCTGTTGATTATGGCAATTCAGACATAACTACCCCCAACAAATAATATTCCAACGGAGGGGATAAAAAAGGGAGAGAGAGAGAGAGAAATAAGTCAATTTCTAAAGAAATCAACCTAAAAAGACCTCCCCCCCCCCAAGAAAAAAAAAAAAAAGAAAAAAGAAAGACGTATTTATGTATAAGAACTATCTCATATTTATTTTATATTCTTTCTTTTTTTTCTGCAACTATCTCAACTAACCAAGTGCCAACCACGCGAACTATAAGCTACTGATGGGCCAGTGATTCATGTTTGTAGCATTATTTATCATTAAATTATAATAAAATAATAAATAACTTACAAGTAAGCATAAATGAATAAAACTTTAGGTTTTCGATAAATGGACACATAGTTGGAAAAACAAGGAAGAAAAAAAAAAACTTGCATTATAGCAGTATTTTTTTTTCTCTAATCTGTTAAATATTTTAATATAATTAATTTCGTATAAAAACTATCTCATATGTTTTTTAATTTATTTCATTTTATTATTATTATTTTTTTTTATTTACTACTCATTAAATTAATTCAGTAAGCATACTTGAAAAAAATCAGATTAATTGCGCTAAAAATAATTAAATAAAGAATTATTTTAAGATTTAAAATAAAATTAAGTGATTTGAAATGATACTTTTATAATTTAATGAATACTTATTATATTTTAATACACTTAAAAGTAATTTTAGAAAATTTAATTATTTCTTTTCTCATATTTAATTATTCGGTGAGTAAATTTCTTCTCTGAGAGTTTCGTTAAAGCACCACAAATGATTCTTTAGTTTCTTTATTAATCCAGAAAGATATTAAATATTTTAATATTTAAAATAAAGATTTACTTGAAAGGAATTTTAATGAAATAAAAAATGAAATTTTCTCTATGATGTCTGCTAATAGAAAAAAATTAACGTTATTTGATTCAATAATGTTTATAAAATTTTTATATGTATGCTTAGTTTTAAGTAAAAATACCGTTATGCGTCTTATAGAAAAAAGTAACAAATTGTTAAAAAATAAAATAAAATAAAGGTATTTTATTTCATTGTATTAATTTATTTTATTTCATTTATTTGTATTATTTTATTTTTTAACAAAATATTTTTTAAAAAGTAAATTGATATATTAAAATAAAGTTATATAAATTATGAAATAATAACTAAGAAAATTTTTTAATTTGCAAAATTAGTTATAGATTTATTTCTTTTAACAGCAGATTGTTCGTATATATTTTTAAAGTTTTAAGCAATATAACCTTCTTACTGTAAGCCATCTTTTAAATCGTATAAATAAGTAGATAAATAAAAATAAACTTATACAATTGCATCAACAAAGGTTCAAATTTAATCTAATGTTCATATTATTTTATTATAGTTATTCATTTGTTAATTTTAATTGTAACTCTGAGAATGTAGATTGCATTTTAAAAATGTTTCAATCAATCACTTTTCACAAACGATATCAACGTGAACAAACGAATTATAAGACTTTTTTCCTTCGCTAATTTAACCCTTTAACTTCCAGTGTCTTCTTCTTGATGATGCAAATGCTAATTTCCAACCACAAAAAATCATCCCAGAATTCTTCAGTAAGTAAATGAGTAAATGAAATAAAGTGAAATAAATAAATAATATTTTTTCTCTCTAAGTTATCAAAGTTTACTTATTTATTTATTGTGAAAAAAAGAAATAATATAAATTACTTTTTTCAATTCATTTGTGTCTTTCATTTTAATTATGTTCATCAATTCTAGAGGCTATGCATAATAAATGAGCATAATTATCGTATCCTTAAAAGTTAAAACGTTCCACTTTTGAAAACAAATGTTTAGATATTTAAGTAAGAAAAGATTTATAAAACATTAACATCAAAAATATGAAATATAACATTAAGAATGGAACTATGTTTTTGTAAGATTTATTTTAATAGGTTAAACGTGAAATAAATTTTTACATTTATAAAAAAGGTGTTATGTATCATATTATTTACTGTTCATTTAGAAATCTTTGACAACTTCATGGAGACAGCTCTCGTCCATAAACGAACGATGGAACGAACGAAAGCTGGATGTCGCTGAAAAACACGCAGTTGAAAAACAAAAGGAAATGTTTCATTCCTTCACGTATTTTTTTTTCTCGTCTATATTCTGATAAAAATAACTAGAGGCATGACGCATGTGCAATAGTGTGTAAATAATTATTAAACAAAAACAAACAGTATAACATTTTGGGATTAAAAAAAAAGGTGAACATTTTTTTTTTTTTTTTTGTAAATATTGAACAGTTTACTGCAATGAGATTTTAATTGTTGTAGAGACAACAACTTAACCAGCAATCTGACATTCTTTTTACTCTTCAGAATTTTTTTTTTAAATATGTATCAGCGGAATATATTTCAGTTATAAAAATCAGACATGTTCAGTTTTTTTTTTTTTTTTTATTTATCTGACACATATTAATATTTTATATTGTTATTAAAATTATAAATATAAAGGAGATTTCTAGAAAAACAACAATCTGTATAATTTGTATTTATAATAGAAATCCACAATAGAACATTGAAGAACGACATCTGGAATCCCATTACTTAATTCTTTAATTAAAATGAAGCACAATTACAATAACTATATAAATACCCATTTATATATTTACACCTTTTTCACAATAAAAGAACAAAATATAACAAAATTTACGATACACTAGTCAGGCCACAGATGTATGTTCCCCGACATCGTACAACTACAGTCTCTGACTTCTTACAAACTTCTGAAAACAAAATTATTTAATTTCAATTTATTGGATTGGCAAATATTTAAAATATTGATATAGATATATCCCAGAAGTTTTTAAATTCTTATAAATTTTTTCTGTGTACCATTGTCAATTATGAACTAAATAACAGTATATTAAAGTATTATAAAATTTCAGTTAAAAAATAATTTCTTTTCATAAAGTACAGTAGCTTAAGATATTAAATTTTATTAGGGAAATAAAAAGCAAAGTAATAAAGTTTTAAAAGAAAAAGTGTAAGCTAAAATAAAAATTTAAAATTTTCTATTATAAAAGAATATTTTTTTGAAAAAATAAAAGTTTCAAGTAAAGGATAATAAACTGAATAGAAAAAAAAAAAAAAACTTGATATAGATAAGCTTTTTATAAAAAAGATATGAAAAAGAGTTTATTACGTTTTATTTTATGTGTTATTTAACTTCAAACGTGTATGTATATATATATATATATATATAATAAAGCAAACTGTATTTAATGCACTATTAAGTTTTGTATGCTAATTATTTAAATATCTTTTTGATCATAAATTAATGTGTGTACATTTCTGCATTATTGTTTTTAAAGAATAAAGTCAACTTATTAACCCCTTCCCGAATTATCCCAAGCTCAGTTTGGGCAGGCGAACAAACAAGGTTGCAAGAGTTTCCGTCTGAAGACGGTATACTATGATACCAGTATTCTTTATCAATAATTTCTATCATATTTGTGCAGTAATTTATTGTGATAGAAACTATTGATAAGGAATAGTGCTGTCAGTGATCCTTTTTGAGACGGAAACTCTCACACTGTGAATAAATTGAGGCAGCAAGGGGTTAAAACGTTCCATTTTTAAATCTCTCTCTCTCACTCTCTCTCTCTTTTTTTTTTTTTTTTTTTTTTAACAACACAATAAGTTTAAATTGTTTCTAGTTACCTCAGATTGACATTTTATTATTTTAGAAAAAAGTAATTTAGGCTGTAGACGTTCCTTAGACGTTCCTGGTTACGGGATTACGTGGGTTTCGAAGGCTAAAAAAAAGCTTTTTTTCTCTATTTTTCTTTTTAATAAATAAAAAAATATTCCAAAATTTTCGGCATATAAAAGAGCAACAATAATATATATATATATATATATATATATTTATATATATATATATATATATATATATATACTTTTAATTCATAAAAAAAAAAAAAAAAAAAAAAAAAAAAAAAAAAATCAGCTGATGTATATCTTGTTTACCAGAGACCCCTCAAAAAAGCTGTGGGCACGATTTTTCAAAAATTAATGCACCGTTTTTATTGAAACTCTTCACACTTCTACAAAACGTAATTGACTAGTGTTTTAACGAAGAATTTTTCTTTTCTTTTTTCAGTTATAACTAACTTTTAAAAGGGTTATATGTCGGGTAAAATGCATACCGTTTTTGAATACAGTTTTGCCAAAAATTTAAATTTCAATTTTTCTTGAATTCTTTCATTCAAGCACTAGTCAATTATATTTGGAAGAAGTTTGCAAAATTGCAATAAGATCATTGCAATAGTTTTTAAGAAATCGTGTCCACCATTTTTCTGATGGGTGTCCGGAAACTAGGAACCACCGACTGAATTTTCCAGAAAATTTTACGAAAATTTTATAAATTACTGTTTAAATATTGTACTTTTATATACTCAAAATTTTGAATGAAGTAATTTTTTTTTTCATTATATTTAGAGAGAGGAAAAAAAAAGAATACAGAAAATATGCTTTTACTTTACCTTCGAAACACCTGTAATGGCATATTTATAAAGCATTTAATAACTGAAAATAATAAACCTGAAAGCTTCTAATATATATATATTTTCTGTTTTCTAAAGAAAACTTTTTAAATCCTTTGATACATTTATTTTGAAAATAAATTTCGTTTTTAAATCAGTTTCTCATAAGAAAGTGTTTGAGACGATAACGAAGAATGTATATTTCGCAGCAATGTAAAATATAGTTCTGTATACTGAAAAGCGACATTTTATTAATGTAACACAAAATTTCTTTGAAATTTACATAATAAATCATTTATAAATTTGTTTCATTTATGAATAGCACCTGACAGAGCATTACTAATTTACAGTATTTTGGGGATTTTCATAAAGCAAAAATATTTTTTCACTGAGCAACCTGTGTAAAATTAGCTGTTTCTTTAATAAAAAATTAATTTTGTTTCAGAATGATGTAACTATTATTTTTTGGATACGTAAAATAAAATAATGAAAGAAGAAAATTCTGTCAGAGACGAAATACTTTACATTACAAACTTTTTGTTTGTTTGTTTGTCTATTTTTCCATAGAAAGACATGTGACATTTGTACACTCTCGCATATCTTCCCGTTCACATACCTTTATTGAAAAAAGATTGCGTCTGTTGTCACTAGCCTCTCGTCGTATATTGTTCTGGATAAGTTCGTAAATCAAGGTCCATATCTTTCAATGCTTCGATGAAGCGTTTTCTGCTTTTTAAATTAAAATCTGCTTTAAAATCCCCCACCAATAAATAAAACAAATAAATTAAATTCAAATTTATTTATTTATTTATTTATATTTAAGAGATATTATTTAAAAATAGTTTACTCCATAATTTTGAATTCGAGTGTCTACAAAAAGATTTAGTTAATGGAAACGGCGATAAATATATTTGTGACGCATATAAAAAATATGGCTAATTCAAACATTTTATTTATTTATTATATTTTTTTAAAAACTGTTTTTTGAAAGGTTTGATTTTTTTTCTCAGAATAGCAGACTTTTGTATAACTTATTTTACTGTTTCTTAACGGAACTCTTCACTTACCGTCGCTGGAAGCCGAAGCCGAAGCCAATGTTATTCTACGGGGAAAGTTTCTTTACAAATAACTTATTAACTAATACATATTTTTAAATTCTGTTTTCACATTCAGAAAATTCCCAACTGTTAAATTGACGGACCTTTTTTAAAAATGTATTTTTTTAATTTTTAATAATTTATTTTCAAATTACAAAATGAAAAAAAAATTCACATATTGAAAATTCGTATTTTGCAGCTTCAAAATAAAATATAAAAAATAAAAATAATATTTTTTTAAAAAGGTGCGTCAATTTAACATCTGGGAATTTTCACAATGTGAAAACAGAATTAAAAAATATATATTAGCTAGTAAGTTATTTGTAAAGAAAAATTTCCCATAGAAAAACATTGGCTTCGGCTTCCGGCGGCGTTGAGTGACAAGGGCCCTTAACAATCGTTTTTTAAATATGTAAACTTTTATGATTACCTACATTCATTGTCTAGTCCCTCAATTTAAATAAAAGAAAATTATTACATAATATAAGAAATGTAAGAAATGTATTAATATTATAGTATATATATATATGTATATATATATATATATGAGGCGTTGCGGACACGAAGTGTGAACTCGATATCAGGTCATTTATCTCGATATCAGATCGCCATAGGAGGGCATATACTAAGGGCGAACTCAACACCGCTATCTACTCCTCCTCTACGCGCTTCGCTGTATGATGCAATCCTTTGTTTAGTTTGCTCATAACGCTTGTCTCGTGCAGTGTTTATTTTGTTGTTAATGTTATCGCGATCGTATAGTGTGATGTAAAGGATGCTGCCGATAATAGTGCGTTTACTAGATACTCCAGAAAACGAGTGAAAAATGAGACTACTTGGAAGACTGTGGTGGCAAAAAAGAAAAAAAAACTCTAGCGAAGAATGCGTATCGAGACCCAAGAATGAAGTGGTTTCATCTCGTTAAATCGGTCAGCCGTGTAGTTGCCAGTGTTTTTCAAAGGTAGGCCAAGATAATGTTCATTAGATTTTTAGTGCTTTTTGGGAACTGGGTAGTTATGACCTACAAAATTCCTACTTATCAAAGTTTGTGATAAGCAATGATGTTAAAAAGTCTTTAGTAAAGGGCAAGCCAAGTCGTACTCTACGGCGTCTTGAATACACTGTAGCAATAAACAATGCCAAATGCAGAGTGTGCCATAAAGCATTTTACAGTATGCACGGTATATCTGAAAAACGTGTGCGCAATGCTATTAATAAAACTACTTCAGCTGGAACTATTGTTTTTGACCAAAGGGGGAAAAAGAAAAGGTCGTAAAGTTCCAGAGGTGAAAAAGGCTAAAGTGAAAAAACACATAATATCATTGCCGTCTGTGTCAAGTCATTATAACCGCGCGAAAAATCCAAACCGTAAGCACCTTCCAGTTGGATTAAACATTCAATCACTGTTTTCATTGTACTCTGAATGGCTGCATGAAAACTATCCCGGAACAGAACCCGTCACCATGCATTATTATCGACCCATTTTAAATTCAGAATTTAACATCGGATTTGAACCTCCTAATAGTGACACTTGTAACTTCTGTGATAAAATTGATATCTCTTTAACTAATTAAAAAAAAAAAAAAAAAAAAAAAAAAAATGATAATGAGAAATCGTTGCATCTCATGAAAGCCAAAGCTCCTCAACATCTCTTAAAAACATTTAAAAATGATACCAATGAAGGGACTCTCGCTATCGCATTTGACCTACCCCCTATGAGCCATCCCCACCCCTAAAATGACCAATGGTATTCAGTTTTATAAACGGAAACTTTGGACACACAACTTTTGCATCTATACACTGAAATAAAAAATAATAATTTAAAAAAAAAACCTGCTAAAAGTACAGGAAAAATCTGGCAGCTGGCGTGCCAGTATTTCTCCGTCAAACATACAGTTTAAAACCGTAAAATTGTATCACTGACATATATTTTACACAGGAATCCTGTAAATCAAACAGGTTTTTTGTAAAAGTACAGTTTTGTCCTGTATATTTGACGGAGAAATACTGGCCCCCGAGCTGTCAGATTTTTAACAGTACTTTTAACAGTTTTTTTTTTTTTTTTTTTTTTTTTTTTTTTTTTCAGTGTAACATTAAAACGGGGGACTTAAACGGAAAATTTTTAGAAAAAAAATATTGAATTTTTTTTTCTATGCGTATTACTTAATTCACATTGTAGAAAGTAATCGAAAATTATTAAGTTACTCCTTTGCGTTTTTGTTTCATTTTACATATTATGTATTTTATAAAAAAGCATTAATAAATATTTTGTATTTTACTATTTTGTACTTTTCCAGCAATTAACCTTACTCCATTCGCACACTCTATAAAATTACATATTATTTAAAAGCAAGAAAAAATAACACAAGTGTTTGTATTTCACTTCAACGTATGTAATGCATACTTGATCATACTTTAACATTTGTAGTAGAAAACATTTATAGAACTAATATGAAATTAACGGAGTTGGCGAGAAAAAATATTATAAAAAAAAAAATCTTACTAAATGTAATCATCTTCATTTAAAGCTCAGTTTCATAGTTTTCGATATACTGATAACTATGAATACGCATATCATGAAGTTCAAGTACATAAAATTAATATACTTTAATAGCGCAAAAGCATTTAAAATATTTTACTTAAACAAATGTAAATTTAATATCTACAAGTTTGTAATTTTTTTTAATAGTTTTAATATGTTATTTGGTTATTGATTTGAAACACCAACTTCAACCACTCTAAGTGAGAACTATTTTAGGTTATTTCTGTTTCTAAAAAAAATTTAGGAAACAAATGCAGGGTTGATTTCTCTTTATCCAGTTGAGCCAAAATGTTTTCATTCTTAAAATAAGGAAATCGCATTTTGATAGATCGGTAAACAATCGGAAAAAGTAAAAAGAAAAAGAATTGCGTTTTACAAAATAATGCGCATTGTGTAAGATTTTGATTTCTCGTGTAGGGAAATCAAAAAATATTTTTTTGAGGGAAGGCAATATCGAATCTATATATAACCTTTCTTTTTTCAATAGAAAAACAAAACATCTAACTGATTTCTTTATGCAGCATTTGATATAAAAGATTGAATACGTGCAGCAGTTTTCCAGAGACGTGTAATGGGAAAGATGCAGAAAGCGGGCGAAACATAAATATCAATTTGTTTTCAAAACGTAGTTTTATGTTATTTAATTTTTTAAATAAATTTCTTTCGAAATTCTATAACGGTATGAAAATAAAAAATAAAATATTTATTGTATTAGGATATATATATTCTTAACGTTAGAAATTATTTATAGTCATTAATCAGATGCAAGTAGGTTTATTTAAAATGTGAAACATTTGATTGTTTTTTAGAAATGAGCTAATATTTTTTTTCGGTTTTAATAAATCAGTTTTAAGAATAAGTAGTTTAGAAATATTCTAAGAATAACTACTGTAGGTTTGTGAACAAAATACTTTGTTTTAGCCGGACAGCTAAATGGAAGGGGAAAAAAATGATTGCATTAATTGCAAGAGATCATTGGAACTGTAGATCATAAAAATGAATACCTAAATCCCTACTTTGTTATAAGAAAATAAAAATCTGCAGTGACTCCACTCGACTTTCCTAACATTAAGTAATTAAAGATTGTATAAATAAATAAATTAAGAGAAATAGTTAATTAATAAAAAGAGAAAATTATAAAAGGTTTATCAGTATTTTTTCTTCATATAGTATGTTTTTAAATTTATCGCTAATGACATTCAAATAAATTCAGCCCATAGATAATAATTATAAATTTTCGTTGTATGCCTGTAAAAATCTATAAGTGCTAGATTCACCAAAATCTATAAAGTTCGTGTGAGGTGACCTATAACATGTATATAAATTTTCAGATCAATCGGATGAGCCATTTAGGCGCTATCGCATTTTAAATAATTTGAGCCCATAAGTCACAATGATAAATTATTCTTCTCTGTTTCCCCGTAAAAAAAAAAAAAAAAAAAAAAAAAAAAAAAACTATAAGTGTTAGATTCTCCAAAATCTATACGGTTTGTGCGGCTACGATGTGTAACATGTGTATGAATTTTCAGTTCATTCAAATCTAGCGTTTAGACGAAATTGCACTTTTAGTGATTTATACCTATAGGACATAATAGAAAATAACTTTTATTTGTGTCCCTGTAAAAAAACTGTAACAGCTAGATTCACTAGAAACTTTACGATTCATGGGACGGTGACCTACAGTACGTATATAAATTTTCAGCTTAATCCGATAAAGTATTTAGACGTTGATGATTTCAGCCCGTAGACCATGATGATAAAGAATTTTTTGTTGTGTCCCTGTAAAAAAACTGTAAGTACTAGATTCACCAAAAGCTATAAATATCGAGCAACAGTGACCTTTAACACGTATATAAATTTTCAGCTCAATCTGATAAGACATTTAGACGCTATCGTATTTCGAATAATTTCAGCCCATAGGCCATAATGATAATGACATCTTCAACAGCATGGTAAACCAACTTAAATAAATATTTTTTTGAAACCATATTGGTGACTTTTTACTTACTAGCTATTGTATCCGTTTTCCGTAACATAAATGCAATAGAAATTATGTTTTGTTTGGCGTTGTTCAAATCAGTGCACAAAAAATTATGATATAAAAGGTATAGACATATCTCTTTTAATTATATTCCTTATATTCATCAGCATAAAAAGTTCATCAAAGATAAATATTTCTTTTCGTGCGAAGAACGCGTGCAACAGGTAGTATATATAAGCTAAATAAAATACAGCTGAGCAACACAAATTAAAATTCTATAAATAGAATTATACAAACAGCTTGAGTTTAAATAAAGTTTTGAAAAATCACACAGGTAAAATGAATAACGCCTCAAATTCCAAATAAAGGTATATAATTGAAAGGTATATAAGTACATTAAAAATTATGAAAACAAAGAAGGATTCAAAGCATTAAAATTCATAAATCGAAAAAGTAGTGAAGAGCTGCCTCATTTTTATTATCTGAACATCTTCCACATAACTTCAAGCTCTAGATCTCGTGGAGACACACAGACTTTGGTATCTTTAGGATAATCTATATTAATAAAATCAGTTTTCTGTCTGTAAATTTGTCAAAATCTGCGATATCTTCACAATTTGCACACCATGAAAGCCGAAAATAACTTCAGAAAATTTTGTCTGTGTGTGTGTGTGTCATCGTGTCTGTATGTCTGTAACGCTATTTTTGTCTGGGTATCACGTGAGAACGGATGGGGGGAATCCAACGGCGCTGGGCAGGAATATAATTCTTTACCCAACTTAAAATAAAATCTATCAACCTTTTCTAAATTCTCCCCCCGTCCCCCCCCCCCTTGGGACCAAAAGTCAGAAACACGTTCGTAAGCATAACACGGTTCCAAATTACTTCACACTAAATAAGTTGCACATAGGCGGACTAAATATGAGTACAAATAAAAAATTATCGTTGATTATTTTCAATTTTTAAGGGGAGGGAGGATGAAAATCGATTTTTGGAGGGAAATTTCACAAATTTCGGATTTTTGTGTAGAACTGTACCAAAAATTGAACAAAGATGTTGAAAAAAGCTATGCGATTTTCTTAGGATTTTCAAAAAACATATTTTTAATTTTTTAAGATTTACGATTTTTTTTTTTTTTTTTTTTTTTGTGGGAGACGAGGTTACGAGGGGGCGAATTCGAGACACCCCTTTTAGCGTTAAATTTGTCGTAGGAAATTTTTGAGAGCTGCGGTCACAAAGTTTGGTTCTTGGATTGTTTGTATGTATCCATCCCCTAAAGTAATGAAGTTTTAACGAAATTTCCCCCTCTCCCCTGGGGAGCCGGTAGCAAAAAAAAAAAAAAAGTATGTAAGCATAACTCGGCCCCAAGTTACTTCACGGTGAAGAAATTGCACATGAGGAGTCTAGATTTGAGAATAAATAAAACATTATGTACGATTTTGGAATTCTTGATTCTTACAAGAGGGAGGGGGGAAATCGTTCTTTGGTGGGAAATTTCAGAAATTCCGGATTTTTTACTAGAGCTCTACAAAAATGGTACTAAGGTTTTGAAAACAGCCATGTGGCCTTTTTTAGGATATTTAGAAAAACACATTTTTTTTTCGAGTACTTTTTTTTTTGGGGGGGGGGAGGAGGGGAGCGTTACGGAGGAGTAAATTTGAGACTCCCCTTTTGCGCTAACTTTTTCTTGGAAAATCCATGGGATTAGAGGTCACGAAATTTGGTGTGTAAATTGTTTATATGTATCCGACACTTATTGTAACGGGAGTTTACGAAATTCTCCGCTTACTTCCCCCCTCCTCCCTCGTCTCAGACGGCAATAAACAGGTGTAAAATCACGTTTTCCTGTTTTAATTTGCTTTAAATTATCTTAGAATTGTGAATTTTGGCGTGTGGATCTTGATGACGTGCACGCATTATGTACTTTGGTGGAATTTCGCAAAACTTCGAACTTACCCACTGGGGAAGGGGAAGTAAGAAGCGGGTAAGTTGCTGCCAAAGTCAGTGTGGACCCGGGCTCCTCACGTTGCGAGCGGAAAAAACCTCTACTGAACACATTGGGAACTTTAACTTAGGTTATTAATAATGATATGGTTTTTGACAGCTCATTTAAGTATAGTGCCCTGCGAAGCGAGCAAGGTCTGCTAGTAATTTATGTAAATTTCGAAGTAGCTGATTTTCATTTTACATATTTAATTACATACATATCAGAAGATAGAAGTAAGTTTAAGAACTACATAATAACGACTGATTCAGTATAAAAGTGAACAAAGTATAGGTTGATTTTCATAAAGGTTCCTGAATAGTTACATCACAAGATATTGGGCCAATATGCGAACAAACATGTAATAAATTTAAGTAATATCTCACATAGAACATCTCTTTATGTAAAGGAATTTTTTAGAAATATATTGTTTATGAATTGCTTTTGAAAATAAATTGTCAAACAGTTCAGTCCTAGGATAACACTATTGCTTACTTTTGCTGAGTTATTATTATTTATATCAATTGTTGATTAGTATAAAATAATTCCTTATTTAAATATTTTAAAGTATTAAAATAATTTTTAAAATAATTTTTAATTTTTCTTTAATTTAGTTAAAAATTGTGAAACGAGAAAGGAAAAAAATCTCGATCGCTCACTATGCATAGTCCAAGCCGAAGAATACTGCATTATGACAATGGGCTTATATGTTCAGTTAGGGATTATTTCTTTAATTTTGGCCCATTTACAAAATATCCTCTTACACATCAAATACAATCTTCTTGTTTTTTACATGAGTATTTTTGTCTTTTTTTTTTTCTCTCTGAAGTGAAAAATTGTTATTAGGAGACAGTTCTTAACTTTTCTCTGACTGTTGATATAAATAGCTTAACGTTTCTCAATACGCCGAAAAAGGACTTGAAAGCCAAATAAATTATCAAACATTCAATTTTGGTTTTTATTATCTACATTTTTAGAAGTGTTTTTCCGTGTAATTACAAAAATTTAGTGAACTTTAAAAAATATAAAAAAGAACTTTAATATTGCCCGATTTTTAGAAAATTTTCATATCTATACAGATATAGAAAAATATTAAATTTATATCATACAAGTTTACTCATTTTTTCAAATGAAAAGTTTATAATTTCCCTAAGAAACATGTTGTCATTATTATCTCTTTTTGTTTCTATTCATATGAAAATAAAATATTCACCACAGAGTCATTTTCTTTCTAATCTTGATCTTTTACTGCATTATCAGAAATGGCATTTTTGAAGATGGCAAACGAAAGAGAAGAAACGTAATGCGGTCGCTATTATATATCAATATACAGTCAGAGTAATCAATACATTTGATATCTGAACCTATCAAAAAGCAATTTCAGATAAGAAAAAACATTTTCTTGGGATTAGGTCAGAAATGAAACTGCATGTTTTATTTGTATCGAAGATATATAAACGTAAAAGATCGTATCACTGTTTTTGAAAGTGTGAATGGAAATTCGAAATGAAACTTTAATAGACATTATAATAGAATTTTACGTTACATGTGTTTTAAATAAAACAAAGCATGCATAGTGAAACATAAAAAATAGAATAAGTACGTACAAGAAATCTGGTGTGGCACTATATCTTCTTACAATTATAGAAATTTTATTACAGTTCAAGGTGTAAGATAAGAGATAATGTAATTCAAAATTACCAAATATTTTAAACAACATTTTAAAATAATTTCAGGAGCGGTTTTATTTGGCATAAATTTCTGCATGGGAAGGGATACTGTTCCCTTTAAACCCCTCTCTCTCGTTTCAGTATTGTAGTAACATACATTCTCCATATATTAATGGGTAAGCTTGGAATTTGTGGTGCATTTTTAACACATTAATTATGGGAGTTGAGGATTTAAAATGATATCATTCGAAAGGTATGGTTAGCCAGATGTGCAGAATACAAAAAATTTCTTGCGATGTCAAGAAGGTATTTAAAAATACTTTTATTTTTTAAGTATTTTTCCATTTTTTACACGTAATCTTTTATATTGACAAATACCTAAAGTAGAAAGTTGTTAAATCTGGCAATTTCTGAAAACTCAAATAAAACCATAGACACAGTAATTTAATAATGTAGCCTTATTATATTCTCGATTACAGATATTTTATTCTAAGGTAAAACAGCAATTAGATGGTGAATGAGTAGTATATCGAAAGTTTATACTGTTGAAAATATACACAAGTTAAAAAAATGATTTGATATATCAGAGTTCTATTTAAAAAAAAAAAAAAAAAAAAATCCTATTTTTTCTAAGATCTAACTTCTTTTTTCTTTTCTTTCTTTCTTTTTTCTTTTCTCTTTTTTTTTTTCTTTTCTCTTTTTTTTTCTTTTTTTTTCTTTTTTTCTTTTTTCTTTTCTTTTCATTTTTTTTTTAAATTTTTTTTTTATTTACGCCAGCTTTAATTTAAAGACACATTTTTAAGCAATAACATAATGCATTCCAATTAACTGAAATTGACTACATATTTAAAAACAAAAAATAGATTTATTACTATACGCATGCTAAGTGATCACGTCACTGACCGTCCGTGGGGCCAATCAAAAGATTTCCTATGTTAATCGTTAATTGATTTTTTTTCTTTCTTTTTTTAACGTTAAGGAAAGTTATGTCTCGATTTCAATCCGGTATAATTATACAGAAATTACTGTCTGTGTATGTTAGATTGAGTTTTTTTTTTTTTTTTTTTTTTTTTTTTTTTTTTTTTCTATAAAATACATAAATTTTTATTTTAAATTTCAAGACTCTGGAAACATAAAAAGATAGACTTCCATTTTCGAATATAAACATAAACATTTAATTTCAGTGAAATGAGATTCATTTTTAAGAACCAAATTTGATATGTGTCGTCCTTGGCGAATAATAATAATAATAATAAAAGATCGCCATATTATCTGGCAAACATATTTAATTTCTTTCAAAAATCATGGTTATTTTAACAGCGAGCAATCAATAATATGAAACAATATTTCGTAGAATATAATGTACTACGGAAATATACATCTGGCATGTATGTTTTCGTATTATGTTTTTGATTGCCAAATACACAAAACACCAAGGAAGAACAGATATCAAATCTATCTCAGTTTTGTTTCTAGAGTTTTGAAAATTAAAATTAAAATTTTGTCAATTTGGCAGCAAAATAACTTAATCTAACGCATGTGCACGATGACTAATTTTTAATTATACCCAATTATGGGGCTTAAATTCGTGAAATAATTTTCCTCAATTTTTAATATTATATATATATATATAATCCAATGGATGATTAACATAAGAAATCTTTTACTTTTATCCAACGACGGTCAGTGACGCCACACTTTGCATGTGTATATCTTCTAGATATATGAAAATGAAATTTAAGATTAGGAAAAACTTTTGATTTCCGGTTTTCGATGAATTTACACATTTTGAGATTTCCATGCATTTCAATTAACTAAAATTTACTACTTATTAAAAAAAAAAAAAAAAAAAAAAAAAAAATGAATTTATTACTGGATTCGCATGTATAAGAAGAAAGTAAAAGAAACAGAAAAATATTCGATTTCTGGTTTTCGACGAATTTCCACGTTTTGAGATTTCCTTGCATTTGAATTAACTGAAAGTGACTACTTATTTTTAAAGAAAATGATTTATTATTATATCCTCTTCATATATTAGAAGAAAGTATTAGATTCAGAAAATGTTTAGATTTTCGGTTTTTAATGAAGTTACAGGTTTTGAGATTTCCTGAACTCAATTCGATCATTTTTAAAAAAATATCTGTATTTTTGAGTTCCAACACTGTACTTTATGAACCAATGGACTTAATATAACCGAACTTTATATTTGGTTGGACCTTGGTTTGAATTGGTGCCGATTAGCTTTTGGGATATATCACCAAACAAAGGGCGCTTCCACGTTGCGATTTCCTCTCATTTCAGGAAAGGCTCAGCATCTACAGTGTATTAAACTTAGAGAAATATATTAAGTAAAACTCTACTGATTCACTTTGGCTTATATCGACAAACAATTGGCGCAGTTTTGTTGCAATTTAATTCCGTTTACGAGTTTGCTTTGCTTCAAAAAAAAAAAAAAAAAAAAAAAAAAAATGTCGCGTTTAGACCACTGGGCGATACTAGTATATTTAAATTAATATATATATATATATATATATATATATATATATATTATTCCAGTCATACACAAAAATGTCTCCTCTGCCTCTTTTTGAAACTTATTCGAATAATTTGTGTCATCTTTCATATAGTTATAGAAACATTATAGTTATTTGTTCAAATATTTAGGATAAAAGACGTAATATACTTTTTCCAAATAAAACGAGTTGTTTTAAAATTCTTAAGGGGACGTTAGACATTGAAAATCGTTGAAAATTGTTCTTTGAAATTATAAATTTATAACGAAAGTTTGTACTGGTATGCATTGAAATGTATCATAATGAAATATATTAAAATTTCTCAAAGTAAAATGATTTTTTTTTTTTGATGACCTTTAAAATGCACCATGCGACTGAGTTTTTAAAATTTTCCCTCATTTTTCCTTCATTATAATTTATCAATATATTCTAAACATTTCTGTGCATTACTTTGTGGATTGAAATGTATGTATGTATATATATATATACATATATATATATATATATATATATACATACATATATACATATATTTATGTTAAAATATTAAAAATTTGTTTGATGGTTCTTCATTCAAGCAGAAAAATATTTTTATAAAATCAAATTATCAATCAATCGACAAATTAATGCCTACATATATATTTTTTTGGCCTAATAATGTAGAATCGAGGAAAAAGTAAAAAAAAAAAAAAAAAAAAAAAATCAGTCGCATTGAGCATTTTAAAAAATTTTAAAAATAAACAAATAAATAAAATTTTGATCAGTCGCATTGAGCATTTTAAAAATTTTAAAAATAAACAAATAAATAAAATTTTGATTATTTTTTTTTCCTTTTTTTTTTTTTTTTTTTTTTTTTTTTTTTATATTAATAGTTTCCGGAAAAAAAATATATTTAATACTGATACATTTCAATGATTATGTATACAAATATTCTTAACTCTAGGACAATAATTTCAAAGACTGATTTTCAACAACCGCCATCTTCATCCCCTTAGACAATAATAGAGATTCACAGATAATCTTACTGATAAATTTGAAGAAGTTTCAATACGAATCCTTAACATTTTCTGTAAAACAAAATCTTAATAATTAATTTTTTTACTCTTTCGATATTTCCACTTTTAATTATTTGTTAAAAAGGAAAATATTCCTAAATTCATAGGTTATTTTTATTTCGCATACTTCAAGGTAATTCAATGCAAATGAATGTAATTAGAGAGACATTTTTGAAATTTTCGTTTTCTATTTTAAGACAGTTTAAATGAAATATTTAAAAAATTACTAGAAAAGCGAATATTTTCTAATTGAAATTCGAAATTCAATCCCATTCATTAAATTCTGTTTTGAAATATTTGTTCAAAATATTTTCTTTCACTTACTCATTAAGGGTTAAATGTAATTTTATGTTTACTTATTTCAAATTTCAAAATTAATTTATCTAAATTATTTATTGATATTGTTTGTAGATAAATATCTCAATTCAGAGACAGGAAACCTGATTTTATAGTCAAAATATAATCACAGAACTTGAAAAAAATTCCTTTTCTATTATGCCAAATTTTTAATACAATAATTTGATTTATCCAATTTTCATGTCATCTGTTAATGAAATTTTGAAAAATTAAAAATGTAGCATTTTATAACTATTTCTATATTAGTGAAGGAAAATGTATGAATTTGTATATAATGTTTATAATTAATTATATGTAGGGGAGGTAGGGGCTAATTGTAACACTTTTTAGAAAACTAAACATATTTTTTAATGTATTAAAGTTTTCTTGTTTATAATCAATTTTTTGCATAGAACATATTTATCTACAGTATTCATAAAAGAAACATCGTTAATTTGGTTGATTTTTGCACAAAAATACCTTTTTATGATTTTTTGCCTGCGGGAAATGGTAACAATAAAATCGACAGTTTCTTTTTTTTTTTTTTTTTTTTTGGCATTTATTAATTAAATTTAAAAAGGCAATTAACAACTAATATAAATCTATACCTACCTGGTACACTAATAAGGAATTATGTCAAATGAATTACAGGAAAATAAAGAGAAAATTAAATAACTAATCAACATAAAAGTCAGCCTTAGTCAGAACAGAAGTTAATACAAACATTTTGCAGATTGAGCATTGTAACCATTCTTGTGCTTCAGAGGCAAGGTAGGCATCTCCAGAAGTTAAGTAAAACCACTTCTCTGAATCAGAATCTGTATCTGGATCAGCGGCCGTAGTCTTCGCCTTTTTTTTTTCAGAACATTTTCAAATATAAAAAAATTTCTCCCCATTTGCCATTATTTATTTTCGTAGAGAAATTTATGTTGTATTTTTAAAGTAATGCGTCGTGGTTAAACAGTCTAGAAGTTATTGTATAAAAACAGCGGTAGCAAAAAAGGCATAAATTTCTTATTTCTCAAAAGATCATGAAAAAAAAAAAAAAAAAAAAAAGACGGAGACAACGACCCGTGATCCGGAAAAAATAATTTTCTTTATATTTTTAACCTTTCTTTCTTTTTTTTTTTTTTTTTTTAATTTCTTCCTCTAACATTTCCTTTCTTTTTCTTATTTCTTTTCTCTTTATGTTTGTGTTATTTTTTAATTATCTCTTTCAAATATTTTTCCAATGATTTTTTTTTTTTTTCGGGTGTGAAAATTAAGATGGTAGTTTTTTTTTTTTTTTTTTGGTGTGTGTGTGTGTGTGTGTGTGTTGGCCACTGTTACACTGTTTTCAAGATGAAGCCTCAGGAAGAAGTCTAACATTTAATGAGTGTGTAATACTTGTACCTTTCTCGAGAACTTCAGCTTTAGACAACTCTTATATGTCATGCTCCTTGAAGTTCTTTCAGACTTCATTTTATAGTTCCTCATTATAAGAGAAGAAAAAGAAATTCATAGAATAAGGCATAAAATAAATAATTTGCTTGTTGACATTTAAAATAGAATGTCTAATTACATGGATTGAAAAAGAAGGTCCCAAACATTTTTTTTCAACTTACCCCATCGTATAATTTGTGATTTTTTTTTTTTTTTTTTTTTTTTAATGTAACGATTTATATGAAAAATTAAACATGCATTTTATTACTTAACACATAGACAAAATAAATGGCTATAAACAAATCTTTAAAATATTAATTAACATACCTTTAATCAAAATTCGCGACATATGTTTTATTTCACTAACTAGCTAAAAAGTAGCATATGTACAGAACCTGCCATTAACCATTTCTGCGAAACACTGTTTGTGCTTACATAATAAGGTGCGTCATAAGAATTATGTTTATCGAAATATATAATAAAAAATGTTGCAAACTATTGTGTAAATTGCGTGATACTTCTTAACCCTATTACAACTAGCCCTTAGCTTCCCTACGGAATATTTTATTGTACGTTAAATAAGAATAAAATTGTTGAAAAAAAAATACTTCTCAAAAATTAAGAAATTTTTAACATTAATATATATCTTTTTTTCAACATTAATCATTATTAATATCACTCAGTGATCGAATCTCGACCGCTTTTTTGCAAAGTAGTTGCTTTTTCATAAACGGAAAAAAATGCAACACAGTTGCTCCAATTATTTGTCGATATGCATCAAAGTGAATCAGTAGAATTTTATTTAATATATTTCTCTACGTGTGGTACACTGTAAGGGCGGAACCTGTCCTGAAATGAGAGGAAATCGCAACGCGGAAGCGCCCCCTGTTCGGGGCTATTGCCCAAAATCTAATCAGCATCAGTTCAAACCAAGGTCCAATCAAATATCAATTTCGGTTAAATTAAGTCCATAGCTCATAAAGTACAGTTTTCAAACTAAGTTAGACAGACACTTTCTAAAAGTGGTTGAATTGAGTTCAGGAAATCTCAAAACCTGTAACTTCATCCAAAACTGAAAATCTAAAGTTTTTCTGAATCTTGTACATTTTTCTCATATATGCAGAAGAGAATAGAATAATAAATCCACTTTTTACAAAATAAGTAGTCAATTTCAGTTAATTGAAATGCAAGGAAATCTCAAAACGTATAAATTAGTCATAAACCGGAAATCGATATTTTTTTCGTATTTTCTACTTTCTTCTTATACATGCAGAAGATAGTATTAAATCCAAAAATAAGTAGTCAATTTTAGTTAACTGAAATGCAAGGAAATCTCATAACGTGTAAATTCATCGAAAACCGAAAATCAAAGGTTTTTCCAAATCTTGTAATTGAGAGGTATGTCTTCCAAATCCTTTTTTTTATCTTCTACTTTCTTCTTATACATTCAAAAGCTAATAACAAATCTACTTTTTTTAAATAAGTAGTCAATTTTAGTTAAATGCAAGGAAGTCTCAAAACGTGCAAATTCATCGAAAACCGGAAATCGAAATTTTTCCGTATCTTCTACTTTCTTCTTATACATGCAGAAGCGAGAAATAAATCCACTTTTATAAAAAATAAGTAGTCAACTTCAGTTAATTGAAATGCATGAAAATCTCAAAATGCGTAAATTGATCAAAAACGGAAATCAAAAGTTTTTCCAAATCTTGTACTTCCTTCTTATATATGCAGAAGATATACGCAAGCGAAGTATGTCGTCTCTCACCGTCGTTGGGGCCAAGTAAAAAATTTTCTATTTTAATCGTCCATTGGAATTTTTTTTTTTTTTTTTTTTTTTATGATTAAAAATTGAGGAAAATAACTTCCTGATTTTATCCCCATATTTGGGTATAAATACAAATTAGTCATCGTGCACATGTGTGCACTCTAGAAAGAAAATGGGCATATATTTGATATCTGTTCGTCCTTGACGTTTTGTGTATTTGGCTATCAAAAACGTAATGGGAAAACATAGATGAAAAGTGGAAGTCTGACATTTTATTACTTTCTCTTACCCATAAAGTTGAGAAAGTATTGTTTTTTAGTCAAATTTTCGAAAGTGCGTTTTCGTTATATGTACACGTTTTGAGGTTACCTGAAACCAAAAATTATGTTTTTAGTGGTTGGTCTGTGTGTCTCTGTGTGTGTAGTTTATGTCAACATTCCGTACCAACCGTTCAACTGATGGTGCTGCTATACAACGATTTCCGCAATTTAATTGAAGTCTATTCAGTATAATTGAACAAAACTTGATGCATGGAAAGGCCATTATGAGATATTTTATTGATTAAATTGGATCCATATCCACTCATAGGTGGCACTAAAATATTGTAGTTTTTCACGAAAGCAGGCAAAATGTTATCTACACGGTAAAAATTCACTTCCGTTCAACATTTAGTGAAATAACTCTCTGGGAAGAAAATCGTCTACATTCATAATAGATAAACAATAAGAATAGTTAATTCAGACTGCGTGAATTTGTATAGGAAAATTTTGTAATGGCCACAGCAAACTAGTTTTGTTTGTGGACAGAAGTCTACAAGTGTGTAGGAAACACATATTCGTCTCCTATACAGTTTCAGACATTCAATTCACTCTTGCTCGTTGCCCTGTTATTACCGGTAATTTGCATAATCTTACAAGCATGAAAGCAAATGAGAACAATGCGCTATCTCTTCAATGTTATTAGCAGCGAAAACTGGCCAATGCTGGTAGGATAGATTGCACGAACTTTTATTTTAAAATGGTCTTTTTCAGAAAGAAACATTTGAGTTTACGTCATTAGTTAGTAGTTTATGAAAAAATGTTTAATTTAAAAATATTTTTACTACTGATACTCTATAGAAAATCTGAGTCATAGTTAGAAAAACTAGTTGGCATAGATGGACTCTGCTCAGTTCCCCTTCATATTTATGTTCTCATAAATTTCTAGTGCGAGACATATTATAATCATGTTAAAAGAAATGAATTTGACCAAAGCTTGATACAGTGACAGAATGAAATCGCCGCCGAATAAGCTATCCACCGTTCACTTCTATATAATTATCTCATTCTAATCTATTAATTTATTTTATCAGGGTCAATTCTGTTGTTTAGTTTTCATGCTACTATTTACAATGCAATAATCCTCAAAATTCTTATTTATATGAAAAATTTACAATTTCGCTATGTTGATAAAATCTTAAATTACAAATAATTTACGAGATTTTCCTATTAGAATATTCAATCCTATTCCATTCCTATTCAATCATGTTCAAACAAATATCATAAATGTAATTTTGAAGTTGCCTGATGTATTTACGATCCTCAAAATGGAAGTTTATGCTCAATTTTGCCTATTCTGATATGTTAAGTAAATCGTAAATTCCAAATAACTTACGAATTTTTTAAATTAGAAAAATCATAGTCTATGATATTCATGCCAGTATCCTAAATAATATTTCGAAAGTGGTTTGACATCTTTACGATGAAAATATTATATTCCTCAAGATTGAAGTTTATGTGAAATTTTGCTCTATTCTGCCATGTTAAGAAATTTGTAAATTTCCAATAACTTACGAAATTTTTATATTGGAAAATTCATAGCCATTAATATTCATGCCAGTGTAGAAATTATTTTTCAAAAGTAGTCTGACATCTTTACGATGGATATATCTCTCAAAATTGACGTTTATGTGAAATTTTGCCCAATACTGCCATGTTAAGAAATTCGTAAATTTCCAATAACTTGCGAAATTTTCAAATTAGCATATTTATAGTTACTGATGTTAATTCCGGCATCAAAAATGATATTTTAAAACTGGTCTGACATTATTATAGTAAAAAGTTTCCATTTAACGCACGTTTAAGTGAATTTTTGTCCTATTCTCCCATGTTAAGAAAATCGTAAATTTCTAATAACTTATGAAGTTTTTTAATTCGAATGTTGTAAATGAATAGGATTCTTTCCAGTATCGAAAGTAATATTTTAAAACTCATCTGACCTCTCTGCGATCATTTGTTCGTGAGATATCGTGTACACAGACTAACAAACTAACGGACTAACACACTAACACACTAACAGACACCTTACTGACAGACACCATACAAATTTTGTCACTTTCGGGTTCCTCACACCTGAAAACGTGTAAAAAAGTCAAGAAACCGAGGTCGAAAATTTTCACGATTACCTAAGTTCCCCATACCTATAGTATGATGGGGAACTAAAAAAATAATAATAACTGAGGATTTATTTCGGTAAAGAAAAATAAAATATTAATATATTTTTATACTCTTTTTTAATATTCAACGTGCACATTCAATTAGACACTCCACTATTGCTATTACCAGCTATTTTTAGTCCTGCGTAGACTCTCTTTTATTCGTAGACCGATCTTCTATACATATAATATCACCAACCCCGTCATGTGCCTCAGCTTTTTACTTACATTGCGTCTATCGTTAAT
Organism: Salticus scenicus; assembly: GCA_963930645.1. Taxonomy (NCBI): domain Eukaryota; kingdom Metazoa; phylum Arthropoda; class Arachnida; order Araneae; family Salticidae; genus Salticus; species Salticus scenicus. The sequence goes on along the minus strand of OZ005650.1, from coordinate 333,027,693 downwards.
ATTTATTGTAATACAGTTTCACATGTTTATACAGCGCTAAAAAAAATTCAATGAACAAATACTTTTATGTATATGGAAGCATGTTTTACATAGAATATGATACGAAAATCATTAACCATTCGTTTATAAAAAGTTATAAAAATTCGAATGTATTATATCTAAACTTGAGGCGTGCATTTCAAGTAGTTTTATATATTTTTCCTACCGTGTTAAATTTAAGAGCTATGTAGTGGGTGTATATAATTTATTAACAATATACAAGCCTATCCATAACTAAGTGAATATATATTTTTATATTTATTATAACTAGCAGGCTTTGCCCGCTTCGCTGGACACTAAATTTAAAGGAAACTCTTTTCTATATAGCTTTATAAAAATAAAATAAAATAAATTACTGAAATTGTTCAAAAGTTCGCTCCAGGTCCCTGCTGCATTCGGCAGCGATTTGGTCATCCACTGCAACTCGGGCGCTTGTCCCTATTACCTGCGACAATAGTTTACCAATGAGCTTCCATTTAGGTGCTTATTATATAACAGTTTCGAAATAGATAGTATCGAAAAAATTGGAGTTTCCCTTTTATATTTGAATCCCAGTTACATGTGAACAACACGTGTTGTTCACTTGTAACTCGGACTGGACTCAAATGTAACTGGGTTTAGACAACATAATATTTGCTTTTACATTATTTCATATGTTTATTTTGTTTATTCATTCAACCATTAAATGACAGCAATTTCACGCCAAATATTACAATATGCTGTGACCGGCTACGTCTGTCGCATGAGACAATTAATTTTTTGTGTTTATATATAATTCATGGGTTGTAAACCTGATAGTACAGCCTTAATATAGTTCTCTTTGGCGGCTTTTGAATTTTTGTCACCATTTTAGACTTAATACCTTGTAACAATATGGTATGAGCGCTATTTCTGCCATATTTTAGACAACTAATCTTTTTATGGTTATATATATTTCCCATTAAACATATTTTTATTTATTTATTTAAATATTAATTTGAATTTTTCAAATATTTCTGTTCGACAGCGTGCAAGTGCAGTAACACACAGAGGCTCATTTGTTTGTATGATAAATTAGCATATTGATTATTATATAAAAAAATAAATAAATAGGTAAACATTATCGTGTTGCACAACTTTATTATGTTGCTCCACTGGCGGCCTTTGAATTTTTGTTGCCATATTAGCGATGGATTTTTTTTTTTTTTTTTTTTTTTTATGAAAAGGGGAAGACTATTTTGCTAATAATTTTACCAGACACTTTTTTGTTTATACATAAGTATCCTTTATATTCTGCTTATATTTTTAATGGTTTTTAGGTTTAAAATAGTGCTTGTTGAAGTAAATTTCCTATCTTTAAAACTGCATTTGTTCTGTAAATTTTGTGTAAAAATAAATCATTTATGTTTTTATATATTTGATGCGCTACTTAGATTAAAATGGCTGTTGCGATATTAAATTTCTTGTCGAAAAACGTTCGGTGTACTTCAACACCAAAATTTAAAAAATCGCCCAGCAGGATCTGTTAATGAAACTGATAAAATAAAAATATGGTTCATAGAGTTTAAATAATCTATTTAAAAAAACTTTTAAAACCCAAATTATTAATGTATCGTATCACATACATAGATATAGTAATAATATATAGATTGATCATTGGGGAGAAAAAAGTGATTCCTTTTCACTCGGGAAAAGACGGCGATTCTACCAAAATATGGCAGTCTTTCCCCGAGTGAATACACACGGGAATGCACACGAATGTTTTAGCAAATAAAATTCATGAATAATTTATTTACTAAAGGTGAATGAAAAGCTCCAGATATAGTTTCAAATTCATTCTTCTTTTTTTCCTTTTTTCCTTCAATACCACTTAATGGCTGATTCCAAAGCTTTTTTTTTCGGCATCAAAAATCTTTGCACGATAATATGGGGATAAAAGATCTATATATATTATTATATCTATGATCACATAATTCTTTTCGAAGATAGAATAAAACTTAATTTAAAAAAAAATTATAATAATAACTTTTGTTTATTAACCAAAATAATTGATGAAATTTGAAATGCAAGTTGGTCTTGTGGGGTACAGGCTGTATATTATATTTTTGTAGTCGTGAGAGAAAATTTAAAAGAATTTGAAAACTGCAATTTTTAATCCCACTTAAAAATCATGTGACTTAATGTGAAGCAGATTTTTCATTTTTTTTCTCCTAACGGTTTCCATACAATCTTCTGCTATTGCCACCTAAAATTCATACTTTTGTTAATTTTAAAAAATCTAATTGTCCGATTGATAAGCTGTTTAATGCATCGGATTTAAAAAAATTTTCCCTTTCATTTGCTATCTTATTTGTAACGATGCGACTGATATTTCTAATTTATTTTCTTATCTTCCTGATTTATTTTCCTCATTTTAAATAAATGTACGTTTTTTTTTTTTTTTTTTTTTATTATTATTATTATTTTGTCGAAAAAAAATTGGCAACAATTAAATTATGGATAAAATATTAAAATTTAATTGGCTTATTTATCATAAATTAGAAGGTTATTATTTTCACATTTTAATTAAGAAAAAACTAATCATGCGATTGATAAGCTGTTTAATGCATCGGATTTACAAAAATTTTCCCTTTCATTTGGTATTTTATTTGTAACGATTGGACTGATATTTCTAATTTATTTTCTAATCTTTCTGATTTATTTTCCTTATTTTAAATAAATGTACGGTTTTTTTTTTTTTTTTTTTTTTTTTTTTTTTAATTATTATTATTTTGTCGAAAAAAAATGGCAACAATTAAATTATGGATAAAATGTTAAAATTTAAATGTCTTTTTTATCAGAAATTAGAAGGTTTTTATTTTTACATTTTAATTAATTAAGAAAAAACTAATCAAAAATTCGAAAATCTGACTTCGATGTGCACAATGACCCTTCGGGGGCACCTTTGTGTTAAATCTCGTGACTGTCCGAGCTACCGTTTTCGAGATCAGGGAAATATAAAAATATTGCTTACTTAATAGTATAAGATTGATGAAAGTGTTTTGCTACATTTCCCTTGACCTCGAAAATTATTTAAGGATGATAAGTATTTTTATGTGACTATATAATAAACAAAGTATTGTTTAAAGTGAAATTTCTAACCCTGATTTTTATTACAATTGTGCATTTAAGTTTAATATTGCTTTTAGCGGTTGATCTGTGCGCATATCTGTTTTCAGAATAACAAAATAAATAAGATATAAAATAAAAATAAGTGCATAAATGAAATAAAAATAAATAAATGCTTAAACTTTTTGTTTTAAACTTTATATGAGGTTATCACTTGAAAATTTTGACCATGGTGTGTTAGTTACAAAGAGTGATCTGGATGAACTTTGTTTTATTAACTTCGAATAATTTTTTAATTTATAACAGCTTTATTTTTTTATTTTTTTTTTATGAATGTAGATATTATATTCAAAAGGTGAGACGGGTGGCGTTGCATCTTCCTCACACAAAAATATTTACAAAATATTTACCAAATGATTTCATTTCTTAAAGGTTTTAGAACTATTTTAAAATTATATTCATACACAATATTTTTAATCGTATATTTTAATCTGTAATTGGACTTTGTAGTATTAAAATGCAGGGCAAGAGAACGTCGTGAGTGTTCCTCTCCATTTTTTGTTTAATAATAGGGTGATTTTAACAATATATCACACTCTCACCATTATTTTTAACAATTACTTTCGTCTTATAAAAATAGAAATTCTTTTTTATGGAAAAATTTATATTTATAGATAAGTGATATTTATATTTATAGATATACTAACAAGCGACTTGTAAATTCGTCCCACAGTTACTTTTTTTTATAAAAACAGTTTCCTAAATCAATCGTGGATTTTATCTGACATACATAACTTTTAAAAAAATTTCAAAAAATTGGGATGGAAGTGTATCCCGGCCTTAAGAGGATTTTCTACTTATCGTCTCCGAAAGCTGAAGCCAATGTTATCCTATGGAGTATTTTGCCCTATTATGAATCATTAACTAATACACATTTTTAAATTCCGTTTTCACATTCAGAAAATTCACAAATGCTAAACAGACTATCGCTTTCTAAAAACTGATTTTTTTTATTTTTAAGATTTCGTTTTTAAGCTCAAAAAGGCAAAATTTCACATTGTGAAAATTCGTTTTTTTTTTCAACCTCAAAAAAAAAAAATTAAAAACTAAAAAAAAAAAAAATGAATCTTTAGACAGCGATAAACTTTTTAATAGGGGTTAATTTTCCAAATGTGAAAACGGAATTTAAAAATATGTATTCGTTAATGAGTTATAATGGAGAGAAATTCTCCATAGAATAACATTGGTTTCAGCTTCTGCGGACGATAAGTAGACAGTCCTCTTAATCAGACACGTATTTATATATTAAACACGCCAATGTTCATTAAATGGAACATGGAATTAAAAATTCATTTAAAAATTAAAAATCATGACCACTGACTTGAAAAAATTATCAGATATAATAGAAAGGTTACTTGATTTTTTGAAATAGAAATTACAGTTCAATCATAAAAGGGGAAATGTACAGAAAATTTTAAAAATGACCTGTTTTACCATTTTTTCTTTTACCCCACAGTTTAAAATGTCACATAATTTGGAAAAATAAGCAAATGCTTCTAAACATAGAATAGCATGTTTAAAATAACTAAGATAATTAAATTAAATAAAAATTAAAATATAATAATATTAAACTAATAATATTAAATATAATAATATTGGATTAATAATATTGAATATAATATTAAATTATATTACAATTTTTTTTTACACATTTTAATGATAGAGTTCTTTAAAGTAAAACATTAGAAGGCAAAATATGTAAAAAACAAATTTAAATTACACCCGGATCTGAATTTGGCGTGTAAAAGGTTTAATACAGTTCTGGTAAAAAACAAGAAATGATTAAGGGGTTTCAAGGGCTTTAAAAGCTGTAAAGGCATATTTTCTCTATTTTTTATATAATAAATAGTTTTTTATTCAGAATATTTAGAATAGAAAAGAGCAAAATTGAAATAATATTAAAAAAAAGTTTCATTAAAAATTTTGAAAAATCCAGCCGGTGGAACCTGGTTTCTAGAGACCCCTCAGAAAATAGATAGTCAGGATAATTCATGAAAGCTTTAAGATTGAGCTTGAAGGAAGGATTAATTTTTAAAAAAGGTTGAAACTTGAATTTTTGGCAGAATTGTATGCAAAAACAGTATAATTTTCGGTTTATTTTACCTCCATGTATAGCCTAGGTAACAATAGTTGCAATCAAAAAAAAAAAAAAAGAAAAAGAAAGAGAGAAAAAGAAAATCCTTTATCTTTAAGTACTAGTCAATTCTATGTTGAAGAAATGTGGAAAATTTCAAAAAGACCGGTGATTAGTTTTAGGAAATCATCACTACATCCTATATATATATATATGTAAATTTTATAAATTTCTTTATATGAAAATTTTACAGAATATTGTTTATTTTTTTTTTTTAATGCTCAGAATTAAGAAAAAAAAAGTAAATTAAATAATAATTTTTTTAAAAAACATTTTTTAATACACCATGTTTTTACAACGGACTAAAAAGTATAAAATAATTTCTCCTATCTCCATACAGATATATGTAAGTGTAATAACTCCATATAGAGTCTTCTCAAAATTTGTGATCGTGAATATTTAATAGCTATGAAAATATTTGTAAGATTTAAGGTGAAAAACATGAAGCGCATGCAATAGATTATTGATGCAAGAATAGTTCACCTAAGTCATTAATGATTTTATTATACTGCAAATGATGTGAACTGTTGTGTGAATTTTCTCAACGACAACTACTTCCTGCACTTCTTAGTATTATCTATTACATACGCCCTATGTTTCTCGGTTTAAATCTTACGAATATTTTCATAGCTATTAAACATTAACAATCACAAATTTTCAGAAGAATCTATATGGAATTACAGTTACATATCTGTATGGGTCTAGGTGAAATTATTTTATACTTATTAGTCCGTTTTAAAAACATAGTACATTAAAAAATGTTTTTTACTTAAATAATTATTTTCTATTTTTTAGTCTTGTGTGTGTGAAATTTTGCGATCGATTCTAAACCCCTTGATGAGATTATGACAGAGGTATGTGGCAAATTTATTTCACATTCATTTTATTACAATAGTTCCTATTCTGCATGTTCCTATTCTGCATATTGCTTGGATTATAAAATGCATGCAAAGTTTATAAAGGTGCAACTTTTAAAAATGCATTTTTCTATAAAATTATTTCATTAGACAAATGTCCTCATTTTTCTGATTATAACACTGAACAGAGTCCGCATGCTCAAACATTGCACATGTATAATATTATTTTTATCCTCGCATATTTTACTAATTACATCACTATCGTATCCTTCCGACAAAGTTTAATCATGATTGGTCCAAATTAAAGAAATATTAATATATATATTAAGTTTTTTAAACGAGACTTTTGCATTTATGTTGCTAATTAGACAATGAATAAAAATGCGTAAAATAAAGACCTTGGTGAGAAACGTCCGAGCTACTTCAGTGCAAAATTTCAAATTTCGAAAGGAAGTCCTATACCAAAGCTGTTCCCTATTTGAAAATTTTCTTTTTAAAATCATTAAATCCATCAACTTATCCCACTTAATTCTCAAATGGTGATACTAGGGCGACACATTAATATGTGCGCATGTAATGTACACAGTACGATCACTATGAGAGCAATAACGATCGTATCTCGCCAAATTACAATGTAGCCGAAACAGTATAGCTTTGTTACCTCTTTTCCTTTGTGGTTTTTTAATTTGGTGTTTTTTTAAGCGTATAAGACTTTTTTTTTTTTTTTCATTATTACTTTCTCTTACCCCTACGGTAGAGAGAGAGTATATTTTTAAGGTCAAATTTTCGAAAGCGGGATTTTGTTATATTTACATGTTCTCATGTACCCTGAATACGAAAATCATGTTTTTAGCGAATGGTCTGTCTGTGTGACTGTTATCAGCATATCTCAAGAACAAATAGTAGCAGAAATTCCAAACTCGGAATTCGAAATGTGTATCATATAGGGATGCTACACTAAGTTTTCGTTGAGATGAAGCAAACGGTTCGTGTACAGGGACACTCAAAAGTATTCAAATACATTACGTCTATGGGAGAAATTGCAGGTCTGCACTAAACCAAATGAAACGAATATATATTTTTTTGTAATAGAGGTAGTCAACTGAGAAAAAAATTTTGTGTATGTAGTAGCCTCGCCAGTGGGGAAGTCCCCCCCCCCTTCGAGAAGAGTAAATTTTCATGATGGGTATCTTTCAAAAGAGCTCGACAATACCTTTAAAACAAATGGTTGAACCATGATCTGCGATAATTTAAAATAAAGTTATCAATTTTTTTCATTTTTAACCTTTTTTTTTTTTTTTTTTTTTTTTTTTTTTAAATGTGATATTGAGAATAAATTAGACCTTTCTTTAAATTTTGAGTGTTATACTACTTCTCAAATATGGAAACCATTTGCATTGTCATGGAAGATAATTTTTTTAAATAAAAATTTTAATAAATTATTTTTACTGAGTGAAATTTTATAGGAAAATATAGAAGAAAGTCATGTGGTGGCCACAACACACTAACTATTTGTTGTTAGTGGATGTGCTTTACTAATAATATTTTACCATTTCCAGGAAAGCTGTTCGGGAATTTAAATAAATTCCTCACAGGGATATGGTAAATAATGTATGTTTTAAGCTGTGTCTCTTAGAGTAACTTAAAGACGAATAATTTTAGGAGAACCAAATGTTGTATTTTGAAGTTAATATAAGTTTGGTGCTGGAAAAGTTTGATCAAGATTGATAAGTTTCAATGAATGTTGCGTGTGAAAATGGTCTGTATAATTTTAAGTAGACTTTTAATTTTAATAACAGAATTAAATTCTATATAAATGTAGGTGCATTAATGAAACGGGGAGTTGAGGGGGGTGGTAACCCCCCTCACACAGAGCTAATTATCTTATAAAATTCTCCCGAAGCCTAATTTGAATTGCTTAACATAGATTTACATAACAGTACTCGTTATCTTACCTCTTAATCTCTAACCTGTGTATATAGCATTAAAGTTCAGGGTAAGAGAAGGTCGTGTGAATGACACAACAGATTATTCTTATTTTATTAGTATTTTCGCGTGATTTTTTTTGTTTTCTTTGGCTTTTTTATATTTAGTTTTTATTTGTTGTTGTTGCTGTTCACTGATAACGCATATACAGTCGGCAACAAAAGTATCCCGCACTAGGAAAAATTCCTGTATAAAAAAAGTACACTTAATACAGTTTTGTTAAATAAATCCTTGTCGAATTCTTTTCTTAGTCAATCTTGGAAAAATACATTTATGATTCAATTAAAATTCTAAATTTTTATTATTATTATTATTTTTTTTAATTGAATTTATTTTGTTTTAAATTATTTTTTTTATTCGAAATATTTGCGCACTAAACTAATGTCCCAGAACACTGTCTAACATTTTTTCTTACTTGTTGTAATAATATGTTTATTACTTATTAATTTTATCTGAATCATTTAATTTTTGGAAAGACCAGGTCTTTATTGATAAGTACATTTTCATGTATGTTGGAGGTAAAAAATATTTTGATGTAGTATATAAAAAAAGAGATGCGTAGCAAATATTTATGATCCGTGAAACGTTTAAAATTATGCAACTATCGACTATATCAAAGTATTGAAATATATATATATATACTAGCAGACCCGGCCACGCGTTGCTGTGACTAAGTTATACGTTGAATTATACGGCTGTAAACTATTTAGTACAGTTAAATTATTATTTACGAACAAAGACGAAAACGTTGTAGCCGATGTAAAAACCCACAGGGTTGAGATTTGAAACTTAGGTCAAAATTTGGAAGCGATTGATAAAAATTTTCGTAGTGTTGATATTAAGCACAAATTAATTTTATTGTAGGGTCCTATAAATTTTAATGGAGAAGTGATATATATTATTTCTAATGCTACTTTGGATAAAATTGCTAAAATGACTAATATATAAATTAAATTCTATTAAAATTCTATTAAAATAAAAGTATAAAAGAAACAGACGATTTTAAAATCAATTTTTATGGAGGAGTGAAATATAATATATGCTATAATGGATAATTTTACTATTAAATGACCTCATCATTTTAAATATTTTAAAGAGGGCAACAGCTGTAGTTATAAAAGGGAAAACAATAAGGCTAAACCAGAAAAATAAGTAAATTTGATAAATATTTTAAAACTTTAAAATTGGAAATCTTATGAAATATTGGACATTTAAAGTAAATACATGTATCATTTTAAATACAAAAAGATTTTGGAAAAGTTTAGTGTATTTTAACGAAGTGATGAGAAGTTTTTGAGTATGTTAAAATTTTAATAGTAAATTCAAGTCAATAAAGATGGGAAACATTGAGGATTAAGATAAGAATAATTATAAGATTTAAAAAAAAAAAAAAAAAAAAAACTTTTTATATACCATGCTTTTAAATTTTAATATACTAATAATATACAAATTAAAAGGAAAATGATAAATATTCTATCATAGTTTGAAGTCAAATTTGTTTTCAAATGTCTAAATAAAATATCTGATGTAAGATACTAATATTTTGCAGCGGAATAGATTTCATTTCTGTCATCCTTGGCGAAAAAAAAAGAATATCGCCAAATTATCTGGCGAAAATATTTAATTCCTTTCAAAAATCATGGTTATTTTAACAACTTATATTAAAAGAGTAATGAATAATATGAAACAATATTTCGTACAATACATATTACATGTCATACATACGTACAATGAATAATACATATTACATTTCGTACAATGCATACATCTGGCATGTATATTTTCGTGTTACGCTTTTGATCGCCAAATAATAATAATAATAATAAAAAAAAGCCAAGGGCGACAGAGTTTAAAAATTTAAAATTAAAATTTTGTCAATTTGACAGCAAAATAATTCAATCTAACACCCGCGATAACTAATACATATCTATACCCAAATATAAGGATTAAAATCGGGAAATAAATTTCCTCGATTTTTAATAATTTCTTACAAAAAATCCAGTGGGCAATTAACATAGGAAATCTTTTTCTTGGCTGCACAGACGGTCAGTGAGTCACACTTCGCTTGCGTATAGAACTCATAGATATAGTATAGCATATATAGAATAGAGTGATCATTGGGGAGAAAAAAGTTATTCCTTTTCATTTGGGAAAAGACGACGTTTTTACCAAAATATGGCCGTCTTTCCCCGAGTGAATACACACGGGAATACATACTAATATTTTAGCAAATAAAATTTATGAATAATTTATTTGCTAAAGGGGAATGGAAGACTCCAGATACAGTTTCAAATTCATATTTCTTTCTTTCTTTTCTTTTTCTTTTTTTTTTTTTTTTTTTTTTTTTTTTTTTTTCAATACCACTTAATGGCTGTTTCCAAAGCTTTTATTTTTTATCTTTTTTCGGCATCAAAAATCTTTCTACGATAACATGGGGATGAGAGATCTATATATATTACTATATCTATGATAGAACTACATTAGCACTTTATCAATGTGTATTAAAATCTTTAAATTGATTATGACGTCAATTTTCGTGAGATGCATAATTTAACTTTTTATAATTTTTTAACGTTCACGTTTGATTAAATGTATTTATTTTTATGTCGAAAGAAAATGAACTCGTATTTTTTTTTTTTTTTTTTTTTTTTTTTTTTTGGCAACAATTAAATTAATGGAACTCACAGATATTTTGGAGCAACTTTAATAAAGGTCTATAATTAACAAATAATTGCAATAAAACAGTATTGTGACAATAAATTGAGATAAAAACTATCCTATCTCTCAAGTTGGATCAAACTGCACACAGTGTGCAAAATTTCATCAAAATCAGTTCCTTAGTTTAGGAGTTTACCCCGGACAAACATCGTGACACGTAATTTATATATATATATACAGATTAAATTATAAAGTTTTGATCAATGAAGCACAAATAAGTAAAAAACAGGATTAATTTCACTGTATTATCTTCATTATAATATGAATTCAATTTACACTTCAGTCTAAGTAACACGTGGCCGGCTATGCTAACACCAAAAATTTAAAAAGTGGAAATAATTGAATTATACGAAATTTATTAATAGGTTAAAAAGTTGAAGATTCTTTGTGTAGATGGCAGCACCAAATATATTTCAGCTTTCATTTTCATATGAAACAGAGTAATTGCTCCACGCTCTACTTTCCCCGTTTCATTTTTGAAAGGAAATATGAAAGTTGAAAGTAATCTGTTACAAATAAAGACTGTAAATATTTTGAGGAGAATTTTATAGCGTCAACAACACGTGGTAATTATGCTGTTAAAATGTAGCTTATATGACACGTTCGTAGATTTACCATAGCAGCGCCATCTATTGATTACTTACTCAACCCAGTCGAAAGGTATCGACATCTGTTAGAATCATTTGGAGTTAACAGATAATTGTGACTGTCAAATAATAACAGACAAATAATTAGCAATAAATTAAAATTGCGACTATAATTTGAGATTTAAACTATCCTATCTCTCAAGTTGGATCGAACTGCACATGGTGTGCGAATTTTATTATAATCGGTTAAGTGGTTTAGGAGTCCATTGAGGACAAACATTGTGACACGAGATTTATATATATTAAGATATATATATATATATATTACGGATAGAAAATGTATTTATTTTCTTTTTTAATTAAAGCAATGAACTAGTGATAAACGTTATAAAATAAAACTTCTTCGGTAAATGTCATTTCATATTTTATCTATAATAATGTCATTAAACTTTGTCATTGGAAATATTTTTTAAAGACAAATTTAATGATGCGTAAACTTTTATATTTCTTTTATGTTTCAAAAAGGGTATGTCATATTTTTGAAAAGAATATGCGGAAAATAATTATTTAAAAAATGCAGAGTTCTTTTTTTTTTTTTTTGGAAGCGAGAATAGACATTGCAGGAAACTTTTTTATGCGGTCTTTACAGGGAATGCAGTTACATAATATTTTTACAAATTTTATTAAGAAATGCAGTTGATGAAAATGCAGTAAAGAAAGTTACTTTTTAGCATTAATTTTTAAGATTGATTTAAAATTGATATATATATATATATATGTAATACAAAATGTTCATTTGTATGTAATGTAAATATAAACGGTTATTCATTTACATAAACAAATGTGTCATTATAAAACAAATCTTTTAGTTAATAGAGATGAAACTATCGATTAAAACAAAAATATATGATGTAAAATAAAAATTTGTAAATTAATTTAATGTTGAAGAGGATACCCTTTTTTACCTAAAATAAATATATATTGTATTTAAAAAACGAAGATTTTTTTAAAATGATAATTATGCGTAATTGTACACTTTTATTTAATTATTTATTATTTTTTTTTTTTTTAACGTTAGAATGTTTATTATTTAAAAAATAATTTCATCGTTATTTATTTGATTTTTGAGTCATACAGAAAACTTGTAATAATTTTGCATTGAGATGTAAAAATGTATTTCCGCTTTTTTTTTTCAGTAAAATTTATAAGAATTAATCAAATATAACCAGTTATAACAACGTTTTCTTAACTCGCTTCCTTGTTTGTTTGTCCGGTATAAATCTTATAATCGACTTTGAAGTAACTTCTCAACTATCTAGACATTTGAAACTTTTATAATAGCTCATATCACGATGATAACACAATACCTCGAACCCGATTTTCGAATTTTTGAGTAGTTTTATTTTAATTAATTAAAATATGGAATAATAACCTCCTAATAGCTTTAAATTTAGCTATTAAAATATTAGCTATAATTTAGCTGTCCTCCCCCCCCCCCCGAAAAAAAAAAAAAAAAAAAAACGAGTTCATGTTCTTTCAACATAAAAATAAATACATATTTAATTGAACGTGAACATTAAAAAATTATAAAAAGTTGAATTATGCATCTCACAATAATTGACGTCATTATCACTTTAAAATTGTTATACACATTGATAAAGTGCTAAGATATTTCAATAGCTATCATTCAACAGAAAATTTGAAAATGTCGTACATAAAGAATTTTTTTTATAATATAAATTTATAAAATAAATGTTCGCTTGTATGCTTATTACTTTCCGAACACTATAGTGAGGAAAGTATTGTAATCATGTCAAAAATCCGAATTCGAGATTTTGATGTTTCTATACGTTTTGAGGTCCCCTGAGTCCGTTTTCACTATTTTTACGATGATGTATGTATGTGTGTGTGTATGTGTGTATGTGTGTATGTGTGTATGTTTGTGAACACGCTAGCGTCTAAAGGCTTTGTTCGATTAACCTGAAAGTTGGTACGTATATTGTAAGTCACCATAGTACGAACCCTATAGATTTTGGTGAATCTAGCACTTATAGTTTTTTTACAGGGACACAAAGAAAAATTCTTTATCATTATGGCCTATGGGACCAAAATCTTAAAAGTGCGATAGCATCTAAACGCCTTATTCAATTGAGCAAAAATTTTATACCCATATTATAGGTCACAGATACTCAATCTGTATAGATTTTGGAGAATCTAGCACTTATAGTTTTTTTACAGGGACACAAAGAAAAATTCTTTATCATTAAGGCCAATGGGGCCAAATTTTTAAAAGTGTGATAGCGTCTAAACGCCTTATTAATCTGAGCAAAAAAATTGTACACATGTTATAGGTCGCATTTGCACCAACTGTATAGATTTTGGTGAATCTAGCACTACAGTTTTTTTACAGGGACACAAAGAAAAATTCTTTATCATTATGGCCTATGAGACCAAATTTTTAAAAGTGCGATAGCATCTAAACGCCTTATTCAATTGAGCTGAAAATTTGTATGAATATTATAAATCACTGTTGCACTAACTATAAGCATTTTGGTGAATCTAGCATCTATAGATTTTTACAGGGACAAAACGAAAAATTCTTTATCATTATGATCTAAGGGCTCAAAGTTCAGTAGCGTTAAATAAAACCTCGTGTGATATATGGAGAAAAAAACACTCTATTATGGTTTTCTCTCTTTTGTTTGTTTAGCAATTCCTCTTTCTTTATTTTATCTACAAAACTGTTAGTTACTCAATGTTCGGAAAGTCGAGTAGAGTCACTCCAGATTTTTTTTTTTTTTAACGTAATGTAGAAACATATTAAACGAATTTGTACATATATATAATTACATTTTTTAAAAGCATAATTTTAAAACTTTAAATTAAGTAAATTCAATACTTTTTTTCAACATTATATTTAATTTTAAAAAATATAATGACGAAAAAATGTTAATTTATTTTGTAAAATGTTAATTTATTTGTTTATTTCTGACTTTTTTTTTTTTTTTCAAATTTTGCACGCAGGGGGAAAAAAAAAGTAAAAACTTAGTGAAATTGTTATTGTTTTGTTCAGGCTATTCATTTTCTTACAATTAATAATTACAGATGTTTAAGGTATGCATAAAACACGAATGAGGTCACTTTTGATACAAAAGTTTCTATTTAAGCTCTTTCGAGAGATCCCTGATCCATGAATTTAATTGACAATAGTGAAAACATGGTAAAAGATTGAACAACCAGATCAAGATTTTTCTGAAAACCTCTCAAGCACGTTCAATAAATTCCTTTATGTTCTTTAGGCTAACTGCCAAGAAAAGCTTAAAGCGAAAATTGTTTTTATATCTCATGTTCTATGATTTTTTATTCATTAAAATATTTGCTAATCGTTGAATAAATTACTTTTTTTTTTTTTTTTTTTTTTTGCATGCTGTTAAATTACGAACAGCGGCTGAAGATGTAGTTTCAACACTTTTTTTTTTTTTGGGGGGGGGGGAGGAGGGGGTAGAGAAAGTTTTAAAGTGGAACGGAAATTACTAGAGTGTAATGAAGCAAGATAGCTTTGTCTTTCACCCCTTTCCACCACTCAAAAAATAATAATTTGGTGTTGTTTTTAAGTATACTTCAGACAAATATTTTTAAACAAAATAATTTGACAGAAAAGCAGGCAATATATATCGGTTCTAGTTAATCGGCTAATTTTTAACAGAAATATGTAATATTTTGCTTAATATTAATTACACTGCTGTAAATCGGCCCGAACACTATTTCAGCTCCTGCTTGCAGAGCTGCCAAATTTTTAATTTATTCCGTAACATTGTTAGTAATCAATTCTATTTTAAACCCCTGTTTTTGGAAAGGTATTTTCTTCTTATTTAATTGTAGTTAAAAAATAAAAATAAATTAATAAATAAATAAAAATACTGTTCAAAGAAATCGGTGGAAAAAAAAAAAAAAATAGGTGATTACAGTACTACGGAGCAAATTGAAAATTTAACAAGTAGAAAATTTTGCATAATTATTAGATATATTTAAAAACAAGAACGAAAAGTCATGCAATGCTCATGGATTATTAACATTTACTAATTATGTGTACTTGTTGTATCGCGTAACTTTGAAAGTTCTTTGTCTACGTTATTACAGAACGGACTGGCAGAAAAACTGAAACGCATACAAATAGACTAATTGTATTCGCAATCACTTTTAAACATTGTTACAAAGTGTTCAAAATATTTAGCAAAAGCGGAAATGCAGTCCTTAGATTCAAATTGCAGCCCTTAATATTTTAATGTAGCTCTGTAAAATGGAAGATTAATATATCACATTCTATACAAAACATCATTTTAACATATTAAGAAAAAATGTCAATTTTGTTATGATTTTTAAAGTATAAAGTTATTTAAATGTGATTTATTAAAAATGTCTGTCCTAAAACGCGATATACTGGAAATTCTTTGGGTGTCGCCTGAACACAAACCAGTTGTTTAGATCTATTATTGCCATTATAAATCGGAAACATTCCATAGTGAACTTGAATAACATCTATTAATTTTTAAAAAAATCTGAAAAAAAAAAAAAAAAAAAAGAGGACGCTGAGGGCAGACGGACATAAAGATAAACAGTCGGACAAACAGACACACAAATCTGAATCATATTCACAAGTTAAAAATTGTTAAAAAAAATTTAATATAAACGAAAATGCAAATCTAGCAAATTTCCAATAATAGCTTTTAATGTAACTGGATATTTTTGTATGGCCCTGTATATTTAATGTTCATCATACTATACTCTATAGAAAGCATTCTTTTGTACATATGGATAGCACATATTAATTATATTAAGATTTGTGCAAAGTAAAGTTATTAAAATTTGGCTTATATAAATATCGCTCACAGAACGCAATGCTTTGGGATACTTTCAGGTGTCCCTATATACAAAGCAGTACTCAATTTTCAATGGGGAACTTCCGATAGTGAGCTTGAATAATATATTTAAATTTCTTTAAAATTTGTGTAAAATAAAGGTATTAAAATATAGTTTAGTGAAATAACAATTTCTGCTTAATAGTAATAAAATCTATATATATATATAAGAACTCTTCCTGACTGAGTGAGGGGGTGATCTATCATTGCCCACACCAAATCCCTGGACCTAGAAGCATGAAATTTTGTGATAATACTTTTTCTATGACGTGGGCATCCACTAAGAAACGATTTTACAAAATTCGCCCCCCAAGGGTGGGAGGGGGGCAAAACGTGATTTCACAAAATCCTTCATATCTCAAACAAAAAAAACAGATATCCATAAAATTTTTGCTTTAAAATATAGCTAATACAAATGTCTAAAAACCAATTTCTGGAATTTTCCAAATTAGGTCCCCAAGGGGGGCGGGGGAGCAAAACGTGATTTCACATGCGTAAAACGTGATTTCGCATAATCCTATATATCTCAAACAAAAAAATAGATATACGTGAAATTTTTGCCCTAAAATATAGCTAATGCAAATATCTAAAAACTGATTTCTGGAATTTTAGAAATTCAGCCCCCAGGTGGGGCAGCAGGGGGGGGGGGGGGCTAAGGGGCAAAAACAAATAGAAATACAGCTAGGGCGTTCAAAATTGGTACAGATAGGTTTTAGAGGCCTGGAAGTGGAATGAGGATATTTTCGATTGTGTAAAGTTATTAGGAGGGGCATGAAGGGGGTAGGGGAGAAGGGGGGCAAAAAAAAGAAATAGATCGTTCAAAATTGGTATATAGAGGTTTTCGATACCTACAAATCGATTGCGGATATTTTCGAAGTTGTAAAATTATTAGGAGGGGCGGGAAGGGGGGTGGGGCGGTAAGGGGGGGTTATGGGGCAAAAACAAATAGAAATGCAGTTAGGCCGTTCAAAATTTTTACAGATAGGTTTTCGAGGCCTGCAAGTCGAATGGGGATGTTTTCGAAAGTGGAAAGTTATTAGGAGGGCCGGAAAGGTGGGGAGGGGAGAGGGGGGGCAAAAAAAAATAGAGCTAGATCGTTCAAAATTGGTATATAGAGGTTTTCGATACGTACAAATCGATTGCGGACATTTTCGAAGTTGTAAAATTATTAGGTGGGGCGGGAAGGGGGGGCTATGTGTAAAAACAAATAGAAATACAGTTAGGCCGTTCAAAATTGGTACAGATAGGTTTTAGAGGCCTGCAAGTCGAATGGAGATATTTTCGAAAGTGTAAAGTTATTAGGAGGGCCGGAAAGGTGGGGGGGGGCGGAGGGGCAAAAAAAGTAAAATAGAGTTAGATCATTCAAAATTGGTACATAGATGTTTTCGATACCTACAAATCGATTGCGGATATTTTCGAATTTTTTAAATTATTGGGAGGGGCAGGAAGGGGGGGGAACGGAGGGGCCAAAAAATAAAAATAGAGATAGATAGTTCAAAACTGGTGCATAGTGGTTTTTGATACCTACAAATCGATTGCGGATATTTTCGAATTTGTAAAATTATTAGGATAGACGGGAGGGGGGGGGGGGGCGAAGGGGGAAAATAATAGAAATAAAAGTTAGAGCATTTTGGTAATTTTTTCCGAAGGCAGTGAGAACCCGGTGCGACATTTTTCCTAATCAGATTTTGTTTATCTTTTCTTTTCACGTGATAAAAATGAATGCAATTTTGAGAATTCAGTAATTAGAGTGATTCATTTAAAAATAGGGACCAGCGAAGAGGCGTTTCCTGCTAGTATATATATATATAATTTTTTATGTAAATTAATAATTTTAGAATATATGGACATAGCGATCCCTTTTGAAGAGATTGAACAATTTAGTTTTAACCAAAAGTTCGAGGAAAAACATATACCACTTCCAACTGGAACGAATAAGTAGTTATTTTCTGAATCTCTAAAATCTAGAATTATAGATTTAAGAGCCCTACATATAAGATAAACAAATAACCTGGATAGACGAAATGACAAAGAATTTCTAGTCTACTTTTTTCTAGATGGTGAGTCAATATTATGAATATTATGAATCTTTTGTATTGCGAGAAATTCTCGCTTGATTTACTAGAATTGGATCATAATCCAAGATTGTAGTTATTTAAACTCGACTCTTGAGTTCACATTTATTTGCAGTGATTTTTTTCATAAGTTTTACCATTATGATATAGGAGAAAGTTCAGAATTCAAATAAGGATTTTTAGAACTCTCTAGCAAAGGGAACTAGAATTTATAAGGATGATATGGAACTACTTTTACTAGCGACAAAATTTAGTTTTTAGATATCTGTCTCAATTTCGATTTAATGTTGTTTTGTAGAAACACTTTTCTGAAAGCTTTGTTGTAATTAACTGTTTGAATCGGCAAACATAATATACACTATATTTACACTGAGAAAAACTTCTGTAACAGACATCTAGAATCTGCATTTTGGCTCTAGAAAAAATAGTTCCATGCCATCCTTATAAATTCTAGTCCCCTTTGGTAGCGAGTTCTAGAAACCCCTATTAGAATTCTAGAGCATTTACCTATATTATCGAGAGCGAAGTTATTTAAAAATATCTGCAAATAAATGAAATAAATTTCAACAACTTTAATCTGTGTTTATTACCCAATTCTAAAAAGTCATTTGAAAATTTCTCGCAATGCAAAAGATTCAGAATATTCATAATCATCAGAATATTGTTTCGCCATCTAGAAACATGTAGGCTAGAAATTCTAGATCATTTCGTCGATTCAGTTTATTAGTGTGCCTTATGCGCATAGCTCTGAAATCTATATTTCTAGTTTAGGGATTTAGAAAATGGCCACTTATTCATTCTACATCAAGGCGGTATATATTTTTTTTCCTCAGTGTAGATACATGACAAAAATCTAATTTATGACTATTTGCCTTATTTAATTTTAAATAGTTATTAATTTTGTTTAAAAAGAAATGGTTTTCCATTGTTCTGCTTTTCAGTTATATGATTTTATAAAAGTTTTTTTTTTTTTTTTTTAAACACGCTTTTATTAGCTTCACCTGTATGTATGTTTGTATGCTTGTATGTATAATGTATGTTTGTAACCGCTCTGGGAGCAAACAAAAAATTTATATTGTAAAAAAGACTTTCCCGCGCTACGAACGTAAAGGTCTAGCATTCGAGCCCAGTCAGTGGAGATCTTTTAAAAATGGTTTTTGTTTAATTCTAAATTGATTTAATTAAAGATTTAAATGTATGTAAATATTATGATGTGTCACTCACACGATTTTCTCTTACCCTGAATTTTAATACTAAGGTAGATATTTTGTGCTTTTTAGTTCACATTTCTACAACAGCGTGTTCTTTAATGTTTTAAAACTATAATATTATATTATTATATTGCTTAATTAATATAATATTATTATATTGCTTATATTTAATTAAGAAAAGATAATTATACACTAGCACGCATCTAAAAAAATATTACATTTAAACTCATGACATAAAACTTTGATATAAAGAAACTGAAACTGAATTTAAATATTTTATCCATAATATAAAAAAATATAATCGAAACAAACGTTGTTTCAATCGAAATCTTTTACTAACTCAGAAAACAAAGTACGACCATTAACCATATTTGTAATGAGATTTTAATTACCTTATATTTTTTTACGAACTTTTGTCGAGAAAAGATGCAGAGTTTGATGATATATCTGTCTGAAACAGACTACCGAATTTTTAACTATTTCAATAAATCACAGATTTATGTCAGCATTTCTCTTTTTTAAAAAGTTAATAAAAGTTTTCACGATAATTTAGGCTTGAGGAAATAGAAATAAATAGCATAACCTATATAATTTGGTAGAAAATTTGCATTATGAAAATGAATTTCGGTAAATGAATTTCTAAAAATCTATTTATTTATATATTTTAAATTTCATTTTGAAGGATGTGTGGTTTACATTTCTTTATATTTTCTGGATGTAAAATATCTACAAAAAATATCCTTGTTAATGTTGTAACTTGTTTTTATTACAATTTGGTAATTACTTCTTAACTTGAAAATTTAGTAATACATTTAATTTGCTTTCCATTTTCAATTATGAATTTTATAATTTATAAACTTAAAAAAAAAAAAAAAAAAAAAAAAAAAAAAATATAATCAAATAATAAAATAATTTCCCATGATATATATCAATATAAGCAACTTTTTGAGTATTAAAAAGAAAGAAAAAAAAATAAAATACTGACTCAACTTCATAAAAAAAAGATTCGAAGATTTTTAACGTCGTATTGTGGGGTTTGCGTTGACACACACCCCATCTTAATTTAATTACTTGAGTGTTAAGTATAAGAAGCACAAGACTCAAATATTAAAATGAAACTAAGAGTTTATTCGGCTAGAATAAGGGAGGGTTGAACTGGCGTGATAAAACTCAACCAACATAAAATAAATACTTTAGAAAGCAGACATAATAAATACTTTAGATAATTTTAAACATCTCACCACGGAAAACAGCAGAAGATTAGAGACGGATGCACTCTTTTTACTAGGCTACGTAAACTTAAAACACCCGGTGGCTTCCCAGCCGGATGATTTTTCTATCCACTATTTTTAACAACGCCACACTTCTACACTTATCAGACAAACTAGCTCCAACAGCACCAGAGCTTAACTATCCGACAATAACTTAATTCGAAAGCTATGCTCTAAAATATAGAATATATAGCCGTCGGATTTATCTCCACTAGACCAGAACTCACCATCACCAACACCACCTTACGAAAATAACATCCTACTTATACTTCCTTCAATTAACTTCCCGTCTCTTCACTTCAACCAAACTTTAATGCTTCTTCACATTCGCTTATACTTCCTTCTCTGCAGCGCTATGTCGACACAAAACTATTCTAACCTAAAACTTCGCCGAGACTCAAGCCGAAGCATTATTAGTCTCCCCAACTTATAACTGAGCTAGATCCAGCAGTACTTTAAAACGGTGGTTACCTACCACAGCCTCAACCTTACATAGTTGTGTGCGAGTGTATGACAGATTTGATTACTTATCACCTATTAATTTTTAATTTTGAAACATATTAGTTTTGAAATATTTTGCAATATCGTGTAGTGAGAAAATTTAAGAAATTATGATTTTGGTAAATACAAAATAAATAAATAAATAAAATGCAGCTTCTAATTATCGCTATGGCATAAACAAACAAACAAAAAAAAAAAAAGAAAAAAAAGAAAAAACTCACGATTTGTACAGAAAATATGTAATTCAAAGGATAAGAGACAGAAAATACAATCATTATTTTGTTAGATTAGTCACTAAAGAGATTTGACGTGGACAAAAAAAAAAAAAAAATGTACTGTTGGGAATAAAAAAATATATATATATATATATATATATATATATATATATATATATAAAAAAACGCAGCACTCGATCCTATTTCGTTATTAATTGACACAGAAAAATTTAATCGATAACATTCAACGGAAAATTAAGTGTGTATTTTTCGACAATCATGGAAAATTTTGAATTAGGGGTCATCTACGTATTAAAACTTAGATTATTAAACTTCGGTTTTCTTTCATAGCAACACACTATACTGACATCATATTTGAATTTCTGAGAGCCTGGCAGTGCTGAAAAGTAAGCAGTTTCTATACTTTTCAGTGATGAGGATTATACGCAAATGTAGAAAATAAAGTTAAGATCATACCAAAAAAAAAAAAAAAAAAAAAAGTACAAGAAGAGAAAGAAAATCATTTTGTTTCGTACCAGAAGTGTTTTATGAACAATAAAAAATCATAATGGATGTGTAATCTTCTTCAACGTTTTGATCTGCCTGATTTGGGTTTATTAGATATACTTAAGTTAATAATTCGATAATTATGCTAAATAAAATAAATATATGATATAATGCGTATTAGATATATTTAAATTTGTTACAATTAAGACTGTCCAGAATTACCAATATTTAACTACGTTATAACTAAGATTTTTAAATATAATGAAGTACTAAATATACGTATAACTTAAGCGTGTGTAACTTAAACATTTGTTAATTATACTATAAAAAACATTATTTTTAAGAAGTGAAATTTAATACTTTCAACCACAAGTCATTTTGGTATATTATATAACCCTATGTAAAAAGTAATCTACTATTTTCCGGTGATTTTAAAGTAGTGAAAGTTCTTATATTTGGGTTGTGGTGTGTTGTGAGGATTAAGACCGACGGACTGCACTATGGTCCTAGGCCTGAGAGGGAGAGCCCTCCATGGGGGTCTTTTAAGGATTCCTAATCATATTTACGCAAGATTAGGGAAAAACCAAGGAAAACTCCGAACGGCGACCTAGGATCAAACACGGCACCTCACGTCTAGCAGCTTTAAGCGCAGAACCGCTCGAAAGCTGTTGGCCGTTCTCCTATTTGGAAATTGTGCAATATATTTCAGTTAACCTTTTCGACGTCATTAGTAAGTTTTGTCCATATTTTACACTTAATTTAAACATAAATTTAATTGAAACGAAATGACTAGTGTATTAGATATGTGTAATATGTTAGAAAATAATGATTGTTTTTCTCAAATTTATGTGAAAATATTTGATACTGAAAGGTATAAAAAGCTTCTATCTTGGCAATACCGATCAGTAGTAAAAATTTATTATTTCATTTACTTTAATAAAAATTATATATTTCATGTTAAAGGCGGATAGAATGTACAAACTGCAATTATTTATATATGAATATGTAAACATATGAAATGTATATACATACACTCTGTAAAACTGTACGATTTGTTTTAGAATTCCTCAGAAAACATAGTTTCATAATTAAAACATTTAAAAAAAGTTATTTTTTTTAAGTACATTCAAAATAATAAAAAAAGAGCAATGTAATATGAACTAAATTATTAACTCTTGAATTACGACAGTATTACAGATGCGCTTCAATAAAGTTTGCTTTGCATTCCAGTGGCTGTCAATAGATAATTAGTTTCTTCTTCGTCTTCTTTTTCTTTTTCTTTCTTTCTTTCTTTATTTTTTCACAATTTTTATGTCCATCTAAATCGTCATTTTAAATAGTAAACATTTCTTATTAAAGTCGTCGTTTTATACACAATTTTTTTTTTTTTTCTAAGGGTTTAAATGTTAACACCAGCAATCGATGCGGTAAATGCCATCGGCGTATATTTTTACAAATCTGAATTAAATGGTTAAAAAATGGATACGCAGAACCACTTATTCTTTTTTATTCTTTATTGTCTTGTTTTAGAAAAACACTGAAAAATGGTGCTTGTTTTCTTTGTTACAATGGTTCTCTATTACCAATGTTTTAAAATGATCATTTTTTTTTTCTTTTAGCGTTTTGTTGTATATAGTTTGAAGTGTAATAAAAATTAAACATTTTGGTTTAATTTTCTCTGTTACTTTTTAAGATTTTCTTCGTTGTCTCATACAAAATTTTGTAAGAGACGCCACCCCCGCCCTATGCCGGGTCGACATAAAGATTCATCTACAACTCGAAAACTAATAATTGAGATTAGTTGAAAATTTGAAAACCCATATATTTAGGCATTGGTTCATTAACATAAAATTATTAATATTGGGTAATTAATATAAAAACTAATATAGGTTATAATTCCTAATTTTTTTCGAATTAGAATTCATTAATATTTTTCATAACTATTTATTTTTTTATTTTTTAATCTAATGGATTACATTTGGATTTCTTTCCTCATAAGAGATATATTTTATCTACCAAGTTATTTTTTGTGAAGATTATAAATAAAAGTTTTGACATAAGTTTAACATTAGCATCGTCAAACTTTCAATGCTTATAACTCTACAAAAAAAAAAAAAAAAAAAAAAAATAGTAAGTGAAATGTATAACCAATATAATTTTTAAGATTGTCACCGAAACAAAAATTCAAATATAAAATTAAATTAGGGCATAACATTTCAATAAAATAAAAATTGGTCTACATTTTAATATTTAGACTATCCCCAATCCAAAATGTATTTAATTTTCTGAAAGTACACATATTACCTATCACATTTTTCTGGATCGATTAATAACAAAATAACGTCAAGTGCTGTTTTTTTTTCTCTCTCTCTATATATATATATATATAGATATATATATATATTGTATTGAACTGTGCCCCTATGATAGAACATTCAAATTGCAAATAATAATAATATATTATATGTAATCCGCATATCTAAACTATACCAAATAACGAATTTTATAAAAAGAAGACATTATTAAACAATATAATAAAATTGTGAATATTAAATTTTTACTTCCCGAACATACATATATGAGAAAAGTATTGTAATTTTGGTGTATCTATACATTTTGAGGTCTCCTGAGATAATTTTTACTATTTTTACGATTATGCATGTATGTGTGTGTGT
The DNA here is from genome assembly GCA_963930645.1 of Salticus scenicus. Classification (NCBI taxonomy): domain Eukaryota; kingdom Metazoa; phylum Arthropoda; class Arachnida; order Araneae; family Salticidae; genus Salticus; species Salticus scenicus. Next base: position 333,002,851 of record OZ005650.1, on the reverse strand, counting down.
ACGAGTGTGAGTGCATAGCATCTAAAAACTGTTTAAATGAGGTGAGAGTTGGTACGTATGTTATAGGTCACCCTAGCACGAACCCCATTGACTTTGGTGAATCTAGCACTTATAGTTTTCTTACTGGGTACAAAGAAAAATTCTTTATCATTATGGCCTTTGAGCCCAAACATGTTAAGGTACGAAGCGTTTAAACGCATAATTCGATTGAGTTGAAAATTTTTACACATGTTATAAGTCAACGTCGGATAAACTGTATACATTTTGGAGAATCTAGCACTTGTACATTTTTAAAGGGACAGAAAGAAAAATTTTTTATCATTATGGTCTATATAAACATTTATATTTGTTAACAAATATTGAATATGTTGATTTTTATGTTACTATGCTAATTTATTAAGTTTTACGTATTTGCGCCAAGTAAAAAATATTTTGTACATATTATTTGTTATTGAATATTCTCGATACTTTATTTAATGACTCTTGTTTTACATCTTAGCACAGAATTTAGTTATAATTTTCCATTCTTCTTCTTCTTTTTTTTTTTTTTTTTTTTTTTTTTTTTGGGGGGGGGGGGGGGGGGTAGAGGGAAATAACTATTTTTTTCGCATAGTTTTGATTGTAAGTAAAAAATTGTAACTAATTTTTGTTAAATTTATCTAAAACTATCTGTAGAATTTTTTTGAAATCTAATTTAAAAATTAATGCGCGAAAAACATATTCAAATTTAACAATTAATTAATAATTTTAATTAATATCTTAATTTACTATCATGTGAGTATTAAATTTAATAAGACATATTTCATGTCTAAATTTTTCTATATAAAATTGTAAATTTTTGAGATAATAGATTTAAAATTGCAGTTTTTATTTTGTAAATCCACTGTAGTCTTAACAGTTATCTCCTTTAGCCTTTAGCCTCCGTTAGCCCCATTTAGCCTACTTTTTAGCCTCTGGTTCGCCTTCGTATGGATTCGAAGACGTATAATGGGAGATATAAAGGGGGACGTAAAATGGGTATCCATATTTATCTACGATTCCTGTATAATAATTTGAAAAATGATAGAAACAGGTATGGTCTAACAGACTAACATTTTCTCAGTTTCATCTTATAATATGCTCTATTGTATAAGTCAGGTGAACTTGATGGTAAGGGATACATGACTGCGGAAGTTTGCATTAGGATAAATTTAAAAGAAATGGAACGGCGTATTATCGTACTAAAAGATATTCGCTATGATGAATTATCAAAATAAACCTATTGTAGCGCGTGGTTGTCAAGAACGCCTCGAAAACGTCTCTGTATGAGAGGCAATATTCACAAATCTGAGATGATGCACAACACAAAACACATGCAAATACATGTTTTCAGAATTAGGTAATGAGATTTAAAAAAACTGTCTCTTCATATATGTTAGATATAGATTATATATATATATATATTAGGTCTACCGGAAAATTCTGTCCAATTGAATTAAGTAATTAACACCAGAAATATATATTTAACAATATTCGTATGACATTTATCATGACAACTTCGTAATATTTATAAATATTGTTAATTATAAATTTACTCTTTTTATTCAAACAGATAGAATTTTCCGGTAGACCAAATGCATATGCTTTGAATTGCTGGTTAGATTACGAAAATGCCGTTAACGGAAGCGCTAGTAAAATCACATATTCTTATTCCATTGGTCTTCTTCCTCGAATAGATTCTGACGATTTGTACTGACATTTAACGATGCTAATATTTTTACTTTACTAGAACTTAACATAGAAATTTTGTTTTTGAAGTCGGTTTATGCAAAATATTTCTTTATATGAGTCACTACATTTTACAGAATATATATATATATATATATATATATATATATATATATATAATCAAACGTGTTATATGTGACAGCAATATGCGACATTTATTATATTTTTCATGTTCCTTTCCCACGGTATAATAATAATAGCAATAATAATAATAATAATAATAATAATAATAATAATAATGTGCTTTGAAAAACATGTAAGAAGTTTTCAGTGTTGAAGTCAGAATATGGGTAACAATGGAGCGCAATCTAAAATTTTGGATCTGATAAAATTTGTTGTTTTACTCATTCATAAAAAAAAGTTATATAAATTTTATGACAGACTTTAAATAATTCCCCTTCCCGTTCTTTTGTAACTTATTACCGGTAACATTGCTCATAAATCTATTATGCATATGGCATATACATAATAAATTGGCATAATCATTTTTTAACAGTCCATTTTTTTTTTTTTTTTTTTACTTATCTATATAGCTTTTTGACTTATTTGCAGTTTTTAGAAATGTAGAATTATGTTCCATTTTGAAGTCTAAATCAGCACCCTCCTTCAGGAGTCAAATTTATACTTACTTTAGTTAAATAAAATTAAGCTATTAATAGCACTGATCTCGGCACAAACCGAATAAACAGAGACTTGAATTAAATGTATAAAGTTCGGGAACTTACAGAAGTCCTATTTACTTCAACAATTACGATTAAAGCCAAATGTGCATAGCTCAAGCACTCCATTTATTATAGAGAGGCTTAAAGGGTACAAAGTTTTAAATCAATGATATTAAAATTACACATGTCACCATTTTTGTCTTTTGTTTATAAATTATAATACGTGGTATAAAAAAAAAAAAGAGAAAAATACATAAGAAAGTGTATAGCGCTAAAAGAGAAGCATTAAAATAAATTCTTTATTCTAAAAGAAAAATACACAAAGGTTTACATAATTAGAATGACAGCAAAATTTTATTTTAACTTCAAGTTGAAAAATATTATTGAAATAAAGAAATTTTTATTATTTGACATTATTTTTAAAACGCAATATTTATAAAATTTAAGCTTTCATTCAGGAATGCAGTTAAAAAATAATTCTTTCACGTGTTCCCCATTATAAGAAATGACCAATTGTTTAATTTTGTTTATACGTACTTTTGAGTAAACATTTTTTGGAACCTTCTTTTCCCAGTGAGACAATGATCCATTCTGCTTGGTATAATTTCAACTTTTTTTTTTTTTTTCGTATATTTAGGATCAATATCATCCGATGGTGTATAAATGTTATTTTTAAGCTCTTAAAATAAGATAAACTGCGTATCATATTCCCTCAATGTTATTTACAAACTGAGAGTTTCGCATGTAAGGTTTATGTTTTCGTGTGAGGTTTATGTTATTGTTCGCTTCATGTTTTTCGTAATATGCAAAAGTACTCAATCTGTTTTCCCTTTAGCTAATCACTATGTTTAAACACTTAAATTTTGCTAAAGCAAAAACACATACTAGATAAACAATGGAAACTTTAAATGCTACAAAATGTTGTAAACTGTGAAAGCAGTTGCTGTGAAGGAGTTTTCACACATTCTTTCACTTTTTAATTTATTTACTTTGAAATTTTGAATAATTAAATTATTTCATTTTTCATGAGAAAATTTCGTTTTAAAATTAATTTTATTTCATATTAGTTTTCCGAATCCTAATGAAGTTTACTTTTTGATTCATAAAATAAAATAAATTAATTGTATTATATAGTTAATTACGTAAACCAGATTAAGATAAAACTTTATTAAATCTAAACTTTATTCATTTTGGAATCACATTAATAGAACTCATAAATTAAAGATTTCGTTTTTTATTTGGATTTTAAATGTAATACTTTATTAATAACTTATCATTTGAGAGATATAAATTAGCTTAATATTCTTATAAATAAAAGTGTTCTCAGATTTTCCTAAACAAAAAGACTCTCAAATTATATGTATTTCAACATCGGATGTAATAATTTATTTGTGTTTACGCAATATTAATGATTTCAGTTTAATAACGGTCATTCTCTACTTAACCTGATGCAATAGATTTTAAATGACTCATATTAAAGTAATTATATATTTCCTGTTTCGAAATACTCGTAAATCACCTCATTCTCTTGGCTCAAAACAAGCGCGCCAACAATAGGGTTAATATGTTATAACCGACTCTCAAAATTTGAAAGTTTACATACATTTCAATACACAAACAAAGAATATCACTTGGCGCTTAATTGGCGACGCCAGGATCGGGTGATTGGGAGGCTTGCCAGATTTGGCTGGGCAAGTCGTGCGCTAGCTTCACTCTCCCCAAAACACTTTTACGATTATCTCTTGACTTGAATACACGTTAAAAAGTTACCTCTCTCTCACAGTATTTTTAATTGTAGCATATCCCTGAAATCCATTCAATAATATTTTCTAAATGTTTAAATAAAATGATCAGTCACCTCCTAACTTTGCTTTCGAATGTTTTATTTTTGTATGGATTGATGTTGAACCTGACAACCACTAGTTTTTAAGATCATGTGCCGTTTCATCAACAGTAACTAATAAACATCATTATATGTAATTGGTTTACGTGCCAGTCGGGGATCCCTGCTTCAATATACGTGAGAGAGAGGGTATGTGCTTCTAAAATTTATTATTAATAAGGCGTTTTATCAAGCGTTGGACGTTGTATTACAACTTTTATTGGAACTCTTTTTGTTTTGAAAGAAACTTCTAACTATCATGCATTCTTCAAGTGAACGATAATAATTTCCTTCAACATTATTTTTTTTTTTTTAAATATGGTTGTGATGAATCATATGATGATGACTTAAGCACCACCTTCGTTATTTTGGATCCAGTACTCTTAAAGAGAAGTAGCCTGCCATCGTATTCCTTCCGTAGTAGAAAACTTTCCCGATGCGCCGCTGAAGTATTCCAGATGCCTGTCAGCAAAGTCCTTATCTGCTGCAACTTATGAAAATAAAGCAGCCCGTTTTACGATGCTTCACTCAGGCCAGTCGGAAACGGAAGAAGAACAAATGAAAATACTGAATCATCGCGTCTGCCGTACTACTTTCCCCCAAATTCTGATGCTTAGCGGAGATTGAATTCGACAATAGCTTTGTCTGAAAGTGAGAATGCTTAATATCGGCAGCTATAGTCCTCTAATTTCTGGAACTTTAATAAGTGAATCTAAGGACTGCTGAAACGCTCGGACTGGGATTATTTTTATAAAATTAATGTGACTCAAAGAACGTGTACAGACTTCTAAAAACAATCTAGGATTCGTCGATTAAAAACTCATCAGTGATCGTATTCTTAAACATTTTTGATTATCCTCCAGTAACAGGTAGTGTGAGTACATTGATTTTTTATTTCAGAATATAGAGCAATATAGACTGCGTAAATTTTTTTCATTTGATTGTATTGAACATTTTTAAATATCTATTAACTCCTTAGTAATTTTTCGTTTCATTTATTTAAAATGTGTGTTTTAAATGAATAATGACATATTCGTTTTTATTTATATATATATATATTTTTTTTTCATAGCGTGTTTTTAAAATTTTAACGAATATTATTTAAAACAGTTGTTTTAAAATATATTGGTGTACATGTATATATATTTCAGTGTGTTTTATGTTATTTTTAAATACGTATATATTTTTGAATATGTGGTCATTGTTTTAGTAGAATAATTCTAGGGTAATTTAATGTTTATCCTTGATGGTGCATGTTTACACAATTAATTCTTTTATGATGATAGGGTGGTTATAAAAATATTTTTAACCCATGATGGTTCAAATTTACATATGTTATTATAATGATATTTTCATGTGGGTTTAAAAAAAAAAAAAAAAAAAAAAAATATTTGAACTTACATTATTAGGTGTAATTTATAGTAATAATAATAATAGTTTGGATTATACCCTCATTTGACCCTTAACTGTATAGTGTCATTGCTGGTAGATATCCAATACACATAATACATTTTTTTTTTTTTTTTGAGAATAGTGTAGTTGCTTAAAGAACTTGTGGATACTAACAAATGTATCATTTACACTTTAATTTCTCAAAATGTTCTCACAAATACATTTTTCTTTTTCACAATTTTTATTATTCTGTTGGCAATGACATTCATTTTTCCTTAAAATTAACAAAATAAGTTTTGGAATTATGTGTTAAATTTATTTATATATTAATAATACTGTTGCTTTATTTATTTTTTTACTTATGTTTATTGCATATTTTAAAGGGATTTTATTTGAAATATTTATTGAAATTTTAATTGATTTTTGCCCTTCGTGAGATTTTTGGTTAGGGTAGATATTGACAATTTCCTATTTCACATAAAATATGACATGCTGGTGTATAAAAAAAAAAAAAAACAACGGAATTCTTTTGTTTACATTTTAATTATCAGTTTTATCTTTTTACACAAAACACAACATTAATATAATTTTTACGGTCATGTAATATGTTGTATAATTCTAGATTTATTGTAATTGTGAAATATGACCTTTAATTTTCTCTTACACTTACACATAACACACAAAAGGAAGAATGGACACATAAAACGAAATTACCTTTCCTGTGGTATTTTTAACACATCAATGCAGTGATATGCATTTGTATCTTATTTTTATCATATACATATTTTTTTTATTTTTTTCACAAACTTGCTAGGGGTCTTCTCATAATTCTAGTTATTGAATATTTTTTTTCATTATTCTTATAAATTCTTAAATTTTTAATGCACATATTTCATTTGGTTAGTCAAAATTTAAGATAAGTTTTTTTATTCTTGTGAAGTTGTAATGTTTTGCGGAGGAATTTATGTGCTTTGAGCTCCTATGAAGCAGCATGCACCTCCATGCACCTCATAGTGTTACATGAGTTTTTTACTGTTTTATTATCCATTGTCCAGACAATTCTTTTCGGCTGGACCGATTTTTTTTAGTTTAAGGACAGTGGGTAAGGGAACATTTTTGTGAAACATTGCAGTTTCTTTCAAAAATTTTTTTTTCAATTAATTATTTTTGGCCTTATGATTAAAAATTTACTTTAATTAGATAAATTGCTTTTTGATACATCTTTAAAAGTAGTAATGGCAATGAATTATTTAAGGTAATATAGAGATTTATACAAAAACAAACAAAAAAAAATTTTGAAACTTGTGCCAATTCATGGTAACATATTTAATCATAAGGGTTTCAAGCTAAAAAGGAAATCATATGCCATTATGTATTAGTTATTGAATTTTGTTTTCAAATAATGGTTTTGTTCACACATACACGAGAAAACAAATAAAGTTAAAGAGTCTTTATTATTTTTTTAATCAATGATGCAGAATGTTGATTACAAATTTCTTGCTCTTTCATATTATAAAAAAAAAAGAAAAAAATTATTATTCCACTTGAACATATTTTTTTTATTTTCTTTCTATAGTGTTTTTTTCAATTTGCGTATTTGATTTTTTTTTTTCTCAATTTTTGCTATAGTGATTTTTTTTTCAATCATTTTTAAGGATTCACATGAATGTGTATTTTTCGAGATACAGATGTTTTGGTAACTGTACATATATACACTTATATTTTATTTAATTTAGTACATACATAATACCACATGCACAATTTATTACAAAAAGTTTCATAAATAAGTTGCACAAATGCTTCATTTTTTTGTTTAATATTATTGTCCATTAATGTAAAATCCTTATAAAAAAAAGGAACTATTCAATTTTATACACTATAATATAAGTACTTTTGGGGTAACCTTGCATGTAAATCTAGTCATTCTAGCCTTGCTATAGGGTTACTTTTGTTAAATGCACATGGGTGCACTTCACACACACATTTTTCTTCTTACACAATTTTACTCTTACATACAATTATTTGACATTAAGTTTTATTGCCACTTTTTCACTTTATATGTTATACAATATTTATTTTCTAATTTTTTTATTTTTAAAATATATGAGATGCACACAAACATAGATAGGAATTTTATATTCTCTATTATAACCAAATCATGGAATTGATGCGTATATATATTTTTTTTTTCGTCTTATCACAAAATACAATATGTTCAATTGTGACTATTTTCAATGTGAAATATCTACACATATTTTACAATTTTTTTTTTTTTTTTTTTTTTTTTTTTTTTGAAATATTTACATGTGGAACTAGCTTATATGCTAGCCGTGTATTTAAAATATTTCTGTTATTTACAAGAATTACACACACATTTTTACACCATATAATTAAACATTTCTCATTCAAATACTGTGTTTGAGAACTTGTAGCATTTTTATTCTTTAAATGACACTTATATATATATATATTTTTTTTTTTTTTTTTTTTTTTTTTTTTGCATGTATATGAAAAATTTTGTAAATCTGATTTGAATCATCAGTCCAAATTTATACATGGATTTTTTTTGTTTCACATACATTTTTTCTCACTTACACAATGTTTCAAATTTTAGGACAAAATTTTTTTTTTTTCAAAAAAAAAGTTACATCACTTCAACAAAACACAGCCTATTAATTTTGGTATTCTTGTCCATCAAGTTTTTAAATTTTAGTAGTGATAATACAGAAATGTAATTAAAATTACACGAAACAAAGGCTATTTTATTTTCAGTATTTTTATGCAATTTAAAATATTCATTTTTACCTGAACACTTGTTTATACTTTATGAGATTTGAAAGTTTATTTTTTTGTTGTTTTAATCTCTAGGAAATATAACATTTAATTTACAACACATTTTTTTTTTATATACAATATTTTAAAACTTTTATAAATGAAGTTTCATGTAAATCTATATTTATTTATAGTCTTGATTTAGCTATACTTTCATTTATTTTATATCACACACACACACACACACACAGTCTCGTATTAGGTGGAAAGCGAGGACTGTATGTATTGCCTATCAAACCGAGGACTTCTCAAAAAATATTAATACAAATAAAAAATTAGTGTCGAATGTATTCAATCTGTTAGCATAATAATATTTTGAAATAAAATTTCAAAATATCCTATTACTTTTTAATGCACCTGCAAACGAGGACTTGTTATACACACTGTGTGTAATCCGAATGTCATTACATACAATCAACCGAGGACTTTGTATACGGACAGTCAATCGAGGACTTAGTAAAACGACAATCAACCGAGGACTTTGAAAGCATACAGTCAACCGTGGACTTGAACACACACACAGTCAACCGAGGACTTAGTAAAAGGACAATCAACCGAGGACTTTGCAAACATACAGTCAACCGAGGACTTGAACACACACAAAATTTCAACCGAGGACTTTACATGCTGCCCCCCCCCCCCGAGGTGGAGGAATCGTTTGCAGATACTTTCGAAAAAATAAAATTATTTAGGGGGGGGGGGGCAGAGGGCCAAATAAAAAAATAGAGATAAAACTTTGAAAATTGGCAATAATATATGTATATACATATATAATTTTTTTTTTTTTGGGGGGGGGAGGGCGTGAAGATTAGTTTGCCAATACTTTCGAAAGTCTAAAGTTATTAGGTTTAGGGGGAGATAAGGGGAGGATTTTTTAAGATTAGGTTACAGTCTTTATTTATTTATTTATTTTTTTTTTTTTTTTTTTTTTAAAGGGTAAAAGTGTTTTAAAGGGTAAAGATTTTATTGTGGTTACTTTGAAAAGTGTAAAATTATTAGGGGACAGATAAGGGGGGAGGGAATTTTTTTAGAGAGATGCAGCTTTAAAAAATTGTATTTGTAAGTTTTCAGAGGTTAGGAGTCGATTGCGAATAATTTCGAAAGTACAAAAATTATTAGGGGAGCAGAAGAGGTGGAGTAAATTTTTAAAAACAGAGATACAGGCTTTGAAATTTCGTATCATCGAGTTTTGTGTATAACAAATAGATTGTGAATCTTTGGAAAGTGTAAATTTAGAAGGGGGGCAGATGGGGTTGAGGGATCAAAAATTTTAAAGTAGAGATAAAATCTTGAAAATTTATATTATTATGTTTTTGTGGGTAACAGATAGATTGCGGATACTTTGGAAAGTGTAAAATTATTGGGAAGGCAGATGGAGAGCAAATATTTTTTTATGGGGATGCAGCTTTAAAAATTTGTATTTTTGGGTTTTGAAAAGTTAGGAGTCGTTTGTAGATAATTTCGAAAGTGCAAAATTATTAGGGGGGGCAGATGAAGAAGGGACAGGTGGAGGAGACCAATTTTTTAAAATTAGGGATACAACTTTGAAACTTTGTATCATCGAGTTTTTGGAATGTTTCAGAAAATATCAATATAAATAAAAAATTAGTATCGAATGTATTCAATCTATTAGTAAATGTTTTTAATACACCTGCAAACGAGGACTTGTTATACACACTGTGTAATCCGAATGTCGTTACATACAATCAACCGAGGACTTTGTATACGGACAGTCAACCGAGGACTTAGTAAAAGGACAATCAACCAAGGACTTTGCAAACATACAGTCAACAGTCAACCGAGGACTTGAACACACACACAGTCAACCGAGGACTTTGCAAACATACAGTCAACCGAGGACTTTGCAAACATACAGTCAACCGAGGACTTGAACACACACACAGTCAACCGAGGACTTTGCAAACATACAGTCAACCGAGGACTTGAGCACACACACAGTCAACCGAGGACTTTAAATGCACGGGATGGGGGGAAGGGGAGTTGGAATCATTTGCAGATACTTTCGAAAAAGTAAAATTATTTAGGGGAGGGGCAGAGGGCAAAATAAGAAATAGAGATAAAGGTTTCAAAATTGGCATTAAGATGTTTTTGGGGATGAGTAATAGTTTGCCGATACTTTTGATAGTGTAAAGTTATTAGGCTTAGGGGGAGGTAAGGGGAGGATTTTTTAAGACTAGCTTACAGTCTTTATTTATTTATTTTATTTTATTTTATTTTATATTATTTTATTTTTTTTAGGTTTTAAAGGGTAAAGATTTTATTGTGGATACTTTGGAAAGTGTAAAATTATTAGGGTAAATTGTATTTATAAGTTTTGGGGTCTTAGGAGTCGATTGCGGATGACTTCCGCGCAAATTTAAAAAAATAGAGATACTCACTTGGTATCATCGAGTGTTTGGGGATAACAAATATATTGCGAATACTTTGGAAAGTGTAAAGTTATAAGAGGGCAGATGAGGGGGAGGAGTTTTAACATAGAGATAAAGCCATGAAAATTGTTATTAGGATTTTAGGGTAACAAATACATTGCGGATACTTTGGAAAGTTTAAAATTATTAGGGGGCAAATGGTGGGGGGGGGGGGGAGACTTTTTTAAATAGAGTTGAAGCTTTAAAAATTGGTAATTATAGTTTTTGGGAGTTTAGGAGTCGATTGCGGATAATTTCGAAAGAGCAAAATTATTACAGGGACAGATTAGATGGAGGAGACAAATTTTTAAAAAGAGAGATACAGTCTTGAAACATGATATCGTCAGGTTTTTCAGGGTAATAAATAAATTGTGAATACTTTGGAAAGTGTAAAATTATAAGGGGACAGATTGGGGGAGGGGGGGGGCAAAAATTTTACATAGAGATAAAAGTCTTGAAAATTGTTATTATTAGGTTTTGGGGGGTAAGAGAAAGATTGCGAATAGTACTTTCTAAAGTGTAAAGTAATTAGGAGGAGGGGGAGCAGATGGAGGGCAAAATGTTTTAATGGAAATTCAGATTTTTAAATTAGCACTTTTAGGTTCTGGGATGGTAGGAGTCGATTGTCGAAAGCTCAAAATTATTAGGGGACAAGTATTTTTTTTTTTTTTATTGTATATATATATATATATATAAAGGTCATTACTTTTTTTCTTTATTCTAACAGATAGCGCTCATTCCTCTAAAACTTGTTCTTTTGAATCCATGAAACACTTCTTTTTTTTTACATAACTCAAATTAATCTCTGTAATAAAATAAAGTTTAATTTTAGTTTTAAATTTAACTTTTAACTTTCAGGTTTATTAGTTAAAAATTAGAAGAAACTATATAAGCTAAAATTTAAACTAAAGAAAAGTTTAAAAAAAGAAAAAAAAAAAGCATAAAGCATTTTAACAAATTTTTTATTTTTATTTAGATTGCAATGGGAGGCGGAAAAAATCGCACCGGAAAAAATCGCACTTGGAAAAAATCGCACTTGGAAAATATCGCACCGGAAAAAATCACACAGGAAAAAATCGCACTCGGAAAAAATTGCACTGGAAAAAATTGCACAGAAAATAAAACTATATCACAGAACTTATTTCTAAATAGCTGTGTAACATATATATACATATAAAGCAGTGTTGGGCATAATTGATTAAAAAGTAATTGAATTACAATTCAATTACAATTAAATTATAATTATTTTACTGTCAATCGATTATTAAGTAACTGATTACAAATAAATTGGATAAGTAAGTCAAGTTATTGAATAAGTAATTCAATTTATTTGTAATCAAGTGCTTTTTAATTGATTGACAGTAAAATAATTGTAATTTAATTGTAATTCAATTGTAATTCAATTACTTAACACAAAAGAGAAAACGTATGATTCTTCATATATTTCCACAAAAGAATGAAAATTTATGTAAAGAATGGATGCGAATATGCCAGAGGAAGGATTCAGTAAATATTTAAAAAAAAAAAAAAAAAATGCAAGTGTCTGTAATGACCATTTTTCACAAAAGGATTATATTGACCTGGTAGCATTTTGAACACACAGGCATTAACACATACACACAATAGGAAACCTTAAACTTAATTTCGGCCAATTTTTTATAAATTTTATTTACATTATTTATTGTAAGTAAATAATTTTACTTAAAATTTCAATTTCTCGTACTTTATGTCATAGTAAGAATTTACGATATTTGTTACGAAAATATTTAAATTCCTCTGCTTCCTCCAATCGTACAGTAGGTAACAAAAGTGTACGAACGCTAGCAAAAATTCACATTTAAAAAAAGTCCACTTCATACGGTTTTGTTAAATAAATCCTTGTCGAATCCTCTTCTTAGTCAGTCTAAGAACATGATTCGATAAGGATTTATTTAACAGAACCGTATGAGGTGTACTTTTTTATACATAGGAATTTTTGCTAGCGTTCGGACACTTTTGTTACCGACTGTACATTTGATAAAATTTCATATTAATTTTACGTAAATTAAAATATCCTTTTTCATTCAATTAAACAAACATTTAATGAAAATAAAATAAAAATTATAGTAGAAGGCACCTGTGACTGTCCATATAATTTTTAAAAAAATATATATCATAGCCACGGAAGTAATTAAAGTAAAAAAAGGTTTAAAATTAACGTAGTAACTGTTGCTAAGAAACACAACTTCATATTTTGATGATGAGAATCAGTTTCTTTTAAACATTTTTGCATAAAAGAAAATTTTATATTTTTGCATAAATTTTGCATTAAAGGAAAAAAAAATACACTATCGGGTGTTGATGTTTATGTTAAGGCCTATTGTCTGCACTAGGGGCCTGAGCCCAAGGAAGGAGATGCCCTAGATGGAAGCCTTACAAAGGGGTTCTAGCACGTAATTTTTCGAGTTTCGGAGAAAACCACGAAAAACTCTGAATGGCTAAGTCGACGAGTGCAATCTGGGATTGAACACAGTACTTCCCGTCTTGCAGCTTCGAGGGCAGAATTTCTCAGCCACTAGTGGGAGGCTATAATTTTAGAAACAACAGGACAATTTTTTTCAGACAGACAAAAAGGTGGATTTTTTTTTTTTTTTTTTTTTTTTTTTTAAAGACCTCCTTGAATAAAGCTGAATGTCGGGCAAGGCAATATCTGGTATTAAACAAGATAAAATAATATAAATAAAGCTTTCCTGTCTAAAACTAAATTGTATTTAGCACAGACTCTTTTTCTTTTTTCGTTTCTTTTCTTTTTTTAATGGAAAAAAAATGATAAATAATAACAAAAAATAAATAAATAAAATCGTTGGGAAAGTTATTATTTGTAGCAACTACTGTTGCAATCTAAAAAGTCAGTTGTTATACTTAATTTACAAAATAAATAAAATTAAAAATAAATAAAAAAGTTACTTCTGTTTTTTTTTTTTTTTTTTTTTTTTTTAACTTAAAATCCTTTATTAATTGTTATGTATGTATGTACTTTTTTTATGTTTATACAATAGGTATAAAAAATGTGTTTTCCCATGGCATATCTATACATTTTCCCGAAATTTGATCGGACTGGTCCATTTATTTATATGAATGCCGTAAAATTATGCCACTTTTACCGAAATTTTGATTTAATGAATGATGATTGTAAATTTATTAAACCATAAATGATTACACCAGATTTCACATTTTCAAAAATCTTATGTTAATTATGCTGGTGTTAAAACTTTACTTTAAAAAAAAATTATAATTATAGAAAGTAACCTAACGCATAATTGCTTCATTTGAATTTCAGTAGCATTCATCTCCATGAATTTTCTATTTAAAATAACCAAATAAGCCTGGGCAAAAAAAAAAAAAATCAAAATTATTTTAAAATAATACCTGCATTTTCATTATATATTTGAAATTCATGTTTTATTTAAAAAATTTTTTTTGCTTTTTGATGCATATGGTATTTTTTAATCTTGAAATGCATAAAAAAGCCAACATTTCATACAAATCTAATTTCAACTTCTGTCTATAAAACATTTAAAATATGCTTGCTTTTCAGTACCGCATCGTTTTAGCAAAATTTTATTAAAATTTGTTCCCGTTAGTGAAATTTTGATAATCAAAAAATATTTTTTCTTTTGCATTTAATGATTTCAATATTAACTATGAAAAACCATGGCTTGCTAATATTTTTAACAGCGCTCCCTATTCCAACCAATTTGATTCAATCAATAAAATAAAAAATATATTTAAAAGGAATTAAATACATGAAAACAAATAAATTTTAATCGGATTAGTCCTTTCTACTATATACTACCATTCCCCCCCCCCCCCGATAAATAATGTAAATTAAAAGGGGGGGGGGAGGGAGGAAGGAAAAGATTTTTCTTTTAAAGAGATTAAAAAAGAAAATATTTATATATATATATATATAAAACGAAAAATAAAAAGTTGTTATACTATAAAAATTATAGATAAACATAACTGTTATAAGTTTTTTAATTTAATATACTTAACTTTTTCTGCTACATTATCATTTTATTTTCAATAAATATAATAAATTAAAAAGATAAAAAAAAATTTCGCTTTCAAATGAATGTATTAATTAAAAAATAAATAGCGTAATAGCAATTGCTTAGGTACTCAGACGATTACAATGGTAAAATAAATTTATGAAAAATGAAACGTTGAAGCCAATATTTAAAATTGAAAATTAATAATAATAATAATAATTAAAAAATGCAAATTCGAAAAAAGGTGGATGAGGTGCACACTTACAGGTTCCCAAGTATCGATATGTAAGTTTTGTAGCTGTGCAGTTGGCAGTGTGAGCAGTAGAGAGCAGACAGTCACGCACACTCATACACTTCTCTTTATTTATATAAATAATTTTTTATATGTTTTTTTTTTTTAACTTATAAATATTATACCAATTTCACCACCTAACTAAAATTTTAATTTACCAGCAGCCAAATTATTATTATAACCGAATAAATATTGTACAATAATGAAACCAGAATCATTCAAAGAAAATTTTCAAAATAAAATTCATGGTAAACGACACAGTTTTCATACATCCACAGGCAGTACAGTTTTAGTAAAGGACCCCCATGACGCCTTTTAACTTTTTATCGCCAGGAGTGCAATGCCATTTTATTTACTTTGGCGTAATTTTGTGTTAAAAAAAAAAAAAAAAAAAAAATCCTAATTTGATTATACGTTTTATGATTGCGTCAATTTATGATGATGATTTATATTCTGTATATATCTTTAAAATAAGAAACAATGCAAAGATTCTGAAGAAATAACTTTTAAAAATACATTTTACATAAAATAATGTCATCATACAAATGTCGTCATGTTTTCTTATTAGAACATTGAGCTGAATCCGCGTGCTTAAATATTGTTAATTTTTAAATATTTTTTATCCTCGCGTATTTTATTAATTTCACCGCTATCGTATCGTTTCGACAAAAATTAATTGAAATTGGTCCACGTTAGAGAAATATTATATAGATTATTATTATTATGTGCTGCTTTGTGTAATTATTGTGCACTGCTATTTTTCTCCTTATCTAAAATAAACGCTAATTTTATGCATTATTAAAATTAATTTCTTTTGAAGCTTCATAACTTTATAATTTTTACATGTATAGGTGAAAAATTAATCAGTGGAAAAGAAGTAAATCGCATACATATTTTTTTTTTTTAACTTTATAAATTTTAAATTGAAAGAGGAAAAAAAAAAAAAAGAAGAAGAAGAAAAGGAACAAGATTTATTTATTGACATTTTATAATGAATAAATTCGTCTGTTTTTATATGAATCATATGTGTTGTTATTTTCATTTTAACATTTTAATTATTTCATAATTAATAACTGAGTAGTTGGCATTATTTTTTTAACAGAAAAAAAAAAGAGAAATCTAAAAGCTTCCTGACTTTGAATTCAAATCTTCTTCACATATGGTGTTAGAAAGGTTTGCAAAGTTACACAATAAGAGAAAGGCCGAAAAAACTCCCCTAAGGCCCTAAGTAATAAATTGTGCTTGTTGACAGTTGTTAAGCTGAAACGGATGCCTCGATAATTAGAGCTAATGGTTTTCTAGCACATATGAAAGAAGAGGAGCGCCATTTTCTCTCGGAATCCCCAACAAGAAATATCTTTTTACAGATCTTTAACAGATGTCCAGCCTATACTTATTTGCCTGCGTCTTTGCAGAGATAAGAATTCTAAAATTTGTCCCAGTACCTTTTTCGATTATATAAAATCCATCTACATTCTTTACATTACAGGTGGGGTGGTAAGAAGCTGAGTACTTACTTCTTCATTCAACTCGTCACATGAATGTTCGAATGCATATCAAAAGTCGGAATTTAAAAAATGAAGAGAAATAAAGTATAAGAATAGCACGAATAATTTCTTTAGTATGATAAGGTATGCCTTTTTCAAAAGATAGTCATGGACGATATTTGAATGAGAAGAGGAATAAGCAAAATTTAATAAACAATGTTGATTCTTACAAGAGCAGAATTATACAAATGAAATTTCATGTAAATATATACATATATATATACATGCACTCTTAATTATTATTTATTTCATAAAATAAAAATTAAGAATACGCATAATATTATTAATTAAAACATTACATAGATTGAATAATTTTATTTTTTAAATAGTAGTATTTAATGAATTATTACGCATTTATTGAAAATAACAAATAAATTTTATAATAAAACATCGACAGAAAAATTAGAATAATCACAATTTGGCTGCATATCTTTAGTATCATTTACCTTTGCTTAACTTAGATAGGAATACAAATATAATCCTTACTGATTCTATAACATACACAGGAGTTAGGGATTAATTACAAAATATATTTAATAATCATATCAAGTTCAATTTGTCTGTGAGCATTAAATGTAGCATAATGAATTAAATTAAGTTTATATATGTAAATACATATAATTAGGATGAAAATAAAAAGAAAAATATTTTTTTAATGAAATTTAAAATAATTAAAAATTGAACAACAAATAAATAAGGACTGAAGTAAAAAGTTCGTTAATTTTAGAAAACTGCAAAATAATTTATAACAAATTTTTACATCGTATATCCATGCATCTTTATATTAAATTGAATAGAAAAAAATTTCGACTATACTTGTACAAAATGCATATAAAAACTTAAAAGAGAATAAATGAACGGCTTAAAACAATTATTTACTGTGTGTTCATGTAAATATACAACTATATAATGCCCCATGCCGATACTTCTCTTTATATCAAGCTTGTTGTTTTCTGATATTTACTGTTTTAAATTAATTTATAAATAAAAATAATTTCTCTCTCTCGCTGAAGGAAAAAAAAAAGTGCATTGTCGTTACCACAAAACTTTCTTCTATATTTTCCCATAAAAATTGGCCCAGAGCAAATTATTTATTAAAATTCCATGATGAATGGGGTCGATTTTCATCTCAGAGAAGTATAACATGAAATGTTCAGTAGGAATCAACTATGTGCCGATATCAGATTTTTTTTTTTTTTTTTTTTTTTTTTTTTACTGAACAAAATCAATAAAGGATCATTTTAAGTTTCAATATTATTATATATATATATATATTATTCCAGTATTTGTTCGTTCCTAAGGGCCCAAAGATTCACAATTTTGCATTTTTGGCCAAAATTACCCCATTTTCAGAGACTTGACCTACTTTTTTTTATGTGAGCGCAAAGGAGCAATGCTTTCTTATCGAAATATATTATGAAGTATACTATGATGTAAATTATATATAAAGATAAAAGTGTTGCTCCAATTCGTTCATGTAAAAAAAAAAAAAAAAAAAAAAGATAAAATTTGAAAGAAAAACACAACACTAATTACAGCATATACATTGCGTAAGCTACCACTTCACTGTGGTTTAAAAGAGATGAAACTGATGAAATCAAATTTATTAAATCAAATTCCGTTTAAAACTCACTTTCTTAAACTTTTTTTTTTTTTTTTTTTTTTTTTTTTTTTAAATATTTAAGTGTTTTATCAGTTCATAGTGTGATTTTAATAAATTGTACTTCTTCCTCCCATTGTTTAATGGTGTTTTCCAATGCCTGCGGCTTATTCTGTCGAGGTATCTACATGATAGATCAGATATTTCTGCCTAAAGGTTGTCTGAGTGAGTAATGGCCAATGATTGTCGGCCGAGATAGCTCAGTTGGTAGAGCGTTGACCTTATAAATCAAAGATCCGTGGTTCGACTCCCGGCCCAGGCATTATTTTCACTCAGTTGGAAAAATGAATTAAAAAAATATGATTTTCTTCCCAATCAGTTGATTGTGTGATTTTAATAAATTGTATTTATTCCTCTCATTGTGTAATGGTGTTTTCCATTACCTGCAGCTTATTCTGTCGAGCTATCCATATGATAGACCAGCTGTTTCTTCCTAAAGGTTGTCTGAGTGAGTAGTGCCCATCGGTTGTCGGCTGGATAGCTCAGTTGGTAGATCGTTGACCTTGTAAGTCAAAAATCCGTGGTTCGACTACCGGTCCAGGCATTATTTTCACTCAGTTGGAAAAATGAATTAAAAAAATATGATTTTCTTCCCAATCAGTTGATTGTGTGATTTTAATAAATTGTATTTATTCCTCTCATTGTTTAATGGTGTTTTCCATTACCTGCAGCTTATTCTGTCGAGCTATTCATATGATAGACCAGCTGTTTCTGCCTAAAGGTTGTCTGAGTGAGTAGTGCCCATCGGTTGTCGGCTGGATAGCTCAGTTGGTAGAGCGTTGACCTTGTAAGTCAAAGATCCGTGGTTCGACTACCGGTCCAGGCATTATTTTCACTCAGTTGGAAAAATGAATTAAAAAAATATGATTTTCTTCCCAATCAGTTGATTGTGTGATTTTAATAAATTGTATTTATTCCTCTCATTGTTTAATGGTGTTTTCCATTACCTGCAGCTTATTCTGTCGAGCTATCCATATGATAGACCAGCTGTTTCTGCCTAAAGGTTGTCTGAGTGAGTAGTGCCCATCGGTTGTCGGCTGGATAGCTCAGTTGGTAGGGCGTTGACCTTGTAAGTCAAAGATCCGTGGTTCGACTACCGGTCCAGGCATTATTTTCACTCAGTTGGAAAAATGAATTAAAAAAATATGATTTTCTTCCCAATCAGTTGATTGTGTGATTTTAATAAGTTGTATTTATTCCTCTCATTGTTTAATGGTGTTTTCCATTACCTGCAGCTTATTCTGACGAGCTATTCATATGATAGACCAGCTGTTTCTGCCTAAAGGTTGTCTGAGTGAGTAGTGCCCATCGGTTGTCGGCTGGATAGCTCAGTTGGTAGAGCGTTGACCTTGTAAGTCAAAGATCCGAGGTTCGACTACCGGTCCAGGCATTATTTTCACCCAGTTGGAAAAATGAATTTAAAAAATATGATTTTCTTCCCAATCAGTTAATTGTGTGATTTTAATAAATTGAGACAGTATTAATCGTAGCACAACTCCACAGACCACGAAATTTCAATTTAGAAATTTTTTGTTCAAAAATCCATCAACCGTGAATATTTATTTAAAATTGGTTGGAGTGTAAAGGTTGTTTAAATTTTTCGTAAACCATTTTTGTGAAAAATGCGAGAGCCGGGAATCGAACCCGGGCCCTTCCGCTTAACGCGCGAATTCTCTTCCACGGAGCCACTGTTAACCAACCTAGCATTTCTCACATAACAACCGTTGGCAAGATTACCGTCTCTGCAAAAGCAGGTGTAACAGGTAAGACAATTAGTCGTTGTACAACTCCATAGACCACGAAATTTCAATTCAGAAATTTTTTGTTCACGAATTTATCAACCGTGAACATTAATTTAAAATAGCTTGTTGTGTAAACGTTGCTTAAATTTTCATAAATCAACTATGTGAAAAAATGCCTAGTCAGTCAGTGTGTCTCAGTGAAAGAGCATCCGCGCGTTAAGCAGAAGGGCCCGTGTTCGATTCCCGGCTCTGGCATTTTTCTCATAGTTGGTTTATGAAAAATTTAATCAACCTTTACACTCCAACCTATTTTAAAACTCCAACCACTTTTCACAATAGCTGCTTGTAAAAGATATGTTTTCAAAATTATTTAAGGGGTTCTAAGGGGGAGAGAAAAGAAGAATGATGTTATGATATGAAAAACATTATTTCGTTTTTCTCTGCACCTTTATCGCTAAATATTTTCGAAGCATACGTGTATTTTGCAAGTAGCAATTGTAAAGAATGCGAAAAAAAGGCACTTTTCTTAATTTCTACTTGTAAAACACATGTCATGCTAAACATCAACAACAGCGTTAGTTTTTTATTTCTACATGGGCGAAGGAAGGAGGCCAAATGGACATATTAAAGAAGAATTTCTTTTTTGAATCACTTTCATACAGATTTACATTGAATTTTTGGGTACAAACTTCGGAAAAGAAAGAGACTGATACTTTTTATAAAACATTACAGTAAGAATTACGTAAGCAATATTTCTGCAAAGTTTCATTAGATCGACAACAGGGTAGTAAAAATATATATTCTTTCTATGTGTCCCCTAGCCCTCACCAGATAGTGTAACCCTCTCTGCAATTTTTGATAAACAATAAGAGATATTTATATACAATTTAATATAAATATAAAGCATAGTGATATTAAAACAATCATTTTCCCTCATCATCTTCCCCCTTCTAGGTATATGTAATACTCTTTGAAATTTTTCATTAAAAGTAGGTGATAGTTGCTGAAATTTTAGTTAAAATTGGCAACATTGAGATATTTTTGCAATCATTCCCCCTTCCCCCCCCCCCCCCCCAGCCCTTCAAGATATATATGACAATCAATGTAAATTTTCCTAAACATTCAACGATATTTATAAAAAAAAATTATTTAAACGCAAAATAAAGGGATATTAACCCATTTTCGGCCAAGAACAGAAATTTTGTAAAATGTGGTATTATTTTCATTGAAATATGTTTAAATCACATTCATTAAGACACAAAAAATATTTCATGCATGAAAAAAATTATTTTATTTAAGAAATAAAATGGTGCATATTAAATGAAATAAATTTAAATAAAAAATAAATTTAAACAAAATTTTAAGTTTTTTCCATGGCATTTGTTTTATTCTTATTTTATTTACAGAACTTACAAATTTAATTCATTATAAAAACATACATGATTAATCTTAAATCGAATAATTATAGATTTTCAAAATGCTGAATTTGTCAATAATCGTTTAAAGTTAGAAAACTAGCGTATATTGAAAATTTCTCAACAGAAAGTGTTTAATCCAATTCAATTACTAATATTTTGTAGATGTTTTCAGAACCTTTAAAAATAACAATAAAATAAAATTTATACGTGACAGTGATAACAGAAAAATATTTATTGAAGTGGTGCGTTTACGCATCTATGGCAGAAATTGGATTAAACATTCATTTTCTCTCCTTCAGTACTCCTGCCCCCCCCCCTCCCCAAGAAATATTTAACCCCATTATAAATTTTCATGAACCGTAAGTGATATTTGCTGAAAATGACCATGAAAAATTGGTTATAAGTGTTGTTTAAAAGGATTCTTTCCTTTTTTATCCCCCCCCCACACACACATTTTCCCCCTTTTTCTAGAATATATAACTTTCACTATTATTTTAGTAAAAAGTATGTGATAAGCCTTGCAAAATTTCGTATAAATAGGTAGCATGATGATATAAAAAACACATTTTTTAACTTCCCCATTACCAACTACCCCACTCCCAAAATATATGTAACACTCACTGTTTTTTTTTTTTTTTTTTTTTTTTTTTAATCGATATTAAGGTAGTTTAAAGAAGAATATATTTTATTTCCATCTGAACCCCCCTTACCTCCCACAAATGTATAATACATTCACTGTGATCTTCATTAAAAGTAAGTGATAGTTATAGAATCTCCTTATATTATTAAGATTTGTGCGCATCTGTTTATGTGTGTCTCTGTGAAAAACGCGTTGTAATGGGTTTGTCTCCGGCTCTAATGATCGCAGCGTCATGATACCGGTGCCATTAGACGCAGAAATTCTTCATCTCGACGTATTCACTAATTGTTAATTGATGCGACCCCCTGATGCGAGTTTTTATCGGATCAGAAATGATTTTTTTTTTCTTTTCTTAAGACTAAAAGTTACTGTTAGTGATTCATTAATTATAGTAATTCATTTAAAAATACTGACCCGCTAGCGGGCGAAGCTCGCTAGTATATCATTAAAATCAGTAAAATAGTGACATAAAAAAATAATTTTTATTTTACTCTGCCTCCCACTCCCCCAAAAGTACGTCTGACACTTGCTGTAATTTTTTCACAAATTGTATGTGATTATACAAAGTTTCATAAAAATCGGTAAGAAGGTGATATAAAAACAATTATTTTCTTTCGATCTTGTTCTAGCTCCCCACCCCTTTCCCCAGGTATATACTAAATTAAATGTTGTACCAAATCAATTTAAATCCCTAAAAATGTAATTTGAAAGTCCTTCTGTAAATGCATTATTTGATATTTATTGTTTTACAATATGCGGATTGTAAAAGTGCCCTTTTTCCGGTGCCCTTTTTTCCAGTGCCCTTTCTTTCGGTGTCCTTTTTCCGGGATACAGGGAAAAGAGCGTCTGTGTTAACTTGTAACAAAAGAATATAAAATGGTAAATTGTTGCATTTTCGGCTAAAAAATACTTTATTCTTGATAAATCAAATGGCTTTAACAGTTATTGGTACGATATGAGAAAAATGAAAAACAGAGCTGAGGTCTTTTAAAAGCAGATATGGATCAGACATTTTAAAGGCAAATATACGATGATCTGGAGAGAGTAGTTTTACGTAAAAGGTAGGATTAATTTAGTACGTTTTGCAGATTACTATAAACACCAAGAGAATACCCACAAATTTGGAATTTGGAATTCTAATGACTTTTGTTAGATTATAGAGAGAGAAGGGGTAATATTGTTTCAACATGACCGAAACTCTTGTTCTACATCTAAACCAGTAAAAAATGGTTTCAAGAAATAAGTTTCCGCATTTTTACCTTTACCTTGACCTAAAAAGATGACGAACTTATATATATATATATATATATATATATATATATATATAAGAAGAAAAAGAACAGAAGTCCCCTTATAACTGTGAACTGAAAATAACAATAAAAATAATACTATTAATAATAAAGGAAAAATAAATAAAGACCTTATTTTCGATTTTTTTCAGATCAAAAAATAAAATAAAAATTAAATTAAATAAATAAATAAAAATAAAATAAATAAATAAAATTATAAAATTATAAAATTAAATAAATAAATAAAACTTTATGAATGTCTTCTAATAATGTAATTGAAATTAATACAAAATGTAATAAAGAAGCACCACAAAACTGGCGTTGTAAAAATTATTACTTACAAACTTTGAATAAACACCATAAAATGCAATAAACTCGCAACAATTGTTTCGGGTCGAAAAAACACACGACCCTTCATCAGGCGAATAAAGTAAGCACGAGCGCTGCAGTCAAAGCTATTGCATTTTATGGTGTTTATTCAAAGTTTGTAAGTAATAATACAAAATGTATTTAACTCAATAATAGTTATTATCAGTATCCAGTTAAAGTAGAAAAACTGATGGTCTGAAAATTATGAGAACCAATGGAGTAATGCGTTACTTCAAGTATGCAAAAATATGCTTCAGGTTTAGTGCAGTGTTGTGCCCGAATGCGTTCTTTTGAACGCGTTCATGAGTTTAGCTCAAAATTTTTGAGTTTTGAGTTGAACTTCGCTCGTTTTTTAAATTATAAACTTGAGTTGAGCAAAGTTCGTTTTTTCTTTTTTTTTTTTTTTTTCGCGAATTTGAGCGAAAAAAATATTTCAAGCTCAAACTCGTAATAACTCAATTTTTTGTGAAATTTTTTTTTTTCGATCTTAGTAATTACATAACGTGGCCGGAATAGGAGACGTTTACCCTTCCTCCCCCTCCAAGCATTTTAAACATTAAATTTATAAAAAAATTCTATTGAATATAGATATTTTTGTTTCCAGTTCTGATTTCCTTATCATTTACGATTCTTTTTTTTTTTTTTTTTTTTTTTTTTCGTTAAATAAATAGTATGTATGCTTCCTACAAAATAAGGAATTGGTATTTTAATTTGCTAATTCCAATTTGTGCAACCTGTTTAAAGTATTTACGTAACATAACGTGTTTAATGTTTACATTGCACAGTAAAATAAATAAATTTTCGTTAGAAAGCCCATGCTTAAATCTTGTAGCCTTTCAAAATATAAAACTTTCCGAAAAAGTTTCCCTGAGATCCTGCTCTCAAATCTGTTAGACGCGAAGTGCGGGGTTCGATTCCAAATTGTGCCTATCCTCTTAGCCATTCGGAACTTTTCTCCTAAACTTGCTTAAATACAGGCTAAGCTCCTTTGAAAGGCTACACCGGAAGCTATTGCACTCCACCAAGGCCTTCATTGTCAATCGTCCTCCAACTTAAGGCACACAATGGAGCACGCACACACTTAAAAATATAACTTAAATATGTATTTTGTTTTACGAGTCTGTCCCCTTAGTAACGGATTTAGACGAAAGCGCACTTTCAATATAATTTTATTTAACATTAAATGCTGACTTATATATATGTAACGAAAATTCAGAGTTTAAATAATGGCATGGCTATTATTCGTAACTAATTAGAGCTTTAAATATATATATATATTTACATAGTATTTATCTACATCTATACTTATTTAAATGGAAAACTTTTGTCTTAAATGAACAAACAATAAATTTGTAGTGATTGTGGTGTGTGTGTGCCCCAACCAAAATTAGTTGTTGGCTCTCTTCTGTTTTTCCTTTTTATTACTAATCATGAAAAATTACTCTTGTATTATCCTTTGGTTTTTATTTTATTTTCTTCTTTATTTATTTATTTATTTTTTAATGTAATTTTTATGATGTTTCTTTCTTTCTTTTTTTTTTTTTTTAAGTTGTAAACTTCTTGTAGTATTGCATCTTTAAATGTACCTAAAAGTTAATTTCAAGTACACTGAAGAATGTAAATAAGATGAAGATAACTTTAAAAATTATGGTTAAAATTATCCCCCGCAAAACGGCGGATAAATTTAACATATATTACTGATTCATAGCAGTTGGAAATAATTGATTAGATATTACTGTTAGTAACAAAAATAAAAAACGAATTGTCTTCTACCCGAAATTTCATTCAAGATTTATTTTCATATATTTTCTTTTTATGAACACAGAATGATAGATATCAGAACTGTGTAAATTTGTTTTTTTGCTCTCGTGTAACTTTTAATGATTCTACTTCTAGATATGAGATTTTCCAAGAAAATTACTCTGTATGTTTCCTGGACATTAGACAAGCTCTTTTGCCCAGCTATATTTCCCGGGGGCCACACAACACAACACAATATCAGTTCTATTTGTTCTCTCGCGCGGCCCTGATATTCTCCATTTTTCTTTCAAAAAAGGCGGGAATTCGGTCATTCTCTATGGTCCTACCTGCAGCATGGGAGGTAGTGAGTGACTTGTTATGTTGTTATTCTAAACCTTGACTCCAGCAGTGACAGTAACAAAGACATACAATCATTTAGTTTAGTATTAATTGTTTTTAAAACTGAAAGCTACGAGAGAGAGAAATGTTAAAGCAGAAACAGTTTTATTTTACTTTTTAGAAGAGCATTTAAAATTTTAAGTTTACAATTTATAAGTGCAGTTAATGATAATATGACAAATTAATAAAATTTAAAATTAATTGAACATTACAATATTTTTACAGATTATTACAATTTATTTTAATGAATAATTATTATATATGAATTCATATATTTTTTAATTACAGTATTTATCTAAATGTAATTAACTATACGATATAAATGAACATGAAAGGTAATTTTTATACAAAATCTTACCTAACCCTGCACTTTTCAATGTGCAATCTTTTAATTACAATTTATACTTCTTTTAAAGTGCAATAATTACCTCACCATTTCAAAAATATTGCTTTCATTTGAATTTTTCAAGTGACCATATATACTATTCAAGTCTAAATATTTTTAATTTTGAGACGCAACTTTTAATTTCTAATATTTTAAAAGCAGATTTGCTACATTTGAGAGACAAAAATAATATGTTAAAGTTTTTTGCTGACAGATTAATTAAAATTTTATCCCTGTACTTCTAAACGATGTGATATTGAAGACAAAGTTTCAATTAAATGGTGTTGTTAAAGATGTATGTAAAGGTAAAATTTTAGAAAAATTTCTTTTCCACTTTTTCCTATATTACAAGAAAAAACGAATTGAATTAGAAAAAAGTTTCAGCAACCATATTTTTATTAAATTTAGATATATTTGGAACATGCAAAACACAATTTTACTTTTTCTAAGAAAGCTTCGTCTTTCTGTGTATGGTATAAATAAAATGGTCTCTTTAATTAGAAATAATTTACTAATTTCACGGAAGTTCTTGTAGAGCTGAAACATAAATATTAAATGATATTGATTAGATTTTGATGTATATCACTTGATAGACAACGCTTATGTGCCATGTTTTTTTTTTTTTTTTTTTTACCTATTATTTTTGCGGTTTTCTTTTGGTACTTAAAAAATAAAAGCACACGAAATTTGATATACACAGAATGTTATAATAAAGAAATGAATATTAATATTTTTGAAGTAGATCTTCTCATAGGTGAGCTGCCGAAGCGTTTTACTAATGGATTTCTTTGACTACTTTATATTAAATTTTAAGAGATGGAATTGTAAAAACTTCAGATGAGATTTAATGGTGTTGCTATTATATATATATATATATATATATATATATATATATATATATATGACAAAAGAAGTAATGCAGTTTTGTAAATAAAATATGAATTTATAACATCGATTTGTTGACTTAACGTTGCACTGTATCTGAGCATTTGGATATGCATAGCTAGCTACTCAAGGTCAAGAAAAGGGTTGCATATTTTGAATCGCCCCAGTCGCTTCGCTTCAAACATATGCTATGCCACTGGCTCTTGATAACGGAATTTGTCTCCTGGTCAATTCTTTTCAATCAGTTTTTGAAGAGTAAAAACTAGAAAACAAATAAGAAGTTTGACATTGTAAAACTATTCTCAAAATTGAGGTGTCCTCTATTCGGAGGTGTCCACTATATAAAGTTTTGCTGTAATTTTCTTAATTTATCAAATTAAATTAACAAAAATCTTTCTGTTAATTAAGAAACATTTAACAAAAATATAAGTTATTTAAGAAAGTGTTCGTAGAGAGGGGGAAAATCTTTAGAAAAAATATATAAAAATTGACATAAAAATGATTCTTTAAAGAATTTCGTTGTTTTTGAAAAGGAATTTTAATCGAGCAGATTTTTTTTTTTTTTTTCTTTTTTCAAATATGAATTTAAGCTCAAACTTAAACTAACTCCTTCTTTAGACATTGAACTTCACTTTAAATTAGTTCTTTTTTTTTTTTTTTTTTTTCCGTGAGTTTACACAACACTGCACTGGTTATCTCACGTATCAAGCTTTGTACAGTTTTATGCCCCAGAAATTGAGGTATAGCCTTCCATTTTTCTGGAAAGTTTGCTGTATAATAGGTTACTTTTTGGTTGATATGAATCCAAACTAAATCCGCATAATGTCTCATAATAGCCGTCTCATATATCAGCATCTGTTTAATTATACGTAATGTAACCTTAGATATAACCGTCCCTTAAATTACAGAAATCACTCGATAGCAGCGACATCAGTTACACGGATGAGACCGAAAGTTTATAAGCATTAATTTAAGTTGAAGTTCATTTACATATAAATTTATATGCAATTCTCTGCAGTAGTTCCTGATATATACCCATCTCAAAAAATGCATAAATTGCTATAAAACAGCGAAACCTATTAAACTATTGGAACAAAATATTGATAAAAACTAATGTCAAGATGCAATTACATATTATATGCAATTCTGAGCAGCAGTTAACGAAAAATGGCTTTTCCTCAAATTGTAAAAATCGCTCTAAAGCAGTGCCACCTATTGAGCGATGGACACCAAAAATCGCTAGGCACTAATTTAGATCGAAGTGCATATACTAATAAATTTATATTCAATTTTGTTCAGTTAGTTCTTGAGATACAGTTACCACGATTTTTTTTTTTATCTCAGGAGGTCATTTTACATAAGAATATGCTGAAATGGTGTCAGAGGCAATTTTCATGCCGAGCAGTGTAATTTCTGATGTTTTCAAAGTAGCGTGTTTATAGTTAATGGTGTTTATCCCCGCATCAAAACTGATATTTAAAAGCTGTACTTACATCTTTTCTATAAAAATACTTGTTTTCATGCATGTTTAAGTGAAATTTAGCCCTATTTTCCCATGTTAAGAAAATCGTAAATTTCGAATAAATTCAGAAGTTTTTTAATTAGGATGTTGCAAAGGAATAGGGTTCTGACCATTGTCATAAATAATATTTTAAAACTGGTCTGACCTTTCTGCGATCATTTGTTCCTGAGATATCGTGTACACAGTCTAACATACTAACACACTATACCGAACTAACAAACTAACAGACATCCTACAGACGGACACCATACACATTTTGATATTTTCGAATTCCTCATATCTGAAAATGTGTTTAAAAAAAAGGGGGGGGGGGGGTCAAAAAATTTCACGATTAACCAAGTTTCACATACTATGGGGAACTTAAAAATAATGAAAGCAATATTTTATTATACATAAAGGGGGAATCGATTAAAGTTTGAAATGAATTAATTCTGGTTCTTTAAACAAGTAGTCGGCTGATTGATTGCATTTTTAATTAGTTTTGACATTTTATATGATTTTATTTGAAGAATAAATGAATTTCTCTATATGTTTTATTATTATTGCTACTTAGTTCAATTTAAAGACATATATATAAATACTATATTGAATGAATATTCAGCTTGTAGGTAGTTCCCGTTATGATATTATTATGAAACTTGTGAAAATTTTTGCGTGTAGAAAGTAGATAAGCAGGTTCTAGTCGAGAATTGCACTTTATTTAATGAATATTAAGGCTACTTGTCAGTCAATTTTTTTTTCAAGTTCTACGATTCAGCTTTCGCTTCTATGGGATACCTTTTATATTTTCACCCCCTTCACTAAGTCATTAGTCCAATTTCCGTTAAAGTTCATTCTTTGTTAAAGCTGTCAACATTCGGAATTTATTGTCGAGTAGGCGTTACTGGAAGACAAGAAGGTAGGGGGGGGGGGGGTGTCCTTCTACTGCTAGAGGATAGGGACTGAAATATGTTAGTTTTTGTAGAATAAGGAAATTTCTTATTTTATGTTTATTGCTCGGAGTAATCTATCCTTCCTCCCAGGTTTATTGTTAATATTTTTTAATCATTACTAACATTTTAGATGTATGTATCTATCTACAACTGAAATTACATTATATTAATACATGTTCATAATAAATAGCTTTTTCCGAAGATATTTAAATCCTATATTCACTTTAAATATGTCTACAGTATAGCGTTGCTTTATTTGATCTTCTGTGTATCTTTATAAATACGTTTTATTACAAATATTCTTGAGCAATTTTTGAGATAAATTGTAAGAAATAAAATGGAATAAAAAAGAATATGTTGTTTAAAAGTATATTTAGGTGTATATATATTTAGAAAGGTATAACTTTTGAATGAATGCCTCGATATATTTTTCTTTATTCTATAATAAACTAAATATATTATACGTAATATATATTGTTAGTTAGTGCCGTAACAAGTAAGCTGGGGACGCCTGTGTGAGAGAAAATTTATAGGGCTCCCTCCTCTGCTTTATTACTTCAGGCGCAATATTAAAACTTTTACAGCGAATACTAATACATATATTAATTGATTACAATACTCAATAAAAAAGTATTTAAAAATCGTTCTAGAATAAGAAAGCAAATTAATAGCTAGTATATCATAATTTTTGACAGATACTGCATTTATGAAAAAAGCATTTATTGAAAAAAAAAAAAAAAAAGAAAAAGAAAGAATGTTTATTTCAATATTATAAATGCTTTGTAAAAATTAAATAAGCAAAGGAAAATTAATTATTTAAATAAAAATACAAAAAATATATATATATAATGAGTAAATGCCTTATCTGAATGAATTGAAAATTTATATACATATTACAGTAAAACCTCTCTAAGTTGGACACCTACGGTTCCAGGAAAACGTGTCCAACTTATAGGGGTGCTTACATTTTTCGATTTAATTAAACTGCATCTATGCATGCCTTTTAACATTTAATCACATCTAAATATAACATAATTAAGTATACTCATAACTTATATAGAAAAAATCTGGAGTGACTCCACTCGACTTTACGAACATTGAGTAATTAACAGTTTTGTAGATAAAGTAAAGAAAGAGGAGTTGTTAAACAAACAAAAGAGAGAAAACCATAATAGAGTGTTTGAGTATTTTTCTCCATATAGTACACGATGTTTTATTTAACGCTACTGAACTTTGAACCCATAGATCATAATGATAAAGAATTTTTCGTTGTGTCCCTGTAAAAACCTACAAATGCTAGATTCACCAAAATGCTTATAGTTAGTTCAACAGGGATTTATAATACTCATATAAATTTTCAGCTCAATTGAATAAAGCGTTTAGATGCTATCGTACTTTTAAAAATTTGGTCTCATAGGCCATAATGATAAAGAATTTTTCTTTCTGTCCCTGTAAAAAAACTGTAAGTGCTAGATTCACCAAAATCTATACAGTTGGTGCAAGTGTGACCTATACCATGTGTACAAATTTTTTGCTCAGGTTAATAAGGCGTTTAGATGCTATCACACTTTTAAAAATTTGGCCCCATAGGCATAGTGATAAAGAATTTTTCTTTGTGTCCCTGTAAAAAAACTGTAAGTGCTACATTCACCAAAATCTATAGGGTTCGTACTATAGTGACTTACAATATGCGTACCAACTTTCAGGTTATTCGAACAAAGCATTTAGAGGCTAGCGTGTTCACTCACAGACAGGGACCGATTTACTCAGTTGGAGGCCCAGGGCACTCATGTTCAATGGGCCCCTTTTCCTCGTACTTTAATATTACAACAAACAAAACAAACCGCATATTTTTGATTCACGTGTCTAAAAAATTTCTCCACTTTTCATTTTATTGGTAAGATTTAACTAGATCCGATGCTTGTCTATCGGATCAACGTACATCGCACCCGCGTATCTGCACTGCGGTGCGTGCCTCGGATTTAGTTAGCCTTAGTAAGACTTTGGAATGCAGTATCGGCAACATGCAGTTGTATTTGCCTTTAGCAAAAATATTGCAATTTTTTCAATGAACTGACAGTTTCCTTGAAAGATTATACCGCTGATTTATATATCAGCGCATTAATACCTCCATCTATCGATGAAAAAACAATAAGCAATGATCATTATAGCAAAATTTGGAAATTTTTCATTTTAACTATTTTTTTAAATGTATGTTTGAATTTCTTGGAGGCCCCCCTCAGTGAGAGGGCCCAGGGCACATGCCCCGAATGCCCTGCCTTAAATCAGGCACTGCTCACAGACATACACACATACATACACACATACATACGCACACACATACATACACCATCGCAAAAATAGTGAAAACGGACTCAGGGGACCTCGAAACGTATAGAAACATCAAAATCTCAAATTCGGATTTTTGACATGATTACAATACTTTCCTCACTATAGTGTTCGGAAGGTAAAAATGAATAATTTGCTAATTTCTAATCTAAATTTAAACTGGTATATTGTGGCCATAATAACACATTCTTTTATAATTTTTTATATAACAGCGCCATCCACCAGTTAATATGCACGAAAATTTAATCAATATAACTTCTCACAATAAAAATTTTGCATATGCATTTTGCTGCAGTTTTATTCAATAGACGCTGTGATAGTCATATGGAAAATCGGAGAATGCGATTAAAAGTAGTACCACTTTATCTACTGATATACACCCAAATTAAGATAACATTCATTTTAATAATATTAATAGCTTATGAAGTTTGGTGAATTTATTCGCTCTAGAAACTGTGATATAGTTTTCCTGTGAAAGGGGAAAACTGTGTGATAAATATGTAACACTAGAATGTCACAGAATAGTAAAGACATATCAGCAATAGTTATTCTTTGAATAACACAAAAGAGCTAAATTTTTACCTAAATTATTTCTGCTCTTCTCTAAAGAATTTGCGTTTTGATTTATATTATTAAAAACGAAGAGTTAGTCTGTTTCCTAACTTGTGAGACACACACACACGCACATATATATATATATATGTGTGTAAGTGTGCGGATGTGTGTATGAATATTATGCGTGGCATTTAAACTTTTCGTTTGATTGCCATTTTTTCTGTTGAAATAAGCAAAATAAACAAGTAAATAAATTTAAACAATAAAAATAAGTAAATAAACATAAATAAAATAATTTTGTATATTAATAAATGTTATTTAAAATATAACAGATCTTTCATCGGCTTGCATACATGCAGAGATCATGCAAATTAATTAATAATTATGCTTCTTCTCCTTTTTTTTTTTTTTTTTAGTTTTATAAATTGTAACCGTTTTGTTTTCAATTCGAGTATGTTAAAAGTACTTCGCATGTATAAGATGTTTGTGATCATGCATCTCAACTTTCCTTGAAATCTGTTTACATACACATTCTTTTAAATAACATATGCTCAATAATTATCTGCCATTCTGTTTTTATTTTTATTTTTATTTTTTCCCCTTATTAATACATCCAGTATAATGGCACTGTCTACGAAAGACATACGATGTATTAGGGCTGTCGGAGGAGGGGGGGGGGGGGAGGGAGGGAAAAATTATTGTTTCAAAATCACTTTGCTTTACATTTGGGGGAAATTTTAATAACAAACGAATTTAAATAACAAACGAAATTTTTATGTACAACTCAAATTCCTTTTAATTAAATTTTCAATGCATAAAAACTTAATTTTCATAATAATAATAATAATAAACAAAAAATTGCATCATTTTGAAAACAAATACAAATTTCTTTCTGTGATTAACAATGTGATGGCATTAAAAGTATGTTTTAAATCATTAATTTCCTTCTATCCTAGTGTATCTGAATTCTTCAATGTGAGAATGTAAAATAACTACTAACTCTACGATTATCATAGTCATATGTAACTCCTTTGAGTTTTTAATAGATAAGCATTGTTACTTTAACTGCATACCACAAGCTGCAATACATTCAAAATATTTAGTGTAACCCTACTGAAAAGCCACAAACAACATTTCCTGCAGGAAACAAGCGATATTAATCTTTCATATCATATGACATTAAAGTCACTTCTATGCATAATTATAAAGCTTAGAATGGAGGAAAACGGCAGGAAAATATTAATAAGAAAGCACCATATAACTGGCGTAAGTAATAATTACAAAACTTTGAATATTCACTATAAAATGCAATAAACTTGCAATAACTGTTTCGGGTCGAAAGGACACACGACCCTTCGTCAGGCGAACAAATTAGACATGAGTGCTGCAGTGATGCGTTGCCATTTTGACTGCAGTGCTCGTGCCTACTTTGTTCAGCTGCGTTGCCGCTTTGACTACAACACTTGTGCTTACTTTGTTCGCCTGATGAAAGGTCGTATGTTCTTTCGACCCGAAGCAAATGTTGCAATTTAATTGTTTCTTGCTTTTTATAGACAAACAAGCCTTCCCCCCCCCCCCCCCTAAATGTTCCATTATCCTCAAAAAAAAAAAAAAAAAAAAAAAAGAAAAGAAAAAGAAAGAAAGAAAAAATTGTTTGGTAAATTTATATTTTAATATATTAAATATCATATACGTAATTAACTTGATTTTTTTTTTCTTTCATTAAATTTTCGATAACTTCAAACTGAAAATATCTTTATTAAAATAGATAAATAAATAAATAATTGGGTGTTCAGTTAAACGTCGAAGATTAAGAAGATTTTATATAAATATCATAAAAAATTAAAAAAGGGTAAAATTGTTTCGTGTCACGATCTTTCATTAGAAAAAGAAAAAAAAAAAAAAAAAAGAAGAAGAAGAGGAAAAAGAAAGAAAAAGAAGGCACGACGAATGCAGTGTAAAAGCGATAGGTCGGAAACAATATTTTAATAATATTTATTTATTTTGGTACTTTATTTATATGTAAAGATCTCTGCATTGGCCAAATTTAAACGCCTTAGCTAAGTTTCTAAGTTTATTATAATTGTCATCATTCAGTTGGTTAGTATGAAGAAATTCGGTTGAGAGGATTATTCTGTGTTTCACGAATGGGCAATATTCTATAAATTCTTATGCAACCAGTGTTAGCCCCCATTGTATACAATAATAATCGGTTAAAACTACTTATAGTACAGTTGAATGCTCTTGTAATGCTCAAACGAATATTGAAATTGAAGTCAAAATTATTATTTTACCCTCCGTTTCGCTAGGAGGATTCCAACTTATAGGGCTGCTTACATTTTTTGATTTAATTAAACTGTATCTATGCATACCTTTTAACATTTAATCACATCGAAATTTAACATAATTAAGTACTCATAACTTATATACAAAAAAAAAAATGATTAATTTGCTAATTTAAAATTTAAATTTAAACTGGTATATTGTGGCCATAATAACACTTTCTTCTATAATTTTTTATATGACAGCGCCATCCACCAGTTAATATGCACGAAAATTTAATCAATATAACTTCTCACAATAAAAATTTTGCATATGCATTTTGCTGCAATTTTATTCAATAGACGCTGTGATAGTTATATGGAAAATCGGAGAATGTGATTAAAAGTAGTACCAATTTGTCTGCTGATATACACCCAAATTAAGATAACATTCATTTTAATAATATTAATAGCTTATGAAATTTGGTGAATTTATTCGCTCTAGAAACTGTGATATAGTTTTCCTGTGAAAGGGGAAAACTGCAGCCTAGCAGCGACGCCTGTCCATTGATATGCACCCAAATTGAATCAGCATCTTTTTTCGCTACAGATCTCTCACATATTATGTTTAGTGCAATTATACACTCAAGTAAAACTTTGTAGAAAAAATAAAAATAACAAATGAAGAGGAACTCTAACTACCGAAATGTATTGTCTAATGCTCATTTTAAAACAGTCTAAGTCAAAACATACTTGTATGCTCACTACTGGATATTTCCTGGAGAAATGGACAAAAACAATTCATGCAAATCAATAAAAAGAAAGACTATTTCATTAAACGCTAAAATTAAGTAATTTGTGAATTTTTCAATTGAACAAAATAAATATTTTTTTTTACAAGATGAATATGCAGAGTTGAATATAGTGTGACAAGAAACATTGCTTTTTAGATATTTACAGTTATTTCTACAAAGGATAAGTACATTTTCTAAAAAAGGTGAGAAAATGCAAGTTTTATATCTTTTTTTCCAGTCTCATTGGGTAAAAGTGTTCAACTTAGGATAATATTTGAATGTTCAACTTCCAAGTTAGAGGGGTGTCCAACTTGTAGAGGTTGGACATAATGTTAATCCTATGGATATATTCCGTTCCGATAAAATGTGTCCAACTTAGAGGGGTAGATATACTATTAGATAAAGCGTAAGAAGCAGAATGAAAAATAACTTTTAAAAAATGGTTAAATATTATAACTAGGTATATATATATATATATATGTATATATATATATATATATACGCGGGTATAACTTTTAAATGGGATTCCGAAAAACAGGGCATCGGTAAAAAGGGCATCCGGAAGAAAAGGCACCGTAGAAACAAGCACTTTACAATACATTTCGGTTGTTAGGGTTCCTCTTCATTTGTCCCTTCATTTGACCCAGGTCGCGCTCGTCGGCCTAGCCGTTCGGAGTTTTCCGTAGTTTCCTTCGAAACTTGCATATATACGGGCTAGGATTCCTTAGAAAGACCCCCCCCCCCTCGAATGGATGGCACTCTCCCTCAAGCCTAGGACCTA
Source organism: Salticus scenicus (assembly GCA_963930645.1). Taxonomy (NCBI): domain Eukaryota; kingdom Metazoa; phylum Arthropoda; class Arachnida; order Araneae; family Salticidae; genus Salticus; species Salticus scenicus. The sequence goes on along the minus strand of OZ005650.1, from coordinate 332,966,296 downwards.
CAGCAGCTCTTTTACTTCCATTACCCAACTACCGTAGGTAATGGAAATATTGTATTCGGTCGAAAACTTAGATATCGAGATTTCACCTGATTTACGTGTTTGAAAGTCTCATGGGTCGAAAAGAGTGGTTTTTGGCAATTGGTCAGTGTGTATGCGAGTGTGTAATCTTCCGGTTATTATATCTCGGAAACTAATAAAGATAGAACTACAAAACTTCAGAATTGAAATAGGTCTGGTACAGACGAATTTTCCAAATTTTGGTGAAAAATGGAAAAACAGAAGTGGGGCATCGGAAATCGGAAGTGAAGCCGTAAGCCGTATCTCAAAAACGGCTCTAACGATTTTCTTCAAAGTTGCTATATAAACACTCTATTAGACGTCCTTTCCAATGATATAGTTGGTTAGTTCAGGAAAATTGATAGGCGTCCTTTATAAATAGCTGAATTATATGTCTTGCACCTACATTTATATAGAATTTAATTCGGTTATTAAAAAAATAATTCTGTTTTTAAAAATAATTTATTAAAATTATTATTTAAAAAATTTATCTTTTATGATAATGCAGATGATTTCCATATTAGAGAAGTAGTATAACACCAAATGTCCAAAAAAAGTCCATTTTATTCTCAAAATTAAAAAAAAAAAAAAAAAAAAAAAAAATTACGATTTTTTTTTTTTTCGTTAGAAGTAAAAAAAAATCGTTACTTTGTTTTAAATTATCGCAGATCGATGGTTCAGCCATTCGTTTTAAAGGTATTGGCGAGCTCTTTTGAAAGATACGCATCATGAAAATTTACTCCCCTCGAGGGGGGACTCCCCCCCCCCAGGGGGGGAGGCGAGGCTCCTACATACACAAAAAAAATTTTCCCAGTTAACTATCTCTATTACAAAAATATATATTCGTTTCATTTGGTTTAGTGCAGTCTATAGACGTTAAACTCTACTTACCTGCAATTTCCCCCATAGATGTAATGTATTAGAATTCTCTTGATTGTCCCTGTACACGAACCATTTGCTTGATCTTAACGAAAAGCTTACTGTAGCATCTATATATGATACACATTTAGAATACCAAGTTTGGAATGTCTGCTACTATTTGTTCTTGAGATATGCTGATAACAGACAGACACCCACACAGACCATTTGCTAAAAACATGATTTACGTATTCAGGTGTAAATATAACAAAATCGCGCGTTCGAAAATTTGACCCAAAAACACTACTTTCTCTACCTTATGGGTAAGAGTATGACATACCTAGCTAATTAAATTGATTTTTTTAATTTAAATTTTCGGTTATCTTCAACTGAAAATTTCGTTATTAAAAAAAAGAAAAAAAGAAAAGAAAAGAAGAGACCTTAAAAATTGCCAAATCTGAATTTGCAGCAAAAAGCTTTTTTTTTTTTTTTTTTTTTTTTTTTTTGGGGGGGGGGGGCGAGGTGAACTTCAGATATTAAGAACTTTGTATATAAATAGCATAAAAATCAAAAGAATGGAATAATTATTTTGTGTTAAAATCATCAGAAAATTAAAGAAAGAAAACGAAAGAAAGAAAAGGAAAAGTAGGCACGAATGTAGCGTGAAAGCGATAAGTCCGAAACAATATTTTGTGTTCTTTGGATTTTTATGTTGTTTCTATACAAAGATCTCTGCATCGACCAAATTTAAATGCTTTAGCTAAGTTCTTTTTGTTTTTTTAATTAATTAATTAATTAATTTATTTATTTTTAATGTCCCCATGCAATTGTTTAGTAAGAAGAAATACAGTCGAATTTCCCTAATGAGCAATATTTTAAATATTTTTATGCACTTAGTATTAGCTCACTTTAAAGATATTGAGAACATAATATGGATTTTTTTAATAATCAGTTAAAACTGTGTCCTGGACAGTTGAAACTTGTTACAATGCGCAAAAGAATGCTGAAGATAAAATTATTATTTCCCCTTCAATTGCGCCAGAAGAATTTAAATTTATAAAGATTAGGTAAATATATATAGGATAAAAATTTATTAATTAATGGGGAGTAGGGGATCTTTAGATTTATTTTAAAAATCTATTTAAAAATTATTAAAAAAAAAAAAAAAAAAAAAGTAGTATATTTGTGATATTGAAAAAAGAAATTATCTAATAAATACATATGAATAGTATATGTTCAGAAAAACAAACTGATAGTTCTTATTCCCTATTGCTTCTGTCCCTTTTCTACTGACGTGGGTAAGCATTCAAGGGCATTTTCACACTTTCAACTTATAAGAATGAAAACAACTAATGACCTGTCATCCTTAATGCGCTTTCTACCTCCCACCAGTGATAAATTACAGCAGGACAGGAAGGGGGAAAATCCAGTTTTTGCAGCTAAAAATTGCATTTCTCCCCAAAATTATTAATAAGTTTTTAAAATTTAAATATTATGAAAATTAATAATAATAAGTTACATCATTTAAAAAGGTTTAGCATGAATTATATTATTGATAAAACAACTTGTTAATTATTTGAGGGCGATAAAGAAAATCAAGTAAAATTTCGACTTTTACAGCTTAAAAACAAATTTAAAAAATTAAAAAAATCAATTTTTAAAACATGGGGGAACTCTTAACGGCCATGAATTTTCAGAATGCGAAAACAGAATTTGAAAATATGCATTACATAATGAGTAATAATGGGGATTATTTTACAATAGATTAATACGGGATTTGGATGACCTTGAAGCTCACTGACAGAGAGCCTTAAGTTCGTAGACAGAGCCCGTAAATTTATTGCATGAACTTGTCGACGTTTTTGCATGTAGAAATGTAATTTTTAAAGACATAATGAGGCTCTAGTCAACGAATTCACTTTAATGAATACTCAGTCCATAGATAGAGTCCGTGATGATATTGTTGAAAAAGCTGTCGATATTTTTGCATGTAGAATGTAATACTTAAAGATATTAAGCCGGTTCTAGTCCATAAATGCACTTTATTTAACAAATATTCAGTAAACACTTGAATAAAGTTCTTTTTTATGACACAAACTCAATTATCATTGATTATTCTCAAGATAGTGCAATGAAATAGTTTTTTCTTTTTCTTTTTCTTTTTTTTTTTTTTTTTTTTTTACTACAGACTTAAAGTAAATATTGTTAAATAAATACTCTACAGCGTCGACATTTTCTAATCCAACCAAAAACTTCGAAGTCTAAATAGAATTTGAATTCATGGAGATTATTTTCAGTGGTTTATTTAATGAAAATTTGAAACTGCTTGCTCTTAGGAATGCTTCCTATAATATCAAATATAAATGATTTATTTATTTATTTTAATGCGGAGCTTCGATCCTACACATATTGTAAAGTAAAGAATAAAAGTATAAGTAAAAAGCTATAACGTTCTGAATATTGAAATTTTGCTTCACTCGATCTCTCAGAATTTTATAAAATATTTATGTGTTCTGATATCAATACACTTTTAATGAAATCATCCCTTGCTTTACCCCCCCCCCCCCCCCCATTCCACACACACACATAATAAACATATATCTGCAAAAACATGGCTACCAGTATAGTGCATTGCATCTTCCTTAAAGTTTTATTAAAGATACTACAAATAGCATAAAAATACCAAACACAGATTTTTTTTTTTTTTTATTCCGTACTCTCCCCCCCCCCTCCCCAACCCTCCGAATTAAAGAAAAATCCCACAGGAAAAAAAAAAAAAAAAAAAAAAAAAACGCACGGAAATAATCGTACAGGAAAAAAATCGCATTATATATATTGCGTACACTGCACACACGCCTCTTCCCCTAGGAACAAAATGTATCTCAAGATTTATATGGGCCTTAGGTAATGAATTTTAATTCTGTTTTACCTTACAAACGAAAAACAGAGAGGTATAGGGTAGGTGACTAATCCTTATTTCTCGTGAAACGGAAAGGGTGATATGTTTGATAATTTAACAATTTCTTAAGGATGAAGTTTAACAGAATGGCAAATGTTAGAAATACCAATGGGAGATATGCAACCCTTTGGGCTATAAGAAACACAAGACTCAATTGCAGATTATGAATCTTAGAACGTTATGAGGTAAAAAAATACGCACTCTACAAAATGCTTCTAACATAGAATATCGGTTCGGTAAAAATGGCCAAAAAATTTAGAGAATTAATAACTTTTCATAACAGGCAGTATTCGAGAGATGTACGGCAAACAAAAAAAAAAAAAAAAAGAAAGAAAGAAAGAAAGATAGGGGGAGAGAGAGAGAGAGACAGAGAGATTGGGGGGGGGGGGTTGTAACGATAAAAATAACATTGTTAAAAAGTGCGATGTTAAAATTGTAGCATACTATCATAGAGTAAAAGCCTCAACGTTAATTATGACATTACAGTCACAATTTTAAACAATATCAAAAGTAAACCATAAAAAAAAAAAAAAAAAAAAAAAAAAAAAAAAGCGAAAATTAATGACAAACTTTGTAACCTGGCTTTCTTGTATAATATTTCTCATACCCTACATTTTAATTCAAAGAAAGAATGCATTCGTCCCATTTTGAAACCCATATATAATGTTTAGAAATTATATAAAGACATGATAGTTTATTAATATTTATCCTAATTCAAATGTGCATATCAAAATCCGATATCCACTTCCAGGAAATTCCAACCATAATCCGTAATATATCCGAATTCAATAGTGTGGCTTGTAAACAGTTATTGGATACTATTCATACCATGTTCTGTAAAAAGACATGCTTTTGTGCATAAAAATATTATCATTTTGTTTCTGTTTTTAGTATTATTTAAAGATGTCCAAACGTAATAGTTCGGTCCTTAGCCATATGTGTGTGATAAGTACAAAACTTTGAATAAACACTGTAAAATGTAAGAACACGCAACAGATATTTAGGGCTGAAAGAAAACATGATCTTTCGTCAGGCGGACAAAGTAGGCACGAGTGCTGCAAATAAAACGTTGCCGCTTTGTTTTCAGAATTAAATATTTAGATTTAGAGTCCTAGAGTTAGGAAATTTTGCATACATGTGCATTAAAATATATCAATATTAAATATATTAACATTTATCGAAAACTATTAAAACTCAAACTACTAAAACTCGAAATTTTAATTTGAAAAAAATAATTAAATGCTCCATGTGAATGAGTTTTTAATTTTTTCACTTGATTTCACATTGCTTTAGTTTATCAATGTATTCTAATGAATTTTGCGCATTAATAGGTTTGATTGATAAGTTAATTGTTTAAATATATTTGTAAGTCCAAATTCTGAAATTTCTAGTTATTAAAACCTAGTTATTATTATTTATTATTATTATTATTCCTGTCACAGTTTATTCATAATTGTTAGAAATTATCTCCTATATTAATCTCTCCCAAACAACGTATTTTCAAAATTTTTTGTTTTTGTAAGGCTTCACTTCCATATGTAGAAATATAATAGAAATATAATGATGAATAAAAATAATTTTTATTTTTAGTTAAATAGGATAGACAGTTAAATGCAGATCATATATCATCGTTCAAAATTGAATTTTATATTGTCAGCTTTCATTTTCTGCAAATTAGAGTACATCTTAATGGAAAATTATAAAATTTTATTGCTATTATTATTTATTGCACGGATATTTTTTTTTTAGTAGCAATGGCAATAGAGGCTCTAGCATAATGCGTAAAGGCCCGACACTCAGGTCGACCATGCTATTTTTGTCAGAGTCAAAAGCTTACAAATACGTACAAAAAAAAAAAAAGAAAGCATAGGCGCCGCCTTTTGATTTTCACTACGGGGACGAAATTTATTACATACAACCGACTGAATTCTAAGGGGGGGGGGGTGGAGAAGAAAAAATACATAAAAAAAATTATTAAATATAATATCACATTACTAGAAATCAATTAATTAATAAGGATAGTGAAATTGTTAATTATATAGTCATTAATTAATTTTTTTCTTTTACAACTGCTTTAATAGTTTGAAAGAAAATCACTAATTTAAAAAAATCAGGTGAATATAATTAAACTTTAGCAGCATCTTTTCAACGTTATTTATTTATTTTTTTTTTTTTTATCTTTCTTTGTTATTAATAAGCACAGTAATTTTTACAGAAAAAACAGGAATTCCTCAAGAATTTTTTTTTTTCAAGAATTTTAAATTTTTTTCTACAGTTTTCTACATTTTGTTCATAAATTTTTGTTGTAACCATAAGAATGTGCGTTATAAATTCAAGGACACTGAGAAAAAAATATACCGCCTTTTTCTAGAATGGATAAGTGGCCATTTTCTAAATCCCTAAACTGGAAATATAGATTTCTGAACTATGCGCATAAGGCACACCAATAAACTGAATAGACGAAATGATCGAGAATTTGTAGTTTACACATTTCTAAATGATGAAATAATATTCTGAATCTTTTGTATTGCGAGAAATTCTCGCTTGATTTTTCAGAATTGGGTCATAAACCAAGATTATAGTTGTTGAAACCCGCCTCTTGTAGTCTCATTTATTTGCAGAGATTTTTAAATAACTTTGCGCTCGGTAATATAGGCAAACGCTCTAGAATACTGATAGAGGTTTCTAGAACTCGCTTTCCAAGGGGACTAGAATTTGTAAGGATGATACGGAACTATTTTTTCTACAACCACAATTTAGATTCTAGATGTAAGTTACAGAATTTTTTCTCAGTGGATGAAAACGGACTTAAATTTACTAAACCTATAACGATAAAATAAATTTTAAATTAAAATTTTTTTCTCATTTATACTGGAAATGTCAAAGCACTTTGTTAGTGAGAAAAATGTTAAATCGATATCTTCACTCATTTTTGTTTTTCTTCTGAAAGATCCCAGGGACAAATGCATACTAGAGCAGTAAAATGCACTGATATGTTGTTCAAAAATAAAATGAATAAAATCTTTGCGATCACCATAAAGTTTCAAGAAGTCGTAATAATCATTTCGAATCGAAATAATTGTACAAGACCATTTATCAAACGAAAAGGTATAAAAGCAAGGCAGAGTGCAAGCAGAAACGCATTACAAAGACAGACAGAGAGAGAGAGAGAGAGAGAGAGAGAGAGAGAGAGAGAGAGAGAGAGAGAAAACATACCGACAATATACTTGTATTTACTGATAAATAGATAAATGGACGAATTTCATAAATAAAAATATTAAAAATGTGAAAACCAGCAATAGTTATTTCGGGTCGAAATAATTTAGTATGATCTTTCACCAGCAGATGAAAAGTTAGACATTAGCAAAGCTTCTGCTTTCTTTGATGTTTTAAGAACGTTGAATAAGAATCAAGCCTAATTATTTCGATTCGAAACAATCATTGTTTGGTTTTGGAATTCATGATATTTGCGTACAAAATTTTCTTCATTGTTTTAATGTAATGTTATTTCTAAAATTTACTCTTTGAAGTCTGTTTTAAAATTATAAATCTTATCATTCAGAAAGTTTTCATTTAAACACATCTATATTCATTTATTATTTGGGGCACACATCAATTGCGCTTATATTAATCCCCCTATTGTTAAAAATGCATCAATTGCGCTTGCGAGAAAAATTACTGATAACGTTCATTATCATACACCCCCCCCCCGGTATACTGTAAGATAACGAATGATAATTTCTAAAAAGGAAAAAATTCTTCACTTATTCTCGTGGTATCTCCTGGGTAACACCAATAGGCTCCAATAAATTCAAACAAGAGTAATTAAAAAGAATATTTATATTATATTATTTGTTTAAATAAATATTTATATTACACGAATAAAACTTGTCTAATAAATAAAAGCAAATAAATACTCAGATAAAAGCAAGTCTTGCTTTTGCCTCCAAGGCAGTAGCACGTGTTTTTTAAACCTAATGAAGAAAGGCGACGTCCTTTCGAAACCGGTTGTACCGGTAAATTATTTGATTAATATATTAAAATTAGAGAAGAAAATGTTTATTTATCAATATTGTGAATTGTGATGTGTATTTAATAAGAATATTCAACCTGTATAAATGCCAAAGTTGTAACATTTCTTTTACAATTTTTTTCTTAGATTAGCATAGTCTGTACTTAAGCTACGGATTTTATTGAAAAATAAAAAACTGTGTTACATAAATTATCTAGTAAATATTTTCTAAAGCTAAAGTTTGCATTATGGTTAATTTAGAATGTTGCTTATCAAAAATGAAATACTCATATATTTTATTCTAGAATTTAGAAATATATATACTTATTAATACATTTTCTTTTTTGATTCAACTAGATTTACATCTGTGTTTACATTTTCGCGGCGGATTGGCAATTATTGATAATAAATTCAGTTAAAATGTGTGAATAACTTTAGTATAAATGCCGTAAATAAAAATTAGCACATTTGTATTATTATTATTTATTTAATTTTCAGTGTATGTACAATTCAATATCTTCGAAATTGAACTCAGTTTTATTTAGATAAATTAAAATAGATATTTTTTTGGTTTGTTACCAATATTTTATTTCATTTGTAACTTGGTTAACTGCAGTGCGGATTTTTTTTTTTTTTTTTTTTGTCGCTTAGAGTATTTATTAATGTTATAGATTGGTAACCTAAGACGTCTTGTAGAAATGTGTCGTATGCACTTGTCCGTTAAAATTATATTAATTATGAGATCTGGTCCTCTAAAACAACGGTTTTTTACCTATTAAATATAATTTTTAACAACTTGTTCCTTTTCGACGGCCCCACCAGTGGTCAATCGGTTCTGTGCTCACACACAAGAAGTGCGGGGTTCGATTGGAGGTCTCGCTCTTAGACCTGTTCGGAGTTTTCCGTGTTTTTCCGAATCTTGTGTATATGCGGGCTAACACCCCTTTGAAAGACCTTCCATGGAGGGTATTCTATCTATAGGCCTATACTCCATAGTGTAGTCAATTGACCTTAATCCTTACTGCTAACGGTCAACGTCGTGCAAGATTGAATTTACTGTTGTGACAGTAATAAACAAGGATTTAAAAGAAATAGACAGACTAATACAAATATAAATACATTTAAATTAAATAGAAATATAAAAATAAGTCTGTATTTTTAACATCATTTTTAGCTTGTTTCCTTTTAAATATTAGTACTTTTCTCCTCAGTAAACGATTAAAAAAATCATTGAACATGAATTCTTTTGTGCTATGGATAACAAATGCCATCCTATCTTTTCTCTATAGAGACAGGGACTGACCTTGACAAGGGGTTCACTTAATCGCGTTTGTTTAGCTTTACTGGCACATATAGATGTTTCGGAAGTAAAAAATCAAGTTTACACAGGACAACTGACCATCTTTGCGGTTGCGGAAACAGGCGCCCTTTTGTTAATTAATCCCCATCCAGTTTTCGTTTATTCCCCCATTCACTCCGGGGAAAAGGGTAGGCTAAAGCTAAAAAATACACCAGTTTTCTGAGAAAAATATATCAATATTAATTTGTAATTGATTATAATGACGTTATTTTTAATTCAAGTATACTTTAATTTCATTTTTTTCCGTGCTTCTAATAGAAATTTTTTATTAATAATTATGTTGTACTTTATTGTTATTATACTTTTTTTTCGCGCTATATGCGTCAACTATAAAACTCACATATAATGAAGAGATGTGCAGCTATGTGCAGCACTCTATGTGCAGCTCAAAAGAAAAAGAATTAGAAAAAGCACCCCACTGTTAAAAATATCAACAGAAAACTCTATGTAATCTAGTATCTTAAGTCTTACGTAAAACTACAGAGAAAAATTAACGGAGACGCTAAAAAACGTATTAATATTAATATTAGCTATTAATATTAGCTATTAATATTAGCTATTAAAATGATTAATTAATATTAGCTATTAAAATGAATGTGTAAACATTTTAATAGCTAATATTAATTTAATTAATTATTGGTGAAAATATATTTCGGACTTGGAATGCTTTTTCTAAAGTAGAAACAGTCATTTTTAATTTTAATTAAAAAATTAAATATTAAAATTACGTAAAAATACAGACTAATGATTGAGAATCTCGATTATTCACTTTAACTAAGAATTACTATAAATTTATAGTAACTCTGGATAAATATTTACGTTAAATTTACAGAAATTTTTAACAGTGTGTTCGAAACACAAAAGCTGCTAAAATGGCATAATTTGGTGAGTGGGGTAGTGAGGGACCGATTACGTGTGCATTTGATAATGTAAAATTATTAAATAAGGAGATCTAGAAAAGAATTTAAAAATTTTTAATTGCCCTTTGCAAAGCTCTAAAATAATAAATATTGAAATTTTTTGTTCTTTTCGTTTTGTAAATTATTAAATTTAATCTAACTAAAGCAAGAACGAAAAATCATACGGTACCCATTGACTATTAACATTTTTAAATGTACGTCCTTGTTGTATCATATAATTTTCAATGTTCTTTATCTACGCTATCGCCCAATGCGCTTTTTTCCGGAGGTCTTTTTTCCGGGATCCGATAAACAATTAAATAATATTTTTAAACAACACTTATTATCGATTTTTTTATTGACATTTCGTGCAAATATTACTTACTATTAATGAAAAATTATAGTACGGTTACGTATGTCGGGGGGGGGGGGGGGGGGCAGCACAGAAGGAAAGAAAATAAATGTTTATTCCACTATATTTTGCATTTTAATAAAATTTATTATACATATCACTGAATAGTTACGAAAATTTACGCTGATATCTTGGGGGCAAAAAAAAAAAAAATAAATAAAACTGTGATTGGGAAAAATGTCGCACCGGGTCCCACTGCCTTCGGCAGCGTAGCCCCGTGCGCGATGCGCACGCGCGAATGCATATATATGAGCGCCCTAATAATTTTACAAATTCGAAAATATCCGCAATCGATTTGTAAGTATCAAAAGCCTCTATGCACCAGTTTTGAACGATCTATCTCTATTTTTATTTTTTTGCCCCTCCGCTCCCTCCCCCCTTCCCGCCCCTCCCAATAATTTTAAAAATTCAAAAATATCCGCAATCGATTTGTAGGTATCGAAAACCTCGATGTACCAATTTTGAATGATCTAACTCTTTTTTTTTTTTTGCCCCTCTGCCCCCCCCCTTCCCGGCCCTTCTAATAACTTTACACTCGAAAATATCCCCATTCGATTTGCAGGCCTTTTGAATGGCCTAACTGTATTTCTATTTGTTTTTGCCCATAGCCCCCCCCCTTAACGCCCCGCCTAATAATTTTACAAATTCGAAAACATCCGCAATCGATTTGTAAGTATCGAGAACCTCTATATACCAATTTTTAACGATCTAACTGTATTTTTATTTTTTTGTCCCCCTCTCTCTCCTCCCCCCTTCTCGCCCCTCCTAATAACTTTACACTTTCGAAAATATCCCCATTCGACTTGAAGGCCTTTAAAACCTGTCTGTACCAATTTTGAACGGCCTAACTGTATTTCTATTTGTTTTTGCCCCATAGCGAATTTTGTAAATTTGCTTGCGGCGTTGTCTTTCTCGGGTCGTAAACCTTAACCGTGCCAAATTTGGTCCCGCTCGGTGAAACGGCCTAGGATTCTATAGCGGACAGACAGACAGACAGACACACAGACTCTGCTCTTATATATATATATAGACAATACCTATTGAAATATAATATAGGACCGTGTAATTTGATGCAAAAGAAAAGAAGGAATATTACGATAGTATTATAAGGGGAAATAATAGAGCTTTCGTTAATGAAAAGAAACTTTTTATTTTGAGAAGAGCAAAAACCTCAAAATGTTATAAGACGTTTTTAAATGCTATCCTCATATCATTGAGTAAAGAATTGTAGGTTTTCTGTATTTGGTAAGCATTTCAGCAAAATAGCACATATATATATATATATATATTATATACCATTATTATTATTACTTTAAAACGAAAAAAAAAATATATATATATATATATATATATATATATATATATTGTTTTAAGATTCTGAATACGTAATAGCTACAAAAGTTAATTTTAATATTAAGTATTACGCCTAAATTATTTTTTGCAATCAATAGTCGCTATTTGCCAATAGCGCAGTACAAATGCAACATGCAACACAACCAACCTACCAGCAATCAATAATTATATTTGTTCTTGTGTGATATCAATTAAACCAAGCCAAAATATTGAAAAAAAATAAAGGTATTAAAATAACAGAAAACGCAGATAGTTTATTACTTTAAACTAAACTTTCTTGGAATAGTGAGAAAATGTTGCCTTTTATAATAACAATAGACGGAAAAAATGATAAGCGGTAAAAATGGTAACAGGTGTAATAATAAGATATTTAGCATGTCTGAAACGTACTTAATATTTAAAACAATCGTAACAATTTGTTCTCAAACATAAATGAACTTTTGACTGACAGAGAAAAAGAATTCATGTTAACATTCACAGTTAAATTATCGCTTTTCTTATTCGATTTTCAAGAAATGCGAAAGTCTTTAAAAGCATGTATTTTCCATACAAGTAAAACAATATGAAAAAAATAATAAAATAATATTTATTTTAAAATAAATTATTTTAGAAGGCAAAACTTTCATATTTGTCTTTTAATATTTTTTTATTAATTTATTTACATTAAAAAAAAAAAAAAACTTTTATTATTATTATTGTTGTTGTTGTTGATGTTGTTGTTTTTCTTTATTTGTGTTAAAATACTATTTTAGAGAGGAAAAAAAAATAGCAAACATTATTTTAAACTATATTTTTTTCAACTGCATTTGTTGTCATAGTTTCTTTCCTTATCATACAATGCACACTACGGATTTGTTTAAATGTTTGAGTTTGATATGATTAATCCCTAAATATTGAAAGATACAAGTATTTCCCAGATTTCAATATCGCTTCCCGATTTCTGAAAAACTCTCTTAAATTATTTCAAACTAATAAAAGAGTAAAGTATCAGTTTTATATACCTAGATTTCGAGAGGGCATACAGGTAAAAAAAAAGGGGGGGGGAGGGTTGACTTTTATAGGATTTACTACTGGTTTAAATATACATATATATATGTGTGTCTGTTATATAATTATTACTTGACAGAAAGCACAGTAGAATTATAATGTACTTGAAGTATGAAGGGGGATGGGGTGCGCAAAGAAAATTTAATCTTTTTCTTTTTAAATTTCAATAAAATTTTGTATGATTTTTACATAGTAACTTATATTGTGACGACTAAATTTATATGCAATGGTTTTGGGGAGAGGTAGATAGCAAATAAAAAGTCTTTTTATTTTTTACTTTTTTATTTTCTGAGTTCCATGTAACTGTTCGTACAATTATTATTTACTGATTCAGAAAGAAAAAGTACACTATTTGTAAATGTATGTCGGGGGATAGGGCTAGAGGGACGAGGGGGGGGGGGGGGGATAATGATTTTTATTTTATATTATGTTTTACTGGTTAAAGAAATAAGAAAAATCGCTGCAAAGTGAGGTTTTAAGAGGTGGGGCTGACAAGGAAAATAAAAAATACATTTTGCCATATATATATATATTTATTTAAATCCTGCTTAAATGAAATATTGTGAAATAAATAAATATATAAAATAAGAGGTTGTTCGATATATAAAGAGGGGTTGGCGCTTCGGGAAAAAGAAAGGAGCTTTATATAATTTGTAGACTGAATTAGATAGAGTTTTATATAATTATCATCTAGTTATGTGGAGAAACACCCGAAGCTTAGACATAACAGAGGTACAGAAGGAAGGGATGTAAAAACAATCTCTTTTTCTTCAACTCCCTATGTCCGAGCGGTTCTGCGATCAAAGCTGGTAGATGGGAAGTGGCAGGTTTGATCCCAGGACACGGTCATCGACCTACTGTTAGGAGTTTTCCTGAGTTTTCTCCGAAACTGACGTAAATGGGGCTGGGACACATTAGAGAGAATCTTACAGAGGGAATTCCCCTTATTGGCCTAGAACCTTAGAGCAGCCAGTCGTCATTGAGCCATACAACCATATCCATATATGTGTGAGTGTCTATATGTATATATGCACCAAAGCTATAATATCCAATTGCCCTATAAGAGCCAACACTATAATATCCAACAGGGCAATTGGCAGTTTGGAGCCCCTAGGAGAGGGCTTCATCCTGCAGTGGATTGATAAAAGCTGAAATTGATTATGTATATATATATATATATATATATATATATATATATATATATATATATATATGATTAAGCTCATGTGGTTAAATGACATTATAATTCTTCATATACTTTGATTCGAGCAGAAACAGTTTGGTTTCGGGTGTTACGAATGGTAATTTTTTATACACAATCAAATAGAGTACGTTCTTTGCATTCTTTTCAAATGTTAAAAGTAATTTTATTAAAATCTTGTTACTTTCTTTCATATTCAATAGAAGAAAATATGGGCTTCGCAAAAAATTTTAGACTTTTGGTTTTTGAAGGATTTAGCCATTTTGAAATCTTGAAAATTAATACGTTTATGAAGGAGAACAGTAATTCGAAAAATATACTTCATTTTTCATATGTTACATTTTAAAGAGGAATAACTTTAAAATCTTTATGAAAAGAAATATTTTTTTAACTCGTTACATGTAGTCGATTTTAAATTTATCAGCGTAAGAATAAATTCAGTATAGAAGACAAAAATATATAGTAACTTTTTAAAAAAGAAAAAAAAAAAAAAAAAAACTATCATAGTAACTGGATTTTGATCTAAAAAGACACCCGTAAGTCTGTATGTACCGAACGCAAGAGTTGGTTTTTCTTATGACTATTCAGCCAGTATATTTTTAATTTGTCCTTTTATTATTTTTCTCATTGCATTTCTTTTACTTTTTATCTTGGTTCACTTCATTTACACACTATATATATCATAATAATTAAAAGAAAATAAAAGAGGAATGAAGTTGCGTTAAGTTTATTATGAATTAATTTAACATAGCTTAATTAATAAAATTATTTGCTTTAATTATTATTATTCAAGGAGCTGTTATTATTAGTATAGTATTCATAGGATATTCAATTAAGCATATTAATTCTTTTTGGTTATTTTGGCTTTCGATTGCATTTATATGTATATATAAATATGTATATATAAATTCACACAAGAATCATTATATCCCTTTATATTAATTACCAGCAGGCTACGCTCGCTTTGCTGGTGACTATTTTTAAATGAATTTTAAAAATAATTGAATCTGTATTTATTTTTTATATCACATTATAAATTAAACTTTAAAAACTTAACATTGAAGTTGCTCTAATCCTCGTTTCAGAGCATCTTCTTTCCCCTCAGCACTACTTCATGTTCAGGTTGTCACGGCTTACAGAAAAGTCTTTCCCTTCCCGGGCACTTCAACCTGGGTATCGATGACAGGTGGATCTGCTATTATTTTAGAACTACAATTTTCAAGATGACTGTATCTCATCATCTATTAAATATTTTAGATTAAAATCATGTATTTTATAGCCCTCGTTCCTTATGCCATATTAACGTATTATTCCGAACAGTATAATAAATCAGTAAAATATCATCACTTCGGTTACACTTCGGTCCCTACAGCCCTTTGCCGCCCGCACTACATCGGATCCAAGTTCCCACTACTTAAAGAAAGATTTTTCCAGGGCACTTGAATTTGTGTATTTATCGATGACAGGTGGGTCTACTATTATTTAAGAACTAAGATTTTAAAGATGACTGTATCTCAGCATCTATTAAACATTTTAGTTCTGAAGCATGTATTTTATAAATCTCGCGCTTTACACTGTATTATCAAATGATTCCTACAGAATAATAAATAAAAGTTTACATTAAAAAAAGGAATTAAATAATGATAACAATAAAAAAAAGATTAGTTTAATCTTTTCTGCTATATTCTATCATTTTTTTCAATAAGTACTATAGATAATAACAATAATAATAATAATAACAATAATAAATCTCTTTCAAAGGAATTAAAAAATTAAAAAATTAAAAGTTGTTATACTATAAAAATTACATATTATGCATAACCATAACTGTTTTAAATGAGTTTTTTTATTTAAAGTTTAATATACTTATTTTTTCTACCGCATTACTATTTGATTTTAATAAATATAATAAAATAAAATAAAAAAAGAATTTGGTTGCCAAATAATTAATCAAATAAATAAAAATTAAACATCGTAACAGCAGTTGCTAAGAGGCGCAGACGTTTGAAATTAATTTTTTTTTTTTTTTTTTTTTTTTTTAATATAAAAATAAAACAGAGAAACCAACGTTTTAAGTTAAAAAATTAATTAATTAATTAATTAATTATTAAGATTAAAATTTGAAAAATATCTCAATAAGGTGCACACCAGTAGGGTCGCACCTACCAATCTGCCAAGTTTTATTGTTCTGGGATCAATAGTGTGAGCACCAGAGTACAGACACACAGATATACCAACACGCATATTCAGAGAGATACATACACAGATATTTCTCTAGCTGCAGCTAAATTGCATTGCACACGCAAAGTAAATAAAATTCTTTAAAAAAGGACAATATTTATTTTAAAATTGCAAATAAAAGCAAAAAAAAAAAAAAAGTTCAAACACCTAAAAAAAGAAAGACATTAATTTGTTAAATGTGATGTAACTTTATTGTAAATACACATAAAAAAAAAGATACTGTGGCCATCACAAAACCATTTTCTAAACCGAAAAAAAAAAAAAAAAAAAATCTTTTTTGCGATAAATTTTTACCGTATTCAGTTTGATGTAAGTTTAATAACATGCAAAATCTGAGAAAGCAAGTAAAACCAGCGCCACCTGTCGATTGAGACACACAAATTGAATCTATATATATTTATATTAGGGTGGTCGTTAAAAATTAACATTTAAATTTATGTATGAGGCACCCACTTATTTTGTTCTATGCATAAAATAACGACTTCCACAAAAATTTCAAAATTTTAAAACAAGTTTTAAGGGAGGCTACCGAGATTTAAAAAAAAATAATAATAATAAAAATTGACAAATTTGACATATTTTGTAATTTCATTATAAATTATTCTATTTTAATTACATTAAAATAAAGACAATATACATTAAAATATTCAATTTAAAATGTTAAAATACACGTAATAAAAATTTTAACGTTTCGAGCCTTATTTTAGACTCTTCATCAGTAAAATGCATCAAAAGTAAACACTGAGAAGAGCAATAGATTTCCTTAACGAAAGTACAGCGTATTCAGCAGGGCTTGTGCATGCCTCATTAAGCAGTGAAAAATTCTGTTTCATATACCAGTCTTCCTGGAAAATTCTTGAATGATAATTTGGACAGTTAGATATACCAACGATTATTTTAGCATTGTTAAAAACATGTAGATAATCGGTTTCTATAGCATACTGCACTATTTTAGGATGAATATCGCGGTTTTTGAAATTTATTTATGTTCGAGAATTCGAGTATGAAGGGCACGACCAGTTTCATCAATATAAACAGAACTGCAATATTTACAAGTAATATTATAAATAACCCCTGTAAGTGAAAAGGGGGGGGGGGATAACAGATTTAAAATTAGAAAGGAAATTAAGAATCATAAATTGAGGTTTATAGAATGTAGCTATAAATTCAGAATTTTTTCTATAGTATGGAATAGTAACGAAAGATTTAGATGATTTGGAGGAATTAATATCATAATTACCAATGTTAAGTCTTATTTATTCAATTTTCTTTTAAGCCAGTGAAGGGGATAATTATTACGTGTAATTCCGTGAACCCCTCTTCGCATAAGTCTGCTGTTTTTCATACTTTACTTCCCCGTGCTAAATCATATTGCTGTACTAAAGATCTTTTCCAGTTAGAATTAAAAAGAATTTTTTTGGACTTAAAACGCGATAGTTATTCTTCTCGCTGGCTTAAAAGAAAGGTAAATGAATACGATTTTAACATTGATAATAACGATATCAATTCCTCCAAATTACCTACATCTTTCATTACTATTCCGTACTATTGAAAAATCTTTGAATATATAGCTACAGTTTTACGCACTGTTAATATATCTGCATCATATAAACCTCAATTTCTGATTCGTAATTTCTTTTCTAATTTTAAAACTTTTATACCCCCACCTTTTCCCGTACAGGAGTTATTTATAATATCCCTTGTAAATATTGCAGCTCTATATTAGTGAAAGTGGCCGTTCCCTTCATACTTGAATTCTCGAACGTAAAATAAATTTCAAAAACCGCGATATTCATTCTAAAATAGTGCAGCATGCCATGGAAACCGACTATCTACTTGATTTTAATAATACTAAAGTAATCATATCTAACTGTACAAATTATCACTCAAGAATTTTCAGAAACAGCATTTTTCACCGCTTAATGAGGCATGGGCAGTCCCTGCTGAATATGCTGTACTTTCGTAAAGGAAATCTATTGTTCTTCTCAGCGTTTACTTTTACTTTTGATGTGTTTTACTGATGAGGAGCATAAAATAAGACTCGAAACATTAAAATTTATGTTATGTGTATTTTAATATTTTAAATTGAATATTTTAATGCACACTGTCTCGATTTTAATGTAATTAAAATATAATAATTTATAATAAGATTACAAAATCTGTCAAATTTGTCAATTTTTTAATTTTTAAACCTCGGTATCCACCCTTAAAACTTGTTTTAAAATTCTGAAATTTTTGTGGAAGTCATTATTTTATACATAGAACAAAATAAGGGGTGCCCCATACAAAAATTTAAATGTTAATTTTTAAGGATCACCCTAATATATATATATATATATATATATATATATATATATATATATATATATATATATATATATATATATATATATATATATGTATAATGACTATTTTACATATCAAGATTAGGAATTTATACTCTATAGGACCTGATAAATAACTTTCCCGTAAACGGAGTTACAGTACAATATCGATATCATTCGGGCGATATATGCACACAGATTGAATCAGTATAATGATATATAATCATTCGTTGACGTATCAGGTTTCGGCTAATTATAAACAATGTATGTAACATGAGAGATATACCCTTCTAAAAAATATTACAGTTTTAAAAAATTAAAGAACACGCTTTTATGGAAATGTGAACTAAGAAGCACAAAATATCTATCTTAGTAGTAAAATGCAGGGTAAGAGAAAATCGTGTGTGTGACACAACGTAATATTTACATACATTTAAATCTTTAATTAAAATAATTTAGAATTAAACAAAAATCATTTTTAAAAATCTCCCCTGACTGTGCTCGAACGCTAGACCTTCAGCTTCGTAGCGCGGCACTTTACCTCACAGCCACGGTGTTCACATAAGGAAAGCCTTTTTGTTACAATATAGATTTTTTGTTTGCTCCCAGCGCGGTTACAAACATACATACAAACATACATATAGGTGAAGCTAATATAATATTATAGTTTAAAAAAATTAAAGAACACGCCTTTATAGAAATGTGAACTAAAAAACACAAAATATCTATCTTAGTATTAAAATGCAGGGTAAGAGAAAATCGTGTGAGTGACACACCATAATATTTACATTCATTTAAATCTTTAATTAAAATAATTTAGAATTAAACAAAAACCATTTTTAAAAAATCTACCCTGACTGGGATCGAACGCTAGACCTTTAGGTTCGTAGCGCGGAACTATACCTCAACGCCACGGTGTTCACGTAGGGAAAGTCTTTTTTTTACAATGAATATAGATTTTTTGTTTGCTCCCAGAGCGGTTACAAACATGCAAACATACATACAAACAAACATACAAACATACATACAAACAAACATACAAACATACATACAAACTTACATAACAAGTGAAGCTAATAAATGCGTGTTAAAAATATGATAGGCTCTAATTTTAGTCAAGATATATTCAAATATAAATTTAAAGAAACTATGTGTATTAGTTTTTGAGATAGAACTGACACAAAATTTTTGTCACAAACAAATGAATATTTTTATTTTTATTTATTTTTAATTTTTTCAATACACATAAAAAAAAAATATAGGACTCGTAAAAATATTCGATAAACAAAACAAAATTCATACAAAATTTCATATAAATAGGTAGCGTGGGGAGGAAAAAACAACCACTTTTTTTATCCCCCTCCCTTAGCAACTACCCTCCCCCCCCCCGCCCCCAGATATGTGTAACACTCACAGTAATTTTTTTTAGACAGTAAGTGGTATAATATACAAAGTTTTTTAAAATAGATATTAGGTTAGTTTAAAGAAGAATATATTTTATTTCCATCTGCGCCCCCCTCGCTTCCCCACCCCCCAGGTATATAATACATTATTTGTGATTTTCATAAAAAGTAAGTGATAGTTATACAATATATCAGTAAAATAGTGATATAAAAAAATCATGTTATTTTACCCTGCCCCACCCCTATTACATCTACCCAAATATATCTGACACTTGTTGTAATGTTTTCACAAATTGTACGTGATTATACAAAGTTTCATTAAAATCGGTAAGTGAGTGATACAAAAACAATTATTTTCTTTCGATCTGGTCCTCCCCCTTCCTTTTAGCCCGAGTATATACTAAGTGAATGATGTACCAAATCAATTGAAATGTCTAAAAATATAATTTGAAAGTCTTTCTTTAAATTCCTTATTTGATATTTATTATTTTGCTATTTGCGAATTGGAAAAGTGCCCTTTTTTTCCGGTGCCCTTTTCTCAACGTGCCCTTTTTTCCGGCGCCCTTTTAACCGGGATCCCTTTACATGTTTACAGGTTATTATTATTATTATTATTATTATTATAAATATAATATTAATTTGAATACGCATAAATGTTGATTTCAAGCCATTCCATCAAAATTACGTGCAAATTCAACAGCAGGTATTTTTGGTAGAGTAGTAAGATAGATTATGATTCTTCGATCTTATCAAATAACTGTGATTTGGCACCAGATCTCTATTCTACGCTTCTATCGAGCCAGCAGTTACATGTGTGATTGCATTTGCTTTAGCAGTATTAGATATTCAAATTCCATTAGCTATAGGGCAAACTGAAATTAAAAAATAAATTTATCACATTTCACTACATGAACATTCTTTTTCTCGAAGAATTGACAGTACTGTGTGTTCGAGGGAAAAAAAAAAAAAAAAAGCTTATATATGAATCAAACTAGTCCAGTAGCTAACAAATCCGTATATCAACTGTAATTTATTCATTCGTAAGTTAAATTATATATATATATATATATATTGTCCGTATAACTATGAATGTCTAAAAACGTCGGGAAAATATATCTTGCATTATTTTTTATTAATTTTATTTTATATTGCAAATCATTGAAAATGAATTTGCAAATGCTTTTATTCTTTAAATAGCATTAAACATTTGTAAATTATTATTCTTTTTTAAATCGATTTTTTTTTTTTTTTTCATATATATGTATATATAGAGATATGTATGTATGTATGTATATTGAATATAAATATAATTTTTTTTTTTATTTTTTTTTCAGATTTTACAAATTAAAAGTTGCAAATAGTATCATTTAGTTTATGATTAAACTTATTGTGATATAATGTTTGCGTGGTACATTGACTAAAATTTCTTATTCTCTTTAGAACCGAAGTAATAATAATTACGTAAAATTTATTCTATGGTATTTAAATAAGAACGTTGGCATAATAGACTACAAAAAGGTTTGGTTTTTGCAGGTGATAATTTCGAAAGCTAGTAATGTAAAGGCATACGTATGTAGAACTCAGGGCTCAACATAGTAAAACATAGAAAAATTAAAAAAAGAAATTTAAAATTTAAAAAGATTTCAGTGTTTCTCACTTTTATTTTTATCTTTTTATTTTATTTTAATTTTATTTTTATTTTATTTTTTTACTTATTTATTTATTTTGTTAAATAGCTTTTTGCTTTTACTTCAAGGAATCTTCAGCAAGTAAATAAATAAATAAAATCTATAATAATAATAATTACAATAATTAGGGGAAAATATTTTCTAATTCATTAATTATGTGCATTTCGCTAAAGTGTTACAGAAACTTCTCTTGGTATAGATACTTTTTTCAATCACTGTACATGCTATGTTAGTAACACAAATGCAATTTCCTTTCACTTTACTTTTAACTATTTTTGGATTCCTGTAGAATTTTGGTAAGGTGATTAACTGATAGGTTTGCTTAGAAGATGAAAGAAGGAAAACCTGATATGTCAAATCACTTATCGGAACGCTAATCACTTTTCGGAAAGAACAAGAATCCTCCCAATTTTAAACGTCTTTCTGTACATAATAGAAATGTGTTGACCACATGTTTTGAAGAATTTGGGTGGCCTGAGGGTGAGGACTGAAAATTCTGATGCAAGTGGCAGGACATCAACAAAAGCATTTTATTATTATTATTATTATTATTATTATTATTATTATTATTAATTGTGTTCCAACTTATGTCTTATATTGAAAAAAAAAAGGAACAAAGGGAGAATTCAAATTCTATCAACAGACAAAACCCGTGTTATTTATTCTATGGGGGAATTAGTTTCCAGAATTTACTCAATTAATTCAAGACAACTATTTTTTCTTTCTCGTGATAATAATAGCCTTGCAGTAGATAATCCAGGTCCTTTATCCCTTTCTTATAAAGAAGTGCACATGTTTATTGTTAGCAGACAGTTTACTGAGGAGAAGAATGAATAACTTGTTTTCATCGATAACAAACAAGCTGTGGTACAAAATTTAAAATATTTGAAATTCGAAGCATACAATACACATAGTGAAAAATATATTACATTATTTTATAAACTTCTTTATTTAAACTATGCATATCACTTTAAACTAAAAATAAATATAATAAAATTGATTTTAATGATTAAATTTTGAATTTTAATCTCGGACAAAGACACACACCTCACATCGCAAAATATTTTACAGTTTCAAAATTTCGCTCTTTACAAAGTAGTAAGAACTGACATAGTTTTATGATATTATGGTATTTTAAAGCTTTTGCATTAAAGTATGATTTTAGATCTAATACAAACAGCCTATGATATCGATGCGTAAACCTAGTTTTTACAAGGTCACACCACATCTTTTACTATCACTGTTTAATGGCAATTTTTTTTTTTTTTTTCCACTGAACATGTACTGTATAGGAATATTCGTAATGCATTATTCACAATACAATGGGACGATATTAAAAGTTGCTCACAGTTCTGTACATTTTAACTACACAATATCCTTCATTATTATTACTATTATTATTTTAAGCATGGCATAAAATATTGTGTCGGAAAATTCAAGATTCTAGGCGTCTCCTGCGGGAAAAATTTCAAAAAAGAAAGTCTGCAATAAAATAAATAAATAAATAAATAAATAATAATAATAATAAACAATCGAGGAGTATGAATAATTATTAAAATTGCACTTATTAGAATATCATATTTTAGTGCAATTATTTTTTATTTTAAATATTATGCTTGCAAAAAAGCTTAATATTAATATCGTTTTTAAATAATTTCTGAAGTTTAAATTTAAAATAAAATTTAAATCTTTATGTGGGATAGAATAGGTATTTCCAAAAAGAAACATGAAAGGAAAAAAGTTTTAGAAATATACAATAGAAGAAGAGAAGGACGCAAAATAAAATTTCATTTATTTATTATTATTATTATTTTTTAATTGTAGTCAAATGCAAATTAATTCATTCCTAACACATTCCTGCATCCATTTTCGCTCATAAGTATATGGAAATTGTAATGAAAGAAAAATTGTTTAAAATATGTTTTTTAAAGATTCAATTTCTTTTTAAAATAAATTTAAATATTTTATGTAAAAACCTAATACTCTGAAAAAATAAATAAATAAAACTGATTCTCACTACAATTGATTTTTTTTTTCTTATAAATGCTGAAATATGTTTTAAAATCTATTTAGATTACATAACGTCTCAGATTTCTTTAAAATATTTTTATCAAACTAATTTAAGTATCTCCAGCACATCTAAATCTGTGTGATAATTTCAAGAAACAGGTTTTACTTCTGAATTACATTTCATATAAATTTCGATCTATCTCTATCTTTATTTTTTTTACCTTCCGCTCCCTCCCCCCTTCCCGCCCCTCCCAATAATTTTAAAAATTCAAAATATCCGCAATCGATTTGTAGGTATCGAAAACCTCGATGTACCAATTTTGAATGATCTAACTCAATTTTTTTTTGCCCCTCTGTCCCCCCTCTTCCCGGCCCTTCTAATAACTTTACACTTTTGAAAATATCCCCATTCGATTTGCAGGCCTCTAAAACCTATCTGTACCAATTTTGGACGTCCTAACTGTATTTCTATTTGTTTTTGCCCATAGCCCCCCTTACCGCCCCACCTCCTTACCGCCCCTCCTAATAATTTTACAAATTCGAAAATATCCGCAATCGATTTGTAAGCATCGAAAACCTCTATATACCAATTTTGAACGATCTAACTGTATATTTATTTTTTTGCCCCCCCTCTCCCCTCCCCCTTCTCGCCCCTCCTAATAACTTTACACTTTTGAAAATATCTCCATTCGACTTGCAGGCCTTTAAAACCTGTCTGTACGAATTTTGAACGGCCTAACTGTATTTCTATTTGTTTTTGCCCATAGCCCCCCTTCCCGCCCCACCCCCCTTCTCGCCCCTCCCAATAATTTTACAAATTCGAAAATATCCGCAATCGATTTGTAAGTATCGAAAACCGCTATGTACCAATTTTGAACGATCTGACACTATTTTTATTCTTCCCCCCCCTCCCCCTCCCCCTTCTCGCCCCTCCTAATAACTTTACACAATCGAAAATATCCCCATTCGACTTGCAGGCCTCATAAACCTATCTGTACCAATTTTGAACGGCCTAACTGTATTTCTATTTATTTTTGCCTCATAGCTCCCCTTACCACCCCACCCCCCTACCCGCGCCTCCTAATAATTTTACAAATTCGAAAATATTCGAAATCGATTTGTAGGTATCGAAAACCACAATATATCAATTTTGAACGATCTAACTCTATTTTTATGTTTTGCCCCCCCTCCCCCCCTTCTTGCCCCTCCTAATAACTTTACACAATCGAAAAATCCCCATTCGACTTGCAGGCCTTTAAAACCTATCTGTACCAATTTTGAACGGCCTAACTGTATTTCTATTTGTTTTTGCTCCATAGCCCCCCCCCCCTTGCTGCCCCACCTGGGGGCTGAATTTCTAAAATTCCAGAAATTGGTTTTTTGATAGTTGCATTAGCTATATTTTAGAGCAAAAATTTCACGTATATCTATTTTTTTTTGTTTGAGATATGTGGGATTATGCGAAATCACGTTTTACGCATGTGAAATCACGTTTTGCCCCCCCCCCGCCCCCCTTGGGGAGCAAATTTCAAAAATTCCAGAAACCGATTTTTAGACATTTGTATTAGCTATATTTTAAAGCAAAAATTTTACGGATACCTGTTTTTTTGTTTGAGATATGAAGGATTTTGTGAAATTACGTTTTGCCCCCCTCCCCCCCTTGGGGGCGAATTTTGTAAAATCGCTTGTGGCGTTGTCTTTCACGGGTCGTAAACATTAACCGAGCCAAATTTGGTCCCGCTCGGTGAAACGGCCTAGGATTCTATAGCGGACACACAGACACACAGACTCTGCTCTTTTATATATGTACACGTATCTAATTATGCCTTCAAAAATAACTTTCATTCACAACTTTCCATTCCTGTATTCATTCAACAATAATAATAATATTCTTATAATATCTAAATTCTAAACGATAATGCATAAATTCGTTATTTCATGAATTTACATATGTACGTGAATAATACAAATCAACTTCCTTTCCATTTGTTGAATGATTATCCTTCGATTTAAATTACATCGCAACGCAAGTTAGTTATCCTATGATAATACTACACTACTATTTTTCAACTTCAACCAATCGTAAACTTGTAGTAAACCTTTGACCTTGTAGTAATTTTGCCCCGCCTCTCGTAGTAAATTCGCCCCTCCTATCGTAGTAAAATAATGGATACTGTTTTTCACCGCACAACCGAGGACCTGGGTGTGTAAGCCCTTTCAAAATGTTTACACACTTCACACACAAAAATGTGCTCCTTTTATGGAAACTGAGGACTCGAAAAAAAATCACCTGAGAAGTCGTCAATGTACTAAATAATACTTATATATCACAGTACAATACGAATTTCTCATGTCTGGGAACCGAGGACGTCCTCGGTTCCTGAGCGTCCGCGCTTAGAAGGTGTGTATAGGCATTCAAGTCCACGGTTTCCACCTTACGGGAACACACACACACACACACACACACATATATATATATATATATATATATATATATTGCTACTGAGACTGGAATAGTGGCCCAACTCAAAAAATCTCCTAAAATAAATGGGTACATTTGAAATAATTGTACTTAGTATAAAAATCATATTATTGGGTTGTGCCCCTATATCAGCTCGTTAGCGATATATGTATGTATATGTTTGTGTGTGTGTGTGTGTGTATATGTTAATACACACAAAGCTGCCTTTTTACTTTCTTCTATATGTAATATAGAGAAAGTATTGGATTCGCGAAAATTTTCGAAGTCCACTTTTTGATGGATTTACATGTTTTGGGATGTGGAGAACACGAATTAATAGTTTTTAGAAAATGTCTGTCTGTCTGTCTGTCTGTCTATCTGTATCATTTTTTTGTGGACGCTGTATCTCACGAACCAATGAATGAAATTTAACCAAACTTGGTATTTAGTTGCACCCTGACATAAACTGGTGCTGATTAGATTTTGGGATCAATCGCTCAATAGGTGGCGTTGTGATCGCATTTTATGCAAATTTTTAACATGGCAGCATAGGACAAAATTCCGTATAAATGGGCATAAAGAGAGTTATTTTACACTTGTGATTGTAAAATTAATATGAATTATTGATAATAGTAGTATGTAACTAGGAAAAAAAATTTCTGCATGGGGGGGCATCGCTTCCCCCCCAGGGGGGGTAAATTTTCACAATGGGTGTCTTTCGAAAGATCAGGTTGATAATAGTAGTAGTTAACTAGGAAAAAACTTTTGTGCATGTGGGGGCATCGGTTCCCCCCCCCACCGGGGGGAGGGAAGTTCCCACCGGGGGGGCAAAGTTTCAAGATGGTAATCTTTCGAAAGATCTCGTCAATACCTTTAAAACGAATGGTTGAACGATAAATCTGTGATAATTTAAACCAAAGTTATCGATTTTTTTTAGTTTTAACAAAACAAAACAAAAAATTCGCAATTTTTTTTTTTTTTTTTTTTTTTTTTTTTAGCGAAATTTAACCAAACTTGATATTCAGTTTGTCCCCGACATTAACTGGTGCTGATTATGTTTGGGGATCAATAGCTCAACAGGTGGCGCTGTGATAGCATTTTATCTAAATTTTTAACATGGCAGCATAGGACAAAAATTCGTATAAATGTGCATAATTAGAGTTGTTTTAAACTTGTGATTGTAAAATTAATATGATTTATTGATAATAGTAGTATGTAACTATGAAAAAAATTTTCTGCATGGGGGGGCATCGCTTTTCCCCCTGGGGGGGAGTACCACCCCGGGGGGGATAAATTTTCAAGATGGGTATCTTTCGAAAGGTCTCGTGAATACCTTAAAAACGAATGGTTGAACTATAAATCTGTGATAATTTAAAACAAAGTTATCGATTTTTTTACTTTTATCAAAAAAAAAAAAAAAAAAAAAAAAAAAAAAACTTAGAAAAAAAAAATCGTACTTTTTTTTTAAAAATATTGTTACTGATTGAATATGTATAGGTAAATATAGAAGAAAGTCTTGTGGTGGCCACAACATACTAGTTTTTTTTTTTTTTTTTAACACCAATTTCTTAGAGTAAAACATTTTTTCGGTTGGAAAAAAACACACAAATTGGAAGCTTTGTGTAAAATACTCAATATATATAAACTGATATAGCAATCTCTCTCTCTCTTTCTCTCTCTCTCTATATATATATATTATTTTTTTATTTTATTTTTATTTTTTCCAGAAACAAAATTAAACAAAATATGTTTTTTTTTTTTATTGAAAAAAGCAGTATGAGAATGAATTTCAACTATCATTTCCTGAAAATATTTCTAATCTTAAACTTTATTTAAGACATTTTATCTCTCAAAAATAGTATAGAAATTAAAAAAAATCAACCCTGGTGCTTTTACAAAAATTGTTAGAAAATGAAAATGTTTTGCTGAATACTTAATGATAGGAAATAACTAACTGAATCTTTAAGTAATACATTTAGGTATCTAAAAATATTATAAGTATCCATTAAATTATAAAAGTATCATTTCAAATCCCTTAATTTTATTTTAAATCTTAAAATAATATTCTTCGTATTAATTTTAATGAAATTATTCAAAAATAAATAAATAAATATGCTTTTTTCAAACTTTTTCATAAACTTTATATATATTTTTTTTAATTCAGGAGAATTTAATCGATATTTATATGGAATAATTTTGTTTCTAAATGAAATCTTTTAAAAACAGTTAACAGAAAAAAAAATATGTAACTGAAAGAAAACAAAGTATGTTTTTAATAAATTTATTGAAATATGTTTTAATGCATATTGAAATCTGAATATATATATAATTGTTTGTTATTTTATTACATTCTTCTCTCTCTCTATATATATAAGAAGAAAGTATTGCATTCGTGAAGATATTCGTGAATTTTCGTAAAAAAAAAAAAAAAAAAAAAAAAAAAAATCTCTAGTTTTCGATAGATTTACACGTTTTGAGATGTCCTGAACACAATGTGACTGTTTTTAGAAAATGTCTGTCTGTATGTGTCAGTGTGCGTATATCGGAGATTTTGTGGAAGCTGTATCTCATGAACCAATGAACTAAATTTAACCAAACTTGGTATTCAGTTTGTCCTTGACATAAATTGGTTCTGATAAGATTTGGGGATCAATTGCTCTACAGATGGCGCTGTAATCTAATTTTGCATAAATGTACATAGTGAGACATAGTCTCTTGATTGTAAAATTAATAAGAATTATTGATGATAGTATTAGTAAACTAGGGGAAAATGTGTTTGCATATAGGAGCGTCGCTTCTCACTGTGGGAAAAGTACCCTCGGGGGAGTAAAATTTCAATATGGGTATCTTTCGAAAGAACTCTCCAATACCTTTAAAATGTATGATTAAACTCTTGATCTATAATAATTTAAAACAAAGTCATTATTTTTTTTTTCATTTTTAACGAAAATCGCATGAATTAAAGCTCAAAATAAGCATATACAAAAAAAAAAATAAAAAAAAAAACTTTCCTAATGTAAAGCAGTAAGAAATAACGATAAGATTACAAAAGGTCTTTCAATGTTTGGGTTAAATTGATATTACTCTAATTCTGGTGACTTGAAATTTTGTGACTCAAAAAATTTGTTCTGCAGTGCTCAAAACAATTAAAGGATATTGTAAGTCTTATATAAAATAACGGTATAAGCGAAAAAAATTTTTGCAGAAAACTGAAGAAGAGAGTCACAAATACAAATTTTTCTCGTTTTTAAACTTCGGAGTATGCAAATTTTGAGTTTGACCTCAAAAATGGCGTTTTAGTGGCAAGCGAATGAAACTTGGCTTTACACTAAATAAAAGACAAAGAGGAAAAGAATGGCCATTATTCAGTAAGTGCGTTATTTCGATGATTGCGATGTCTTATCGAAGTGATTTAACCGATTCAATAGCTTGGGAAGTGTTTGGTCGGTTAGGGGGGTCCAAACACAAACCGAAGAAGTCGAAACCACTGGAGGTTGGCAAAGTGTGATTTCCAGGATTTGAAACCGACTTTTGAAGACTGGAAATGCAAGCTGAAGATCAGGGCAAGGTCATAGAATACAACAACATCTAATGAACATCAATATTTAAAGTTAATGGCTCGGAAATGCTGAAATATGAATGCCTCTCTTTTTCAACAATTACCTTCTCTTGGCTACTGGCGCCACATTTTTGACCCAAACTGTCCAAAACCTACACCACGCTATAACAATAAATCTGATGATCTCATCCCTATATCGACGAACGGTCAGAGCTCCATTTCGAATGATGTGGGGAATAGAGCACCCATCAATGTAAAGGGCAAAACTGGGAAAATTCATTAGTGGCCAGTGGCCGGTACTGTCAGTTTCATTAGTAGCCACTTTTTTAAGTTAGTGGCCACTTTTCACATGATAAGACTATTTTTTTTTCAGACTGCAAAAAGCATTGTCACCATTTTGCGGTATAATTACCACAAGAAAAATATGAAAATAAGAAATACATATAATAATAAAATTAACACAGGGACACTGAAATTGTAATTTGTAATTACGCTCTTTTTAAAAATCCTAAATTGCACATCCCAAATTAAAATCTGCTTAGGGCTGTAATAATAACAGCAAAAGTTTTTATCTTTCAGATAATTCAGTAGTACTTTTTTTTTTTTTTTCAATTTATTTAAGTGAAATAATCTGTTATCATTCACAGTTCATATTGATATTTTCTAGTAAATGAATCAGCTGATTCATCATCATCACAATTTTTACATGGTCATGTGTAAATACAGTTAGCAGTTTTATTATTTTTTCTTATTTCTAAAGACACACTTTTTTAAATGATTTTATTTCAATAGAGTTAAAATATTTCCTCTTAAAAAGTATAGATATGGAAACTTAGCTGCTTCATTAAAAATAATTTACTTAGCTGCCAAATTTGTAGCTTTAAAAATAGGGAGATTTCTACTTTAAAATGGGAAGGAAAAAGGAAGATTTCTACTCAAAAGAAAGCAAATACAAATTTTTTTGAAAAATACACATTTAAGCCAAATCAAATTATGAATACACACATTTGTCAAATATCTTAAATGGGTTAAATATACATTAAATACTATGGAGATAATAATGGAAAAAGATTGTGCTTTGCAGGACATTTGATCATTAACTGCTAGTTGAAATGGAGCGCACATGTGTGTGTGGGGGGGGGGCAGGGGGGGGGGTATACTATACATCTATATACTTCTTTATAGGTTCTAGAATCTAATCAAGAAAGTTTAAAATGAATAGTTACATTTATGTTATGGATGGAGAGAGATTGTAAATCACAAGGTTTCAGTGAAGCATGTAATTGCCAATCGTTGGAGGGGGGGGGGGGATTACAAGAATTATGAGTAAGAGATATTAAACAATTCTACTTCTTTACAGATTCTAGAATCTAATAAAGTAAGTTTAAAACAGATATTTATATTTTTGCAGCAAATGGAGAATGATTAGAAATTATAAAGCTTTCTATAAGCTGTGTGATCACAGATCGTTAGGGGGAGGGAAAGGGGGTGGTCCAAAAATTATATGAGTGAGATATATTAAACAATTCTACTTCTTTATAGGTTGTAGAATATAATAAAGCAAGTTTAAAATGAACATTGACATTTATGCCATGGATGGAAAAAGATTGAAAATCACAAGGCTTCGATTGCCTATCGTCGCTCGATTTTTAGAATATTTTAATGATCACAAAAAGTGGCGACTTTAGTGGCGATCGATGCATAATTTTTAATCGCCATCTTTTTTTATTTAGTCGCCATGTGGCCGGTGGCGACCGTTAATTTTGCCCTTTACATCAATGGATCCCCCCCCCTCCAACCGCCAAATCTGATACTTCTGTGTACGAACGCAGGATTGCTTCTAGTGCGACTTTCCGTATAAATGAAAATATACCTATTATCGTAATGAACAGAAAAAACGAGACTTGACAGAGAAAAAAATATTGCGCCATTCATTTTCTCTACTTTGCATGTTCTGTAGCCCATTCCCTGCGAGCGCGACGATTTCTTGTTGATAACGTAAAACACATTATTGGTTGGTAAATATACAGATCTACAGCGTGGAACCGATTTTGGACAGTTTGAGTCGAAACTGTGGTACCAGTAGCTGATCGAAGTTGTTTTTGTTGGAGAATGGCATTCATGTTTCGAAGTTTCCGAGCCGTTAGCGTTAAATATCCATTTCCATTGAGCGTTGTTGCACGTCTATGACTTTGCCCTGGCCTTCAGCTTACATTTTCAGTCTCCAAAAACCGGTTTTAGATCCGGGAAATCACACTTTGCGAAACTCCAGAGACTTTGGCTACTTCGTTTTGTGTTTCGATCCCTTCTAACCGACCAACAGATCTCCAAGCTTTTGAATCGGTTAAATAACTTCGTTAAGACATCGCAGTCAGCGAAACAATGCACTTACTTAATATTGACCATTCTTTTTGGCTTTGTCTTTCATTTAGTGTAAAGCCAAATTTCACTCGCTGCCGCTAAAACGTCATTTTTTCAGGTCAAACTCAACATTTGCATACTCCGAAGTTTGAAAACGAGAAAAATTTGTATTTGTGACCCTCTTCTTCCGTTTACTGCAATAAAAATTTTGCTTATACCTTTATTTTATATAAAACTTACAATATCCTTTAATTGTTTTGAGCAGTGTAGATAGTTGTAACTCCAACCTGGAACGTGAGGTAATCCTAAGCATCTAATCCTATATCTTAATCGAGTTTAAAGTTAAATGTATGCAGTATTTGTGTTTATCACTGGCGTGCTTACTTTTAATGTATATACAGGGTGAGTTTGACATAATCTGCCAAATGAAAGGAGGTGATAGAACAGCCCATGGGGAGCATAAAACACCATAGAAACCCTGTCCTATCTCTAACCGTTTCCGAGTTATGGTAGATAGAAGAAAAATCTGTTTTTTTCCATCCCGTCTGAAAACCCCCACATTTGTGAACTTTCTGAAAGACTTACATGCAAAATAAGCACATATTTGGGAAGAGCAGAAAACATCCTATCGGGTGACACCATTTACATAAGGATACCTTAATTTGACGGCGAGCTACAAGCGCTAAAACATTGGCGAAGTTTAAAATCGAGTTCTCACCAAGTTCTGTAACCGACAATTCTGAAAACACCGAAGGGAGAAGTTTTTGGTAAATTTCACCGATTTTAGCTTCAACGATGTTTGCAGAATTGCCGGTTAAACAATTTGGTGAAAACTCGATTTTAATCTTCGCCAATGTTTTAGCGCTTGTAGATCGCCGTCATATTAAGGTATCCTGATGTAAATGGTATCACCCGATAGGAATTTTTCTGTCCTTTCCAAATATGGGCTTATTTTGCGTGTAAGTCTTTCAAAAAGCTCACAAATTTAGGTTTTTTCAGACGGGATGGAAAAAAAAAGATTTTTCTTCTATCTACCATAACTCGGAAACGGTTAGAGATAGGACAGGGTTTCTATGGTGTTTTATGCTCCCCATGGGCTGTTCTATTACCTCCTTTCGTTTGGCAGATTATGTCAAACTCACCCTGTATATATATATATATATATATATATATATTTAAATATATTTGAGTTGTATGATATTTTCTAAATTTGAATATCTTAATTTGAATTCTAAGAATTTTTTGAATAATTATTGATTTCCCATCTTAGAAGGTATTGAAAATTTCGACAATCGTAACTTCCACCTTTGACTTTCGTAATCGGCAAAATTTTTTACTTTTTACTTATTATTTTATTTATTTATTTATTTATTTATTTATTACTTTTTTACACGTTTTCAAGTGTGAGGAATCTGAAAATAACAAAGTTAATATTATGACTATCTGCAAATGGTCAGTTTGTTAGTTTGTAGTTTTTGTATCGGCGAAACGCGATATCTTAAGAACAAATTTTCGCAAGGAGGTTGAGCTAGATTTAAAATGTTACTTATGGCACCAGCAAAAACCATATCGATTTTCAATATTCTAACTTAAAAATTTCGTAAGTTACTCGGAATTTACGATTTATTTTAAATGAAAGAATAAGGCAAATTTTCGCTTAAACATACATTAAAATATGTATTTTTACTGTTAAAATGTCAGACTAACTTTAAAATATCAGATATCATGTTGGAATGAACACATTTAGGAAATAAATCTTTGAAAATTTTGTAAGTTATTTGAAATTTACGAATTTCTTAATATGTCTGAATTGATCAGAATGTAGCATAAACGCATATTTTGAGGGATATTTTCATCGTAAAGATACTAGACCACAATTAAAATGTCATTTATGATACTGGCTTAAACAAAATTGTTTACGAATATTTTAATTTCAAAATTTCGTAAGTTATACGAAATTTGAAATTTTCTTAATACAGCTGAATAGAGAAATATTTCATTTAAGTTAGAATTATGGGGAAAACTGCTTTGGAAATGTACGGAATTTCCTGAAAACGAAACAACAATACTGACCTAATAAAATGAATTTACAGATTAGGACAATGTATATGTACTGAACTGAATGATTTGTAGCTTATTAGGTAGGGAATTTAAGTCTGTCATTGTTTCAAGCAATCGATCATTTTTTTCCTCTTGAAAAACATGAATATAATATGTTCTGTACGAAACATTTATGAGAGCATAGATGTAATTGGGAACTGAGCAGAGTCCACCTATGGCAACTAGTTTTTCCTATGCCTTTGATTTTAATTTCATGCTGAAAAACTGAGTGTCAATATATTTTTTTCCATAATAGCGATATGAATTGTGATTTCTAATGAAATGCAAAATTATTAGCTGGTTAATGTATCTTGGGATGCATTTGTTTCTGTATACAATATGTTATTTTTCAAATAGCATAAATTTTACCTTCAATCGCAATTGCTTTTACATGCAAGTTTATACCACTGTATAATAATTCACTGACACAAAACGTTTAAGTAATTCATTTGATACACTACATGGGGACTAAAAATCACAACAGTTATTTCATTCTGATATAAAGCAGCGCTACCCAAAGCTGACTATGTAAAGGATATTATTCAGTAGATTTTTCAAGTAAAAAAATAAATAAAAATCATAAATAAATAAATAATTTCAAAAATAAATAAAAATCACAGATATTTTTGTTTAAAACTTAAAAGACTGTACTTTATGAGAAATTCTAAATTTAAGATGAAATGAAATTCAATGAAACAATAATGAACATTTATAATTTGGTAAGTAATCAGATGTATTATTATTATTATTTATTCAAAAGTCATTTATGGCCATATAAAGCTATATGAGACAAGAAAATATTCTTCTTCTTAATTAATCATTTTTCTTTATGACTTTTTTTTATCAGTCATTTAAGTCATTAACTATTGTTATTATTATTATTATTTATTTGAAACAATATTCGATAGGTAACTGTAATACATCATCTCTTCTATATATGTATCTTATGTATTTTTTGTGTGTTTATAATGTTCATTCCGAATTTACGCTGTAAAAAAATTCTGGTTCTTTCTTGGGATATATTGGGCATATAATGTGACCAATATTTGAGATTAATGTTTCTTGAATATTTCAGTAACTATCAAATATATCATTAAAAATGTTATTAAATTCCTAAAATCAGAAAAGTTTCATAGACAAAAACCTGATATTCTCAGGTATCTGCTCCAATCTTATAAAAGCTAGAAACATATCCGATATACGAGAGTAACATGTAAAAAATGCTTAGAGTTTATATTTAAAATAATACAAAATTTAACTGTTGCCTTAATCTAATATAGTAGGTTTTATAGCATAATATATTTTGAATACCATTATTTTTAACAATATGCTTTCGTTTAACTAATTATCAAAATTATGCACAGAAATAAGTAAAATATTCTTATAAAAATATGTGGTCTTCAAAATATAGGATACTGCAATTCCTGATAATAGACTATCATTCTTTTTTTAAAGTAGTGTGTGTGTTACTCATGGACGTATTGGTACATTACAACCATATTATATTTTAATAGTATTTTTTTGGCTTATTTAAGACAAAAATCCTGCATATACCAAGGAATGTTTATTATTATTATTATTATTATTATTATTATTAAATTCGTTTATGGTTTCTGATAGCGTTGCTTCTGGGCAAGTCATCTTTACGTTTTTGTTGTTGGAATTGTTTATCATAGAATTGCTACCACACATATTCCAAAAGTATTAAATTTAAAATTGTAGTAACGGTGACCTCGACATAAATTAGATTGGGATATTTACAATGTACGGTATGTATTAAGGGTATCATAACGTACTACAGATGAAATTTCCAGTTAATTACTATATTAAAAAAATACTTTTTTCCTGAAATGTTTAAAAGGATGTTTAACTCGCTACTAGTCAAGAATACCATCAGTGATATCATTTTCATGCACGCGTTTCAATTCATTAGAATTGTTAATGTTCGGTATATGTGGAATTATATTAACAAATATCTGCTAATAATATGGATGTTTCAAAAGTCACATTTTAGTATCGAAAATTAAGAAAAATTATAATTTTAAACTTAAATTTTGCTTCACTGGTAGAACTCATTATATTTTACACTAAGATCATAAACATTTTTTTTATTTGTTTTAATTTACTTACCTTTTACGAATTTATCTTTTACAAATTTATCGTATTTAAATTATTATTAAATTTTTGAACAGTGCTCTTAAAATATTGTTTGATTAAAAAGCTAAAAGTACATTTTCTTCATTTATTGTATTGCGAAATCTCTTTAGAAAATATATTTTTTAAACTGCATTTTATGATTTTATTTCATGTAAAAATTTTTAAACATAAAAATTTGTACATGAAATTGCTAGGATTCATTTAAACCAATTTCTCAGTTGCAAGCAACGTTACAAGTTATATAACTCAAAATTATGCATATAGCAAAAGTTTTAATCTCAATTTAAAAATATATATATATTGTTTAATTATAAAAATTTTAAAGGCTGATTTAGTTTGAATATTGTCACTGTAATATTTTTCTTTTAGATCTAAGTACTTATTATTTCATTCTATTCAAAAGAAAAGTTAATATAAAGAGATTTAGCCTAGGCAGTTTTAAATATTATGAATAAAGATTAAGTTAATTCTTTTAAATAATGTAACTTAAAATAAATAAATAAATAAATAAAAATAAACACTGTTCCAATATATTTGACCAAAAATCGAAACCTAAATTATTGTGTTTTAATAATATATTGACTGATAATAATAAAAATAAATATATCACTGTAATATTTATAAATAAAAGAAAAGTTCTTAAACAATTTAAGAATTTATTAAGACTAATAGAACAAATTTTATTACATAATTATATTATTTTATTCTCTGTTCAAAAGTTTAAATAAAAAGTTTGTTTAAATTATGTGCAGTAGTTTAAAAACATTAAACAAATAAATTGTAAATATATGAACAAATCATTTTCCATTAAACACTATGACTAGATATAAATAAATTAAACTTAGACGATATACGATCCAAATAATTAGAAATAAAACTTTTCTTATTTCAATCAAATTAGCAGGTTGAGTAAAACTGGATAAATTATCACAATGATTGTTGTTATGCACAATTGCTTGTTACTATTTCTTTTCCACAAAAATTTAAAAGTAAATAAATAATTAAAACGACACCGCTAAAATTATGCTACCATTATTAATAGTCTAGTTATAGTCTAGTGAATTGATTACTTTTTTGTATATAATTAAGTAAATACGAAAAACATAAAATAATTTTTTCCAAAAGATTCACAACTTTCACAATGTTATCGAAAAACAAATCGTCTTGATAACATGTATTAACTATGTAGTTTGATTTCTGTGAAAGAATAAACTAAAACAAATTTTTTAAAGAATGCAAAATCTTTATTGCATTGTAACAAGCTGCTTCTTTTTTTTCTTTTTTTTTAATTAATCATTAAATATATTGGACTGGAAAATTTCTTTTTTATATCTGTGGTTACTAATAATTTAAGAAACAAAGAAGGCTTTTGTTTATAAAATTTAATGATGTTTCATTGTTAAACTCTCTTCTTTGTAAATTTTAGATAAATTAACAGTAGAAACAAAGAAGTGAACCCACTAGCTTCATAATTAATATTTCCAAAGAATGAACGGCATCAATTGTTTTACATAGCAGAAAATTTCTGACCATGCTTTTTTCTTTTGTTCTCAAAAAGCATGGCTTTTTGCTAGTTATTCTGTGTAAAACTTTTTTTTTTTTTTTTTTTCAAGATCTGTATTTTTCTAAACAGCCTGATTGGCATTATTAAAAAAAAAAAAAAAAAAAAAAAAAAAAGTCAGTTTAATTTAGCATTATTTGTACTTACTTCTTTTGAAACAAGAAACTTCACTTGAAAATTAACTACATATGAAAAAAAAAAAAAAAAAAAAAAAAAAGTTCAAAAAGAATTTTTATTGATTTATATTTTATTTTAGAGATTAATATATTTCGAAAATTAACATAGCAAAATAATCTTTAAAGAAGTTCATTTTCGTTTTTTTATAGTGTACACGTTTGGTAAAATACAAGGATATAATTTTCATACGTACGCACCTTACTAGGAAAAGAAAAAAAAACAGCTTTCGATCGTAATCAAAATATATAAATAGACATTCAAAAGACAAATATTAGATTTCATAATTTTAATTACCTACTAATAAAAATTAGAAGAAAAAATAATACAATTTTTTTACACCACTGAGAAAAGAAAATATACCTCCTTTCTCTAGAATGAATAAGTGGCCATTTTCTAAATCCCATAACTAGAAATATAGATTTTCGAGTTATGCCCATAAGGCACGCCAGTAAACTGAATACACGAAATTATCGAGAATTTCTAGTATACATATTTCTAGATGGTGAAACAATATTCTGAATCCTCTAAATACTCTGAATCATTTATATTGCGAGAAATTCCCCCTTGATTTTCTAGAATTTGATAATAAACCAAGATTATAGTTGCAGAAACCCGCCTCTTGTAGTCTCATTTATTTGCAGAGATTTTTAAAGAACTTTGCCCTCGGGAATATAGGAAAACGCTCTAGACTTCTAATAGGGGCTTCTAGAACTTGCTTTCCAAGGGGACTAGAATTTATAAGGATGGCATGGAACTATTTTTTCTAGAGCAACAATTTAGATTCTAGATGTCAGTTACAGAATTTTTTCTCAGTGTTTAATGCTAAAAAATTACATTCAGTTGAAAATCTATTAAATTATGAAATCTAATTAAACACTGGCAATTAATGAGTTAATAAATTTAATTAATTAATTAAGCTGCGTGTTTTTAATAAATATTTAATCTAAAAAATGTATTTTAAAAACCACTCCAATGCAAAAATATACCTCTATAAGGTATTCTTGTAAAACATCGATGAATAAAAGAATACGTTTTGTAAACTCACAGGAGTTTAGTTAAAATTAATACAAGTAATATCTATTAAAGCTAATCTCACTAAAAGCAAAGTATAATCCTAAGAAAATTAATCCTAAATTAAATTGTAGGCTAATTTTAATATTTATTCTAAAGCAGAAGGTAATGATTTTTTAAGATTTACTTAACATGTAATTTAATATTTTCTGTGTGTTATTTGTGAGCTTGCTTCAACAAATAAAAAAGTCAATTTATTTCTCTAAAATTAAATGTACCACTGTAAATTCTGATGTGATAATATTTTATAATTATTATAGGAAAAAGTAAAACCAAACCTAACATAAAACTAGTATGTTGTGACCATCACATGACTTTCTCCTATATTTTACTATATAAATTATCCCGGTAAAAAAAAAAAAATATATTATTTATCAAAATTATTATTATATATATTATCAAAATTATTATATCTTCCATGCTGAATGCAGACGATTTTCATTCGAGAGACGTAAAACACTAAATATCCAAAGAAAATCAATTTTATTCTCTAAATGACATTTCAAATAAATGTGTTATTTTCTTTCTTCCTTTCTTTCTTTCTTTCTTTTTTTTTTTTTTTTTTTTTTTTTTTTTTTTTTTTGAAAATGGAAAAAAAAATCCATAACATACATATCAATAGTTAAACCATTCATTTTAAAGTTATTTATGTGTTCTTTAGAAAGATACCCTTAATGAATTTTTTCCGGAGGAAGCGATGACCCATATACAAATTCTTTTTTTTTTCCCTAGCTGATTACAAATATTATAAATAATTCTTTTTAATTTCGTGAGATTCTTAAAAAATAATTATCTTTGTGCACATTTATACGAAGTTTTGTCCTGTAACGCCTTGTTGAAAATTTAGAAAAGCGGGATGGCAACACCAAAACATGTATTTTACAAAATATGTATTTTCTTCTATTGAATATAGAATAAAATAATAAATGAATAAAATTGTAAATTTAAAATGAATTTTATGAAACAATTATGTTACTCATGATAACTACACATTACAATAAATTTTAATAAAATAAAAGTTAATCAACTTATTTGCGTTATTGCACTTCCGTAAAAAATCCATTAATAAATCTATCAAGGAAAGAAAAAAGCACCAGGCGTTATTTTGTTACTAATTAACATAGTTGTAGGAGTCATCCGTCAAGGAATTCGGTGTGTATTTCGAAAATAAAGTGAAACTTTTATTGGGATCTTATTTACTTAAAAAAAAAAAAAAAAAAAAAAAAAAAGGAAAAAAAAACGCTGACCAACGTTTTTTTTTTTTTTTTCAATACTCTATAATGTTCTTATAATTGAATTTTTTAGGTCGCGGCAATACCAAAAATTACATTGGTTGTATATTAGGGTCGTCCTTAAAAATTAACATTTAAATTTTTGTATGCGACACCCACTTATTTCGTTCATGTATAAAATAATGACTTCCACAAAAATTTAAAATTTTTAAAACAAGTTTTAAGGGTGGCTACCGAGGTTTAAAAAAAAATTAAAAATTGGCAAATTTGACATGTTTTGTAATTTCATTATAAATTATTATATTTTAATTACATTAAAAATCGAGACAATATACATTAAAATATTCAATTTAAAATATTAAAGTATACATAACATAAGTTTAAACATTCCGAGCCTTATGTTAGGCTTCTCTTCAGTAAAGCACATAAAAAATAAAAGCAAACGCTGAGAAGAACAACAGATTTCCTTTACGAAAGTACAGCATATTCAGCAGGGACTGTCCATGCCTCATTAAGCGGTGACAAAGGCTGTTTCGGAAAGTTCTTGAGTGATAATTTGTACAGTTAGATATGATTATTTTAGTATTCTTAAAATCAAGTAGATGATCGGTTTCTATGGCATGCTGCACTATTTTATAATGAATATCGCGGTTTTTCCAACTTCTTTTATATTCGAGAATTCGAGTGTGAAGGGGACGGCTAGTTTCACCAATATAGAGCTGCAACATTTACAAGGGATATTATAAATAACTCACGTACGGGTAAAGGATGGGAGTATAACAGGTTTAAGATTAGAAAGGAATTTCGAATTAGAAATTGAGGTTTATAGGATGCAGATAAATTAACAGTGCATAAAACTCTAGCTATAGATTCAGAAATTTTTCTATAGTATGGAATAAAAATTGAAGAAGTAGGTAATTTGTAGGAATTAATATCGTGATTATCAATGTCAAAGTCGTATTAATTTAATTTTCTTTTAAGCCAGCGAAGGGGAATAATTATTGCGTTTTAAGTCCAATTTTTCTTTTTTAGGTCTAACTGGAAAAGCTCTTCAGTACAGCAATATGATTTAGCACGGGGAAATAAAGTATGGAAAACAGCAGACTTATGTGAAGAGGTATTCACTGAATTACACGTAATAATTATCCCCTTCGCTGGCTTAAAAGAAATTTGAATAAATATGACTTTAACATTGGTAATCACGATATTAATTCCTCCAAATCACCTAAATCTTTCGTTACTATTCCATACTATAGAAAAATTTCTTAATCTATAGCTAGAGTTTTACGCACCGTTAATATATCTGTATTCTATAAACCTCAATTTTTGATTCGTAATCTCCTTTCTAACTCTAAATCTGTTATCTCCCCCATTTCGAGTACAGGGGTTATTAAAATATTCCTTGCAGTTCTGTTTATTTTGGTGAAACTGGCTGTTCCCTTCATACTCAAACTCTCGAACATGAAAGAAAAAAAAAAAAAAAAAAAAACGCGATATTCGTTCTAAAATAGTGCAGCATGCCATAGTAACCGACCATCTGCATGATTTTAACAATATTAAAATAATCATATTTAACTGTTCAAATTATCATTCAAGAATTTTCCTTAAGGTTGGCATACGCAACAGAATTTTTCACCGCTTAATGAGGCATGAACAAGCCCTGCTGAATACGCTGTACTTTCGTAAAGGAAATCTATTGTTCTTCACAGCGTTTACTTTTATTTTTGATGTGTTTTACTGATGAGGAGCTTAAAATAAGGCTCGAAATGTTTAAATTTATGTTATGTATATTTCAATATTTTAAATTGAATATTTTAATGTATATTGTCTAGATTTTTAATGCAATTAAAATATAATAATTTATAGTGAAATTACAAAATATGTCAAATTTGTCAAATTTTAATTTTTTTAAAACTCGGCAGCCACCCTGAAAACTTGTTTTAAAATTTTGAAATTTTTGTGAAAGTCTTTATTTTATACACAGAACAAAATAAGTGGGTGCCCCAAACAAAAATTTAAATGTTAATTTTTAAGGACCACCCTATTGTACATTTTAATTAAGCCTTTATAGAATTATAGGCGTTAAAAATTTCAAGATGCTAATGTTAAAACCATGAAAGAAACTTTCATCGATATTTATACAAAATATCACTCGATGCATTTTCTTATATTACTTTTATTACTATTATAAAAATATAAATAAATTCATGTTGAAAAACTTTTGATGTCGCCACCACATGACTTCCGTATACACCCATTCGGATATACATATTTTTATGAAAACTATCACATTGTTATGTGAGTTAACTGATTCGTAAATACACAGGCAGGTTCCAGTCCACGAACATTCCTGAAACAATCAAAAACAAGAACAAAAAAAAAAAAAAAAAATCTGGTACTTCAACCACAGTATTCCCGATAATAGAATTACATTTACCGCTGAAACAAATATAACAGTTTTTAAGGACTATTGAGGGCTTATTACAGAATATCGCATTAGCAAATAGAGTTCAATGAAACTCATTCGCGTATAGATAGCCTACTTTTGTTTTCTTTGGTGAACGTTAGTGGCGATAAACGATACATTTTACTAAAACAATTAGCACAGTTAAAACTGAAGAAGTGTTTAGTAATTCTGGCTATCATGAAATAATTATTTGTCATCGCATTTGATCGCTAATCTTGCAAAGCCGTCAAGTTTGTACCCAATGTACCCAATTCAGATTTTAGTCTTCGAATCTATTCTGGCGATTTGACGTCGAATTTAGTGACTTCACGAACGAATCTCGCAATATTTTTAGTTTAGGATTGGCAAAGTTTGGAAGCACTAACTCCAATAAGTACAAAGTTCTGGAGTTTTCCGAAAAGGTTCGTTGGTTTATAGCACAGAACTAAATTTTTTGAAAGTTCTATAAATGACTAACAAGACAGTTAAAAAAAAGAAGAATGATTACTGATGATTTTAGACAAGAACTTTCCTATATCTTGACGTGATACTTTCTATACGACAATACAGTAAAAGTGAAAACAGTAATATTTTTTTTTCATTTCCACGAAAGTCGGGGTTGACTTAACGTCCATTTAGATATCCAAATGTGGCGAAAAGTAGTCGTTCAAGGTTCCCAAATTTTGGAAACTCTAACTTCAGTAGGTATCGAGATTTGGAATTTTTGTAATGATTCATTGGTTTCTAGCGCAGAACTACATCGAAAGTTCCATAAACCACTGCCGTTGCACTCTCGATGAATTCAAATTTCATTCAGATTCGAAATTTTCTATGGCTCTTGAATTAGAGAAATATCTGCACTGTAGTGTATTTAACAATGTTTATCTGATTTCTGTAGTAAGAATGACTATATTATTAGAATTGTTTCGATAATGTTTATTGATTATTGTTTTTTATTTCTTTCAGTGGCAAAAAAGGGAGATTTATTCAAACTGTTTCGTGAATATTTATTATATAAAGTGCAATTATCGAGTAGAACCTGCTTATGCCTTTAGGAATTACTTTCTGTACGCAAAAATGTCGACAACTTTCACAGAAATATCTTTATGGCCTCTACAATTAGCTTCTTTTGATGGTAGGTCATATATAATAGACAAAACCTTTTTATTTTTGGTCATTATAGATATAATTTTCGTAAATATCTCCAAAACAAAAAGTCACAGGAAAATCAAAA
The DNA here is from genome assembly GCA_963930645.1 of Salticus scenicus. Lineage (NCBI taxonomy): Eukaryota > Metazoa > Arthropoda > Arachnida > Araneae > Salticidae > Salticus > Salticus scenicus. The sequence continues at coordinate 332,922,113 of OZ005650.1, read as the reverse complement.
AGAAAGGTCCAAAACTAGATGTTATATCAAACGCATATACCAATTTGCAACGTACAAACGTTTTTGAGTTAAGCGAGATACAAACACACATACACACATACTAACATACTGACGTCACGAAAAATCGTGTAAAGTCGTAGACATCTGCGAAATGGGAGCTGGTATTAAGATCAAACTTACAGGTGCATAACTAGACATCATGACAGTCACAAATATTTTTTGCAACATTCTACGATCATTAATTTTTAAGCTATGAGAGATACATTATCAATTTGGTTAATTGGGACTACAATCATCCCCTATACATTGTATAAGGAAGTAAAAACATGAATTATAACCTATATTAATTTTTGTTGAAAGTGAGATTCAAATGTTATGTTTTCTGACAAGAGCTGAAGAACTCTGTAATCTATAAGTCTTTTTTTTTTATTATTATTATTTTACCCGTGACGTGAAACACGTTCAAGTAAAACATTTTGCAAAAACCCTATTTCTAAAAATTGTTATTCCATTATTTTTACCTCTACTATTTTACTCTCAAATGGCCATTGGAGATACATTTGTCTATTTATCATCTTTTCATATATGTATTTACATTGATTTAAAATATTGTTGATTAATTCTATAAGATGTTAAAGATATGTCAATTTTCTGATATTTTTTTATCCCTGTGAAACTAAAGCAATTTATTTTTAACTAAATTTTTAAAAGATTATGAGACTTCTGAGACTTCTACGTAGAATCATATTAAAAATTTTACACATTGTCATAAATTGATAAAAAATTAAGTAAAACTAATTATTCGTGGCTGAGTATAAAACAGCTTTTTCATTAAAAAAGAAAAAGAAAGAAAGAAAGAAAGAAATCAAAACAACTATGAGGTTATTTCTTCTTTTGTAATTTTGGCAACATGCTAGTTTATCTTTATATATAATAAAAGAATATGTCTATGTTTGTGTGTGTGCGTGTGTCCAGCGCTTTGCAGGAAAACGGCTTATAGCAGAGCTGCAAAAAATTGCGTGGAGATTTGTAATACCTTCTCCTGATGCGCCTCAAAGCTCAATTTCCTAAATTTGAATTAGTCTTTTCTTTTCATTAATTAAAATATATAGCTATTTGAAAAAGTAGGCTCTAGATATAGAATCGTGAAAATGAAAAGACATTCCGTGGCCCGTTACATCAATTGAATAGAACGTATGCTAATAATGCACGCAGAGAAGGTTTCATCCTCCAAGGAACAACTTGTTCATTTTTTCAGATAATTAATTGAAAAGATGTGAATTGATAAAAGAAAATCTTACAGCATCTATACAGCAATCCTAAGAATTTTATTTCTTTATTTCTTTATTTAATTATTATTTTTTAATTAATTTAAATTTTTGCAACTTAGTAGATTGTTTAGTGCTGTGTTGATCTATTGAGTGGAGATTATAATTTAACCGAGAAATGTCTCTTCAAAGAACATTGTTCTTGAATAATAGCAACACCACTTATCGTTCAGTTAACACCTAAATTGAAATATCCGGTTAAGGCAGAAAACCAAGCAATAGGGACCCGGAACTGATAGAGTGCGTAAAAGACGCTGGCGAAAGCAGCAGGGAACCGTATGGAGGTTTTTTTAAGCGATTTCAATGGAGTTTTTTTGTGTTTATTTATAAAGTGATTTAAAATATGACTCAAGTTTTTTGAAAAATCCTTATAGTGACAAGTGAAGTAGACAAAGCCTACTAGTAATTGATAGACAAAGCTAATTAAAATTTAAACGAATAAGTTTCAAAGTAGTGTGGGAGGAAAATGGTTAATTACTTAAAGGAAAAAAAAAAAGCTAAAATGTTTAGTAAATGCAGCCAGAATATTCATTGGAGTATTTGTGGGCGGCGTTTGTTTCCTTTAAAAATAATTGTATCCCACATAAATCTATTTCTGAGATTTTTCTGAACTGCTGATTGTACTATAGAAGTGTTTAAATGTACTGCATTACATTTCGCACCTTAAATTTAAAAATGTGTATCCATTAAATAATTTAGTTTGAGTGTCAGAAAGGATTGGTTTGATATATATTTCATTTATACAGTATATTTTCTGATATTTTCTATTTTTATTATTTTATCCTATTTCATTTCACCTTTTTACAAAACAATCCCTCTAATATTTAACAAAAAAAAACTGCAGTCATTTTAAATTAAATATGTTGTAGGAAAAAATGAACTTGTAGCATTTTCTATTTTTCGTAAACAGTTTTGAAATATTAAGATATTAAGAGAGATTCAGTAAGTACATTTCTTTAAATTTACTTACGTTTGATAAATGCATTTACTGATATGTTTCTTTAAATTAAAGAAACGCAATTCTTTGAAAGAAAGTTTAGATTTTAATCTAAAGCAATAAATTTATTTTCTGTGTTTCAAAAAATAAATTGTGTTGTTACTTTGAAGAAAAAAGATTTTAATAGAAAAGTATGATTATAAATTTTATTTTTTAAGTAAAACTATTAGATAATTTTGCGTATTATTTTAATAGTTATTTTAACTTGTCTTAAGAGTAATTATAATATAATTAATTTTATTCCAATTAGCCACCTACCATAGATAATGGAAATATTGTATTTGTTTAAAAAGTTCGACGTCGAGTTTCTACCTGAAATACATGTTTTAAGGTCTCCTGAGTCAAAAAATTTTAGTTTTTGGTAATTGGTGATTGATCAGTGTGTATGTATACAGAAACAATTTGTAGGGTATACTTTTTATAGTTTTTGTTTTAAAAATTGTTATTTAGATATAAAATTAAATTAGTTCCGTGTTCAAATTTCCATTTTATTTCAGGGACAATAATTTCATTTAGGAAACTTTCATACTTATTTAATTGAGGAAACATGAAACAAAATGCGAAATTTCTGATTCCAAAAAATCATTTCTTAGCAAACCTGAAATCGCATTTAATGGAAAATACCGTTTTAATGTAAAGTTTTTATGTAAAATTAAATTTAATTAATCTGCTGAAACATTGTTTTATTAAAAATATCAAAATATTTTTTAATTTGCATAAACGGAATGCAAAGTAAAATGTCCTAAATGTGAATTTATTTACTTTTGTAAAAAAATTTGTAAAAGTCCTACAGAGTAAGCTACTAATTCAATAAATTATAAAACATATATAGAAATATATATTTACTTTTATTTTAATTTCCTTATTAATCATAAAATAAAGAGTGATTTTCGAAATATTAACTTTTTGTTCTCACAATTTTTTAAACCTCTTTTGAAAAATAAGCCCTGCTTTTTACATTCTTCTAAAACATGCTATTATTTAGACAAAAAAAAAAATGTAAACGTTGTTATTTATATCACTTAACTTTTATGTCCAATAATCAAAGCGTTAAATGAAACTCACCATTTTTTGGCATTATAACAATCTCTGCTCTACAACGTGTTAATTTAATGTTTCTCTTTAATAATTTTTATTTCTTTTATCATAAGGAAAATGTAATGTTTTCTGCTCCTGGAATTCTGTTGGGTTTCTTATGTCAGCGTCAATGTTTAATTCCAATTTTTCTACGGTAAAATTTTAAATGTTTCGATTGTCATTTCTGTCTCTTCCTTCCGTTACAAGCACTAATTTTATAACAATTTTAAGCACAATGGCAAACTAATCTTAAAACTTTTACTTATAAAAATGAAAATTTGTGTTCTAAAATGTAAAATAATATTTTGTTATCGTAAATAAAAGAGGGTTTTAAGTTGATTTTGTAACGGAAACTTCTTGTCCCTAGTTTTTATGTCACCGCCCCTTTGTGTAAAATGAGTAGATATATAACTTCTCATCATGCGATAATATATGAGGTTAGGTACAATTTGGTAAACAGTAGCAATTAATTGTAAAATAATAACTTAATTGCCACGAAAAGTACACGGTATTGGTTTCTGGATTCAAAAAGAAGAAACAAAAGGAGATCTTCAAAATTAATTAAAAGTAAGAATGTGTATATTTCTTTTCTCTATTTAAATATATCCTTTTATGTTTTTAAATATTATGATTGTATAAAGATGTTACCTACGTTTCCTTGATTCCGAATTTCATATTGCAACCTTAAAGCAGAATCTGCTACATGTACTAAAGGAATATCATAATTTTACTACTGCCTTATTATTACAACTCCGATTCAAAAAATTAGAATAATGTGAAAAAGAATGGGTTCAATGTTGCTAAAGTGTCAATTTTCGTACTGCATTCAGGATTAAAAAAATATTAAAAATGCCTATATATATTCAGAACATTTATAAATATAATATAAATATTTATTTATTTTTTTGTTTTATTTATTTATTTATTTATTTATTTATTTATTTTTTTGCTATACTAACAGTTAACAATTTAAAAGTATTTTACAATTATTCAAAAATCATGATACCTGGGCAACATGGTTGAAAAGATTAGAATATGCAACAATTTTACAATTGGTTTAATAAATAGAAGTAAATTTCATTTACTGCTGAACTTACATGTGTTTCGCGGAAAATGAAAAGTAGTTTGCCATTTGATTTTAATTCAGTATTTGCTTAAAGTTGGAAAACAGAGCGACTTATCCGACGATGTAAAATTTCGTATCGTGTACACGCACAAGGAAAGAAATAGACAGGTGTTTATAGCAAAAGCAGCGAAATGACCTCAAGGAAGTATGAGTAGAGTTTTGAGAAAATATTTTAATAATAAGTATTTTCAAAATAAACACTTTAAAAGTGGTCGAAAGTCAGTAACTTCATCAAGAGATGAAAGGAAATTGATAAATATTGTGAACAAACACTGATTTCGAAATGTGATACATTTACAGATAAAATGGAAACAGGTGGGTATAAATGCCTCTAAATCTAACACATTACAATGACTTCAGAAATTACGCTTTATATCACGTGTGCCTAAGACAAATCCACATTCAGGCAAATGGCTGCAAGAGTTAAAAAGTGTAAACAAAGGCTATTTGGGGGTCAAGATGACTGGAAATGGTACTTTTCACCGATAAAAGTATGTTTTGCGTGTTCCCATGGGGACCAATGTGTACGTGTTTGGAAACTTAAGTAATGCGTTTTTTTGATAAAAAGTGTTTAAAATGTTCGGTTAAATTTGAGACCTCTACCATGATAAAGGGGCTACATGACTCCACAAGGCCCAGATAGGTTGTGCATTGCTTACACAAAAATAAATTCAGAAGTATATCAACAAATTCTTGAACACTTCATGATATCTTCATCTGAAGATTTATGTGATGTCAATTCCGTGTTTCAGCAAAGTTCAGCTTCTGGCCTCACTTCCAAATCGAGAAATAAATGGCTACAAGAGAAGAAAATAAGCGTACACCTTTGGCCTTCTACGAGTAACTTATCCTATCTGAACCCCATCGAGAATTTGTTATGATATAGAGAAAAAAAAAGAAAAGAAAAAAAAAAGAAAAAAGAAATTATTTCTAGTTCGAATAACATATGAGCGAATTTTAATAAAAAGATTTGTGAACCAATAATATGTCAAACCTTTTAACAGCTCTCTTTAAAGCTAAGTACTGATTCGCAGGTAAGAACCATTTGAGTTTAAATTATGTACTATATAATTACATTATTCTAATTTTTTTTAGCCATATTATGAAGTATTCTAACATTTTGAGTTATTTTTCACTTGCTGTTTTAAATATATTTTCTGTTTTATTGTAATATGTTTACATTTTTACTTCCATTACCCTAATACTGTAGGTAATGGAATTATTCTATTCGGTTCAAAAATCTAGTTTTTACTGATTTACACGTTTCAAGACCTCCTGAGTCCAAAAAAAAAAAGTTTTTGTCAATTGGTCAGTGTGTGTTTATGTATGTACAGTGCGTTGCATGAATATAAACGCACCTTTTCCAATAACCAGAAGCAGAATTTTTTAATTTTTAAAAGAAGGAATGTGACTTACAGTTATTGCATATGACTAACAACTGAATAAGTTGCTTTGAGCACGTATGTTTAGGCTTATGTAAGCTTATGTAAATGAGTGTTTAAGCATTTTCTAATTTTTCACTGTTTTTGGTTTGTTGCGCGAAATTAAACGCACTCTGTATTTTGCGTTTAAAATTTAACAGAGCCACCGGAATTAAATTAAAACACAGAGAGCCGTGATGCTAAATTTCTCTAAAAACAGTTTTAATGCTTGAGTGCAAAATTTACGGAGTTTGTTCAGGATGGCAAGAGGGAAAACTTTGACAGTAGACGAGAGGGTAAAAAACGACTTTATGCGTGGTAAAGGCTTTAGCAATCGTGAAATTGGGTGCCGAATCGGAAGAAGGAAGAGTGTTATGCGAAATTATATAAAGAAAGGAGCAAATTATGGGGGAAAAGCGTATAAGAAACGAACAGGAAAGCTCACCAGTTACGACAAACGTCGAAAATGCAACGCTGCAAATTATAAGAATATTTCCTGTGCGAAGATAAAGGCTCAATACAAGCTAGGTGTTCATCGGACAACCATATGGAGAGCTGTCAAAGCTGCAACATTCATTAAATATGAGAAAATGAAGACGAAAACACCCTCACTCAAAAGCACAAAGATATGCGATTGGAATGGACAAGAAAATGGATTCTAGATCGACTAAATTGTTAAAAGGTCATCTTCTCGGATGAAAAAGAGTTTATACTCGATGACCCGGACGGATTTCATAGCTACTGGCACGATTTGAGAACCGAAGAAATGTACTGTTTAAAACGTCAATCTGGAGGTGGGTATGTCATGGTGTGGGCAGCCATAGGTTTTAAAGGGACCTTCGAATTGGAGTTCGTGCAGAACACTATGAACTCTATAGATTATGTCCAGATGCTCACAAGGAATCTCCGCCGTCAAGCAGCCAAGAAAGCTTGAAGAAATTATATTTTTCAGCAAGATTGTACATCTGTACATACAGCACATATAGTGAAAACATGGTTCCGTGACAATAAAATTAAAGTTCTGGATTGGTCCTCAAAACGCCCCAGTTTAAACATAATGGAGAACGTATGAGGTATTCTGGTTCGCTGTGTTTACGTAAACAGAAGTCAGTTTAACACGAAATATGAACTAAAATCGGCCATTCTATTAGCTCTGAAGACAATCAACTTGGATGACCTCATGCCACTATATCAATCAATGCCAAAGCGTTTACTGGCTGTTTTAGAAGCCCATGGTGACTTTACAAAGTATTAGATACAGTATTTGTTACTCAGTTATTTATTTTTTACATGTGCGTTTATATTCATGCAACATGTATTTTTGTCATAAATTCAATAAAATTATTTTCTAAAAAATTATATTGGTCTTTCATTGTTTTGACTCGTATTTTCATTTCTTGAATCATACACATGCAGTTTGCATCAAGTGTCACCTATTTATATTTTTTATTACACTTCTATACCATTCTAATTCTTAAAGCTAATGTGCGTTTATATTCATGCAACGCACTGTATGTATGTATGTATGTGCGGAATCTTCTGACTATCATATCTCTGAAAGTAATAAAGATATAACTACGAAATTTCAGAATTGATACAAGTCTGGTGTACAGTTGAATTTTACAAATTTTGAAATCAATTGGAAAAACGGAAGTGGGCCATCGGAAAACGGAAGTGGTATAAATCCGTAGTAAGTCCGTATCTCAAAGATGTCTGAAACGCTTTTCTTCAAAGTTGCTATGAAGAAATTTCCACTCTATTAGATGTTCTTTCGAATGATGCAGTTGGTTAATTCAGGAAAATTGATAGGCGTCCTGCATAAATAGCTCAATTTCAGGTCTCACAAGTGCGTTTCTGTAAAAATAGCTGTACGAAATTTCTTTCAAACTCGCCATATTAACTCCCTACTAAATATATTTTTGCATGTATTTATTGTTTTCCGGTCAATAATTGAATATGCCAAGTTTTGGTAAAAGTTGGTATCTCAAAAACGGCTCTAACGATTTTCTTGAAAATTGTTACATAAATCCATTTTAGATACCTTTTTCCATATATTAAAGGAAAATCAACGGTCATTCGAATTAGGTAGTTAAGTTTTCGATCTCGGAAATTGGTGTTTAAACAAAATATCTCTATCATTTTTTTTTTTTTTTAACTTGCTATAATTCCTGTATAAAAGTACACTTAATACTGCTTTGTTAAATAAATCCTTGTCGAGTCATGTTCTTAGTCAGTTTTAGAACATGATTCGATAAGGATTTATTTAATAAAACAGTATTAAGTGTACTTTTTTTACATAAGCATTATTGCTTGCGCTTGAATAATTTTGCTGCCGATTGTACGTGTAATAGTTGGTAATGGAAGTCGTGTGGTTGTTTCACACCATTTTTTTTTTTTTTTTTCAAAGTATGTAGATTTATATTATAATAATTTATGTTTGATATTATTCGTTATTCATTTTATAAATTAGATTTGCTATTCCCTTGACCATATTTTCTTTAATTATTTTATTACTTTTAATCAAATTTGTACTACTGTCCGCTTTATTTTTTTTTATTTATTTTTTTATTTTTTAGGTACAGGAATGAGACTATAGGAACAATAAAAAATAAATTACAGATGAAGGAAGATGATTGATAAATGAGGACAGATAAATCTGATAGGATTCATAAATATATGTATGTATATATAGCTAATTTCAACCATTGTTGAGATATTACGGTGATATCACAAAGAGTAGTAAAGCTTTCTGGCTTTTTTGGTCGTCAAAAATTCTTCCGGAATCGACCGTGTTGAATAACTTGAGTTTTTTCTTATTGGTACATATATTGTTCTTTTATGATTATGTGGCTTTAAATTTTATTTGTGCATTATTTGATTTGGAACATTGTTAAATAGGTCTTTTAATAATTTTAGACCTTTGAGTAAAATCACACTTTTATGATCAAAAATTTTTTCCGTCAAATTGGTCGTTAAACTGTCAGTTCCTTTCTGATCAAATTTCCATTACTTTTCATTTGATTCAACAAAATTGCATAATGATGGTGCCATCTATCGATCATATTTTAAATGATATATATAGTTAATTGATTTATATATTATTTTAAAAATATGTTGAGGACTTTCGATAGTTAGAAAAGTAAACTATCAAAGATATATATATACATATTTTAAATATAACAAATGTTTTATATACAACTTGCAAAAAATAGTAGAGTTATCAAATCACGAGTATTAGTCATAAAAACTAAAAATGAACAGGGAATGTCTTTTTAAAAACTGTTTATTAAAGGAGTACATGAAGTATAAAGACAACGAACAATGTATTTATATAATGTACAAATTGATTTATGTCTAAAGTTATTTAATACCTTTATTATAGTCATTGAAACTGATTTATTTAAATGCATCTAAATCGTTCAAAAAAATTATTACAATGTTTTAATTATAATTAAACTGAACATCAGGAATAATATGCATAAACAAACCATACTGTTTTTTCAACTCTTTCAAAAAATTATGCAACATTGCGTAGAATTTATTTTTTTTTCTAAACGAACTAAATTGTACAAAATTAATTTGCAAGCTTCTAAAATATCTACTTGTCATAGAGTTTCTGTTTTCAAGAATTTTTCCACAATTTTAAATGAATAGTTCTATTGTAAGAAAGGGGCAGCGGTAGCCCAGTCGGTAGAGCGCCGGCCTCGTAATCGGAAGATTGCGGGTTCGGTACTCGAGCCGGCCAAAGACCGTCGTGTACACTAATGGTGGCTGGTGCACGTAAAATCTGTCGTGGCCGCAAAGTCCTCCATGTTCCCATCCAAAATTATACCTCTGGGGGTCACCGAAGCGGGAGAGCCATCCCTTCCATGGAGGATCAAAATTGTGATGGCATGTCTCCGGACCACCTCTAGGGGTGTGTCCCAGACCGTCGCCAATTGCCCATCTGCGCAGCATTAGTGCGACGTAAAACCCAACCACCACCTATTGTAAGAAAGTTTATTGGGTTTCCCATAGCTTTTTATTTAAAACAAGTAAAAATTGGTAAATAGTTTCTTCCTTTGAAAATGATTCAGAACAGCTATACGACCATTTCTTGTATGAATTCGTAGCGTAGTGGTAGCGCGTTGGTCTGCCAACAATTGGGACTCGCGTTCGATTCTGGCGGAAAGAGTCTGATATTTTTTTCCAGTATCTAACAGGTTCACTCAAATTCGGCCCGATTTCTCTCAAAAATAACTTGTTTCAGTTGGCTCAAATCTGTTCTCAATGATTTGAAAAAGAATTTCTATCAGTGTGAGAATTTGCCGTTCAACATTTCGATTAAGTAAAAAATGGATCAATTTGAGATAATTTTCCCTTTATATTTTTAGAGAATGTAAGGCATGATTGTCTATACTGAAGCATTTATTACTCAGAACATACTAGTTCTAAATTTAGGAATCTACAAAAAAAAAAAAAAAAAAAAAAAGTGTCAGATAAAAATTTATTTTTTAATCGCAAACACATTTAAACTGATTTATCCTATTAATAAAAAGACTCTCATTATAATTTTTGCTGTAAAATTCTTAATTAGATACATATTGAAAAAATAAAAAAAAGAAGAAAATGCTAGATCATTAAATAACTACTTGAAACTCGGAGTTTAGCTGTTTGCAAAAGCCGATTAAATATTAATAAGAACATTTAAATATTTCTCTAAAAATCTGATTTTTTCTAAAGATAAAGAATAATATTTCGTAAGGTGTGTGGAATAACATAGTTAATAATAAAATAAACTCTTTAAAAATTCAACAAATTCCATACTTGCAAAAGACTTCCAAACTAAAATGCCTTAGAAGCTTAAGGGGCTACTTTAAATTTAAAGTTCTTTGGAACAAAAAACATTTAATGAATATTTAATAGATAAATAACGCATTTTTAAAACACAGTCTTTAAGCTTTAGAGCAAATAGTAGGTTTTTTAGGAAAATTTTAGCTTCGAAAGAAAAATTATTGGATTTTAGAAACTTTTTTCCTATTAGAGAGTTTTTGAAGCTATCCCTTGAGTGACATATTAAACTTAATATTCGAAGAAAAAACTGAATTTTTAAACGCTTAATCTCTTACCAAAGAAAATTTAGCAAAAAAAAAAAAAAAATGCAAACTTTTTTTATTACTCTATGAAGTAGAGCATGTAACACAGTAAAATGACTTTTTCAGTACACAGGATAACCGTTAAGATATTGCCTACTTACGCTTTTTTTATTTCTGTCTTAAAACAATATCTTATAATGTATAATTTTATGGTAATATTTTTATATTTTTATATTTTTTTATATCTTATTCAATTTAAAATGTATTTTTTAATTAAAAATACATAAAAGCAGAAGTTTCTCTATTAATACTTATATATTTATCCACCCAACCCAAAAAATTAACCGCATATTTGTTTGGCATGAAAACATATTCAATATGGTAGTTCATGATGTTGAGTATAGTTGGGTGTGTTTAACTTCGCTTTACAGCTTCGCAACTGGAAATTGGAGACTGCCTGGGTCTCTAAAATATAAAACTCTAAAGTTGGTTCTGAGACATGTCATCAGAATTTCGACAATTCTTGATGGAATGTCCTACCTACATCCGTAACCACAAGTTGTTTCAATTTAGGAACAATTAAGGACATAAAAAGCTCTAATTTGCCCCATAACATTATCCTACATTTAAAACTATAACTCCCATTATAAAATTAACGGTAATGAGAGTAAATATTTACATTTACTTCTCAAATTTAATGTTTATTATACTTTATTTTTTAAAATTCAAATTATTTTATTAATGCATTCATGATTTTATTCAAATATCTTACAAATTAAAACGAAAAAAATCATTAATACTTTTTTAATTTGTATAAAATTTTCCAAAATTATCTAAAATGTCGAAACCTTTAAGTGACTTTTACATTTTCTTAAAAATATTTTATCGTATTTAGACGAATGAAAATTTTTAAAGGAGATGATAGAATTTAAAGATAATGATAGTATATCTACTTAAAAGTTTATTTACTATGAAGTAATACATCGTATGCTTTAGATATTTTCCTCAAAAGAAATTAAACTTTTAAAATATAATTTCTGTTTGATGCTTTTGCATACTTTTAAGCTTACTGATTATATTTCAGAATTAAAATTTCGAAAGTTTATATTATTATGTATCCATTCTATCTTCGAATATTTATAGTGTGAAAATTTTTAAACGATTTCTCTCGTTTACAGTAAATTAAAAGGTTTTAAACCAAGGCCGATTATAAAAGTTGTTTCGGTAATAAAATTTTAAAAGGATTCGGTAATTGTGAAAGGAATTAAAAAGTTTTCTTTAAATCAATTTACTCGTTTTATTTTTAAAATAACGAAATCTTGAGATACCTTTTACAATGCCATAAGCATTATAAGCGTAATAATATCATTCTACGAAAACTATCAGATAATTTTATATATGAAAAAATATAAATATGATTATATGCAATCTTAGTTTCAAAAAAAAAAATATAGAGAGATATGCATATTGGTACTACTATATAAAATAGTTTAAAAAGACTCGGTGAAAAGATTTCAGAAGGAAGAACTAGTAAGGTTAACCAGTTAACGCCCGAATTAATTTTCCAAAATATTATTAGCTGGTTATTTCACTTCTAAATTAATATAGACATCTGACAGTAAAATATATTAACTTAAACAATTCTTCTGATAGTTTTAAATTTAAAGCCTATTCTTATTTATCGATGTTTAGTGTTCTAACAAGAAAACTTCGCGATAGAAAAACTTTGAGATAACAGATTAATTTCCTATTATATGTTGAAAAAGATCTCGAAAGTAAAGTATTATAATATATATTATTAGTCAATTTGGTTTAAGTTAGTATACCTGATGAAAAAGAAAGATATGTGCTACTAATGAAAAATCAAAAAATGACTATGAAAAAATAATTAATAGTAGGCACATGAAACTTTCAGGGATCATTTAGAGTAACGCTATAAACTGTCACTAAAAAGCAGAAATCATTCCAAGAAACCACAAAAAATATACGTGCCATTTTATTAGCTGTCCTCAAATGAGGACACTGGGCGCTAACGGGTTAATTTCGGAGTTACAGCTATCGGGTGATATATCTTAAGAAATAATAGCTCTATATTTTTGAATGCATGATATATATCGGGTGACTCACAGATTTCCACAAATTAGGTAAAATAGGCGACTAAATTATTTCTCTTTTCCGGAAAAGTTAATCAATCTATGGTTGTTACAGTCCCGAATATTTCTCTGTTGCTTCCACCATTATATATGCTTAGTAATTTTCTCCTCAAAGGGTTACATGAGTTTCAAAACTAAAATAAAGCGAATTTCCTCTCTTTCAGTTTTTTTTTTTTTTAATAAGAATTACACTGTTAATTAAAGATTTCGTTTATAACAGAGCAACATGTAAATTTCTTTTTATAAAAATTTCATTAAAAATTTTCTAAAATCCAGCCGGTGTCACAGCTTTTCAGAGACATTAAAAAAAAGATGGACGCGAATTGAAAAAACTATTGCATTGAATCAAAATTTTGCATACTTCTTCAAAACATAATTGACAATTTCTTAATAAAAGTTATTAGTTAACGCTCTAACTCCCCTAAATATTCATGGAATTTCTCGAAACTGATATTTGTTATTCAAGTTTACTATCGAATGTTCCCTATTGAAAATGGAGTGACCGCAATGGTTTGTGAACAAAGAAACATGAAAATCTTCCAAAACGTTGCGTTCTATGATAAATATTTCTATAAAGTAAATTTAAATAACTATACTTTGTAGAAATCTTAATAAAATTAAAATATGTTATTCATATGCGCAAATGAATGTTTTCTATAGAATATAGTATGAGTAGTACTAAGATTTATAGGGCCACACAAAAGATACACTTACGTTAAGGGATATACTCTAAGGGAAATTTCCTGGAATTGCATTTTCGTTTACTTTAAGAGTTTTTAACCTTTTCTAACAATTTTTACGTGTGAATATGATTTGAAATGGTGTATCTGTCTGTCCGAGTAACCTTATTTCTCTCTGTTCGTCTGCCCGCCTTCAGCGACCGTAAATATTTCAGAAGTTAAAAAAAAAAAAAAAAAAATAAGATTTGTTATTCAATTTCCCTGTACAATGTTCCTTATTTAAAATGGCATTAGTAGGTATTAATAGGCTCTGTACAACTGGTTTGTGTATAGGCACATTCAAAAAATGCCAAACCATTGCATTTTAGGACAGACATTTAAATAAATCACATTTAAATAACTTACTACTACAAAAATCCTGAAAAAATTATATTTATTTTTAATATGCTAAAAGAATGTTTTGTATCGATTAAGATATGGTTAATATTCAAACTTACAATGTTACACTAAAATTTTCAGTTACATTAAGGACTGCAATTAGAAACTAAGGACCGCATTTTCTTTTGCATTAAGCTTTTTTAGCACTTTATGACGATGTTTAAGAAAAATTAGGAACTCAATTAGTCTATCTGAATAACTTTCAGTACTTCTGTCAGGTTTTTTTTTTTTTTTTTTTTTTTTTTTGTTGTTTTTTAATAAGGTAGGAAAAGAACATCAAAAGTTATACGATACAAGTAAGTAGAGTTTGAAAGTATTAATAATCAATGCGCACTGCATATTTTTTTGTTCTTGTTTATCTCTTTTTCGGAACCCGTGTAACCCATTAACTGATCATAGAGACAAACTATAGAATAGCTTTACGTGCATTTTAAGTCCATCTGTTCCATTTTTATATCCCCTCTCTCTCCGAATTCATCTCTCTCCCCCTCCCCCTCCTCTCTTTCTCCACACACACACACACACACACAGTCTCGTATTAGGTGGAAAGCGAGGACTGTATGTATTGCCTATCAAACCGAGGACTTCTCAAAAAATATTAATACAAATAAAAAATTAGTGTCGAATGTATGCAATCTGTTAGCATAATAATATTTTGAAATAAAATTTCAAAATATCCTATTACTTTTTAATGCACCTGCAAACGAGGACTTGTTATACACACTGTGTGTAATCCGAATGTCATTACATACAATCAACCGAGGACTTTGTATACGGACAGTCAATCGAGGACTTAGTAAAACGACAATCAACCGAGGACTTTGAAAGCATACAGTCAACCGTGGACTTGAACACACACACAGTCAACCGAGGACTTAGTAAAAGGACAATCAACCGAGGACTTTGCAAACATACAGTCAACCGAGGACTTGAACACACACAAAATTTCAACCGAGGACATTACATGCTGCCCCCCCCCCCGAGGTGGAGGAATCGTTTGCAGATACTTTCGAAAAAATAAAATTATTTAGGGGGGGGGCAGAGGGCCAAATAAAAAAATAGAGATAAAACTTTGAAAATTGGCAATAATATATGTATATACATATATAATTTTTTTTTTGGGGGGGGGAGGGCGTGAAGATTAGTTTGCCAATACTTTCGAAAGTCTAAAGTTATTAGGTTTAGGGGGAGATAAGGGGAGGATTTTTTAAGATTAGGTTACAGTCTTTATTTATTTATTTATTTATTTATTTTTTTTTTTTTTTTAAGGGTAAAAGTGTTTTAAAGGGTAAAGATTTTATTGTGGTTACTTTGAAAAGTGTAAAATTATTAGGGGACAGATAAGGGGGGAGGGAATTTTTTTAGAGAGATGCAGCTTTAAAAAATTGTATTTGTAAGTTTTTAGAGGTTAGGAGTCGATTGCGAATAATTTCGAAAGTACAAAATTATTAGGGGAGCAGAAGAGGTGGAGTAAATTTTTAAAAATAGAGATACAGGCTTTGAAATTTCGTATCATCGAGTTTTGTGTATAACAAATAGATTGTGAATCTTTGGAAAGTGTAAATTTAGAAAGGGGGGGGGATCAAAAATTTTAAAGTAGAGATAAAATCTTGAAAATTTATATTATTATGTTTTTGTGGGTAACAGATAGATTGCGGATACTTTGGAAAGTGTAAAATTATTGGGAAGGCAGATGGAGAGCAAATATTTTTTTATGGGGATGCAGCTTTAAAAATTTGTATTTTTGGGTTTTGAAAAGTTAGGAGTCGTTTGTAGATAATTTCGAAAGTGTAAAATTATTAGGGGGGCAGATGAAGAAGGGACAGGTGGAGGAGACCAATTTTTTAAAATTAGGGATACAACTTTGAAACTTTGTATCATCGAGTTTTTGGAATGTTTCAGAAAATATCAATACAAATAAAAAATTAGTATCGAATGTATTCAATCTATTAGTAAATGTTTTTAATACACCTGCAAACGAGGACTTGTTATACACACTGTGTAATCCGAATGTCGTTACATACAATCAACCGAGGACTTTGTATACGGACAGTCAACCGAGGACTTAGTAAAAGGACAATCAACCAAGGACTTTGCAAACATACAGTCAACAGTCAACCGAGGACTTGAACACAAACACAGTCAACCGAGGACTTTGCAAACATACAGTCAACCGAGGACTTGAACACACACACAGTCAACCGAGGACTTTGCAAACATACAGTCAACCGAGGACTTGAACACACACACAGTCAACCGAGGACTTTGCAAACATACAGTCAACCGAGGACTTGAGCACACACACAGTCAACCGAGGACTTTAAATGCACGGGATGGGGGGAAGGGGAGTTGGAATCATTTGCAGATACTTTCGAAAAAGTAAAATTATTTAGGGGAGGGGCAGAGGGCAAAATAAGAAATAGAGATAAAGGTTTCAAAATTGGCATTAAGATGTTTTTGGGGATGAGTAATAGTTTGCCGATACTTTCGAAAGTGTAAAGTTATTAGGCTTAGGGGGAGGTAAGGGGAGGATTTTTTAAGACTAGCTTACAGTCTTTATTTATTTATTTTATTTTATTTTATTTTATTTTTTTTTAGGTTTTAAAGGGTAAAGATTTTATTGTGGATACTTTGGAAAGTGTAAAATTATTAGGGTAAATTGTATTTATAAGTTTTGGGGTCTTAGGAGTCGATTGCGGATGACTTCCGCGCAAATTTAAAAAAATAGAGATACTCACTTGGTATCATCGAGTGTTTGGGGATAACAAATATATTGCGAATACTTTGGAAAGTGTAAAGTTATAAGAGGGCAGATGAGGGGGAGGAGTTTTAACATAGAGATAAAGCCATGAAAGTTGTTATTAGGATTTTAGGGTAACAAATACATTGCGGATACTTTGGAAAGTTTAAAATTATTAGGGGGCAAATGGTGGGGGGGGGGAGACTTTTTTAAATAGAGTTGAAGCTTTAAAAATGGGTAATTATAGTTTTTGGGAGTTTAGGAGTCGATTGCGGATAATTTCGAAAGAGCAAAATTATTACAGGGACAGATTAGATGGAGGAGACAAATTTTTAAAAAGAGAGATACAGTCTTGAAACATGATATCGTCAGGTTTTTCAGGGTAATAAATAAATTGTGAATACTTTGGAAAGTGTAAAATTATAAGGGGACAGATTGGGGGAGGAGGGGGGCAAAAATTTTACATAGAGATAAAAGTCTTGAAAATTGTTATTATTAGGTTTTGGGGGGTAAGAGAAAGATTGCGAATAGTACTTTCTAAAGTGTAAAGTAATTAGGAGGAGGGAGAGCAGATGGAGGGCAAAATGTTTTAATGGAAATTCAGATTTTTAAATTAGCACTTTTAGGTTCTGGGATGGTAGGAGTCGATTGTCGAAAGCTCAAAATTATTAGGGGACAAGTATTTTTTTTTTTTTTATTGTATATATATATATATATATAAAGGTCATTACTTTTTTTCTTTATTCTAACAGATAGCGCTCATTCCTCTAAAACTTGTTCTTTTGAATCCATGAAACACTTCTTTTTTTACATGATACTTTTTAATTGCGAATTTACATAACTCAAATTAATCTCTGTAATAAAATAAAGTTTAATTTTAGTTTTAAATTTAACTTTTAACTTTCAGGTTTATTAGTTAAAAATTAGAAGAAACTATATAAGCTAAAATTTAAACTAAAGAAAAGTTTAAAAAAAGAAAAAAAAAAGCATAAAGCATTTTAACAAATTTTTTATTTTTATTTAGATTGCAATGGGAGGCGGAAAAAATCTCACCGGAAAAAATCGCACGGAAGAAATCGCACCGGAAAAAATCGCACTTGGAAAAAATAGCACTTGGAAAATATCGCACTTGGAAAATATCGCACCGGAAAAAATCACACAGGAAAAAATCGCACTCGGAAACAATCGCACTCGGAAAAAATTGCACTGGAAAAAATCGCACAGAAAATAAAACTATATCACAGAACTTATTTCTAAATAGCTGTGTAACATATATATACATATAAAGCAGTGTTGGGCATAATTGATTAAAAAGTAATTGAATTACAATTCAATTACAATTAAATTATAATTATTTTACTGTCAATCGATTATTAAGTAACTGATTACAAATAAATTGGATAAGTAAGTCAAGTTATTGAATAAGTAATTCAATTTATTTGTAATCAAGTGCTTTTTAATTGATTGACAGTAAAATAATTGTAATTTAATTGTAATTCAATTGTAATTCAATTACTTTTTAATCAATTATGCCCAACACTGATATAAAGAGAGAGGGTATTTTATGAAGCAGTTATTTTGTTTCTTTTATTTGAGGTCTGCAATCTTGCAAATTCTCATTTTGTCTGTGCGCAGTAAAAATGGCTGCAGTTAGAATAGTAATCGGGAGGAGGGGGGGGGGGGAGAAATGATACCAGAAAGAATGGCTACGGTAAAAATAGAATTTAGTTAAAATGTAAACGGTAAAAATGGCAACCGGAAAGTATGGCAACAAGAAAAAATGGCAACGATAAATATATAAAAAAAAAGGGTAACAAAATAAAGTAAAACGAAAAAGGATAATTTGAGAATTCTTACTAGCGAATTTTATGCTAAAATATCTCAAGAGTAAAATATATTTCACCTTTGGTACTGATAACATTTTTCGCCGTCAGATATAAATGTGTATATATATATATTTTTTTTTCCCAAGGGGCTTTGAATATTAGAATCATTCATTTTCCAACATTTTTCAGTCTTAAAGAAGGAATTTTAGCCTTTATTAATATATTTATTCACGTGTTCAATATTTGTGTGATTTTATATCAATGTTAGTCATTTAAAAAAAAAAAAAAAAAAAAAAAAAAAAAAAAGAATAAATTAAAATAAGTAAATAAAAATTAAAAAATTAATGGTTAAATAAAAAAATAAATAAATAAAGAGTTGAGGATGGGAGGAGATTGGATGCTAATTTTATTTTTTGAGCATGGATAAACAGAAATCCTTCTTTGTGTAGACAATGAGGGAATTAGGAAGGAAATGTTTTTCCTAGAAGCGTTCTCCAGTTTTTTCTTTCATCAGGTAATGTCATTGAGTTACCCTCTCCTATTCCAACCCAGGACTATAGAATACAAGGGCTAGGTCATCCCTTTGAAGATGTGCTTGCGGCCTTGTGACTGACTTTTTCCCCAACCGGATATCTTGTGACGTCACTAGAAACACGCTTCCCGAAAGCGAAATGTTTTGGACACTGGGCAGTTGTTTTGTTCTTTGTCTCATTGTGGAAAAACCATGAAGACAGAGAGAAAACACACACTTATTGAATTTATCATGCTTCGATTCTCAACTGTTTTATTTTACAATTTATATTTTTAAATGCCTAATGTTTTTAAATGCTACCTTGTGCAGTTGCTACGTTTAGTAATACGCATCGTAACACAAAAGAGAAAACGTATGATTCTTCATATATTTCCACAAAAGAATGAAAATTTATGTAAAAAATGGATGCGAATATGCCAGAGGAAGGATTCAGTAAATATTAAAAAAAAAAAAAAAATGCAAGTGTCTGTAATGACCATTTTTCACAAAAGGATTATATTGACCTGGTAGCATTTTGAACACACAGGCATTAACACATACACACAATAGGAAACCTTAAACTTAATTTCGGCCAATTTTTTATAAATTTTATTTACATTATTTATTGTAAGTAAATAATTTTACTTAAAATTTCAATTTCTCGTACTTTATGTCATAGTAAGAATTTACGATATTTGTTACGAAAATATTTAAATTCCTCTGCTTCCTCCAATCGTACAGTAGGTAACAAAAGTGTACGAACGCTAGCAAAAATTCACATTTAAAAAAAGTCCACTTCATACGGTTTTGTTAAATAAATCCTTGTCGAATCCTCTTCTTAGTCAGTCTAAGAACATGATTCGATAAGGATTTATTTAACAGAACCGTATGAGGTGTACTTTTTTATACATAGGAATTTTTGCTAGCGTTCGGACACTTTTGTTACCGACTGTACATTTGATAAAATTTCATATTAATTTTACGTAAATTAAAATATCCTTTTTCATTCAATTAAACAAACATTTAATGAAAATAAAATAAAAATTATAGTAGAAGGCACCTGTGACTGTCCATATAATTTTTAAAAAATATATATCATAGCCACGGAAGTAATTAAAGTAAAAAAAGGTTTAAAATTAACGTAGTAACTGTTGCTAAGAAACACAACTTCATATTTTGATGATGAGAATCAGTTTCTTTTAAACATTTTTGCATAAAAGAAAATTTTATATTTTTGCATAAATTTTGCATTAAAGGAAAAAAAAAATACACTATCGGGTGTTGATGTTTATGTTAAGGCCTATTGTCTGCACTAGGGGCCTGAGCCCAAGGAAGGAGATGCCCTAGATGGAAGCCTTACAAAGGGGTTCTAGCACGTAATTTTTCGAGTTTCGGAGAAAACCACGAAAAACTCTGAATGGCTAAGTCGACGAGTGCAATCTGGGATTGAAGACAGTACTTCCCGTCTTGCAGCTTCGAGGGCAGAATTTCTCAGCCACTAGTGGGAGGCTATAATTTTAGAAACAACAGGACAATTTTTTTCAGACAGACAAAAAGGTGGATTTTTTTTTTTTTTTTTTTTTTTTTTTTTAAGACCTCCTTGAATAAAGCTGAATGTCGGGCAAGGCAATATCTGGTATTAAACAAGATAAAATAATATAAATAAAGCTTTCTTGTCTAAAACTAAATTGTATTTAGCACAGACTCTTTTTCTTTTTTCGATTCTTTTCTTTTTTTAATGGAAAAAAAAATGATAAATAATAACAAAAAATAAATAAATAAAATCGTTGGGAAAGTTATTATTTGTAGCAACTACTGTTGCAATCTAAAAAGTCAGTTGTTATACTTAATTTACAAAATAAATAAAATTAAAAATAAATAAAAAAGTTACTTCTGTTTTTTTTTTTTTTTTTTTTTTAACTTAAAATCCTTTATTAATTGTTATGTATGTATGTACTTTTTTTATGTTTATACAATAGGTCTAAAAAATGTGTTTTCCCATGGCATATCTATACATTTTCCCGAAATTTGATCGGACTGGTCCATTTATTTATATGAATGCCGTAAAATTATGCCACTTTTACCGAAATTTTGATTTAATGAATGATGATTGTAAATTTATTAAACCATAAATGATTACACCAGATTTCACATTTTCAAAAATCTTATGTTAATTATGCTGGTGTTAAAACTTTACTTAAAAAAAAAATTATAATTATAGAAAGTAACCTAACGCATAATTGCTTCATTTGAATTTCAGTAGCATTCATCTCCATGAATTTTCTATTTAAAATAACCAAATAAGCCTGGGCAAAAAAAAAAAAAAAAAAAAAAAAAAAAAATCAAAATTATTTTAAAATAATACCTGCATTTTCATTATATATTTGAAATTCATGTTTTATTTAAAAATTTTTTTTTGCTTTTTGATGCATATGGTATTTTTTAATCTTGAAATGCATAAAAAAGCCAACATTTCATACAAATCTAATTTCAACTTCTGTCTATAAAACATTTAAAATATGCTTGCTTTTCAGTACCGCATCGTTTTAGCAAAATTTTATTAAAATTTGTTCCCGTTAGTGAAATTTTGATAATCAAAAAATATTTTTTCTTTTGCATTTAATGATTTCAATATTAACTATGAAAAACCATGGCTTGCTAATATTTTTAACAGCGCTCCCTATTCCAACCAATTTGATTCAATCAATAAAATAAAAAATATATTTAAAAGGAATTAAATACATGAAAACAAATAAATTTTAATCGGATTAGTCCTTTCTACTATATACTACCATCCCCCCCCCCGATAAATAATGTAAATTAAAAAGGGGGGGGAGGGAGGAAGGAAAAGATTTTTCTTTTAAAGAGATTAAAAAAGAAAATATTTATATATATATATATATATAAAACGAAAAATAAAAAGTTGTTATACTATAAAAATTATAGATAAACATAACTGTTATAAGTTTTTTAATTTAATATACTTAACTTTTTCTGCTACATTATCATTTTATTTTCAATAAATATAATAAATTAAAAAGATAAAAAAAAATTTCGCTTTCAAATGAATGTATTAATTAAAAAATAAATAGCGTAATAGCAATTGCTAAGGTACTCAGACGATTACAATGGTAAAATAAATTTATGAAAAATGAAACGTTGAAGCCAATATTTAAAATTGAAAATTAATAATAATAATAATAATTAAAAAATTCAAATTCGAAAAAAGGTGGATGAGGTGCACACTTACAGGTTCCCAAGTATCGATATGCAAGTTTTGTAGCTGTGCAGTTGGCAGTGTGAGCAGTAGAGAGCAGACAGTCACGCACACACATACACTTCTCTTTATTTATATAAATAATTTTTTATATGTTTTTTTTTTTTTTTTTTAACTTATAAATATTATACCAATTTCACCACCTAACTAAAATTTTAATTTACCAGCAGCCAAATTATTATTATAACCGAATAAATATTGTACAATAATGAAACCAGAATCATTCAAAGAAAATTTTCAAAATAAAATTCATGGTAGACGACACAGTTTTCATACATCCACAGGCAGTACAGTTTTAGTAAAGGACCCCCATGACGCCTTTTAACTTTTTATCGCCAGGAGTGCAATGCCATTTTATTTACTTTGGCGTAATTTTGTGTTAAAAAAAAAAAAAAAAAATCCTAATTTGATTATACGTTTTATGATTGCGTCAATTTATGATGATGATTTATATTCTGTATATATCTTTAAAATAAGAAACAATGCAAAGATTCTGAAGAAATAACTTTTAAAAATACATTTTACATAAAATAATGTCATCATACAAATGTCGTCATGTTTTCTTATTAGAACATTGAGCTGAATCCGCGTGCTTAAATATTGTTAATTTTTAAATATTTTTTATCCTCGCGTATTTTATTAATTTCACCGCTATCGTATCGTTTCGACAAAAATTAATTGAAATTGGTCCACGTTAGAGAAATATTATATAGATTATTATTATTATGTGCTGCTTTGTGTAATTATTGTGCACTGCTATTTTTCTCCTTATCTAAAATAAACGCTAATTTTATGCATTATTAAAATTAATTTCTTTTGAAGCTTCATAAATTTATAATTTTTACATGTATAGGTGAAAAATTAATCAGTGGAAAAGAAGTAAATCGCATACATATTTTTTTTTTTAACTTTATAAATTTTAAATTGAAAGAGGAAAAAAAAAAAAGAAGAAGAAGAAAAGGAACAAGATTTATTTATTGACATTTTATAATGAATAAATTCGTCTGTTTTTATATGAATCATATGTGTTGTTATTTTCATTTTAACATTTTAATTATTTCATAATTAATAACTGAGTAGTTGGCATTTTTTTAACAGAAAAAAGAGAAATCTAAAAGCTTCCTGACTTTGAATTCAAATCTTCTTCACATCTGGTGTTAGAAAGGTTTGCAAAGTTACACAAAGAGAAAGACCGAAAAAACTCCCCTAAGGCCCTAAGTAATAAATTGTGCTTGTTGACAGTTGTTAAGCTGAAACGGATGCCTCGATAATTAGAGCTAATGGTTTTCTAGCACATATGAAAGAAGAGGAGCGCCATTTTCTCTCGGAATCCCGAACAAGAAATATCTTTTTACAGATCTTTAACAGATGTCCAGCCTATACTTATTTGCCTGCGTCTTTGCAGAGATAAGAATTCTAAAATTTGTCCCAGTACCTTTTTCGATTATATAAAATCCATCTACATTCTTTACATTACAGGTGGTAAGAAGCTGAGTACTTACTTCTTCATTCAACTCGTCACATGAATGTTCGAATGCATATCAAAAGTCGGAATTTAAAAAATGAAGAGAAATAAAGTATAAGAATAGCACGAATAATTTCTTTAGTATGATAAGGTATGCCTTTTTCAAAAGATAGTCATGGACGATATTTGAATGAGAAGAGGAATAAGCAAAATTTAATAAACAATGTTGATTCTTACAAGAGCAGAATTATACAAATGAAATTTCATGTAAATATATACATATATATATATATACATGCACTCTTAATTATTATTTATTTCATAAAATAAAAATTAAGAATACGCATAATATTATTAATTAAAACATTACATAGATTGAATAATTTTATTTTTTAAATAGTAGTATTTAATGAATTATTACGCATTTATTGAAAATAACAAATAAATTTTATAATAAAACATCGACAGAAAAATTAGAATAATCACAATTTGGCTGCATATCTTTAGTATCATTTACCTTTGCTTAACTTAGATAGGAATACAAATATAATCCTTACTGATTCTATAACATACACAGGAGTTAGGGATTAATTACAAAATATATTTAATAATCATATCAAGTTCAATTTGTCTGTGAGCATTAAATGTAGCATAATGAATTAAATTAAGTTTATATATGTAAATACATATAATTAGGATGAAAATAAAAAGAAAAATATTTTTTTAATGAAATTTAAAATAATTAAAAATTGAACAACAAATAAATAAGGACTGAAGTAAAAAGTTCGTTAATTTTAGAAAACTGCAAAATAATTTATAACAAATTTTTACATCGTATATCCATGCATCTTTATATTAAATTGAATAGAAAAAAATTTCGACTATACTTGTACAAAATGGATATAAAAATTTAAAAGAGAATAAATGAACGGCTTAAAACAATTATTTACTGTGTGTTCATGTAAATATACAACTATATAATGCCCCATGCCGATATTTCTCTTTATATCAAGCTTGTTGTTTTCTGATATTTACTGTTTTAAATTAATTTATAAATAAAAATAATTTCTCTCTCTCGCTGAAGGAAAAAAAAAAAAGTGCATTGTCGTTACCACAAAACTTTCTTCTATATTTTCCCATAAAAATTGGCCCAGAGCAAATTATTTATTAAAATTCCATGATGAATGGCGTCGATTTTCATCTCAGAGAAGTATAACATGAAATGTTCAGTAGGAATCAACTATGTGCCGATATCAGAATTTTTTTTTTTTTTTTTTTTTTTTTTTTTTTTACTGAACAAAATCAATAAAGGATCATTTTAAGTTTCAATATTATTATATATATATATATATTATTCCAGTATTTGTTCGTTCCTAAGGGCCCAAAGATTCACAATTTTGCATTTTTGGCCAAAATTACCCCATTTTCAGAGACTTGACCTACTTTTTTTTATGTGAGCGCAAAGGAGCAATGCTTTCTTATCGAAATATATTATGAAGTATACTAT
The DNA here is from genome assembly GCA_963930645.1 of Salticus scenicus. NCBI lineage: Eukaryota > Metazoa > Arthropoda > Arachnida > Araneae > Salticidae > Salticus > Salticus scenicus. The sequence goes on along the minus strand of OZ005650.1, from coordinate 332,896,492 downwards.
GATGTAAATTATATATAAAGATAAAAGTGTTGCTCCAATTCGTTCATGTAAAAAAAAAAAAAAAAGATAAAATTTGAAAGAAAAACACAACACTAATTACAGCATATATTGCGTAAGCTACCACTTCACAGTGGTTTAAAAGAGATGAAACTGATGAAATCAAATTTATTAAATCAAATTCCGTTTAAAACTCACTTTCTTAAACTTTTTTTTTTTTTTTTTTTAATATTTAAGTGTTTTATCAGTTGATTGTGTGATTTTAATAAATTGTATTTATTCCTCTCATTGTTTAATGGTGTTTTCCATTACCTGCAGCTTATTCTGTCGAGCTATTCATATGATAGACCAGCTGTTTCTGCCTAAAGGTTGTCTGAGTGAGTAGTGCCCATCGGTTGTCGGCTGGATAGCTCAGTTGGTAGAGCGTTGACCTTGTAAGTCAAAGATCCGTGGTTCGACTACCGGTCCAGGCATTATTTTCACTCAGTTGGAAAAATGAATTAAAAAAATATGATTTTCTTCCCAATCAGTTGATTGTGTGATTTTAATAAATTGTATTTATTCCTCTCATTGTTTAATGGTGTTTTCCATTACCTGCAGCTTATTCTGACGAGCTATTCATATGATAGACCAGCTGTTTCTGTCTAAAGGTTGTCTGAGTGAGTAGTGCCCATCGGTTGTCGGCTGGATAGCTCAGTTGGTAGAGCGTTGACCTTGTAAGTCAAAGATCCGAGGTTCGACTACCGGTCCAGGCATTATTTTCACCCAGTTGGAAAAATGAATTAAAAAAATATGATTTTCTTCCCAATCAGTTAATTGTGTGATTTTAATAAATTGAGACAGTATTAATCGTAGCACAACTCCACAGACCACGAAATTTCAATTTAGAAATTTTTTGTTCAAAAATCCATCAACCGTGAATATTTATTTAAAATTGGTTGGAGTGTAAAGGTTGTTTAAATTTTTCGTAAACCATTTTTGTGAAAAATGCGAGAGCCGGGAATCGAACCCGGGCCCTTCCGCTTAACGCGCGAATTCTCTTCCACGGAGCCATTGTTAACCAACCTAGCATTTCTCACATAACAACCGTTGGCAAGATCACCGTCTCTGCAAAAGCAGGTGTAACAGGTAAGACAATTAGTCGTTTTACAACTCCATAGACCACGAAATTTCAATTCAGAAATTTTTTGTTCACGAATTTATCAACCGTGAACATTAATTTAAAATAGCTTGTTGTGTAAACGTTGCTTAAATTTTCATAAATCAACTATGTGAAAAAATGCCTAGTCAGTCAGTGTGTCTCAGTGAAAGAGCATCCGCGCGTTAAGCAGAAGGGCCCGGGTTCGATTCCCGGCTCTGGCATTTTTCTCATAGTTGGTTTATGAAAAATTTAATCAACCTTTACACTCCAACCTATTTTAAAACTCCAACCACTTTTCACAATAGCTGCTTGTAAAAGATATGTTTTCAAAATTATTTAAGGGGTTCTAAGGGGGAGAGAAAAGAAGAATGATGTTATGATATGAAAAACATTATTTCGTTTTTCTCTGCACCTTTATCGCTAAATATTTTCGAAGCATACGTGTATTTTGCAAGTAGCAATTGTAAAAAATGCGAAAAAAAGGCACTTTTCTTAATTTCTACTTGTAAAACACATGTCATGCTAAACATCAACAACAGCGTTAGTTTTTTATTTCTACATGGGCGATGAAGGAGGCAAAATGGACATATTAAAGAAGAATTTCTTTTTTGAATCACTTTCATACAGATTTACATTGAATTTTTGGGTACAAACTTAGGAAAAGAAAGAGACTGATACTTTTTATAAAACATTACAGTAAGAATTACGTAAGCAATATTTCTGCAAAGTTTCATTAGATCGACAACAGGGTAGTAAAAATATATATTCTTTCTATGTGTGCCCTAGCCCTCACCAGATAGTGTAACCCTCTCTGCAATTTTTGATAAACATTAAGAGATATTTATATACAATTTAATATAAATATAAAGCATAGTGATATTAAAACAATCATTTTCCCTCATCATCTTCCCCCTTCTAGGTATATGTAATACTCTTTGAAATTTTTCATTAAAAGTAGGTGATAGTTGCTGAAATTTTAGTTAAAATTGGCAACATTGAGATATTTTTGCAATCATTCCCCCTTCCCCCCCCAGCCCTTCAAGATATATATGACAATCAATGTAAATTTTCCTAAACATTCAACGATATTTATAAAAAAAAATTATTAAAACGCAAAATAAAGGGATATTAACCCATTTTCGGCCAAGCACAGAAATTTTGTAAAATGTGGTATTATTTTCATTGAAATATGTTTAAATCACATTCATTAAGACACAAAAAATATTTCATGCATGAAAAAAATTATTTTATTTAAGAAATAAAATGGTGCATATTAAATGAAATAAATTTAAATAAAAAATAAATTTAAACAAAATTTTAAGTTTTTTCCATGGCATTTGTTTTATTTTTATTTTATTTACAGAACTTACAAATTTAATTCATTATAAAAACATACATGATTAATCTTAAATCGAATAATTATAGATTTTCAAAATGCTGAATTTGTCAATAATCGTTTAAAGTTAGAAAACTAGCGTATATTGAAAATTTCTCAACAGAAAGTGTTTAATCCAATTCAATTACTAATATTTTGTAGATGTTTTCAGAACCTTTAAAAATAACAATAAAATAAAATTTATACGTGACAGTGATAACAGAAAAATATTTATTGAAGTGGTGCGTTTACGCATCTATGGCAGAAATTGGATTAAACATTCATTTTCTCTCCTTCAGTACTCCTGCCCCCCTCCCCAAGAAATATTTAACCCCATTATAAATTTTCATGAACCGTAAGTGATATTTGCTGAAAATGACCATGAAAAATTGGTTATAAGTGTTGTTTAAAAGGATTCTTTCCTTTTTTATCCCCCCCCACACACACACACATTTTTCCCCTTTTTCTAGAATATATAACTTTCACTATTATTTTAGTAAAAAGTATGTGATAAGCCTTGCAAAATTTCGTATAAATAGGTAGCATGATGATATAAAAAACACATTTTTTAACTTCCCCATTACCAACTACCCCACTCCCAAAATATATGTAACACTCACTGTTTTTTTTTTTTTTTAAATCGATATTAAGGTAGTTTAAAGAAGAATATATTTTATTTCCATCTGAACCCCCCTTACCTCCCACAAATGTATAATACATTCACTGTGATCTTCATTAAAAGTAAGTGATAGTTATAGAATCTCCTTATATTATTAAGATTTGTGCGCATCTGTTTATGTGTGTCTCTGTGAAAAACGCGTTGTAATGGGTTTGTCTCCGGCTCTAATGATCGCAGCGTCATGATACCGGTGCCATTAGACGCAGAAATTCTTCATCTCGACGTATTCACTAATTGTTAATTGATGCGACCCCCTGATGCGAGTTTTTATCGGATCAGAAATGATTTTTTTTTTTCTTTTCTTAAGACTAAAAGTTACTGTTAGTGATTCATTAATTATAGTAATTCATTTAAAAATACTGACCCGCTAGCGGGCGAAGCTCGCTAGTATATCATTAAAATCTGTAAAATAGTGATATAAAAAAATAATTTTTATTTTACTCTGCCTCCCACTCCCCCAAAAGTACGTCTGACACTTGCTGTAATTTTTTCACAAATTGTATGTGATTATACAAAGTTTCATAAAAATCGGTAAGAAGGTGATATAAAAACAATTATTTTCTTTCGATCTTGTTCTAGCTCCCCACCCCTTTCCCCAGGTATATACTAAATTAAATGTTGTACCAAATCAATTTAAATCCCTAAAAATGTAATTTGAAAGTCCTTCTGTAAATGCATTATTTGATATTTATTGTTTTACAATATGCGGATTGTAAAAGTGCCCTTTTTCCGGTGCCCTTTTTTCCAGTGCCCTTTCTTTCGGTGTCCTTTTTCCGGGATACAGGGAAAAGAGCGTCTGTGTTAACTTGTAACAAAAGAATATAAAATGGTAAATTGTTGCATTTTCGGCTAAAAAATACTTTATTCTTGATAAATCAAATGGCTTTAACATTTATTGGTACGATATGAGAAAAATGAAAAACAGAGCTGAGGTCTTTTAAAAGCAGATATGGATCAGACATTTTAAAGGCAAATATACGATGATCTGGAGAGAGTAGTTTTACGTAAAAGGTAGGATTAATTTAGTACGTTTTGCAGATTACTATAAACACCAAGAGAATACCCACAAATTTGGAATTTGGAATTCTAATGACTTTTGTTAGATTTTAGAGAGAGAAGGGGTAATATTGTTTCAACATGACCGAAACTTTTGTTCTACATCTAAACCAGTAAAAAATGGTTTCAAGAAATAAGTTTCCGCATTTTTACCTTTACCTTGACCTAAAAAGATGACGAACTTATATATATATAAGAAGAAAAAGAACAGAAGTCCCCTTATAACTGTGAACTGAAAATAATAATAAAAATAATACTATTAATAATAAAGGAAAAATAAATAAAGACCTTATTTTCGATTTTTTTCAGATCAAAAAATAAAATAAAAATTAAATTAAATAAATAAATAAAAATAAAATAAATAAATAAAATTATAAAATTATGAAATTAAATAAATAAATAAAACTTTATGAATGTCTTCTAATAATGTAATTGAAATTAATACAAAATGTAATAAAGAAGCACCACAAAACTGGCGTTGTAAAAATTATTACTTACAAACTTTGAATAAACACCATAAAATGCAATAAACTCGCAACAATTGTTTCGGGTCGAAAAAACACACGACCCTTCATCAGGCGAATAAAGTAAGCACGAGTGCTGCAGTCAAAGCTATTGCATTTTATGGTGTTTATTCAAAGTTTGTAAGTAATAATACAAAATGTATTTAACTCAATAATAGTTATTATCAGTATCCAGTTAAAGTAGAAAAACTGATGATCTGAAAATTATGAGAACCAATGGAGTAATGCGTTACTTCAAGTATGCAAAAATATGCTTCAGGTTTAGTGCAGTGTTGTGCCCGAATGCGTTCTTTTGAACGCGTTCATGAGTTTAGCTCAAAATTTTTGAGTTTTGAGTTGAACTTCGCTCGTTTTTTAAATTATAAACTTGAGTTGAGCAAAGTTCGTTTTTTCTTTTTTTTTTTTTTTTTTTTTTTTTTTTCGCGAATTTGAGCGAAAAAAATATTTCAAGCTCAAACTCATAATAACTCAATTTTTTGTGAATTTTTTTTTTTTTTCGATCTTAGTAATTACATAACGTGGCCGGAATAGGAGACGTTTGCCCTTCCTCCCCCTCCAAGCATTTTAAACATTAAATTTATAAAAAAAATTCTATTGAATATAGATATTTTTGTTTCCAGTTCTGATTTCCTTATCATTTACGATTCTTTTTTTTTTTTTTTTTTTTCGCGAATTTGAGCGAAAAAAATATTTCAAGCTCAAACTCATAATAACTCAATTTTTTGTGAATTTTTTTTTTTTCGATCTTAGTAATTACATAACGTGGCCGGAATAGGAGACGTTTGCCCTTCCTCCCCCTCCAAGCATTTTAAACATTAAATTTATAAAAAAAATTCTATTGAATATAGATATTTTTGTTTCCAGTTCTGATTTCCTTATCATTTACGATTCTTTTTTTTTTTTTTTTTTTTTTTTTTTCGTTAAATAAATAGTATGTATGCTTCCTACAAAATAAGGAATTGGTATTTTAATTTGCTAATTCCAATTTGTGCAACCTGTTTAAAGTATTTACGTAACATAACGTGTTTAATGTTTACATTGCACAGTAAAATAAATAAATTTTCGTTAGAAAGCCCATGCTTAAATCTTGTAGCCTTTCAAAATATAAAACTTTCCGAAAAAGTTTCCCTGAGATCCTGCTCTCAAATCTGTTAGACGCGAAGTGCGGGGTTCGATTCCAAATTGTGCCTATCCTCTTAGCCATTCGGAACTTTTCTCCTAAACTTGCTTAAATACAGGCTAAGCTCCTTTGAAAGGCTTCCCCGGAAGCTATTGCACTCCACCGAGGCCTTCATTGTCAATCGTCCTCCAACTTAAGGCACACAATGGAGCACGCACACACTTAAAAATATAACTTAAATATGTATTTTGTTTTACGAGTCTGTCCCCTTAGTAACGGATTTAGACGAAAGCGCACTTTCAATATAATTTTATTTAACATTAAATGCTGACTTATATATATGTAACGAAAATTCAGAGTTTAAATAATGGCATGGCTATTATTCGTAACTAATTAGAGCTTTAAATATATATATATATATTTACATAGTATTTATCTACATCTATACTTATTTAAATGGAAAACTTTTGTCTTAAATGAACAAACAATAAATTTGTAGTGATTGTGGTGTGTGTGTGCCCCAACCAAAATTAGTTGTTGGCTCTCTTCTGTTTTTCCTTTTTATTACTAATCATGAAAAATTAGTCTTGTATTATCCTTTGGTTTTTATTTTATTTTCTTCTTTATTTATTTATTTATTTATTTATTTTTTAATGTAATTTTTATGATGTTTCTTTCTTTCTTTCTTTCTTTTTTTTTTTTTAAGTTGTAAACTTCTTGTAGTATTGCATCTTTAAATGTACCTAAAAGTTAATTTCAAGTACACTGAAGAATGTAAATAAGATGAAGATAACTTTAAAAATTATGGTTAAAATTATCCCCCGCAAAACGGCGGATAAATTTAACATATATTACTGATTCATAGCAGTTGGAAATAATTGATTAGATATTACTGTTAGTAACAAAAATAAAAAACGAATTGTCTTCTACCCGAAATTTCATTCAAGATTTATTTTCATATATTTTCTTTTTATGAACACAGAATGATAGATATCAGAACTGTGTAAATTTGTTTTTTTGCTCTCGTGTAACTTTTAATGATTCTACTTCTAGATATGAGATTTTCCAAGAAAATTACTCTGTATGTTTCCTGGACATTAGACAAGCTCTTTTGCCCAGCTATATTTCCCGGGGGCCACACAACACAACACAATATCAGTTCTATTTGTTCTCTCGCGCGGCCCTGATATTCTCCATTTTTCTTTCAAAAAAGGCGGGAATTCGGTCATTCTCTATGGTCCTACCTGCAGCATGGGAGATAGTGAGTGACTTGTTATGTTGTTATTCTAAACCTTGACTCCAGCAGTGACAGTAACAAAGACATACAATCATTTAGTTTAGTATTAATTGTTTTTAAAACTGAAAGCTACGAGAGAGAGAAATGTTAAAGCAGAAACAGTTTTATTTTACTTTTTAGAAGATCATTTAAAATTTTAAGTTTACAATTTATAAGTGCAGTTAATGATAATATGACAAATTAATAAAATTTAAAATTAATTGAACATTACAATATTTTTACAGATTATTACAATTTATTTTAATGAATAATTATTATATATGAATTCATATATTTTTTAATTACAGTATTTATCTAAATGTAATTAACTATACGATATAAATGAACATGAAAGGTAATTTTTATACAAAATCTTACCTAACCCTGCACTTTTCAATGTGCAATCTTTTAATTACAATTTATACTTCTTTTAAAGTGCAATAATTACCTCACCATTTCAAAAATATTGCTTTCATTTGAATTTTTCAAGTGACCATATATACTATTCAAGTCTAAATATTTTTAATTTTGAGACGCAACTTTTAATTTCTAATATTTTAAAAGCAGATTTGCTACATTTGAGAGACAAAAATAATATGTTAAAGTTTTTTGCTGACAGATTAATTAAAATTTTATCCCTGTACTTCTAAACGATGTGATATTGAAGACAAAGTTTCAATTAAATGGTGTTGTTAAAGATGTATGTAAAGGTAAAATTTTAGAAAAATTTCTTTTCCACTTTTTCCTATATTACAAGAAAAAACGAATTGAATTAGAAAAAAGTTTCAGCAACCATATTTTTATTAAATTTAGACATATTTGGAACATGCAAAACACAATTTTACTTTTTCTAAGAAAGCTTCGTCTTTCTGTGTATGGTATAAATAAAATGGTCTCTTTAATTAGAAATAATTTACTAATTTCACGGAAGTTCTTGTAGAGCTGAAACATAAATATTAAATGATATTGATTAGATTTTGATGTATATCACTTGATAGACAACGCTTATGTGCCATGTTTTTTTTTTTTTTTTTTTTTTTTTTTACCTATTATTTTTGCGGTTTTCTTTTGGTACTTAAAAAATAAAAGCACACGAAATTTGATATACACAGAATGTTATAATAAAGAAATGAATATAAATATTTTTGAAGTAGATCTTCTCATAGGTGAGCTGCCGAAGCGTTTTACTAATGGATTTCTTTGACTACTTTATATTAAATTTTAAGAGATGGAATTGTAAAAACTTCAGATGAGATTTAATGGTGTTGCTATTATATATATATATATATATATATATATATATATATATATATATATATATATATGACAAAAGAAGTAATGCAGTTTTGTAAATAAAATATGAATTTATAACATCGATTTGTTGACTTAACGTTGCACTGTATCTGAGCATTTGGATATGCATAGCTAGCTACTCAAGGTCAAGAAAAGGGTTGCATATTTTGAATCGCCCCAGTCGCTTCGCTTCAAACATATGCTATGCCACTGGCTCTTGATAACGGAATTTGTCTCCTGGTCAATTCTTTTCAATCAGTTTTTGAAGAGTAAAAACTAGAAAACAAATAAGAAGTTTGACATTGTAAAACTATTCTCAAAATTGAGGTGTCCTCTATTCGGAGGTGTCCACTATATAAAGTTTTGCTGTAATTTTCTTAATTTATCAAATTAAATTAACAAAAATCTTTCTGTTAATTAAGAAACATTTTACAAAAATATAAGTTATTTAAGAAAGTGTTCGTAGAGAGGGGGAAAATCGTTAGAAAAAATATATAAAAATTGACATAAAAATGATTCTTTAAAGAATTTCGTTGTTTTTGAAAAGGAATTTTAATCGAGCAGATTTTTTTTTTTTTTTTTTTTTTTTTTTTTCTTTTTCTTTTTTCAAATATGAATTTAAGCTCAAACTTAAACTAACTCCTTCTTTAGACATTGAACTTCACTTTAAATTAGTTCTTTTTTTTTTTTTTTCCCGTCCGTGAGTTTACACAACACTGCACTGGTTATCGCACGTATCAAGCTTTGTACAGTTTTATGCCCCAGAAATTGAGATATAGCCTTCCATTTTTCTGGAAAGTTTGCTGTATAATAGGTTACTTTTTGGTTGATATGAATCCAAACTAAATCCGCATAATGTCTCATAATAGCCGTCTCATATATCAGCATCTGTTTAATTATACGTAATGTAACCTTAGATATAACCGTCCCTTAAATTACAGAAATCACTCGATAGCAGCGACATCAGTTACACGGATGAGACCGAAAGTTTATAAGCATTAATTTAAGTTGAAGTTCATTTACATATAAATTTATATGCAATTCTCTGCAGTAGTTCCTGATATATAGCCATCTCAAAAAATGCATAAATTGCTATAAAACAGCGAAACCTATTAAACTATTGGAACAAAATATTGATAAAAACTAATGTCAAGATGCAATTACATATTATATGCAATTCTGAGCAGCAGTTAACGAAAAATGGCTTTTCCTCAAATTGTAAAAATCGCTCTAAAGCAGTGCCACCTATTGAGCGATGGACACCAAAAGTCGCTAGGCAATAATTTAGATCGAAGTGCATATACTAATAAATTTATATTCAATTTTGTTCAGTTAGTTCTTGAGATACAGTTACCTCGATTTTTTTTTATCTCAGGAGGTCATTTTACATAAGAATATGCTGAAATGGTGTCAGAGGCAATTTTCATGCCGAGCAGTGTAATTTCTGATGTTTTCAAAGTAGCGTGTTTATAGTTAATGGTGTTTATCCCCGCATCAAAACTGATATTTAAAAGCTGTACTTACATCTTTTCTATAAAAATACTTGTTTTCATGCATGTTTAAGTGAAATTTAGCCCTATTTTCCCATGTTAAGAAAATCGTAAATTTCGAATAAATTCAGAAGTTTTTTAATTAGGATGTTGCAAAGGAATAGGGTTCTGACCATTGTCATAAATAATATTTTAAAACTGGTCTGACCTTTCTGCGATCATTTGTTCCTGAGATATCGTGTACACAGTCTAACATACTAACACACTATACCGAACTAACAAACTAACAGACATCCTACAGACGGACACCATACACATTTTGATATTTTCGAATTCCTCATATCTGAAAATGTGTTTAAAAAAAAGGGGGGGGGTCAAAAAATTTCACGATTAACCAAGTTTCACATACTATGGGGAACTTAAAAATAATGAAAGCAATATTTTATTATACATAAAGGGGGAATCGATTAAAGTTTGAAATGAATTAATTCTGGTTCTTTAAACAAGTAGTCGGCTGATTGATTGCATTTTTAATTAGTTTTGACATTTTATATGATTTTATTTGAAGAATAAATGAATTTCTCTATATGTTTTATTATTATTGCTACTTAGTTCAATTTAAAGACATATATATAAATACTATATTGAATGAATATTCAGCTTGTAGGTAGTTCCCGTTATGATATTATTATGAAACTTGTGAAAATTTTTGCGTGTAGAAAGTAGATAAGCAGGTTCTAGTCGAGAATTGCACTTTATTTAATGAATATTAAGTTCGTAGACAGAGCCCGTAAATATATTGCATGAACTTGTCGACGTTTTTGCATGTAGAAATGTAATTTTTAAAGACATAATGAGGCTCTAGTCAACGAATTCACTTTAATGAATACTCAGTCCATAGATAGAGTCCGTGATGATATTGTTGAAAAAGCTGTCGATATTTTTGCATGTAGAATGTAATACTTAAAGATATTAAGCCGGTTCTAGTCCATAAATGCACTTTATTTAACAAATATTCAGTAAACACTTGAATAAAGTTCTTTTTTATGACACAAACTCAATTATCATTGATTATTCTCAAGATAGTGCAATGAAATAGTTTTTTCTTTTTCTTTTTTTTTTTTCTTTTTTTTTTTTTTTTTTTTACTACAGACTTAAAGTAAATATTGTTAAATAAATACGTCGACATTTTCTAATCCAACCAAAAACTTCGAAGTCTAAATAGAATTTGAATTCATGGAGATTATTTTCAGTGGTTTATTTAATGAAAATTTGAAACTGCTTGCTCTTAGGAATGCTTCCTATAATATCAAATATAAATGATTTATTTATTTATTTTAATGCGGAGCTTCGATCCTACACATATTGTAAAGTAAAGAATAAAAGTATAAGTAAAAAGCTATAACGTTCTGAATATTGAAATTTTGCTTCACTCGATCTCTCAGAATTTTATAAAATATTTATGTGTTCTGATATCAATACACTTTTAATGAAATCATCCCTTGCTTTACCCCCCCCCCCATTCCACACACACACATAATAAACATATATCTGCAAAAACATGGCTACCAGTATAGTGCATTGCATCTTCCTTAAAGTTTTATTAAAGATACTACAAATAGCATAAAAATACCAAACACAGATTTTTTTTTTTTATTATTCCGTACTCTCCTCCCCCCCCCCTCCCCAACCCTCCGAATTAAAGAAAAATCCCACAGGAAAAAAAAAAAAAAAAAACACACGGAAATAATCGTACAGGAAAAAAATCGCATTATATATATTGCGTACACTGCACACACGCCTCTTCCCCTAGGAACAAAATGTATCTCAAGATTTATATGGGCCTTAGGTAATGAATTTTAATTCTGTTTTACCTTACAAACGAAAAACAGAGAGGTATAGGGTAGGTGACTAATCCTTATTTCTCGTGAAACGGAAAGGGTGATATGTTTGATAATTTAACAATTTCTTAAGGATGAAGTTTAACAGAATGGCAAATGTTAGAAATACCAATGGGAGATATGCAACCCTTTGGGCTATAAGAAACACAAGACTCAATTGCAGATTATGAATCTTAGAACGTTATGAGGTAAAAAAATACGCACTCTACAAAATGCTTCTAACATAGAATATCGGCTCGGTAAAAATGGCCAAAACATTTAGAGAATTAATAACTTTTCATAACAGGCAGTATTCGAGAGATGTACGGCAAACAAAAAAAAAAAAAAAAAAAAAGAAAGAAAGAAAGATAGGGGGAGAGAGAGAGAGAGACAGAGAGATTGGGGGGGGGGGGGTTGTAACGATAAAAATAACATTGTTAAAAAGTGCGATGTTAAAATTGTAGCACACTATCATAGAGTAAAAGCCTCAACGTTAATTATGACATTACAGTCACAATTTTAAACAATATCAAAAGTAAACCATAAAAAAAAAAAAAAAAAAAAAAAAGCGAAAATTAATGACAAACTTTGTAACCTGGCTTTCTTGTATAATATTTCTCATACCCTACATTTTAATTCAAAGAAAGAATGCATTCGTCCCATTTTGAAACCCATATATAATGTTTAGAAATTATATAAAAACATGATAGTTTATTAATATTTATCCTAATTCAAATGTGCATATCAAAATCCGATATCCACTTCCAGGAAATTCCAACCATAATCCGTAATATATCCGAATTCAATAGTGTGGCTTGTAAACAGTTGGTGGATACTATTCATACCATGTTCTGTAAAAAGACATGCTTTTGTGCATAAAAATATTATCATTTTGTTTCTGTTTTTAGTATTATTTAAAGATGTCCAAACGTAATAGTTCGGTCCTTAGCCATATGTGTGTGATAAGCACAAAACTTTGAATAAACACTGTAAAATGTAAGAACACGCAACAGATATTTAGGGCTGAAAGAAAACATGATCTTTCGTCAGGCGGACAAAGTAGGCACGAGTGCTGCAAATAAAACGTTGCCGCTTTGTTTTCAGAATTAAATATTTAGATTTAGAGTCCTAGAGTTAGGAAATTTTGCATACATGTGCATTAAAATATATCAATATTAAATATATTAAAATTTATCGAAAACTATTAAAACTCAAACTACTAAAACTCGAAATTTTAATTTGAAAAAAATAATTAAATGCTCCATGTGAATGAGTTTTTAATTTTTTCACTTGATTTCACATTGCTTTAGTTTATCAATGTATTCTAATGATTTTTGCGCATTAATAGGTTTGATTGATAAGTTAATTGTGTAAATATATTTGTAAGTCCAAATTCTGAAATTTCTAGTTATTAAAACCTAGTTATTATTATTTATTATTATTATTATTCCTGTCACAGTTTATTCATAATTGTTAGAAATTATCTCCTATATTAATCTCTCCCAAACAACGTATTTTCAAAATTTTTTGTTTTTGTAAGGCTTCACTTCCATATGTGATCATTTAATGAATAATTCAAGTCTTCCTGGTATTTGATCATTATAATGCTAAAATCATTGATGGAAATAGAAATATAATGATGAATAAAAATAATTTTTATTTTTAGTTAAATAGGATAGACAGTTAAATGCAGATCATATATCATCGTTCAAAATTGAATTTTATATTGTCAGCTTTCATTTTCTGCAAATTAGAGTACATCTTAATGGAAAATTATAAAATTTTATTGCTATTATTATTTATTGCACGGATATTTTTTTTTAGTAGCAATGGCAATAGAGGCTCTAGCATAATGCGTAAAGGCCCGACACTCAGGTCGACCATGCTATTTTTGTCAGAGTCAAAAGCTTACAAATACGTACAAAAAAAAAGAAAGCATAGGCGCCGCCTTTTGATTTTCACTACGGGGACGAAATTTATTACATACAACCGACTGAATTCTAAGGGGGGGGGGGGGAGAAGAAAAAATACATAAAAAAAATTATTAAATATAATATCATATTACTAGAAATCAATTAATTAATAAGGATAGTGAAATTGTTAATTATATAGTCATTAATTAATTTTTTTCTTTTACAACTGCTTTAATAGTTTGAAAGAAAATCACTAATTTAAAAAAATCAGGTGAATATAATTAAACTTTAGCAGCATCTTTTCAACGTTATTTTTATTATTTTTTTTTTTTTATCTTTCTTTGTTATTAATAAGCACAGTAATTTTTACAGAAAAAACAGGAATTCCTCAAGAATTTTTTTTTTCAAGAATTTTAAATTTTTTTCTACAGTTTTCTACATTTTGTTCCTAAATTTTTGTTGTAACCATAAGAATGTGCGTTATAAATTCAAGGACACTGAGAAAAAAATATACCGCCTTTTTCTAGAATGGATAAGTGGCCATTTTCTAAATCCCTAAACTGGAAATATAGATTTCTGAACTATGCGCATAAGGCACACCAATAAACTGAATAGACGAAATGATCGAGACTTTGTAGTTTACACATTTCTAAATGATGAAATAATATTCTGAATCTTTTGTATTGCGAGAAATTCTCGCTTGATTTTTCAGAATTGGGTCATAAACCAAGATTATAGTTGTTGAAACCCGCCTCTTGTAGTCTCATTTATTTGCAGAGATTTTTAAATAACTTTGCGCTCGGTAATATAGGCAAACGCTCTAGAATACTGATAGAGGTTTCTAGAACTCGCTTTCCAAGGGGACTAGAATTTGTAAGGATGATACGGAACTATTTTTTCTACAACCACAATTTAGATTCTAGATGTAAGTTACAGAATTTTTTCTCAGTGGATGAAAACGGACTTAAATTTACTAAACCTATAACGATCAAATAAATTTTAAATTAAAATTTTTTTCTCATTTATACTGGAAATGTCAAAGCACTTTGTTAGTGAGAAAAATGTTAAATCGATATCTTCACTCATTTTTGTTTTTCTTCTAAAAGATCCCAGGGACAAATGCATACTAGAGCAGTAAAATGCACTGATATGTTGTTCAAAAATAAAATGAATAAAATCTTTGCGATCACCATAAAGTTTCAAGAAGTCGTAACAATCATTTCGAATCGAAATAATTGTACAAGACCATTTATCAAACGAAAAGGTATAAAAGCAAGGCAGAGTGCAAGCAGAAACGCATTACAAAGACAGACAGACAGAGAGAGAGAGAGAGAAAACATACCGACAATATACTTGTATTTACTGATAAATAGATAAATGGACGAATTTCATAAATAAAAATATTAAAAATGTGAAAACCAGCAATAGTTATTTCGGGTCGAAATAATTTAGTATGATCTTTCACCAGCAGATGAAAAGTTAGACATTAGCAAAGCTTCTGCTTTCTTTGATGTTTTAAGAACGTTGAATAAGAATCAAGCCTAATTATTTCGATTCGAAACAATCATTGTTTGGTTTTGGAATTCATGATATTTGCGTACAAAATTTTCTTCATTGTTTTAATGTAATGTTATTTCTAAAATTTACTCTTTGAAGTCTGTTTTAAAATTATAAATCTTATCATTCAGAAAGTTTTCATTTAAACACATCTATATTCATTTATTATTTGGGGCACACATCAATTGCGCTTATATTAATCCCCCTACTGTTAAAAATGCATCAATTGCGCTTGCGAGAAAAATTACTGCTAACGTTCATTATCATACACCCCCCCCCCCCGTATTCTGTAAGATAACGAATGATAATTTCTAAAAAGGAAAAAATTCTTCACTTATTCTCGTGGTATCTCCTGGGTAACGCCAATAGGCTCCAATAAATTCAAACAAGAGTAATTAAAAAGAATATTTATATTATATCATTTGTTTAAATAAATATTTATATTACACGAATAAAACTTGTCTAATAAATAAAAGCAAATAAATACTCAGATAAAAGCAAGTCTTGCTTTTGCCTCCAAGGCAGTAGCACGTGTTTTTTAAACCTAATGAAGAAAGGCGACGTCCTTTCGAAACCGGTTGTACCGGTAAATTATTTGATTAATATATTAAAATTAGAGAAGAAAATGTTTATTTATCAATATTGTGAATTGTGATGTGTATTTAATAAGAATATTCAACCTGTATAAATGCCAAAGTTGTAACATTTCTTTTACAATTTTTTTCTTAGATTAGCATAGTCTACTTAAGCTACGGATTTTATTGAAAAATAAAAAACTGTGTTACATAAATTATCTAGTAAATATTTTCTAAAGCTAAAGTTTGCATTATGGTTAATTTAGAATGTTGCTTATCAAAAATGAAATACTCATATATTTTATTCTAGAATTTAGAAATATATATACTTATTAATACATTTTCTTTTTTGATTCAACTAGATTTACATCTGTGTTTACATTTTCGCGGCGGATTGGCAATTATTGATAATAAATTCAGTTAAAATGTGTGAATAACTTTAGTATAAATGCCGTAAATAAAAATTAGCACATTTGTATTATTATTATTTATTTCATTTTCAGTGTATGTACAATTCAATATCTTCGAAATTGAACTCAGTTTTATTTAGATAAATTAAAATAGATATTTTTTTGGTTTGTTACCAATATTTTATTTCATTTGTAACTTGGTTAACTGCAGTGCGGATTTTTTTTTTTTTTTTTTTTTTTTTTTTTTGTCGCTTAGAGTATTTATTAATGTTATAGATTGGTAACCTAAGACGTCTTGTAGAAATGTGTCGTATGCACTTGTCCGTTAAAATTATATTAATTATGAGATCTGGTCCTCTAAAACAACGGTTTTTTACCTATTAAATATAATTTTTAACAACTTGTTCCTTTTCGACGGCCCCACCAGTGGTCAATCGGTTCTGTGCTCACACACAAGAAGTGCGGGGTTCGATTGGAGGTCTCGCTCTTAGACCTGTTCGGAGTTTTCCGTGTTTTTCCGAATCTTGTGTATATGCGGGCTAACACCCCTTTGAAAGACCTTCCATGGAGGCTATTCTATCTATAGGCCTATAGTCCATAGTGTAGTCAATTGACCTTAATCCTTACTGCTAACGGTCAACGTCGTGCAAGATTGAATTTACTGTTGTGACAGTAATAAACAAGGATTTAAAAGAAATAGACAGACTAATACAAATATAAATACATTTAAATTAAATAGAAATATAAAAATAAGTCTGTATTTTTAACATCATTTTTAGCTTGTTTCCTTTTAAATATTAGTACTTTTCTCCTCAGTAAACGATTAAAAAAATCATTGAACATGAATTCTTTTGTGCTATGGATAACAAATGGATCCCGGAAAAAAGGGCACCGGAAAAAAGGGCACGGAAAAAAGGGCACCGGAAAAAAGGGCACCGGAAAAAAGGGCACCCGGAAAAAAGGGCACCGGAAAAAAGGGCACCCGGAAAAAAGGGCACCGGAAAAAAGGGCACCCGGAAAAAAGGGCACTTTTGCGATTTGCGAATCGTAAGATGCAATAAACACGAAAATCCAAATCAGAGTCTACAGATGACTCTCATATTGAATTAAAAATATTTAGGGATAACTTTTGAGTGAAAATTCAGTAATTGCTTAATATAACTAGGGGTGGGGGGGGGGTGGAGCTAGATGGGAAATGAAAAAGAAAATAATGGTTTTTATGTAACCATGTAATTAATATTAATGAAACTGTGATAGAAATATAGATTATTAATTTTTTCAGCGAGGGCTAAGTATAACAGAGCAGTTTTTTTTTTTTTTTTTTTTGAGGGAGGGGGGGGGGGGTTACAAGAAAAAAATACATATATATTTTTTTAATTGTTACCTGTTACTGATTGCAATGCAAATTTTTATGATTTAGACATGAGGCATGATCAATATATCTAATATGTAAAAAAAAAGGGGGGGGAGGGGGCTATGTGAGCAGAAAATAATAATACTTTTTATGTGAGTTTATGTCTGATTTTAAATACAATTTGTGTATCACTGATTATTTATGAATATTTTTAGTGAGTGTTACTAATAATGGGGTGGGGTGGGGGGCTTAGAGGGCAAAGAAAACGAATGTTCTTATAACACATGGTATAAGACTGTACTAAATTTGTGTCATTTACTCATTGTTAAGAAAAATTTCATTGAGTATGGCATGCAACGTTGGAGGGGAGGTGGGGGGGGAGTACCAGTTCTCCAAAGAAAATGAACATTATGGTTTTTATACAACCAATGTTATTGAAACAATACGCTAATAAAACTTATAGTTTATAAAGGTTTTCAATTAGGGTTACTTGTAAAAGAGGGGCTACTGTTGGGGGGGGGGTTAAAAGAAAAGAAATTGGTGATATTTAAATCTGCCTGTTCTGGATTGTAATGAAAATTTATGAATTTTTATGAGTCATTTAATGTTTAAGAACATTTTTACAGGGAGGGGGGGGGCGAGCAGAAAATTATAATGGTTTTAATGAGTCTGTGGCTGAATTTAATGAAAAAAAAAAAAACATTATTCATTATTCATGAAGATTATCTGCTGTAAATGTTACGTATAACGGGGGGGGGGGAGGTTAGGGATCGAAAAAAAGAAAATGAATATTTTTATATTCATTTATAATTTATAATTTTCATTAAGTGTTACTGAATGTTTAAGAAATTTTTCACTGGAGAGGAAGGGGGGGGGGGGGAGAGGTAAGTGAGCAGAAAATAATAATGTTTTTATATGAGTCTGTGAACGATTTTAATGAAACTTTGAATGAATACCATTCATTATTTATGAAGATTTTCAGTGAGTGTTACCTATAAGGGGGAGATATTAGGGGGCAGAGAAAAAGAAAATGAATTTTTTTTAGTACTCAGTTAAAAATTAAAAAAAAAAAAAAAAAAACCTCATGTATTGTTTAAGAAAAATTGGGGGGAGAGGGGTGGTTCGTAGGGTAAAGTAAAATAAAACTATGATTTATATGCAACCAATTTTATTGAACCAATAAATTAATAAAAATAGTTTATAAAGGTTACCAATAATGGTTGCTTGTAAAAGAATACTGTTGAGGGGAGAAAGGTAGAGGAGCAGAAATTCAGTATGTTTTAATCACCCTGTTCCGGATTGTAATGAAAATTTATAAATATTTATAAGTGTCATTTAATGTTTAAACATTATTTTACAGGAAGGGAGAAAGGAGCTATGCGAGCAGAAAATAATATAGATTTTTTTATGATTCTGTGGTTGATTTTATTGAAAATTTGAATAAATATCATTCATTATTTATCAAGATTTTCTGTGAGTAATACGTATAAGGACGGGGGGTGGGTGGGGGAGTTAGGGGGCAGAGAAAAAGAAAATGAATGTATTTATATCACCCCATTCAGGATTGTAGTAAAACTAGTCCCACTGACTCATTAGGAAAAATTTTATTGAGTATTGCATGTAACTGTTTTGTGTGTGTGTGGGGGGGGGGGGGGAGTACCAGGTAGGCAAACACAAAAAGAACGTAATGGTTTTTATGGAACCAGTTTTATTGTAACGATACATTTAACTTATAATTTATGAAGTTTTTTAGTAAGAGTTAGGTATAACAGAGTAGACTGGTGGAGGGAGCCGAGGAAAAGAAATAGACTATTTTTTAATCACCCTTTGACAATCTGTAATGAGAGTTTTTATAAGTGTCATTTACTGTTTGAGAAATGTTCTCTAAGTGTTATATATATATATATATATATATACCTCGTAAGGAAGATTGGCATTGGGTGTCTACGTGAGCTAAAAATAATAATTGTGCTTATATGAATCTGTCGCTGATTTTAATGAAAATTTGAATTAATATGACTTATTATTTACTGGTAATTATTAAGAAAGTGCCCTTTTTTCCGCATACCGGAAAAAAGGGCACTTTTTTAATCCCTTTTTATAAAATACTCGTTAAATACTAACGAATGCGCAATCATCGAAATTTAAATGGGGGCTAAGATGACAAAATTAACAATATTTTCTTAATTAGCTTTTTATAAATTTTAGCCCCCCCCCCCTCCACGCCTTACAATGGAACTTTAATTATTACTCATTCGTTTATTCATATTTTTCAGTTTCAGTTTGATTTTGAACTTCCTAAAATTTTTCAATGAGAAGAGAAAAATGCGCAAAAAAAAACGAAATGTTTAAAAGAATGCGTTTTTTTTTTTTTTTTGGGGGGGGGGGGGGCAGAGGAAAAGACATTAAATATATTTAGATCACCCTCTTTCGGATTGTAATGAAAATTTATAATTTTTTTTTTAAATGTGTTATTGAATGTTTAAGAAATTTTTTCACATAAATGGAGGGGGGGGGCTAAGTGAGCAGAAATTAATGTTTTTACGAAAAAAAGTGCATACGGAAAAAAAGGGCACTTCTTTTTTATAAAATACATGTTAAACACCAAAGAGTACACAAACAACGTTAATTTATTGGTGGGTTGAGGTGACAAAATTAACAATTTTTTTTTTTAATTTATCCAACCCCCCCCCCCCCTTCCTTAATTATTGGAAGACCAAGTAATTATTTGAAAAGTGCCTTCTTTCCACATGCGGAAAAGAACGCACCGGAAAAAAGGCACTTTTTTAAATTTCTATTTATAAAATACATGTTAAGCACTAACGAATGCGCAAACATCGAAATATGAAAGGTGTGTGTGTTGGGGGGAGGGGGGGAGGTGAGATGATAAATTTAGCATTTATTTCTTAATTACTTTTTTCCAAATTTTAATCCCCCCTCTTCCCCTCCTTACAATGAATTTTTAATTATTACTCATTCGTTTGTTTATATTTTTCAGCTTCAATTTGATTTTAAACTTCCTAAAATTATTATTTTTTTTTTCTCCTCTACCGCCTTAATTTCTACCCTTCTTCCTTCCTTTATCTTCTACCTTTGCACTTTATAACCAAAAATAAATGTTGACGCATCAATTTTACCATTGAGATTTTTCCGGTGCTTTTTTTACCGAGCACCGCTAGTCTACATAAATAAAAAGGAGTACCTTTTTGTGTATTGTGTATCTTTGTGTGTATGTCTGCGCTCTGGTGCTGAAAGCTACTGACCGCAGCGCTGCAAATTTTAACAGAGAGGTACCCTGGATCCTGAAGGCGTGCACTTCATAGAGATTTTTCCGAATTTCGAGCTTGAATTATTATTATTTTCCAATTTTGAACATTGACTTCTCTGTTTTATTTTCTAAAAAAAATTCTTTCATTTCATTTGTGTGCATGTCTTAGTAAAGGCTATTAAGCTATTTATTTATTATTTATTTAACCCGTAACTGGGGACTAAAATTTGACTAAATTACATTAAAAAAAAAAAAAAAAAAACAGAATTTGAGAGGGCAGTCTGTTAGATCTATATCTTACAGGGCAAGTGTAGAAGGTGAAGCAGCATAACATTTAAATGATAAATTTATTTTTAATTACTGTAAACTTTTTTTTTTTTCTTTTTCGTGAAATTTTAATTATATTTTAGGCCGTATATTTGAAAATAATGTCTGTTATAAGTACAAAAATTTGAATAAATACCATAAAATGCAAGATTATGCAACAAATGTTTCGGGTTAAAATAAGACAAGATTCTTCGCCAGACCAACAAAGTAGGCACGAGTACTGCAAATAAAATGCGTTGCCGCTTTGTTTGAAATTCTGGGTCATTTAATCTATTCAGTTTATTTCTTTACCTTATACGCATAACTAAGAAATCTATACACCCAGTTTAGGGATTCAGAAAATAGCTATTCGTTCTAGATGAAGGTAGAATATATATATATATATATAGCGCAATTTTAGAATGAATTTTTCATTTTCAATAAATAGTAAGCATATGCTATTTCATTAAAAATAAATATTAAATAAAAAACTAAGACTACCTTTGAAAAATATAAAACTAATAACATTACATTATTAATTCTGATTTTGCATAGTAATGTTATATATAATTCCATTTGTATAAAATAAAAATTGTAAGTTTCTAAATTGTTTACTAAAATTCCGTTTATACGTCGTCTTATCAAAATATTCTTTTATGACAGTCCAATGAAAGGGGTATATCTTATATTAGTAAACAAAATTCTCATGTAATTATTACTTGTCTTAATCTTTTAAATGTTACCTTATTATATGCATTTAAACATTTTTGTGCCGAGTTTTCATAGAATAAAAAGCTTTTTTTTACCACCTGAAAGAAATATAAAGGTGTTTTCTATGTTATGTTCAGTATAAAATAAAGATTCTTTTAAAAATACTGATCATGAACTTTAATGCATCAGAAATATTTTTGCAAGTCCCTTTACACACATTACTTGCGATAATTATATCATTTTCAATAGAGAATATCGATATGCCACAGAAAACTTAAATCAGGTATATCAGCTCCAAGCCCTTCAGTAAATAATATAGAAAAAAAGATCTTGATCGTAGAGGTTAAAAGACAAACAGAAAGACAAAACGAAGCCATATTCATTCTTAAGTATTCTTAGAAGCTTTTAAAATGCATATTTATTTATTTTTTTAATGGACTTTTTTCGGATGATTTTTTTTTTTTTTTTTTTCCGGGTACTATTTTTCCTGGTGACTTCTTTTCCGGGGACTTTCTTTCCCGGGGACATTTTTTCCGTCATTCCTGACAGCCATGTCTAATGTTATTCTATGGGGGGGGGGGGATAATGTCCACAAGTACACATTACTTAATGTATATTTTTCTATTCTGTTTTCACAATCAGAAAATTCTTAACGGTAAAATGAGTAATCATATTTAAAAAACTAATTCTTTTAAATTTTGAGCTTTGAGTTCAAAAATGCAATTTTTCACAAGTTGCTTTCTTCTTATTTTCAAGTTGAACAATAAAATAACCAAAAATTTAAGCAATCAATTTTTGAAAAATAAGTACAAAATTAACACTTATGGATTTTCTAAATGTGAAAATGCAATTTAAAAATATTCATTAGGTAATGCATCATTATGGAAACAAATTATTCCATAAAATAACATGGGTCACGACTCTCGGCTATGAAAACTATTGTCCGATATTAATTAAGAAAAATGACTATGTTTATTTTGAAATTTCGTCTTGCTGGTAAATACAATTTTAATCAAATGAATAAAAATGTTAATAAGCAATATATTTTTAATTAACGAAAACTATCTTTACTTTATTTTTTATTTTTTAGGATTAGAAGTGGTTGTTATTTTTTTTAATTAATGTTTTAAGATCTGTCAATAAAAACATTCCCTTCTGAAAATTGTTGAAGAATAAAAATAATTCGGAAACATGTATTTGAAAAGGAACTATGCAGAGAAATTTTTTTCATTCTCCTTTTAAGAAAGGCAATAACTATTTGAGTGCATTTTTATAAGCAACTTAGTTCAGATACAGAGGAAAACCTTACTTACGCAATTTTCACGTATTACTTTGAAAGTTGTGTAGAAGTACATAATTTAACAGTACATGAGTTTTCAAAGGTCTTTTAGACAGGGCG
Source organism: Salticus scenicus (assembly GCA_963930645.1). Classification (NCBI taxonomy): domain Eukaryota; kingdom Metazoa; phylum Arthropoda; class Arachnida; order Araneae; family Salticidae; genus Salticus; species Salticus scenicus. The sequence goes on along the minus strand of OZ005650.1, from coordinate 332,873,168 downwards.
GTAACCAAAGGGGTGTCAAAGGAGACTTAGCGCCTTCCACCTAGTATTGCTCTTAATTTAATTTTAAATTCACTAGTTTGTTGTATTAGGTTTTCGTTGACAAGTATAGTTTAAAATCAAATATTTTTTCTCAATCCTTTTCGCAAAATATAAAGTCATTTAATGTTTAAAGTATTTTATGGTGATAAAACATCCACTTCTTTGTTGGAGATTACGGCGATATTCAGAAGCGTCACGATTAATTATGGATTGCGTTTTGGAAACTGTGACACAGCGGGTCAAACCTTTTTCCCAGAAGTAAAATAATCCGAAGAAAGCTTTATTGGTTCCTTTTGTGTACATGTGTCTAGGGTGCCTAGAATTTAGACACTCTACATGTGTCCATCGTCTGCAACTGCTTAATTAGTGTCATGAGGCATGAGGTACATCACAAAGAAGATACTTGTGTCCCTGCCGTCGCGACCTTAGCGCATTCCTCCTCAAAATGTGCACCCATTGTCTTTTTTGAAACGCACCTGTTAGAAATTTGAGATGTAACGCTCTTCCCATCTTTTACAGAGTGGTCTGTCGTGATAATTTAAATTTAAACGTTTTTCAAATACATTGATCTCGCCGCAAAATAGTCAAGAGACCGACTTCTAAAAATGCGTCTTCTATTGTTAGTTCCAGTTAAATAAAACTAAACAATAACATATCAAACTTGTAGACAAGAATAATATATCCGATAGGCGTCAGCTATTTTTTCCTTTTGTTAAGTTTTCGTACATTTTCTTTTGTTAACGTTAACGTTATGACTCTGGGTAACTATGGTTATACCTTTCTCCTATCCCTAACTCAAATGAACAACAATCCTATTCCGTTCCTGGAAGAAGGGGAATGTTTTGCTATTATTACTTTCTTCTATCTTCAATAGAAGAAAGTATTGCATTCGTAAAAATTTTCGATTTCGGGTTTTTGATGGATTTACACGTTTCGAGAGCTGTAGAACACGATTTTACCATTTTTAGAAAATGTCTGTCTGTCTGTCTGTGTGTGTATGTGTGACAAAATTTTGTGGCAACTATATCTCTGGAACTACTGCACAGAATTTCATACAAATTGGTATGTAGTTGCACCTTGACATAAATTAGTGCCTATCAACTTTTGGTAAAAATCGTCTTACAGGTTGCGTTGCCATCCCGCTTTTTCTAAATTTTTAACATGGTGATATAGGGCAAAAATTTTCAAGATGGGTATCTTTCGAAAGGTCTCGTCAGTACCTTTAAAACGAATGGTTGAACTATAAATCTGTGATAATTTAAAACAATGTCATCGATTTTTTTTACTTTTTACGAAAAAAAAAAAATAGAAAAAAAAAATCTTTTTTTTTTTTTTTTTTCTCCCCTTAATTTTATCAAACTCCCACGGTTTCCGTGTTCTGACAAACTTAAATTAATTTTTGCTTTTTTCCCCTAATTTTGTCAAAGTCCTACGGCTTCCGTGTCTTGACAAACTTTAACATATTTTTGCATTTATCCCCCAATTTTGTCAAAGTCCCACGGTTTCCGTGTTTTGACAAACTTAGAATAATTTTCACATTTTACCCAAAATTTTGTCAAAGTCCCATTTTTTTTTTTTTTTTTTTTTTTTTAATTATTGTTACTGAGTGAATTTGTATAGGAAAATATAGAAGAATGTCTCGTGGTGTCCACAACATTCTAGTTTGTTAATTTGTAAATAGGGATGCTATAAAACGAAACACGTTTATTGGAAGATTTAACAATTAAAAATACAATACATAAAGATTATTGAAATATAATCCTACCCCTCCCCTCTATTTTAAGCTTAGCAACAATTTATTTTTAATAGGTATAGAAATAAAACGCAACTGCTTTCTTTCTTTCTTTCTTTCTTTCTTTCTTTCTTTTTTTCTTTTTTTTTTTTTTTAATATTATTATTTAAGCGTATTTTCAAAGTTATTAATTCGAATTGACACTCATAATCTCCGCAATTTGTGTGAGTAATTTAAAATAATGAGACTTGTAAAAAGCAACAAGTTATTAATTTATTTTTATTCTTTAAATATTTATATTTTGAACATAATAATAATATGTATAAATATATACATTATAAGTATAATTTTTTGATTTTTCTATATTTGAAAATGTACATGTTAAAAATTAGTGTTTAAATTAGAGTTTGAATAAACTGTTTTATTTAATATTTATCACACGTTGAAAATAAAATAAATATGGCAAATTTATTAGAGCGAAGAAATATTGCTTTCAGACAAAATACATCATTTGAAAATGGTTTTATTTTCCTTTTATTGATTTTTTACATTTTAAGAACAACTTAAATAAACTTGTCTGCCACCGACAAAACTTTCTCTTACCATGCATTTCAAAAATAAATAAATAAATAAATAAATAAAATAAAATAAAATATTGCACATCAGAGGGTAAGATAACAAGTACTCAATATAAACCTACGTTAAAAAAAATTCAAACTAGGATTAGGAACAGTTTCATTTGACAAATAAATCTATGTGATGGGCCGTTTCAATACATTGCCTATATTTATGTAGACTTCAATGCTGTTGTTAAATTTAAAACTTTACTCAAAATTATTCATACCACTTTCACCAGCGTCAACACATAAAACTTATCAATCGTAATCAAAGATTTCAAACGGCAATCTCATATGAATTTTAAAATGCAATATTTAAATTAGCTGAAATTACTATTATTGTTATAAAGTTACACCGACATACACAAAAACGAAAACTTAAAAATTTTACTTTATTATTCAGGGAACCTCGAAAACGTGTAATTATACAAACACAAGCATTTAAAATTTAACTTAAAAAAAAAAAAAAAAAAAAAAAAAAAAAAAAACTTTATTTAGCGTCTGCGTAAGTGGAATTAATTTTCATTCCTGAGCAGTTTTTTTTTGCAACTTCCAAATATAGTTATATTCTAGTTCTTTTAGGTAACATTGTAAGCGAACAGTGAATGATTTTCATGCCGCATTCCACACGAAATATGTTTTTACGCATATAAAAATATTAATTTTGTTTTTGTTTTGTAAATCGTATGGGGATTAAACTGTACCTATTAAAATTTTCGCTCATAGACATAATGCATTTGAATTCTTTTTGTTTTGTTTTTTTTGATATCCCTGTGCACGAAAAATTTACTTGATTTCGGCGAAAAATTTAATTTAGCATTTCTATATGATACAGATTTTGAATAATAAGTTTGTACATTCTGCTACTATGTTTGTTTTTGGAATATGCCGATAACAAACACATATACATACAAACAGACCAACAGCTAAAAACCTGATTTTTGGAATGAGGGGGCTTCAAAACGCGAAAAAAAAAAAAAAAAAAAAAAATCTCAATTTCGAAAATTTAATTCCTTTCATATATGCTACTACTTGCTTTTGAAATGCACTTATAACATACAAACACACATACAGACAGATATACAAAACCAACTATTAAAATTCTGATTTTGGGATTCATGGACCTTAAAACGTTTAAATATAAGAAGAACTCACCTTAAAAATTTGACCCCAAAATAATACTTTCTCTATCGTACAAATATGGGTAAGAGATAAAAATGTTAAAAATAAGTTTAAAAAATATAATAAAAAGTTAAATTGTGGAAATAACAAGAAAGTTTTTCTTCTTTTCTTTTTTTTTTTTTTGAGAAATGAATTTAATAACCATTGCTAAGACGACTTCGTATTTTAAGGCAAGTAATCTTTTTTTTTTAATGTTGTTTGTGCATTAAAAATTTAAATCAACTATTTTTTTTTTTCTTTTGTTCTTTAGCATGAAGTAAAAAAAAAAAAAAAAAAAATCAAGTTTAAGAAAACACGAAAAAGAAATTTTAAGAAACGGATACAGTAACCGTTGGTAAGGAACGCAACACAGTTATTACATGTCGTTATGTGAAAGAATGTACTAAAAAAAATTGTTTCGAACGAATTTTATATCGATTATTATTTTTATGCCTGTAAAATACGATCGAAATTTTTCCATGTGTTTTTTAATGAATATTGTATAAATTATGCAACGGTTTGTATACTGAGATTCATTAATCATTTACGATGCATTGGGATTTGTGAGAGATATGTTTAAATTAACATACATTAGCAAAATACACAAACCTATTTCTAATGTAGAATAAGGTATGATTAGAAATAATTTACCGTTTAGTTGTTTAGATATATTGTGAAATATAACTGGGAAATGTTCGAAGTACACTGTGCAGTGCATATGAAAACTTGAAACGTTACGTACAGGATTGCACCTAAAACAATCTCTAGTGCGGTTTGCTTTAAAATTAAAGATATAAAGATAATTTTTCGAGATGTCTTCCTCCATAATTAAAAATTAAATTCTTTTTTAAGTTTCACCAGTGAGGTTACACATAAAAAAAAAACATTAAACTGTGTAATGGATAAAAGCAGTTGAAGCGTTGCGCGTTGCGGAATAAGGCCGATTGACTACTCTTGTGTCATAGGTCTGAGGGGGAGTGCATTTCGTGGAGGTCTTTCTAAGAGGTCCTAGTCCGTACTCACGCAAGTTTAGGAGAAAACCACGGGAAATTTCGAACGGCTAGGCCGACGAGAAAAAATGAGATCGATCTCGGAACCTCACGTCTGCCATCTTTGAGCGCAGAACCGCTGGTGGGCTAAATACATTTGAAAAAAGTGTATTATATTCAAGTCAAATGACATTTTCTTCCTTTTTTAAATATTGTATTTAAAAAAGTCTTTTTTAAGTTTCACCAGTGAGGTTAAATATAAAAATTAAACATTAAACTATTTAATGGATAAATAGAGTTGAAAAATGTTTATATTCTGTGCAAGTCAAATGACATCTTCTTCCTTTTTTAAATATTGTATTTAACTTCATTTAATTTATTCAATTTTAATATTTTAAGATATACATAAAAGTTGTCGCCCTATTTTTTTTTTATTTTTTTTTTTTTTACTGTCAGTTGCAAAGATAAAATTAAAGTCTATCAAACTTTTCGCTAAAATACTTTTAATAAATAAGTGTGTGGTTAGTTATGAAATAAGTAACAAAAGAAATAGAAAAATTAAAACTTCCCGAGATCAAATATGAAACAACATATTGATCAATATTAAAACAAATAAAAAAAACTGCGCAACGAAATGGCAGTTGGCGATACAAATGGCGGTACTTCAGCGGTTTCGCCAACGCGCCAAATAAGTGCTGAAAACGTGAAGCTTCCATAATATGATCCCAGCATTCTGAAATGTACATACGCATGCACACTCGTTAATGTTCAACGAGCATTTTTGAAATACCATTAAAAAAAAAACGCCCTTTTTTTCCGTATGCGGAAAAAAAAGCAATTACTTAACAATTATTAAACATAAATTCATGCAGGAATACACGACGCAGCGAGCATAATTTTTCAGATGTCCAAAAAGAGTACAAAAAAAAAAAAAAAAAATCAATTTCTTGTAAGTTTAAACGAAATTGAGACTGAGAAATATAAATTTAAACTGATGAGCAATAATTAAAATTTATTATAAGAAGGAAGGGGAGGAGGGGAGGGGGGGTTAAATTTCTAAAAACCTAATTAAAAATTTGTTAATTTCAACCCACCATTAAAATGTCAATATTTGCGAACTCGTTGGTGTTTAACATGTATTTTACAAAAAACAAACAAAAAAAAAAAAACACAATTAAAAAAGTGCCCTTTTTTCCGCATGCGGAAAAAAGGGCACTTTTCCACTAATTATTTAGTCAACCAATAATTACGAAAAATGGGGGGGGGGTGTAATTTAAAAAAAATGTTAATTTTGTCACTTCAAGCCACCAATAAAACGTCGATGATTGTGCACTCATTGGTGCTTTTTAAAAACAATTTAAGAAGTGCCTTTTTTGCCGGTGCACTTTCCTACTAATTATTTGGTCTTCCAATAATTAAGAAAAGGTGTGTGTGTGTGTGGGGGGGGGGGGTTAAACTGTTAAATATTTAAATTAAAAAAATTGTTAATTTTGTCACTTCAAGCCACCAATAAAATGCCGATGTTTGTGCACTCTTTGGTGTTTAACATGTATTTTACAAAAAAACAATTTAAGAAGTGCCCTTTTTTCCGGTGCCCTTTTTTCCACATGCGGAAAAAAGGGCACTTCCCCACTAATTATTTGGTCTTCCAATAATTAAGAAAAAAGAGGGAGGGAGTAAATTATTAAAAATTTAAATTTATAAACATTTGTTAATTTTGTCACCCACCAATAAAATGCCGATGTTTGTGCACTCTCTCTTGTTTCACATGTATTTTACAAAACAAATATTTAAGAAGTGCCCTTTTTTCCGGTGCCCTTTTTTCCGCATGCGGAAAAAAGGGCACTTTCCCAATAACTACTTTACCTAAATGCAGTAAAACCTCTCTATGTTGGACACCTACGGTTCCAGGAAAAAGTGTCCAACTTAGAGAGGTGTCCAACTTATAGGGGTGCTTACATTTTTCGATTTAATAAAATTGTATCTATGCATGCCTATTAACTTTTAATCATGTCTAAATATAACATAATTAAGTATTCATAACTTATATACAAAAAACATATAATTTGCCAATTTAAAATCTAAATTTAAACTGGTACATTGTGACCATAATAACACTTTCTATATATATAATAACTGCGCCATCCACCAGTTAATATGCACGGAAATTCAATCAATATAACTTCTCGCAATAAAGATTTTATATATGCAATTTGGTGCAATTTTATTCAATAAACGCTGTGATAGTCATATAGAAAATCGGGGAATGTGATTAAAAGTAGCACCACTTTGTCTACCGATATACACCCAAATTAAGATAACATTCATTTTCATAATAGCCATCTCACTTGTGAAGTTTGGTAAATTTATTCGCTCTAGAAACTGAGATATAGTTTTCCCGTGAACGGTAAAAACTGCAGCATAGCAGCGACACCTGTCGATTGATATGCACCGAAATTGAATCAAACTGAATCAGTATATTTTTTCACCATAGATATATCTCTCACATATTAAGTTTAGTGCAATTATATACTCAAGTAAAACTTCGTAGGAAAAATAAAAGGACAAATGTCGATGAACCCTAACAACCAAAATGTATTGTCTAATGCTCATTTTAAAACAGTATAAGTCAAGACATGCCTGTAGGCTCTCTACTAGATATTTCCTGGAGAAAGGGACAAAAACAATTCCCGCAAATCCATAAAAAGAAAGACTCTTTCATTATGCGCCAAAATTGAGCAATTTGTGAAGTTTTCAATGGAAGAAAAAAAAAAAAAAAAAATATATATATATATATTTTTTTTTTTTTACAAGATGAGACAGAGGTGCATATATTGTGACAAGAAACATTGTTTTGTAGATATTACAACTATTTCTACAAGGAATAAGTAAGATTTCTAAAAAAAAGTGAGAAAATGGAATTTTTATAACTTTTTTCTCTGTTTCATTGGGTAAAAGTGTCCAACTTAGGACAGTTTTTGAATGTCCAACTTCCAAGTTAGAGAGGTGTCCAACTTATAGAGGTTGGACATAATGTTAATCCTATGGATACATTCCGTTCCGAGAAAAAGTGTCCAACTTAGAGGGGTGTCCAACTTAAAGGGGTGTCCAACTTCAGAGGTTTCACTGTACAAAATGAACAGCAGGATGCCGTCAAAATTACATTTGGTGTATCTAAGAGGTTGTTACAAAAGAAACTATATATATATACATTATTAATATATATATAGATATATACATCTATTTTTTACTTTATTGAACTACATTCAAAATAGAAATATAATTATAGAAAATAAATAGAAATATAAAAGACTGATTTAAAATATATATATATCTACTGTTAATTTATCAGCTCAACCTCTCCCAGCAAACCATTCAAAATTATAAATGCTTGCGCATTCGTTGATGTTCAGCCTACATTATTGAAATAGCATTAAAAAAAGTGCTCTTTTTCCGTACGTGGATCCGACAAAAAAAAAAAAAAAAAAAAAATAATAATAATAATAATAATAATTTTAGGAAGTTTAAAATAAAATTGAAGCTGAAAAATATAAATAAACGAATGAGTAATAATTAAAGACTCATTGTAGGAGAGGGGGTGGGTTAAAATTATTGTAAAAAGGTAATTAAGAAATAAATATTAAATTTGTCATCTTACCCCCCCCCCCAACTCACCCACCATTCAAATTTCGATGTTTTCGCATTCGTTAGTGCTTAATGTGTATTTTATAAAAATAAATTTTAAAAAGTGCCCTTTTTTCAGTATGCGGAAAAAGGGCACTTTCCTAATAATTACTACTAAATAATAAGTCATATTAATTCAAATTTTCATTAAAATCAATGACAGATTCATATAAGGACAATTATTATTTTCAGCTCACGTAGACACCCATTGCAAATCTTCCTTTCGAGGTATATATATAATACTTAGAGAACATTTCTCAAACAGTAAATGATATTTATAAAAACTCTCATTACAGCTCGTCAAAGGGTGATTAAAAAATAGTCAATTTCTTTTCCTCTGCTCCCTCCACCAGCCTACTTTGTTATACCTAACTCTTACTTAAAAACTTCATAAACTATAAGTTAAATTTATCGTTACAATAAAACTGGTTCCATCCATTATGTTCTTTTCGTGTTTCCTACCTGGTACTCCCCCCCCCCCCCCACCCTAAAAGTTACATGCAATACTCAATAAAAATTTTCCTAATGAGTAAGTGGGACTAGTTTTACTACAATCCTGAACGGGGTGGTATAAAAACACTCATTTTCTTTTTCTCTGCCCCCTAACTCCCCTCCCCTCCCCTCGTCCTTATACGTATTAGTCACAGAAAATATTGATAAATAATGAATAATATTTATTCAAATTTTCATTAAAATCATCCACAGAATCATTAAAATGTTTGTGTCATAAAGAAAAATCATAAAGATGTTTGTGTACTCTTTGGTGTTAAACATGTATTTTACAAAAAACAATTTAAGAAGTGCCCTTTTTTCCGCATGCGGAAAAAAGGGCACTTCCCCACTAATTATTTGGTCTTCCAATAATTAAGAAAAAAGAGGGGGGGGGGTACATTATTAAAAATTTAAATTAAAAAATGTTAATTTTGTCACCCACTAATAAAATGTCGATGTTTGTGCACTTTTAAAATGTATTTTACAAAACAAATATTTAAGAAGTGCCCTTTTTTCCGGTGCCCTTTTTTCCGCATGCGGAAAAAAGGGCACTTTTCCAATAACTACTTTACCTAAATACAAAATGAACATCAGGATACCCTTAAAATTACATTTGGTGTGTCTAAGAGGTTGTTACAAAAGAAACTATATATATTATATATATATTATATATATATATATATATATATATATATACATCAATTTTTACTTTATTGAACTACATTGAAAATAGAAATATAATTTGTAACCGATGTGTATTCATTACAGTTACATTGAAAAGGCAGGAAAAATTAAAATTTGTGAAAAGACTGATTTAAAATAGATATATGTCTACTGTTAATTTTGTCAGCTCAACCTCTCCCAGTGAACCATTCAAAATTATAAATGCTTGCGCATTCGTTGATGTTCAGCCTGCATTATTGAAATAGCATTAAAAAAAAAGTGCCCTTTTTTCCGTACGTGGATCCGAAAAAAAAAAAAAACCGCACTTTTGCAATAATTACTGGACATCAATAAAAACTAAACTGCAGGATGCATCAACATTTATTTTTGGTTATAAAGTGCAAAGGTAGTAGATAAAGGAAGGAAGGAGGGTAGGAAGTAAGGCGGTAGAGAAAAAACAAAAATAATAATTTTAGGAAGTTTAAAATAAAATTGAAGCTGAAAAATATAAATAAACGAATGAGTAATAATTAAAGACTCATTGTAAGAAGAAGGGGGGAGGGGCTAAAATTGTTGTAAAAAGGTAATTAAGAAATAAATATTAAATTTGTCATCTCACCCCCCCCCCCCCCCCACCCTCCCCAATGCACCCACCATTTAAATTTCGATGTTTTCGCATTCGTTAGTGCTTAACATGCATTTTATAAAAATAAATTTTAAAAAGTGCCCTTTTTTCAGTTTGCGGAAAAAAGGGCACTTTCCTAATAATTACTACTAAATAATAAGTCATATTAATTCAAATTTTCATTAAAATTAACGACAGATTCATATAAGGACAATTATTATTTTCAGCTCTCGTACACACCCATTGCAAATCTTCCTTACGAGATATATATATTATATGTCACTTAGAGAACATTATTTTCTGCTCACTTACCTCCCCCCCCCCCTCCTTTCTCTCCAGTGAAAAATTTCTTAAACATTCAGTAACACTTAATAAAAATTATAAATTTTCATTACAATTCGGAACAGGGTGATTTAAATATCGTGAATTTCTTTTATTTCGCCCCCCCCCCCCCAACAGTAACTTTACAAGTAACCCTAATTGAAAACCTTTATAAACTATAGGTTTTTATTTGCTTATTGTTTCAATAACATTGGTTGTATAAAAACCATAATGTTCCTTTTCTTTGGAGAACTGGTCCCCCCCCCCCTCCCCTTCAATGTTGCATGCCATACTCAATGAAATTTTTCTTAGCAATGAGTAAATGACACAAATTTAGTACAATCTTATACCGTGTGTTACAAAAACATTCTTTTTCTTTTTCTCTGCTCTCTAACCCCCCCCATTATTAGTAACACTCATTAAAAATATTCATAAATAATCAGTGATGCACAAATTTTCTTTAAAATCAGACATGGACTCACATAAAAAGTATTATTATTTTCTGCTCACGTAGCCCCCCCCCCTTTTTACTTATTAGATATATTATAACACTTAGTGAAAATTTTCTTGAGAAGACATTCATAGAAATGTTTATTGCAATCAATAACAGATAACAATAAAAAAAAAAAAAAAAATATTTTTCTTGAATCCCCCCCCTCAAAAAAAAAAAAAAAAAAAAAAAAAAAAAAAAAAACTGCTCTGTTATACTTAGCCTTCGCTGAAAAAATTAATAATCTATATTTCTATCACAGTTTCATTAATATTAATTACATGGTTACATAAAAACCATTATTTTCTTTTTCATTTCCCATCTAGCTCCACCCCCCCCCCCCCACCCCTAGTTATATTAAGCAATTACTGAATTTTCACTCAAAAGTTATCCCTAAATATTTTTAATTCAATATGAGAGTCATCTGTAGACTCTGATTTGGATTTTCGTGTTTATTGTATCTTACGATTCGCAAATCGCAAAAGTGCCCTTTTTTCCGGGTGCCCTTTTTTCCGGTGCCCTTTTTTCCGGGTGCCCTTTTTTCCGGTGCCCTTTTTTCCGGGTGCCCTTTTTTCCGGTGCCCTTTTTTCCGGTGCCCTTTTTTCCGTGCCCTTTTTTCCGGTGCCCTTTTTTCCGGGATCCATAACAAATGCCATCCTATCTTTTCTCTATAGAGACAGGGACTGACCTTGACAAGGGGTTCACTTAATCGCGTTTGTTTAGCTTTACTGGCACATATAGATGTTTCGGAAGTAAAAAATCAAGTTTACACAGGACAACTGACCATCTTTGCGGTTGCGGAAACAGGCGCCCTTTTGTTAATTAATCCCCATCCAGTTTTCGTTTATTCCCCCATTCACTCCGGGGAAAAGGGTAGGCTAAAGCTAAAAAATACACCAGTTTTCTGAGAAAAATATATCAATATTAATTTGTAATTGATTATAATGACGTTATTTTTAATTCAAGTATACTTTAATTTCATTTTTTTCCGTGCTTCTAATAGAAATTTTTTATTAATAATTATGTTGTACTTTATTGTTATTATACTTTTTTTTCGCGCTATATGCGTCAACTATAAAACTCACATATACTGAAGAGATGTGCAGCTATGTGCAGCACTCTATGTGCAGCTCAAAAGAAAAAGAATTAGAAAAAGCACCCCACTGTTAAAAATATCAACAGAAAACTCTATGTAATCTAGTATCTTAAGTCTTACGTAAAACTACAGAGAAAAATTAACGGAGACGCTAAAAAACGTATTAATATTAATATTAGCTATTAATATTAGCTATTAAAATGATTAATTAAAATGATTAATTAATATTAGCTATTAAAATGAATGTGTAAACATTTTAATAGCTAATATTAATTTAATTAATTATTGGTGAAAATATATTTCGGACTTGGAATGCTTTTTCTAAAGTAGAAACAGTCATTTTTAATTTTAATTAAAAAATTAAATATTAAAATTACGTAAAAATACAGACTAAAGATTGAGAATCTCGATTATTCACTTTAACTAAGAATTATTGTAAATTTATAGTAACTCTGGATAAATATTTACATTAAATTTACAGAAATTTTTAACAGTGTGTTCGAAACATAAAAGCTGCTAAAATGGCATAATTTGGTGAGTGGGGGAGTGAGGGACCGATTACGTGTGCATTTGATAATGTAAAATTATTAAAGAAGGAGATCTAGAAAAGAATTTAAAATTTTTTAATTGCCCTTTGCAAAGCTCTAAAATAATAAATATTGAAATTTTTTTTTCTTTTCGTTTTGTAAATTATTAAATTTAATCTAACTAAAGCAAGAACGAAAAATCATACGGTACCCATTGACTATTAACATTTTTAAATGTACGTCCTTGTTGTGTCATATAATTTTCAATGTTCTTTATCTACGCTATCGCCCAATGCGCTTTTTTCCGGGATCCGATAAACAATTAAATAATATTTTTAAACAACACTTATTATCGATTTTTTTATTGACATTTCGTGCAAATATTACTTACTATTAATGAAAAATTATAGTACGGTTACGTATGTCGGGGGGGGGGGGGGGGGGGGGCAGCACAGAAGGAAAGAAAATAAATGTTTATTCCACTATATTTTGCATTTTAATAAAATTTATTACACATATCACTGAATAGTTAGGAAAATTTACGCTGATATCTTGGGGGCAAAAAAAAAATAAAAATAAATAAAATAAAACTGTGATTGGGAAAAATGTCGCACCGGGTCCCACTGCCTTCGGCAGCGTAGCCCCGTGCGCGATGCGCACGCGCGAATGCATATATATGAGCGCCCTAATAATTTTAAAAATTCGAAAATATCCGCAATCGATTTGTAAGTATCAAAAGCCTCTATGCACCAGTTTTGAACGATCTATCTCTATTTTTATTTTTTTGCCCCTCCGCTCCCTCCCCCCTTCCCGCCCCTCCCAATAATTTTAAAAATTCAAAAATATCCGCAATCGATTTGTAGGTATCGAAAACCTCGATGTACCAATTTTGAATGATCTAACTCTTTTTTTTTTTGCCCCTCTGTCCCCCCCTTCCCGGCCCTTCTAATAACTTTACACTCGAAAATATCCCCATTCGATTTGCAGGCCTTTTGAATGGCCTAACTGTATTTCTATTTGTTTTTGCCCATAGCCCCACCCCCCTTAACGCCCCTCCTAATAATTTTACAAATTCGAAAATATCCGCAATCGATTTGTAAGTATCGAGAACCTCTGTATACCAATTTTGAACGATCTAACTGTATTTTTATTTTTTTGTCCCCCTCTCTCTCCTCCCCCCTTCTCGCCCCTCCTAATAACTTTACACTTTCGAAAATATCCCCATTCGACTTGAAGGCCTCATAAACCTATCTGTACCAATTTTGAACGGCCTAACTGTATTTCTATTTGTTTTTGCCCCATAGCACCCCCTTACCGCCCCACCCCCCTACCCGCCCCTCCTAATAATTTTACAAATTCAAAAATATCCGCAATCGATTTGTAAGTATCGAAAACCTCTATGTATCAATTTTGAGCGATCTGACACTATTTTTATTTTTTTGCCACCCCCCTCCCCTTCCCCCTCCTAATAATTTTACACAATCTAAAATATCCCCATTCGACTTGCAGGCCTTTAAAACCTATCTGTACCAATTTTGAACGGCCTAACTGCATTTCTATTTGTTTTCGCTCCATAGCTCCCCCCCCCCCCCACACACACACTTGCTGCCGCACCTGGGGGCTGAATTTCTAAAATTCCAGAAATTGGTTTTTAGATAGTTGCATTAGCTATATTTTAGAGCAAAAATTTCACGTATATATTTATTTTTTACTTTCTTCTATATGTAATATAGAGAAAGTATTGGATTCGCGAAAATTTTCGACCTCCGTTTTTTGACGGATCTACACGTTTTGGGGTGTCCTGAACACGAATTGATAGTTTTTAAAAAATGTCTGTCTGTCTGTCTGTCTGTCTGTCTGTCTGTCTGTCTGTCTGTCTGTCTGTGGTTTAGTGTTTTCACCGTATCTCACGAACCAATGAATGAAATTCAACCAAACTTGATATATAGTTGGACCCTGGCGGGGCATTGTGCTGATTACATTTTGGGATCAATAGCCCATCAGGTGGCGCTGTGATCGCATTTTATGTAAATTTTTAACATGGCAGTATAGGACAAATTTTCGTATTTTTCACCGTACCTCACGAACTAATGAATGAAATTCAACCAAACTTGGTATATAGTTGGAACCTGACGGGGCATGGTGCTGATTAGATTTGGGGATCAATCGTCCAGCAGGTGGCGCTGTGATCGCAAAATTTCGTATGTCACACCGTATCTCACGAACCGATGAATGAAATTGAACCAAACTTGGTGTATAGTTGGACCCTGACATAAACTGGTGCTGATTAGATTTTGGGATCAATCGCTCAATAGGTGGCGTTGTGATCGCATTTTATGCAAATTTTTAACATGGCAGCATAGGACAAATTTCCGTATAAATGGGCATAAAGAGAGTTATTTTACACTTGCGATTGTAAAATTAATATGAGTTATTGATAATAGTAGTAGTTAGCTAGGAAAAAAATTTTGTGCATGGGGGGGCATCGGTTCCCCCCCCACCGGGGGGGAAGTTCCCACCCGGGGGGGCAAAATTTCAAGATGGGTATCTTTCGAAAGATCTCGTCAATACCTTTAAAACGAATGGTTGAACGATAAATCTGTGATAATTTAAACCAAAGTTATCGATTTTTTTTACTTTTAACAAAAAAAAACAAAAAAATATCGCAATTTTTTTTTTTTTTTTTTTTTTTTAACGAAATTTAACCAAACTTGGTATTTAGTTGGTCCCCGACATAAACTGGTGCTGATTATGTTTGGGGATCAATAGCTCAACAGGTGGCGCTGTGATAGCATTTTATCTAAATTTTTAACATGGCAGCATAGGACAAAAATTCGTACAAATGTGCATAATTAGAGTTGTTTTTAACTTGTGATTGTAAAATTAATATGAATTATTGATAATAGTAGTATGTAACTAGGAAAAAAAAATTCTTCATGGGGGGCCATCGCTTCCCCCCCTGGGGGGGAAGTACCCCCCCGGGGGGGATAAATTTTCAAGATGGGTATCTTTCGAAAGGTCTCGTCAATACCTTTAAAACGAATGGTTGAACTATAAATCTGTGATAATTTAAAACAAAGTTATTGATTTTTTTCACTTTTAACAAAAAAAAAAAAAAAAAAAAAACTTAGAAAAAAAAAATCGTACTTTTTTTTTTTTTTTTTTTTTTTTTTTTTTTTTTTTTAATATTGTTACTGATTGAATATGTATAGGTAAATATAGAAGAAAGTCTTGTGGTGGCCACAACATACTAGTTTTGTTTGAGATATATAGGATTATGCGAAATCACGTTTTACGCATGTGAAATCACGTTTTGCTGCCCCCGGGGACCGAATTTCAAAAATTCCAGAAACCGATTTTTAGACATTTGTATTAGCTATATTTTAAAACAAAAATTTTACGGATATCTGTTTTTTTGTTTGAGATATGAAGGATTTTGTGAAATTATGTTTTGCCCCCTCCCCCCCTTGGGGGGCGAATTTTGTAAAATTGCTTGCGTCGTTGTCTTTCTCGGGTCGTAAACCTTAACCGTGCCAAATTTGGTCCCGCTCGGTGAAACGGCCTAGGATTCTATAGCGGACAGACAGACAGACAGACACACAGACTCTGCTCTTATATATATATATAGACAATACCTATTGAAATATAATATAGGACCGTGTAATTTGATGCAAAAGAAAAGAAGAAATATTACGATAGTATTATAAGGGGAAATAATAGAGCTTTCGTTAATGAAAAGAAACTTTTTATTTTGAGAAGAGCAAAAACCTCAAAATGTTATAAGACGTTTTTAAATGCTATCCTCATATCATTGAGTAAAGAATTGTAGGTTTTCTGTATTTGGTAAGCATTTCAGCAAAATAGCACACATATATATATATATATTATATACCATTATTATTATTACTTTAAAACGAAAAAATATATATATATATATATATATATTGTTTTAAGATTCTGAATACGTAATAGCTACAAAAGTTAATTTTAATATTAAGTATTACGCCTAAATTATTTTTTGCAATCAATAGTCGCTATTTACCAATAGCGCAGTACAAATGCAACATGCAACACAACCAACCTACCAGCAATCAATAATTATATTTGTTCTTGTGTGATATCAAATAAACCAAGCCAAAATATTGAAAAAAAATAAAGGTATTAAAATAACAGAAAACGCAGATAGTTTATTACTTTAAACTAAACTTTCTTGGAATAGTGAGAAAATGTTGCCTTTTATAATAACAATAGACGGAAAAAATGATAAGCGGTAAAAATGGTAACAGGTGTAATAATAAGATATTTAGCATGTCTGAAACGTACTTAATATTTAAAACAATCGTAACAATTTGTTCTCAAACATAAATAACTTTTGACTGACAGAGAAAAAGAATTCATGTTAACATTCACAGTTAAATTATCGCTTTTCTTATTCGATTTTCAAGAAATGCGAAAGTCTTTAAAAGCATGTATTTTCCATACAAGTAAAACAATATGAAAAAAAATAATATTTATTTTAAAATAAATTATTTTAGAAGGCAAAACTTTCATATTTGTCTTTTAATATTTTTTTATTAATTTATTTACATAAAAAAAAAAAAAAAAAAAAAAAAAAAAACCTTTTATTATTATTATTGTTGTTGTTGTTGATGTTGTTGTTTTTCTTTATTTGTGTTAAAATACTATTTTAGAGAGGAAAAAAAATAGCAAACATTATTTTAAACTATATTTTTTTCAACTGCATTTGTTGTCATAGTTTCTTTCCTTATCATACAATGCACACTACGGATTTGTTTAAATGTTTGAGTTTGATATGATTAATCCCTAAATATTGAAAGATACAAGTATTTCCCAGATTTCAATATCGCTTCCCGATTTCTGAAAAACTCTCTTAAATTATTTCAAACTAATAAAAGAGTAAAGTATCAGTTTTATATACCTAGATTTCGAGAGGGCATACAGGTAAAAAAAAAGGGGGGGGGGGTTGATTTTTATAGGATTTACTACTGGTTTAAATATACATATATATATGTGTGTCTGTTATATAATTATTACTTGACAGAAAGCACAGTAGAATTATAATGTACTTGAAGTATGAAGGGGGATGGGGTGCGCAAAGAAAATTTAATCTTTTTCTTTTTAAATTTCAATAAAATTTTGTATGATTTTTACATAGTAACTTATATTGTGACGACTAAATTTATATGCAATGGTTTTGGGGAGAGGTAGATAGCAAATAAAAAGTCTTTTTATTTTTTACTTTTTTATTTTCTGAGTTCCATGTAACTGTTCGTACAATTATTATTTACTGATTCAGAAAGAAAAAGTACACTATTTGTAAATGTATGTCGGGGGATAGGGCTAGAGGGACGTGGGGGGGGGGATAATGATTTTTATTTTATATTAAGTTTTACTGGTTAAAGAAATAAGAAAAATCGCTGCAAAGTGAGGTTTTAAGAGGTGGGGCTGACAAGGAAAATAAAAAATACATTTTGCCATATATATATATATATTTATTTAAATCCTGCTTAAATGAAATATTGTGAAATAAATAAATATATAAAATAAGAGGTTGTTCGATATATAAAGAGGCGTTGGCGCTTCGGGAAAAAGAAAGGAGCTTTATATAATTTGTTGACTGAATTAGATAGAGTTTTATATAATTATCATCTAGTTATGTGGAGAAACACCCGAAGCTTAGACATAACAGAGGTACAAAAGGAAGGGATGTAAAAACAATCTCTTTTTCTTCAACTCCCTATGTCCGAGCGGTTCTGCGATCAAAGCTGGTAGATGGGAAGTGGCAGGTTTGATCCCAGGACACGGTCATCGACCTACTGTTAGGAGTTTTCCTGAGTTTTCTCCGAAACTGACGTAAATGGGGCTGGGACACATTAGAGAGAATCTTACAGAGGGAATTCCCCTTATTGGCCTAGAACCTTAGAGCAGCCAGTCGTCATTGAGCCATACAACCATATCCATATATGTGTGAGTGTCTATATGTATATATGCACCAAAGCTATAATATCCAATTGCCCTATAAGAGCCAATACTATAATATCCAACAGGGCAATTGGCAGTTTGGAGCCCCTAGGAGAGGGCTTCATCCTGCAGTGGATTGATAAAAGCTGAAATTGATTATGTATATATATATATATATATATATATATATATGATTAAGCTCATGTGGTTAAATGACATTATAATTCTTCATATACTTTGATTCGAGCAGAAACAGTTTGGTTTCGGGTGTTACGAATGGTAATTTTTTATACACAATCAAATAGAGTACGTTCTTTGCATTTTTTTCAAATGTTAAAAGTAATTTTATTAAAATCTTGTTACTTTCTTTCATATTCAATAGAAGAAAATATGGGCTTCGCAAAAAATTTTAGACTTTTGGTTTTTGAAGGATTTAGCCATTTTGAAATCTTGAAAATTAATACGTTTATGAAGGAGAACAGTAATTCGAAAAATATACTTCATTTTTCATATGTTACATTTTAAAGAGGAATAACTTTAAAATCTTTATGAAAAGAATTATTTTTTTAACTAGTTACATGTTGTCGATTTTAAATTTATCAGCGTAAGAATAAATTCAGTATAGAAGACAAAAATATATAGTAACTTTTTAAAAAAGAAAAAAAAAGAAAAAAAAAAAAAAAAAAACTATCATAGTAACTGGATTTTGATCTAAAAAGACACCCGTAAGTCTGTATGTACCGAACGCAAGAGTTGGTTTTTCTTATGACTATTCAGCCAGTATATTTTTAATTTGTCCTTTTATTATTTTTCTCATTGCATTTTTTTTACTTTTTATCTTGGTTCACTTCATTTACACACTATATATATCATAATAATTAAAAGAAAATAAAAGAGGAATGAAGTTGCGTTAAGTTTATTATGAATTAATTTAACATAGCTTAATTAATAAAATTATTTGCTTTAATTATTATTATTCAAGGAGCTGTTATTATTAGTATAGTATTCATAGGATATTCAATTAAGCATATTAATTCTTTTTGGTTATTTTGGCTTTCGATTGCATTTATATGTATATATAAATATGTATATATAAATTCACACAAGAATCATTATATCCCTTTATATTAATTACCAGCAGGCTACGCTCGCTTTGCTGGTGACTATTTTTAAATGAATTTTAAAAATAATTGAATCTGTATTTATTTTTTATATCACATTATAAATAAAACTTTAAAAACTTAACATTGAAGTTGCTCTAATCCTCGTTTCAGAGCATCTTCTTTCCCCTCAGCACTACTTCAAGTTCAGGTTGTCACGGCTTACAGAAAGGTCATTCCCTTCCCGGGCACTTCAACCTGGGTATCGATGACAGGTGGATCTGCTATTATTTTAGAACTACAATTTTCAAGATGACTGTATCTCATCATCTATTAAATATTTTAGATTAAAATCATGTATTTTATAGCCCTCGTTCCTTATGCCATATTAACGTATTATTCCGAACAGTATAATAAATCAGTAAAATATCATCACTTCGGTTACACTTCGGTCCCTACAGCCCTTTGCCGCCCGCACTACATCGGATCCAAGTTCCCACTACTTAAAGAAAGATTTTTCCAGGGCACTTGAATTTGTGTATTTATCGATGACAGGTGGGTCTACTATTATTTAAGAACTAAGATTTTAAAGATGACTGTATCTCAGCATCTATTAAACATTTTAGTTCTGAAGCATGTATTTTATAAATCTCGCGCTTTACACTGTATTATCAAATGATTCCTACAGAATAATAAATAAAAGTTTACATTAAAAAAAGGAATTAAATAATGATAATAATAAAAAAAAGATTAGTTTAATCTTTTCTGCTATGTTCTATCATTTTTTTCAATAAGTACTATAGATAATAACAATAATAATAATAATAACAATAATAAATCCCTTTAAGGAATTAAAAAATTAAAAAATAAAAAGTTGTTATACTATAAAAATTACATATTATGCATAAACATAACTGTTTTAAATGAGTTTTTTTATTTAAAGTTTAATATACTTATTTTTTCTACCGCATTACTATTTGATTTTAATAAATATAATAAAATAAAATAAAAAAAAGAATTTGGTTGCCAAATAATTAATCAAATAAATAAAAATTAAACATCGTAACAGCAGTTGCTAAGAGGCGCAGACGTTTGAAATTAATTTTTTTTTTTTTTTTTTTTTTAATATAAAAATAAAACAGAGAAACCAACGTTTTAAGTTAAAAAATTAATTAATTAATTAATTAATTATTAAGATTAAAATTTGAAAAAAATCTCAATAAGGTGCACACCAGTAGGGTCGCACCTACCAATCTGCCAAGTTTTATTGTTCTGGGATCAATAGTGTGAGCACCAGAGTACAGACACACAGATATACCAACACGCATATTCAGAGAGATACATACACAGATATTTCTCTAGCTGCAGCTAAATTGCATTGCACACGCAAAGTAAATAAAATTCTTTAAAAAAGGACAATATTTATTTTAAAATTGCAAATAAAAGCAAAAAAAAAAAAAGTTCAAACACCTAAAAAAAGAAAGACATTAATTTGTTAAATGTGATGTAACTTTATTGTAAATACACATAAAAAAAAGATACTGTGGCCATCACAAAACCATTTTCTAAACCGAAAAAAAAAAAAAAAAAAAAAAAAATATTTTTTGCGATAAATTTTTACCGTATTCAGTTTGATGTAAGTTTAATAACATGCAAAATCTGAGAAAGCAAGTAAAACCAGCGCCACCTGTCGATTGAGACACACAAATTGAATCTATATATATTTATATTAGGGTGGTCGTTAAAAATTAACATTTAAATTTATGTATGAGGCACCCACTTATTTTGTTCTATGCATAAAATAACGACTTCCACAAAAATTTCAAAATTTTAAAACAAGTTTTAAGGGAGGCTACCGAGATTTAAAAAAAAATAATAATAATAAAAATTGACAAATTTGACATATTTTGTAATTTCATTATAAATTATTCTATTTTAATTACATTAAAATAAAGACAATATACATTAAAATATTCAATTTAAAATGTTAAAATACACGTAATAAAAATTTTAACGTTTCGAGCCTTATTTTAGACTCTTCATCAGTAAAATGCATCAAAAGTAAACACTGAGAAGAGCAAGGGCTTGTGCATGCCTCATTAAGCGGTGAAAAATTCTGTTTCATATGGAAAATTCTTGAATGATAATTTGGACAGTTAGATATACCAACGATTATTTTAGCATTGTTAAAAACATGTAGATAATCGGTTTCTATAGCATACTGCACTATTTTAGGATGAATATCGCGGTTTTTGAAATTTATTTATGTTCGAGAATTCGAGTATGAAGGGCACGACCAGTTTCATCAATATAAACAGAACTGCAATATTTACAAGTAATAATATAAATAACCCCTGTAAGTGAAAAGGGGGGGGGGGATAACAGATTTAAAATTAGAAAGGAAATTAAGAATCATAAATTGAGGTTTATAGAATCTAGCTATAAATTCAGAATTTTTTCTATAGTATGGAATAGTAACGGAAGATTTAGATGATTTGGAGGAATTAATATCATGATTACCAATGTTAAGTCTTATTTATTCAATTTTCTTTTAAGCCAGTGAAGGGGATAATTATTACGTGTAATTCCGTGAACCCCTCTTCGCATAAGTCTGCTGTTTTTCATACTTTACTTCCCCGTGCTAAATCATATTGCTGTACTAAAGATCTTTTCCAGTTAGAATTAAAAAGAATTTTTTTGGACTTAAAACGCGATAGTTATTCTTCTCGCTGGCTTAAAAGAAAGGTAAATGAATACGATTTTAACATTGATAATAACGATATCAATTCCTCCAAATTACCTACATCTTTCATTACTATTCCGTACTATTGAAAAATCTTTGAATATATAGCTACAGTTTTACGCACTGTTAATATATCTGCATCATATAAACCTCAATTTCTGATTCGTAATTTCTTTTCTAATTTTAAAACATTTATACCCCCACCTTTTCCCGTACAGGAGTTATTTATAATATCCCTTGTAAATATTGCAGCTCTATATTAGTGAAAGTGGCCGTTCCCTTCATACTTGAATTCTCGAACGTAAAATAAATTTCAAAAACCGCGATATTCATTCTAAAATAGTGCAGCATGCCATGGAAACCGACTATCTACTTGATTTTAATAATACTAAAGTAATCATATCTAACTGTACAAATTATCACTCTAGAATTTTCAGAAACAGCATTTTTCACCGCTTAATGAGGCATGGGCAGTCCCTGCTGAATATGCTGTACTTTCGTAAAGGAAATCTATTGTTCTTCTCAGCGTTTACTTTTACTTTTGATGTGTTTTACTGATGAGGAGCATAAAATAAGGCTCGAAACATTAAAATTTATGTTATGTGTATTTTAATATTTTAAATTGAATATTTTAATGCACACTGTCTCGATTTTAATGTAATTAAAATATAATAATTTATAATAAGATTACAAAATCTGTCAAATTTGTCAATTTTTTAATTTTTAAACCTCGGTATCCACCCTTAAAACTTATTTTAAAATTCTGAAATTTTTGTGGAAGTCATTATTTTACACATAGAACAAAATAAGGGGTGCCCCATAAAAAAATTTAAATGTTAATTTTTAAGGATCACCCTAATATATATATATATATATATATATATATATATATGTATAATGACTATTTTACATATCAAGATTAGGAATTTATACTCTATAGGACCTGATAAATAACTTTCCCGTAAACGGAGTTACAGTAGAATATTGATATCATTCGGGCGATATATGCACACAGATTGAATCAGTATAATGATATATAATCATCCGTTGACGTATCAGGTTTCGGCTAATTATAAACAATGTATGTAACATGAGAGATATACCCTTCTAAAAAATATTACAGTTTTAAAAAAATAAAGAACACGCTTTTATGGAAATGTGAACTAAGAAGCACAAAATATCTATCTTAGTATTAAAATGCAGGGTAAGAGAAAATCGTGTGTGTGACACAACGTAATATTTACATACATTTAAATATTTAATTAAAATAATTTAGAATTAAACAAAAATCATTTTTAAAAATCTCCCCTGACTGTGCTCGAACGCTAGACCTTCAGCTTCGTAGTGCGGCACTTTACCTCACAGCCACGGTGTTCAGATAAGGAAAGCCTTTTTGTTACAATATAGATTTTTTGTTTGCTCCCAGCGCGGTTACAAACATACATACAAACATACATACAGGTGAAGCTAATATAATATTATAGTTTAAAAAAATTAAAGAACACGCCTTTATAGAAATGTGAACTAAAAACACAAAATATCTATCTTAGTATTAAAATGCAGGGTAAGAGAAAATCGTGTGAGTGACACACCATAATATTTACATTCATTTAAATCTTTAATTAAAATAATTTAGAATTAAACAAAAACCATTTTTAAAAAATCTACCCTGACTGGGATCGAACGCTAGACCTTTAGGTTCGTAGCGCGGAACTATACCTCAACGCCACGGTGTTCACGTAGGGAAAGTCTTTTTTTTACAATGAATATAGATTTTTGGTTTGTTCCCAGAGCGGTTACAAACATGCAAACATACATACAAACAAACATACATACAAACTTACATAACAGGTGAAGCTAATAAATGCGTGTTAAAAATATGATAGGCTCTAATTTTAGTCAAGATATATTCAAATATAAATTTAAAGAAACTATGTGTATTAGTTTTTGAGATAGAACTGACACAAAATTTTTGTCACAAACAAATGAATATTTTTATTTTTATTTACTTTTAATTTTTTCAATACACATAAAAAAAAAATATAGGACTCGTAAAAATATTCGATAAACAAAACAAAATTCATACAAAATTTCATATAAAAAGGTAGCATGGGGAGGAAAAGACAACCACTTTTTTTATCCCCCTCACTTAGCAACTACCCTCCCCCCCGCCCCCAGATATGTGTAACACTCACAGTAATTTTTTTTAGACAGTAAGTGGTATAATATACAAAGTTTTTTAAAATAGATATTAGGTTAGTTTAAAGAAGAATATATTTTATTTCCATCTGCGCCCCCCTCGCTTCCCCACCCCCCAGGTATATAATGCATTATTTGTGATTTTCATAAAAAGTAAGTGATAGTTATACAATATATCAGTAAAATAGTGATATAAAAAAATCATGTTATTTTACCCTGCCCCACCCCTATTACATCTACCCAAATATATCTGACACTTGTTGTAATGTTTTCACAAATTGTACGTGATTATACAAAGTTTCATTAAAATCGGTAAGTGAGTGATACAAAAACAATTATTTTCTTTCGATCTGGTCCACCCCCTTCCTTTTACCCCGAGTATATACTAAGTGAATGATGTACCAAATCAATTGAAATGTCTAAAAATATAATTTGAAAGTCTTTCTTTAAATTCCTTATTTGATATTTATTATTTTGCTATTTGCGAGATGGAAAAGAGCCCTTTTTTTCCGGTGCCCTTTTCTCAACGTGCCCTTTTTTCCGGCGCCCTTTTAACCGGGAACCCTTTACATGTTTACAGGTTATTATTATTATTATTATTATTATTATTATTATTATTATTACTTTAAATATAATATTAATTTGAATACGCATAAATGTTGATTTCAAGCCATTCCATCAAAATTACGTGCAAATTCAACAGCAGGTATTTTTGGTAGAGTAGTAAGATAGATTATGATTCTTCGATCTTATCAAATAACTGTGATTTGGCACCAGATCTCTATTCTACGCTTCTATCGAGCCAGCAGTTACATGTGTGATTGCATTTGCTTTAGCAGTATTAGATATTCAAATTCCATTAACTATAGGGCAAACTGAAATTAAAAAATAAATTTATCACATTTCACTACATGAACATTCTTTTTCTCGAAGAATTGACAGTATTGTGTGTTCGAGGAAAAAAAAAAAAAAAAAAAAAAAAAAAAAAAAAAAAAGCTTATATATATGAATCAAACTATATATAAGCTTTTTTTACAGTTGATATACGGACCAGTAGCTAACAAATCCGTATATCAACTGTAATTTATTCATTCGTTAGTTAAATTATATATATATATATATATATTGTCCGTATAACTATGAATGTCTAAAAACGTCGGGAAAATATATCTTGCATTATTTTTTATTAATTTTATTTTATATTGCAAATCATTGAAAATGAATTTGCAAATGCTTTTATTATTTTAAATAGCATTAAACATTTGTAAATTATTATTCTTTTTTAAATCGATTTTTTTTTTCATATATATGTATATATAGAGATATGTATGTATGTATATTGAATATAAATATAAAACTTTTTTTTTTTTTTTCAGATTTTACAAATTAAAAGTTGCAAATAGTATCATTTAGTTTATGATTAAACTTATTGTGATATAATGTTTGCGTGGTACATTGACTAAAATTTCTTATTCTCTTTAGAACCGAAGTAATAATAATTACGTAAAATTTATTCTATGGTATTTAAATAAGAACGTTTGCATAATAGACTACAAAAAGGTTTGGTTTTTGCAGGTGATAATTTCGAAAGCTAGTAATGTAAAGGCATACGTATGTAGAACTCAGGGCTCAACATAGTAAAACATAGAAAAATTAAAAAAAGAAATTTAAAATTTAAAAAGATTTCAGTGTTTCTCACTTTTATTTTTATCTTTTTATTTTATTTTAATTTTAATTTTATTTTATTTTTTTACTTATTTATTTATTTTGTTAAATAGCTTTTTGCTTTTACTTCAAGGAATCTTCAGCAAGTAAATAAATAAATAAAATCTATAATAATAATAATTACAATAATTAGGGGAAAATATTTTCTAATTCATTAATTATGTGCATTTCGCTAAAGTGTTACAGAAACTTCTCTTGGTATAGATACTTTTTCAATCACTGTACATGCTATGTTAGTAACACAAATGCAATTTCCTTTCACTTTACTTTTAACTATTTTTGGATTCCTGTAGAATTTTGGTAAGGTGATTAACTGATAGGTTTGCTTAGAAGATGAAAGAAGGAAAACCTGGTATGTCAAATCACTTATCGGAACGCTAATCACTTTTCGGAAAGAACAAGAATCCTCTCAATTTTAAACGTCTTTCCGTATATAATAGAAATGTGTTGACCACATGTTTTGAAGAATTTGGTGGCCTGAGGGTGAGGACTGAAAATTCTGATGCAAGTGGCAGGACATCAACAAAAGCATTTTATTATTATTATCATTATTATTATTATTATTAATTGTGTTCCAACTTATGTCTTATATTGAAAAAAAAAGGAACAAAGGGAGAATTCAAATTCTATCAACAGACAAAACCCGTGTTATTTATTCTATGGGGGAAGTAGTTTCCAGAATTTATCATTAGTATGTATTTTTCTAAATCCCATTTTCACATTCAGAAAATTCGCAAAAGTTAAATTGGTACCAATTTCCTAAGAATGGATTTTGTAATATTATATTTTTGTGCTTAAAAATACGGAAAATGAATAAGCACTTTTTCCACAATTAAACTGTAAAGCGAAATATTAAAATATTTTTAAAAAACTTTTTTGGAAAAAAGTACAAAATAAACGATTAAAAATTTCTTAAAAGTGAAAAAGAAAAATTATTAGTTAATGAGTGCATAAAAAGGATCTCAGGAAAAAAAAAAAAAAAAAAAAAAAAAAAAAAAAAACGCTGGAGAAAAGGGCACTTTTGCACTTTGCAAATCCCAAAAACAATAAATATCAAATAATGAATTTAAAAAATGACTTTTGTATTACATTTTCAGTAATCTCAATTAAATTGGTACTGCACTACTTTAGTACTAAAGAAAGATAAGAAGTAAGGATTAAATATGCTTGGGGAAAATGGGGGGGGGGGGGGATTGAAAGAAAATAATTGTTTTATATCACTTTCTTACCGATTTTAAAGAAACCTTGTATAATTACTTACAATTAGTATTTCACAACAGAATTACATATAATTACGGAGCTAAGGGGGTAGAGGAAAATAAAATGCTTTTTTTATATCACCATTTTATAGATTTTCATTGTATATTCTATGACTATCACTTACACTTTATGCAAACCACAATAAGCATTATATACATCTGGAAGAGAGGACCAGGAAGAAAGTAGATAGAGGTAAAATATTTTTTTTAAACCACTCTATTATCGATTAAAATAAAAATTTATATAAATACCAATTACTGCTTGAGTTTTCTTGAGATAAAAAAAATAATTTTTGGAAAGATTCGCATTTTAATGATTAAATTTTGAATTTTAATCTCGGACAAAGACACACACCTCACATCGCAAAATATTTTACAGTTTCAAAATTTCGCTCTTTACAAAGTAGTAAGAACTGACATAGTTTTATGATATTATGGTATTTTAAAGCTTTTGCATTAAAGTATGATTTTAGATCTAATACAAACAGCCTATGATATCATGCGTAAACCTAGTTTTTACAAGGTCACACCACATCTTTTACTATCACTGTTTAATGGCAATTTTTTTTTTTTTTTTTTTTCCACTGAACATGTACTGTATAGGAATATTCGTTATTCACAATACAATGGGACGATATTAAAAGTTGCTCACAGTTCTGTACATTTTCACTACACAATATCCTTCATTATTATTACTATTATTATTTTAAGTATGGCATAAAATATTGTGTGGGAAAATTCAAGATTCTAGGCGTCTCCTGCGGGAAAAATTTCAAAAAAGAAAGTCTGCAATAAAATAAATAAATAAATAAATAAATAAATAATAATAATAAATAATCGAGGAGTATGAATAATTATTAAAATTGCACTTATTAGAATATCATATTTTAGTGCAATTATTTTTTATTTTAAATATTATGCTTGCAAAAAAGCTGAAGTTTAAATTTAAAATAAAATTTAAATCTTTATGTGGGATAGAATAGGTATTTCCAAAAAGAAACATGAAAGGAAAAAAGTTAAATATACAATAGAAGAAGAGAAGGACGCAAAATAAAATTTTATTTATTTATTATTATTATTATTTTTTAATTGTAGTCAAATGCAAATTAATTCATTCCTAACACATTCCTGCATCCATTTTCGCTCATAAGTATATGGAAATTGTAATGAAAGAAAAATTGTTTAAAATATGTTTTTTAAAGATTCAATTTCTTTTTAAAATAAATTTAAATATTTTATGTAAAAATCTAATACTCTGAAAAAATAAATAAATAAAACTGATTCTCACTACAATTGATTTTTTTTTTCTTATAAATGCTGAAATATGTTTTAAAATCTATTTAGATTACATAATGTCTCAGATTTCTTTAAAATATTTTTATCAAACTAATTTAAGTATCTCCAGCACATCTAAATCTGTGTGATAATTTCAAGAAACAGGTTTTACTTCTGAATTACATTTCATATAAATTTCGATCTATCTCTATCTTTATTTTTTTTACCTTCGGCTCCCTCCCCCCTTCCCGCCCCTCCCAATAATTTTAAAAATTCAAAAATATCCGCAGTCGATTTGTAGGTATCGAAAACCTCGATGTACCAATTTTGAATGATCTAACTCAATTTTTTTTGCCCCTCTGTCCCCCCTCTTCCCGGCCCTTCTAATAACTTTACACTTTTGAAAATATCCCCATTCGATTTGCAGGCCTCTAAAACCTATCTGTAGTCCTGTACCAATTTTGGACGTCCTAACTGTATTTCTATTTGTTTTTGCCCATAGCCCCCCTTACCGCCCCACCTCCTTACCGCCCCTCCTAATAATTTTACAAATTCGAAAATATCCGCAATCGATTTGTAAGCATCGAAAACCTCTATATACCAATTTTGAACGATCTAACTGTATATTTATTTTTTGCCCCCCCTCTCCCCTCCCCCTTCTCGCCCCTCCTAATAACTTTACACTTTTGAAAATATCTCCATTCGACTTGCAGGCCTTTAAAACCTGTCTGTACGAATTTTGAACGGCCTAACTGTATTTCTATTTGTTTTTGCCCATAGCCCCCCCTTTCCGCCCCACCCCCCTTCTCGCCCCTCCCAATAATTTTACAAATTCGAAAATATCCGCAATCGATTTGTAAGTATCGAAAACCGCTATGTACCAATTTTGAACGATCTGACACTATTTTTATTCTTCCCCCCCCTTCCCCCTCCCCCTTCTCGCCCCTCCTAATAACTTTACACAATCGAAAATATCCCCATTCGACTTGCAGGCCTCATAAACCTATCTGTACCAATTTTGAACGGCCTAACTGTATTTCTATTTATTTTTGCCCCATAGCCCCCCTTACCACCCCACCCCCCTACCCGCGCCTCCTAATAATTTTACAAATTCAAAAATATCCGCAATCGATTTGTAAGTATCGAAAACCTCTATGTACCAATTTTGAACGATCTGACACTATTTTTATTTTTTGCCCACCCTCCCCCCCTTCTTGCCCCTCCTAATAACTTTACACAATCGAAAAATCCCCATTCGACTTGCAGGCCTTTAAAACCTATCTGTACCAATTTTGAACGGCCTAACTGTATTTCTATTTGTTTTTGCTCCATAGCCCCCCCCCCTTGCTGCCCCACCTGGGGGCTGAATTTCTAAAATTCCAGAAATTGGTTTTTTGATAGTTGCATTAGCTATATTTTAGAGCAAAAATTTCACGTATATCTATTTTTTTTTTTTGTTTGAGATATGTGGGATTATGCGAAATCACGTTTTACGCATGTGAAATCACGTTTTGCCCCCCCCCCCCCCGCCCCCCTTGGGGAGCAAATTTCAAAAACTCCAGAAACCGATTTTTAGACATTTGTATTAGCTATATTTTAAAGCAAAAATTTTACGGATACCTGTTTTTTTGTTTGAGATATGAAGGATTTTGTGAAATTACGTTTTGCCCCCCTCCCCCCCTTAGGGGCGAATTTTGTAAAATCGCTTGTGGCGTTGTCTTTCACGGGTCGTAAACATTAACCGAGCCAAATTTGGTCCCGCTCGGTGAAACGGCCTAGGGTTCTATAGCGGACACACAGACACACAGACTCTGCTCTTTTATATATATAGACGTATCTAATTATGCCTTCAAAAATAACTTTCATTCACAACTTTTCATTCCTGTATTCATTCAACAATAATAATAATATTCTTATAATATCTAAATTCTAAACGATAATGCATAAATTCGTTATTTCATGAATTTACATATGTACGTGAATAATACAAATCAACTTCCTTTTCATTTGTTGAATGATTATCCTTCGATTTAAATTACATCGCAACGCAAGTTAGTTATGCTATTATAATACTACACTACTATTTTTCAACTTCAACCAATCGTAAACTTGTAGTAAACCTTTGACCTTGTAGTAATTTTGCCCCGCCTCTCGTAGTAAATTCGCCCCTCCTATCGTAGTAAAATAATGGATACTGTTTTTCACCGCACAACCGAGGACCTGGGTGTGTAAGCCCTTTCAAAATGTTTACACACTTCACACACAAAAATGTGCTCCTTTTATGGAAACTGAGGACTCGAAAAAAAATCACCTGAGAAGTCGTCAATGTACTAAATAATACTTATATATCACAGTACAATACGAATTTCGCATGTTTTCAAAACGAGGACGTCCTCGCTTTCTGAGCGTCCGCGGTTAGAAGGTGTGTATAGGCATTCAAGTCCACGGTTTCCACCTTACGGGAACACACACACACACACACACACACACACACACACATATATATATATATAATTTAGAAAATATGATGAAACTTGAAGACAAGTGGGCGTGTATAACGTATAACAAGAAAAACCGTTAAAAAAATTAACGAATTATAGTAACGATGAACAATTGTAAAAAACAACACTACATGCGAAAAACACCCTTCCGCTTCCTCTTCAGTGGGTGGGAGCAGAAGAACAGACAATAAATTAAATTAAAAGAGGCCTAACAGGTTTCGGAAACATGGCGAAACTAGCATACTCCCAACAAAATCAAGAATAAATTACTGGCAAATTATATATCACAAACTTCATGCAAATTAGACATAACAAAATTGGTGCTTCAAAAAAGTAACATAACTAAATTAATATAATAATCCAAAAACTACAAAGTTGATATTTGTGATAAAAATAATTTTAAAAAGGACATGCTAGATGGTCATGTTCCCACCCAGACCTGAAAGGCAAAAAGATATTGTAATGAACTGAACTTACTGCAATGTAGAAATAGGTCTTTAAAGCAAAAGCAGATGATTCACATGTAGTGGCTCAATACTGGCGCTGTCTTGTCCGATGTTCCAAAATCATAGTCCAAACTTTCCGAGTCGCTCAGCACCAAGTAGCTGCAGTCCGACATAAGGCGTTCCACAAGTTGGACTTTGGCCATGAGTCTTCATCAGCAAGCACTACTAGATACCAAGAACCATAAGTGAAGAAACCTTACCGCAGCTATCACCCCAATCGCAAACATTTATTAAAATTATTGGTGTAAAACTTTATGAAATTTAATGGATAGTTATTATTGTAAAAAAGATTAGCAATGAATTTAAAAATTTGTTTATTGTAATTTGAATATTTATTGCATATCTTATAGAATCTATTAAGTTGACTAATCAAAATATTAATATAGATTTTTTTATGCAAATTACTGTACCAGTGAGGCATGCTGTAACTATTAAATGAAAAATCTTTCTTTTTGTCATATAGATCCAGATTTAATGTATTATGTTGAACATCCAGAAAAATATCTAAGAAATTAACACAGTCATCTTTATTATTATTTTTATTTAAATTTAAACAGGAAGGATATATGTCTTTAAAAATATCTGTAAAATTAAAATTTAAGACTAGAATATCATCTATATATCGATAAATTTTCAATTTTTTGTTGTAATTGATAACATAAGTATATTCATAAAAGAATAAAAATAAATTAGCGGCTGTACTGGAGTAATTGGTGCAATATCAAAAAAGTCGAATAATTTAATTAAAGTGCTATACAATAAATCAATAGGGATATTGCAAAACAAATTTTCGAAATCAAACGTTTGTACAGAAGTAGGCGTGTCCATATTATTTAACTTTTCAATAATTTCATAACTATTGTCAATACACCAAAAATAACTAGAATTTTTATATTTATTTTTTAGAAAGTCATAAATAAGCTTTAAATAAAATTGAAGTTTAATATTGAAACATTTATTAACGCTGCCAACAGTACAACAAATATAACGGAATTTTATTGGATTTTTATGGAATTTAGGTGTTAAAAATAAAAAAGGTAATTTTTTATGATTTGGTAAAGTAAAATGTTTATTGAAAAGGCTTTTACATTTCTTGATATAAGCAGAACTTTTATTATATATGGAATTGCTGTCCAGGTTATATTTTTCATAATATTTTAAATTACTAAATTCTGAAAATATTTTTTCAGCATAAATTTTTTTACAAATGATGGCGTAATTATTGGCAGCCTTATCAATAGGTACAAAAATAAAATTTGTTTGCATATTTTTAATAAAACTTAAGTCATCTTTACTTAGTTTTTGATATAAATAATTACTTTGATTTAGATTTAATTGAATAAATTCCTTAAAATATTTAATTAGATGGTATTTCCATTCTACAAAAGCTTCAAACGGTACATTAAATTTATAAGCTATTTTCAGTATAAAATCATTAGTATCTTTACAAAAAGTATCAAGAGCTTTTTTGGGATTTATATAATAGTTAGGTCTAAATTTTGTACCAAGACTCAAAAACTGCCTTACATTCTCATTTTCAACAATATTCAAGTCGCCAGTTATTATATGTCCATGATCTTTACTGATAAAATTTTTGAAATTCACGTTATATCAACAACACTTATTTTCATCATCAATATCGTCAAAAGCAAACTTCCTGTAATTAAATACTCTACAACTAAAAGGTTGTGTATATTTATAGGTAATTCTGATAGGATAGTTCTTTAATGGAAAATAAATTGCTATATCTTTAATTATTGCATTTATATTTAGATTATTAAAAGATTTTTGTTGAAAAAGAAGAAAAAGTTAAATAATATGGACACGCCTACTTCTGTACAAACGTTTGATTTCGAAAATTTGTTTTGCAATATCCCTATTGATTTATTGTATAGCACTTTAATTAAATTATTCGACTTTTTTGATATTGCAAATGAATTAAGTATTGATAGAGATTTATTTTTAAGTCTTTGCCATTTTTGTTTTAACAATAATTTCTTAACATTTCATAATAAAATTTATAAACAAGTACATGGTATCGGAATGGGCACCAATTACTCCAGTACAGCCGCTAATTTATTTTTATTCTTTTATGATTATACTTATGTTATCAATTACAACAAAAAATTGAAAATTTATAGATATATAGATGATATTCTAGTCTTAAATTTTAATTTTACAGATATTTTTAAAGACATATATCCTTCCTGTTTAAATTTAAATAAAAATAATAATAAAGATGACTGTGTTAATTTCTTAGATATTTTTCTGGATGTTCAACATAATACATTAAATCTGGATCTATATGACAAAAAGAAAGATTTTTCATTTAATAGTTACAGCATGCCTCACTGGTATAGTAATTTGCATAAAAAAATCTATATTAATATTTTGATTGGTCAACTTAATAGATTCTATAAGATATGCAATAAATATTCAAATTACTATAAACAAGTTTTTAAATTCATTGCTAATCTTTTTTACAATAATAACTATCCATTAAATTTCATAAAGTTTTACACCAATAATTTTAATAAATGTTTGCGATTGGGGTGATAGCTGCGGTAAGGTTTCTTCACTTATGGTTCTTGGTATCTAGTAGTGCTTGATGATGAAGACTCATGGCCAAAGTCCAACTTGTGGAACGCCTTATGTCGGACTGCAGCTACTTGGTGCTCAGCGACTCGGAGAGTTTGGACTATGATTTTGGAACATCGGACAAGACAGCGCCAGTATTGAGCCACTACATGTGAATCATCTGCTTTTGCTTTAAAGACCTATTTCTACATTGCAGTAAGTTCAGTTCATTACAATATCTTTTTGCCTTTCAGGTCTGGGTGGGAACATGACGATCTAGCATGTCCTTTTGTTAAATTATTTTTATCGCAAATATCGACTTTGTAGTTTTTGGATTATTATATTAATTTAGTTATGTTACTTTTTTGAAGCACCAATTTTGTTATATCTAATTTGCATGAAGTTTGTTATATATAATTTGCCAGTAATTTATTCTTGATTTTGTTGGGAGTATGCTAGTTTCGCCATGTTTCCGAAACCTGTTAGGCCTCTTTTAATTTAATTTATTGTCTGTTCTTCTGCTCCCACCCACTGAAGAGGAAGCGGAAGGGTGTTTTTCGCATGTAGTGTTGTTTTTTACAATTGTTCATCGTTACTATAATTCGTTAATTTTTTTAACGTTTTTTCTTGTTATACACGCCCACTTGTCTTCAAGTTTCATCATATTTTCTAAATTATATATTTTTGTATAATTTTTAGTGCTGCCTTTGGCGCTTTTTTTATACAAATACACTTTTATTAATAAGTGATTAAAATATATATATACCGGATGATCCAAAAGTCAGGACAAACTTTAAAAATGAATAATTCGAAAACGAATCAAGATACAAAGATACGGTTTGCAGCAAACGCATGGAAAAGAAACCGGGTTTTGTGTGGGAACGAAAAATAAGAGTTCTGTTGGCGACCAATAGATGACGCTGTCGGATTCCTGATGTAGGATTTTGCAAAGCAACAAACGATATAAAAATGAGCAACTGCGGCAGGTAATGGTTGTCGAAGCTTACACGCATCGAAATATCGCATTTTCAGTCGCTAATTTAATCACGCATAGCCTCCAAGATCACCCGATCTGACACCCTGTGACTTTTGGCTGTGGCGATTCCTGAAGTCAAAAGTGTACCACGACCAACCGGAATCACTAGCAGCACTGAAAGATGACATCCGACAAAATGTGTCTGCCATAACGCAAGAAATGCTACTAAATCCTGTGAACGGTGTGGTGAATCGTCTCACAGCTATACTTTTGAATGATGGACAGCACATTGAGCAGTTATTGTAGTAGTACTAATTAACTGTAATTAAGCTGACTTGTAAGTTATCAACACTTTTTTCATTTGTAAATCTACTTTTGGTGATATAAAACACTATAGCGCAATCTGTTGGTCACCAACAGAACTAATTTTTTTTTTCGTTGACACACAAAACCCGGTTTCTTTTTCATCCGTTTGGTGAAAACCGTATCTTTGTATCTTGATTCGTTTTCGAATTATTCATTTTTAAAGTTTGTCCTGACTTTTGGATCACCCAGTATATAATATACCCTCATTGTCATAAACATTTGCGCACCAAGAAAGAGCTGTCAGAATGAAATGAAATTTCACACACATAAATGTAACATTGGTATAAGTAAATGATTAAAATATCAAAGCGAAATGATCGTTTATTACAGGAAAAATTACGAAAGAATGGAGATTTTAGTATCCTGCTGGGCTACCTCCAGCGTGAACGCACAATGCGATATGGGCAAGCATTGAGACATACATGTCCAGTAGGACGTCCTGTGGCATCTCGTTCCTCATTTGTTGTAAACACGCTTCTAATTCGTCAAATTTGTAGGCTGCCCAACTTACCGCTCCAAGTGATCCCAGACATGCTTCATTGGTGACAAATCTAGGGATCGAGCAGGCCAGCGGAGGGTGGTACTGTGGCGGAGGAAGTCCTGTGACACCATGCATGTGTGTGGTTGAGTACTGTTCTGTTGAAAATGGATCCTGGGAGCACTGACATGAGTGGAAACACCTATGGCTAAAGGATGTCACGAATGAACCGCTGAGCTGTCATGGTGCCGTGGATCAATATTAGGGATGACCGTGTGTCGTTTGCAGTATCATCCCATCATCCCATACCATCACACCACCTGTGGGATCGGTGTGCAGCTGTAAAGAAAAGGCAGGTTTGAGGCATCCCCCCTTATCTACACACGTACATGTTAACCATCACTACTCAAATCGAATCTGGATTCATTACCGAAGACGACCAGGTTCCATTCAGATGCAATCCAACCCCGTCGATCGCGACAGCACTCCAAACGGAGTAGAGGATTGTGGGTGTTATTGGCAGCACACGAAATGGGCGCCACGCTAGCAAATGTCTTTCAGCCAGGCCCCTTGCGATGGTACGGGTACCTACAAACACAATGAAAGGTCACGTAGGTGCTGCATATGTCTGGATGGCAGACAACGAGGCAGTTAGCGCTATGCATATGTTTCGTATGGAGAGACAGTTTTTTCAATTATTGATCTGTCGAGCATGTCCTGAGGCTGATCGCCGTGTAAGCAACCTCTCCCTTGTCCACTGCTCCCAACACCTTCTGGAATCAGAACGGCCTACGTGGCTTTCTACTCGCCGAGCTGATTATCCGGATTCCCTCTTATTGATGATTCTTCCCCGCACGGACGACAATGGCTCGCGTTGTCTTCGATGGCGGCGTAACGGCATCTCTATTTAAAAAGCGTCCCTCTGAAACAAATTATGTACACTAAACAAGCTCTGGTGACCTTACGCAATGTGCAATCACGTTGCAATTCTAATCATTTGCATATCTGCCTGGCATGTACCTTTATGCCAAGTTTCGTTACGGTCCAACAATATCTTCTTGGTGCGCAAATTTTTATGGCAATGAGTGTATATTATTACTTACAAACTTTGAATAAACACCATAAAATGCAATAAACTCGCAACAATTGTTTCGGGTCGAAAAAACACACGACCCTTCATCAGGCGAACAAAGTAAGCACTCGGTGCGTTGCCGCTTTGACTGCAGCACTCGTGCTTACTTTTTTCGCCTGATGAAGGGTCGTGTGTTTTTTCGACCCGAAACAAGCACTCGTGCACTCGTGCTTACTTTGTTCGCCTGATGAAGGGTCGTGTGTTTTTTCGACCCGAAACAATTGTTGCGAGTTTATTGCATTTTATGGTGTTTATTCAAAGTTTGTAAGTAATAATTTTTACAACGCCAGTTTTGTGATGCTTCTTTATTAAATGAGTGTATATATATTATACTATACTGCACTATATTCAAAAAGTGATAAACAAAATATTTTTAAGTATCAAAAATATATTTTAAACCAGAAAATAAAAACTCAAGCTTATACTACTACAAATAGATATTACTTTTTTTCTTTCTTTTTTAATCAAATGTTCTGCGATTACTAGTTTGTTTTCAAGAGTAGTTTTATGCTTTTAACCGTTTATCGTAAATACAACTTTTTCTAATCAAGTATAATAAAAGAAACTACTAAGAAAACAAATAAGAAAGCTAATAACTTTATCTGCTAAATGCATGTATCATTCTAAAAATAGATTTTGAAGATTCAATCTAAAAGTATACATTAAAATTGCGTAATGAAAGCACTATTTACTATATTTTTCAAAATACTGCAAACAATCGTAATGTGGAAAATATTTTTGATAATTCTATATATTATTTCATCTAAGTCTCTTTCCAGTCAAATGAACTTAAAAAGCAACTATCTTTACGCTAATTCTTTTTGAAATAGATCCTTTCAAAT
The DNA here is from genome assembly GCA_963930645.1 of Salticus scenicus. Lineage (NCBI taxonomy): Eukaryota > Metazoa > Arthropoda > Arachnida > Araneae > Salticidae > Salticus > Salticus scenicus. The sequence goes on along the minus strand of OZ005650.1, from coordinate 332,835,071 downwards.
AAAAAGTTCTTCCTTTTCTCAAATTTTAAATTTAAATTCGCATAACATATCTCATGATATATTTACGAAATATTCATTAAAGTACGGTAGTAAACAGAATAAAAGATGATTTTGAATCTAAAATTTGTTCTAAAAGCTTCCTGTTATTGATTTTTGAAAACAACCCATTTGAAGAAATCTTTAAAAATTCATTATATAATCAGTGCTTTATTGATACTGCTTATTTACCGTTTTAAAAATTTTACGTTTAAATACATTTTGCTTTTTTCTGATATATTCCATCAAAACAAATGTGGACTTAAAAGTGATTTTCAGTGTTTAATAGATGATAAAGAGAAATTCGTGATAATAGATTTTAATATTCACATATAATACGAGCACACTTCTAAGCTTTCTCAGATATTTAAACAAATAAATAAAAGAAAGTTAAACTTTGAAAGTCTTTTTGGAATAAGAATTTAATCGGATAAAAGTGTCGAATATTATCAGTATAATCAAAGGTATTAAAGTATAATGCGAAAAAAAAAAAAAGTACGTCTATTGGTTTAATATTCATTAAAAGACTTCCATATATATGTTCGTGTATGTTTTTTCAAGGTATTACCAGCTTACATACTGCAAGACAATATCAATGATTATTCAGGTGTTTGATATTAGAAATTTAATAATTACCGTATTTATATGTAGTGTTACTGAAATAATCAATGTAAATAAATGAATCCTAAATGTAAAGTCAATTTTGAAGCTATTACTCAAATAAACACGAAATGGAAAAGGAAAGTTCTCATCATTACCAACAAAGATTAAAACATCTAAAAAACATATTTTTTATTCAAAAACATATTTAAAAAACATATTTTAAAAAACATATTTTTCTTCTTTCTGCTATTAAGTCATCAAATCTGCCAGCCATTGCTGTAATGCACAGAATCCAAAAACATTTATACTTTTTTACCTATATATGGGGTCTATCGAAAATTCTATCCGTTATTTTCATCAAAAATTCCATTTTGTCCATCGGAAAACTGATAACAAAAGTTTTGTTCAAGATAATTTATACGATACTTGATTACATGTCACCTTAATTATTGGATAAATATTATGTAATATAAATTTTTGCTGTCAGCTTTGTTATTAAAAACCTATATATCTCTCCTCTAAACCTAATATTTACTGCTTAAAACAATTAAGAGATATCTTGTGTTCGGATCCTCTTTAATAGGCAACTTCAAGATACAGATAATGGTATTGCAATAACGGCTTTCATTTTCTTAAAAAAATTTTTGAGATATTTTGTTTTTTATTTACGCTCGTCATTACCGAATATCGAATCATGAAATGTCTTTTTTTTTGTAATTTTAAATAAGTACTAGAAAAATACAGTTAAAATTTTTATTTCAATAAACTTATATTTATGTATAAGCTTAGCTAATATCGATAACTTTGTTTTATATTATGACATATTTATAGTTCAACCATTCGTTTTAAAGGTATTGACGAGACCTTTCGAAAGATACCCATCTCGAAAACTTACCCCCCCAGGGAGTACATCCCCAGGGGGGGGGGGGGAAGCGACGCCCCCACATGCACAAAATTCTTTCCTAGTTAACTACTACTATTATCAATAACTCATATTAATTTTACAATCACAATTTAAGAATAACTCTCATTATGTACATTTATACAACATTTTGTCCTATACTGCCATATTAAAAATTTAGAAAAAATACGATCACAGCGCCACCTGTTGAGCGATTGATCCCCAAATATAATCAGCGCCACTTTATGTCAGGGGCCAACTAAATACCACAAAAAAAATTATCATGATTTTTTTTTAAAGTTTTTTTTCGTTAAAAGTTAAAACAAAAATCGATAACTTTGTTTTAAATTATCAGAGAATTATAGTTCAACCATTCGTTTTAAAGGTATTGACGAGACCTTTCGAAAGATATCCATCTTGAAAATTTACCCCCGAGCGGTGCACAAAATTTTTTCTCTGCACAAAATTTTTTGCACAAAATTGCACTGACAAGTTAACTACTACTATTATCAATAATTCATATTAAGATTACAAACCCAAGTTTAAAATAACTCTCATTATGCATATTTATATGAAATTTTGTCCTATACTGCCATGTTAAAAGTTCACAAAAAATGCGATCACAGCGCCACCTTTTGAGCGATTGATCCCGAAATCTAATCAGCATCATTTTATGTCAGAGTGCAACTAAATACTACGTTTGGTTAAATTTCATTTATTGGTTCGTGAGATACAGGGGACACAATATTCGTGACAGACACAGACAGGCAGACATTTTCTAAAAACTATCAATTCGTGTTCAGGACATCCCAAAACGTGTAAAAAAAATCAAAAAACGGAGGTCGAAAATTTTCACGAATTAAATACTTTCTCCATATTACATATAGAAGAAAGTAAAAATATCTAATAGCTATATCGTTTGTTGTGTAATGTACAGTGCACTAAAATATTTTGCCATATTTTTATTTTTTTAAACTTTAACTTAGCATAAACATTAGGTTATACAGGGAATTTGTTTAAAAATTTACTCTAAAATATCGTTCTTTCGTTTTTCTTATGCGCAGGCTGATTTAAATGTAATTATTAATTCTATGAATACAATAGCTGGACACTATGAATCTTGTCTTTTAACAGAAATCTGTAACTGTTAATATATATCTGCCAAGCTGTGTAGATGTTTGTTTATGTAAGTGATTTTAACCCATATTGGACCACTCATTAAACGAATCATTAGAAAAATGTATTTTTTTAAAAACATGGTCAGTATAAGATACTTACACATATAAAAAAGAAAAAATTAAAAAATTATAATAATTTTACAAAATTTTTTATTTTGTTTGTTAGTCCAAAAAACAGTCTCTACACAGTCCAAAAGTGAGCATTTTGCAAATTGTAAAGATTTTTACGAATGGAAGTCCAAAAAACAATCTCTACATCCAACATTGCACATGTTGCAAATTGTAACAGGTTTTTTATTGCATGATTTCAGTTGACATCGTCTTTGACAACCATTTGGATTTTTCACTAGCACATGCTCACTATTTAGCAGAAGAAGTTCTTTATTATTCTGCAGCATTAATATTTTTTTCAAATTCCATTTTTCACAGTAATTTAATTAATTCAGTCTATTTCTAAAAATTTATGTCAAGTTTTTTGCAGATTTTAAATGTTTCTTTTACATTATTGACATTTAATTCAACTGTCCTATAAATAGGACGGCGGTCCAATATGGGTTAACGTTAATATTTCTTACATAAGCGAATTTGTTTAAAAAATTTTTTTTAATTGTTTTATAAGCATATATATTTGTATCAAATGCTGTGCATTTTACAACTTTTCCTTTTATCTATGACATTTTATATTTTCGGAAAACTTGTGTTTATTCTTTTCCCTTGTCACGATGGGAATGCGCTGTGCTGCTTTTCGTTTTCGCTAGCAACACTTGAAACATCTTACAGTTTATATCCTGCACCAAGTGGCTCCCCTGAATATAACATCAATGATTTTTGAGTTTGGTTTAGTTTTTTCTTTGTGTTTTTTGCCTGTTTTCTTCTTCTTCTTTTTTTTCTTTTTTCCTTTGTGTGCATACGCACGTTTGTGAAATTTTTATGACTCATTTTTTATTACATAAATTTTTAAGACTACAAAATGTTTCAAAGTGTGATTGTTTAATGCTTTCTAATTTTTAATTTTTTAAAATACATTTGTAATAAAATGTTTTTAAACATTAAGAAATTTATTTTGCTTAAAATAACAAGACTAAAAAATACATTGATTTTAAAGAAACTACCTAATCATTATTCATATAAAAATGTGCAAAAGTTAATTGCGTTTTTAAGATTGATGATGAAGCGTCTAGCCTACTATAAATGTATAAATCAAAGTATTTTAAGAGAAAAAGACGTTTTCAAATAAATGTGGCTGTAATATATGCGATATATTTTCTGAAATGTATTCGACTAAATCTTTTAAGTTAAAAATGCTTTTATGTCCTTTATATAATCTCATATTCTACTTCAAAAATAATTAAAGACACTGTAATAAATAAAGATAAAAGAATTTTGCTTAAAAAAACTGTAAGTACTCAAAAGTAATTTTATGAAAGGGATGGGAAATAAAATAATTAGATTTTACCTTCAAAGCAATATAATATATCTTTTTTTCTTTTGCATATTTTAAAAGAAAAAATATGTTGATACAAAATAATGCATAAATTATAACATGCTTATATTTAATGATATTAAATGCAAAACATTGTTGTAGAAAAAATTGCTTTAGTCAGATTAAAATATTAACATTTAAAAAATATTTATATAACATATATTATCAAATTAATATATATATTTATATATATAAAACAAAGATTGAGTTAAATTATCTCTGAAATATATAAATTTGATGAAATAATCCCAATAAATAAATATAATATAAGGTATGTGAGAAAGCGATCCTAATATAGCTCTCCACCTAAAACAGGTTTAATTTAGTTTTTAATCACAAAATTGCGCTACTTCATTATAAATCATGATGTATCTCCAGAATATGTGGCTACATTTTAAGAGATAATCTTCATCGACCGACATTGTATGCTGTGATTTCACTTTAGAGGAGTAGTTTATCTAATTTCCTGGTAAGAAGACATTTTAATTTACATGTATTTAAATTCTTATAACTTTGAGTTATGATATATTTACTTAAAGTTTATTTCTTTTGTTTATCTACATTAACTTCATTTCTAGTAAATTTATCAGATTAACTGCTTGATGACGTGCAAATCGCGGCCATATGCATGTTCTCAAGGTGACTCGGACGTCGGGCCACCTTGGGAACACGTTGGGTAACTTACGAAACAAATATGCAAATTAATGTAATGAGGGTAACATTTAAACTTTCTGCTTAAATATCTAAAAAAAAAAATGTTTATTACCATTTATTTTAAAACAATATCTACTGTACTGAGATCATTAGAGATTACCCCAATAAAGTAACTCCCAGAAGAAAAGCCTTGAATTATTTTGCAAAAAAAAAGGTTGAAAGTATTTTTGTGGCAATAGATAAGATTAATGAGAAGAAAAATCCGAAAGAGGACAAAAGAATTAAGGAATTATCAAGACATAATGGTAAACAACATAGAAAAAAAAATCAAAAAACTTACTAAACATTACAAAAATTCCGTTTTACGATGCATGTTTTTTGGTATAAAAATGCAATACTAAAACCTATTTCCGCCACATTTAAATTTCATAATATTACTCTCCCTCTATTAAAAATGAACTACTCAAAAATGAGCAAATGGACATACTTTGTTTCAAAAAGAAAAACATGCTTGTCCCATTTATGAAATATCGCATGTTTCCAAATTAATATCTGCTTATTCCATAATCTATATATATAAAATCGTTCTTCCTGACTGAGTCAGTGAGTGAGTGAGGGGGTGATTCATCATCGCCCAGACCAAACCCCTGGACCTAAAAGCATGAACTTTTGTGACAATGTTTTTTCTATGACGCAGACATCCACTAAGAAGCGATTTTACGAAATTCGCCCCCAAAGGGGGAGAGGGAGGACAAAACGTGATTTCCCAAAATCCTCCATATCTCAAACAAAAAAAAAACAGATATCCGTAAAATTTTTGCTTTAAAATATAGCTAACACAAATGTCAAAAAACAGATTTCTGGAATTTTAGACATTCGGTTCCCAAGGGGAGAGGGAGAATGCGAAACGTGATTTCACATGCGTTAAACGTGATTTCATATAATCTTATATATCTCAAACAAATAAACAGATATAAGTGAAGTTTTTGTTCTAAAATATAGCTAATGAAAATATCTAAAAACCAATTTCTGGAAGTTTAGGAATTCAGCCCCCATGTGGGGCAGCAAGGGGGGGTATAGGGCAAAAACAAATAGAAATACAGTTAGACCGTTCAAAATTGGTACAGATAAGTTTTAAAGGACTGCAAGTCGAATGGGGATATTTTCAAAAGTGTAAAGTTATTAGGAGGGACGAGAAGGGGGATGGGGAGAGGGGGCCAAAAAAAATAAAAATAGAGTTAGATCGTTCAAAATTGGTATAAAGAGGTTTTCGATACTTGCAAATCGATTGCGGATATTTACGAATTTGTAAAAATAATTAGGAGGGGTAGATTATTAGGGGGGTGGGATGGTAAGGGGGGGCTATGGGCAAAAACAAATAGAAATACAGTTAAGCCGTTCAAAATTGGTACAGATAGGTTTTAGAGGCCTGCAAGTCGAATGGGGATATTTTCGAAAGTGTAAAGTTATTAGGAGTGCCGGGAAGGGAGAGGGGAGAGGGGGGGGGCAAAAAATAAAAATAAAACTAGATTTAGATCGTTCAAAATTGGTATATAGAGGTTTTCGATACTTACAAATCCATTGCGGATATTTTCGAATTTGTAAAATTATTAGGAGGGGTGGGAAGGGGGTGGGACGGTAAGGGGGGGCTATGGGCAAAAACAAATAGAAATACAGTTAGGCCGTTCAAAATTGGTACAGATAGGTTTTAGAGGCCTGTAAGTCGAATGGGGATATTTTCGAACGTGTAAAGTTCCCAGGTAACACATAACGTTGTTATATCGTTGCAAATAAGTCTGAACAGTGAAAAATTGGTTACGTTATTTTATGTCCGTTGAAAAATAGTTTTTATTTCGCAATATTCTCTCTGAACAATTTCGAATATTTATTCAGTAATAAAGAAAACCTATAACAAACGTTGTTTTATGGTTGTACTTTCCCTGTTACTTTATCGACGTTTTAAAAAAGGTATTTTATTAGTTTTTGTTTTCCTTTTTGATTCTAATAAAAAATAGTTTCTTCAACGGATTAATAGGTACTTTTTATATGTCATTATTTCCGTCAATTGACGTTGAATCTCTTTAACTTGATATCGATACACGATTGTGAATTAGGCAGGATATATACGCATGCGTATTATACATTTTCTTTAGAGTTTTTTAGAAGATGGTGTGCTGCGAAAGAACTTCTATCCTGATAGGAAGTGAAGCTTTCGGCAAAGTATATTTAACTAGTGGTAGATATTCTTTGGCTTTCGGAAACCGTAACTACGCAGTAGTTCATATTGTACGCTTTCTCCCGTTCTACAATGCGAAATCGCCAAGTATATTGTGGCAAACCTTAAAAGGGTCTTACGAGTTACGACGCGTGCCATTTTGAAAGTGAATGTGAACGACGCATGAAGTTATTGCTTTCCTGTTAAAGTGGTGTGGAAGTTTTATGTGAAACAATAATAGTGAAAGTTAAATTACATTACATTTTACGTAACTAACTGCAAAAAAAACTTGCAAGCAGGTATAATAGCCTTAAAAGCTCAAAGTTATATAGTATTCTTTGGTTTTGGGCTTTTTACCTGCTAGCATAATATTAAACATTACTTCTCATGAGTTCTCGTCTATTGGCTGAAGTCTATTTATCGTCTATTTATTTAAACAAGATTTTTCAAGTAATGAAGTGAGTGTTTCTTTTTTTCTTCTTTAATTTTATGTTTCAATTCTTGTCTTAAATTTTCAGGGATCGGTCTAACTTTAAATATTATACCCTTTTTTAAAACTGTACTTTTGTAAAATTTCACTTTTTTCACATTTACTGAAAAAATATATCTATATATAATGTAACACTATTATTGTTTTATTTAACGAAGTATATGCAGTAAATTTATATTATTAATAACAGGTCTTATGTATACAAAAGTTATACTTTTGTAAAGCTTGTTTTCTACGAATTCAAATTTTGTGAAGGGAACAAAACTGACATTCACAATTTCGGTTTAGATTTATTTTATTTTATTATTATTAATAAAATCATTACATTTTTTATTTTCTTTTAATTGCAGATTTTAATTTTTGTTTACATTAATTAACATTCCAAATTTCCGCTTTTATTTATTTATTTTATTTTATTATTAATAAAATTATTACCTTTTTGATTTTCGTTTTATTGCAAACTGTAATTTTTGTTTACATTAATTAAGGTTCACATTTTCTGCTTTGATTTTGTTTATTCTATTATTATTAATAAAATTATTACATTTTTTTTTGTCTTTAAACTGCAAATTTTAATTTTTGTTTACATTAATTAACACTGTCAATTTCTGTTTAGATTTTATTTATTTTATTATTATAATCACTAATTATAATCATTTTGATTATCCTTTAATTTCAAATAAATACTCTTAGCGAATAAATAGACAATCACAGGAATCTAAATGTTGGTTTATGAAAATTTTAAATAGTCGATTTTTCTATCTTAATTATTATTAAATTGTATGAATTAAAACTAACTAAAATTTACATAAATAAAATATTTTAATGCAATTTTAAAACATATATAATTAGTATAGTCTGTTTTTTTTTTTTTTTTTTTTTATTGAAATCTATGAATGTTATCTGTGAACTGTTTTCCACATGGATACATCTCAGCATCTGTTGATTAAAATTACACCAAACTCCATAAACAATTGATTAAGAAAAATAGTATGCTCTATCCAAATGCGCCACTTGCAGTTATTTAACATGCACTAAAGTTTTATACAGCTTCTCAGAATAAAGGTTTTATATACAGAATTTGCAGCAATTTTAATTAACAGATGTTGAGATGTCATGTAAAAATCTCTGAAAGTGAGTAATGAGAGCATCGCCTGTCGGCTGATACAAACTCTTAACTAATTCAGCATTCGTGTTTATATTGGATGTCTCACATATCAAATTTTTTAGTGCAGTTGTATGTGCTATGAAATTTAGCTTTCCTCGAAAAACGGAAGTTGAAAATTTTTACGAATCTAATATATTAAGTATCTAATATATTATTACGAATCTAATATATTAAGTATTAAAAAAGTAATAAAATTAGTAATAAAAAAAGTCTAAAAGTTAAGTAAAAAAGGATATTCATTTTTTTCTTTTTTTTAAAAACAAGGGAATTTTTTCTTTTTTAAATTATTAGCAATATTTTAGAAAAATAAATTCAATGGATATATGGAGATAGCTATTTTTCTTGGATTTCAACGTTTATAAGACATAAGAAAAGCCGTTGAAAACTGATATAAAAAGCACGACAGTATTGCGATTCGGAACAATCATTTTACAACTGTTTTTTTTTTTAGGTTATAAAACAAGTCCTTCCGGCTTATTCGGAAGGGTAGGTTGATTTCTTTTTCCTTATCAAGTAGCCGTCATTTTGTTTCAAAATGGCGACTGGAAATTGTTAATGCACTTGATAGAAATATGGATGTAGGCAATGCACATATGGATTTTTAAGCAAATCGGTTCATAAATACCTTTTTATGTGAATTTAAAATTTTCAAGTGTCCGGCGCTTGGAAACAAAATGGTGAGTTAAGTTGACAAATATATGAAATGTATTTGTGAGATAAGTCTACTGTATGCATATAGTTCGAATTAATTCAAAATCTCAAAAATCATCGTGTTGAAAAATTAAGTGGCTGGCACTTCGATCAAAATGGCAGAGAAAGTTCCTCATCTAAAATATCGTTTCAAATTTGAAAATATTTTTTTTTTTGTAGAAATTCTTTCAAAGGGGCTTAGTAAGTTGATAAAATGTTAGTTTTCTGCATTTCTAGCTGGTTTTAGCATTAAAATAGCCTAAATTTTCCTTAAAAACGCATTAAAAAGATCCAGCAACGCAGGTAATGGATTTGGCGCCAAATTTGGTAATTTTCCCCCTATGGCGACTTTTTTGGCGACTTTTGGCGAGAAAATATTTATTATCGATATACCAAAGATGGACACAATAACGTGATTGGTTCACGAGTTACGTGAATTTTCTTGATTTTTGTTGTTTGAATGATAAATCTATTTTTCAACTTTTATTTGAATAGATTAAGTATTTCTAAAGTTACCGTGATAACAAATTTTCCAGTGGCCTCCAGATGAAAACAGTACAGTGGAACAAGTTGCCCAGCAAACATATCCAAGATATTTGAAGCATAAGTTCACTGTCCAACTGTGGTTTAAATCAGTGCCGTGTTTCAAAAGTTAATTTTATGGCAAATTTTCAAGTGGCAGTCTAAGTGGTTGCAACTTGGAAACAAAATGGCAAAACAACATGCCCAGCGAAATCATCCAGTATACTTTTTGTATAAGTTCCTTGTCCAGTTCTAGTTCAAATTAAATCAATATTTCAAAAATTATCGTTATAAGAAGTTTTCAGGTGGCACCACTTGGAAAAAAAAAAGCGGAGTGAGATGCCCAGCGAACTTATCTGAGATATTTGAAGGATAAATCCACTACCCAAATTTGATGCGAATTGATTCTGTATTACTAAAGTTACTATATTGACAAATTTTCAAGTGGCAGCCACTTGGACATAAAATTGAGGATCAAGTCACCAAGTGAACTTATCCTAGATATTTGAACCGTAAGTTCACTATTCAACTTTTATTTGAATCAGTTTAGTATTTTAAAAGTTATCGTGATGGCATATTTTCAAATGGCAGTGTGATTTCAAGTGGCTGGAACTTAACAAGATGTCGGGACAAGTTGTCCAGTGAAAACATTCAAGATAATTATATGATAATACCACTGTCCAAATTTGGTTCGATTTGGAATATTATTTCAGAAGTTATCGTGATTTTAAATTTTCAAGTGGGAGCCTGATTTCAAGTGGTCCCGCTTAACTTAAGATATCTTCCATTTTATTAAAAATGGCGGATATAGTTTACTAATAAACTTCATTGAGATCCTTATGTGGTCTGTATTTACATCAAAATTCAAACAATTTCGGAATACGCTTTTTACAATTTTCAAGTGGTCTGCACTTGAAAACAAAATGGCGGAGCAACTTGGTTAACAAATTCATCTATGTTATTTATAAGATAAGTTAAGACACTGTCCAAATTTGGTTCGATTTGGAGTATTATTTCGGAAGTTATAGTGATTTTAAGTTTTCAAGTGGTAACCTGATTTCAAGTGGTCCCGCTTAACTTAAGATATCCGCCACTTTATTAAAAATGACGAATAAAGTTCATTAATAAAGGTGTTTGGGACGCTTGTATAATCTATGTATGCATCAAAATTAAAAAAAAAATTCGGAATATGCTTTTTACAATTTGAATTTGAAATTTTCAAGTGGTCTCCATTTGAAAACAAAATGGCGGAGCAACTTGGTTAACAAATTCATCTATGTTATTTATAAGATAAGTTAAGACACTGTCCAAATTTGGTTCGATTTGGAGTATTATTTCGGAAGTTATAGTGATTTTAAGTTTTCAAGTGGTAACCTGATTTCAAGTGGTCCCGCTTAACTTAAAATATCTGCCACTTTATTAAAAATGACTGATAAAATTCATTAACAAACTTCATTGAGACCCTTATGTGGCCTGTATTTACAATAAAATTCAAGAAAACCTTGCTTTAAATAAGCTTTTTATAATGTCGGTTTGAAATTTTCAAGTGGCTGCCACTTGAAAACAAAAAGTCGGAGCAACTTGGTTAACGAACTCATCCAAGATATTTATAAGATCAGTTCACTGTCCAAATTTGGTTCAATTTCGAGTATTATTTCGGGAGTTATCGTGATGACAAAATTTTCATTATAGATAGATAGATAGATAGATAGATATAGATAAACGAAGTGATTGCAATAGGTCGATTTCTAAAGAAATCAACCTGAAAACGGCAGTATTGCGATTTCGTTCAACCCTTTTACAACGTTTTTTTTTTACGTTGTAAAATGTATTAAAACAATCGTTGAAAGATGAGGAAATCAACGAGACATATTTTCAGATTATTAACGTTACGGAAAAACGATAATTCAACGGAATGCATTGCCGTTTGTTCAACGTTGAAAATACCATACTGTGCTACCTGGGTTATTAGGAGGGCCGGAAAGGGGGGGGTGGCGGAGAGGAGGGTCAAGAAAAATAAAATAGAGTTAGATCATTCAAAATTGGTAAATAGAGGTTTTCGATACCTACAAATCGATCGCGGATATTTTCGATTTTTTAAAATTATTGGGAGGGGCGGGAAGGAGGGTGAGTGGAGGGTCAAAAAAATAAAAATAGAGATAGATTTTTCAAAACTGGTGCATCGAGGTTTTTGATAGTTACAAATCGATTGCGGATATTTTCGAATTTGTAAAATTATTAGGATAGAGAGAGGGGGGGGGGCGCAGAGGGAAAATAATAGAAATAAGAGTTAGAGCATTTTGGGAATTTTTTCCGAAGGCAGTGAGAACCCGGTGCGACGTTTTTCCTAATCAGATTTTGTTTCTCTATTTTTTTTTCACGTGATAAAAATTAATGCAATTTTGAGAATTCAGTAATTATAGTGATTCATTTAAAAAAAGGGACCAGCAAAGCGGGCGTTGCCTGCTAGTTTATTATAAATGTACCGAACTGAAAGAAGTTCTTTAATAGAATGTCTACGAATTTAAACAGAAAGAATTCAAACACAAAGCATATTCCCTCATATCTCCAGAACTATATTTCGTGGCGGTTTCACACTGGTTTTCGGAAGAATACATCAATGAGAATCTATGTTTGGGATATTGGGATTCATGATGGTCGATTCCAATTTTGGAGCATATTAATATACTCAGCAATAAATACATGGAATTTTTAAATCAGAGTATATTAGCTTTGAAGTTATTTTGCGTATGTGACATTCTCAAACTTGTCACAATTTTACTCATTTTTGAGTATTTTAGCTCCTTCATTTTGTTCAGTGCAATGTAATGCCGTGTAGGCGACTGTTGCTAAAGTATTAAAAATTGTCTGAATAGTTATTACAATTTTATAGTTTTTACCAGTTATCACATGTAATAATTCAAAAATTGATTTCAATTGAGAAATAATTATTGCTAGTGTATGTGGATTTAGAAATTCTTAATAGCATTTGTATATTTTTAAACTTATATAATGATGGTGTTTTTAAATTATTATGAAAGAATTTTATGCCTAAATACAGATTACCAAGATTCACAAAGATTTTACCAATTGTTTATTTTTCTTCCAGAATTTTCAAATGTTTGAGCTGGTAAGGCTACTACGTCAGCTGAAACATTCCTTTTTTACATAAAAAATAATTGTTATTAGTAATAATTATTTCGCATATTTTAAATTTAGTTCATTAATGGACAAAATTATTTCATCTGTAACCTAAACTCTTTAAAGTGAAATAGTAGTCTAATTCTACAGACTGTCTAAAAATTAGTTCTCGGTTTAAACGTATAGATTGCTTAACCATGAAGTATTTTTCTACAAGTGAACAAAAATGGCGTCATGTATGATATGAAAAGTTATTCCAGAATATAACGCAAATTTCTGTATTAAATCATTTTTTAATTATTAATTATGACTAAGTAAAAGAAGTTGTGGTCACAAAAACTAAATTTGGCCCATTAGTCTACTAAATTCCTTCATTTAAGAACAAAATAATGCAAACTAGTACAGTAATACTCTCTGTCCACAGAGCAAGCCTTCCATTTTAATTAGAAACATATAATGTAAATATAATTTATTTATACAATATGGTATAAATTATGGTGTACATTCAACTATACAAAAATACAAATGTTTTCAGTGGAGAAATAAAACGTCATAGTTTTGTCTGAAAGTCAAAGTTTAAATTATTTTTGTAATTATAATTTTTTGCTCTATGAATAAGTTTCATAGAGAAAGAAAAACAAAGACTGATGTAAACAAGATATGTGGAACACACTCTGGACAGATATTAATACAGAAATGTCGTATAATCACCCAGTTTAATTATAGTCTTCCAAAATGAATATTCAAGTTTCTATGAATTATAAAATTTCTGTGTTTATGTTAATACAAAAATATTGCTTTTTATAAAGATTCGAATTAAATTCGGAATAAAGGTGATATATACAGGAATTTTTGTACTTAATGAAAGGTTAGCATACAGCTCAGCATAATATGAAGAAAACAATTTTCCCTTCCTAGTATTTTTTACATGCAAAGCATACATTTTTTGTTGTTGCTGTTCTTTCTTTTCCTTTTAATTTCTTTCTTTTTCGAATATTTCGCAAATTAGAATTGAAACATAGCTAATAAAATGCTAAATACCAGCGAAAATCTTTTCAATAAATTTAAATTTTATAAAGTTGAATTTTATTCGATCAAAATTGAACTACAAATTAACAATCCTAAATATATTCTCGTTTAACTCTACTTTACTATATCCCAGATTTATTAATATTTGATGAATTTTAATATTTCATACATTTTAAAGCCAATAAATTTCATTAGAATATTTATTCGCATTCTCTTTAGTAGAAAATGAATGGTTTTATTGTGCGATCGTTAAAAGTTGCTGTGTCGTTCATTAAAATTCTGAATTAATTATTTAATTCAAAATATTAATCATCATAAAATAAAATTAATCAAATGGAAATCTATAGATTATCATGCTTTTCTACACTGAAAGCGAAAAGAGTTATTGATAAGTAGAATGATATATTAGAAAAATTATTCGTTCATTTAATACGAGATTACAATTTTAAGTAATAATATATTTATTATAGAGATAACGAATATTCTGGATATGTTCTGTATTTGGCAATGCTACCAAATATTTAGCACATTATTGCGTGCACGGGGCTCGAAAGTTGGCGAAATTTTCAGAAGCTCAAAAGTTTATTTACAGAAAATTCAAAAAGTTTACAGTTCTATAGACCAAGTATCAACTTCAGTTTGATTAGTAAACATAGCTTAAATAACAGCTGGCAACATAAAACTCACAATATAAGCTGTATTTTAGCATTAACACCAGAAATGGGCTACAAATAACAATAATAAGAGACTAGTCAGGAGCACTTAATCGTAAGGCGGTTGGCGAGAAACTGACTGAAGGCCGAAATCCGAATGCTTTATATGCCCTTCTATTAATCCAGAATTTTCCAGTAACTCTTAGAATATTCAAGTTAGAGCTTAAATATTTGTTACATCGATAATAAGAATTTACTCGCCAAAGTCACCAAAAAGTCGCCAAGCAGAGAAAAAGTCGCCCATTTTGGCGCCAAGGCCTTTACCTGCCTTAATGAAGATTTTTAACGGGTTTTTTAAGGGAAAATAAGCTATTTTAAAGCGACAACGAGTTGAAAGGCCGAAAACTAACATTTTGTAACCTAACTAAGCTTCTTTGAAAGATTTTACATAGAAACGACTATTCTTATGTACAAATTCATAACAAAAAATTCTGCATTTGACAATGCTACTGAATATTCTGTATATATTCGTATTCGACCAAATTATCAAATATTTGGTTTGGTCGAATCTGTAACTGTTTTGCATGACTGAATCTTCGGTTTGGACAAAAAACAAGTTTTTCTGCTAAAACATTCGACTAGTCAAATCTATAAAAATTCTTTTTTTTTTTTTTTTTTGAAAATATTATTACATAACCGCTACTTTTAGTTAATATTGCATTTATAATATTCAGAGTAATAAAGAAATAGCATTGCATTTGAAAGAAAGGAACGGCTTATATATATATTCTAGAGTAATATAAAAAAAAAACTGGTTATTAATTACATTACACATAAGAATTAATGATATATGAAAAAAGTTGTTTTCATTAATAACATTACCCTAATAAAGGTAAATAATGCTAAATAAATGAAAAATTTTCTATGGGATATAAGTGATAATATTATAAAAGTAATAGAAGTGTAATCAGTTTCATTATTTTTCTATCTAACACTTGTTTAAAGCAAAATAAGAATTTTTTTTTTATTAACTGAATCTCGAGCAATTTTACAGGCTATTATTTAACTTTATATTTTGTTTATTTATGTGTTTGGAAGTCAAATCTAAGAGGAGAATTTTTACTCAATTCCTATCGTTCGATTTAGCTGAAATTTTACATACACACATAACTCTAATGGCAATATATGCTTAAAGTGAAAATGGACTTTACGGCATCCAGTTCAAAATCGTTTTCGAGTTTTTCCCAACTTCCTGTCATCTGACTAATAATAAATGTCCCATACATGTTTACCTCCAATCATAATACATGCTCAAATAGTAACACAAGTTAGAGTAGGGAGGAAGGGGGGGGGGGCGCTGAGAGCCTTTGTCCTGAACTCCAATTCAAAAAACGTTTTCTAATTTTAACCCACTTCCTGTCATCCGATTAAGTTGGAGGTTTATATACAAGCATATTATCCGTATCCGCTGAATGGGAGAATAATAACATAATCTTGAAATCAGTGTGCTTTAAAAAAAATTTAATTACGAATTATTGTTAAATTCTATACAATCATGAATTGAAATTAAATATAATAAACATTTCTCAACATAAAGTTAATTTGTCATTTTAAGAATTATAAATTTATTTCTATTTTTCTTGCCAGAGAATGGGTTTAGCTGTCTTCACGCATCTTAAGATTACAATTTTCTAAGTTCCAACGAAGAGGTTTAGTGATTGACGACAAAACAGTTTATTAACCTATAAATTTGTCAGTGAAATATTAACTAAATATCCTCCACATTTAACAGCAGACGTCCTAAATTTTTTTAAAAGTCACTACTTACATTGTGTCATCGCAAAAAGCTTCACGAATCGCTTTAGTGATGGATACTTGTGACCTCTCTATAGCCTTTTTTTATCACCAGCAAACTTCTTTCATGATAATATGTTAAATATAAAGTATTTATAAATCAACCAAAAACGTAGAAGAGCTGCAAAAGCCTTAACAATTGTAATAAAGTAAATTTAATCGTATCAACTGAAACAGGTTATTGAGAATAGAGAATAGGGATTTTGTTTCTTTGTCTACTCCGATAACAAATATTTTGAGCAATTCATTTTTACTTTCCGGACATATATATGTAAGGAAAGAATTGTAATCATGTCAAAAATCCGAATTTGAGATTTTGATATTTCTATACGATTTGAGGTCCCTTGAGTCCGTTTTCACTATTTTTACGATGATGTATGTATGTGTGTGTGTGTGTATGTATGTGTATAAGTGTGAGTATATGTGTGTGAATAAACACAAACGTCTACAGGTTTTGTTCGAATGAGCTGAAAGTTGTTACATATGTTGTAAGTCACCGTAGCACGAACCCTATTGATTTTGGTGAATCAAGCACTTATATATTTTTTACAGGGGCACAAAGAAATATTCTTTATCATTACGGCCTATGGGACCAAATTTTTAAAAGTGTGATAGCGTCTAAACGCCTTATTAAAATGAGCAAAAAATTTATACACATGTTATAGGTGACAGTTGCACAAATTGTAAAAATTTTGGTGAATCTAGCACTTATAATTTTTTTTACAGGGACTCAAAGAAAAATTCTTTGTCATTATGGCCTATGGAACCAAATTTTCAAAGTGCGATAGCGTCTAAATGCCTTATACAATTAAGCAAAAAAAGTATACACATATTATAGGTCACATTTTCACGCTCTGTATAGGTTTTGGTGAATCTAGCACTCATAGTTTTTGTACAGGGACACAACAAATAATTCTGTATCATTATGGCCTATGGAGTGAAATTATTTAAAGTGCAATATCCTTAAAATTTCTAATCCGTTTGAGTTGGAAATGTATATACAAGTTTTAAGTTACCATCACACAAACTGTATAGATTTTAGTGACCCTAGTATTTACAAAGTTTTACAGGGACACAAATAAAATTATTTATCATTAGGGCCTATGGGCTAAAATTATTTAATGTGCGACAATGACTAAACACCTTATTCAAATGAACTGAATATATATATACATGTTATAAACTACCGCCACACGAACTTTATGAAATTTAGATAATCTATCACTTATGGTTCTTTTTAATGGAACACAATGTAAATTTATTTATGATAGTGGCATGTGGGCTCAAACTTTAAAAAGTGATAGCACCTAAATGCCTCATCTGATGAAGTTGAAAATTTATATAAATATTATAAGTCACTGTTGCACTAACTATAAGCATTTTGGTGAATCTAACATTTAAAGGCGTTTTACAGGGACACAACGAAAAATTCTTTATCATTATGATCTATGGGTTCAAAGTGCAATAGCGTTAAATTAAACATCATGTACTATATGGAGAAAAATACTCAAATACCCTATTATAATTTTCTCTTTTGTTTATTTAACAACTCCTCTTACTTTGCTTTATCTACAAAACTGTTAATTACTCAATGTTCAGAATGTCGAGTAGAGTCACTCCAGATTTTTTAAATTTCCATTTTTCTCAGATAAAAATGCTTAAAAAAAAATATCCCTTACCTTCAAAAATTATTTATTATTTTTATTTTCTATATTTTTATTTTCTATGAATTACGTGATATATATTGTTGCATAGTCGGGGTTCCAGAATTTTCGGTGAATGAATGACAGTTCTTACAGATCCTTAAATTTCATTTACAGAATATTACAGGTCTGTCGAACAAGTATCAACTTCAGTTTCACCAGAAAACACAGTTTAAATAACAGCTGACAATATAAAAATCATAGCATAAATTGTATAATAAACATTACACACAGCATACAAGCTGCACTCAATCAATATCAGAAGCCTTGAGAAGCAGAACTCATCCTTTGCACCATCATGGCTTGGAGGGAAACTAACTGATGGTTGGAATGCAATCCCTTTATGTAGCCTCGTAGATTTCCAGGACATTCCCGGTATCTGATGTAATATTTGATTTAGATCTTGGATTATCGATATTTCGATAATAAGGAATTTTTGGCCAAACTCGCCAAACAAGCGTTGAAATCACCAAATCTGTCGCCAAGGTCATTACCTGCCATGCTGTAGCTTTTTTATGTATTTTTTGTTTTAAGGCCAAAGCTAGCTAGAAATGCAAACAATTAACATTTTATAACCTGATAAAGCCTCTTCGAATAAAATTACGTAAAAAGAAACAATATAAATTACAAATTCTTCACAATATAATAATTAATTGTTAGCGGTAATTCAAACTACGTAATCATTTAAAACATAATTTCTCACCGTGTTCTGAGCTTTTCCGGAAGTTTTAAATGTCTAGCTAGTCGGGAAGTTAGTTAAAAACCGATTGGAAGATTTGTACTGGTAACGCTGCCGAATGCAGCAGGGATCCTAAACAGTTGGCTAAAAATATTTAAAACCTTTTCACCGTGTTCTGATCTAGTCTGAAAGTTTCAAATGTCTAGCTAGTCGAGAAGTTAGTTAAATAAATTTTCTGTTGAATCACATAAACGCTGCTGAAGTCAGCAGGTATCGGAAACAGTTCGCTAAAAATATTTTAAAAATGCATTGTCAACGTGTTCGGAGCTTTTCTGAAAGTTTCAAATGTCTAGCTAGTCGGGAAGCCAGTTAAATTGAAATATTTGTCCAAACCGTTTTTGAGTTATTACCATATTTTGATACATTATGGCCAAAACCTATGTATTTTTGGTCATTAAGGACCTAATTTTCCTAAATATCTCCAAAACGGAAAATCATACAAAGTGCAAAAGGAAGGTGCACAACTACACTACTGGCCATTAAAATTGCTACACCAAGAAGGAATAATAATAACGGAATGAAATTTGTTGGACACAGGAATAACAATTGATTAAAATTTCAGGAAATTTGGAGTAATATGTACTGAGAAAACAGTACATAACGCAGCGACCTCTGTGAGCAATAATAGCACTTATTTTCCTAGGCATTGAATCGAACAGCGATTGGATGGCATGTACGGATAGAGCACTTCATGATGTTTTAACACGATGCCACAATTCATCGATCGAAGTTACTGGTGAGTGGAGGAGAAAAAAAAAAAATGGATTTCTTTAATCATTAAAAAATTGTGATAACATGTATTGATGTACACTTTAAACATTATGTTGCTTTGATTTATTAACCTATCACATTTTATATTAATTGATTTAATTTCTTGTGCAATTATACCGGAGCTTTATTTTTATGGAAATGATTTACTTAAAAATAGTATTAAGTATCTTTTTCAGAAAAATGGTTTAAAATATGACCAGATAAAAATGTGAAAATGTTAATCAAATGAATTTTTTATATCAATAAACTGATTGAATTTTTTAAATACGTAAAAAACTAATGTAATCATGTTATATTTACTTTTTAAGAAACATTCGTTTAATAAAAGAAAATAAATGTAATTCACGATTATTTTCTGCAAAAAATCAATATTTTTCGAATATCAAAGGATAATTGAACCATTTGAAAAAAAAAAAAAAAAAACTTTAGAGATAAAGTTTTAAGTAAGTAATCTGTATTTTCTTGTATTGTTAAATATTCATTAAACAGATAATTAAAAAGAGTAGTTTATATATATATATATATAAATATAGTTTATATATATATATATATATATATAGTTTATATATATATATATATATATATATAATATATATATATATATATATATATATATATATATATATATATATATATATATATATATATATATATATATATATATATTATATATATATATATATATATATATATATATATATATTATATATATATATATATATATATATATATATATATATATATATATATATATATATATATAGTTTATATATATATATATATATATATATAATATATATATATATATATATATATTATATATATATATATATATAGTTTATATATATATATATATATATATATATAACTCTTTATTCTTAAAACTGTATGTATTTCTTAATTGATAAAGAATACGAACTACATGTCAGTTTAGTGTAGTTGAGTATAAGTAAGTAATAGTAAATAACTAATTCTGATGAAAACGTTAAAGACAATACGCATGAAAAAAAAAAAAAAAAAACTTGTACTGTTAAAATTATTCAATTATCAAACGAATACACCGTACGAACTTCAAATAGAAAACAATAAATAGAATGCAAAAAATTTTACATAATACATAGACATATACATTGTATCTTAGCTTAAGGTGTTAAACTTTCAGTTTGGTACAGTATATTTAGACGACCTAAAACCATATAGCAAATATGGACGGAAAAAAATATATATATAAACTTTCCAAACGTAATGATTTCCGAGCGGTTTTTTTTTTTTTTCTTTGCGCTTACACAGCGGTAGTAGTATAGCTACCAAATTTTGTGATTATTGACCACTAGTAAATTTTAATAATATGTTTAAAAGTTCTATAACAGTTATTATTCATCAAATAAAAAAGCACTTTCCAGTACCTAGTATGACAGGGTATTAAAAAGGGTAAAAAAGCCGCTTTACAACTTTCAGTCGTGAAATTGAATCTAAGGAGGTATATTTCTCACACACACACAATAACAACAAAAACAATAATAATAAATAAATAAATAAACTATCAAAAGAATCGCATAAAATTAGGAAGCTTAAAAATAAAAATAAAAAAATTGCAGAGAATTTTATGGCTTTTACGCAAATAAAACTAACAAGAACACGCCTTCATTTGCTATTGACCAATTTTCTTGAAAACATTACTGGTATAAAATTTAATTAAAAAAAAAAAAAAGTTAGCTAAGATACTGGCTGCTGAAATGCAGTATGAAAAACTGTAAAAATTTTTAAAGAACGAGTTTATGTTTGCAATATCTAAAAAAAAAAAAAAAAAAAAAAAAAACTGTTACTGTAAATACTAAACACATGTACTTATCTTACAAAATCCAACCGAATTCGATCATTTGACAGTACAGAATAAATTAATGAACCCGAAATTTCAGATATCATTATTTAATATCGCAATTAATCAAGCTATATTAGCGACAATTTCGAGTTCAACTAATTCTATTGGTTTTAATAATGATTTTCTAAAAAAAAAAAAAAAAATGCAGAATATTTAAAGTTATTTGCAACTTTCATCTTTGTGGTCTTGACTGTGTTATTATAATTGCAAAAGTATAAGAATATGTAATTATCAAGCGCGATTATTAAGATAACTGCAAAACTATCAGAACTACGACATTTTGCAGTTGAATAACTAAGGAAGTGTATTCTACCGATATTTATAAAAGGTTTCTGATTATTTTTCTTACAGTTAATGAAAATATATTGCCAGGAATATAAAGAGACCAAAATAAGTATTCATACATACGTACTTCGCATTTTAAATATTTCTATTTATATATTTCCCTGTTAGTATCAGTTAATACAATATTCTAATGCGAAAGTATTATTATTATTATTTTTATCGTCAGAAAAATAATATAAATGTGTACGCCGAGTAAGCTTATTTGTATGATGTAAATGTAATGTATGTGATATAATTGAATCTGGAATCTAATTTGTATTATTTTGAATATCCGCAATATCCAAAAATTATATAAAATAAATAAAAATACAAGCTATAAGAAAAAGGAACGAGAATAAATAAATAAATAAAACGTGTTACCACCTTTCAGGCAAAAACCAAAGTGGGAGGTACAACGCATCCAACCAGTAGGGCAGCAGCATGCAAAAAACAATCAAAAGGGAACACAGGCAAACAACTGGAGGCAAAGGAAAATACAAAAAGGGGAAAAGGAATTTATAAAAAATAATTTTATTTATTTTTTTAAACAATTTATTTATTTATTTTTATTATTATTATTCCTATCTACAAAAAAAAAAAAAAAAAAAAAAAGTAAATTATTTAAACAAGTGTCTCCAAGCTGTAGACAGCAAAATGGAAACAGATTTTACATTAACATTTTTATCACAATTAAGATAAATAGCTAAATTTTCCAGGAAATCTAATTCTTAAACGCGTTTAGCATTAAACATAATTTTGGCTTGCTGAAAATTAAAATTATCGTCAGATTCTCTACTATGCTTTGCAATAGAAAATTTAGAAACTTCTTACTTAGTGATATATCGAGAAGACTCACGTAAACAGCATACAATATTTTTTTTAGTTAAAGCTATGTAAGACAAATGACAATTATTACAAAGGACATTATAGATACCCCACTTATAAAGCTTGGGAAAACGTGATTTAATTGAAGGGGAATTAAATATGTGTAGTGTCCCTTTTCTGTTGCGATTAAATTTTACCAGTGAATTAAGTAATATAATTTATGCTAATATCTGCAATTTTTTCAAGAAAATCGGCGATTATCACTTAAAAACATTTTCTTATGAGTATTTTTATTATTATTATTATTAAATTTGAATGAATGTTTTTAGGTCAGCCAGCTGACAGAAAATTAAAATAATACTTAAGAAAATTTATAAATAATTTTATACTGAATTGTTATTTAAAAAAAGAAAAAAAGAAAAAAAATAAGAAAGAAGAGAAAAAAAACTTGGAATTTCCTTTTCCTATCATTAACGGTCATATATATATTAATAGACAAACATAAATTTTGCAGTACGCTATTAACGTATTAATTATGGGAGTAGAGGGTTGAAAATGGTATCATTCGAACGGTATACGTAGCCAGATGCGCAAAATACAAAAAATAATTTCTTACGATACCAAGGAGGTATTTAAAAATACTTTTATTTTTTATGCATTTTTCCATTTTATATACGTATTCCTTTATACTGAAAAATACTAAAGTAGAAAGTCGTTAAATCTGACAATTTCTGAAAACCCAAATAAAACCATAGACGCAGTAATGTAATTTATAGCATCACTATATTCTTTAGTACAGATTTTTTATTCAAAGAGAAAACAGCCATTAGATGATAGAAATTTGAGTAAATGAGTGGTAGATCGAAAATTTATAATGTTGAAGATATACGCAAGTTACAGAAGGATTTGATTTATGAGAGATCTATTTTTGTTTTCTATTATTATTATTATTATTATTATTATTATTATTTAGTGTGTGTGTGTGTAAGATTTACGTCTGTTCTAATTTGAAGACATATTTTTAGGCAAAAACATAACGTATTCCAATTAAATGAAATTAACTGCTTATTAAAATAAAAAGGATTTATTGTTGCGTACTTGGGGGTTCGTGAGTTGTCTGAGAATGAAAGGCCAAACTTACAAAAATTCAGTAATTTATTCACAGAAAGTTCCAGAAAAATACAGGTCAATAAACCAATTATCAGCTTCAATTCAAGCAGTAACCACAGCTTAAACAACAGCTGTCAATAGCAAATCCACAGTACAAACTGTATAACAATAACACTTGAAGCAAGTCTCTCTCAAAGAGGCTTAAGAGCAATGCAAGCACTAGCGAAGCTGGCTGAGATCTGAACTGAACTGACTGCCTTGGCGAGGAAGCGCTCCTTATATGCTGTTCCATGGAACCCAGATTTTTCGAGAAAACTCTAGAAAACTCTAGAAAGTGGTCAACCAATCAACTTACAGCTTCCATATTTGGTATATCCCATATAAGGATTTTCTCGCCAAGGTCGCCAAAAAAATCGCGAAGGTGGGAAAAAGTCGCCAAATTTGGCGCCAAATCCATTACCTGCATTACTGGGGCTTTTTAATGTGTTTTAAAGGGAAAATAAGGCTATTTCAATGCTAAAACGACTAGAAATGCACAAAATTAGCACTTTATCAACTTACTAAGCCTCTTTGAAAGAATTTATACAAAAATAAACACAATTATTTACAATTTCGTAACACTGCCCCCTCCCAAGGACTGCACGTCCCGGGCAGTGCAACCCTTGGTCAAGAGGCGAAACTAAACAAATTTACACAATCTAAAACACAAAAACTAAGTTGCATATAACGATAAAATAGAAATACAAATCAAGTGAGAAATATTTACAAAATTCACAAATATGTTCAAATATTTATATACAAATATTTACAAAATTCACAAATATGTACAAATATTTATATACAAATATTTACATTACGCATGCGCAAATTTTACCAGTATTTACATTTTTAATTTTTAATATTACCGTTACTTGTGGTACTTGGCTAGCCTATTATAGTGCACCACCTTCGGTTTTGATGAAGGTGTTTTAGTGATCCGCACCACTACATCATTCAGCCTTTTTAAGACTGTGTATGGTCCGTCCCAGTTGCACTGTAACTTGGGAGAGAGTCCTTTGCGTCGAACAGTATTCCACAACCAGACCTCCTCTCCTTCCTGAAACTCATGTTGCGTAGCCTTTAGATCGTACCTTGTCTTCATTTTCTCCGATGCAATGTGAATTCGCTCCCGAGCAAAGTTGTGAACGTCCTCAAATCGTGCCTGGAGATCTTGGATGTACTCCTCGGGCGATGAAGGCGCATCGGGTTGACAACCAAACAGGAGATCACAAGGGAGGCGAAGTTCACGTCCAAACAGCATCTGGGCTGGAGTATAGCCGGTGGTTTCATGGACAGCACTTCGATAAGCCAGCAGGAACAACGGCAACTTCAAGTTCCAATCTTGCTGGTTCCTTGATACTAGAAGGGAGATGTTATTCAGAATGGTACGATTGAACCTCTCGAAAATGCCGTCCGACTGGGGATGTAAGGGTGTTGTCCGGGTTTTGTCTATGCCGAGTAGTTCACACAGTCCTTTGAAAACATCAGAGGTAAAGTTCCTACCTTGGTCGGTATGAAGTTGTAGGGGCGTGCCGTACCTTGACACCCATTGCTGCACTAGGACTTCTGCGACTGTGCATGCCTCTTGATTGGGAATGGGATATGCCTCAGGCCACTTGGTGAAATAGTCCATCACGACGAGAATGTATTTATTTCCACTGGAGGTCCGTGGCAAAGGACCCAAGATGTCGATTGCAATCCGTTCAAATGGTGCTCCCACGTTATACCGTTGCAGTCTTCCTCGACTTCGTTTCTGCGGGACTTTACGTGCCGCACAAGCATCACAGGATTTACACCATTTCTCCACATCCTCCTTTGCCTTGCACCAGTAGAAGCGTTCCCGAACTTTCTGCAGAGTCTTCATTACCCCAAAATGGCCTCCGGTAGAGCTACTATGCAGTTGTTCTAAAACAGCTGGAATTTATGATCTTGGTAATAAAATCTGCCATCTGAAGCTTTTCCCATCATCAGATTCCCACTTTCTGTATAATACGCCGTTTCTGATATGAAGAGAGTCCCAAAGTGCCCAATAACTTTTCGTAATGGGACTGAATCTGGAAATGTCCTGCCAGGTAGGTCTGTTGCTGGTCGTCTCCTTCAGCTGTAATATTGGCTTTACGTCAGGATCTTCCAACTGGGCTTGTCTAAGTTTTTCGTCACTCCATGGATCGGGACCTTGATCTGATGGTGTTGAGACGGTGACTTGGCCAGCAACCGGATTTATCGGCAGGTATTTCTGTTCGGCTCTAGAGCAGTACTTGCAGCTTTCCGAGCAGGGCTTCCGTGACAAGGCATCTGCATTACCATGTAGAGTCCCTTTACGATGACGTATCTCAAAGTCATATTCCTGGAGGCGTTGTATCCACCTGGCAATCTGTCCTTCCGGGTTCTTGAACTGGAGCAACCACGTTAAAGATGCATGGCCAGTCCGGAGTAGGAATCTTCTGCCATAGAGGTAATGATGGAAATGTTCTATGGCTTTTACGATGGCGAGTAGCTCTTTCCTGGTGGTAGAGTAATTTCGCTCTGGTTTAGACAGGCATTTACTCTCCAATAGGCAATGACATGTTCTTGACCATCAATTTCCTGCGACAGAACAGCACCGACACTCTCATGGCTGGCATCTGTATCAAGTATGAACTGTTTGTCGGGCTGTGGATACGTCAAGACAGGCGATGATGTTAAGGCCTCTTTAAGTCGCTTGAACGCATTTTCACATTCATCTGTCCACAGGAACTTCTGCTTGGCTTCCGTCAGCTTGTGCAGTGGTCTGGCAATATTTGAGAAACCCTTGACAAACTTCCTGTAGTAAGTGCATAACCCCAGGAAACTTCGTAGTTGGTGTATATTTTCAGGGCGACTCCAGCTCTCGACTGCAGAGATCTTCTCAGGATCAGTTCTCACACCTTCGGCAGAGATGATATGACCGAGGTAGCTCACTTCACGACGGAACAAGTTACACTTGCCTGGATTCAATTTGAGGTTAGCCATTCTGAGTTTCTCCAGCACCTTTCGGATGTTTCGTAGATAGTCTTCAAAAGTGCGCCCCACAATGATAATGTCATCCAAATACACCAGACAGGCTTCATAGGAAAGTCCTTTTAACACTGTCTCCATCAGGCGTTCAAAGGTGGCAGGCGCATTACATAATCCGAATGGCATAACTTTAAATTGCCACAGTCCTTGTCCCGTGGTGAATGCAGTCTTCTCACGATCATCAGGATGTAATTCTACTTGCCAGTAACCGCTCTTCAGATCCAAAGTCGAGAACCATTTATTGCCAGAAAGTGTGTCTAATGTGTCGTCAATTCTGGGAAGAGGGTAACTGTCTTTCTTCGTGATGTCATTCAAACGACGATAATCCACACAAAATCTTGTTGAACCATCCTTTTTCCGCACCAGTACTATGGGAGAGGCCCAAGGACTCGTTGATGGCTCGATGACATCATTGTGCTGCATTTCACTTAGAAGTTCAGTGACCTCTTCCTGTTTAGCAAAAGGAAGTCTTCTTCGATGTTGTTTGATTGGAGGATGATTTCCTGTATCAATTCTGCGCTGGGTGATGGTCGTTCGCCCGACGTCTTCAGGTGTTCGAGAAAAAAGGTATTTAAATTCTTGGAGTAGCTTCTCCGCAGCACATCTCTGTTCCTTTCCTAACTCTGCATTCTTGAGTAGTTCCGTTGTTAATTGCTCAGAAGACTTGGATTCGGCTGATTGCATGGGGCGGTTTATGCATGTTACAGGAGTGCAGGCTGCTAACACCTCATCCTTCTTCACTGTTCGGACCTTATCGCTGATGTTTGCGACTCTCACAGGAATAGTACTCTTTGAGAGATCAACTAGAGATGAAGCTACCAGAACTCCTCTTGGGCTATTTTCTGTATTCGGGTATTCAATCAGTCCATAGCGGAAGTATTGCTTTGTAGGTGGTGTTCCTGAAACTATTGTCTCTGTGTGTGGAGGGATGGAAATTTCAGACTTGGCTGTTATCTGGCAAATTGTCTGAATGTCTTGATTTTCAGTGTTGAACACAGCGATGTCTTCCGAACTCGAATACAGTTCATTATTCTTGAAGTCCAATTGAAAATTAAATTTTCTCAGGAAATCAATTCCAATGATTAAAGGATCTCTTATATCAGCCACATATGCCATATGATGGTAACTGGCATTCCCAAAAGTGATGGTCAAGTTCATTTTTCCATATATTTTGATTTCGTCTCCGGTCACAGTCTGAAGTTTAACACAGGGCGGCGTCCAGATGATCTTCTCTTTTAGTTCTTGAGCCAGATCCGCTCTAATGATGGTCACGTTGGCTCCCGTGTCCAGAATCATCCGGCAGGCGGTGTTGTTAACTTGGCCATAGACGTGAAGTCCATTATCGCCGCCACTCATCGATGAAACATGAAATACTGTAAATTGGGGCTCTTTAATTTTAGGCAACCTCCGTCCCGCGAGATGGCCTCCTCTTAGTTTCCCTGCAGTGATGGTGAAGCCGGGTGATTTCCTATAGTTGGTCGTACAGGGCAGTTCCTCTTCACATGACCATCCCCTCCACAGCCCCAGCACTTTATCTTCCGGTCCTTTATTTCCTTTTTATTCTCCAGGCTGCGCAATCTCTTTAGGATCTCTTCGATACTTCTCTTCATTTCATTTTCACCAGCAGGGGTATCGTTTAATGAGACTGCTCTTATGGTATGGCGGTCTTTACGGGAGGCTAGTTGGGCTGCCTCTATCCTAAGTGCATAGCCTAAAGCTGATTCTACGTCTCTGATGTTGGAGAGTCTTAGCGCTTTTTGAATTTCTGGATCACGAACAGCATCGATAAAGTACTGAAGAGCTAAGTCATTCCGAGTGTCAGCATGACAGTCTGAGAATGCTAGATGTGACAATCTCTGAATGTCCGCTGCCAGCTCTTGCAAACTTTCGCCCGTTTTCTGGTAATGGTATTTTAGCTGGAGGCGTCTATAGTCCTTAGAACACTTCTCTCCGAAGCGTAGCTCCAGTGCTCTAGTCAGGGCCTCGAAGTCGTTCCTTTCTTCTTTAGAAACATTTCTCAGTATCTCGGCTGCATCTCCCCGTAATGCTGCTGCTAAGTGGACTGACTTGGCGGTAGAGTCCCAGCCGTTAGCTTCAGCTACGATGGAAAACTGGGTCTTATATACATGCCAGGAGGAACTGCCGTCGTAGGTGGAAAGCTTAATAAATTCCTGATTCTGGATTCTTCTCTCTTTCTTTTCAGTTTCCTGGGGCAGGGATTCTAACTTTTCTTCCACTTTTCTCTCCAGATCTTCTTCTATTCTCTTCAGTTTACCTTCTATCTCTGAAAACCTTCCTTTCAGCTCTTGATCAAAGTTTTCTTTAACTTTCTCCTCGAAACTCCGTTCTATTTTCGTAACACTCTCTTCAACCTTCATAACTTTCTCTTCTATCTTCATAGCTTTCTCTTCAACCTTCATAACATTTTCTTCTATCTTCATAGCTTTCTCTTCAACCTTCATAACATTTTCTTCTATCTTCATAGCTTTCTCTTCAACCTTCATAACATTTTCTTCTATCTTTATAGCTTTCTCTTCAAAACTTCCTTCTATTTTCAAAACTTTCTCTTCTATTCCATCTATTCTGCTTCCTATATCCGATAATTTACTGTCGATTGATTCTTTCACCGTTGAAAGCTCTCTCTTCATCTCATCTTGATTAGATTTAATTTCTTCCTGAACTTCACCCATAGTGTCTTTCATTTCCTTCATTTCTTCAGTCAAGCCGTCTTTCAATTCTTTCTGTCCGGCTTTCATTTCATTCATCTCGTGACTGAGGCTATCTTTCATCTCTCTTTGCGATGCTTCCATACTTTCTTTCATCTCTCTTTGTCCTTCTTTCATTCTTTCGATCAATCCGGTTTCCATCTTCTCCTGTCCTGTTTCCATTTTCTCTATCAATCCAGATCTTAACTCATTCATCTGAGCAGTGAGACCTTCCAGAATTTTTTTCATCTCTTGCTCCATAGCTCTCGTTATCACCATTCACAGACAAATCCCACTTCTGACACCAGAAATGTTGCGTACTTGGGGGTTCGTAAGTTGTCTGAGAATGAAAGGCCAAACGTACAAAAATTCAGTAATTTATTCACAGAAAGTTCCAGAAAAATACAGGTCAATAAACCAATTATCAGCTTCACTTCAAGCAGTAACCACAGCTTAAACAACAGCTGTCAATAGCAAATCCACAGTACAAACTGTATAACAATAACACTTGAAGCAAGTCTCTCTCAAAGAGGCTTAAGAGCAATGCAAGCACTAGCGAAGCTGGCTGAGATCTGAACTGAACTGACTGCCTTGGCGAGGAAGCGCTCCTTATATGCTGTTCCATGGAACCCAGATTTTTCGAGAAAACTCTAGAAAGTGGTCAACCAATCAACTTACAGCTTCCATATTTGGTATATCCCATATAAGGATTTTCTCGCCAAGGTCGCCAAAAAAATCGCCAAGGTGGGGAAAAGTCGCCAAATTTGGCGCCAAATCCGTTACCTGCATTACTGGGGCTTTTTAATGTGTTTTTAAGGGAAAATAAGGCTATTTCAACGCTAAAACGACTAGAAATGCACAAAATTAGCACTTTATCAACTTACTAAGCCTCTTTGAAAGAATTTATACAAAAATAAACACAATTATTTACAATTTCGTAACAACTATATCTTCTGCATATATAAGAAGCAAGTATAAAGTTTGGAAAAACTTTGATTTCCGGTTTTCAGTTAATTTACACGTTTTGAGATTTCCTTGCATTTCAGTTAACTGAAATTGACTACTTATTTTTAAAAAAAGTGGATTTATTATTCTATCCTCTACATATTTAAGAAGAAAGTACAAGATTAAGAAAAATTTTAGATTTTCGGTTTTTGATTAATTTAAACCTTTTGAGATTTCCTTGAATTTTAATTCATTAAAACCGACTATTTATTTTTAAAAAAGGGGATTTATTACTAGCTTCTCCATGTATAAGAATAAGTAGAAGATACGGAAAAAATTTCGTTTTCGACGAAGTTTCACGTTTTGAGATTTCCTTGCATTTGAATTAACTGAAATTGACTACTTATTTTTAAAAGTTTGAGTGCATATCAACAAATAATTGCCGCAACTGTGACGCAATTTAATCCCATTTCGGAGAAGGCAATAAGTTTACCTTGCCTTTCTTTGCAAAAATGTGGTCGAGTTTCGAGTACTGGGCGATACTAACATACATAATTAAAAAATTTACAAATGTTTTAAAATTTATCTCTTAATAGATACATTATTAAACCAACAACATTCAAATAAAAGTTATTTTAAATCAATTTAAATTTTAGCACTCATGATTTTCATTTACATATTTTTAATTAATTGACCATATACATCTTGAGAGATTAATTTTAAATTAAATACTTGCGCTAATGTTTACTGATTAAGACTAATATACTTAGCCTACAAGGTTAGAAATTTTTTCATGTGATATTCAACAAAGTTATTCAATAGAAACGAATAGTTTTATAAATAACATGAAACAATGATATCTTGAAATTAAAATTTGGAATTTAACACGCTCAAAAACAGAAGATCTTCTTCATCGGGGATCTTGTCCTTCATAAAGAGCAGCCAGATCGCAACATTTCGGAAAACTGTACTGTTATAACAAGCAAAATTACAGTACATGCTTCTATCTTGCGACGAAAACCAAATTTCCAAAAGGAAACAAATATGTTTAAACAATCCATTTACTCACACCAGCATCGAATCAAGAAAGAAAACTAACATTTATCTGCATATCTGTCAGACACACGTGTCAGTCACACACATTCTGGGCTTTCATAAACAAAACTAGCGAATGAAAATCAATGCTTTTGGGTATTTTGAACTTAGAAGCCGAGACTATAATATTTTAGAAATTAATGCCCCACGTTCGGATAGGGGAAATTAATTACATTAATTATTAGCCTTAACGTATATGAATGTGCTTCAACATTCATTTATTTTCATGCGATTTAAAAAAGTGGCCTGCAGTATGAAATAAAAATAAAAATAAAGAAACTCTGTATCTTTTTGGTATACTGTATAAAAATTAAAGCTAGATTACGGGCAACATATGGCAGCATAGATTCCAGGCAAATCCCGTAAGAAACATTTTGACCATAACATTTTGAAACATTTTGATACATTTCCCTGTAATTTTACGTTGTGACAAACATAAAACTTTGATTATATCAGTTGCTGTTTGTATGAGTGTTTAAATAATCAATAAAAAAAACGATTATATTTTCAGTGTCAAATATGAAGTGATTCTTGTATGACATCACTGAAAAGCTAATACTTGACATTTGAAGGGATTCGACCGTAAGAATTCAATTTGATGGCTTATTTTACCAAATTACGCAGATTAACTGCTTTTCTAAGCGGAAAAATGCCAGTATTCTAAAATTATACTTTCGTCACATCAATATACAGGCTTTAACCGTTTAGCTAGCAAAATGGCCGTTTCTCGTAAAATTATACAGTCAAATCCCGTGATTTTACATTTTTTTTTTTTTTTTTTTTACAGTGTAGGTTTTACAGGACAGAATATATTCAAGCACTACAACATTAAGTAAATCATATAAGTATCTATTTTATTTATAGGTAATATATTTTAGAAGGTGGGGGTGGGGTGGGGTGGGGAGAGGGCACTTATTGTTGGAAAAATGCATAGATATATATCACCGAATATTTTGCTATTGTAAAACTCTATATGATATATAATAAAGAAATAACATAAAAATATTTAAAAGAAATTCTAAATTTTACTATTCTCTAATTTTATTATCTTAATTTATCTGTTAAATCATGTTGAAACTACAAAATAAAAAGTAAAAATAAAATAAATAAATAAATTATTATGTATTTATATTTTGTTTAAATTACACAGGTCTACGCAAAAATTTTGGTTTGATAATTTTTGCTGATCATTATGTTCTATGGTCTGCTGAAATCGAAACTGAAGCTAGGCTATTCTGTATCACGAATAGATTTTTGTTAATACAAGGTGTCTACTGACGTAATATTTTTTTTTTTTTTTTTTTTTTTTTTTGCGTGTGTGACTCTTTCACCAATATAATTATAAGGTAATTGTTATACATTTTCATGATTAATCATAATTAATCACGGAAACACACGAGAAATTACCTAAAATGAAGAAATTTTTTCAGTAGAAGGTATTTTTTATATATTGATTAAAATCTATACTATGTGGTAAGAGAAAAACTGGCTTTATTTTCTGTCTCAGAAGAAAAAAAAAAACATGCATCAGCTAAATTTATCAGATCAAATTTCGAAAATTTATTTGTGTAGATTTGTAATATTTATAGTTTAAAAAAATAAAAAATAAAAATCCTTACCGACTTTTTTAATACAAAATGCACTTTCTTGTGAAGATTCATGCAATACATTAATATAATAAATTTACATTAGAGATATTACGTTCAGAAAAAAAATAAAAATAAAGCTCTTGTGCAGAGCATAAAAAAAGTCGAACTTACAAAAAAAGGGGGAAAAAATCGCAAGAAAGCGGTACGTAAGATTTAAAAAATAACTTTATTCAATTAGCCTCTTAACTTGCCAATAAAATTAGAATTTATGACAAGATACATTCGTAAACTGAACAAGAAGAGATCTTTTTTTTTTTTTTTCTTATACTTACGCTTATAAAATTTTGTTTATTAAATTATAGATAACAACACGATCTTCAAAGAAAGCAAAATTTATTGTGCCATGATTTTTTTTTTCCTCACTGATCATTTTTACGATAGGAAAAAAGAAATACGTTATATTGCAAAAAGTTATGTTATATTTACAAAAAGAAATACGTTATATTGCTACTGATTGAATATTTTATAAAACTGACATAAATATTTTTCAATTTTTAGTAGTCGATTTCACGTGAATTGTTACTAGAATAAAACGTTAGAGGTCAAGTATTAAATGCTTTCATTTACCTGAAATTCAAAAAAAAAAAAAAAAAAAAAAATGTGTAATATTAAAATATATAAAGAGGAACAAAATCTGTTTCTTTTAATGTAAATAATTTCTTTAATATTTGATGTATACACGGTTGTTAATGGCGACTTTTTTTTTTTATTTATTTATCGTACCATTATTTATATAACATAAAATTTATAACAAATTTATTCAGGCAAAGTGAAGATTTATCTGGAAAAATATATTATAAATATATATTATAATATATTCCAAAAATAAATTATAGTATATTTTTGGAAATAGCAGTGCGAAAAAATATTAAAAAAAAAAAAAAGTTGCTTGTGACGGCCTTGTATATATGAATTAATCGACATTGATTTCATTAACAAAATAAAAAATCGCGTTATTAGTTATATTAAAAAATATGCACCATTTATTGTTTCAGAAACTGTTTTCAAGGAAAGTCAACGATTTCCCCCTGATCCATTTCACGCTGCAGATATTTTCTTTCTAAGAAATGTTTATTTATCATTCTAAAATATTTATTGTATAGAATAAAAATGATTTATTCTTTAAACTAGGTTCTGATGTCATTCATATTTACCGACTTGTATTATATTAGGTAAATGCCAGATGCGGTTCTTTAAAAATTTATTCCAACAAAACGTTTAAATGCAATTCAGTGTTTGTGCTACATAATTTATTTAAACAATAAAGGACAACGAATTTAGAAATAAGACATGTTATCGCGTAAAATAAAAGAAAGTTAAAACCTTTGATATTGAAAGTGTTTAAGAAATAAAGTTACAGATGTATAAGTACTTATTTATGTTTATACTTATATAAATATACTATCAGGCTTTGCCCGCTTTGCTGGTCACTACATTTAAATAAATAAATAATAGTAATAATAATAAACAGAAAAAAAAAAGAAAGGAAAAAGAATCATCACTTTTATACCGATTTACAAATAGAAATGAAAAATAAAATACATTGAAATTGCTCAAAAACTTCGCTTAGGTTCCTCTTTACCTTCCGCAGAGACTTCCCCACCGCATATCTCATGTCGTTGTCTCTGGTGCCTGCGACAACGCTTTACACGTGAACTTCAATTGATGACAGTATTGAAACGAAGATTATCGAAGTAAACTTTTATATTTAAATAGCAGTTATACAGTCAGTAACATAAGTATCCGAACGCTAGCAAAAATTCCTATATAAAAAGAGTAGAGTTAATACTGTTTTGTTAAATAAATCCTTGTCGAATCATGTTCTTAGACTGACTAAGAACATGATACGACAAAGATTTATTTAACGAAACAGTATTAACTCTATTAAAACCCGAATAAACTACTACGTCAGAAACGCCAAAGAAAAATATTTGATCTCCTGTTATTATAAAGTCTCCTGTTATTATAAGTATTAACTCTACTTTTTATATATATATATATATAGGAATATTTGCTAGTGTTCGGATACTTTTGTTACCGACTGTACATAAACAACACTTTACGTACTATACATAGTATTTATTGTCACGTTATTTACTACATATATATATTTATTTAACTTATCCTGTCGACCATAATATGATTACAATTTTACGCCAATATGTCCGGTAATACAATATTCTGTGAGCAGCATTTCAGCCAGATTTTAGGCAACTAAAATTTTTGCGGTTATATATATTTTCCATGAAACATATTTTATTTTTATTTATTTATTTAAATATTAATTTGAATTAATCAAATATTTGGACCCGACTGCGTCCAAGTGCAGTCATATGTAGCAGTTCGTTTATAGCATGTTAAATTAGCGTTGTGGTTGATTTATAAAATAAATAAATAAATAAAACTCGTGGTACACAATTGTGTTATATCTCTTCCTTGGTGGCTTTGGAATTTTTCTCCCCATATTGGCGATTATTATTATTATTATTATTATTTATTATTATTATTATTTATTATTGTTATTATTATTATTATTATTATGTATACTTACCTGTATAAAAAGGGGTGAATTTTTTCAGTACCTATTCTTCTAATACTTTTATTGGTTGCACCTTTTCGTTAATTTATAAAAATCCTTCATATTCCGTTTATATTTTTAGGTGTAAGACAGTGCTTGTTGAAATAAATTTTCTAATTCTAAAAAGGATTTTTTTTCCCATGAAATTATCTCTTTAGGTAAAAAAGATCATTTATGTAACTATTATTTCTGTTTCAATATTTTTTTCTGCAATATTTTATAATTTATTTATATTCTTGATGCAGTACTAAGCTTAAAATGGCTGTTGCCTAATTAAAGTTCTTGATGAAAAACGTTCAGTGAACTTCAGCGCCAAAATTTAAAATGTCACCCAAGACGATTTATAAATAAAACTGATAAAATTAGAAAAGATTTGTGATCATAGAGCTTACAATAAAGAAAGAAACGCTATGCAGTCGAATGTTACATCATAGGGAGTTTCATTAATTTATTTATTTACTTATTTAACTAAATATAAAAAGTTATAGTTTTAAAAATAAGAATTCTTTTTAGAACAAAATTTATTAGTATCATGAACAATATCAGCACTTTATCAATATTTATAAAATTTTTAATGTGATAATAACATCAATTATTTTAAATGCATAATTTATTAATATTTTATAAATTTTTATTGTTCAAGTTTAATTAAATGTATTTATTTTTACGTCAAAAAAAAAAAAAAAAAATGTACTCGTAATTATTTTTGCCAACAGTTAAATTATATTTAAAATTATAATGTCTAATTTAAATCTATGAGGTTATTAATAAGAACAAGGGACTTGGCGTTGGAATATTAAAACCCGAATAAACTACTACGTCAGAAACGCCAAAGAAAAATATTTGAGATGCATACAGCTGTTTCGGTAGCTTTAAGAGTACCGTCATCAGTGCAAAGAGAATTCTGAAACTTGAGAAGTGCTCGTATATATAGGAGAGGGACCGAATTTAGTTCAACCAATAGGATTACGGGAAAGATGGGTAGAGTGGCCAATAGGAATTTAGGAATGTTAGCTGTGTAAACAGTAGAAAAATTAAGAAAATATGGACTGAATGTAAAATTTCCAACAATCAGACAAATAGGGGACAGCGAAATCACAATTTACAAGGTTTTTAAAATTTTTATAAATATGAAAAGCTTCAAAGAAATCGAGTTCATGAATGGATTTAGGTCTGCAAATTATTTTAGCTGAATTAAATTTAAAATTATGATTTTCCTCCCAGCAATGTTTAGAAATAGCCGATTTATTGGTTTCTTGTTTGCGGACGTAATTCATATGTTCTTTTAGACAAAATTTAAGACTGCGTTTAGTTTGAACAATATATGATAAACCACATTGACAGGAAATACTATAAATGCCCCAAGAATTATGCATATCAATGGGATCTTTTAGCTGAGAAAAGGTGAGTTTATTGGAAGGCGAAAATATTATTTAAAAATCATATTGTTTGAGAATTTTAGCTATGTTTTGACTGGATTTAGGAAAATAGGATAATTTTAAAAAATCCATTTACAGTGCGAGAGAAGAGAGTATCAAGAAATGGAAGGGAGCCATTATTTTCTATTTCATATGTGAACTGGATATTACTGTCAAATGAATTTAAAGTTTCTAAGACATGGTCACGTTACGTTGACGACACCTTCACGCTTATCGACATATCTCGTCACAATATTGACCATGTCTTAGAAACTTTAAATTCAATTGGCAGTAATATCCTGTTGACATATGAAATAGAAAATAATGGCCCCCTTCCATTTCTTGATACCCTCGTCTCTCGCTGTGTAAATGGATTTTCAACCACCGCTTATCGTAAAAATTTTGCAGTCTCCCTTCCTCCCCGCCTAACCAAAAAATGGCTGCTTTCTATACTTTTGTAAACCGTGCACTTAATATTTGTTAAAATCCTATTTTATTAAAATCTGAAGTTAAATACCTGAAAGTCACTGCTATTGACAGAGGTTATGACCCTTCCATTATAGACAAAGCTATCCAAAAGTTACAACTCCCTCGTATTTCGTCTACTATATCAGTCTCTTCTAATATCAGTATTGTCTTACCCTATTTTCCTAAATCCAGTCAAAACATAGCTAAAATTCTCAAACAATATGGCTTTCAAATAATATTTTCGCCTTCCAATAAAGTCCTTTTTTCTTAGTTAAAAGATCCCATTGATGTGCACAATTCTTGGGGCATTTATAGTATTTCCTGACAGCGTGGTTTATCATATATTGGCCAAACTAAACGCAGTCTTAAATTTCGTCTAAAAGAACATATGAATTACGTCCGCAAACAAGAAACCAATAAATCGGCTATTTCTAAACATTGCTGGGAGGAAAATCATAATTTTAAATTTAATTCAGCTAAAATAACTTGCAGACCTAAATCCATTCATGAACTCGATTTCTTTGAAGCTTTTCATCTTTATAAAATTTTTAAAAAACTTGTAAATAGTGATTTCGCTGTTCCTTTTTTGTGTGATTTTGGGAAATTTTACATTCAGTCCACATTTTCTTAATTTTTCTACTGTTTACACAGCTAACATTCCTAAATTCCTATTGGCCAATTCCCGTAATCCTATTGGTTGAACTAAATTCGGTCCCTCTCCTATATATACGAGCACTTCTCCAGATTCATAATCCCTTTTGCACTGAAGACGGTATGCTTAAAGCTACCGAAACAGCTCCATGCATCTCAAATATTTTTCTTTGGCGTTTCTGACATAGTAGTTTATTCGGGCTATGAGATTATTATTTTCATATTTTAATTAATTAAAAACAAACTAATGGAAAATTCGAAAATCGGGCTTCGAGGTGCACAAGGTTCCCTCAGGTGGCACCTTTGTGTCAAATCATGTGATTATCCGAGCTACCGTCTTTGCGCTACTCTTTCCACACACAGACACACACATAAACATTGCCTTTTATATACAAAAGATTAAGATATTTACAAGTTCGAATTTGGAAACACGCTTCGCAACATTCAAAATATTGTACGCTCATATTATTATATTGTCACCCCTATTTTAAAACAATACTTTTTTTACGCAATAATTTACCATTAATATACTCATAAAAAAAAAAAAAAAAAAAAAAAATCTTTTTGGCAGTAGTGGTGTCAATATAATAAAGTACGAGTAAAATTTTTGGTACACTGCAAGACTTGTAGAAATCTATATATTTAAAAGAGTACCTTCCACGCATTCACTGACTCATCAACGCACAGCAAAATCTACTGGAGCCACTGACTCGAAACTGGGTCAGATTATAGAACATATAGTGAAAGCACCCCTAAAAATCGATTTTGCGAAATTCGCTCTCCAAGGGGAAGTGGGGGCAAAACGTGATTTCACAAAAACCTTCATATCTTAAAAAAAAAAAAAAAAAAAAAAAAAACAGATATATCCGTACAATTTTTGCTTTAAAATATAGCTAACACAAATATCTAAAAACCAATTTCTGGAATTATAGAAATTCAGTCCCCAATGGGGTAAAGAGGGCAAAACGTATTTCACATGCGCAAAACGTGGTTTCACATAATCCTATATATCTAAAAAAAAATGCTCCAATATATAGCTAATACAAAAACCTAAAAACCAATTTCAGTAATT
Source organism: Salticus scenicus (assembly GCA_963930645.1). Taxonomy (NCBI): domain Eukaryota; kingdom Metazoa; phylum Arthropoda; class Arachnida; order Araneae; family Salticidae; genus Salticus; species Salticus scenicus. Next base: position 332,795,444 of record OZ005650.1, on the reverse strand, counting down.
TTAGAAATTCAGCACCCAAGAATGGTGCGAGGGGCAAAACGTGGTTTGAAATAATCCTTTATATCGCAAACAGAAAAAAAGATATATGTCAGATTTTTGCTTCAAAATATAGCTCCCACAAATACCTAAAAACTAATTTCTTTAACTTTAGAAATTTGTCCCAGGTGGGGTGGGGGAGAAGGGGCTATGAGGCAAAAAAAAAAAAAAAAAAAAAGGTAAATCCAGTTAGACAGTTCAAAATTGGTACAGATAGGTTGAGGATATTTTCGAAAGTGTAAAGTTATTAGGAATGGTGGGAAAGGGGGGAGGAGCGGAGGGGTAAAAAGTAAAATAAAAATAGAGATATAGATCGATCAAAATTGGTATATAGAGGTTTTTTATACCTACAAATCGATTGTGGATATTTTGGAATTTGTAAAATTATTAGGATAGAATGGAAGGAGGAGGGGCGAAGGGGTAAAAATATAGAAATAAGAGTTAGAGCGTTGAAAATTAGTATTACTGAGTTTTTAGGCCCGATAAGTCGAATGCGGATATTTTCAAAAGTGTAGAATTATTACGAGGGGTGGAAGCAGGGACAAAATAAAGAAATTCAGATAGAATGTTGGAAATTAGTATTATTAAGTGTAAAAGCCCGAGAAAACGATTGCAGATATTTTTGAAAGTGTACAATAATTAGGAGGAGCGGGAATGGTGGGCGAAGAAACAAGAGCACCGTGCGCGCGTGTATATGCAGTCAGTGGAGGACTGGACCAATTATTCCACCGATGAGAGAAGAATTTATATATATATATATATATTTCCTTACGATAATATACTGATTCATTAATATACTGATTCATACATGTTCCTTATTTCTTTATTTATTTCTCTTGCTTCGTTTGTTATTGGTAATGAGTCACCTTATATTATAAATAGTTCTGTTCCCTTAAATAACATAATATAAAATTATGATGAATGTTTGCTCATAGGCTTTCATATCAATAAAGCATTATTACACATCCTTTCTATAAATACGTTTTCTACACAAGAAATTTAAATAAAAGAATATCTACAATCGCAAAAATAAAATATTGTGCACTCAATGGAAATTATGCTATAAAAAAATTAAGATATAAACATAGGAAGTTTGTGATTAGATATTAGCATATACTTATTAATTAACTAACACACGCCCGTTTCAGTGAATAAACTTTACTAAATTTGTATGGCGAAATAAATACAAATAAATAAATAAATAAATTTATTTATTTAAGTAAATAAAGAAAATGAGAAATCTCACTGATGTGATCTTTTCTCATGGCTCCTCAACTAGTGTTCAAACATGAGGAATGCTTAAAAAGAAAAAGAAAAAAAAATGCTAGTCCTAAGAAATCATAGTATTTTTTAAGACCTTTTCTTATATCCGCTCTGACTGCCACCGGCGTTTGCCCGAATGTGTCCCATCTTTTTGCTTATATCTCAGCAATCAGACCACCTAAAGACTTCGGGTTTTCACTAAAATATTAGTCATGTCTGACACTGCAATTTAACACAATAATAATAATAATAATAATAATAACATAATTGATTAGTTTCCTTTTAATTAATAAAAATATGAAAATAATAAGCTAATAATAGCAAAAAATTAGCCATTTAAATTTTATCCATAATTTAATTGTTGCCAAAAATATTTACGAGTTCATGTATTTTTTTTTTCCAACAGGAAAATAAATACATTTATCTAAACGTGATCAATACAAAATTATAAAAAAATAAATTATGCATTTCACAAAAATTGACGTCATTATCACTTTATTTATTTATTTATTTATTTATTTATTTATTTATTTTACACATTAATAAAATGCTAATATAGCTTAAGATGCTAAAATTTTGCGTTGAAGTACACTGAATATTTTTCGCCAAAAGGTTTAATTTAGTAACAACGATTTTAATCTAGGTAGTGCATCAAAAATATAAAAATTATAAAATATTACAAAAATGAAAAAATAAAAAATAACACTTATTTTAAAAAAATAAAATGCCCTTTTCTTAATGCACTAAAAAGAACAAAAAAATTTTTCCAGCTCAGTACAACCGATCTGAATACTTGCATTTTACTACTATTCCAATAAAATTGCTCCTCAAACGAAGAAAAGGGTGTCTTAAACCATTTTATACCAAAATTTCGTGAAATTTTTGAATTATTATGGATTTATGAAAATATGAGCTGAAATTAGCCAGATTGGAAATGTTGGTAAAAAAAATGGTTTGAGCCGCCCTTTTCTTCGTTTGTGGAGCAATTTTCTTGGAATAGTAGTAAAATGCAAGTATTCAGATCGGAGGTACTGAGATGAAAAAGTTATTTTGTTCTTTTTAGTGCGTAAAGAAAAAGGCATTTTTTTTTTTTTTTTTAATAAGTGTTATTGTCTATAAAGGTTGCAATCAAAGTAATAAGATAATAATATGCGTCGCAAATTATATGAAACAAATTAATTTCAACTATTACACATAAATATTTCTTTGTGAAGCATATCGTAAATGAATCTAGTGTGATTAGTAAGCGTTCTCGGAGAAAATAGGATTGAAATAAATAAAATAAAATAAGGGTTGAAAATAAAATGAAAAAGAAATATCGAATTAAGAATAAAATAATAAGCATAGGTTACTATTTTTACATAAGGAGTTAACTGATGACTAAGCAAATAATTTCATAATGAGTACAGTCGGTAACAAAAGTGTCCGCACACTAGCAAAAATTCCTATGTAAAAAAAGTACACTTCATACGGTTTTGTTAAATAAATCCTTATCGAATCATGTTCTTTCACTGACTAAGAACAGGATTCAACAAGGATTTATTTACAAAACCGTATGAAGTGTACTTTTTTTTATATAGGAATTTTTGCCAGTGTTCGGACACTTTTGTTACCGACTGTACAATTATATATAATTCGCATGTTATTCAAGAACACAGAATGCGAACATTTTATATTTGTGTCTTTATATCTCTGTACCTCTATATCTCTATAGTTTATATTAGAGCGACCGGAAAGTAATGCATACAATAAATCCAAACGGATAATTTTTTAACAAGTTTTTATTTCTAATCAATTATGTAGTCACCCTCGTTATCAACAACCTTTAGGAATGTACAGTCGGTAACAGAAGTGTCCGAACACTAGCAAAAATTCCTATGTAAAAAAAAGTACACTTCATACGGTTTTGTTAAATAAATCCTTATCGAATCATGTTCTTACACTGAAAAAGAACAGGATTCGACAAGGATTTATTTAACAAAACCGTATGAAGTGTACTTTTTTTACATAGGAATTTTTACTAGTGTTCGGACACTTTTGTTACCGACTGTACTATTGGAAACAATACATTTTTTGTTACATTCAAGTGCAAGAAAATGACTTCCGTTTTCTCAACTTTTAACTGATTTACTCAGCGTCTGATGGATGAAGACAGTAATGGAGTATCCACGGTAAGTATTCTGACTGTAATATTAGCTTATATCTTTTAATATATTAGTTCTGAATATATACAGTCGGCAACAAAATTATTCGAGCACTACCAATAATTCCTATTAAAAAAAAAGTTCACTTAATACTGTTTTGTTAAATAAATCCTTATCGAATGATGTTCTTAGTCAGTCTAAGGACATGATTCGACAAGGATTTATTTAATAAAACAGTATTCAGTGTACTTTTTTTATTTAGGAATTATTGCTAGCGCTCCAATAATTTTGCTGCCATTTGTAGTGTGAAAATTTTCAACGCTGGATCGATTAAAATTATTCTATTTTTGAGTAAAATAATTGGATATTGCACTTTGGACATCATCCAAATATTCAAATTTTTTGCCACTTAGAAAATATTGTAACGGTCAAAATGAATGGAAATCCGATGGCACAATATCAGGCGAGTATGGTAGGTGTGGCAAGACCTCCAACCCTGATTCATTATTAATTTTTTTTTTCAGTGTTCGTCTTTCGCTGTGCGGTCTTGCATTATTATTCTGCAGAATAACTCCTTTCCTGCTGACAATCGTTAGGCACATTTCAATTAAAGATTGATTTATTCGATGCAGTTGTTTACCGTAATGATCTGCATTCGCACTTTGCCCAGATTTGCATTTCAAAATGAACTACCCCGCGAATATTCCACCAAACACACAAAAAATGTTGTTTGCGGTGCAAACCTGGCTTAGCTGTACTTTGTGGCGAGACATTCGAAGAGATAACTAATTTTGCATTTTGAATTATCATAAATTAGCACATTTTTAATTTCCAGTTATCAAGTGATCAGAAAACGCTTCTGTACTGTGCTGCTGCCGCAATAAGTTCGATGTGCTTGATCAGTTAACTTAATTGCCTTCGGACAGATTATGCAACATCCAACCAATTGCTCTGCTTTCTTTACCAATTTACTTCAAATATTCTTAGATGGTAGATCAAGGTTGTTTAAGAATGTTTGACAGTTTCTCGATCGTTTGGCACCCGCTTCCACTTCCGCCCTTAACATGCCGTTGTCTAAAATTGTTCGTCTTCCTGATCAGCACAAATCAGAAAGATCCAAATTACCAAATTTGAACTTAAAAAAACAACATTAGCTTTAAGAAAGGTTTGATGTATTGCAATTAATATCGCAAATGATTTTCGCAGCAACTATTGCGTTACTACCCTTTCGAAACTCAAATAGTATACCCTGCCGGATATGTTCGTATTCCTTTATTTGCTTGTCCATTTCACTTCAAATTGCAAAATAAATAAATAAATAAAATAAACAAAAACTATTTTATTTACGAGACAAACTTTAGTTAAAATACATTTAAAAACAAAATGTACATTTAAAAACATTTTAAATTTAGACGTTTCGAAACCCGTCCAGGTTTCCTCATCAGTATCACTACAACATAATTCGCAAGCATTACATGAATGCACAAGGAATTTATAGAAGTACAAAATATTGAGGAGCCAGTGCGCATGCTTCACACATTATATAATATGTACATTTTGTATTGAAGCATGCGCACTGGCTCCTCAATATTCTGTACTTCTATAAATTCCTTGTGTATTCATGTAATGATTGCAAATTATGTTGTAGTGATACTGATGAGGAAACCTGAACGGGTTTCGAAACGTCTAAATTTTAAATGTTTTAAAATGTGTATTTTGTTTTTAAATGTATTTTAACTAAAGTTTTTCTCGTAAATAAAATAGTTTTTGTTTTTAATATATATATAATTGAGACGGTTTGATGTTTGTGTACGTTAAAAATATAATAAACTTTAATAATTTATGAGTAAACTTTTTAACCTTGAAATGCCTTTGGCAGCAGTTCAAAAACATAAAGAGCTGATAAATGAAAATCGAATATCAACATGCGCAAAAACAAAACTACTTTCCACTCATCCTAATATTACTCTTTTGATAATCTTCCTAAACATTACCTTGACAGGAATCATTTATGTTTTATATGTTTTATATGTTATTTTCTATGAAATATTTACTGCTTTCTATTTAACAATATATTATATACGTTACTTTTCTTTACTTATGAATATCTAATCATATACAGTAGGTGTATTCACTTAATTTTACTGGAAGATCTTGATTAAAAAAAAAAAAAATGAAAGTGATTATATTTTACTTTACCTAGAATATATTCATGACATTATAGTATTTTTATTTCTAAAAACAATAAATATTCATAAGTGATTAAATAGTTACGTTTATGTCATCTTTTCTGACTTCTTTCATTCAAATTTAACGAGATAATTATGCCTGAAAGACAAGCCTACAGTCTGTGTCATTATATAAATTGTTAATTTAGGTAATGCATATGTTTGATATATGAAATGACTACTTTCTACATTTTACTAGCATGACATAATTCATAACATGAGGGTGAACTTACAATAGCCTGTAGTTAGGAAAATGACATTACAGAGTACTATAAATTGAAATATATTCACGTTGATGCGTAAAATGTGACGTATGGATTTTGGCATTACAGTAAGTTTAATTTTATAATTTGTTAATTCATGATGAAAGTTACTATCTTAATTACATGTATTAATTCGCACGCTCATAGATTTAAATAAGGCCGAGTATTAAGTCAATATGTTAGTAAGACTGATACTTAATTTTGAAATTAATGCTGATTTTCTTTTTTCTAATAAGGAATATTTTTAAAATGCACTCTTTAAAACATTACATAAAAAGCTTTTAACAAGAAATAAATAGAAACTAAACAAAAACTTTAGGATATACTAAAATAATATTTTAAATAATAATAATAATAACTAGGGGGCTCTGCCCCCTGCTCGCTCCGCTCACCAACCCCCGAGGAAGGCTTTCCCTCACCCCGACTTGCTTCGCTCATTAACCCCTGCTGGATTTTGCCCGACTATTCGCAACTTTGCCTTTCATTGAATTGGAATATTAATAATACATAACACAAGAGAAAAGTTGAACAATATTATAGAAATCCACCATATATGGTATTACATTGAAATACACAATATTTAATATTATATCGTTTAAAATATGTGAAAAATCTGTCTTAACGTTCAACAGTTTAATAACAATTTGCCATTATTTTGAGAGAAAACATATGTTAAACAGCTAGACACACAAAATAAACAACGATAGCACTAACTGTTTAGAACAGAGAGAAATTCTTATCTAAACGATTTAGCGCTACAGCTTTGGTATACGATCCACTAGTTAAATTTTTGTCACTGTTGGACGATGAATTTTTCGGGTATTATTGCTTGATTAAAGAAATTATGAACTTACTTTTTCTAATGCCTATATTTATTACTATTGAATTTTTTTTAGTTAATTTAGGGCAATATGTAACACTCTGCATTTATTTCTAATGTACAACAAGGTTTAAAATGGTGCTTACAACAGTAAACATGTAACTTTTTAAAGTGCATTTTTCCTAGAATATGATTTAGTCAGATCTATTGAAATTAAATATCTTATGTGATTATTTTAAACATTTCATTAGTAGTAGTACGACAGGACAATTTATTTCAGATAGCGATTTTGTATTGTCGCCATGAATGTGCCAAGATGCCCGTCAATATCTGATTTTACCATTTCTTAAACTATATTAAATACTAAGTTAAATCGGGGGGGGGGGGATCACACTTTTCGAAACCTACTAATAAGCGAAAAATTCATCCTTGATTATATTGTAAAAACGAATTGCCGATTTGGAGTATTCAACATAGACCATCACCATTCATAAATTGGATGGCTTTTGAATGTTTGTTGACAATATTTTCTGAATAAATATTCATGATGGCTCCTGAATACTTCTTGGCGATATATTCTGAATAATTATTATTGTTGGCGATATCTACTGGTATATATTGAACATGACATCTTAATAGTTGTTGGCGATATCTCCTGAACTTGTGTTAATGATTGGCTTCTAAATATTTGTTTGCTACAACTTCTGGATGTGTACTGGTTACACCTTAATTTTTTTATATATATATTATATAATATTGAATTTAGAAAATAAAAAATGCGTGTGGAGAATGAAACATAATGATATTGGATAATATAATTTAATTTAATTTATCGAGACATCAAAGGTACAGGAAAAACTACTTTAACCATTTTCTTTCTAATAGTACAGATAATATTTTACCTGGAGATATTTTGTATATTTAGTTCAAATAAAAAATGTTCTTCTTTTTTTCTCTCTTGAATTAAGTTATAAAATATTTAAAATAAAATTGAAAAATAATGTGCTAAAGTAATGGAACAGTTTAACCTCTTGGCGAAATTTTAAATTTGGCACCGAAGTAGCTTAGACTTTTCTCGCAAAAATCTTGACATGCATAACTGAGATAGATAATTTAAGTCATCGTCAAAATAAATGAAAAATTTAAAATCTGGCAGTGAGGTCCTGTATTAGGCGTAACTAAAATATTTTAGCAATGCAGTTACTTCATTCCATTACATGGAAAAATAGACAAAAAAAAAGTCCTGTTGTATTAAATTAAATTCTGTTTTCTGCAAAGTTTTACATCAATGCTTAAAACACAAAAATAGGTTGTGAATTTTATTATTATTATTATTATTATTATTGCACTGTTTTATAATTTTTCTCGGTACTTACGTATTAACGCCACCGCAGCAAAAGTTGCGCTAATGCGCCAATAAAGAGCAATCTTGTTGTTCGCACACAAGAGACATAGGGGGACAGCGAGACATGTTTTGGAATCTTATTTATCAGAGTGAACATCTATAGTATCTCCCCACAACTGAATTTGCGATTTATATTTGGCGATTATGACTAAATCATAAATCTGAAAATCATAAATGATAAAATCATAAGCTAAATCGTAAATCATAAGCTAAATCATATAATCATAAATCCAAAATAAGCAGCCTGCAGGCTGCCATATTATATCTCAAAGAGTCCAGAACGACATCGTTATCGTTCAAAATGGCGCCAAAGAAAAATCGCCAAATTCAGTTGTGGGGAGATACTCTAGTTGTACATAGCTGTGGTGGCGTTAATACGTAAGTACCTTTTTCTCTGTATTTAAGGCATGGCTAGAGTTAAAATGGCTATTGTGGTTGCGTAAATGAATTCCTTGGCGAAAAACGTAAGAGTTTCTTCATTTCTAATTTTTAGCTAAATTGGTCATAGTAAAGATCCATCATTTTAAATATATTTTGAGTGAAAAAACGGAACAACTATAGTATTTCCCCTTAGCTAGATTTGGCGATTTTTCGTTGGCGATTATGGCTAAATCATAAATCTAAAAATCATAAATCATATAGCATAAATGATAAAATCGTAAGCTAAATTATAAATCATAAATCCAAAATAAATAGCATGTAGGCTGCCATATTATATCGCAAACAATCCAGAACGACATCGTTATCGTTCAAATCGGCGCCAAAGAAAAATCGCCAAATTCAGCTGAGGGGAAATACTATTATGGTGTTCTATCTATCCTCCCTGGTGCATTTTATGAGATGGCGCTGCAAGCGCACGAAAAGCACTACAACTTTTCTCTCTGTAAAAAAGTTTTGTTTTGGATTCTGCCATGTTCGAACGAGAGAAGTGTGTTCGCTTGTAGATAGTTCCTCGTTATGTTAATAAATAGTTTATTTTTCTACATTGGAGTCATTAATTCAAAATACGCCGACACGCCATTACATAACTGAGTGTTAAGCAACACACTTCAGTGGTGACCCGGATAAACTGTTCTTATTTTTGGATTATAAGTGTTTTCGTTTCTGTTTTCAACATGAATGAAACAGCTGCAGTGAAAATCCCTGCATTCATCCCTACGGACCCGGCCCTGTGGTTCACGATGGTAGAATCAACATTTCAACTAGCGGTGCCGAAACCAATAACGGATTCTAGAACAAAATATAACTATTGTGTTGCGAATTTACCTCCAGAAATTGCAATGACTGTGCGTGACGTAATAATTTCACCTGATAATTCCGATCCATTCAAAAACTTAAAGGACGAAATAATTCAACGTTGTGGTGAAACAAAATCGCAGGAAATTCGCCGATTATTAGCTGGTGAACAACTAGGGGATAGAAAACCGTCAGAACTACTTCGCGTCATGCAGAGAAGAGCTGAAAACCATAAGGTATCCGACACTCTTTTGCTCGAACTATTCTTGCAACAACTGCCTTCAAATGCGCAATTTATTTTAGCATCAGTGCAAGACCTTACACCCATTAAAGCTGCCGAAATAGCTGATAAAATTTTGGATGTATCTCCACCACAGGTAGGTGCTGTTAGTACAACTAATTCTTCGAGTGCTGATTCCGAACTTTTAAAAGAATTAAAACTTTTAAGAGAAGAAGTGGCTTCATTGCGACGTTCCAGAAGTCATTCTCGTTCACTATCTCGATCTAATTTTCGGCACAAAAGCCCAAAAGTTAATAAAGAATTTTGCTGGTATCATCAGAAATTTAGCTCTAAAGCTAAAAAGTGCGTACCTCCCTGTACTTTTTCCGCGGGAAAAGACTACGGCAAGGAGTAGCGGCGACATACGCCTCGCCTTCCACTTCTCGTCGCCTTTTTGTACGAGATAAAAGAAGCAATCTAAAATTTTTAGTGGACACAGGAAGTGACTGTTCATTAATTCCAGCATCAAAAATAGACAAAATGTCTATTCCAATTCAAAAATTTGTTGCAGCTAATGGTACTTTAATTAATGTATATAAACGTAAATTATTATCTATTGATCTTGGTCTAAGAAAACAGTTTGTTTACCCTTTTTATGTTTGTAATGTTTCAACCCCTATTTTAGGTGCTGATTTTTTACATTACTTTAATTTAAAGCCAGATCTTAGAAAACGTTCTTTATTTGATAATGTCACAAGCTTAAATTCTCATTGTGTTGTACATAATTCTGATATATATTCAGTGAAATCTATCATAAGTAATGATATTTTTTCTAATCTTTCAAGTGAATTTCCTAACATCAGTAAATCTCCTAGCCCAAACCAAATTGTGAAACATTCTGTTATGCATCATATCGAAACTTTTGGCCCACCGGTATACGCTAAACCACGTCGTCTGGCCCCCGACCGTTTAAAAATTGCAAAAATGGAATTTCAGCATATGTTGGATTTGGGACACATGCGTCCATCCAACAGCAATTATGCTTCACCTTTGCATATGGTTCCAAAGAAAAACAGCGATGACTGGCGACCTGTTGGAGATTACAGAGCACTAAATGCTCACACTAAAAAGGATAACTATCCCATCCCCAACATTGCTGATTTTACTAGTGAACTTCACGGAACCACAATTTTTTCACGTATTGATTTAGTTAAAGCTTTTCATCAAATTCCGATTGCTCCCGAGGATGTTCACAAAACTGCCATATGTACACCTTTCGGACTCTTCGAGAGCACTCGGATGCAGTTTGGTTTGTGCAATGCTTCCAGCACATTTCAGAGATTTATTGATGAAGTTACAAGAAATTTAAAAGGTGTTTATCCATTTATAGACGATATTTTAATTGCATCCAAATCCCTCGAAGAACATATTGAACATCTCAGAGCACTATTTTCCAGACTTGATCATTACGGCCTTACAATTAAGCCCTCAAAATGCATATTTGGTGTTCCCATTTTGGAATTTTTAGGTTTTACAGTGTCAAAAGATGGTCTTTCACCAACTTCTGACCGTGTTGAAGCCATTTTAAAATTTCCAAGACCTACAACTATTACTCAACTTCGTAGATATTTAGGTATATTTAATTTTTACAGACGATTCATTCCCAGAGCTGCTGATATTTTAGCACCCCTCGTTAAATTCCTCGAAGGGCACAAAAATAAAAGGAAACATCCGCGTTCCAATGCCAAAATTTCAATGGAGCAATTAGAATGGAACGACGAAGCAAATTTTGCATTTACGAAATCAAAAGAAGCAATTTCTCATGCAACGCTTCTAAAACATCCTATTCCTGGTGCCCAATTAAGCTTATGGGTAGATGCATCAAACGTCGCTGTTGGTGGCTCTGTCATGCAAATGTCTGATAATCAATGGGAACCTATAGCATTTTATTCTGGCAAATTAAGTAAGTCTCAAAAGAATTGGTCGACATATGACCGTGAACTTTACGCCATATATTCCTCTATAAAGAAATTTCGTCACTTACTAGAAGGTAGAAACTTTTTCATTTACACTGATCAGAAACCCTTAATATACGCTTTCAAACAAAATCCTGAAAAGTGCAGTCCTCGACAGCTACGTCATCTCGATTATATATCCCAATTTTCTACCGATATCCGATATATGAAAGGTTCTGAAAATCATGTAGCCGATGCATTATCTCGCATAGAGATCAATCAAATTTCCCCAACTGTACTTGATTTTAAAGAATTTGCTTCTGCACAATCAACTGATCAAGAACTTCAAAAACTTTTGCAATCCAATACCACATCCTTACAATTAGAAAAACACTATTTTCCCCTTGAGGATATTGACCTATATTGCGACACATCTCAAAAACATCCCCGTCCATTCGTTCCACAAAGTTTGCGAAAATTAGTTTTTGAAAATTTGCATTTCCTTTCACATCCAGGTATGTCAGCCTCCATAAATTTAATTGCTAAAAGATTCGTATGGCCTGGCATGCATAAAGATATCAAATCTATGGTTCGCAGTTGTGTTAATTGCCAAAGAGCCAAAATAACAAAGCACACCAAGTCACCAGTTGGAACATTTGCCCTACCGGATGCCCGTTTTGCCCATATTCATTTAGATTTCATTGGCCCTCTTCCCCCATCAGATGGAAATCAGTATTGTTTAACAATCATTGACAGATTTACCAGATGGCCCGAGGTAATTCCGACCCCTGATATGACTGCGGAAACAACCGCTCGTGCCTTATTGCATGGTTGGATCTCTAGATTCGGATGCCCAGTCACTATCACCACAGATCAAGGTCGTAATTTTGAATCTACTCTGTTTCGAGAACTTATGCATATCTTAGGCTGTAAGCGCATTCGGACTTCGGCATACCATCCCCAGTCAAATGGAATTTTAGAACGCTATCATAGACATTTAAAAGATGCTCTTAAGGCACATAATCACACTAAATGGACTGAAACCCTTCCAATTGTTTTACTAGGTTTGCGCTCAGCTCTTAAAAATGACATTAATGCAACACCTGCACAATTAGTATATGGTACCACTTTACGATTACCCTCTGATCTTATTACTGATAAAAAACAAATTGACCAAACGATTGATCCCAATTATGTTTCCAACTTGGTACAAACAATGCAGACACTTAATCCAACTGCTACTTCCTTACATAGCAGTCCTAGTGTTTTCGTAAATCCTGCATTGTCGAATTATACACATGTATTTTTAAGATCAGACAAAGTAACTCGTCCATTAACACCGCCGTATACTGGACCTCACCTTGTCATAAACAGAGATAATAAAAATTTTGTCATTGATATAAATGGTAAAAACACAACAGTTTCTATAGATCGCGTGAAACCCGCCTATAGATGGTCAGATACTGTTGTGACAAATAATTCTGTTCCTAACCAAGAACCATCTGAGCCAACGCCTGTCAACAAATCATTCGAAATACCACCAGAGCCGACTCCTGTCAACAAAACACGTAATACACGCTCTGGACGTAAAGTCACTTTCCCAAAACATTTGGTGACTGAATATGTAATATAGTTTTGTATATATTATCTTACACTTTTTAATATTATATATTGTTCATTGTATTTCTATTTTGCATTACTTACTATGTTACTATTACATATTATACTGTATCAAGCATTTATTGTATTGAACTTTTGCATTTTATCGTTCACCTTGTTCACTGGGGGGATACTCTATGGTGTTCTATCTATCCTCCCTGGTGCATTTTATGAGATGGCGCTGCAAGCGCACGAAAAGCACTACAACTTTTCTCTCTGTAAAAAAGTTTTGTTTTGGATTCTGCCATGTTCGAACGAGAGAAGTGTGTTCGCTTGTAGATAGTTCCTCGTTATGTTAATAAATAGTTTATTTTTCTACATTGGAGTCATTAATTCAAAATACGCCGACACGCCATTACATAACTGAGTGTTAAGCAACACACTTCACTATAGTTGTGCCTTCATACCAATCGTTGTTTAACATAATTATTATATTCATTACTAAATCTTTTTCGCCTAACGTTTAAATAAAAACTAATAATATAAACTAAACTAATTGTATAAACTTAACTAATAATATAAAATAAAATAAAAATATAAACCAATTTTCATTTCATTTTTATTAAATTTTTACTTAATGTTTTTAAAATATCGGTTATTTTCATGTTTTGCTATTCTAAATAATTTTTTTCTTCTCTCGAGCATCTCGAAGATGCTAATATTTCAATTTTCTTATTTACACCATTGATCACATTTTAATTTTCCTGAGAAAAGTGACGTCAGAGACACAGAAAAGAACGTCATAAGAGAAACTTTTCCCTCCGGTGGCAAATAGAGTACCTTCATAAACTCGACGTTTTTCTTAATAACTTCGTTAATTAAAATGATAGAAATTTCTAAGCAGCTGAAATGCCTTCCTTGAAGCAGTCGGAATACACTGATACCTCTCATGATGCAGGTCACTTTGCCCTCCTCGAGGAGATGCTGTCGCAGACAAAAAAAATTGACGCCCGGGACAGTTACTTTTTTTTAATATATAGAGATAATAATAAACTTATTGCAGAATTATATGTGATACTTAAAGAAATATTTATTAAAAATAACGATTAGGTATAACAACCCGCATAATTTTCAAACAGATCATTTGTATAACAATAACAAAATTTGTAAAATATTTTTTTATGTGTCAGATATATTCTGAAAATAATATGTTATATTTAGATTTATTATGCAAAACTTCTTATTGAAATCGCAAATGGTATACTCCAACATGATGGTCATTCTATCGTAAGTAACATAATATTTACTTTCTTATAATATTTAGCTTTACTTTCTTATAATATTACTAATTAGGTTTCAACCGCCTAGAAGTTTTTATTTCCAAATGAATCTATATCCAAATTTTCTGCTAGCACATTATACCGGCATCTCATATTAGCCAAACGAATAACAGTGGCGAAATGCCATGATGAGTAGTCAGAAATTAAAACAAAAATTATTTAAAATTTAATTGTGACTTTTATTAAAATAACGGCATTTAACGAATGAAATGTAATTTAAAATTTTATTAAAAAATAAATTAATTAATTAATTAAAAAAAAAAAACTTCATAGAAAATGAATTAAAATTGTCGCTTTTTTTTTTTTTTTTTTTTTTTTTTTTTTTTTTGTCGTGAGATCTGAATAATGCAAATTTATTATTTTTTGTTTTCATGAAAATTTAAATTGTTTCGTATAGATTTACATGATATTTTAAAAAATAATTACAATTTCTTTTATATTATGACAAATCTATTTATATATACGTAGAACAAATGATACTTTCATTTTGATCTTTTTTCTTTCTTTTATATTTCTGAACGTACTATGAAAAGAAGATATCGTTATCATGATAAAAATCCGATTTTGAGATTTTGGTGTTTCTAAATGTTTTGAGGTGCCTTCGGTTCATTTTTGCTATTTTTACGGCGATGTGTGTATTTTTCTAACATATTACACAAATGAACAGCGAAATAGAAAGCAGGAATGTTCTTCAACATTATCGGCCAGAAAAAATATCTACGTTCTGGCTATGTTAACGCGAAAATTGAAAAAGACACATGTCTGTGGAATCACACTTTTCTTTTTGCACTGCTTTGGATGGCCCCAATGTGTAATCTGAATTCAGAAATGCTTGTATTTGCTTCCTATCAAGTAAGAGATTTTTACAGAGAAGGATGAAGATCAGAAAAATTCGAACAGAGGCAACAAATTCAGTGCTATTCATGTATAAAATACATTAATCCATTACTTACACATTATTTTTTAAATATGTATCTCGTTACATCTAAACTCCATTTAGAAGTTTTTTTTTTTCTTTTTTGTGCACGTCTTTAGATACTTGAGGACATGGAGGGAGATTTTTTCTGTATGCAGCATTTAACAATAATCTGCTAATATGTGAACCTTCCTTCATCTGTGACGTCTGCTTTCCATTTATTTGATCTCTTGATGAAATAGTTCTTTTTCTTTATTCACATCAATTAAATTTTCCGGGAAATAACCTAGATAGGTGCAGAAAAAGTGAAACTTTAAGATCATTTCTGATCAAAGATCGCATTTTGTGTGAAAATGGCACGTGATAGAAATTTTTGAATGATATTTCTTTAATTAGTATCCAAAACTACAAACAAAAAACACACCACCTTGTAGAAAAAGATTTCATAGCAGATCTGTGTTATATTGAAAAACTTGCTGTAAATTTAATGTCATAAAAATAATAATAAAAAATTACTTCTTTTATTTTCCCCTTTATAAAATAGATAGGACGTGGTTAGAGAACCGGCAGCCGAGCAAGTATTATAGACCCCGCAGTTTTCTGTGCTTGCGTATTAGAACTTCCGTGTCTGGCATACTTGGTTTACAGCTGAAATGTCGGATGATACAGAGAATGAATATTTTTTTGAATGATTCTTATTCCTAACAGATAAATACATAAAAATAAAGAATAAATAGCCTCAGTTAAGCATATAAGTCTGATATGTATTTTAACAATAAACAAACAAGCAGACCAGTAAATAGCGCCAGCAGCTTTTTTTCAGCCCATCAACTTTGTAATCAATCCAGCTGGTTCGAAATAATTTGAAACCAAAGATTTTCTAAAACTTAATATTTAGAAAAACCATGCATAGTTGAAAAATGAAATTTCTTATACTATACTAATTAAATTATAATTTAGAATAATTTTTTAAATAATATAGTTTTTAAAAATCCTAATATAATAATAGAAACTACTTTGGAGAAATAATGCAAAGTTGAAAAATTTAAATTCTTGTACTATACTTATTGAATTCTATATATATATATATATATATATATATATATATATATACATATATATTTTTTAATATATTTAGTTTTTAAAAATTTAAATATAATATATTAGAATAATCATTGGCGAGATCATGCAAAGCTGAAAAAACAACTTTTTTCTACTATACTGATTAAATAATGTTTTTAAAAATATATTTAGTTTTTAAATATCAAAACAAAATAAAATATTAGAATAATCTTTCGAGAAATCCTGTAAAGTTAAAAATTAAATTTCTTGTGTTATATTGATTAAATTAAAGTTTTTAAAAAATATATTAGTTCCTAAAAAATCCAAATACAATAATAAATTTGTATAATCTATGAAGAAAGCGTGCAAAGTTGAAAAATGATTTATTTATTTTTATTTATTTATTTATTTATTGTTTGTTTGTTTTGCTATACTAAATAATATATATATATATATATATATATATATATTTAGTTATTAAACATCAAAATATAATAATATACTGAAATAATCAGTCAAGAAATTATGCAAATTTTGAAAATTAATCTTCTTCTACTATATTTATTAAATTAAAGATTTAAAAATATATTTAGTTTTTAAAAATCCAAATATAATAACAAACTCTAATGATCTTTGGAGAAACCACGAAAAGTTGAAAAATAAAAATGTTTTGTACTATACTGATTAAATTAAAATTTTTTTTAATATATTTAATTTTTAAAAATAAGAATATAATAATATATTATGTACAGAAATCACGCAAAGTTCAGAAATTAAATTTCTTTTTCTATACTGAATAATTTAAAAATTTTAAAAATTTATTTAGTGCTTAAAATCCAAATACAATAGAATAATATGTTAAAAATGTGATGATTTTTGTGTGATGTAAAATCTCCCCTCACTCCCCCCCCATCTCTATTCTATACACGTATATTTTCATTCATATGTATTATCATTTTTCTTACATTTTTATTTTTAATTTGAATTGTGGAGTAATATAAGATCTTATAAATATCTGTAGCAATTTGAGAAGTTTATTTAGCTTATTAAGCACAATTATATTAACCTATTTAACGAAAGATAACATAGCAGATAAAGCAAAAAATTTAAGAGAAAATAAAACTGAATAATGAAACAAATATTTAACGAGAAAAATCAAAAGAGAATGATAAAATGTAAAACGTGGTCAATACAAATAAATACGAATTAAAGTGGCAATATGAATTATCAAAAGCACGCATTGATAAGAATCGGTCACTTTACCGGCAGATGATTACTAAATCACCCGGCAGTCATACTGTGCAAGTGTCAGAACTGCCGGGAATATAGTAGAGACCCGGCTGCCGGTTCTCTAACCATTATGAAATAGATAAGACTTTTCTATATTTAAGAATATAAATTTTCCTTAATCTAACGTAATTATATTCTTGTGCAAAAACTATAAACAACATTTTGTATGATTGCTTTCTGTACGGCTCATCTGCAATAATCGCTAACAAAAATACATTTGTATGTAAAACAAACAGTTCTTCTAATGTTACTACTACAACTAATAATAATAATAATTAAATAACGTTAATAATAACGATAATAAACTGTTTGAATTAAATTCTATATTTTTGTAGATTTAAAGATGTTGATATAAACTTTGTTAGTATGTAACACTGGATATTTATTCAGTATTTACAGAGAAAATATCAGTGAAAAAATGCATTGGAGAAATGGTTGAAAAGTAACGAATAAAAACATTATTGCATAACCTGAAAAAAAAAAAAAAAAAAAAAAAAAGAAGAAGAAGAAGACTTGGAACTGCAATTTGCTATAAGGGCAACAAATACACTTATGACTTCTATAGTCGTGGTATTATTTACACCTGTAACAATTGTTGCCACTTTTTTGCAATTTAGGCTGTTTATATACAAAATTTTACTTATTATTTACAGATTAACTTTATTTTATACTACAACACTTTGTTTAGACGTAAAGGATTTAATTTTAAAGCAGAATGGATTTTAATAAGAATATTGTTCTAGCTATTTCCTTGCAGAAAAAGTCTTAAATATAATTACAGAATTTTATTTCCATTCCAAATTTTTAATAATTCATTTTAGTTATTTTACACATAAACTGTACATTAGAAGAGAAAAATGTAAGTGAAATAAAATGACGAGGAATCCAATAAAGCCGTTTCATAAACTCATTAAGAGAATTTCATTTGATTTTACGTTTAAAAGGCTTAAACGTAATTTTAAATTCTTGTTAGCTGTCTAATTAAAACTTCCGACATATTTCGCATTGGATCATTTAAAAACGCTCTGCATGATAATTTATATACTTTACGAGTATTAAAAAATTCTTTAAATATTTCGTGCGAGATTAAATGAGATTTGCTTTTAATTTACGCATAACACTGTTAAATTATATAACAAATCATTTTAACTGAAATATGTAGAAATAAACTAAGTTAATATTTTACAATTAAAATTACAAATATTTACAAATATTTCTCTATTAGGTTTTTGCTCTATTAGTTTTTTTTTTCTCTATTATTATGCCGGGTGATTAAAACTAATGAAACAAGGTATTTAACAGCGTTCAATTTATATAGTTTTTTTTTTTTTTTTTTTTTTTTTTTTTGCGTTAAATAAAAATATTGAGTGTGTAAGTTGAGAAAATTTATCTAGAATCAGCGAAAATTTTTTAAATCTATTTCTCACCAAAAACACTTTTATTCGAAATTGCTAGTTTGAAATAAGAGAAGGTTTAACGCTCCATCGTTAAGCAACTTAAACTATATACTCAAATATGTATATATATATATATTTGAATAATCAAAAAAGTCTTCATCCTATTCATTCTAATAGTCTTCATTCCCAAATACTCTTCTAACAAATCTGCTAATTTATGTGTAGTACAAATGCTATTTTTACTTTGATCTACTTTATTTCTTTTTAGTTTCCGAATATACTATACAAGGAAGGTATTATAATCATGAGAAAAATTTGACTTTGAGATATTTGTGGTTTCTACACGTTTTGAGATACCTTGAATTCATTTTTGCTATTTTTACGACGATGTGTGCAAGTGCGTGTGTATATGTGTGTGTGTGTGTGTATGGGTGATATATTACACAAATGAACAGCGAAATGGAAATCGGGAATGTTCCTTATCATATTCGGCCAGAAACTATTAAACATTTTGGCGATGTTAACAAAAATATTGGAAAAGACGCATGTCTACGAGATCATACTTTTATTTTGTCACTGCTTTGAATGCCCATAATGTGTAATCTGAATACATAAATGCTTGTATTTTCTTCTTATCACGTAAGGGATTTTTACAAAGAAGGATGAAGATCAGAAAAATTCAAAGAGGGGCAACAAATTCAGAACTATTCATGTTTAAAATGCATTAAACGATTACTTACACGTTATATTTTAAATATGTATCTTTACATCAAAACTCCGATTAGATTTTTTTTCTGCGCGGTTTTAGATCCTTGAGGACATGAGGGTAGTAATTCTGTATGCAGCATTCAACAATAATCTACTAACATGTGAACGCTCCATCGGCATCGGTAGTGAAGCCCCCATTCGATTTATTTGATCTCTTGATGAAATAGCTCTCATTTTTCTTTATTCACTTCTTTAAGCTCATTTCTGTCCAAAGATTGCATTTTGGGTAAAAACTGTGCGTGATAGAAATTTTTTAATATTTTTTCCTTAATTAGCATCAAAAACTACATACAAAAAACACATTGTCTTGAAGAAAAAAAAATTCATTTCAAATTTGCATTATATTTCAATAAAAAATTAAAATCTGAACATTGAAAAACTTGCTGTAAATTTAATATCATAAAAATAATATGCTCATGTTAATGAAAATTGCAACACCATGAAAGAAATGTCAAAAAATAATGAAATTTATTCCTCATATTACTGATAGTGTTACAAATAAACGATCAAAAGTACAAGCAAAAAAATTAAAAAGAACGTCTGAAATCAGTACTTTGTGTGTCCGCCACGCTGAGCGATGAGAGCCTGTACACGCCGCAGCATTGAATCATACAGGTTCTGAATGCAATCCTGGGGAATGGCATTTCAAATGGCTTCGACTTGACGCCAAAGTTCAATCTTACTGAGCGCCCCACCAATTGTACGAGCGAGTCGCCGACCAATAAAATCTAAGACATGCTCGATGGGTGACATATCCGGAGAATAAGCAGGCTATGGAAGAAATGAAACCTGTTGTGCATTGAAGAAGACTTGTGCATTCTGAGAAACGTGGGCACGGGCATTATTTTTCTCAAATAGAGCACCCGGAATGCGTCGAAGAATGGGAAGGACCACTGGCTCCAATTTTTTTCTTACCCAGGTAGCACATAACGTTGTTATAACGTTGTTTTAACTAACTTTCCACTGTTCAGACTTATTTGCAACGCTATAACAACGTTATGTGCTACCTGGGTATGTAGCGATCACTGTTGAGGTTCCTCGTACTGTGTACTAGATAAGATCGACAATTATACCCAATAGCTCCCCACACCATGACGCTAGGTGTTTGTGCAGTATGACGCTGAATAACACACTATGGGTGCAGACGTTCCCCCTGTAACGTCTGACGCGTACTCTTCCATCATTGTACTCCAGATTGTAGCGAGTTTGAACGGAGAAAACAATTTATTACCACCAGGCAAGCCACGTGCTGTGTTGCTGAACCCATTGAAGTCGGAGGCGTCTCTGATTCAGTGAGAGGGGAATCCTGCGTAGACGAATCCTTGCTCGCACTTCATGCTGCAACACACGGCGACGAACCGTAGAGCTAGACAACAAAACACCTGTAGTCGTACCCAACGTTGTGCTAACACACGAGAGGACGCTGTACGGTCCATCACAGCCATGCGGATGAGGTACCTGTTGTCTCGTGCCATTGTCCTATTGTGTGCCCCCTGCCTGGTTTTGGGCTTGTTTGATTCTCCTCTATCCGTTTCTTCCAAACACGTATTACTGTTGTGGTATTACACTACATGAGGGCTGCGATTTCTCAATACGAAAATCCACCCTCTCGCATACCAAAGATGCGGCCTCGTACGAACTTCGTTAGTTGTTGGTGTGGCACCCTTCGCTTTTGACGAATCATACTGACCACCAATGAAATGTTTACCGCAGTCAAATGACGATAAACAGATTTCAACGCGCCTTTTCAGTCTTTTATATACCTGGAACAAGCTACTGCTAAGGAGTCGGTTCTCGTTCCACGCATTCGTAATCGCTTTGTAATTCTAATCATTTGCATGCCTTACCTCACTTAAAATTTCCTGTAAGTTTGGTTCAATTTGCTTAATCCCTACATGGTGCTGCAATTTTCACAAATATGAGTGTAATTTAAAAAAAAAAGGTATTTCTTCTTTTCTCCTTTATAAAATCGCTAAGACTTTTCTATATTTAAGATTATACGGGGTAATTTTTCTTAATCTAACGTTATTATATTGTCACGTAGATTAGACTTAGATATCTGTTTCTGCAGAAACATAAGATTCTTCTAGAAAATTCTTCACTAAAAAAATTAGAAGAAGTTTACTAAAAGATTCTTCACTAAATTATACTAGAAACTTTAGAAACTCGTCTTTTACAGCGGCAGTTAGCTCAGGATCCAGAATTTTTGTAAGCTTTTACCGAATGAGTCGCTTTCTGGATCTGTGTACCTTAGCCTTTTTTTCTTCCTTGTCAGTCAGCGAAATGATCGAATCATTTGCCATTGTTGTCAGGCAGCCTTTCTTCATACCTTTGGTATTACCTGAGTTCCTCGACAACAATTCGTTATCCAAACTTTGCAGCAACCATTCTTGACAGAAATATTGAGGCTAGTATAAGTAAATCTCTTTCCCACCTGAGAATTTCACTTCCAATGATCATAGCTGCATCTGCTTCTGGAATTAATATACTCCGCGCACATATCTGCTGGACTGAATGTGGTTTGATAGCATAATCTATTGCAGTAATCTATGCACAATCTATTGCAGTAGTCTGATTCATTCGATGTGGTATTGTCTGAAAGAATTTCTGCAAGGTGAAGTTTTTCGTTTCCGTAATCAATGATGGCGTCTGTGGCATGGAAAATGTTCCATCCAAGTATCATTGGTCGTATCATGGTTGCTACAACTTGGTAACACCAGGAATTCAAATGGTTTCACAGTTCCACCTAAATTTACTTTTAACAGACAATTTCCTGAGGTGGCTATTGGTTTTCCACATGCAGTTCTCAATATTGGTCCATTCTCAGAGAATATGGGTGCATTTAATTGCCTGCGTAATTTTTCAGAGATGACGGAATAATCTGAACCAGAATCAACAAAAGCCTCTGCACGTTATCCATTTACTGTAACATAGGCGGTGTTCTTTTACAACTTTGTATACGTAAGAGGATTTTTACAGTTGCGGCCTTACCTCCTTCACAGGTCACCTGAATTAGTTTTCCTCGTCAGGTCGGCGTGGAGAGCGACTGGAGCGGTGTACAGGTCACTGCGATTGTCGGTAATTGAAGGAACGGCGAGGATCTGGTGAACCATTTTTATCACTGTTAGACCTGGTATGTACGTAGTTGTCGTCAATACTGTTTAGGGATTCGTTGTGTATGTCTCGTAGAAATCTGGATATCCTAGAATTTCTTGCGTCTGCAAATATCTGTCGTCTTTCTTTACAGTACATAAGCACATGTCCTAGACGTCCGAAATGGTAGCAGATTGGTACATTACTGGAAGTTATCCATAGGTCTGTCTTACGTCGGGGAGTGGTGTTATTTCTGTATCCACGTCTTTGCTGAGGCCTAACTGTGACTGATTGCCGAGATGGAAAGTTGCGTCTTTGTTCCATGAGAAGAGCTAATGCTTCCAAGACTTCTTTTTGGACAATCGAGGCAATGTCCAGTTCAGATTCAGGTTCGTTTTCTTGAGAGATTCTTTCATCGGGCAAAACTTTTTGAAGCTCAACTCACAATACTGCGTATCAGTGACCTCATGTCATCGATGTCCCTTTCAGGCGACATAGTATAAACGTTAGATAGGCTTTGGAGTCTTGGTCGGTTGTCCCTCGTTCGTGGTAGACCCTCAGTCTGACGACAACGTTTTGTAAGAGCTTCTACTGTCTGATAATCTTGCGTCAACAGGATTTTATACAGGTCCACCGCAATATGCTTCATGAGATGAGCCACTTTTTCTTCCTCTTTAATGTAAGGGTTGACTTTTCGACACAGAGAGAGTATGTCTTGGATGTAGGACACTGATGCCAATCCAACTTTCTGTACACAAGTAAGCTGTTGCCTCTCAGCTTGTCTTTGTACGTCATCTGTCCTGCAGAATGTGTTTGTAGTGCGTCCTGGAATACAGTCCAACTAGTGAACGTATCTTTGTTGTTATCAAAGCACTGCCTAGCTGTTCCGGCAAGTTAGATGATTACGTTTACTAGGCACATTTGTTCATCCCAGTGGTTGTAGGCAACAATATGTTGAAAGTTCTTCAACCCTTTACTAACATCTTGTTCGTGAACTTCTTTCTGGATTGAAAATACTTTCGAACTCAGGAGGAAGTCCTTAAAGTCGCTTACTTTTGCGTAGTTCTTCCGTTATGGATTTTACTTATCGGTACCTGGCGCCTGCACCAAACTGTCACGTATATATACCTTAGATAATTGTTTGTGCAGAAACACTAAGAGCGAAATAAAACAGAGTTCTTAAAGTTCAACTCGAGACTTTATTTTTCAACTCAACTGAATTTTACATCAGCTTATATACAGGTGATGAACCTTCTAGAACAGAGTACTCTAGAATTCGAAAAGTCTAGAAATTACCTAACATTAACTGAACAATTACCATAAGCATAATTAACTTAATGAATAAATAAGCAATAAACAATTAAGAATTAAACAAAAACCATTTTTAAACACTTGCTCTTGAGTGGGATCGAACTCACGACCTTTAGATTCGTAGTCCGGCGCTTTGCCTCACAGTCACGGCGTTCACGAAACGACTTTCGTTATAATATTCTTGTGCTAAAAAACCAAAGAACTTTTTGTATGCTTGCTTTCTCTATCTCTGATCTGCAATAAGGAAAGCACTGGTGACGTCACGCACAAACAAATTCAGGGCAAAACTTTAGAATTTTCACCAATACAGGTTGTTCTTTTGCCACTCGTGAGTGATAATGATTGATTGACGGAGTCTTTGCTTGTAAACATGCCCTTTCCTTATAGTCGCTAACAGAAAAAGATTTGTGAGTAAAATAATAATTCTTCTAAATTTACTACTAGAACTATTGATAATAATATTTAAATAACGTAAGTAATAACAATAATAAAATGATTTTACTTTAATTAAATATTTTTGTAGATTTAAAGTAGTTGATACAATATATGGTAGTATGTAACATCAGATATTTATTCAGCATTTACTGATAGAGTATCAGTGAAACAATGCGTTGGAGAAATGGGTGAAAAGTAACGAATAAAAACATTGTATATAAAAAGCATAAGTTGAAAAAAAAAATAAGACTTGGAACTGCAAGTTACTAAAAGTGCAATAACAACTGTACTTATGTCTTTTTTGGTCGTGATGTTATTTACACCTTTAACAGTTTTTGCAATTTATGCTGTTTACATACAAAATTTTGCTTATTATTTACAGATAAAGTTTATTTTGTACTATAACCCTTTGTCTAAACGTAAAAGATTTAATTTTAAAGTAGAATGAATTTAAAAAGAATATTATTTTAGTTAATTTGTTGCAGGAAAAGTCTTCATTTTAAATTAAGAATTTTCATTTCAGTTCCAAATTGTAAATAGTGCATTTTAGTTATTCCACACATAAACGGTACATTAGAAGAGAAAAATGTAAGTGAAATAAAATGACGAAGAATCCAATAAAGCAGTTGCAGAAACTCGTTAAGAGAATTTTATTTCATTTTACGTTTAAAAGGCTTAAACGTAATTTTAAATTATCGATAGCTGTCTAATTAAAACTTCCAACACATTTCGCATTGAATCATTTAAAAACGCTCTGCATGATATTTTATATACTTTACGAGTATTAAAAAATTCTGTAAATGTTTCGTGCGAGATTAAATGAGATTTGCTTTTAATTTTACGTATAAAATTGTTGAATTATATAACAAATCATTTTAATTAAAGTATGTAGAATTTTACTAAGTTTATATTTTACATGTAAAATTACAAATATTTACTAATATTTCTCTATTAGTTTAATTTATGTATCTATTATTATGCTGGGTGGTTAAAAACTAATGGAACAAAGTATGTAACAACGTTCAATTTATTTATTTATTTATTTTAATAAACGAAAATAGATTGTGAGCATATAATTTAAGAAAATTTATCTAGAATCTGCGAAAATCTAATTCTCACCAAAGTCGCTTTTATTCCAAATTGCTAGTTTGAAATAAGAGAAAGTTTACTCTGTGTTGAGCAACTGAAATCTGAATCACATATTCGTGTACATAAGATTTTGTCCAGCAGTTTCGGTCTTCTCTTGTCAGTCCTGCCATTTTGAATCCCATGGAAATTTCTGCCCCATAATTTTGGTCCAGCTGTTTTCGTCCAACCGTATTGTTGCCGTTTTATATACTTTACGAGTATTAAAAAATTCTGTAAATGTTTCGTGCGAGATTAAATGAGATTTGCTTTTAATTTTACGTATAAAATTGTTGAATTATATAACAAATCATTTTAATTAAAGTATGTAGAATTTTACTAAGTTTATATTTTACATGTAAAATTACAAATATTTACTAATATTTCTCTATTAGTTTAATTTATGTATCTATTATTATGCTGGGTGGTTAAAAACTAATGGAACAAAGTATGTAACAACGTTCAATTTATTTATTTATTTATTTTAATAAACGAAAATAGATTGTGAGCATATAATTTAAGAAAATTTATCTAGAATCTGCGAAAATCTAATTCTCACCAAAGTCGCTTTTATTCCAAATTGCTAGTTTGAAATAAGAGAAAGTTTACTCTGTGTTGAGCAACTGAAATCTGAATCACATATTCGTGTACATAAGATTTTGTCCAGCAGTTTCGGTCTTCTCTTGTCAGTCCTGCCATTTTGAATCCCATGGAAATTTCTGCCCCATAATTTTGGTCCAGCTGTTTTCGTCCAACCGTATTGTTGCCGTCGAATATTGTGTCCTTGTGACTTTTCAATAGTTCTAGTTTCTCTTATTACTTTTAGCTCATTGATCCACCTTCACCGGACTTCAAATTGACTTTGCTGCTATTCACGTTATTAAAAGACTTAACTGTTGACTGTGAAAGGAAAAATATTTAAAAACTGCCTATTGGAAAAGATTAATAAAAATCTCTGTTAATGCTTTACTATTTAAAAGCGGAAAGCTTCGGATAAAATTTTTAACATATTTTAAATAAAATTTAATTTTACGCGTTTTTATATGTTTTTAATATAATTAGGAAACTATAAATGTCGAACTTAATGACATACCTGAAAATAACACCGAACAAACAATTGAAATAAACAATCAACCTAGAAGGCGTTCAAGATCTGGCATAGGCGTATCCCCGATCATCAAATTTAAATGGCGAAACACGATTCAATACACTAACAGCAAAGATGGGCAGAAATTAAAAGCATAACCAATCTCGTTGAGAAAAATAATTAGATAAAAACTGCAAAATATCATCATTAAAAGACCATAACACATGGACGCTAGTGGATCCACCACAAGGAAAGAAAGTTACTGGTTTGAAATGGACCTTTAAAACAAAATATGGTAACAAGGGGAAAATACAACATTTAAAGCACGACTGGTAGCTCAGGGATTTCTCCAAAAATTTGGAGGATTACAATACGATATTTGTACCGGTGCTATCCTATACAACAATCCGTAGTTTCCTAAACTCTGTGGCACACCATAAATGAAACGTAAGACAAATTGACATAAAAACGACATTTCTACACGGTGACTTAGATGAAGAGCTATATATATGAAGTTTTATTAGTCCAAGGGAACAAAATAAAATCTGTAGGTTAAACAAATCAATCTGTGGACTTAAACAAACCGCTAGAGCTTGGTATTTAAAAATAGGGAGTTCCTTAAAAACTCTAAATTATGTCGAAAGTAAAGCGGATTCATGCCTCCATCCAAACAATACTTCGTACATTATTTCGTTTATCATCGTCTATGTAGACATTGTTTTAATTGCCGAAAAGGACAGGCAAATTAACGAAATAATATAGAAGATAACTAAAGAATTCGAAGTTAAGGATTTAGGAGAGGTTAGTTTCAATTTAGACAGGAAAATAACTAAAAATGATTGAGGGAATTTCGAAAGAAATTAAAAATTGAAAATTGAAGAGTTACTTCGAAAACTAAATTTAGAAACCTCTAAACCAACATATATTTATACACCAATGGAAACAAATTACTTAAAATTTTACGAAAATGACAATCTATTGGATAACAACACTAACAACACAGACAAACAATAGGAAGTTTCTTATTTTTGGCCACCAGCCGTTGTCCCAATATATTAGCAGCCGTAAACATACTAAATAGGAGAAACGAATGTCCAAGAAAAAAGGACTGGGAAACAGTTAAAAGTGTAGTAAGGTATCTAAATATTTCAAAAAATCTAATTTTCGTTATTAGTACGAAAGAAATACCTATTTACGCAGACGTAGACAGGGAGGGTAATAAATCCAACAGAATATCAATGTCGGGAAGTGTCTTCATTTTAGGAGAAAACATAATTCAGCGGATCACAAACAGATAAAAGAGTGTTATTTCGTGTATATTGGTATACAGTGAAATTTCGGCAAAATTGAAACATGTTGATTTGCAGTATAACTATTTGAAAGATGTGAAAAAAAAGGAATAATTGAGTTTGAGTATTGTCCAAGTAAAAGAATGACCGCTGATAGCTTTACAAAACCGCTTCCAAGACCGATCTATGAAACTCATAGAAAATAATTGCAACTAATTAGCGATGCATAAAAAGGTGTATGAAGCTGAAGGGGAAACGGATGGAGATTATGTCATCCCACATAACATTTTTTTTTCTGAATCATCTATTTCAGCGAAAAAGAAATTCATTTACTATCATTAAATGTAACCTTTAGAAGTATATTTACAGTCGGTAACAAAAGTGTCAGAACACTAGCAAAAATTCCTATGTAAAAAAAGTACATTTCATACGGTTTTGTTAAACAAATCCTTGTCGAATCCTGTTTTTAGTCAGTGTAAGAACATGATTCGATAAGAATTTATTTAACAAAACTGTATGAAGTGTATTTATTTATTTATTTATTTATTTTTACATAGGAATTTTCGCTAGTGTTTGGACACTTTTGTTAACGACTGGATGTTCCAACTTGCGTGGGTGGAATGATTTAGCATCTGATAATGAACAATTCTAACAGTTTTTCGATTACTAGTGGACTGATTCAAACTCTAATTTACTTAAAGAAAAATTCTAAATTAACATTTTTTTTTTATCTAACACATTATCTAAAAATTGAAAATTAGCAGCTAGTTTTACTAGTATATATGACAACGATAGTCATACGAGTAGAAAGGTAATATACTGCCTGCATCTAGAACAAATAAGTAGCCATTTTCTGAATTCCTAAATAAGAAATATAAATTTCCTAGCTATGCGTACAAGGTAAGCAAATAAATTGAATAGGCGAAATTATCGAGAAATTCTAGTGTATATTTTTTAGGCGGTGAAATAATATTATGAATATTATGAATCCTATGCATTGTGAGAAATTCTTGCTTTATTTTCTAGAAATGAGTTACAAACCAAAATTATAGTTACAAAAACTCACGTCGGGTGGCCGAATTTATTTGCAGAGATTTATAAACAAGTTTGTTCATGATAATATAGGAAAATGCACTAGAATTCTAACTGGGGTATCTACAATTCGCTGTCAAAGGGCAGTTGAATTTATAAAGATGACATGGAACTATTTTTATCAGATCCGCAATTTATATTCGAGATGTTAGTCACAGATGTTTTTTTGTCAGTGTATGGATTTAAAGTACTACGTAATTTAATAAAAAATTATTTTTTAAGTAAAATAAGAACAAAAGTATTGTTTGAGTGTAATTTCCTTAAAAGAAATTTTTACGTTTTAGAAATTGAAAGTTTTCAATTAAATTTATACAAACATGATAAGTATTTCGCGATTTATCTTAAATTCAACAACAATGTGCTTTAATAAGTATAGAATATTCTTGTAACTTTATAATATATTACCATAACTAATAATGAGTATTAATTTAATTAAATAAACTGTAATGTGAAATATTCTCTCTTATTTTTAATCATATTCATTTTTGCGAACTATTCTTAAAATTAAAGATTTTGAAAGATTTTCTTCTAAAAACAAACATAGTCAATGCTTGATTATAAGCAGATAATTTGTTCAATTCCAAAAAAAGTCTCCTCCATAAAGTTCTAACAAAAATAAACCTTTCCTTCAAGAAAGTATTTTATTCTGTTTAGCCGAATGCATACGGAAACAGGAAGTCAATATATTTTTGCTGTTTTGCTTCGTGTTCTTCTTACTAGAATGCTTCATATCCTGCAATCAAAGGAAAGGTATAATCTACAGCAGAAACTTTTCTTCTTGCACTTTATTTGTGCACTCAAGCTTTTCAACTCTGCATTTGCAAAGATGAATGGAAGTAAAGACAGAATGCAGGAATTTGAAAAGCAAAGAAATATTGAGAAACTTGTTTTTATTTACTTTTATTATTACTTTTACGATTTGTAAAAATTCAATATTATATAGTTATATATATATATATATATATATATTTAAATGCTTTGTATATATCGTTGTATCATTTATATTTAATTTAAATTTGATTTAAATGAAATTTTAGTATACAATTAATAAAAAAGAACTGCGGCAGAAATAAATATATATTATCACATAAATTAAAATATCAGTTTAGTAATATTATATTTTATCTAATCAATTTTAATCCTTAAAATTCATAGTTCTTTATCAATGTAATTTTTTTATAATTATAAAATTTAAGTAGTTATTTTTACAATAAATGTGTATTTTAAAAGAGCATATGGCATTTGATCACTTTCATTTACTGCAAACAAATACAATACATAGTATTATTACATATTTTTATGTTGAAAAGTTTGTGCATTTTTTCCTCATGTTAAATTTCGTGCCACAACTTTATAATGTATCTAATATAATAAGTACTGTATCTAAACTTTTTTAAGCACATACTTTTGTTTTAAATAAGTACGACAGGATCATTTCTTTTAAACAGCGGTTTCTCTTTGGCGCCATTTATTGTATTACACCTTGAATTTACCAAGATGCCTGACAATATTCAATATTAGCATTTAATTTCTTAAAGTATCTTAAAACATGATATCAGATCTGTAAATAATTTTATATTTATCAAAACCTGCTGATAAGTAAGAAATTCATCCTTGATTAAATGTAAAAACCAATTGCCGATTTCGGTATCCGAGACTATCACCATTCATAAATTGGAAGGCTACTGAATATTTCTTGGGGATATCTTCTGAATGATTGATGTTGGCTTCTGTATAGTTGTTGGCGGTATCTTCTGGATATATATTGATGATTTCTTAACCCATTTTTAACCAAACTTTTAAGTTTTTACAAACAACTCTTTAGCGTAATATATTCTTTATTAGGCTCAAGTAAATCCTCTAGTATTTTTTTTTTTTTTTTTTTTTTTTTTTTTTTTTTTTTAGTTAGATCGTGGCTCGCTGCCAGCATCTTATTAATTCAAAATAAGAACGCAAAAACATCTAAAACAGTCAGTTTTTAAAACAGGTTAATATTTCTTGGCGATATCTTCTGAATATTTATTGATAATAGCTTCTGAGAATCTATCGGATTATATCTTTTGGATATAATAAACAAATATTCGAAATTTGAAATGAGCCACCGAAATATCTTGATCGTTTCTCGCCAAGATGCTGCGATACCCCATTTTAATTCATCGCCAAAAGAACGAAAAAAATATATAAACTGTCAATGAGTTCCTATGCTAAAGCCATACTGAAATAATTTTAAGAAGTGACTATAGAAACGGATAATAGGGAATGAAATACACTTACTGCAAGCCTTTATATAGAAGAATAGATTAAAATAAGTCCTATAGTACTAAGTTAAATTCTTCTTACAAAGAAAATCAGCAGAAGTTTTTTTTATCAATAACTGATTTTATTTTATTTTTATTACTATTAGTCCCACAGTAAATATTACGAAACAATTTATCTGGTAGCTATCGGCTTACTCATTCGCGGCTTATATATTGTAACTACATTTAAGAAGCATTTAAAGTTATTATTAAATAAAAAAAAAAAATAGTTTCCGTGAATTTGCATGCAGACACACTGTAAATTAATTTGACTAATTTTGAGTTAAGAGTTATACAAACTAGGAATTTAATACACCTTTTATAGAGTATTCAAACTCGTCACACTATTAAAAATACCTAACAGATTTTGAACTGCACATCACTAAATTTCTAATATTATCCAAAATATTTCTCACAGAACTGTAAGTGAACGGTAAATGCATTTCATGTCATATTCAGTATAAATATAGTCATATTCATATTTTATTCAGATAAAAATTATATGTTAATTTAATTATGTGTAGTGTCATCCAAATGTATGGAAATACACGAAATTTAAATTCACTCTTTAAATAATTTATTTGAATTCTATTTTAAATCCAGATACACCAATTATATCTCCTATCGCAATAAAAATATTAATGTAATATCCTCTATAATGTAGATATAAAATATAGGAATTTAATTGCATGCTAATATCTATTTGTACCTATATTATGCTAATGTCAAAAGCTAAAAACCTGATCTTCGAAATTATTAGACGTTAAAACATATAACAATCTCAATTTCGAAAATTTAACCCCCCCCCCTCTACCACCCCTCAAAGAATACACAGTCATGGCCAAAAGTATTTGTACACTATTTTTTTTTTCCTAAATATTTTTTTTACAACTGGGAAAAAATAAATTCTGATTTTACTACTGGTCCTAAACTGTTTATATTCTCTAAGGCATACATATTTGCTACAAAATTATGGGCCTTAGTGTAGCCGACGAGGGCATCGAAGTCCTAGGGCCATGGCCTGGATCTAGTCCTGACCTCAACCCAATTGAAAACATGTGGACAGTAACGAAACAAAAGGTTAGCCAGGCAAATCCGACCTCAGAGAAGAATCTGGCTGAAATTATCAAGAAGGTTTGGGTACAAGAGATAACTCAGGAGTATTGCGAAAATCTTGCAAAATCTATGCCCTCCCGGATTAAGGCCGTCCTACGAGCCAAGGGTCGACATACAAAGTATTAAATGACTGTAAACTGTTAATAAGTGACAGCTATTGACATTTATTTCAATTGTTGTTGAATACTTTTGTTATTTATCAAATAAATGATATAATAAAAGAGAAATGCGTAATGTTGCGTAATTTGATGTGATGTGAAGATAATAATAAAGACACTCGTTCTTTCACTCACAAAACAAAACTATATTAAACATAATCACAGATTTAAATGCGTTGACAACATAAGGTGCGATAAATCATTGCGGTTTAGTAATAAACAATAATAATGCGTAAAGTAATAACTGCGAAAATAAGAATGCGAAAGATAGCATGCAAGCTACCGTGCGAATGTAAAAAGAATAAACTGTTCATTGCGATTGAATATTTAACATAAACAATATAATGCGAAAATAATAACGTAAAGTAATCATTGCGAATAATGCGAAAGATAGCATGCAAGCTACCGTGCGGATGTAAAAGAATAAACTGTTCTTTTCGGTTTCTGTTCGAGTAGAGTTGAGATGTTCGTACCCGTTGAACAGAAAAAAGTAAAGTTGAGATGAAACAGTTAAATCGAAAGTGTCATTGAGTGCGGAGTTCGATTACGTTATGAATCGAATATGACTGTATGGTGGAAATCGAACATGACTCCCACCCTATCAGGGCGCTAGTCCTGATATAAAAGAAGAACAGCAATTGGCCAGGATAAAGGTGAGCAGCTGTGGTTCTCCTTTCTTGATATTTGTTGCAGGATGTTGCCATCGGTTCTTGAGATTCCTGCTGCAGGATAATGGTTCATCTGCAGGTGAAAGCATGACATCACCTGTAAGAAAATGTGATGAGGTGAGAACATTAATAGAACATAAGTGAGCAATATGTTTCTCTTGTATAATAGGGTCGCTCAATTTGTGTTTAGACGGCAATATTACCGGCTGCTTTTCGTTAAATGATAATTGAGCATTTTGTAAGCGACCTCCCACCCGTAACAGACCGTTCTGGTCAATGAATGGATGTAGAGAGTGTAAAGGACTTTTTCTAGACAAAATATTTTGATTATTGATGTGTCTTAAGTCTTCGTGAAAGTATTTATTTTGTACCCATCGAATGATGTTCTCTTCGGCGTGTTTAGCTTCCCTACATGTAAGAGGGGAGTAAGAATCATCTGTTGAGACATGAACTTTACTTGCTGACTTGCAGTTATTTATGAATCTTAGGCAATATGCCAGAATGCGTTTGATTTTAAAAAATGAAGAAAATTTATTGAATAGTTGATCATAAAGATCATTAGATGTATCAATATGGTAAGACAAAATGGGATCAGTTTTCTTTTCAGCCGAAATTTGATCCTCGATTTCCTTAGACTTAGGCGCATCATTAGGCCAATGTGTAGGATCCAAAAGTAGCCAACTTGGGCCATTCCACCACAAGTTGCATTCAGGTAAACTTTTAGGATCTATGCCCCGAGAAGCGATATCAGCGGGGTTTTCTTTAGATGGAACGTGTCTCCAATGTTTTGTGGGAAGAACATCTAATATTTGTGACGTTCTATTTGCAACAAAAGTTTTCCACTTACGCGGATGTGCGGATAACCAAGAAAGAACAACTGTTGAATCTGTCCATGCGTAAATGTCAAAGTCATAATTTTCTAATATTTTTATGACTGAAGAAAATAACTTAGATAATAAATAAGCACCACAAAGTTCCAATTTGGGAACGGAAATTTGCTTGATAGGAGCTACTTTAGTTTTGGCAACTAAGAGTGAGACTTTTGATTTGTTATCGTGAGTCTGTCGACAATAGATTGCAGCGGCATAAGCATGTGTTGACGCATCACTGAAACCATGTAATTCAAATGTACTATCGGATGAAAGCGTGACGCATCTAGGAACAGAAAATTGGCTAATTTTATTGAATGAATTCTCATATTTAATGAGCTCCTCTTCAAATTGTTGCGGAATAGGAGAATCCCAGTCTCCTTTTGTTAACCATAGCTTTTGATAAAATATTTTTAACACTACTGTACAAGGTGAAATTAACCCTAGAGGATCAAAAATGCGGGCGGATTCAGACAAAATGCGTCTTTTTGTTAGTGGTGGTTTGAGAGTAAGTGCGGTTTTGAAAATAAATGTATCTGCTAAAGAGTTCCAGTAAAGCCCTAGAACTTTAGAACTTTCATTGTTGTTTGGTATTATTTTAAAGTCTGTATCTGTGATGCAATTTTCTCGAAATTCCGCAAGGAATTCATTCGAATTGGAATTCCACTTTCTCAAATGAAACCCATGTTCTCCCAAAACATTAGCAGTTTCCTTAGCAATTGATATTGCGCTATTAACTGAGTTTGAACCAGATATCAAGTCATCCATATATATATCTTTTAACAAAGTACGCGAGACGTGTGTTTTTTTATTATAATCTAGAGCGATTTGCTTAATGCACCTAGTGGCCAAAAAGGATGCTGGAGCAAGGCCATATGTAACAGTCTTCAATTTATATTCCTTTATTTCCTCATTGGGGTTGTATCTCCAAAGGATTTTTTGATAATTTTGATCGTCCTCAGAAATTAAAACCTGGCGGTACATTTTCTCCACGTCTGCAGAAAAAACTATCTCCGGTAATCGAAAATTAAGTAAGATCTCAAAAATGTCTCGTTGTAATTTAGGGCCAACACCTAAAACTGAATTTAATGATTTACCATCAGAAGTTTTACAGGAACCGTCAAAAACGACTCTTAATTTAGTGGTAGTGCTAGAAGGTTTAATAACTGCGTGATGAGGTAGGAAATATTGTTCCCTTTGAGAAATATTTAGTGAATTCTGAGTAATTACCTCCATGTGTCCTAATTGTTCGTATTCATATAAAAAATCTTTATATTGTTGTTCGAATTCCGGATTTTCAGAAAATTTCCTCTCCATTGCATATAATCGGGAAAGTGCAGCGGGTTTTGTATTGCATAATTCAGATTTGCATTTATAAAATGGTAGTTTCACCACAAAACGGCCTTCTGGATTAATTGAATAATTTTCCTGAAAATGTGACTCCACAAACTGTTCCTCGGGTGAAAGTAACTTCTCACTTGGATTAAAAACTTCTTCTAATTCCCAAAAACGTTTTAACTCACTATCAATATTAGTTTCGTAAATATGTAAATTTGAAATCGAATTAGATTTTGTCTGAGATTCAGGTAATTTTCCGGATACGAGAAAACCAAAAATTGAATTTTGAGCAATTAAACCATTCTCAGTACAAATTGTTTGACCAGGAAGTAAAATAGAAAAAAAATAATCAGATCCCAAAATCATATCAATTTTACTTGGAATTTCAAATTTGGGATCGGCCAGTTGCATATTTTTTAAATGCGAAAAATGTTCCTTGTTTATTTTCTCTGATGGCAATGGAGCTGTTAATTTATCTAATATAAAAACTCGCATGGATAACTTGACATCGGAATCGTGAATGGAAATTAAATTAATGTCTGTATAACCTTTAGTTATTGCAATCTTTGAATTTGCTAACCCTTTGACGGGAAATCTTGCATTTTTTCTCTCATAACCTAAAATACTCATACATGATTCAGTGATAAAAGAACTTTCAGAGCCTGAATCGCATAAAATTTTTAGCACATGTCTCTGACCCATTGAATCATAAATATAAGCGCTAGCTGTAGGAAGTAAAGCGAAAGATGTTTGTATAGAATGGTTATGAGTACTTGTTTGGAATTGAGATATGCCAGATGGCTCTGTACGATTCTCAGAGTTTTCAAAATTATTACCAGCAGATGAAGCCGAAGCTATATAAGTTTTCAAATTATTATCGCATATACTAGAATGATGTTTTTCATTACAAAAATGACAAGTGTAAGTGGAATTACATTGAGCGATAGAGTGTTTATTAGATAAACAATTGCTGCATAATGAGTTCTTTCTAACAAATTGTTTTCTATCCTTAACAGGAAGTTCTTTAAATTTAAAGCATTTGAACAAGAAATGATTATTGTTTTTACATAAAATGCATTTGTAATTAACGTTAGAATGAAACTTAGATAACTTAAATTGTTTATCCTTATTTTGTTTATACTCATTCTCTTTACTCTCATTTTCATTACATAATTCCATAGATGCACATTTATCATTAATAAATTGTAAAAAGATCTCTAAAGTTGGAAAATCAATTTTTGCGGAATATTGTGCCCATTCTTCACGTGATTTATGGTCAAGTTTTTGTAATAAAATATAAATTAACCATACATCTCTTTCAGTAGCTTTAGTGTCAATAGTTTTTAATCCCCTAATTACTTCATCTGAAGTATCTGCTATCTTACGTAAGTTATATGCATTAGCATGAATTACAGTTGGTTGATCCATAAAGGTTTTAATAAGTGCAGAAATAATTTGTTTTTTCTTATCATACCTAGTAAGTAATTTTTCCCAGGCTTCTAGATAACTATTCTCAGATATTGGAATGTGTTTAATAATAGAAGCCGGTTCGTCTTTTAATAAACCCTTTAGGTATTGAAATTTTTGTACATTACATAAATTAACATTTTCATGAACTAATGATATATACAAATCCTTAAAAGACATCCAATCTTTATAATTTCCAGAAAACGGACAAATATTTAATTTAGGCAACCGAAAATTACTAGCTATAGCACTTGTATTAATGGGGGGATTTTGAAAATTTAAAATATTTGTTTGCATGTTTACAGATAAATTTTCAAGTTTTTGTTGAAGCTTGGCTTTGGTTTCATAATATTTCAATTCAAATTCTTCTATTTCTGAAATTTCATCAGGTAATTCAGAATCGGCTTTATCAAAATCAGAATAAATAATTTCAATCTTTTCAAGTTTATTTAAGAGATCATGTTTTTGAAAAATTTGATTTTCATTATTTATGAAATTCATAATTCTAGTAAGCGCAGATTTCGCTCTGCCTCGATAATGTTTTGCTATTTTTTCAGCATCTTCTAAAGCAACAGTTTCATTACTGTCATCGTCATTGTTCTTTTTGCTTGCCATTACTACGTAATGGAGTAATGCGAAAAACCAAAGTCAAACTTGTAAAATAGGAAAATAAGTACTTATCTGTTTTATTCCTTAATAGCTGCGCTTGGATATCCAAATTTGTAAGCTAGCGAAAACTCACACATGTTCACCAAAAATCTCGCCGGTGCCTCCAGATAATGTTGCGTAATTTGA
This sequence comes from Salticus scenicus, assembly GCA_963930645.1. Lineage (NCBI taxonomy): Eukaryota > Metazoa > Arthropoda > Arachnida > Araneae > Salticidae > Salticus > Salticus scenicus. The sequence goes on along the minus strand of OZ005650.1, from coordinate 332,757,362 downwards.
TGTGATGTGAAGATAATAATAAAGACACTCGTTCTTTCACTCACAAAACAAAACTATATTAAACATAATCACAGATTTAAATGCGTTGACAACATAAGGTGCGATAAATCATTGCGGTTTAGTAATAAACAATAATAATGCGTAAAGTAATAACTGCGAAAATAAGAATGCGAAAGATAGCATGCAAGCTACCGTGCGAATGTAAAAAGAATAAACTGTTCATTGCGATTGAATATTTAACATAAACAATATAATGCGAAAATAATAACGTAAAGTAATCATTGCGAATAATGCGAAAGATAGCATGCAAGCTACCGTGCGGATGTAAAAGAATAAACTGTTCTTTTCGGTTTCTGTTCGAGTAGAGTTGAGATGTTCGTACCCGTTGAACAGAAAAAAGTAAAGTTGAGATGAAACAGTTAAATCGAAAGTGTCATTGAGTGCGGAGTTCGATTACGTTATGAATCGAATATGACTGTATGGTGGAAATCGAACACGTAAAGTGTACAAATACTTTTGGCCATGACTGTATGTATATATATATATATATACTATATCAGATACGGTTAAGTAAAAGCAATAAGAAAGCACGGAAAAATATCTGTAAGTTTTTCGAAAATCATGGAAAAAAATAGGTTAATGGGAGACGAAATAAATGTTATTTATGTATGAACATTGAATTTATATTCTGTTTCATTTTGCATTAAAAATTTTGATCTAATACTCGTCAACATATCAAGATAACTTTCACAAGCAAGGAAGTGTTATTCAAACTTTATCAAGAAAACGAGCTAGTTTCGTATTTATTCTATTAATCTAAGGCGGACTTTAATAACATATGCAGTATGTTTTAACAGATTTTTAACAAATACATTTTGAAGAGTAGTGTATCTAGTTGCAAATATAGCACTTAAAATTAATTTAATAATTTAGATTCACATATTTTTAAGCACGCCAACTTGCATATTGCTTTGTGTGCAAGCTGTGTTATGCCGCCTGGATCGAATATTTTAAAATTAATGCAATCAAAAACAATTTGTATCTGTTAAAAACTTTATATATGTAAATATAAATATAAACATAAGAGTACATTATTAAATAAAAGAACTTTTACAATAAAAGAAATAATCTCTTGCAAAAATGCATTTACTTGTTTAAAGACTTACTTTAATTTTAACGGTTTTGCTGCTCAAAGGGAAATTTTATGATGCCGATAAAATATTTATCGATCATAAATATGTCAGACGATGTTTTCTTCACAAAAGTTTCAAAATATGCTAGTATATTGTCATAAATATCGCATAAACCTAAACCTTTATTATGCTTGTAATATGCATATAAAGTTTTAAGTCTATCAACGTAATAAGTACTGTACGTATAAATAAGCATGCTTAAATAATACATCATAATAATAATCATTTAAATATTACATTGTGAAAATAATTTGGAATAAAATTTTGAAATATTCATTGTAATAAAAAACTTACTAAAATTCACGTATGTTTTACCAGCAGAATGTGCACTGCCATACTATAAATAGAAGTAGAAATTTGATTTCAGACATTTTTTAAAATATCTTGAAAAACTCTTGACCATTTATTCTGAAACTTTGGTCATGTAAAGAACATGTCATGCCTCGTATATATCAAGAATACGTTTCCCCTGAAGGCAAATAAGGTACCAGAAAAATCAAATGTTTCGGATCACATATTATATGTTCTACGAATTATATGCGAATATGAGACTTCTATCAAATGTATGCATATATTTTTTCTAAGACTAGAAAATGAATTCGTGAATATGTAAAGATTTTTTTCAAAAATTATTTACCATTTATTCTGAAACTTTGTCATGTAAAGAAAATGGCATAGCTCGTATATTTCAGTAAAACTTTTCTCCTGGTGGCAAATAGGGTACCAGAAAAATCAAAATGTTTTGGATCACCTAATATGGGTTGTACTAGTAGTTAGTAAATATGAGGCTTCTATGAAATATCTGTACATTCACTTATTGCCATAAAAATTTACGCACTAAGAAAGAGTTGTTAGAGTGAAACAAAATTTCACACACGTAAGTGCAACGTTGATATAAGTAAATGATTACAAAGTCAAAGCGAAATTATCATTTAATACAGGAAAAAGTACAAGAGAATGGAGGTTTTAGTACCCCTGTTGTGACACATCTAGCGTGAATGCACGATGTGATATGATGGACATTGAGGAATGCAAATATCGTATGATATTTTGTGCCATATCGTTCCACATTTGTTGTAAACGCGCCTCTAAGTCGTCCAAACACGTAGCTACCCAACTTGCCGTCCCAAATTATCCCAAATATGATCGACCGGTGATAAATCTGTGGCTCGAGCCGGCCAATGAAGGATAGTATTGTGACGGTGGTAGTCCTGTGACACCCTTGCTGTGTGTGACTGAGGACTGTCTTGTTGAAAAATGGCTCATGGGAGCTCTACCATGAGTGGCAATAGACGGCTGAAAGATTTCCTAAATCGAAACCAGCTACAGCCAAATATATCCTTTCTTCCCCTTCGACTTCTTTTTTGAGAAATTGCATTAAGTTATTTAACTTCTCTTTAGCATCAGTGCTTGAATTAGAAATGTTACTACGGTTCCAAGCCTTTAGAAAATCAGCTGGGAAACGAGATTCAACCATGGGGTACAATACAGATGCACATTTATCCGTGGTTACACCTAATGTTCCCAATGCACGTAGATACGATTCAAGTTTGTCATATAGAGAAGTTAATGAAAACATTTCCTTAATTTGAATAGAAATAATTAATTTTAGTAACTGTCTAACGTATACTTCGACTAAGAGGTCCTCTCTTCCAAAGCGAGATTTCAAGCTTTCAATCGCTTTTTCGTAATTGGCGCCAGTTGGTGGAAAACTTTCAACTACTTCTTTTGCACGGGAACCAGCAACCGTGGCTTGCACTAAATACTGAAATTTATCTTCCGGTGCGATATCTTCATCTTTATGCACCTGCTCAATGCTTAAATCAGGTAAATAATTTAATGGAACTGACTCACCTCGACTTTGAGCTTGAATTCTATCGAGCTAGATTTCTTTTTCAGCTTCAAGTTTCATTTTTTCAAATTCATTATCTTGTTTCATTTTTTCAAATTCAAATTCTTTATCTTGTTTTATTTTTTCAAATTCATTATCTTGTTTTATTTTTTTATTTTTATCTTCTCTTTCTTTTTCTTTTTGCTCTTGCAATTTTCGCTCGGCAACAGCATTTCCTAATAGTACTTGAACAAATTCATGATCTTTCTTGAATTCGTCACTGTTCAATATAACATTCTTTAAACCTGAAACAGTAATGTTGGCTGGTACTTCTTCGCCAATTTCAGACGCCACATATATCAAATCATCTTTCTTAAATCCTTTTACTGCTTGAAACATGTTGTTTCTTCACTAATGTCCAGTTGCTCGGACTCCACAAAGAAACGTCAGATACGTTGAAAATAAATATCTTATGTGATTAATACAAATATTTTAAACATTTCATTAGCAGTAGTAGTAGCAGCACAGCAGGATAATTTCTTTCAGATAGCGATTTTGCATTGTCGCCATTTATTGTATTACACTTTGAAGTTGCCAAGATGTCCGCCAATATCTGATTTTACCATTTAATTTCTTAAACTGTATAAAATACTAATTTAAATCGAAAAGAAATAAAATCACATTTTTCGAAACCTAGTGATAAGTGAAGAATTCATCCTTGATTGTATTGTAAAAACGTATTCCCAGTTTCAAGTATTCGAGACAGACCATCACCATTCATAAATTTAATGGCTTTTGGATATTTGTTGATAATATTTTCTGAATAACTTATTGATGATGGCTCCTGAATACTTGTTGGCGATATCCTCTGAATAATTATTATTTAATTAATAGTTGTTGGTGATATCTCCTGAACTTGCGTTGATGATGACTTCTGAATATTTGTTGGCTACATCTTCTGGATATGTACTGATTACACCTTTCATATATATATTATGTAATATTGAATTTCGAAACAACAACAAAAAAAAAGTGCGTGGAGAATGAAATATAATGATACTGGATAATTTAATTTAATTTAATTTATAGAGACATCAATGGTATAGGAAAAATTACTTTAGCCAATTTCTTTCTAATAATAAACAGAACGAAAAATGGATAATATTTTACCTGGAGACATATTGTACATTTAGACCAAATAAAAAATGTTCTTCTTTTTTCCCCTCTTCCATTAAGTTAAAAAATATTTAAAATAAAATTGGGAAAAAAAATCGTGCTAAAGCAATGGTACAGTTTAACCTCTTGGCGAAATATGAAATTTGACACCAAAGTAGCTTCGATGTTTCTCGCGAAAATCTTGACATGCGTAGATAATTGCGATCTTGACATGCGATAGATAATTTAAGCCATCGTCAAAATAAATGAAAATTTTAAAATCTGCCAATGGGGTCCTATATTAGCTGTAACTAAAATATTTTAGCAATGCAGTTACTGTATGCCTTTATATGGAAAAAATAGACAACAACAAAAAAAAAAAAAAAAAATGTCCTGTTGTATTAACTTAAATTCTGTTTTCTGCAAAGTTTTATATCAACGCTTAAAAAACAAAAATAGGTTGCGGATTTTATTATTAGGACTGAGGGCCTATTAGTCTCAATCTGGGATTTTTGCGTTGTCGATTTCGATAGTTGGACATTTGTCGAAATCTAAAGTTTATCGAAAATATAATTGAATAATTTGAAAGCGATGTTATAATTTGAAAAAGAAAGAAAGAAAAAAAAAAACTAATAGTCCTCCGTCCTAAACTAAATTCTGCTTTTGCCAGAATTTCATCATTTATTATTATTATTATTATTATTATTATTATTATTGAAAGAAAAAGAAAAGGAAATTAATAATAATCAATATCGTTACAAGCGATATCGAAAAAGTTTTTTTATTAATTTTGAATTAGGAAATAAAAAGTGCGCGTGAAATAATATGAAAAAAAAAAAAGTAAAAAAATGAATTTAATGAGTTAATGTTTTTGTTTTTCGGGGGCTGCTCATGCATATAAAAAATGCGTTTTAAAACGAGTCGAAGAAGGATGCGAAATAAGTATTGAGTTATATTACGATAAATACGATACATAATATGATACGATATATTAGACCTATCGTCCAGGATTAGTAGGCATTTTCGTTGAAAGAAATAGTTTGTTCGTTCGGTGCAACTTCCACATTAGTCCCGTGAGGTACAACTTTCACATTAGTCCCTTGAGGTACAACTTTCACTTTAGTCCCGTCAGGTACAATTTGCACATTAGTCCCCTTTAAATATAGTGATCAGCGAAGCTGGCAAAGCATTCGTTGATTCACTACCACAATTGATTATTTTTATTATCATTATTATTGCACCATTTTATAATATATCTCTATATTTAAGACATGGCTAAAGTTGAAAAGGCTGTTGTGGTTGCGTACTTTGGCAAAAAAAACTTACGAGCTTCTTCATTTCTAAATTTTAAAAATCGCTAAATTGGTCATAGTAAAGATCTATCTTTTTAAATATGTTTTGAGTTAAAAAAAAAAAATAATAAAATAAAAATAAAAATAAAATAAATCTTTAAATATAAACTAATACAAATTTTTGTCCCGTAAACTTCATTTTAAAAATTTCTGGGCTTAACCTCTAACTCTATATCAATAGTTATTTAACCTAATCATGATATTCATTACTAAATCTTTTTCGCCTAACGTTAAAATAAAAACTAATAATAAACATTTATTCGGAATGGTAGGTTGATTTCTTTTTCCTTATCAAATAGCCGTCATTTTGTTTCAAAATGGTGGCTACAAATTCTTAGTGCACTTGGCAGAAATATTGATGTAGACTATGCACATATGGATTTTTAGGCAAATCGGTTCATAAATACCTTTTTATGTGAAATTAAAGTTTTCAAGTAGCCGGCGCTTGCAAACAAAATGGTGAGTTAAGTTGACAAATATATGAAATGTATTTGTGAGACAAGTCTACTGTACACATATAGTTCGAATTAATTCAAAATCTCAAAACTCATCGTGTTGAAAAATTAAGTGGCTGGCACTTCGATCAAAATGGCAGAGAAAGTTCCTCATCGAAAATATCGTTTCAAATTTGAAAACAATTTTTTTTGTAGAAATTCTTTCAATTAGTAAGTTGATAAAATGTTAGTTTTCTGAATTTCTAGCATGTTTTAGCATTAAAATAGTCTAATTTTTCCTTAAAAACTCATTAAAAAGATACAGCAACGCAGGTAATGGATTTGGCGCCAAATTTGGAGATTTTTCCCCTATGGCGACTCTTTTGGCGACTTTTTGCAAGAAAATACTTATAATCGATATACCAAAGATGGGCGCAATAACGTGCTTGGTTCTCGAGTTACGTGAATTTTCTAGATTTTTGTTGTTTGAATGATAAATCCATTTTTCAACTTTCATTTGAATTCATTAAGTATTTCTAAAGTTACCGTGATAACAAATTTTCCAGTGGCCGCCAGTTGGAAACAATACAGTGGAAGAAGTTGCCCAGCAAACATATCCAAGATATTTAATGTATGGGTTCACTGTCCAACTGTGGTTTAAATCATGCCGTGTTTCAAAAGTTAATTTTATAGCAAATTTTCAAGTGTCAGTCTAAGTGGTTGCAACTTGGAAACAAAATGGCAAAACAACTTGCCCAGCGAAATCATCCAGTATACTTGTATAAGTTCCTTGTCCAGTTCTAGTTCAAATTAAATCAGTATTTAAAAAATTATCGTCATAAGAAATTTTCAGGTGGCGCCACTTGGAAAAAAAAGCGAAGTGAGTTGCCCAGCGAACTTATCTGAGATATTTGAAGGATAAATCCACTACCCAAATTTGATGCAAATTGATTCTGTATTACTAAAGTTACTATATTGACAAATTTTCAAGTGGCAGCCACTTGGACATAAAATTGTGGATCAAGTCACCATGTGAACTTATCCTAGATATTTGAACCATAAGTTCACTATCCAACTTTTATTTGAATCAGTTTAGTATTTTAAAATTATCGTGATGGCATATTTTCAAGTGGCAGTGTGATTTCAAGTGGCCGGAACTTAGAAACAAGATGTCGGGACAAGTTGCCCAGTGAAAACATTCAAGATAATTATATGATAATATCACCGTCCAAATTTGGTTCGATTTGGAGTATTATTTCAGAAGTTATCGTGATTTTAAATTTTCAAGTGGGAGCCTGATTTCAAGTGATCCCGCTTCACTTAAGATATCTGCCACTTTATTAAAAATGGCAGAAAAATATATGGCAGATATATTACCAGATATATACCAGAAGATATGGCAAAATATATACCAGATATAAATGGCAATTTACTAATAAACTTTATTGAGATGCTTATGTGGTCTGTAGTTACATCAAAATTCAAACAATTTCGGAATACGCTTTTTATGATTTAAATTTGAAATTTTCAAGTGGTCTCCACTTGAAAACAAAATGGCGGAGCAACTTGGTTAACAAACTCATCTAAGATATTTATAAGATAAGTTAAGACACTGTTCAAATTTGGTTCAATTTGGAGTATTATTTCCGAAGTTATCATGGTTTTAAATTTTCAAGTGTTAGCCTGATTTCAAGTGGTCCCGCTTAACTTAAGATATCCACCACTTTATTAAAAATGGCAAATAAAGTTCATTAATAAAGTTATTTGAGACACTGGTATGCATCAAAATTAAAAAAAAATTCGGAATATGCTTTTTACAATTTGAATTTGAAATTTTCAAGTGGTCTCCACTTGAAAACAAAATGGCCGAGCAACTTCATTAACAAAATCATCTGAGTTATTTTTAAGATAAGTTAACACACTATCCAAAATTTGGTTCGATATAGAGTATTATTTCAGAAATTAGTGTGATTTTAAATTTTCAAGTGGTAGAGTGATTTCAAACGGCCCCGCTTAACTTAAGACATCTACCACTTTATTAAAAATAACGGATAAATTTCATTAATAAACTTCATTGAAACCCTTATGTGGTCTATATTTACATGAAATTTCAAACAAATTCGGAATACGCTTTTTACAATTTGAATTTGAAATTTTTAAGTAGTCTCCACTTGAAAACAAAATGGCGGAGCAACTTGGTTAATAAACTCATCTAAGATATTTATAAGATAAGTTAAGACACTGTCTAAATTTGGATCGATTTGGAGTATTATTTCGGAAGTTATAGTGATTTTAAATTTTCAAGTGGTAGCCTGATTTCAAGTGGTCCCACTTAACTTAAAATATCTGCCATTTTATTAAAAATGGCGGATAACCTTCATTAATAAACTTCATTGAGACCCTTATGTGGCCTGTATTTACAACAAAATTCAAGCAAATCTTATTTTAAATATGCTTTTTACAATGTCGGTTTGAAATTTTCAAGTGGCTGCCACTTGAAAACAAAAAGTCGGAGCAACTTGGTTAACGAACTCTTCCAAGATATTTATAAGATCAGTTCACTGTCCAAATTCGGTTCCATTTTGAGTATTATTTCGGGAGTTATCGTGATGACAAAGTATATATATATATATAGATAGGTAGATAGATAGATAGATAGATAAATGAAGTAATTGCAATGGGTCGATTTCTAAAGAAATCAACCTAAAACTTAACTAATCCGCGTTTGTAATGATCTATAGATGGCGCTTTTTCAGCTCTTGTTGTAAGTAAATATTACAGCCACGTGTATCTATTTTTGTTCTTTTTGTTATTCTACTTAATATTCGTACTATAATTTCTCCGCCATTACATCATGGAAAATTGATAGCTTTTGGAAAAAAATATTTCAGTTTATTCAAAGTTCGATCGAAAGTACATATTTAACTGAAGCTGAACAAATATTAGTTTCAAATCATCTGATTAATTCTTTACTTCCATTAGCCGAAGCAACTGAAATTTTAAATTTGTCATTTGGAAGTAAATGGAAGCTTAATTCTGGATCATAGAATAATAATAAAAGGAAGAAGGAGCATAAGTGTTTCTACATAAGCTGTTGTGTTGCCACAAAAAACAGCGATTATTAACAAGCCTTTATTAACAAACTTCAATGTTGAGAAGAGCAAAAGTAGCTTTCGGTGGCATTTCACTAGAAGGGGTTTGTAAGCATTAAGACTATTGGCGTGCTCCTTCTTCCTCTATTATTAGTCTATGTTCTGGATTTCTTGGTCCTTTGGAGTTACACTGGAGCACACAACAGTATGTGTTATCTTTTTTACCGGATTTATTCTTTTTTATTCAATAAATATATGTGAAACTAAACATCGGCTAGCAATCTTGATGGAATTCGAATTAAAGCATGTTTATTGTAATTTCCCCTTAGCCCACCAGAGGGCGAGCATTTCAATACAATCGCGGATAGTATAAACTTATAATATAAAATAATAAAATAAACTAAAATAAAAATATAAACTAATTTTCTTTTCATCTTTTTCCGCGATTGTAATGAAATGCTCGCCCTCTGGTGGGCTAAGGTGAAATTATCACACCACTGCATATCATCATATTATGCAATCGATTTTCCATGATGTAATGGCGGAGAAAGAACAATAACAAAAACACGTGGCTATTATATTTACTAACAACTGCAGTTCAGAGTGCGCCATCTATCGATCATTACAAACGCGGATTGAATTTTTACTTAATATTTTAAGAATATCGTTTATTTTCACATGTTTCACTATTCTGAATAATTTTTTTCTTCTCTCGAGCATCTCAAAGATGACAATTTTTCAATTTTTCTTATTTACACCATTGATCACATTTCAATTTTCCTGAGGAAAGTGACGTCAGAGACAGAGAAAAAAACGTAATAATAGAAACTTTTGTATGGTGGCATATAGAGTACCTGCATAAACCCGACGTTTTTAGTTAATGGGCTCTTCCCACCTGACGTCAGAGGTCACATGATAGAGGAAAAACAAATAGCAGACGAAGTCTTGTTTATCTAGTGCGATTGCTGAAATAACATATTTTCTATACTTATTTTTAATTAATCGTATTTAATCTGTGTTATTTTTTTTATACATCAGCATTTTTAATCCATTTTATATCATTATTCATCATCTTTTGTTTGCTGTATATATTTGCAATCATCATTTAGTTTATATTTGTTATTGATATTTATGAAGAACATGTTAAATACTCTGATTTTTGGTACTTAAATCAGTGGCAGTGCAATATCTTACTGCGTAAATCCATTTAGACCAGTAACTAAGTTAATTAACTTGTTGTAACACCTTTATGCGATTAAATTTAACTGAAAACGTTTAAAAATTTCAAATTATAATCCATAAACATTCCACAAGAACAAGCTATTATTTATTGCTAGATCAGTTAATGTAACAGTTACACAAAAACATACAAAAATCGATTCTTACAGGTGAAAATAATAAACACATAAACTGTTCTTTAAAAATTATTAAATTTACAAATACAATTATTCTACTGTTTACAAATGCGCAATATTACTTTTATTTTGTTTTATATTAAATATTAACACTTTTGTTCTTAAGAATAATATTTATTTGAATTCGATTCTCAGAATTCGATTTTTCGTTTTCCTCTATCACGTGCCTGAGCAGACGACGGTGGGAAGAGCCCATAACTTCAATAATTAAAATGATAGAAGTTTCAAAGCAGCTGAAATGCCTTCCTTGAAGCAGTCGGAATGCACTGATATATCTCATGACGCGGAGAACCCTGCCCTCCGCGAGAAGTTGCTGTCGCAGACAAAAAAATTTGACGCCAGCAACAGTTACTTTTTTTTATTATTATTACTGTTTACTACTGTTTACAAATGCACAATATTACTTTTATTTTGTTTTATATTAAATATTAACACTTTTGTTCTTAAGAATAATATTTATTTGAATTCGATTCTCAGAATTCGATTTTTCGTTTTCCTCTATCACGTGCCTGAGCAGACGACGGTGGGAAGAGCCCATAACTTCAATAATTAAAATGATAGAAGTTTCAAAGCAGCTGAAATGCCTTCCTTGAAGCAGTCGGAATGCAGTGATATATCTCATGACGCGGAGAACCCTGCCCTCCGCGGGAAGTTGCTGTCGCAGACAAAAAAAATTGACGCCAGCAACAGTTACTTTTTTTTAATTATTATTATAGAGACTATTATATGTTGTTCTATTTTTTTTTTTTTTTTTTTTTTTTTTTTTTTTTTTTAACTATTATTTTGATTTTGTAGATTTTTACTGTCAAGTTGTTATAAAAAAAAAAAAAAAAAAAAAAAAAAAAAAAAAAACTGCCCATGACGTCAAATTTGAGTGCGTAGAGTTTCTTTACTACAATAAACTCTATGAACTATAAATTTATTTTATCAGTTTTATTTACAGATCCTACTGGGCGATTTTTTTAATTTTGGCGTTGAAATAAACCGAATGTTTTTCGCCAAGAAGTTTAATTTAGCAACAGCATTTTAATCAATTTTAATTTAGCAATAGTCATTTAAAGAAATTAAACCGAAATAGTAGTCACATAAATGATCTATTTTTATCTGAATAGTTAATTCACGGCCTCACTAGATCACTCCTCGGCGCCAACGTCGTAAGCGGCCATAACAAAACTGCAAAAATCAATGCATGCCGCAGAATCAAGTAGATGGCGCTCGCTGCCAACCCTAAAAATCAGTTTGTGTTATCGATTCCAATTGTAAACAAACGTGAAAATAAGCATTGTATCCTGTAAAATGGTGTACTATTGTGCTTCTTGCTATTCATCAAGAAGGGGTGGGGATCTGTATCCTCTTTTTTTTGTTGTTGTTTTTTCCTTTAAAAAAAATCTTAAATGACTGTTTTCTTTTCTTTTCTTTTTTTTTTCTTTCTTTCTAGTCCTTATTTTATTTCTTTCATGCAAAAGAAAAATTTGAAGAAAAGTATATTTTATTTAGGAGAAAACAACTAATATCATTTATTATTTTTCAATAAATTGGTTTGAAATTAAATTATTGCCACCATTATTTTTATGATTAATATATTTTTGCGTATCGGAAGACTGCATTTTAAATTTAATTAAATCAATTTAAATGCTCTGCAAACGGAAAAAAAAACTTATGCAGCTTCATGTACAAAACTAAGTTAGTTCTGCCGTGGCGGCGCTGTGCGCCAACCCTAACTTCCAATACATTTGATTCCGGAAAAATCGTCGATTGTTATGGCCGCTTTCACGACGTTGGCGCGTTGGCGCCGAGGAGTGATCTAGTAGGGACGTGGATAAGTTTATAGGGGAAAAAAAAAAAACTTGTAGTTTTAAAAATAGAAAATTTATTTCAAGCACTATTTTATGCTTTAAAACAATTAAAAATATAAACAGAATATGAAGAATTCTTACAAATTAACAAAAAGGTGTCCTATAAAAGTATCACTGAAATAGGATCCCTTCTTTTATACAAGAAATTGTATTATAGAAAAAAAATCATCACTAATATGGTGACAAAAATTCAAAAGCCGCCAAGGGAGAAATTTAATAAAGTTGAGTAGCACGGTAATGTTTACATATTTATTTATTTTTTTTATATACCAATCATTATGCTAATTTGTAATACAAATATACGAGCTGCAGTGTATAACTGTACCTGCATGTTGTCCGGCAGAAATATTTAATTAATTTAAATTAATATTTAAATAAATAAATAAAAATAATAGTACGTTTAATGGGAAATATATATATATAACCATAAAAATATTAGTTCCCTAAAATGCGGCAGAAATAGCGCTCATAACATATTGTTATAAGGGATTAATTCTTTGTCCCGCATCATTACCACTGTAGCAATGAAAACAGTTTTACAGGCGAAATGAAAATAAAAGGTCAGTTCGTTCATTCACTTTCAGTAGGGTCAGCCTTGGCGGCAAACTTGGTGAGTGGGCGACCAAATTTGGTGAGAGGGCAACCAAGTTTGAAGAAAAATGGTACTTTAGAATTCCTCAAGTTTCGAAGATCTCCGACACACGAGAGCACAGATCTCGAACTTTCCATGGGATTCTCGATGGAATCATTGCAAAAAGTTATAAATAGGAGTGAGTTGATTTATGCCAGAGAGTATGTACTCACTGCGAATAAGAGTTATTCAGAGACCTGTTTGAGTGATTGCATTTTAAGGATTGAGCTCTAAGCGAATGAACATTTCTCTTGAGCTTGCGAAGGTTTATGCTCCGTAGTATTTGATGTTATTTGGTTTACTCCTATTTAACAAGTGACTGTTCTTCGGAATGTTCGAGAACATTCATCGAATAGTGACTTTTGCTATATGAGTAACAACTTCAACTGTTTCCAGAATAGTCGAAGAATAAGCTTTACTATTGGTTTGTTTTCGAGAATATTCGTTTTAATAATAGTTTTGTAGTATAGATTCGAGAAGCTAAAAAAGATATTTAATATCACTGAGCAGATCCCATACTAAAGCTGCGGCGAAAAATGTCGCCAATCGAAATATATATATGTTTAAACGTTTCAATTATTCAATTAAAATGAAATCATTTTAATGTAGTGACCAGCGTAGCGAGCAAAGCTTGCTAGTTATTTACATAAAACTGGTTTAGGCTAAGACTATCACAAATTGCATGTATCTTGGGACATTTTACATTTCCTACTTAAAATGGCTGGCAATTTTTTATTTTCAAACTATTTAAAGTGAAAAAAAAGTTATAGAGGAGAATATTGGAGTATTTAAATATTGTCTTTAGAATATAAATCTACCTTTAACAGTAGAAGTTAAAAATTAAAATGTGAAAAGTGTCCCAAGGTACAACACTCTCCCCTATTCTATCATCTAAGAATATCACATCAATTACAACTGTAAAATGAATGTAATGAAAAAAACATGCTCGAAATTTTACTTTATATGATACAACGAATACGCGATTATGTAATGTAATTTTGTGGAGAACATAAAAGCTGACCATCAGATTTATGAAAAATAAAACAAGTATAATACCCAAAACTACATCACCTAACTCAGATCACCCTGTGAGCCTGTTTTCCCAATGAAACGCTTACGTAGAAGCATTCGTCCTCAAAACCCACGCGATCTCGCATCCAAAGAAATTTTGTAATAAACTTGTCAGTCTCTAGCCGTCTTTCTTTGAGAAAAGTTGGCAGAGTTCCGTCTGCGTGTTTATTTCTTTTGAAATGTTCTAAAATATAAAATGTAGCACCGCTTTGACAGCGCTATTCGAGCTTTTATTTAAAATGTAATCCTTGTACTCTCTCTCTATATATATATTGTATTTTTGTCTTCATTAAATTTTATCATGGGCTACACTCGTTGGAGAATTATTGTGTCCAAGTTTTCCCTGTCGTCCGATACTACTGGACATACTGTGACATTCCTCACATTTGGACGTGAAATACAAACAAATGATGTTGTCGTATCTGACCTAAATGCGGTGCTGGACAGTGACAACTTCGTTCCAGAGATCACTCTGTATCTAAAACGTTTGGCAACGATCTTAGAAACTGTAAAGGAACGTGTGGAAATGAAATAAGATCAGAGAAAAATCTATTGTGACAAGAACCGAAAGAAACTGTATTTTTCTCCAGGTCAAAAGGTTTGGGTTATGTTAAACCCTATCAGCAAAGCCTATAAAAACAAAACATAGAAATTCATACCAAAATGTGATTAACCTAATATAAATCTAACTCAAAGATACCCAGTATCATATGAAATTGCCACATTGGACAACCCTGACACCCCAATTGGGGCCTATCATATTTCTGCACTAAAACCACACTGTAAAAAAATGTTGTAATTTTTCCTGCACTTTCTGCTGTTTTTTTCCAAGCACTGGCATCATTAAATAAATATACAGCACCTAATTTTGTAAAAATTTATTTCTACCGCTCGTAACCAATAGCAACGTGACTTCCTTTGGACTTTAGACGGAATTTTGCGGTTTGTAGCAGATGTTCTATATCTCAACTGGCGGCGAGGTAAGCCGTGATATTCGATATACAAGGCCACTTCTTTCCCCCCTACCCTACTGACAAAGATACTGACTTCATCAAACTTCGGGTAGTCAGCTCGATTCAGTCAGAGGTCAGAATCTCAGAATAGCGTGTAGTTTCAAAACTGCTACACGTGCAAATGGATTATATTTTAATTTTTAGTGGAATTAAAAGAAAAGAAAAAGAAAAAAAAATATATATATATATATATATTGTATGCACACTTTTTAAAGATGCTTCAAAGGGCTATTTAAAATTAAAGGATTATTTCCGAATGACAACAGCAAAGTAAGTTTATTTTTATTTTTCTCTTATAACTGATCACAAATGTTTTCTTAACTTATCGATAGAACTTAAAATTTAGGGATTTGTTTAATATATTTTTAATCATTAATAACGTAACATTTAAAAATAAATAAATAATATATATATTTTTCATTATCTATATATTCATACTACAAATAAGCAACTTGTTTATCATTTAAATATACTTTTTGTTTTTTGATAGGATAAAATGTAATACTTTCATAAATATATTTAGTTAGTTCATACTGAAGTTTTGCATATATACGTATGTATATAAATAATACTACAAACGAATAAATTTCATTCGATTTTTGTATTAAGTTTTTACTAAAATATATATTTAACTAAAAATTCATAAAGATTTGTAAGACTATTATGTGTAGAATACGTATTATAAATAAGCAAATTATTGTTGAATCATAATTATTTTACTTTAATTATCCACAATATAATTAAAATTAATATTTTTATCAGCATTTTTCGAACAATTTATAATGTATATTTTTTTTTTTTTTTTTTCGTTTTTAATACTTCTACCAAAAAATAAATAAATAAATAAAAATAAATAAATAAATAAAAGCTACAAATAAACAAATTGTATCTATTTTTATTTTATTTCTTTACATATTGTGTAATATTGTGTAATGTAGTTTTCCCCTTTATTCTTTTGTTTAATAATTACATATATAAATTACAGCACATAAGCAACATGCCTATGATATTTTTTTAAACAACAATTTATTCAAATATGAATGTACATTAATTAAAACTGCAGTTGTAAAGTAATATTTTTTACGAATAATTTAAGTTAAATTTTTGCAAAATATACACAAATTTTACTTTCTGCATAATTCACATTTTATGAGAAAAATTCTGAAAGTGAATTATTTAAAATATACTGGTAATTTTAAGTAAATCATGGATATTATATTATAATAATGAATTGTAATATTATATATCGTATTTTAATAATACAATTAAATGTTTTAGGCATCAGGAAGTTGCTTATGATCAAACATTAGGAAAAATACATGAATAAATCAACAAACAACAAGAGCTTAAAAGTTCTATATTTATTTTATTTTATTTATTTTTATGTTACATTATTAAAGATTAAAAATATTTTAAACTAATTCCTAAATTTTAAAATTTATAAGTAAATTGATTATTTTTTGTGTCTTATATATAACTGTTATTAATGTGTATATAACATAAAAAATTCTGTCGTTAATAAAGCGATAGGTTAAGAAAATTACTTTGTAGTATAGTTATAAGTGAAAAATTAATTTACTTTGCTATTGCCATTTGAAATGAATACTTCTCTTTTAATTGCTGATACACATTATTAATAAAACATATTTTTCTATTAAGAAACTACACATCGAAACATTCTCTCAGACATTAAGTGAAAATACATTAAGTGGCATTAACTGAAATAAAATCGTTATAATAAATTTAACTATTAAAATGATTTTATATTCTAATAATTATTTTTATATATAATGCTACAGGAAAAATTACATTTTAAAGACATCTATATATTTTTCTATTTTTCTTTCTTTGCAAATTTCGAAAAGCAAAATATTTAAATTAAAAATAAGTATAGTTGTCAATATGTGAAAATCTGAAATAATACATGCTTCAAAAAATTTATTTTTCATTAGCAAGATGTATCATTTAATAGTCGTTTTTCTTGTTTGTAAAACTTTGTGATAAATCTGAAAAAAGTAAAAAAAAAAAAAAAAATGTTTATTTTTAGCTTGAAATAACTAAAAATATAAATATTCAAATATAAACATTTTATTTACATATATGCATATGTATAATGTAAATCAGAATATTATATTGGGGAAAGAAAATAAATTTTTTTTATCACATCAATTAAAAATAAATAAATAATTCTTTGCCGTTGTATTTTTTTTTTTTTAAGGTGTGTATGAGAATTTAATTACAAAGTACAGATTTTTTTTTTTTTTTTTTTTATGTATGCAAGAATTCTTAAGTACAAATTACAGATATTCTTTTGGAACATGCGCAGTAAATATATATATGTATATATAAATGTTCATATATCAGCGAATATCAAACATGTGAATTTTATGTTTCATAGCAATGTATCTGTAATGTTTTGTCAAGTTTTCAGCATCTTTTCTAAAATTTTGTTTAAATTCCTTCTTGTTATTATTTTTTTCGGTAAATTTTTCTGTTTAGAATTTTTAAAACGTTAATTATAAATTAACCTGCATAAAAAATTGTGCGATTCCACACAAAAATTACATGCAAATATTGAACATAATAAGTACAACAATGTATTAAAATTACAAGACATTTGTAACTTTTTTATGATACAGGGTTATCCAAAGTGTTTGTGATTTTTTCCAATTTATATTTAATCCCCTAATTATATTCCCATGTGAGTATAAATATTCTTTAGATGTCTGTAGTTCAAAGCCATTACGTCCAGTATCTTTTTTAGAAAATCGGGAAAAAATGTCAAAAATAAATAAATAAATAAATAAATCTAATAATTTGATCACTCACAGTGTTTTTTTCTAATTATTCTCTCTTGGGGAGAGAAAAAGAAAAGAAAAGTTTTTTACAAGACTTCAATAAACAAGGAATAATTAAATAGATAGGATTCCTGTCAGTGTAACGACAATTATCTAAATTCGGAATAATTGGTATCAATTTTGCGATTAGGAATAACAAATGTGTTATCTAGAAAATTTGTCATTAAAATATTAGGTCTACCGGAAAGTTCTGTTCTTTTGAATTAATAAAATGAAAATTTTTATTTAACAATTATCATCTTGAGAGTTACACAAGAATACCTTAAATATTATCCAAGATAACTTTCCGATGTACGTATTTTAATTAAAAAGTACAAAAGTTTCCGGTAGGCCTAACATATCTAATATTCACATTGGAAAAACAAAACGTGAATTGCTCCTAGCAGAATCATGTTTTCATAGAGAACCAAACATCATTTCCCTATTCTTACCTTTATAATTTTGATGGCACACCTACACTGCAGTTCCCCTGGTGTTCTCCCCAGGACACCCTTGAGATATCTTGAGAAATAAAGAACACATTCCCTAGAGATATCACAAAGATGTACTGGGGTGCATTGTTAGGTCATCTGTGCGAAAATACTTTATTTTTTTTTTTATGACTTCGTAATAAAAAGAATAAATAAATAAATAAATAAAATATTTTGTGATTTCTACAATTAAATATAAGACAGGGATCGGCGCAATCACTTTTTTCAATAACACTATTTTTATAAAGTAATATCTGTAATATTCAATCAAAGATAACTGCTGTTACAAAAATAGAAACAAACTGCATTTTTTTAAATTTTTATTTATTTTTTTTTAATAGAAAAAAAAATAAATTAAACATAGCACTTAAAAAGAAAAGTATGTCAACCCCCCCACCCCCCACCCCCCCCCCCAAAAAAAAAACATTGAACAATTAATTATAGAAAGGTTACAGCAACTATACAAAAAGTTGAACCAAAAATCGGAAGAAGTATTAAAAATTTATTATAATTGATTCAGAATTTAAATCTGTATCAATAAACATGAAGTAAAACTTAATTTTAATAATGTTAACGTATTTTTCGCATTAATTTGTCTAAAATTTGTTATATTTGAACCACACCACCTGGCATTTTGGATCATCTAATTTACTTGTCTGGCAAGAACTCTACCAATGTAAAAAATTCTTGCATAATGGTATACATCTAAAAAACTGATTTCTGATATTTGGATAGCTGCAGTTGGATATATATTTATAACAGACAAATCATAAACAGAGTGTAATATAATTGTGTTAACAAATTATAAGCATGTAGCTCAGAAAGTGAGACTTTATAATACTAAAAGTATTTCCTGAATAGAAAAATAAGTTTTCGGAAAGCTTATGAAAAGCATCAAAAAACAAGCACATTCAAATAATAATAATAATTATTATTATTTTATTTATTTATTTATTTTTATTTATTTATTTTATTTATTTATTTATTTATTTATTTGTCAAACAAAAATTAAGTTACAAATACAATAAGAAAATAAATACTATAAAAAATTTATTTTTCAAAATGGTATTAAATTTTGAAGATATTTTAATCAGAGCAGGGGTCAGAATATGTCCATACGCCCGAACAATGTTCGGGGGAAATTTAAACTGACTGGGGAAATTTTGAATATTTTTTAAAGAGAAAATAAAAATGTAAGTCAAAGATAACAATTTGCTACTTTGAACTTCTTATAATATACAGTAACAGCGATATTTTTTTGTTACACTGTATACTTATTCTCTTAAAGATATATTACATAGAACAAGTGACTTTGTATAGCAAAGTAGATTTCTGCATTATTGAGGGAAATTTATACTGTGTTTGGGGGAAATTTCCGAGATCTGAACATTTTCTGCACCCCTGAATCAGAGTACCTCAAATTTGTCGAACCAAGTTAAAATGTTTTTTTAATCTTTAAGCCATAATACAAAATCAACAGGTTTAACTCTCTATTGAGTAAGGAAAAGTAGAAAATACTACATTCCAAAAATAGTTTAAATTATTAGTCCATGTCTCCAGTTATACTTTTTCTGAAACTTTATTTCAGGCTTAACATGGCTTTAAAGAAAAAGAGAGAGAGGGGGAGGGAAATATGAAAAAGAAATAAACCGATCTTTTCATCTGAAAGTTTTTACAGCAGTGTTGTGAAATTTATAGCGCTGATAAGAACACCATCCTGTAAAAGTTGCAACAAAATGTAGTGAATTTTACAGACTTGTAAAAAAGGAGAGTTTGTAGCTCAGCAAATGCTCAGAATCTGAAGCAGCAACTGAATTAAGATGACATGGCACCTTTGACGGCATTATTGAATGCAGCACTCGTGCCTACTTTGTTCGCCTGACAAAGGATCGTGAGTTCTTTCGACCCGAGAAATTGTTGCGAGTTTATTGCATTTTATGGTGTTTATCCAAAGTTCTGTAATTATTATTGAAGTAAGTTTCATATAATAGCCTATATTTCCACTTAATATTATAAACTGGACTATAAGGTTTGTCTATTAAAATATATATTCCGGTATCAATTCTTGTGGGTTTTAATACTTTTTTTTTTTTCAGCATTGAAATCTATAAATTATGTTTTCTCAGTCTGCTTTTTTTCATGAATTAATGATTATCTTCATGAATTATCTTCAAACAGCTAAAACTTTTAGAGATATTTAGGAAAGAACTGACAACTTTTTTGCATGTTTAAGGGAAACAATTTAAAAAGAATTACGTATGGGTTTTGAAATTTATTCATTAGTTAAAAAAAAATAAAAAAATAAATAAAAGTTAAAACGTGCTTGGTAAAATTTGGGAAGAAAGGAAAAAAAAAGGTGATTTTTCTTAATTTTTCTTTTAAAGTTACTGCAAAATCGATCCCCAATTCTTTTAAGTTCTATTAAACATCCATACCCATTAAGTATATTCTTAAATATCTTTGGAAGTCTTAGATTTTGAAGATCATAAATTCATGAAAAAATCTAAACTGAGAAAACGCTATTTAAAGATTTCAAATCTGTAAAAACAGTCTATCAAAAACCTTGAGAATTGTTGCCTGACTACATATTTTATTGAACAAACGAAATTTATAAATATTAAATGTAAATACAAACTTTTAAATAAAGTATACTATTAATAACAGCATCTTATGAAGTTTACAGCAAAGTGCAGTAAATTTCACATCACTATTAAAAACACCAACTTTTAAAATTAACAGCAAATTGCAGTAAATTACACAGCACCGTTAAAAACAGCAACTTGTGAATTTTACAGCAAAGTGCAGTTAATTTTACAGCACCAAAAAAGACAGCAATTTGTGAATTTTACAGCAAAGTGCAGTTAATTTTACAGCACCAAAAAAGACAGCAATTTGTGAATTTTACAGCAAAGTGCAGTTAATTTTACAGCACCATAAAAGACAGCAACTTGTAAATTTTACAGCAACTGTGCTGGCAGCCGCGGTGCCAGCAACTTTTGTTGTAAAATACCGAAATTTTTTTTTACAGTGCATTCACAGAAAATGAGACCTCTCCAGTTGCTCCTCTAAGAAAAAAAGGAAGACCTAAGAAATGTAGTGCTGTTTCCAGTACGGGACGTACCTTGGAAACACAGGGGGATGATGTAATACCGAAAACTACATCTCCTAGCCCAGATTACTCTGTGAGGCTATTTTCCCAATGAAGGACAACGACTAAACGCTTAAGTAGAAGCGTTTGTCATGAAAACCCAAGTGAGCTCGTACCCGATGAAATTTAGTAATAAACTTAGTCAGTCTGTAGCCGTCTTCCTTTCAGAAAGGTTCGTAGAGTTCCGTCTGCACGTTTATTTCTTTTGAAATGTTCTAAAGTATAAAATATAGTGCGCCGCTTTGACAGCGCTGTTCATGCTTTTATTTAAAATGTAATCCTTTTACTTATTATATATTGTGTTTCTGTCTTCATTAAATTTTATGATGTGATACACTCGTTGGAGATTTATTGTGTCCAATTCTTCCCTGAAATCGTTTTCATTTAAAATTGGTTTCATGGAAAAGAAAGAATAGTAAATCTTCTGTTTATTTTGTGTGCTAAACCAAGCTAAGCAAGCTGCCAGCAACATATAAGTATATTTGCTCATATTATTTGAAATATCAAGATGACTTTGTTACAGTTTTTTTATTATTATTATTAGTCGTAGTATTACTATTACTAGTACTATTACTAAAATATTTAATTTTCAGTCACATAAAAATGTTTTCTACTGAATATAACATGCAAGTTTCATTTATAATGGTGACAAAAATTGTTGTTATTTAAATGAGAGTTAAGTAAAGTACATGAGAATTAAGACATAAGTTTTTTTTCAACTTAATTTCATTTCTCAAGTGCTTCACATCAATAAAACATTATTATGTTAGTTTACTATTAAAAATAAATAAATTAATTAATTAATAAAAGTACATAAAAACAAATTCTTTTTTATAAGAAAAAAATTCCTATGAAAATGATATAAATATGATTTGCACGCATTTTGATTTAATGCCAAGATAAGAGAAATGTATCTTTATATGTAAGAAAAAATATTGTTAAAATATTATTTTTGACAAAAAACTATTTTGATAATAGAATGCAAGATATTCAAATTCTAATCTTGAATATAAATTCGTAGCCAGAATTTATGAGAGAAAAGTATCCTTGAAATAAACTAAACTAAGATTATTTATTATTATTATTATTTATATATATAATTTAGTGTATTTTTTTTTTTTTTTTTTTTACTTCTATGTATAATGTTTTTACCAAAGATAATTTAAATAATATATTAGTTTGAATATAAAATTTATCAAAAAATCATATTTGTATTATAAAAGGATATTACATTTTAGTTTTTGTTGAAAAATGATAATAATATTAATCTAGAAAATTTAAATTCTAAAATGTGAAAAAATGTTCTAATTTTATTCAAAGAAAATATTGTTATTTATTGGTAGTTAAAATAATTTTTTGTTCAGCGTATGAATTACTACATATATGCAAAGATTAAATGTCCATAAAAACTTAGAGTTTACATTAATATGTTATATAGATATTTTCTTTTAATTGATGAAACTAAAAATGCACAGTATTTTTGGTATTAATAAAACTATTTCAATTAATCTGTGTTGTACAATGTTTAAGGAAAGAATATTTTAAAAACTGTGCTCAAAAACATGGAACCTTTTTTTTTTTTTTTTTTTTTTTTTTCATTCTTGCCAACGTAAATTAATATTGCATAAATAATTAAAAAAACTTATTGTTTAATTTTATCTTAATATGTTAAAAGAAAAACTACAATTTAATATTATGAACGATTTTTATTCTATATAAACATTATTTATTTATTTTAAACGCTGTTTGTTTCACTTTTCCGTATAATTTAATATTTATTTTTGAAAAGTACGTAGGAAGATGCGTGGGAGTTAAAAGAAGCTGTGAAGCAAGAAAAAAAATGCAGAAAAATTTTAAAATATATTTTTGAAATATAAATTATATAGCTCAAAGAAATTTTTGATACCTAAAGTTTCTTTTTAAAAAATCGAGTTTTTGATTTTGAGATATTTTAAAACTAGTGATATGCTTTCATTTTATTTAATAAGTTAAACGTGATATTAAAGCTGCATTGCTATCCTAGCCATGGGTTTCAAATATGCGTTATTTTATTCTACTGATATTGTTCTATTTTAATGAGACGTGTTTTGTTTTAATGGAAAAACAAGTGTTATGAAGCGCTACAAGTTAAATTATATGTTGTATTAATAAGATGTTACTTTTAATCTGTAAATTTATGGGTTGAATCAGCATTCTATACCTTAAAAAATATATCTAACATTTATCAGGCAATCATTTTCAGTAATGAATTTATTTTTTCAGTTATAAAAGTTATTTAACATCATAACTGTACAAAATGCAAAACAAGTAGTGACAATTTTGAAAAACGACTCGACAAGTTTAGTTCTACATATACCAGGCGTTTTAGATTGTTTAGATTAGTGGCTTTATATTCCCAATTACTAAGAGCTTTCCAATGATAATTAGCTATTGTTTATGCCATACATATTATAAAAGGATTCATTTAAAAAAAAAAAAAAAAAAAAAAAAAGAATCAACTTTTTAAGCGACCCTGTATACAAATATTCCAACCAGTAAAATAAAGTCATTTCTTTTGCAAAAAGTCCCTTACAAAAAGAATTCTTTTTTTACTTCCTTATACAAGGTATAAGGAAGTATTGTAATCCCGATTTTCGAAATGGATTTTATATCTCGCATAACTCAAAAACGAATTATTGTTGAAAGTTGCAAATATATATGTATGACTGCCATGATGTCCTGTTGTACACCTAAGTAAGTTTCGTCTTAATATACGATTACGTTTTAGAGATATCAACGACTTCACACGATTTTTGTGACAGCTGCATGTATGTGTGCCTGTGTAGTATATGTAACTTGCATAACTCAAAAACGGTTGGACGTACAACGATGCACATGGGTATAAAGGTTTGTTATAATATCTAGTTCGGCACCTCTCCTTTTGGTCTTCCTGTGACTTTCAGTTTTGGAGATATTTAAATAAATTATATTCATAATGACCAAATATACAAAGGTTTTGGCCATTATATATGACCTACCATTATAGAGATTTCAAAATAAGCTAATGATAGAGCCCGTAATGATATTATTATAAAAGCAATTTCAAATGTAGACAGTACCTTCAAAAGATAAAAGCAGATTCTAGTCGACGAATGCATTTTATTTAATGAATATTCAGCACGTAAATAGAACCAGTAATGATATTTTTATGAAAGTTGCGACATTTTTTCGTGTAGAAAGTAATTCTTAATATATAAGCAGGTTCTAGTCACGAATGCACTTTATATTATTTTAGTCTTATTTTTCATTTAAAGAATTTTCTGTCGTGTACGCTAATGACGATTGGTACACGTTAAATTCCGTCGTGGTCGCAAAGTCCTCCAAGTTCCCATCAAATTATACCTCTGGAGGTACCGGAACATGGGTTTAACTTGGTCCTGATCCGGATCAAAATTCGAGTTCCTGTTGTTTGGCTGGTGCTGCCATCTTTCATGAGCTTCTGGAGCTAAAATTCGATCTTCCTCCCTAAGTGGCGCTCCTAAAAACAGAAGGCGCACCCCTCTTGCCTTAAATACGGTAGTTCCACTACCGGGACTAGGAATTTCCGAGTGGCATACGACAACAACATCAAGAATTTTCGAAGAAGCTAGTTCAGTGCTATATACTAATGAATACTTCCGGAAAATTTCAGAATTCTGTTCTTTTTTAAGTTAGAGCTTCCAAACTTTGGCAACCTTAAACTACAAATTATCGCCAAATTCGGTTTACAAGTCGCCAAATTCGACGCAAATAGCCAAAATCGGTGCCAAGATCAAAATCGCGTTGGCTAAAAACTTGGCGACTTGGCGAGATTAGCGATCAGATTTGGCGGTAAATATTGTTTCAGGATAGCCAGAATTAGTAAATCCTTTCTCAATTTCAAGTGAATTATTTGTTTCCGTAAAATGTATTGTTTTTCCCCTCTAATTTTCAGCAAAGAGAACAAAAGCAGGCCATCTACACTCGAATGATTTTCATTAAACTCTAACCCATGAATTTGCCAATGAGAGATTCTGTAAATGACTAGTATACTTGTTTGACGGTGTAAATATTCCTAGTATCATGACTTTCATAACTGGAGTAGCAGATTTCCTGGTTTTTTTTTTTTTTTTTTTTTTTCGTGATTGAACCCGCCTGTTTATTTACGAAACCGTTACCTCACACAAAAATGTCAATGTTTTCATAATAAGATGTATATTCCAATGGGTGTATAAGAAAGTCATGTGGTGATCACATCAGATTGTTTTTTACACATCTAAAGAGGTTTCCCCTGGCAGGCCTTGTGGTTTTTCTTAATTCAATGGATGAAGAAACATAGCTATGGTGACTTTCACAGCGATGCTGAAATGAAGTACTCTTAAATTCATTTGCGTTCGTGAGGTGCAGTACTCAGTGGTTTAATGTAACATGGTCTAAGAGTAAAGTTTTAAAAACAAATGCAATAAATTTTGTAAATTTATGAAAAGCATGTGTATGCATCCTATATATATATATATATATATATATATATATATATATATAAATCCCGATTTCTATGATTTTTGTCAATGTTAATAGTGATTTTTCTTAAATAAATAATACTATCTTCAGAGAGGAAACATTTTTTTTTTTTTCGTTTGAAAAAAAAAAAATGTATATATATACATTCCGATATCTTGCATAATGCTGACAGAGATGCAAGTTTCCTGATGGCGAACATTTCTAGTTTTAAGCATTTAAAATTCTATTTTTCATTTTATGAATTCTCTTTTCTTGTAACAGATTATTTTGGTTAATTTATCTCTTTCCATTTCTATTATTTGATGAATATTTCTATTGAATTAATGGATTATGTAAATTATCTCATCGTTAGGCTTATGTATTATGTTTGTGTCATTTCTCTTCTGTGTAAGTACTTTAACATGTTTTACTGCTCAGTGTACTCAAATTAAATTATCATCGTGACAATAATTTTATTCGATATACATCTCATTTAAATTTCATAGGTTGGTATTTTCATCTATCTTTCATTTGCTGAGTGTTGCAAAGGAATTAAATTATTCAAATTATATATATATATATATATACGAGCGTGAGGAAAATTAGAATTAGATGGGGTAAGTGTAACACTGTATTAGCATAGTTAATTTTTGACCTCGTTTTCCTCAGTTAGTATTATCCGTCTACTTCTGAAACTTTTTAGACATAAAATATAAGTGACTTTTTTTTTTTAAATATGAGCAGAGAGCCCGCTTCACTTTCTGTTGCCAGAAGCCTAAACTTAGGGAAATTTCGTTTACTTATAACTCATTAACTAATGCATGTTTTTAATTTTTTTTTTTTTTTTTTTTTTTTCACATTCAAAAAATTTGCAGCTGTAAAATTTACAGACCTTATTCAAAAACGGATATATATATATATATATATATATATATATAATGTTTTGTTCTGAAGCTGTGAATTAAATTTTTTAATATGCGAAACTTTTAATTTTACAGATTCAAAATAAAATATTAAAAATTTAAAAAAATCTGTTTTCGAAAAACGCCCATCTATTTAACAGTTGTGAATTTTCTGAATGTGAAAACAGAATTTAAAAATATGTATTAGTTAAGGATTTGTAAGTAAACAAATTTTACCATAGAATAACATTGGCGTGGGCTTCTGGCGACGATAAGTGAACCATTAAAAAAAAAAAAAAAAAAAGAAAGAACAGAAAGAACAGAAAGAAAGAAAGAAAGAAAAGAAAAAGTTGTGTTTTTTGATTTCACTTGTTTCATGGTGAAACCACGTATACAAGTATAATCTCACCTCCTACGTATGTAGTACATTAAAATATATTTTAGTCATATTTCCAGGTAGTGCAGTTTCTGAAATCTACTACATTTTGAATTTTTTAATATATCTGAACACGTTGCAGAGTTCATGGATGGAACACTGGAACAGAACTCATACCACTATTAATGAAGCAGATTTTTCGACTTCTTAAATCATTGATATTATAGATAGAGGAATTTCTCAAACAGATACTACAATGAGTTCTCCGCCAGTGTTCCACTCATGAGAGTTCTGAACTTTTTCGTACGGCTCCAACTGGCATTTCATAACTTAAACTTTTTAACACTATAACAAAAGTTAAAAAATTTCCAGGATATTATGTTTAATTGAAAATTAAATGATAAAACTGAAAAAGCAATGTTAAAACTAGTATGTTGTGGCCACCACAAGACTTTCTTCTATATTTTCCTATACAAATTCACTCAGTAACAATATTAAAAAAAGATATATATATATATATAATAAAGATGATCTATTAAGCATAGTAGAAGCCAAGCAACAGATACAAGATCACTGAAACACCAATGACCAATAAAATTAAAAAAAAAAAAAAATATCAGTGAATGAAATACACTAATATAAAGAAACCAGATCTACTAATCAACAGCCTGCAAAACATATGAATCAATAAAGTAACACAACAAATCCCAACTCAGAACCATAAACTTATCAAAATTAATGAAAAAATAACCTAAGAAACACAAGATAGGATGGAAGGAGGCAAGCGGCAAGACTTGTGACTTGCCTGTGGGGTTAAACTAGTTTCACGCCGGCAACACTCACCCAGCCTGCCACGACCAGAACAGGAACCATATGGATTTAAAAAAGCAAAATTTCAAAGCAGATGAATAACAATGAAACCACGAAGCAACAATGAAATTTACCGAGTGATTAGAATTTTAAATATAGTTGACAACTCAAAAAGGAAGAAACTGAAATTTTAGTGGAAAAAGAAAGTTTGCATAGTAATACAAAGTAAATGCAACTAGCCTTCTGTTTTTTTTTTAATTTAATTTCACAACCCACCCAACCATCCAGCCTTACAACACCACACCACCTCCGTAATCAAACATCTGCCCACCCAACCGCCACCTTTTTTATTGTCTTTTATTATTTTATAATTTTTTTGTTGATATACACAAAAGTGTACACAGCTTTTTTTTTTTTTTTTTTTTTTTTTTTTTACTGACAGAGACATGGGTTAAGGATATAAAATAGAAAATACAAAGTTTTTAGGAAAACCCATTTTAGCAGTGGCTGTGATCAGGTTATTAATATTCTTGTTTTTAAACTTCGCAGAAAATAAATGATTAATTCGAAATAAATGGTTAATTATGATGTTTCTAAATACTGAGAGATGCAGACATGAATTAAAATGTGTAAATTAGTTTACTTTAAAACTAAAATCTTGCCGTTTGTCATAGATATTTATCGGTGTAAATTTTATTACCATCGATGATTATTTTGAGATCTAAAAAGTTAATTGATTGATTAGTTAGAGTATTTTGAGTTAGCTTTAAATTAGGTGGATAATTGAAGGAAAAGTCATTTTGTGAGTGCTTGTTGAGATAAAATACAATAATATCATCGATGTAACGATAAAATCTAACATCATCATTGCAAATTTGCTTTTCATAATAATAAAGATAGAGATCTGCCAAAATACTGGAGCTACAACCTCCTTGTGGGATGCCTAATTGTTGCAAATAGATATCGTTGTTGTGGAAGATATAATTATCATGGATAACAAAGTTAAGAAGTGTTTTAAATTTTTCTGATTTAAAATTGTGAGGAAGATTAATTTGAGCTTTATATTCTTGAAAAAGACTGTAAATGATATTACTAAGATCTGATAAATCAATGTTATTGAAAAGATCTTGAAAGTCAAAAGTCATAATATCGTCTATTGAATCGAGCGATTTGATGTATTGAATTAATTGAAAGCTATTTTTAAGACAGTGTAAATTATCAACTTTGCAAGTACAATTGTAAATTTGTTTTACAATATACAGTAGAGCTTTATTAGCATTGTTGTTATAAGTGTTACACCCAACAGTGACAGTGCGAAATTTAATTGGTGATTTGTGAAACTTAGGTGTGAGAACTATATAAGGATAATTAAAGTTATTGAAGGGAAGTTGAAGTAGTTTATAGTAATTATGTATTTTTCGGTTATTAATAATAAGGTTGTTATTAGTTAAACTGAAGATGTTACTATTAGTGACTGAAGAGTTTAAAATAGAGAGATAGTAGGATTTACAAATAATGGCATAATTATTAGGTGATTTATCAACATAAGTGATCACAAAGTCATCCTGTAGTGATTTGATAGAGTTAAGAAGTACAGATTTTTTAAATAACACCAGATTTGAAGAATTGATAAATAATGCATTTTTAATTTTTTGTAACACTAAAACTTTCCATTGAGTGAAGTAGGCAATAGGTTTATTATGAGTAATAGATATTTTATAAATAAATAAATCTAGGTCATAAGAAAACTGTTGAAAGATTTGTGGAATGCTAGTTTTAACTGGAAGTCTAAATTTGGTGCCAAATTCCATGAATATTTTTAAATGATAATTATCAATAATATTGAGATTACCAGTGATAATGTGTCCATGGTCTCTGTCAATATATTTTGAGAAAGATGGATCATTGCATTTACATGTTACAGTGTTGGTAAAAGAGGTAGACTTAGATACAGAATTATAGTTGAATATCTTTCTGCCAAGAGGAAGAGGATATTTGAAGGTACGAGAAAGATTTAAATCTTTAATCGGAAACAAACATTCTTTGTCATTAATGATAGCTGTAATGTTAATACTATTCAATATTTGATTTGTAAAAGTCACAAT
Source organism: Salticus scenicus (assembly GCA_963930645.1). Taxonomy (NCBI): domain Eukaryota; kingdom Metazoa; phylum Arthropoda; class Arachnida; order Araneae; family Salticidae; genus Salticus; species Salticus scenicus. The sequence continues at coordinate 332,727,153 of OZ005650.1, read as the reverse complement.
TAATTGAGTATTAGTTTTAATTTTGTTGGGCTTTTTATTAATTTTTAAATTAAATTGTTTGATTTTGTACATTAGAATATCATAAAAAATGTCTGAAAAATGTTTATTATAGGAATGGCTTTGAAAGACATTCAGAAAATTTACTAAGTATTTCATTTTAATTGCAAAAATAAATTTTCGAATAATGAACCAGTTATAGTTACATAAGTAATTAGTCTGTAGATCTGAAATTAGTTTAATAATGGCACTTTTAGAAAAGATTAAATCTGTTTTTTTACTACCTCGTTTAGTTCTAGAAGTTTTATTGTTAATTTTGTGATTGAGTTGTGCATAAATAGTCGAATAATCATGAAGAGGGTTGATGTTAGAATATGCTTTAATAGTTTTATTAAAGTATTCGGAATTTAGGCCATATGGATAAATTGTATTGTAATATTGCATAAATTTTGATTCAAGGAAATAGTCGCTCCCTTTTATTTTTCTGAATTTTGACAATCTCTATGGTACATGAATTAAAATTATGTGATTTAAAGTGTTGTAATTCTATAGTTGATTTAGAAGGTGCAGCTGAAGATGAAAGGTTTTTTAAATCAGAGCTATGCTGATTAATACGTAGATGTAGAGGAGTGGAAGTTTCACCGATATAACAGAGTTTACAAAGAAAACAATTTATTTTATAAATAACATTGTATGCCTGACAAAATGGAACCAAAGAGTGATTATTATTCAATTGTGTGCTAGAGGCCATAGGGCAAGTTTTACATCGATTAGAACCGCATGTTCTAAATTGAAGTAAAGGAGGAGGAGATGATATTCTCAGTTTTTTTTTTTTTTTTTTCGTTATAAGTAAAAAAAATCGATAACTTTGTTTTAAATTATCACATATTTATAGTTCAAGCATTTGTTTTAAATGTATTGACGAGACCTTTCGAAAGATACCCATCTTGAAAATTTACCTCCCCCCCCGGCGGGTACTTCCCCCCAGGTGGGGAAGCGATGTCCCCACATGCACAAAATTTGTTTCTTAATTAACTACTACTATTATTAATAATTCATATTAATTTTACAATCACAGGTTAAGAATAACTCTCATTATGTACATTTATACGAAATTTTGTCCTATACTGCCATGTTAAAAATTTAGAAATAATACGATCACCACGCCACCTGTTGAGCGATTGATTCCCAAATCTAATCAGCCCCAGTTTATGTCAGGGGCCGACTAAATATCAAGTTTGGTTAAATTTCGTTAAAAAAAAAACGAATTTTTTTTTTTTAAGTTTTTTTTGGTTAAAAGTAAACTAGTATGTTGTGGCCACCACGAGACTTTCTTCTATATTTTCCTATACAAATTCACTCAGTAACAATAATTAAAAAAAAAAAAAAAAAAAAAAAGTGGGACTTTGACAAAATTTTGGGTAAAATGTGAAAATTATTCTAAGTTTGTCAAAACACGGAAACCGTGGGACTGACAAAATTGGGGAAAAAATGCAAAAATTTGTTTCAGTTTCTCAGAACACGGAAACCGTGGGAGTTTGATAGAATTAAGGGGAGAAAAAAAAAAAAAAAAGTGGGACTTTGACAAAATTTTAGGTAAAATGTGAAAATTTGTTAAAATTTGTCAAAACACGGAAACCGTGGGACTTTGACAAAATTAGGGGAAAAATGCAAAAATATGTTAAAGTTTGTCAAGACACGGAAAACGTAGTACTTTGACAAAATTAGGGGAAAAAAGCAAAAATTAGTTTAAGTTTGTCAGAACACGGAAACCGTGGGAGTTTGATAAAATTAAGGGGAGAAAAAAAAAAAAAAGATTTTTTTTCTAAGATTTTTTTCGTAAAAAGTAAAAAAAATCGATAACTTTGTTTTAAATTATCACAGATTTATAGTTCAACCATTCGTTTTAAAGGTACTGACGAGACCTTTCGAAAGATACCCATTTTGAAAATTTTTGCATTATATCACCCTGTTAAAAATTTAGAAAAATCGGGATGACAACGCAGCCTGTAAGACGATTTTTACCAAAAGTTGATAGGCACTAATATATGTCAAGGTGCAACTACATACCAATTTGTATGAAATTCTGTGCAGTAGTTCCAGAGATACAGTTGCCACAAAATTTTGTCACACACACACACACAGACAGACATTTTCTAAAAATGGTAAAATCGTGTTCTACAGCTCTCAAAACGTGTAAATCCATCAAAAACCCGAAATCGAAATTTTTTACGAATCCAATACTTTCTTCTAATGAAGATAGAAGAAAGTAAAAAAATAGAAGTAATAGTGTTTAGGTCTTGGGAGAAGTGTAAAATCCTGGTGATACTTCCCCAACATTATTTATTTAACTTTTAAAGAGGTACTGAGACAGCAGTTATCATGCTTCATCATGGGATTTTTAATAAGCCCGTCTCTAAAGGTTAATTTACTTTTCTCAATTGTTCACTAAGATAAAAGTCAACATATTTGAAGAGTGAAATCTGATATATATATATATATATATATTTAATTAGGTATCCATATAATACGAAGAACAAGAACCACATAGATTGATTGGTTGGTTGAGTTTAACGTCACACTAGTTCTGCGCTTTTCTGCAACTGGCGACGGTATGGGAAGCATCCCTAAGGATGGTCCAGATTCATGCCATCACAATTTTGATCCTCCACAAATGGGATAGAACCACACAGGATTACATAGGAAGGGAGAAAGAGTCAATCTGTCTGACATGTAATTTTATGTTTCTTTTAAGTGAGATCTTAGTTTGTTCAAACAGAACAAACGACTTCCTTTCGTGAGGGCAATCCCTACTTTCGGTAGTTTGTTTGTTTTCTTCCCTTCCGCATTAATTAAAATTTTTGTCGCATATTATAATTTACAATTGGGGATTGTGTCCCTTTTTTAATACTGGTATTTCCCTATTTAATATTTTAAAATTGGAGACACCTTAATTATTTTCCCCACTTTTCCTTAGAAAAAAATTGTTGCCTTATCCTAGGTGCGTACTGCTCAAAACTAGTGAAATAATTATAATTTAACACAAAAATCAAAAGAGTATGTATGGGAGAAGTGTTGCCAGATTTTGCGACATTTTTATTCAAATTCCTTCACTAAATTAAAAATATAATGGTTCCTCAATCAATTCGAATATTAATCGTCTATTACGTACATCAAATATCACTTCTCAAAATTAGTGGTGACTATTGAATAAAAGAGTAGCAAAAATAGACAATACTGCATTGAAGTGGAAGAATTTAACATTAGAAAGCATTCGTTCGAATGTGCCTTATATGTGATAACACAACATTCTAGTAAAAGAAAATAAATTCCTGAATTTTATTTATCATTCACATATAACCAACAATTGACTTAGACTTTAAATATTTGTTTTACTGTGTTATGTGTAAAATAATCAATACAAAAAAACCCTTAACGGGTTAAAAGCTTGTGACGCAGCTACTTTATGGCAATAAAAAACTGAAATATAGGTTTTAAAAATAATGATATCAAATTTTAAGTGACGCTTTAGTATTAATTAAAATATACATAGATTTTCTTATTTTGTCATTTACTTTCTTCTAATATTCTTCGTATTTACAGTGCGAACAATATTTTCAACATAGATAGATTTATAAAATTTACTCACTGATGCTTTTTTATCCGCATCTCAAATACAAAATAAGGGTTTTAAAAGGAATGATATCAAAATTACAGTGACGCCTCGGTGTTACTTTACAAGATTTGTTTTTAAATTCTACTACAATTATTTTTGTTTTGTCTATAAAGTATATTTACACTTTGAAACTCTGCTTTCAATTTTCAAATATAATATCAAATAATCACACTTTCACTGAGTTTACATTATAAATTGAAATTGTTTATTTCAAAAATTGATTTGTCTTTTGCGTCACACTATCCAAAACTGCAAATAAAATTTATGTAAATGCTATTTTGTGTCATAGCATCCAAATTAAGTGAAAATGTCTGCTAAAGGATAGTGTGAAGCAAAGAAAAAAATTGCTCAAATTTTATTTGCAGTTTTGGATAGCGTGACGCAAAAGACAAATCAATTTTTGAAATAAACAATTTCAATTTATAATGTAAACTCAGTGAAAGTGTGATTATTTGATATTATATTTGAAAATTGAAAGCATAGTTTCAAAGTGTACTTTATAGACAAAACAAAAATAATTGTAGTAGAATTTAAAAACAAATCTTGTAAAGTAACACCGAGGCGTCACTGTAATTTTGATATCATTCCTTTTAAAACCCTTATTTTGAATTTGAGATGCGGATAAAAAAGCATCAGTGAGTAAATTTTATAAATCTATCTATGTTGAAAATATTGTTCGCACTGTAAATACGAAGAATATTAGAAGGTAAATGACAAAATAAGAAAATCTATGTATATTTTAATTAATACTAAAGCGTCACTTAAAATTTGATATCATTATTTTTAAAAACTATATTTCAGTTTTTTATTGCCATAAAGTAGCTGCGTCACAAGCTTTTAACCCGTTAAGGGTTTTTTTGTATTGATATCATTCCTTTTTAAGGGTTACTGATCATTTGCTCAAAAAATTAAAACATAGGAAAGGTAGGATGATTTCTGTTTTGACTTCCGTGTATTGTAATCCCAATTTGCAAAATTGGTTTTGTATCTTGCATAGCTCAAAAATGAATGATCGTAGAATGTTGCAAATTTATATTCTGACTGTCATGATGTCTATTTGTACATCTGCAACTTTGGCTTTAATACGAGCACTCATTTTAGAGATATCTACAACATTACAGGATTTTTTATAAAGTCTGTATCTACACATGTGTATCTCGCAAAAATTTAAAATGGTTGGGCGCAGAACATTGCAAATTGATATATAGGTTTGTTATAACATCTAGTTATGAACTTCCCTTTTTGGTCTTTCTGTGACTTTATTTTGGAGATATTTATGAAAATTATATATTCTTAATGAGCAAAAACAGAAAGGTTTTGACATTATATACGACCTATCATCATAGAAAAGATTTCAAAAGAAGCTAATGATAGAGATAGTAATGATAATGCTATGAAAGTTAGCATTTTCGCAAGTAGAAAGTAATTCTTAAATAATAATCAATAAATAACTGAATTCTTAAATAATAATCCATGAATGCATTTTATTTACTGACTATTCAGGCTGTAATGGTATTATTATGAAAGTTCTCGACATTTTTGCGTGTAGAAAGTAATATGTAAAGACATTAGCAGGTTTTAGTTGATGAATGCACTTTATTTAATGAATATTCAGCTAGTAGATAAAGAACGTAATGACAGTTATAAAATTTGTTGAAAATTCTGCATGTAAAAAAGAATTCTTAAAGACACAAGCAGGTTCTAATCAACGAATGCACTTTATTTAATGAATATTCATCCCATAATGATAATGTTTCAAAACCTGTCGGCCTTTTTTGTGTGTAAAAAGTAATTCTGAAACACAGGAGCAAGTTATAGTCGACGAATGCACTTAATGAATATTCAGCCCGTTATGATATTGTTATGAAAATTGTCAACATTTCTGCATGTGAAAAGTAATTCTTACATGAACAGGTTCCAGTCAATGAATGCACTATATTTAATGAATATTCAGCCTGTAGACAGAGCCTGTAATGATATTATGAAAGTTGTTGACATTTCTGCATGTAAAAAATAATTCTTAATAAGAAGGTTCTAGTTGATGAATGCAATTCATTTAATGGGTCGATAGAGCCCATAATGATATAGAGCCCATAATGATATTGTCATGAACATTGTTGACATTTTTGCATATAGAAATTGCATTAGCAGGTTCTAGTCAATGAATGCACTTTATTTAATGAATATTCAGTTTGCAGATAAAGCCGTAATGATATTGTTTTAAGACTTGTCATCAATTCTGCACATAAAAAAGAATTTTTAAAGATACGAGCAGGCTCTAATCTGCAAATGCACTTTATCTAATGAATATTGAGCCTATAATGTCGTTACAAAAGCTGTCGGCATTTTTGCATGTAGAAAGTAATTCTTAAAGACGCGAAATGGTTCTAATAAACAAATGCAAGTTATTTAATGAATATTTAGGAAACGGTTGAATAAAACCATTTTTGGAGCCACAAAAATTAATAGTCAATGAATATTCTCGAAACAATCCAATGAAACAGTCATTCTTACTACAGAAAATAAATAACACTGTAACACTGTTAAAAAAACATGATAGAACAGAAAATTCCCAACCATTAAATTAGTACTCATTTTCGAAAAAATTGATTTTTCAAAATTTTTATATATTAAGAGTTCAAAAATTCAAATTTGCGCATTTTTCTCATTTTTTAACCACAAAATGAAACACAAAAAATTTAAAATCAGTTTTTGTAAAATGAGTACTAATTTAACGATTATGAATTTTCTGAATGTGAAATCGTAATTCAAAAAAAATGTGTTTGATGATGAGTAATTATAGAAACAAATTTCCTCACAGAATAATATGGGACGTGGCTGTCAAAGAAATTACATATTGTTCACTCATAAAGTCGCAATAGACCGCATCGAAAAACTTCAAATTTGTTTTGTTAATCAAAACACAAACGAAAAATCATTTAATGAACTTAATTTAATTCACAATGCAATTCTTAATACTCACAGACAATCAACACATCAGGCGAGTATATATATATTTTTTTATTTTTTAATGTAATTAAATAACAACCGGTATAGACATAAATCGTATAATATTTATGATTAGATACACAAACTCAAAATGTGTTTATATAGTATTCAAGATAAGTAATACAGTACTCAAGATATAAGACAGGTAATTATTACTCAAGTCATGGATTATGGTTTATTTTTCTGATTTTTAACACTTTTTTTTTTAGTTTAATTTTTATTTTCAAAAATAAATTCTACTATAAAGTAATGCACTTATCTTAAGAAACTGTTTTAATTAATATTTTCACATAAATTATGTTTCAATGCCATAATTTATGTGAACATTTGTAGTAATCAAAGTTTTATAATTAAAGTCTTACAAGGAGAGGTCACGACATTGAAAATTCAAATCGGGACGAAATTGCGCAGGATTGTAGTATACTATGAGGGTAACAACATATTAAAGCAGTAGGACCCACTATCCACAAAATTTTGAGAAAAAAGTGTTTAAAGTTTCAGTAATCTTTAAATACAAGTTATTTCGCAAGCGAGTAAGCGCCTCAGTGGTGTGATCCTAAAGCGCAAGTCTTCCAACCAGACACCTTGGGTTTGAGGCTACCTACGAGACTACTTTTTTTTTTTTTTTTCTTTAACTTTTTATGTTATCTTAACTTTTTATTTATTTTACTTTATTTTACAATTCAATTCAAAATTTGAAATTTTTTTAAAAAAATTATTTAATTTTCTGGAGTATAAAATAACTTTTTCTATTTTTAATATTTATAACTTAAAAATATAATAAATTTCTATAACTTAAAAAATAAAGTTTAGTTTTACAAAACCCTAAATAAGAAACATAAAGAAAAACAGACAAATATTTAAATAATTAAAAAATAAGCAAGCTGTAAACAAAGTGTAAAATAGTTAGCATGTGTACTTAAATCTTGGTTTGAGCTTCCTGATTTGGTTTGAATGTGTATAAATTACATAAACGCTTCCAGCTTGTGAATAATAAAGAGCAGGCCATAAAAAATTAAAGAAGAAAAAAAAAACGGTAGTTCCGTAGGTAGCTTCGAACCCAGATCGTCTGAACGGAAGACTTGCGCTTTACTATTACGCCACTGGGGTGTTGACTGGCTTGCAAAACAACTTGTATTTAAGGATTACTGAAACTCCGAACACTTTTTTTTCTCCAAATTTTGTGAATAGTGGGTCCTAATGCTTTAATATATTCACTGTTAAAAATAAATCCGTGAATTAACGGTGAAACGACTGGCAGCAAAGTTGCCTGACTTTTTCCGTTCCGTTAGTACATTTTCCGTTTTGTAAGATAAAAAAGGAAAAATTCCGTTTGAGTAAGCGGCAACTTTCCGTTATGAAACTGGTATTTCTCCGTTAATTCCTACCGTTATTTTCCGTTAATTAACGGCCATTTTCCATTCGTTAATATGGCAAAAAGGGTATATTTCCGATTTTTATCAATTTTTGTCAGGTCACTATCCGTTAATTTAATACAATAAGAAGGGTATATTTCCGTTTTTGATCAGCTTTTCTCTAGTCATAATCCGTTATTAACATTTTTTATTTAGAAATGATAATTTTTCAAACACATTTGAAAAGTAATCATTTCTAAATTGATTCCATCATTTTAATAAGAGTATACGCTCTCATCAAAACAATAAAAATATAATAAATGACAACTATAGATAATTGCATTTTTTCTGAAAATAAAACTACCTTTTTTAGAAAAAATACCACTACTAAAGATTCCTATAAGTCAAAGTTTTTAATGTATAAAAAGACTACACTTTCTTTAGTTTCAACCCATTAGGCGGCAATACTTCCATTTTGGGAACATTAACTTTTAATTATTTTTTTTCAAACTAACTATTCAAATCATAATTACAAGGTCAATTATATTTGAATTTAGAATAAATGCAACATATTGTGTAATTTTTCAATAAAACTTCTGTTAAAATTTGCATTTTTTACAGAAATTTAAAATATGTTAATTTTTACCTTTTCATTAAATTCAATATCTATGCTTGTATTTTTAGAAAATATAATAATGAAAACTTTTTTATTGGTTTAAATTTTCTTAGAACCTATTGTAACAAACAACGTTGATTAAAACTGAAAATCTACATCAACTCGTTCTCAACAGAAGAATAAACAGCCTTTTCCCATTTTGGGAACTTTGGCGCCTTCTTTGGTTTTTGAAACCAATCAAATTTCTGTGCATATAACTGACAAAATGGCTAAGGTATGTCCTATTTATTGATATTTTGCAAAAAAGTTTCATCAGTTTAGGGTGTTTTCAGAATTTTTGTGCATCTATAAAGAAATGATACTTTAAACAGGCTATCATTGTGTAAAAATGCACTTGTGATAAATTTTGTAACCATAAAATTCATGTTAAAAATTTGGATTACTACACTTTCATAAAAATATCATTTTAATTTACAAGTGCAATTTACATTGGCAAAGAGTTTACAGACACCTTGGTATTTGAGTAGAAGTAGTAGTGATAAAGTAGAAGTAGCTGTGATTAATGTCACAATGAGCTACGGAATGGGCTATTGGAGAGGATCTGGGATCCACCCTAAGGTTGTTCCATACAGATCAGTGTTGTCAGGTTTGCTGCCCGGATAGATACCCATTTTCCCCACTGGGGTTTTTTTGAGAAAATAGTTTTTTTTTTTTTTTTTTTTTTTTTTAATAAGACAAAATTTTGTTAAGTAATTTTTAAAAGCAATAATATTCAGTAAAATACTTTTTTAGATGTAAACTTTATGTGCATGATTATTATACCATGTTTTATTGAATTTCATTAAGGAAAGAAAAGACCTTTCGAAACCAAACATTATACATTTTGGCATAGTTTTTTTTTTTTTTTTTTTTTTTTTTATTCAGCATAAACAGAAAACTTTTGCTCATTTACAGATGAAATTTTTACTATTATTGCAACATTGTACTAGGTTTAAAATTCTAACCTGTTTTTGGAATAAAATAAATATAATTTTTTTAATAACATAAAATATATGCACATAATTAAAAAAAAAATAAACTGTCTTACCTCTTGTTTCTTGCAAGATAACTTTTTAAAAATATACAACAAAACCTATACTCTTGTATCAAATTAAAGCTAAACACTGCCTTTATTCTGTAAACTTCAAAATTTAAACTATTCTAAAATATTACTATTTTTTAAAATTAAAATTACGTACAATTTTGAAATTATTAAAATTTTTGTGATATATCAAGATATAAAATAAAATATTTTTGACCCACTATCAGAACTGAGGTTGAAAATAAAGATCCATATGTACAATACATATGAAAAATTTCAAAGCTTTTTTGACATACAAACATATATTTTAACTTTACACAAATTGAAAAATTAAAAAAAATGTTCATTTCCTACTTGATCGATCAAAATACTCTAGATTATCATAGCAACACAGCACATTTTGAAGTAACTTTCTTATTTAATCCATAAGAATCTCACAGAATTAAAATATTAAAGTTCCCGTGTTTTTTGCCAGTTACCAAGAGGTGGAAAAACTCAGCATTTACTTACTTTAAAAAGACATTGGTATGGCTAAAACTTCTTAACATTTCTTAAACACATATTTCAATTACTCTCCATTACACTAATTATACAAATATATTATGTCAGTATTTAACTGTTTTAAAATTTTACAAACCTTAGAGCAAGTTGACCTTGAAAACCTTGTGGGGCCCCAGATTTTCTTGAACTTGGGGACCCTCAAAGTTTTTTTTTTTCAAATCAGGCTCATCACCTCCTAAGGCCAGCCCTGTATATACCATAAATTATCAACTTAATGAGAAAAAAATTCCATTTTCCCCAAAAAACCCATCTTTCTACCCAAATAACAGAAGTTTTTAAATAAAGCCCACCTGGGCTAGGTTTTTGTACAAAATCCGGGATTTTTACAACCCTGATACGGATGCTATTACAATTTGGATTTTCAACAGAAAAACTTTGGAATCCCAACGTAGCAGAGTAGGCTTCCGAGCTCTTAACGGTGGCACAGTTGAGGACGACACACTGTTATATCTTCAGTCTCTTCACAGACCAGTTGAGAGGAATTCCCCCCCCTCCCCCCACATGAAATTTTTATTTCTTTAAATTAATGTGCACACAAAGGACATTGCATGTAGCAACCCTATAAGAATAACTCTCATTTATGTTTGTTATATAAAACTTATTATAAAACTTAATTTCTGCAAATTGCAGTCAAAAATTTGGCTGAAGACATTAAAAAAACTAAAAATTTTGTATTACAACCCTAAAATTGTATAACAAAGTTACTGTTATCACATGGGAATAAAAAAAGTAAAATTTTCTATAAGTATTTTTGTTTCTAATTACTGAAATCTGTTCATGTCATAAAACCCATCTCATAACCATACGATACAACATGTTATACTATTTCTTAGCAGGGGGAAGGAGTGGGGACTGAAATTTTTGGCATGTACACAAAATGTACATTAATATGAATAATTAAAAACTTTAAATCTAATTTATAGCTTACAGACTATTTTTAAAACACTTATCTCACAAAACTTTGAACAGAATTAAAACTATACACAAGCATATAATAGCATATAAAATCAATTTTATTACATAGTATACATATAATCATTTACAATATTGCAATAATACAATTTTTTTATATGTTAAACAAACTTTCAAATGATTTCAGCTCATTGACAAGTTTCAGAACTTTGGGAGATACAGAATACTATTTACTATTTTTTTTCTTAGGAGCTTTTGACCCGCGCTCCGGATTTATATTGGCATAGCACCTATATAAAGAAAGAAAAAAAAAACACTTTTTAATAAGGGTAGTCAGATTTGCTCCCCGGGCAGACACATATTTTCACCTTGGGGAGAATTTTTTTGCCCTAAGAAACTTGTAATTTTAAGGACAAAGAAAAATGTAACATTAAAATGTTGATTTACAAGTATAAATCATACTCACAGGGCTGCCAAGAGGTGTCAGAGGGCCAGGGACAAACATTTAAAATTGGGCCTTTTTAGAACTTCACAACCACACCTTTTTTGGCCTCTGGGGTCCCCCAAGAATTGGGGACCCAGAGCAAAGTGTCTCAGTTACCCCCTCTATCGGCAGCCCTGCTTACTCATATGATGATAATCATACCTGTCATGCAATGATATTTACCTCTTTTATTATTTTGTATATAGTGTGATTTTTTAATGCAGTTACAAACTTCTGGGAGGGGTAGGGTAGACCTAAACAATTTGAAATTACATAGGTACTTGGGGTCTCAAAATGTCATCTAAATCCGCTAGAGACATTTAACATAATATGCAAAACTAATGAAGCAAACAAAAATAATTTTCCAAACATCTAATTTACACTTTTTCCAAATATCTAATTTATACTTTTTATACACATTCGAACAATATCTCTACAGAATATGTTCAAATTAGTTAGGAAATACACTGAGACACATGTAACATGGCATTCACATCCATCAGTGGATGCGGTGATGCAGCACCGCATGTTTCGAGTCTCTCTCTCTTCATCTGGCAAAACTTTTGTGCTTATTCTGTAGAGCTATTGTTGGCATATGTGTAAAATGTGATGAAAAAATCATAAATTAAATCTTGTATAATCATTCTTGTTTGTCGTTTTTGTATCACTTATTATCTTAAACACCCCAGTGGCTTCGAACGTAGCAGTTTGCGACTCCATGCTTCTAATTTGAAACAGCACCTTTGACCTTATACAGTTGATAAATTACTTTTGTGGATTTTGATTGAATAATAAATTGCATATATTCTCATATGTGGAGCACTTTCCTTTCTTGTATTTTTTGCATACACTACCGCATAAACAAATCACCTTCACCAAACCACTACTGCAGTGTGACTTTGAGTCATCTAGGTGTGCCCTATCCGTCCTAGAAATTTGAAATCCTATTACTAATACAATTCTTGTTTACTGTTCCTGTACAAAACACTTTAAAATCAAAGAGAATATTATAAAAGAGCATGTTTTATTGAATCTCTTGATGTAAAAAATATCTATAAAGATATTAGTTGTTGTTAAATTATAACTTAAACAGAACCTTATTTGTAAAAAGCATTTTACACCTCAATTATTGAATTGAAAACTAAGATTAACTTATAAAAAGGAATGTTTATAGGCATAGATTTATTTTTTATATATAGCATAACCACATCAATGGCACCCATTAACAAATGATGTGCTGGATTCGTGTAAATAACGCTGACATCTGACACACTTAATCCAATCACAGGTTTTTTTATCGGTTTTTGAGTAATCTTCTTCGCATCCAATGCACTTTTTCACTTCTTCAAGAAGTCCGTTACTTGAGTCATCCTTGTACTGAACTTCATTTAACGAGTCTGAACTGTCTGCATTTTCTTTACGCTTCTTGATCCGAACATTTTTCAGGAGTTTTTTTTTTTTTCTTTTTCATCAAATTTCAATTTTAACATGTTAATATTTTCTTTTGATGGCAAGTTTCTAGCTTTAAGTTTTCTACGTTTGCTTGTTTGATTTTGGATCTAGCTAGGATAGGTGAAATATTGCTGAAAATTTTGGAAGGTGTCAATTGGGTCATTTCATTTTAAATCATAGGCCAAATATCATCTGGTCTTGTAGAAGGTCTTATTACAGGTGACAATGCTCTTCTTTAAGAGGATTTTTGGCCACATTTGTTTGCTGAAGTAAAGTCGATGAATCTGGTAGTGGATTTCAGCAAGGGAAACGAGGTTCTTAAGGGGTAGATTCCCATTGCATTGAACCAGATATTTTTTTCCTCAGAAATAGGGAATCAGGATTTTCTTATGAATCCCGGGAATTCCCGTGACAGAATTCTAGAGTACAACCACTAGTCAAAATGTCATATAGAACATGTTTATGGGATGGCCATCTATCCCGATGATTTGGTGGACGTCTCTCCCGATTGACCATGATAGACGACCATAGCGCGTCATTAAACATGGTGGACGCCAACTCAAAGAAAACCTACCTACTGGCATGCAGTTAGGCCTAAACAACTACGAAACTAAAGTTTATCACACAACTCACAGTGAAACTTATATTTAAATCAAAAGGGTATGACATGCTATATAATTTCAAGGGATATCGGAAACTAAAATCATGAAAATTACTTATTTTTAGTTAAAATTCAAAGACATCCAGAAATAGCAACACTCACTCATGTTCCTAACTAACTACCAACTGACTGGCAGCGCCGTACAGCGTGTCGTGGGAAAAACTATAAGCGTTGGCCATCTATCCCAGGTTTACCCTAAAATATGTGCATGTAATTTCCTAACTATTCCAATTTTTTTTTTTTTTCAAATTTCTTCCCTGTATATACTCACAGAAAAACTATTTGTAGGTTAAAAAGTAAATTAATGTGATTTTTTTCACCATGGAAATGTTAGCCAAATTTGGGTATTAAATCCGTCCATTTTCACAAGAAATTAATGTTGATAAAGAAACAAAAGAAAAAAATACTGTTACATATATTTTCTTTTCTAAATTCAAGATTAAAATAGTTATAACTGTTCAGTAGCTTTATTACTTAAGGGGAAGGGGAGTGGAGGTGGGTTGAATACAAGAAAAATAATTAAATTAAAAATGAACTGAGATATTTCGAATCGAAATGGTAAAATTATCAACTAGTACTGAATAATCTATAACTGTTTAAATAAAAATGCTAAAAATTTCTAACCTTTGAATAAATTCCATAGTGTGCCTTGTCCCCTCATGGTATTCAATGTTGTAAACATAATAGGACACGAAAAGGCAAGTGAGTGCTGACATAAAATTCTGAGTAAAGACAGTCGGAATTCCATCAATTATTATCGCGAATTCAACAGCTTCATAAATTGTTGTACCTAGAAATTAAATTTAATAAAATGTTATCAGAAATCTTTTACAAATATTACATTAGTCAATTATAGTTATAAATTAAAATACAGATATTTGAATGTTTTCATTTTTTATTATGCGCAGGATACAAACATGGCTAAAGTTTATTGCATTTCGTTTCGAAAAAAAGTTGAAAAACAAGGCATCTTATTGTTACACCTTGTTTACAACATAGAATTAATTGTAATTTCAGAACTCTTGAATTTTGGTTTTAAGTTATTTCTTGGAAGGAATTTATGCAGTCATAAATTCCAGTTTAAAAATCTGCTTCTAAGGAAAATCTAGAGCCCAGACATAAACCATGCTGATAAAAGCTTTTAAAATACAAAATCCTCTATTTATATTTGTGTTTGCTTTTTTCTTTTGCATACTTAAAATTAGTTTATTGTACACAATTATGCAAAACATGTCAATTTTTTTAAAATTATTATATTTAATGTCTTCCATGAGTTTTATTTTAAGCATAAATTTCATTGCTTACATTTCACAGTCAACTGCAGATTCGACAGAATATGCTGTTTGTATATTATATAATTTGTTTAAATACTGGCAGATAATGCATTGAACACTAAGTTTTAATATTTATCAATAAAGTTAAATACGATTAATGATTTATTATTGAAACAAGATCATAATGTTGGATAATTTGAACGCCTACTTACCAAACGTTTTTATATATGGTGTAAGAATACTCTCCTCAGCTGAATCCTACAGAAAATAAAATATTTACTTACTAATTTTTAAAATATAAGTTGTTAATATAGAATATCACATCATATGCATGTGGACATTCATATATAGATATGGTTGCAGTTAATTTTTTTCATTTTAAATTTTATTCTGAATTTTAAAATGTTAATTAAAAAAGGCCATTCCTCGATTTTTCAAAATATTACAGATTACAGGAATAGGCCATAATATGCTCAGATAATAGGATATATATATAATGATTTCAATGGTATCTTTTATAAGGTAACACATAAGGTAAATTACATTGAGAAAAAAAAATCATTAAATTTTAATTGAAATGTTCATCACAAGAAAAATCTTTAAAAATAATTACATTAAAAAGCATTAAAATCACAGTGAAAACTTTTTTTTTAAAACTCATTTTAAGCAATATTTTAAAAAGCCCTTTTTAGAGATAGATGGCTGTATTTTATCCTAGTGTATCATATGAGCATAACTTAAGCCTTAAAATATCATTTAAAATTATCAACTTAACTTATCCTTTCCTTCAAAAGTATCTTGTATTACCATATAAAATAAAAGTATGCTTTAAAAGCTTAAAATGTTTTGTGAGGATAATATTAGAAATAAAATCTTACCGAATTCTCTGCAAAAAGCAAAGCTTGCTCTTCATTAAAATAGGCCATCACCAAGGGAATAGATCCAATAACTTCTGGGGTTTGGTTTTTAACTATAATCTTAGCTTTTGAAATGCAGTCCAAACAATTCCTAACCGATTTCATGCTTTTTGTCTGCATAAAATCAAAGATTTTCTTCCCTTTTTCATGAACTGCTGCAAAAAAAAGTTCTTTTATATCCATTTCCAACAATGTGTTCGAGTGATATAACAAATGGTTTTCTTCAAATAAAAATGGCCAGTTCTCTTTAACTGACATTATTGATGTCTTCAAGTTGTTGATGAAATAGCGTTGGGACGCATATGTAATTTTCATTTTGTTTTCTACTTCTTCTTCTTCTCTTTTTGATTTTGTAAATTCAGAAATAAGCCACTCTTTATGTTGCATCTGTGATTCTTTAGTTTCGCCATCTGGTAATTCTGAAGGCTGCCAAAATAAACAGCCATAACTGTCTCTTGTGGTTTTTCTTTTAATTACAGATCCAAAATTAGTTTCAAATGATATGTTTTTTCGTTTTCTGTTATCCATACAATTTTCCAACTTCTTTACCAATGTTTCACAGCCATTACCAATAACTTTTTCTCCGCACATATCTAGGAAAAGGTTAGGGTATTTGCCGACTATTTTAGCTGCAATTATTCTGAAATCTTTTCTTCCAAGATTTTTTTTTACGTTTGTAAGTTGAATCAGCAAAATTCGAATCATTTCATTTATGTGCTTCTTTAACGGAAGAGTATTCTTATCATGAGCTTCCTTAATTCCTTTAGAAACATATTCCAATCAATCTGGAAATTATGCGCCCATGATGACATTGACAATTCTGTTAATGGAGAAGCAGAACTTCTATCACTTGAAATTTCGTCAACATCAGAATTTTCAACGGATATAGATAGGCTTGTTCCTAAAGAATTGTTATGGTCGATTGTTTCAACTGAAGAAGCTGGTATTGTTTGATGGCAGAACTGCAAAAATTTTTTTAACTGAATGGGTTTCAAAATGTTATTGATTTGCTGCTCTTCAACATATTGGAGATTTTCTAATGAAATAACTCCAATTTCATCTAATTTTGAAACTAGACTTGATATGGTTTGGTCATCAACTCCTGGTAGAGCTGATCTTAATAAATCTTCGATTTCCTATAGAAAGAATAAAAATAAAATATCCATTATTAAAAGTACTTAATATGTATTAACACAGAGACACTATACTCAAGAAAAGTTTCTTGTCTGTGCATATTGGAAATAGTATCTCTTCATTTTTCAAATGCATAAATTTATAGTAGAAAGCATGAATACTGAATTAAATTAATATATATCTTGAAAATATGGAATGTTGATTGTTAAAATAAATGCTTTATAGTTTTAATTTTATTTTATTTTTTATTCAACAAATATCTCTTGCTTGCATATGACATATATACAATACAGCAGACGATTTCAATCCTAGCCAATCAGAGTGTACCAAAGTAGTTAGACTAAATCACTTCTTCATGGCTTTCATAATATAATGTAGTAAAATAAGCTTGTCTTTAAGCGCAGATTTGCATTTCAAATAAAATTCTCATAACTATTTGAGATATAGACAGAGTAGTCATTAATAAATTTATTTTTATTTAAAAAAATTGAGCTTTTAGAGGCAGATAATAACATTTCAATTAACAGAGTCAGATACCATAGACGAACACACGAACATCGTTCGCAGAAAGTTTGCCAAGTTTACAGAAATTTTTTAGTTACTAGATAAAATAATCCTTTTTTTTTTGTAGTCGAAGACACGAGTGAAAAAATGTGTTATGTTAGTTTATTTATTTTGTTTGTTTGCAGTAACCTATCATTGGGTAAAACAAAAGCAAAAAATCTAATATTTTGACAAAAAGAGGAAATATAGAACAACAGAAATTGGACATTTATATGCAACAAAAACATTTAATTTCAAATTACACAATATTTAATTATGTTGCATAACACCAACTTGCACTGGTGTCTTCTATGTTACTATACATATAACAAAAGCAATGTTTCTTTTAGTTTTTAAATCTGGCAAGCAAAAGATTATTATTATTATTTTTTTTAATTTATCATTCATAAATCTTGCAAGAGAGTATTGCGAGATCTTTGCAGTAAATTTTCAAGTAATTATTTGTGTTCACAGACAGTTTTTAATTTTATATTATTCTGTCAATTAATAACTTGTAAGAAAAAAAAAATTTTACAATTGCAAGAAAATCTGACAATTTGCTAATATGAAAATCATTTATATGAGATAATTCACTGGAAATGATCTATAATACTATGCTTGAGTACAATTAAATATTCCATTTCATGTTTATATACAGTTAATGGATAATAATCTAACAGGTCTGTAATTTCTGAACATTTAAAAAACAGTTCTTTTTCTTTTATGTACAAATTTGTTTTATTACAATAGCTTGAATTAAACACATTCATGACAAGAAAAATTTTACTCTCAAGATTCAATATTAACAATATTTCTCCAAAATAAAGATACTTTTCTTTCCTGGATACCGTCACATGCAAGCCCTTTTTATATGTTATACCACGAAATGTAATTCTGTCCGATACATATGCTTTTGAGTGATTTTCTTGCAAAGTGAATAAAACTGAATCTTGTATTTGTTTGTTGTACAAAAATATGCAAAAAGGAACAGCTGATTCACAAAAAAAATCATTAAATCTATCACCTACTCCAAGATAAGCCTGAAGTAACTGATGGCGTTCCGATAATGTTTTTGTCACATTTATAAAATTCTGGCAAGAATGGATACATTTTTTGAAATATGAGTGTTTAGACTCAAAGCGCATTGTCCATAATTTAATTAATGGTCCAAACTTTAAAATTAAATTTGGGTAATGCAACATAAAATGATGCTTTGCTCTTAAAGGGACATGTGAGAAGGCATCTTGCCTTAATTCCAAATATTCGTGTATAAGATTTTGAAGATAAGACACTTGTTCTATGGTTATTTTTGGAGTGCATATAAGCTCAACCACTTCATGTAAAAGAACAATTAATTTATAAGTTACTTTATCACAGTTTTTAAAGTCATAAAAAATGACAGGGAAAAACCGCAAAAAATTCCAGTTTTGTATGGCATGGCCTGACAATCTGTTTCCTTTTATGTTTATACTAATAGGTTTATCTCTGTTTTCACAAACACCATAAGAAAATTTATTGATTCTATCATTTACAATGTCAATTGTAAAGACATTGTCTTTTATAAGATCTTTCACATAAAGAAAAACATCATATGCAACAACACCTTCTAAAATATCATGACCGATGCAAGGAGGGAGACCCGGCTGGCACACATGAAAATATGTCAGTTCATTAAAAACTGAATTAAATTTAACCCCTTTATAATCATTTAAATCTGTGCGTTCAATATGGTTAAGACAGTCTTTGTAGTTTTCAATAGTTCGCATCTCATCAAACACATAATAAAAAGTTTCTTGGAACATTCTTTCTTTTGTAACTAGGCAGTACCTGCAATGGTATACCGATGTGGAGAAATTCTCGACAAATCCTCCAACTCCATGACTACCAAGATTGTCTCCAATAATTGAAAATACTGCGCCTCGCTGAATTTTACTTCCTTCAATAATTACCCCTTTTTCCAGCAATTTTAAATCATCAACTAATCGCTTAAAAACTGATTGCCCAAAGTAATCAAAATGCTTTTGTTTGCACAGTATCACTAGTTGCATATTATCTATTTTTGATCGATTCCAAGGGTACAGGTTTCCTAAAGTGTAATACACTGCATGAATTTTATGTTTTTTTTTAGCAGATCCAAGAGGATTTACTGTTTCAAAGGAATCTTGATAAAGAAAAATTTTTAAGAAATTTGATTCGCTAAAAATATCATGTAATTTAAAGACAGTTCCATCAGAATAATCAGTTAATAGACTGTTGTCGTAATTTTTAATGGGATTTTCAACTTGGAACTTGACTGAATTATTCTGTATTAGAGCTTTTAAACTTTTTAGTATAGGAACATAATGATAAAAACATTTCTTATTTAATCTGTCTCGACCTAAAAAAATGCCAACTGGTTCAACATAATTGAAATTTTTTTTTTTGAAGTAAGCATTTCTTAAATAATTAGATTTTAAACAGCTTTTGTCTGAATTAATAACAGATAACAAATTATTACTCTCTATAGACTTTAATATATTATTTCTTGCAAGTTCATTTATGTCAATTTTAATCAGTTCTTTACTTATACACTCTTTTACACTTTGCATGTTTAGTTCATGGAGACTTACTATTTCAGTAATTATTAAGTCTATAACAGAAGATGACAGCTGAAATTTTGATAGCAATCTCAGGCAAAATAATGCTAATGAGTTATTTACAGATTGTGGAGAGATTTTAGAATTTTCGAGCAAATTATTAGAAACTTCACTATCTTCAAAGTTCTCAAATGGACTTCCAGCAACACAATTTGATTCTTTGTAAGGTTTCAATTTTAAAGATGGGTGTTTCCTAGATAAATGGGCAGAAAATGAAGATCTTTTGTGAAATTCTATATTACAATTAAATAATGGACATTTTATTTTTTCATTATTGGAGATGCGCAATCATAGTTGACTCATCACAACAATCTTGCTGGCAAGTTTCAATCCCACATTTTAAAGATATACTATTGGAGTAATTTTCAGTTTTCTGCCTTTTATGATCTCGAGAAATATGAGCTTTGAAGGATGAATATTTAGTGTATGTTCTCGGACAACCCGAGACACTACAACTAAAATTAAAGTTCTTTACATGTTTATGTAGTTGTAGATGGCTAGCATATGATTTTAAATTAAGGAATTCTACTTTACACAGTTTACAAACAAAGTTTTTATCAGCACTCACTTTTGTTAAAAAAGCATGTATTCAAATTATGATTCATTGCATTTTCTAAGTTGATTCATGTTACTTGATCATGATATTTCAGTGATAACACACTAAGAGCAAAAATGTTTCTATTCCATTTGGTTTAGGAATTCGCGCTCTCTACAAGCGCGGGAATCCAGAACCGTTATAATTGGGTAAAACAAAAACATATTTTGCATGATAAAAGGTCAAAAGCAGGAATTAAAGACACTACAATCAAAATTATTTTTAAAATATCGCTTATATTCAAATCAAATAATAAATATCAGGCACTTACTTCTAATCTAGTAGAATGAAACGCCATTGTTTTGAGTAAACAAACGAATCACCCCAGGCTTCACGTCACGGCTCACGACGAGGCGGTCCTTCCCTTCCATGCCGGCAGAGGGCGGCAGTTGATAAAAACAAACTGATAACGGAATATTTCCGATGTCCCAAATAAGGCTCCTATAGTTCCAATGTTTCCAGGAAATATGACGAAATTTTGTGTTTTTTAACGGAAAATGCCGGTTTGTCGTGAAAATGGATTTTTTCTGTGAAATTCAGGATAAAAATATCCGTGAATTTCAGATTATTTTTAACAGTGTTGTTACCTTTATAGTATACTACAATCCTGCGCAATTTCGTCCCGATCTGAATTTTCCCTGTTGTGACTTCTCCTTGTTAGTAGGAATTTGTATATCTATCTGCAACAAAGTAAAATTTGTCTATGATCCTGGACTGACGCCAGGGTTGGCACAGTTTAAACAAGTGATTCTCAAGCGTTTTAGAGCTGACGCCCCCTTAAGAAGTGAAAAATATAACACATGCAAAATTTTAAATATTTAGTTTGAATACTAAAAAGTGCTTATATCGCCCCCCTACCGCACAAAGCAAGTTCACTTTCCCCTCAGCAGCTTCCAGCACTCCCTGGGGGTGGTAACGCCTCCCTTTGAGAACCTATGGTTTAAACCAACTGGTATTTCTTGATTTTTTTTTTTTTCCTTTCCAAAAAATTCAAAATTTTTATTCTATTACTCCTTTTTTAATTGAAATTTATAGATTATTTTTATGTAAATGACATTTTACTTTTAATTCAGTTTATTTCAATTGTATTTTTCTTCAGAGAAGGTTTTAGATTATGTTTTATTGCATGATTGGCTGGTTTTAATAAATTTATTATATATGGGGGGGGGGAATATCTAGAAATTATAGATTATATTAAATTTAATAAATTTACATTAATTATCTTATAAAATCATACATGAAAGAATCTAAGGCTAAATGTAGTGAAAAGTAAAATAAATAATGGAAAGCACATTTATTTTGTACAAGATATAAAGTAAAAATTATATGAATTATTTTATTACAATGTAACAGCACTAGAATTAAGGAAATGACATCAAAAATTTTAATATCCAAGTATTGAAAAATGTTGAAATAATTTTAATCGTGAAAGATTCTATATCCGATGAAGAGTGTTTTCTTAAAATAGAAAATTTAGTTTCAATAAAAGCTATAAAACTTCTAATTTTATTTATATGAAATGCAAATTCTACTCAATATGCAATTTTCAAATGGATTGCAATATTCCATTACACAATCCAAAAGTAGAATTTTTTCTTAAATCTCTTCCTATGACTCTTTTTTATTGTATTGGAGTTTTCTTTTAATTTTTCCCTAATTCATTAAATTAAGAATTTTATTGTTATTAAGTTAATTTGTTATCATTAAATTGAAGGAAAGGCATGTTAGGTTTAACATTCACTATTTAAAAAAAAAAAAAGTCAACTCACAGTAATCCTGTTATTAGCATTTACATCATTTTGATGAAAACTGAATACTACAATTATGGAATATTTTTAGAAGTTCTGAATATAAAAGAATTAAGCTATAATAAAATGCACTTTTATATAACAGTTCTGTACCTCAAGGATGAGATCGACAAAAATGTAAAAATAAATAAATAAATATAAACTTCATGAAAAAGATAAACATTAAAGCAAAATATAAGAATTCAGGCACAAAAGCCTGTGCTACAGAAATAAATTATTTGATTGTTTTATTTTTAAACATAAAAATAAATAAATGTTTTATTAACATGATAACATGGCTATGTGAAAACGTTTTTAATTACATGAGACATAAGAGAATTTCATGTCTGAAAGTACAAACTTTGTTTCTTGTATACATTGTTACAGAAAGAAAATCAACTAACAAAAAAAGCTGAAAAATCTCATCCCTATTTATTATCAATAATTTAAATCATTTTTAGATGAAGTAATAATTGGTATTGGAATATTAATTACTTTTTAAAGTGACAATTTTATTTACAACTATGTATAATGTGACTGGGAAACATATACTAATAAAAATCTGGTTTAAAAAAAAAAAAAAAAAAAAAAAAAAAACCTGGTTTTTGCCAACCCTGACGGACGCCCAAATCTGGTATAGCAAGAAGTTAGTGATGAGGGCTGGAAATTTTTCAATGACAAAAAATGCAATTTTTTTTTTTCTTAGTAAAATTATTTACACAACATATTTAAGCATGTCTTTCATTAGTCACAATACAGTTAATAGTTATTTATAGTAATGTCAAATATGTTTTGAGCAAATTGTTCGAGAAGGAGAAAATTAATATAATACAAGAAATCTATAGTTGTTAATCAGAATTTTGAATGTTCCTTCAACAACAACTTTCTCCGATTACAGTTATAAAGCATTTGCAACATCAATATATATATAAAGAGGAATATATTGAAAAATTAATGCACTGCTATCCCACTGAGCTTGTATCTGTTTTTTAAAATATTCATTTGATAAATAATGATACAGCAATCTTTTTCTAACTCAGGTAGTAATTTTGATTTAGGTAACCTCATGAACTTAGTTCTGAGAAAGACTCTGAAAGTTCATGGTCATAATTTTTTTCTAACACCCAGTTTATACATATAATAAAAATAAAAGCCTTTAATAAGGCCACAAAATTGGCATTATTGAAAATCTTAGAGAAAAACATCATATAAAATTTCAACTTTATTTTCAAAAAACTTTTTAAAACTAATTTCTAAAGAGAATAAACAATCGGCAACAGAAGTATCCAAGCACTAGCCAATAATTCTGCTAGTGCTTGGATACTTTTGTAGCCGGCTGATCCCAGTGGCAGAAAGTTTTGTAGCTGTCTGTAACAGGCTTTTAAAATTTCGTAATCTGCCTGCAAAATTTGCGTGTAATCATGGGTGAAAAAGGCTTACACTACCAGAGAGCGTCTAAGATGCCATACATGGGCAGTGCATGGCCGCAGGCGAAAAATGTATAAAAATTGCAGACAATTTTTTATGACTGCAGCAGGGTTGGGTTTTTCACATGACAAGGGTTTAAACCGTCAAAAACCTGTATTGTCAAAATTCAAAATCTATAAATAAGCTAGAATCTGGTTAGAAATAGGATTTAGCAATGTTTGCCATATACAAGTGAATATCTAAATATTATGCGGTTTATAAATTAACAAAACTTAAAACAAATTGTAGATGCAGATAATTTATAAAAATTTAGGTAAATATACTGGTTTGTAACATAAGAAATATATACAAAGTACGCATAGACTATTTTGTATGTTTATGTTTATTTATATTAATATTAATATTTATGAAATTATAAAATTCCAAAGTTATACTTATAAGTTTTTACATAAGCCCTGAAAACAAAGGAATACTGAATTTTTTTTTTTTCTCTTTAAGTAAAACGTAATATATGGGCAGTAAATTAATATGAATTTGAAAATAATTATATTTATAACACTTATCATTTATTAATAAATTTTTATCTATTTATTATTATTATTATTGATTGTATAAATATTTGTACCTGTTATAGCTTAGACAATTGGTGTTTGGTGTTTTGGGAGTAAGGCTGATAGACTACTCTAGGGTCTTAGGCCTAAAGGGGAGTGCCCTCCATTGGGGGTCTTTCTAAAGGGTCCTAGCCCATATTTGATATTTATGTACGTTTCGGAGAAAACCACGAAAAATTCTGAACAGCTAGGGTGATGAGCATGCCCTAGGATTGAACCCGGCACTTCACGTCTACCAGCTTTGAGCGTAGAACTGCTCGGCTGCTGGTGGGCCACAGCTTAGACTAATAATTTTTTTTTAAATCTGTATGAGTAAATATTAAATTTATTAAAATTTATACATGTCCATAAAGCATTCATATTTCTCTTGTCTCACGGTAATTATAAGAATTTTAGACACAATTCAAGCTTGTTTAACATTCAGAATTATTGCTTTTTCTTAAAAACTTGCAATGTCAGCAATTATTAAAAAAAAAAAAAAAAGTTTTTCTCTAAAATATTTAAATACAAAATATTAGGCTATGCATTTTTATTTTACTGGTTAAATACATAATACTGAAAGCACAATACTAAAAAAAATGAAATATACAATGTTGTATTACTAATAAAAAATCAATCAAAATGATCTATCAATGATTTATAAATCATGAATTTTTAGAAGCCTAAAGTTTTGTTTTTATATTAATCAAAATGTTATAATAATGTTCCTTCAAAAACATTAATATGTTTACCTTTTAAAACATGGTACTTATAAATAATATCCTATTAAAAACAACTACTTATACAGAGGTTAATTCAGAACAAATTTAGTGCAGCATTGAGGCACTTTCACAAAGTCAATTTTTAGCAATGATGTACCTTCACAAATTCAACTTTTAGCAAAGAGGTACCTTCACGAATTCAACTTTCAGCAAAGAGGTACCTTCACAAAGTCAATTCTCAGCAATATGACTGCACACTAAAATATTTTATAAGCTTCACTGCATCGAACACAGAAAAATACCCTCAATTTGAATATTTACTGCAGACAATGATAAATATCTAACTAAACACCTACTTAACTTATCTTACATACAAGAAACAACTTAATTTGCCCATATATATATTTATTTTTACAACTGTTTCATTTTATTATTTAAATGTATTAAAAAAAAAAAAAAAAAACTGCTTTACGTATTTTAGTTAATTGTTCTGAAGTGTCATTAATTTTCACAAACTTACTTGCCCAGTGGCAGAAAGTTTTGTAGCTGTCAGCAACAGGCTTTTAAAATTTCATAATCTGTCTGCAAAATTTGCGTGTAATCAGGGGTGAAATTGGCTTACACTCAAAAAGCCTGAAAGCTGATTGGAACGGGGGGGGGGGTGCTTAACATCAGTGGTGATCTCATGCAACAATACACAAATACAATTTTATTGCAGAACAATAGTATAAACAATTGTGTGTTTTCATTCATATCATTCAATTAAATATTTTATAGCAATATTTGACACAACACAATATAAATAATTATAAATAATAAAAGTATTAGTTTTAGTTTTGATACAGAAATTTTTTTATCAGTGCAGACAAAAACTGTCCGCAAGCAGTTTTTCTATGTCCGCGACTATGTCGCCGTGTCTCTGCCATTAGGCTTACTTGATGTTTTCACAAATTATTTTATAAATTCACAAATGGGGTATCATTTTTAAAAAGCTGGATTAATCCCTGTTACATTTTTAAAGTATCACATAACTAAGCTTAACATATACTATATTAAGCATAGTTATAAATTTCATAATAATATTTAAAAGTATCACAGCCTATTTTGAATGAACATAGAAATAATTCGTAATAAAATTTTTTATTAGTGCAGACAAAAACTGTCTGCAGGCCGTTTTTCTGTGTCCGCGACTATGTCGCCGTGTTTCTGCCACTGGGGTATAGATACAGTAAACTCCCGATTATCCGCGGTGAACGGGTAATAGACAACCGCGGTCAATCGAATCAGCGGATAATCCGCAAAATGGTCAAAAAGGGGATATAAATCAACACATAAAGCCTTTTGAGCTATACTATTTAATTAACAGTTAAGCATGGCCTACATATACAATTTAACATACCAATAAAAATTTCTACTTACATTTTGCTCTATTTTGTAACAAAAAAATCGGTGAAGCATTTTTATGTTTTTGTAGTAAAACACTTTTTCTTAATTTGCGATTGCAGTTTCTTTATCAGCATTTTGTCACAAAGTGATACATCGTCCTGTTCCTCGAGATATTTTATAAGTCCATCTGCATGTGCTAGGGCTGCGTCATGGCTCATCCTCTGCTGAGTATTATCTCCTTCTTCCTCTTATTCTTCACTATCTTCTGAAACTGGGTCTAATGCTTGGTCCACAATTTGTTCATCTCTAAGGTGTTCAATACCTGGATCATTGGCGTCAAAATTAATCCACTCTTCAATGTTTCCTTCATTGACTTTTTCTCCTCCAGTAACAGATTTAGCTAAATTTACCAAATCAAGAGCAGAAATTTTTTCCTCCTCTATAAACTCTACCAAAGTATTTTCCACATTTGGTAAAATTTTTCTCCAAGATCTTACCAATGTAGACTGCTTAACTGCCTCCCAAGCAGTGTGTATGCCATAAATGCTGTCAAGAATCGTGTAATATCTTCAAATGCCTTGAAAGTCATTACTCTCTTCGATCTTTTTTTGTAATAAGTTTGTTCTGTATGTTTAAATTCCCTTTTAAATTCAGGCCCTTGTGGACCGCGGATAATCCGACCGCCGATAATCGGGAGTCTACTATATATGCTTTTTATACAAGCAGAGGGAAATACAATTAATTGTGTAAATAAATAGAGCTCGAGTTTGAATAAAATTTGGTGAAGTCTAATAGATTGAATGAATGCCATCATAATTTATGACTGGAAGAATGGAGAACCATTTGGAAGAATTTGGTATTTCTTCATTTGTTTAAAATATCTAAAATTGAGTAATACTTGAAAAAACTTATATTGGATGTCACATTTAAATATTTTAAAAAATTAATAATAAAATAGAATCCAACACTTCTCAAAACTTCCCGATTCATTTCTTTGAATAGAGGATTACATCCATTATCCAATACTACCACTATTATTATTTTGTGTTCAAAAGTTATGCCTAAAAAAAAATTAAAAATCAACAAAATTTTGATGAAATGCACACAACCTTACATGGTCTGAGAAATGCTTTGCCAATCGAGTTTTCTCTGCCAACGGCAGCCAAATCCCATGTTATTGGAGAAATTTATGAGAATTACTCATTATCAATTTTTTTTTTTTCCAATTCTGCATTTACATTCAAAAAATTCATAAACTTCAAATTTGTTCTTGTTTTTCAAAATCAGTTTTTGATTTAATTTTTAATGCTTCACTTTGTATTTATGAAGTGCAAAAAAAGCACTTTGTTCATTTTTTTCGCTGCTTTATAGCTTAATGAAGTATTAAAAATTAAAGAAATAAATTTTGAGAAAAGTAAAAAGAAATTTAAGTATTCTGCATTTTTTAGCTGAAAAAGTTTTCGCCCTCGCTTTATGGATCATCAAAATTGGGATGGCAAGTCTTCGGACCACCCTTAGGGGCGAGTTCCAAACTGTCGCCAATTGCTGATAGCATAGCACAAGTGCAACATAAAACTAAATCGACCTCTGTGTTTTTTTATTATGAAAATAAAATTATTTTAAAAGATCATCGAGTCATTTTTATAACAATTTTTCCAATATAATTAAAAGGGATTCACCTGCTGTTAATACTATGTGGAGAGTCTCCGAGAGCTATCGAGTATTGAATGTACACAGATACCTTATTTATATTGATTACTCAACTATTATTCATGCATAACAGCAGAAAAACTCCTCTACAGGCTTATTTTATGCATTAAAATATAAAAATACCTTAAAATTTAAACCATCAGTATTTTCATGCTTTGTATTTTTCAGTTAAATTTAGTGTATTTTATTGTTTGTGTCTGAAAAAGTTTATATTTTTTCTTCAATTCAATGCTTTTCTTTTAATCAATAAATATCTTATTTTACAATGGATAAAAAGTTTGCAGAATTAAAATTATTCTGATGAGTAAAACTGTAAACATTTGAATCATCAATAAATTTTCTCAGATTCAAGTATGGTCTTAAAAACCCATAACGGAGTTCGCACTAGAAAAAAATATTGAGGAGTGAGATTCTCAAACTCTAATAAAAAAAATGCATATAAGGAAAATCAAACACTGAACTACACATAAGAATTGCATACATGAAATCAACTTGTAAATAAACATTGAGGCATTTGTAAAGTGGTCTAATATGAATGAAAGAAAAATTATAAATTGCAAACCAAAAAGCTTTGAATAGTAATAAACAAATTTCACTTATAATACTTACCTTTTTTTTTTTATTTTGGTAAGTTATGTTTTTATTTTCAGATCAGTATAAGCTTAATGTAGTTTTACATGCTATAGTGATACTTATATCTCCAGAAAAAGAATATTGCTTTAAATAGTTTACAATATAAAGTAATAATCTAAAAAGTTTAATATTTTTCATGTCTGCCAATAAATGACTTAAAATATATGCTTGTACAATATTCAAATTGATCTGGTTAGTCTTCCTTTTTTGTTTTTCATTTCAAATTTAAAAAAAAATTACCATCTGTGTATAACTCTTTAAAGACCTGATTAAAAACTTTTAAGTTTAAATAACAAATGAAAATCAAACATATCGAGGCGGTTAGAATAATGTGTATATTCTATATCAAATGATATTTATCTTTTTCTAATATTTCTGGGATTTTAGTATTTTGCTAAAGCTTTTCTTCTCATTCTAGTTTTTTGCTAAAGAAAATTTTTACTCAACTTAAACCCTGCAATTCATTGTTTTAAGGCAATGATATTTTAGATGTTGATCAATGGTTAATCAAGACAGATGGAAACTACGCTATCCAAAATTATCGTTTGTAACAACAATTTTTATGTTACACAAGTTTGTTGAGATAGCTCTGCCTATATTACCATAAAACAATGCAGTCACTATAATATCTTGCTTAATATTTTGAAACGCCGACTGATTCAAGATCCTCCGTTTCGTAACAATATCTGGTATTTAAAAAATAAATAAATAAATAAACGTACTTTAAAGTTTTAACATAAAAATAACCGATGCAGAAACAATATATCTCAGAATTCTCCGAAAAGTGCTGTTTTCAAAATAAAATAATAACAAGCGCAGGGATACAGTGTAAAGGTAAATAACTAGCATCTAGAGAACGCCGGATCTAGATGATGTACGCATGCGCTTCAAAGACCATGGACCATGGTATAAATTTGTGTGCATGCGTGATTTAAACTTTTTCGCTTTAAAACTTTTTTAATTTATTGTGAATAACGATGAAATAGAATATCTATAATTAAAAATTACTTCTTCTTATTTTAAATATTATCTAAATACTTTTTTGACGAAATGGGAAATTTTAAAATTAAAAATATTTTCTTCATAGCAAAAATTTATATTGACTGCATTTACGTTGGTCAGCCAACCAACGTGAGCAACTGAAGCCTGAAAGCAAGAAGTAATAACCGCATCACGTCCTTTTTAGCCGAAGAAAAGCATGCAATTGGCGGAGTAATATAGTTCTATTTTTAAAATAACTTTTATAAAAAACAAGAGTTTTCCTGAAAAAAACGAAGACGTTACTAGATTCAGAAAGATCCTATTAACAACATATATTAATTATATGAAAATCCTTCGAGCCGTTTTAGAGATATTTTTCAGAATTTGAGTCCATTACTCCAACCGTTTTCCCATTTTGGCTTTAAATTGAGATTCAGATCTCAAAACATACTGCATGTAGAAATGTAAAAATTTCAGGATAGATTAAGACCGAAGATAAAAGACTATTTTGAAAATATCAGAACAAAATATGGCATATTTGCTGAGATATTAAGTGTCTGCTTTTACAAATCTCTATGTACAGTGTTAAGATAGAAATATTCTTTTTCGTAAACAATGTCTATCTTATGAAATTTATAATAAAATATGCAAGGTTTAATCCAGTATTTGAAACTTACACTTATTTTTTATAAAAGAAAAAAAGTTTCTAAGTCACAAAGGAAGAATTTTTCATGAGAATCTTATAAAAAAGAAAAACAAATCTTGAAAGCTTATAAACGTATATGGTACAAGATCAACTACTGTATCACTTCAGAATAAGTTTGTTTTCCCCCTCTGATATATGAATGCAAATCAAACGAAAAAATAATATAAATGAATAAATTTCGACAATCATTATCAAGTGTTTCTGGAGTAAATAATTTTAAAATAAATTATACATTTTCTGCATATAAAAAAAAATAATAAA
Organism: Salticus scenicus; assembly: GCA_963930645.1. Classification (NCBI taxonomy): domain Eukaryota; kingdom Metazoa; phylum Arthropoda; class Arachnida; order Araneae; family Salticidae; genus Salticus; species Salticus scenicus. The sequence goes on along the minus strand of OZ005650.1, from coordinate 332,696,046 downwards.
TAAATAAATAAATAAAATACAAAAGAAAAAAATACAAATCAAATTAAATACATGAAAATATAATAACAGGTAAGCATTAGATATAACTCGCTTTTTTAAAGATAATAAACATAAACGTTTGAAAAAAAATCACTTTATTTTGAGCGTAATTCATATCCATTTCTAATGTTGATTTCATTATTTTAAGCGAAAAAGCTCATTTTCATATATGTTCCAATCAGCAATTTTTACGTGCATAGATACAAATCTTCAATTACTATGAATATATTAAAATTTAACCGCCTATTAATTATACTTAATAAGGTCTTAACTTCGACTTCGAAATAAAATATTTCCTTCATAATTAAAAAACAATAGTTTTAAAAAATAGAACTTGTCAGGTATAGCAAAGTGCTACAATTAAAACTCGCACTTTGCGGGTAAAACGTGAATCTGCTGTTTTAGGATTCAAGTCGTTTGAGTAATAGAGTTAGTGCCGATCCTAAGCTAAAATTGTAAATTGAAATATGCTAATATTTTGGAAACTGAATGGTATAAAAGGAGAAAGAAGATTGCTTTTGAGAGTCAGTTGGAGAGGAGTTAAAGTTAGTTTGAAGGAAGATGGTTTTGGAGAATTGGTACGAGCGTTAGTTGGAAGGCGAGTGAGTTGAAGGATGGTAGTTAGAAAGTTAGTGTGAAGGAAAGTATGAGAGTTGAGGGAGCTAGCTGTTAGCGGCTTAGGATAGAAGAGAGTAAGTCCTGCAGCATTGTAGTGTCAGGGAATCCTCCTACATGCGAAAGACTGCTTGGCCTTAGAAGCTAATTTAAATAAAAGTAGTTGAGATCCTTTCAAGTAATTAAGTAAAGTAAAGTAAAGTAAAGTAATGGGGTTATTCATTGATGTCAAAGTATTTAAGAGGACTGCCCATTTTAAGTAGTAAATTACTAGACGCCAGTATAGTCCAGCGCCCTCCTTATTTATGCTCAATTAAAGCTCATTTATGTTATATATTTAGACTCTGTCATTTCCTCATAGTTTAAGTATTTCATTTACAGCTTCAAATTTAAGTTAAATAAGGATGGCGACGACAGCAAGGTCGCCACATTGGCGCCCAACTTTGCTCGAATCCCCCCCCCCCCGAGCAAGTCTTTTTTGACGTCACCACTAGCGTGCTGCAATTCTTTGAGCAGCTTGAATATTTTTTCAATTTTCATAAAATCAATGTTAAAAACCACTATTCCTGGTTAGCCTATTCCCTAGAAGGAGAACCGAGACAGTGGCATAGATTAATCGCCTGCCATTCGCTTGGCCCAAATCCAACCTATGACGAGTTAAAAAGTCGGGTCATCGAACTCTTTGCAACTCCGTATGATAAACTACGATTACAACATGACCGCTCCCTCCCCCGTCAAGAACGTCAGTGGGAAGCAGTAATAAACCCGGTGGAAAAACCACAAGAAATTATTAAGTCACAGGAAGCAAGCTCCTATAATTTAAACCAACCTAAAACTGGCGATGAAGCCGTTATTTCTAGTGACAAACGTCAAATAAAAGTGAATGAAAACGAGCAAACTACACCCTTAACGAGCACTACAGAAAAGTCCACGTCATTTATTCAGAATTTAGCTATGGATGAAAAATCCGATAAAATATCTAGCTCACCGACGGCAGCTGAAAAGGAAAATACGATTGACTCTCATTCTGTAAATCATTCCCTTGCTTTAAGTGAAACGAATATTCAACTAAATTCTACGGTTCAAGCCGACATATCAAATGTAACTGAAGCTCGGATAACAGACATTGGAAGTAATAAAATTAAAATAACTACGGCCGCTGAAACCGTTAAGCGAACCGACAGTGACAAATCATTAAAGGATGCGGCTAATCCTTGTAACTCGCCTTTAGCTGTCAGTTTTGAATCTATACAGCCGACAGAGTCAATTATTTCTAATGAGACAGTGAACTTAAAGTGCCAAACTGACCCGCCGCCTAAACTTAAAGAAAATGAGGTTATTTTCAAGAAGGTACTTTCAACAGGGCATGTAATCTATGGTGAAGTTTCTACAAACTCCTGCAGCCCTGCATGCAAAAGCACGGAGCGAAAGCAGTCCCCTGTTGTAACTACGAACAGTGACAAGGAACCGGGCTCGAGTCCATCCCAGAAAAATGCATCTCCGATGCCGGACTCCGTTCTATAAGCCACCAGCACGGAAATTGCCACAACAACTCTACTGACTAGTCTGAACCGCATCTCTTTTGCTGATATCAAGGACTCAATTTGTCAGGTCGTATCGTTCAGTATTTTAGTTTTTCTCAAGTATTGGTTATTCAGTACTGTACTAAAATTTTCGACATGTAGAACTTTCTTCTGGACTTTCAATCATTATCTCAAAGAGATGAACTTTTAAAATATCACAAATCTAAATTTAAACTTGCTGCATGAGCTTTTAAAATTTAAAAATGCAAAATTTAAACGTATAGCATGCACTTTCATCTCTCGAAATTTCATGTACTGTTTACATGTCATAAATTTTTTTCTGTATATAATATATGCATGTATGTACGTTAATGTTTTTTAATTCCTAGCCAACACCAGCAGTTTTTGGTAAAGAAAACCTTGTTGAACTTTTGTATAAACGTTTCCCCCCTCTTTAGTTTTTTGAATGATCTATATATATGTACTTAAATTCCTTCTGTTTTAGCCATCACCTGCAGCGATTCGTAAGATAAATTTCCTTACCTTTGTATATAAATTTTCTCTAGTTTTTTGACATGATCTATATGTACATACTCCAATCTTTTTCTATTTTGTAGCCATCCACGCCAGTTTGAAAAAACAAACTTTTCGAAATATTTTGTATATATTCTTTAACTATATTTCTCTCAATTATATAAAATGAAATTTTAAAAGTGTATAACCATTTTTCTCTATAGTTTTGTAAATGTAATGTAAAATGTATGTACGTAAATCTTTTTTATTTCTCAGCGATCAACTGCAGTTGTGAAAATTTTGTATCCTTAAATATGTTTTCTAAATGTTGTATAAAGTGTATCAAATGAATTTTCTTGTTGTAAACTTTTGAATTTTTTACTAAAAGTTTTTATGTATGTATATCTATTAGTATGGGGTAAAAAGAGATTTTTTTTAAAAAAGCTATTTTGCATGTTAACTCGCGTTTAACAAATTAACCTTAATACACTAACACTGTAGTTTTTTTCCCTATGCAAATAGCATAGCTAAAATACTGCTTATGTATAAATTCTGTCATTTACCTATATAAAAGGGTAGTGTACCTTCTATTTTTGATATATACGTTTTAAAAAGTTTTAATTCTAGAAAATCTGAGGTCCAGTTGCTGATCCTGACTCTAAACCCGAAGTACTGGTAGTTAAATCTGAATCCAGGCTGATTTCTTAAAGATTGTTACTTTTCACATGAAGTCGAAAAAACTTTTTGGAAGTCTGCCAGCAGCGTTTCTCTTTTCTGAAGTAAAGTGTTCTTGGAAGTGTGCCAGCAGTGCCAGCAGCCTTTCAAGATAAAATCTGATAAAAACTGATTTTTTTTTATGAACACCTGAAATAAAGACTTTCTTTACAGAATCATTTTACACAAGCTATATTGAATGCTGACTGATCGCACGTTCTGTTTAGGCGATCCCTTTTGTACTACATTTTTTTTTAATTCATACAATTTTTTCCTTTCCATTTAAGGAAAGATGTTCCTGTATTTCCCCGCTGTAATTACGCTGGACTTCTGGTTAACTAAATTGAGTACAAACGGTTTCTGGAGTAAAGCGACTTAGTTGAGCATAATACGAAACATTTTTTTTAAAAAGCTAAGTGTCCAGTTTTTGGCCGTGTACTCTTAAAATTTTTCCCTATTAGTTTTTTAAAACAATATACTTCTTGTTGGGCAGTCTAGTTAAATTTAAGTTTACCCCCTCTTTTTTTTTTCTAAAATATTATATAGTTGAATTTTAAGCAGTAAGTCACTGCAGCTAACTTTTCTTTGCATAGTATTGCAGTAATTTAAAATTTGCACGGGTAAAAACCCGTTGGGGGATTTTTTTCCGCGAAATTTTTTTTCGGGGGAGGAACTGTCAGGTATAGCAAAGTGCTACAATTAAAACTCGCACTTTGCGGGTAAAACGTGAATCTGCTGTTTTAGGATTCAAGTCGTTTGAGTAATAGAGTTAGTGCCGATCCTAAGCTAAAATTGTAAATTGAAATATGCTAATATTTTGGAAACTGAATGGTATAAAAGGAGAAAGAAGATTGCTTTTGAGAGTCAGTTGGAGAGGAGTTAAAGTTAGTCTGAAGGAAGATGGTTTTGGAGAATTGGTACGAGCGTTAGTTGGAAGGCGAGTGAGTTGAAGGATGGTAGTTAGAAAGTTAGTGTGAAGGAAAGTATGAGAGTTGAGGGAGCTAGCTGTTAGCGGCTTAGGATAGAAGAGAGTAAGTCCTGTAGCATTGTAGTGTCAGGGAATCCTCCTACATGCGAAAGACTGCTTGGCCTTAGAAGCTAATTTAAATAAAAGTAGTTGAGATCCTTTGCGAGTAATTAAGTAATGTAAAGTAAAGTAAAGTAATGGGGTTATTCATTGATGTCAAAGTATTTAAGAGGACTGCCCATTTTAAGTAGTAAATTACTAGACGCCAGTATAGTCCAGCGCCCTCCTTATTTATGCTCAATTAAAGCTCATTTATGTTATATATTTGGACTCTGTCATTTCCTCATAGTTTAAGTATTTCATTTACAGCTTCAAATTTAAGTTAAATAAGGATGGCGACGACAGCAAGGTCGCCACAAACTCTCAACATTTTTTTTTTTTTTTTACAAATAAAGGATAATTGTAAAAATTACTAGTAGAAATTGTTCTTTTTAATTTTTCTTACTTTTTAGTTGTGGGAAGTTTATTTTTCTAAAAATTATGTTTCTTGAAATATAGTCTACTTTTTAAAAAACGCCAAATCTATTACAGACTATAAAAGTAAGATAACTTATTTTTAGATAAAGGTTAAAATTTACAGTACTTCTTTTTCACGTACATTTTCACGTACTTCTTTTTTTTTTTTTTTTTTTTTTTTCCAAAATAATACGGATTTACAAGAAACAGTCAGCAAATTTATTACCTTAAATTCAACATATTCTTTCTTGTAGTTAAACAAGCAATTAATTTGGGGTATACTTAAGATTCTGTGTCAATTGTTTCTGTCTATGAAATCTTTTCTTCTTTTTTTCGTTAGGAAGACATCTACCAGGCATGGTACATGGGCGCAAAACTCATACCGCTATTAATGAAACAAAAATTTCAACTTCTTTAATCAACGATATTATAGATAGAAATTTTTTAAACAAATACCGGTATGAATTCTACTTCAGTGTTCCATCCTTGACCCGCAGAAGGTACTCCACTCATAGGTCTGGGACCCTAGAGCAGTCAATCGGCCTTAAGCCCCAGAACTCAACCCCTCATCTTGTTTTAACGTCCATCCGAACGCGTTTCCACTTTCACTCCATTCACTGCCTCTTATATCCCTCTGATTTTTTATTTTTTATTTTTTATTTTGTATTTATTTTACTATTTTATTTACTTCAACAAATGTTATTCATAGAAGCTTGATGATCTTTTTTTTTAAACTGTTACTTTTTCTTTTAGTGAGTAAAAATCTTCAAGAAACAGTAAAAAAGTATTCTACATAATTTTTATTTCCAGACCTGTGTTTTTCTCTTGCCGATGAATTAACATATGTGAATTGCACATATATTAATGGACATGTAATCTTTTTATAGAGATTTTTGTTTATAGTATGTATGGATTTTAAAGCATCGCAACGTTATTTTCATTAAAATTGGCGTACAACATTATACATAATATATTCCAATCTGATTATAAAAATAAAAGATATCCGATGAAATATAAGTATTTTAACTAATTTTTTTCAACTGCTCATGCGTAAGCGCTAACAAAATTTCTTTTGTGTAATTTACTATCCAAATCAGTAGACATGCTCCAAAAATCTCCCCAAACAGATTTCGTATCAAAACAGAAACATATTGTCGATAAAATAAATGGATTTTAAATACTTTCAAAAGTGAGAATCTGTGGAAACGAGAGAGTGGATTCATTGACGAAAAATCCAACAAAGAAAAATTTTTAATGTTGATGTTAATGTTTCTAAATTGTATTTTAAAATATTCAAAGAAAAACGATTTAACAACGGAATTGTGCATATATTACTTCAAATGATGGCGTCACTACAAAACAGTTATTTCCAAGTGTTCACGGAAGCCTGTTAAACAAGATCCCGCGTTCAATTTTAAAGTTAAGCGATTTCTGATGCATCGTAGAAAGTTTAATTTTTATCTTGAACGATTTAAGTTGAATTCATCAAACGTTTGTCATAGTGATCTCGAGATGAAGAAAGTATTTTTCATTTAATTTGTCACTGCTCTTTGATTAATGATGTAAGAAGTTCATTTAAATATAAACTAAACGATATTGGAATTACTTGGCCTGCAAAGCGCTACCCACATTCTTCCTTCTGAATCAACGTACAGTTATGGACATACAGGAATCCAAGTGAAAATATTGTTGAATCACCCTTAATGTTTTGTATCTTTTTGAAAGTAAACGAAATTCATTTCTTCTATCGATGAAAATTTTCTGAAATATAACGTTATTTGTTTGGGATTTTCTTAGAGTAAGCTAGAACATTTGGCTAGAAAATTATGAAAAAATATAATTGTCAACCCACAAGCATGCACAATTAAATATTATTTAGTGAAGATGCTCATATTTCATCAGACATTCAATATTTTCCTATTCGAGTTGCAGCATGCAGTATCTACTGAAGTAATATACATTTCATAAGATATGACGTTGCACAGCTTTCAAAAAACTACAATCGGTAACAAAAGTATCCGAACACTAGCGAAAATTCCTACGTAAAAATGTAGAGTTAATCCAGTTTTGTTAAATGAATCCTTGTCGAATCCTGTTCTTAGACTGACTAAAAACAGTATTCGACAAGGATTTATTTAACAAAACAGTATTGACTCTACTTTTTTCATAAAGGAATTTTTATTAGTGTTCGAATACTTTTATTGCCGACTGTACATGTTATAATCAAGAAACGTTAAAAAAATTAGTATTGTTAAAGTCACCGTTTTAGAATTATATATATATGGGAAATTTACATACAAATAAATATGGGTAGTTATAAAAAGAGACATAATCATATGCTGCAACAATGACGTATTTCAAAAATTATTCTTTAGAGGATGATACCAAACAATTTGGTTTATGTGTTTTATTCTACTGCTCCTGTGTTTGCTCTCGTTAATAAACTTTCATCGAAATATATGGGACATAACATGTAATTTACCCCTTCCTCCTACACAGTTATGCACACATAGAACTGCCCACACAGCCACTTACATCCATAAGACATCTATAAAGACGCATAGAAGTTTAAAAATGATCCATTAAACTTCTAGAAATATCCTACAGATATCTATTAGCACAACAAATTTCACTCTTTTTTTACATCCATTAGATGTCTGTTACATATCCAATAAATCTCCAAATATCTAGTAATTTAACTTGTTAGAACTAATAGAGATTGAAAATATCTGAATCCGAACACTAGCAAAAATTCCTATGTAAAAAAAGTACACTTCATATGGTTTTGTTAAATAAATCCTTGTCGAATCCTCTTCTTAGTCAGTCTAAGAACATGATTCGATAAGAATTTATTTAACAGAACCGTATGAAGTGTACATTTTTTACATAGCAATTTTTGCTAGTGATTTTTGCACTTTTGTTACAGACTGTACATCTATTAGACATCGAAAAAGACACGTCTAATTTTTTCTATATTTAAACATTTAATAGATATCTATAATTAATACAGGATATCTAGGACTTTTAAGGGACATTATTTAGATATTTTGCACCTTTTATGAATCATTGGTTGTAATTTAGATGCATAATGGATACCAATGGCTGTATGGGTGGAAGCTGAAAGAGTGGAAAGTAAATGCAGGAATTAAGGATATGCGAATTTTTTGTTTTAAGGTTAGAAATTTGCACACTACTATAAAGAAAATGCTGTTTTTACAGCTGATTATTTTTTGCTTACGCCTTTTACTTATGTATTCGTCTATACACTTTACGAAAATACACATAAAAGTAAAAGTGAGATAAAAGAAGAGATTTAAAGTATCTTTTGGTTTTTGATAAAACTTGCCTACAACTTAAATATATATATATATCATATTGATAAATAGATAGATAGATATAATATAGATACACATTTAATTTATCGAATTTCAAGTATGTATTGTTCCAAACTTTAAATTATCATAATAGATTTCGTATAAAATTTGCTTCGTATCATATTGTAGATAAAAGTTTCAAATAGTGGTAAATTAAAAAAAAAAAAAAAAAAAAAAAAAACCTTACTTAAAATTATTTTAATCATGTAATTAACAAAATTATTAATCGAAATTAATTTCGATACATTACTATGTATGAAAATAACCTACAATAAATATTTTTCCTTTTTAATTTAAATTTATAAGTTCGTTAAATCAAATTTGTAATAGTAAATAGTAAATAAATAAAAATATATTTTTTGTGTGATAAACGTAAACAATGTTCCAAATAAACTGAGAAAAAGTTTTGTATTTATTTTTCTGTTTATATATATTAAAGTTATAAAAAATATATAGTTTATTTTATTTTAATATAATTTTCACTTACATATTTAAATTATATAATGCATTGTAATTCGATTTATATTCACATATTAATAAAGGTAACTTGAGTTACTTCTTTAGATATTTTTAATAATCAACTAAAGTTCGTTACTCAACGAATACAGACAATGTTTTACAATAAACTGAATGCAGACTTAAATGGATTTTTTTTTTCACTTTGCTATGCCATGCCATTGACATTTTTTAATTGATCATTATTCTTAAATTTTTTTCATTTCATTTTTTGAATTTATTACATTTTTCCATGCAAGATCGGTTGTACCCTATAGTACATAGCTTAAGATGTCCACAATAGTTTGAAATCATGCATTTTTTATGTTCTCTGAAGAATTGTGGGACCCTTATGTTAAAACTTTCAGATTTAGAGTATTTTTAAACATTTTAATAAAAATATCATTGTTCTTTTTTGTTAAAGTTCGTCATGAATTGATATTTTATTTATTGTCAATTTGTAATTTATAACTCTATTTTTAAATTAGTTCTTTATTTGATAAACATAATTTTGTTGATAATAATCAAGTGAATATATTGTAAATTTTTTCCATAACTTTAATAAAACTTTTATTGGTTTTGTCTATATTTTTGTTTCTTGTAAATGATGATGTCATTCCATTATTCATTTTTTTCTTGCATTTTACATTTATTGTAATAATAATAATATATATGTGTGTGTGTGTGTGTGTGTGCGTGTGTATGTAAAGCGTGGGGAAAATTTTATAAACTTCTCATATTGATATTTATTTTTATTTAAGCGTGTAATTCGAGTTAATGATGTTTAAAAAGACAGTTCTTAGCTTAATCTACACTGCTATTTCATTTAATAATTTAATGAAAAAAGTTTTATAGTTGCTGATTTTGAATATCAATATAAAATGTAATAGATTTATCTCAATCTATGGGATAAAATATTTTTAAATTTTTTATTGTTTTATAAAACATTCCTTAAACTGTATAAGACATATATATTCAATTGCAAATTCTGTAGAACTTATGTAATAAAATTTAAATATTTAAACTTCTATCAAATTTAAATAATAGATTCACACATTTGTTTAAGTAATGCGTTTTAAGTTTATTTAACACAAAAATATGTCACAATATAATTACTGAAATATATAATGAAACAACATATGAAAATAAATGTGAATTTTATTTCATTTTCATTTAATTTTTGAAATAACAAAGCTATAAAAAGACATAATATTTTTGACAAAAGGGATTATATGACACTTGAAATTACGTTTTAAAGTACTTAGGTTAAATAAGTTTCAAAAAATGACCTTATTAAATTATGTAACAGAAAGAACTTGAAAATTGTCATAATTTATAAGAACAAAGTAATAATCGACAAAAGATGATTTCATAAAACTTTTCTTATATCATATAGTTCTAAGTAAATGTAAAAATAAAACTGTATAAAAGTTCTTTTAAGATGTTGACTAAAAAGTTTTATTTAAAGTCAATAAGGTGTAAATAAACTCATTTCGTAAACTTGGAACGTTTAACGAGTACCCTACTTATTGTCTACTTTCAGCATCATTAAGCGAAATTGTCTGTACTTCAATTGCAGATATTTTATTTTAAGTCTTTTTAAAGGAAGGTTTAGTTTATATTTACTTAAAAAAAAAAAATGAAAGCCTTTTTCTTTTTCTTTTTATTTATTTATTTATTTATTTTTTTTTTTTTTTGGCCTCGTCGTGCTTTTTAAATAGTTTAATTAGTCTTAAAAAGTACAGTGAATCAAATACTAAGAAATTTTTTTAGATAAACCGAGAGATATTAAAAGCTTGAGCAATTTATGTTTTATCATAACACTTTACATTGAAATTCAAAAATATCCGGTGTATAAAAGACACACCAATTCCATTACCCACTATTACAAGTATTATGTGCAATATTTGGATATAATGTGGTCAGACGATATAAAATTGACCTAAAAAATTAGTCACCTAACAGTTTTCCTATAAAAGAAAACTGATACATGCGTAAAGACATATAAAACAAAATTTGCTTAGCGAGTTTTTTTTTTTTTTTTTTTTTTTTTTTTTAAGTAGAGACGTTTTTTGAAAAGCATATTTTTGAGATCTAAAATGGACATACCTAGTCAGGATCATTGTTAATTTCCCTGTAAAAACCCCGTTATATATGAAAAAATGATTTATGTAGGAATTGAAAAAAAAAATAATAATAATAATAAAAAAATGCCTCAGAGTCTTTTTTTTTTTTTTTTTTTTTTTTTTTTTTAATACCAATTTTTATCAAAACTTGGCATTGGCTGAGAAAGTACAATTAAATACGAATCTATAGGGAGTTAATAAAAAGACTTAAATAAATAAAGTATAAATAAATAAATATAAATAAAAAATAAAAAATAACACGCACAGCCGTTTTCAAAGGAACGCTTTTGCGTAACCTGAAATTGACCTACTTATATAAGACGCCTAGCAATTTTTCTGAATTAATCAACAGATACCTACGGAAGGAAATCTTATCGGGTGTTTATATAGTAACTTTAAATAAAATCGTTTGAAACGTTTTTGAATACAGACTCATGGTCCCGTTTCTGAATATTCAATTTTCATCAAATTTATTTGTACACCAGATCATTTTCAATTCTGAAGTTTCGTCGCTCTATCTTTATTAGTTTCGGAGATATACAGTCGGTAACAAAAGTGTCCGAACACTAGCAAAAATTCCTATGTAAAAAAGTACATTTCATACGGTTTTGTTAAATAAATCCTTATCGAATCATGCTCTTACGCTGACTAAGAACAGGGTTCGACAAGGATTTATTTAGCAAAACCGTATGAAGTGTACTTTTTTTACATAGGAATTCTTCCTAGTGTTCGGACACTTTTGTTACCGACTGTAAGTCATAAAATTCCCCGCACATATGCACACACACACTGACCAATTGCTGAGAATCACATTTTTAGACTTAGGAGAACATAAAACATGAAAATTCAATATCGAAATTTTGGTTTGAATACAATATTTCCATTACCATCTACGGTAGTCGGGTAATGAAAGTAATAATATGTGAAAATGAATATAAAAATCTTAATTTTTGTATTGATTTATTTTTAAGATGAATATTTTTCTAATTTTCTTTAATCAGAAAATTAAAATATTTCCTTAATTTAAGGGATTACACGAGTTTCGAAAACTAATATATATATATATATTGAGCACATAAAAGGGAACATTTAAACAATATTTTATAAAAACGTTTATTAAAAACTTGAAAACTTTAGTCGTTGCGCCCTTTTGTTTTTCGGAAACACTTTAGAAAAGTGGCGGACACAATTTCTCAAAAACTATTACAACGATCTTGTTGAAATTTTGCTCTCAACTTTAAATTAGAATTGACTAGTGCTTGAACGAGAGATTTATTTCGATTACAGCTAATTTTACAAGGCTGTACGTGGGGAAAAATGTATTGAATATTATACTATTTTTGCATACCACACTGCCGAAAGTTCAAATTTCGATTTATTTACCTTTTTTAAATTTCCTTTTTTTTTTTTTTTTTTTTTTTTTTAAATCCTTCATTGAAGCGTCAGTCAATTTTATTTTGAAAAAGTGTAACAAATTTCAGCAAGATCAATGCATTAGTTTTTCAGGAATTGTGTCTAAGAAAAGTATGAAAAAAAGTATTCTGAAAAGTATTTTCCAAATCTTTCAGTGAAATTAAAACATACATATATATATATACTAGCTGGACCGTAATGTTATTGACCGTAATGTTTCAAAAATCGTTTATTAATTATATCATTAAATTATTTATTAAATCATTATTTAAATGTATTTCAAGTTAAAACATCTAATTTAATTTACAACATTTCACTTAAAAAAAAAGAAATTCGGAAAAATGGTTATAAATTAAAATACTATGTATGACATCACTTTCTACAAAGTACTGTCAATGTGACGTCAAACTGACTCCAAATAAAACAGTTGCTATCTTTTATTTTCTGTTTCTTTTAATACTAAGGCTACATGTTAGCTGACCCACCCGGCGTTGCCTGTACCCATGATAATAACCTTAATTGAACCTTAAATTTGTATGATTTTATATCTTTAACTCGATTTTGTTTAAATTTCTATTTTTAAATAAAGGCAACGCGAAAAAATAATCAGCTGTAACAAAAAAATTACCTCGAACCGAACGAAACTCAGTCTTGTGACACCGGTGTCTGTGGCAGCACATACGTGAGCCGCTAATAACGTAAAAAAAAATTCCCAAAAATTAACCTGCAACCGAAAGAACCCACCCGGTGTTGCCCGGGCCCATGATAATAACCTTAAATGCACCTTAAATTTGTATGGTTTTATATCTTTAACTCGATTTTGTTTGAATTTCTATTTTTAAATGAAAAGATCACAAAAAAAAAAAAAAAAAAAAAAGAAAATAATAATAATAATAATAATAATCATTATCTGTAACAAATAAAAATTACTTCAAACAGAACGGAACTCGGGTTCGTATCCCAGTGCCTGTGGCACGTATATGCAGACAGCTATTAACATGAAAAAATTCTCAAAAATTAACCTTGAACCGAACGAACCTCTGACTCGTGTTACCGCTGCCTGTGGCTTCGGCACCGTATAGCAGGCATGCTACTTACGCACTGCAAAATCCACTTTCCTCCAACAGGGAGCACAGTATGTTCTATACGAAAATCACCAATCACCTTGAATTTCCAAGACCTTTCAAATAAGGTGTCACATGGTGGTGTCAACTGTAAAATCCTTTAGTTGCACTTTCCACCGCCAGGGGGCGCAGTTTGTTCTGTACGAACATCACCAACGGTGAGGAAATACCAAGATCACTTAGTTCCATTTCACTTAGTTCCAAAATCACTTAGTTCCATTTTTTACCACCAGGGGTCGCATTATACTGTATACAAACATCCCCAATCGACATGAAATTTCAAGACCTTTAAAATGAGGTGCTACATGTGTGGGTCTAGAACGGATTTCCCTCTCAAACTAATTTCCCCCCTTTCCCCTCTCCTCCAAATCTACTTTCCCCCTTTTTCCCCCTTTAAAATCGAAAATTCCAAATTCGCAGATATTGATTTTTTAGTATTCGACTCTAGTCCCCATATGTAGAATTTCTTCACCGTGAAGCAATTTGTAGCTTAGTTAAGCTCGTAAACGTGTTTTTAACCCGAAACGGGTGGGAAATGGTTTCCCACCCGTTTCCCCCGGGGGGAAACTGATTAAAATTGATTCTGCACGCATAACTTTCCTCAAACTCAACGAATTTAAGCAGTTAATAGCTCAAAAGAAAGAGCTTGATCCACTGAGTGTTCTTAGACTTGTGTCAACAGCCTACATTAATTAGAACTCTAGTTATAGAGGTTTGAGTGAAGGAAAATCTTGAAAAAATTGAATGTAAAGTTGATTCTGCACGCATAACTTTCCTCAAACTCAACGAATTTAAGCAGTTAATAGCTCAAAAGAAAGAGCTTGATCCACTGAGTGTTCTTAGACTTGTGTCAACAGCCTACATTAATTAGAACTCTAGTTATAGAGGTTTGAGTAAAGGAAAATCTTGAAAAAATTGAATGTAAAGTTGATTCTGCACGCATAACTTTCCTCAGACTCAACGAATTTAAGCAGTTAATAGCTCAAAAGAAAGAGCTTGATCCACTGAGTGTTCTTAGACTTGTGTCAACAGCCTACATTAATTAGAACTCTAGTTATAGAGGTTTGAGTAAAGGAAAATCTTGAAAAAATTGAATGTAAAGTTGATTCTGCACGCATAACTTTCCTCAGACTCAACGAATTTAAGCAGTTAATAGCTCAAAAGAAAGAGCTTGATTCACTGAGTGTTCTGAGAGTGAAACGATCAAGATCCATTCAATAGAAGAGGAGCTATGAGAATTCGAATTGTTTGAGTGAATGTGTCCCATAGGAAATGTACAGGGAAGAATCGCGTTTGAGTATAACTTGAGTAAGGTGGGAGTTGAGTAAATTTCAATGATTGATGACATATCTGTGTCTAAATACCTTTCATTTAAAAAAAAAAAATGAAGGAAATCGCCCGGATAGAACGGCCAGACGGACTGCCTTTAGTTTTCATAAATTCTTTTAATATATAAGATTGTTAAATATCTATTTTTTATATGCTCAAAATTTTGAATAAAAGTTTTTATTATTATTGTTATTATTATTATTATTATTATTATTAAAAAGAGTAAGAGAAAAAAGAAGTTTTTTTTTTTTTTTTTTTTAATCCATGTAACCCCTTAAATGTAAGTTAATTGTGATAAAGACTATATTCAAAATGATTATTTAGTAGCTGCTGTTGTTTCCCACATTCAGGATAAAAATGAAATATTTACGTAGGGATTTTTATGCTATCGTAAAATTAGAATTATATGAAAAGCGTCTTTTTTAGAACAATTATTCTGTGATTTAATCCCTTATGATGTAGATAATTATATAAAACAAGCTTTAAAATTTTAAGGTAAGTTATTATATTTTGCCTAAAAATGTATTGAAATATGTTTACGAAGTTAAAAGAAAGCATAGCCCGTTCATTTTTTACTTCAATCTAAATGATAAAATCAAGAAAAAAAAAGAAAAAAGAAAGAAACTAGCTGGAAGAGATGACCTCTGCCCAGTTCCTATTACATAAAATTATTTTCAAAATTTCTATTATCAGACATGTTACATTCGTTTTCAAAAAAGTGAAGTTTACCGATTACCCAGAATGATGTGCCTCACTCACAAGTCTAATTTCACTGAACGTTGATACCTTTATACATTAAGCCAATTTGTTGTTTGATTCTATTACGGTCAGTTTCATATTTCACATTTCATATAACTTCTTAGTACTCCCAATTAGAGATGGGCGTTATTTCAAGTAACATAATATGTAATATTATTATTGCATTGTAACTTTTGAGCACGGTAATATAGTACTAAAAATATCCAATTAAAAAAATAATATTTTCAACTTTATCTCTGCACGCGAAACAGACAAGGAATTTCTGGCGAGAAAACTGATATGATACACTATCATGCAAGTAAAAAGCTTGAATTATTTCTTTTATACAATGGATTTACAAAATACAAAAACAATATTATGAACGCCGACTACTACCGAAATCAAAATCATACGAAAACTAATAGTCCAAATCGCGTCATACGGTAACAAAAAAAAATGCCGAGTAATGAATAAAACACCCATCTTTTTTCATCTAACTATTCCCGCACCCCTCATGTTATATACAGCATCATACATAAACAGATAACGAAGTAACGAGTAAAAGACTCGCTTCACTTTCCGCACGCAGATGTTCGAATCGATTCGTTACTTCACGTCTGAAAAAATAACTTATCTCTGTAAGTATCGTATGTATAATACATACGATTGCATGCAACTCTGTTACTCAGTGATATTCTCAGTCAGTAATATCTTTCCACATTCATAAAATTATCGTTAAAAAAATAATACAGCTGCAGCTATATTATTTTTTTAACGATAATTTTGTTATGATAATTTTGTTATGATAATATTTTCTAGAATGTATTACGGAATATTCCTTGTGAAATATATTAATCAAAATAAATTTAATAAGTAAGATAATTTTATCATCATGCTAATATTATTATGCCTATTAACTTAGAAATGATTTTTTGGTGTTGATTACTTTCCATGGGATAGTAAAATCGCTTGGGCATAGAGTTAGTTACAGGATTCTCTTGTTTGACAGAACACAGAAATACTGTAACGTATCGAAGGCTGGAAATCATGAAGAAGCCTAGCTTTTTTTCTTTCGAGAAATTTGTTCAATTCTCGTTTTACAAACACGATACACGATACAATACAGACACATTTAACATAAATAAACACGTAAATATTTCACATAATTTAAAATTGAACTGTAAATGTCCAGTCCACCAAATAAAACATTACCGGCACTCAAGCCCGCCATACGCTCTTATCGGCGTTGCATCACTCACTTCTAAAAAACCAAGTCCTTCCGGCTTATTCGGAAGGGTGGGTTGATTTCTTTTTCCTTATCAAGTAGCCGTCTTTTTGTTTCAAAATGGCGGCTTCAAATTATTAACGAATTAGTAGAAATATTGATGTAGGCTATCTCCATATGGAGTTTTAAGCAAATCGGTTCATAAATACATTTTATGTGAATTTAAAATTTTCAAGCGGCCGGCGCTTGGAAACAAGATGGTGGGCCAAGTTGACAAATATATCAAATGCATTTGTGAGATAAGACTACTGTACAATTATAGTTGGAATTAATACAGAATCTCAAAAGTCATCGTTTTGAAAAATTAAGTGGCTGCAACTTAGAACAAAATGGCAGAGAAAGTTGCTCAGTGAACTAATTAATCTAAGATATTGTTGCAAATTTGAAAATAATTCTTTTTTTTTTTTTTTTTTTTGTAGAAATTCTTTTAAAGAGGCTTAGTAAGTTGATTAAATGTTAATTTCCTGCATTTCTAGTTTGCTTTAACGTTAAAATAGCCTAATTTTCTCTTAAAAACGCATTGAAAAAGCTCCAATATGGCAGGTAATGAGTTTGGCGCCATGTTTGGCGACTTTTTGGCGACTTTTGGCGAGAAAATCCATAGTTCATTAATAAAATTCATTGAGACATTTCTATAGTCAATGTATATATCAAGATTCAAACAAATTCGGAATACGCTTTTTACAATTTGAATTTGAAAATTTCAAGTGGTCTCTACTTGAAAACAAAATTGTGGAGCAACTTGGTTAAGAAACTAATCCAAGATAATCATAACACAAGTTAAGACACTGTCCAAATTTGGTTTGATTTGGAGTATTAGTTCGAAAATTATCGTGATTTTAAATTTTCGAGTGGTAGCCTGATTTCAAGTGACCCCACTTAAGATATCCGCTACTTTATTAAAAAAATAGCAGATAAATTTTATTAATAAAGTTCATTGAGATCCTTATGTAGTCTAGATTTACATAAAAATTCAAGCAAATCTTTCTTTAAATACGCTTTTTACAATGTCGGTTAGAAGTATTCAAGTGGCTGCCACTTGAAAACAAATGTCGGAGCAACTTAGTTAACGAACTCATCCATGATATTCATAACACATGTTAAGACACTGTCCAAATTTGGATCGATTCGGAGTATTATTTCGGAAGTTATCGGGTTTTTAAAATTTCAAGTGGTAGCCTGATTTCAAGTGGCCCTGCTTAACTTAAGATATCCGTCACTTTATTAAAAAGGGCAGATACGTTCACTAATAAACTTCATTGAGACACTTGTATAGTCTATGTATACATCAAAATTCAAACAAATTCGGAATGTGCTTTTCACAATTTGAATTTGAAAATTTCAAGTGGTCTCCACTTGAAAACAAAATGGTGGAGCAACTTTGTTAAGAAATTCATCCAGGATATTCATAGCACAAGTTAAGACGCTGTCTAAATTTGGTTCGATTTGGAGTATTACTTCGGATGTTATCGTGATTTAAAATTTTCGAGTGGTAGCCTGATTTCAAGTGGCCCCGCTTAACTTAAGATATCCGCCACTTTATTAAAAATGGCGGATACGTTCATTAATAAACTTCATTGAGATACTTATATAGTCTATGTGTTCTACATCAAAATTCAAACAAATTCGGAATACGCTTTTTACAATTTGAACTTGAAAATTTCAAGTGGTCTCTACTTGAAAACAAAATGGGGGAGCAACTTGGTTAAGAAACTCATCCAAGATATCCATAACACAAGTTAAGACACTGTCCAAATTTGGTTCGATTTGGCGTATTATTTCGGAAGTTATTGGGATTTTAAATTTTCAAGTGGTAGCTTGATTTCAAGTGGCCTCACTTAAGATATCCGCTACTTTATTAAAAAAAATGGCAGATAAATTTTATTAATAAAGTTCACTGAGATCCTTATGTAGTCTAGATTTACATAAAAATTCAAGCAAATCTTTTTTTAAATACGCTTTTTACAATGTGGGTTAGAAATATTCAAGTGGCTGCCACTTGAAAACAAAAAGTCGGAGCAACTTGGTTAACGAACTCATCCAAGAAACTCATCCATGATATTCATAACACATGTTAAGACACTGTCCAAATTTGGATCGATTTGGAGTATTATTTCGGAAGTTATCGGGTTTTTAAAATTTCAAGTGGTAGCCTGATTTCAAGTGGCCCTGCTTAACTTAAGATATCCGCCACTTTATTAAAAAGGGCGGATACGTTCACTAATAAACTTCATTGAGACACTTGTATAGTCTATGTATACATCAAAATTCAAACAAATTCGGAATATGCTTTTTACAATTTGAATTTGAAAATTTCAAGTGGTCTCCACTTGAAAACAAAATGGTGGAGCAACTTGGTTAAGAAATTCATCTAAGATATTCATAACACAAGTTAAGACGCTGTCCAAATTTGGTTCGATTTGGAGTATTATTTCGGATGTTATCGTGATTTTAAATTTTCAAGTGGTAGCCTGATTTCAAGTGGCCCCACTTAACTTAAGATATCCGCCACTTTATTAAAAATGGCAGATAAATTTCATTAATAAAGTTCATTTAGACCCTTATGTAGTCTAGATTTACATAAAAATTCAATCAAATCTTGCTTTAAATACGCTTTTTACAATGTGGGTTAGAAATATTAAAGTGGCTGCCACTTAAAAACAAAAAGTCGGAGCAACTTGGTTAACTAACTCATCCAAGATATTTATAAGACTAGTTCACTGTCCAAAATTGATTCGATTTGGAGTATTATTTTGGGAGTTATCGTGATGACAAAATTTTCATTATAGATAGATAGATAGATAGATATACAGATAAACGAATTGATTGTAATAGGTCGATTTCTAAAGAAATCAACCTAAAAGCATTTTAAAATACGTCATCCTACTGTAATTAAGAAGAATAATTCGGTTGTATTCGGTTGTTTTTACCTAAAACCTTATATCAGCATCTTGTGAAGGACTCTTTAAAAAAAGAAGAAAGAAAAAAAAATTAAAAGAAAAAAAAAGCCAGAAATTTAATTTCAAAGCGCGTTTTACGCTTTAAACTAATTTTTAGGTTGATTTCTTTAGAAATCGACCTATTGCAATCACTTCGTTTATCTATATATATATATATATATATATATATATATCTATAATGAAAATTTTGTCATCACGATAACTCCCGAAATAATACTCGAAATCGAACCAAATTTGGACAGTGAACTAATCTTATAAATATCTTGGATGAGTTCGTTAACCAAGTTGCTCCGACTTTTTGTTTTCAAGTGGCAGCCACTTGAAAATTTCAAACCGACATTGTAAAAAGCATATTTAAAGCAAGATTTGCTTGAATTTTAATGTAAATACAGGACACATAAAGGTCTCAATGAAGTTTATTAATGAAGTTTATCCGCCACTTTTAATAAAGTGGCCGATATTTTAAGCTAAGTGGGACCACTTGAAAATTTAAAATCACAATAACTTCTGAAATAATACTCCAAATCGAACCAAATTTGGACAGTGTCTTAACCTATCTTATAAATAATTTAGATGAATTTGTTAACCAAGTTGCTCCACCATTTTGTTTTCAAGTGGAGACCACTTGAAAATTTCAAATTCAAATTGTTAAAAGCTTATTTCGATTTTTTTTTTTTTTAATTTTGATGTATGCATAGATTATACAAGTGTCTCAAATAACTTTATTAATGAACTTTATCCACCATTTTAAATAAAGTGGCGGTTATCTTAAGTTAAGCGGGACCACTTGAAATCAGGCCACCACTTGAAAATTTAAAACCATGATAACCTCCGAAATAATACTCCAAATGGAACCAAATTTGAACAGTGTCTTAACTTATCTTATAAATATCTTAGATGAGTTTGTTAACCAAGTTACACCGCCATTTTTTTTTCAACTGGAGACCACTTGAAAATTTCAAATTTAAATTGTAAAAAGCGTATTCCGAAATTGTTTGAATTGTGATGTAAATACAGACCACGTAAGGATCTCAATGAAGTTTATTAATAAACTATATCCGCTATTTTTAATAAAGTGGCAGATATCTTATGTTAAGCGGGGCCACTTGAAATCAGGCTCCCACTTGAAAATTTAAAATCACGATAACTTCTGAAATAATACTCCAAATTGAACCAAATTTGGACAGTGATATTATCATATAATTATCTTGAATGTTTTCACTGGGCAACTTGTCCCGACATCTTGTTTCTAAGTTCCAGCCGCTTGAAATCACACTGCCACTTCAAAATATGCCACACGATAACTTTTAAAATACTAAACTGATTCAAATAGAAGTTGGACTTATGGTTCAAATATCTAGGATAAGTTCACTTAGTGACTTGATCTGCAATTTTATTTCCAAGTGGCGGCCACTTGAAAATTTGTCATTATGGTAACTTTAGTAATACAGAATCAATTCGCATCAAATTTGGGTAGTGGATTTATCATTCAAATATCTCACTTGAGTTCGCTGGGCATCTCACACCACTTTTTTTTACAAGTGGTGCCACCTGAATATTTCTTATGACGATAATTTTTGAAATACTGATTTAATTTAAACTAGAACTGGACAATGAACTTATCATACAAATATACTGGATGATTTCGATGGGCAAGTTGTTTTGTCATTTTGTTTCCAAGTTGCCACCACTTAGACTGCCACTTGAAAATTTGCCATAATAATAACTTTTGAAACACGGCACTGATATAAACCACAATTAGACAGTGAACCTATGCTTCAAATATCTTGGATGTGTTTCCTAGGCAACTTATTCCACTGTATTGTTTCCAAGTGGCGGCCACTTGAAAATTTGTTATCACGGTAACTTTAGAAATACTTAATCAATTCAAATCAAAGTTGAAAATTGGATTTATCATTCAAACAACAAAAATCTAGAAAATTCACGTAACTCGTGAACCAATCACGTTAATGCGTCCATCTTTGGTATATCGATAATAAGTATTTTCTCTCCATAAGTCGCCAAAAAATTCGCCATTGTGGAAAAGTCGCCAAATTTGTCGCCATATCTATTACCTGCGTTACTGGATCTTTAATGCATTTTTAAGGAAAAATTACGCGATTTTAATGCTAAAACAAACTAGAAATGCAGAAAACTAACATTTTTATCAACTCTTTGAAAGAATTTCTACAAAAAAAAAATTATTTTCAAATTTGCAACGATATCTTAGATGAGCAACTTTCTCTGCCATTTTGATCGAAGTGGCAGTCACTTAATTTTTCAACACGATGACTTTTGAGATTTTGAATTAATTCGAACTATATGTGTACAGTAGACTTATCTCAAAAATACATTTCATATATTTGTCAACTTAACCCACCATTTTGTTTCCAAGCGCCGGCCACTTGAAAATTTTAAATTTACATAAATATGTATTTATGAACCGATTTGCTTAAAACTCCATATGTGCGTAGCCTACATCAATATTTCTACCAAGTGCATTAATAAATTGTTGCCGCCATTTTGAATCAAAATGACGGCTGCTTGATAGGGAAAAAGAAATCAATCTACCCTTCCGAATAAGCCGGAAGGACTTGTTTTTTTTTTTTTTTTTTTTTTTTTTGTACATGTTATTTTTGAATAGTAGTTGCTTTTTAAGAAAATAAAATTATTTTACTTTTCACATACTAAATATCTAATTCTATGTAAAATGTATACATATGTTTTTATCATTAAATTACCTTTTAAATACGCTAGTTAAGTTTTCTTTTTCTAAACAATGCACTTGATAATAAGATAAATTAATCTTATCTTTCGTTGAATAATATTTCTAAAAGTCAATTATAACGTAATTGTTATGAAATAATTACGGCAGCATAGTTTTAATGCTATTTTTTTTTTTTTTATTTTCATGTAATACATTATTTGCAGTTTTGGCTTTGGAATATTGTAATCTTTTTTAATAAAACATTTTTTTTTTTTTTTTTTACATCTAACATTTTTTGAATAATATAGTTTATATATTGGTATCCCTTGTCACAGGAAACGGATGTATGCGTTTCAATATTATTTGCAATATTCCGTTTTCGCATGCGCGTACTTCTTCAGAAAGAACGTTTCATAGACTATATCTTTTACTATTATTATTTTATGATAGAAATTTTATTTTTAAAATAAAAGAAAATACGATTACATTAACTGAAAATTACTATTCGAAAGAGTTGTTATTCAAAAACATAAACCGTATGCTATATGTACGACACGCCTATATAATGCATTTCTTGAAGTCCCATTTTAATTAAGTAGAAATTAGAAATACATTAGAAAAATAATAGAATATTGGAATATATTACCACAGACAGTACGAAATGAAGTAACCTATTACTGAAATGTAACTGTTTATTCCATTCCTACTCCCAATCCGGTATTCCACATAATGCAAGTCTTAGTGAAGTAGTGCCCTATTCTGCCATGTTAAGGGAATCGTAAATTTCGAATAACTTATGTAGTTTTCAAAATAAAATACACACAGTTATAAATGCTCATTCCAGCATCATAAATGATATTTTAAAAGAGGTATGACATCTTAAAATGGAAATATCCCTTACGTTGGACGCTTATACAAAATTCTGTCCTATTCTGCCTCAATGGAAAATTTGTAAATTTCAAATAACTTTTGAAGTTATCAAAGTAGTATTTCGCATTATTTAGTGATGTTCACACCAACATCATAAATGTTTTTCTTTAAAGCTGGTCCAATATCTTTACGATAAAAATAATTCTCATAATACACGTTTCCATTATTCTTCAATTTTAAGAAAATCGTAAATTTCCAATAACTGAAGAAGTTTTTATATAAGAATGTTAAAAGCAGAAATAGAGTTCTTACCAATTTCGTAAAAAAATATTTTTAAACTGAAATAAAATATCTGAGATCATTTGTTCTTGAGAAATTTTCAACACATACTAACAGATTAGCACGCTAACACACTTGTTGTTATAACAACAAGAAAAACGAAACGAAAAACTGATAAACTGACACCCTACCAATTTTGTGATTTTCAGACTCCTCAAATCTGAAAATGTTTAAAAGCACCAAAAAACTGCGGTCAAAACTTTTACACTTACCTAAGTTCCTCATACTTATATTATGATGACGAACTAATACTATTGTAATATCGTAGAGAAGCATTATTTATATTTTCCATTTACACTCCCCTTATCCATCTAGAATTTTTAATTTACAAGCTTCAAAGTTAATTAGTATACTAATATTAATTATACGTTATAATTAGAATCCATTTTTCTAATTTTTCAACCGTCATCGCGATGTCTTGTTATGAAATTTCAAAGAATTCTAAATATACAAACATTTAAAATTGTTCAAAAAAAAAAAATAACGAGCAAGTCCATTTTATAGTAATTATAGTGAAAATCATAATTTCAAAGTATATTTTGTATAAATTTAAAATATAAGTATATATTAAAATAAAAGTAAGACAACAACTTTTTTTTTTTTTAATTTAGTTTTTTATTTTATTTAAAATTTTATTACTAAATTAAACACTTATCAACTGAAGTATTTAAACTAAATACTTATTAGCTAAATCATTTAAACTAAAAACTTATTGAAAAATAATTTAGTAAATGTACGCAACATTTAAAGAAAAAAAAAAATAGTCAAGTAATCTGGTGTGGTATACATATTATTTTTTCTAACCCTGCATTGCTATTAAAAAATTATTATAAATTCATTTTAAGATAAGAGATACTGTGCTTAAAAATTCCGCAAATATTTTCGCAAATGAAAATATTTAAAATTGTTTCATAAGCAGTTTTCTTTTACATATATTATTATGTGATGAAAACTATTCCTCTCAACCCCCATTTGGTTAGTGCAGCTACATATTCATTAAAAAATTAATATTGTTATTGAATTTTTTTAATGTATTTCTAATTGCATTAACAAAAGTGCATATTATAATTTGAAGTGCACTTTAAGCAATATTTAACCTAAAAAAAAAAAAAGAATTATTTTGTGTAGGCTTGTAAATGAATGTTTTTCTTAGCAAGAGCTATATGTAACACAAATTTGAGTACATAAAATGTAGATTAATTTCTTTGATTTTAGTACTCTCTATAGATGTTATGCGCCAACGAAAAATTTCCCCCGTAGACGCAATGTATTAGAATTTTTCTGTATGTCTCCACACGGAAAAAAAAATTCAGTAAATTTACTAAAATGTTTATACATAGTCTCTGTAAATTTACAATAATTCTTAGTTAAAATAAAGTAACAGAAGTTTTTAGTCTTTAATCAGTATTTTATGGTTTAAATTGTTTTATTTCGCAATAAATATTAAGAGTGACGTTTTCAGATAAGGCATTATAAGTCATTAATATATTTTCACCAGTAATTAATTAAAATAATATTCGCCTTTAAAATGCACATATAAGATATTTTTTAACATTTCCGTTTACTTTTTCGCTGTAATTTTACATAAGATAAATTGTTTTCAATAGATTTTCTGATGAAAATTTTTCAACAGTGTATACACTAATCATTTGTCTGATCCTAGATATAAATTTCAAAAGATCTCACAGCGTGATACAGATCTAGAATGCACAGTGTGGACTTGAACACTTTTTGATTTATTCCCATATTAGACTCATTAACATTTACATACACACACACAGAGAATCACATATAATTTTTTTTCAATATTTTTTGAAGACGACATCTTTTGAATATTTCCTTGTGAGTAAAAAAATTAAAAAGATAAAAAATTTAAATTTTGAACTACAAAATTAAAAATAAGATAGAAAATTTAATTTGAACTTTCAATTTTGCAATAGATGAACGAAAATAAAAGCTGTGTACTACAAATACATATATAATTTTACATTTAATCTTACATTAATCTGAAATTGACCATAAACATAATTAAAATATAATGTTGAACCTAAATTTTTAACCCCTCAATTTGTTTATGAAAACACGAAAACAAAAATTAACATTTTCATTATATAAATTATATTATAAAATTTAATGAAAGTTTTATTGCACATTTCTATTTAAAAATAAAATCGTTAAAAAATAAAATCTTAGAAAAACATGATTAATTTAATCAGTATCTTTTTATAATCGTCTTCATGTTAACCTGTTCATATGAAAAACTGGGAATCTTTGCTTTAATCAAGAAGCTTGGACTTTCATAAACGCAAAAAAAAAGACTTTTTACTTTCCTAATAAAAAAAGAATGAATGTAAGATCTGATCCTGTAAAAGACAATTTATCACTTAAAAAGGTTGAAAAAACTTTTCTGAATTAATTGTTTTACGTAAGTAAATACTAAAATGATTGCAGTTTCTCTAGGCGGTAGAAGAAACGGAACCATGAAACCGCGTGTAATTAATAAAATAGCTAATAATTTTGCATAATAAAAGAAAAAAAACATGATAATTTCCCTAAAGATATTTAAATGCGTTTTTTTTTCTGAAAAAAAAAATATCAGATAGAATATTTTATAAAATATTTTATAGAATGCTACTTAAATTATTTCACTACTGCTTATGATAAACTCCACTAACTTGTATTAGCTCTGAAAAAGAGATTTACTTCTGAAATTGATAATGATATATTTATAATGATATTTTTTTTAATTATGTAATAAATATATTATAGTATATAGTAAAAATGTTTATACATAAATAAATAAAGCATAATATAGTTAAAGTTGAAACAATTTTGTAAAATGAGCGCCAAAATTCTTGCAGTGGTTTTTTGCATATTTATCTTCTTATGCAAAAAATTTTTGGAATACTTAAAATTCGGGGCAAGTTCATTTAGTAATGTAATAACTATTACATATAATATTATGTAGAGAAAATTACTTTTATATCTAGGATGCCCACTGAAGTCATTTCTCAGCTCGTTAACTGTTGAACGGCTGCAGCTACATATTCTTAAAAGTGGCATCTAGCTATATTAAAGCGGCTTTGCATTACAAGATTCAACCACTAACAGTACCTCTTCAAAGAAAACCGCGGAGGTACTGTGTAGGCATAAATGTAGAAAAAAAAAAGCTTAAAACGTGCATTTTTTTTTCCCTCGTGATTTTATGCACTGTGGTGTGACAAAACAATATTTAGTTTTCAAAAGATAGCTTTTACGTCGATGTTCAAACTTCTGTGCTTCAGTTGCTATTTACACATGCACCCTTATTTAAACGTAGCATACGTGTCAACCGTAATGTTACAAAATGCGAAGTTTCATGTTCATACAATTTCCAAATTGTATAGAAGCTCAGAATCAAAAATAAAGTTTTCTTGCAGAAACTAGTTGATTTTATGATAAAAAATAAAAATAGAGCAAAAAATGAGCATTAAAATAACTCATTATGCCTGTTATGTTAACAGATTGCATTCGTTTGGAGGGAAAATATCGCTAATATTTTTAATAATATAAAAACTGTATTATAAAAGTAAAAAAGAGTAAAACATTTACGATAAAGAAACAAAATAATAATTACTTACTTTACGAAATCTTTCCAGATACTTGTTTTATATTAAAAAATAATTACAAGATAAAAAGAACTTTTATATACCATGTTTTTAAATTTTCTGTTGAATGATATAAACACTACTGAAGACAGCGGGAACCCGGAGCAATTGAATAAAAGTATTAAGAAAATTCCTTGCTATCGTGTTTTGAGCTATTATAAAAGTTTCAAATGGCGCTCTAGCTGGGAAGTTAGTTAAAGGTTGATTGCAAACTTTCCACTGGTAATGCTGCCGAAGGCAGCAGGGTCCCGAAGCAATTGATTAAAAATATTTTTTCAATGCATTTTCACCGTATTCTGAACTATTCTGAAAGTTTCAAATGTCTAGCTACTCGGGAAATTAGTTAAATAAATTTTCTCTTGAATCATATAAACGCTTCCGAATACAGTAGGGACCTGAAACAGTTGACTAAAAGTATTAAAAAAATGTATTGTAACCGTGTTCTGAGCTATCCTGAAAGTTTCAAATATCTAGCTAGTCAGGAAGATAGTGAAAAATCGATTGCAAGCTTTGTACTGATAACGCTGCCGAAGGCAGCAGGAACCCGAAACAGTTGGCTAAAAGTATTAAAAAAATACATTTTCACCGTGTTCTGAACTATTGTGAAAGTTGCAAATGTCTAGCTAGTCAGGACGTTAGTTAAATAAATTTTCTGTTGAATCATATAAACGCTGCTGAAGGCAGTAGGCACCTGAAACAGTTGACTAAAAGTATTCAAAAGAGTATTGTCACCGTGTTCTGGGTTATCCTGAAAGTTTCAAATGTCTAGCTAGTCGGAAAGTTAGTGAAAAATCGATTGCAAACTTTGTACTGGTAACGCTGTCGAAGGCAGCAGAAACCCGAAGCAGTTGGATAAAAATATTTTAAAAATGCATTTTCGCCGTGTTCTGAACTATTCTGAAAGTTTCAAATGTCTAGCTAGTCGGGAAATTAGTTAAATAAATTTTTTCTTGAATCATATAAACGCTGCCGAAGGCAGTAGGACCTGAAGCAGTTGACTAAAAGTATTATAAAAATGTAATGTCACCCTGTTGTGAGCTGAAAGTTTCAAACGTCTAGCTAGCCGGAAAGTTAGTTAAAAATCGATTGCAAGCTTTGTACTGGTAACGCTGTCGAAGGCAGCAGAAACCCGAAGCAGTTGGATAAAAATATAAAAAAAATGCATTTTCGCCGTGTTCTGAACTATTCTGAAAGTTTCAAATGTCTAGCTAGTCGGGAAGTTAGTTAAATAAATTTTCTCTTGAATCATATAAACGCTGCCGAAGGCAGTAGGGACCTGAAGCAGTTGACTAAAAGTATTATAAAAATGTATTGTCACCCTGTTGTGAGCTGTCCTAAAAGTTTTAAACGTCTAGCCAGCCGGAAAGTTAGTGAAAAATCAATTGCAAGCTTTGTACTGATAACGCTGCCGAAGGCAGCAGGAACCCGAAACAGTTGGCTAAAGGTATTAAAAAAATGCATTTTCCCCGTGTTCTGAACTGTTCTGAAAGTTTTAAATGTCTAGCTAGTCGGGAAGTTAGTTAAATAAGTTTTCTGTCGAATCATATAAGCGCTGCCGAATGCAGCGCGACCTGAAATAGTTTACTAAAATTGTTAGAAAAATGTATTGTCACCGAGTTGTGAGCTGTCCTGAAAATTTCAAATATCTAGCTAGTCGGGAAGTTAGTTAAAAGTCGATTGCAAGATTTGTACTGGACAAACAAACATACAAACAAACAAACAAGAATCGATGTTAATAAAAACATGGTAATAAATACACGATACATTTGTATAAAAAATCATTGTACATGCATTAAACATAACAATCATTAATTTAATCTTCAATAGAGTGATTTGTCAGTGAATTACTATTTAAAGACAAGAATTAATGAGGTAAGTGCTTAATTTAGTTGATAGAATACATAACCAACATGAAATAGAACGCTTTGTTACAATTATCAACAGCAACTAGTGCTTTGATTATGTTAACATGGAACAATTACAAATTTGTCCGGAAAGCTTAATCAGCTGCTACTATTAGCCAGTTGTTATGAGATTTTTGATTTAATATTATAGCATGAAGCTGAATCTTATTCCGAAAGTTTACTTGTTGAGGCATCTAGATCATTTATATTTATTTTAAAAATATACATATACTAGCAGACCCAGCCACGCGTTGCTGTGACTAAGTTATACGTTAAATTGTATTGCAGTAAACTATTTAATATAATCGAATTATTATTTACAAATAAAGACGAAAACGCTGTAGCCGATGTAAAAACCCACAGGATTGAGATTTGAACCTTAGGTCAAACTTTGGAAGCGATTGATTAACATTTTCATAGAGTTGATATTAAGCACAAATTAATTTTATTGTAGGGTCTTATAAATTTTAATGGAGAAGTGATATATATTATTTCTAATGCTATTTAGGATAAAAATGCTAAAATGACCAATATATAAATTAAATTGTATTAAAATTCTATTAAAATAAAAGTATCCGCGATTGTAATGAAATGCTCGCCCTCTGGTGGGCTAAGGTGAAATTACAATTAACATGCATAGCTTTCGAATTCATCTAGACGCCATTGCTTGCCGATATTTAGTTTCACATATATTTATTGAATAAAAATGAATAAATCCGGTAAAAAAGATAACACTTACTGTTGTGTGCCACTGTGTAACTCCAAAAATAAAAAAATCCAGAATTAAGCTTCCATTTATTTCCAAAGTTTCCAAATGACAAATTTAAAATTTCAGTTGCTTCGGCTAATGGAAGTAAAAAATTAATCAGATGATTTGAAACTAATATTTGTTCAGCTTCAGTTAAAAATTTTCTTCCGATCGAACGTTGAATAAACTGAAATATTTTTTCCAAAAGCAATCAATTTTCCATGATGTAATGGCTGAGAAATTATAGCACGAATATTAAGTAGTAATACAAATAGAAAAAAAATTAATACACGTGGCCATTATATTTACTAACAACAAAGCTGAAAAAGCGCCATCTCTCGATCATTACAAACGCGGATAAAAGAAGCAGACGATTTTAAAAATAATTTTTTATGGATGAGTGAAATATAATATGTCTAAAACTATTTTTGATCCGCGATTGTAATGAAATGCTCGTCCTCTGGTGGGCTAAGGTGAAATTACAATAACCATGCTTTAATTCGGCTTCCATCAAGCCGCCATTGCTTGCCGATGTTTAGTTTCACATATATTTATTGAATAAAAATGAATAAATCCGGTAAAAAAAGATAACACATACTGTTGTGTGCTACAGTGTAACTCCAAAGGATCAAGAAATCCAGAATTAAGCTTCCATGTATTTCTACATGACAAATTTAAAATTTCATTTGCTTCGGCTAATGGAAGTAAAGAATTAATCAGATGATTTGAAACTAATATTTGTTCAACTTCAGTTAAAAATATACTTCCGATCGAAGTTTGAATAAACTGACATATTTTTTTCCAAAAGCAATCAATTTTCCATGATGTAATGACGGAGAAATTATAGTAAGAATATTAAGTAGAATAACAAAAAGAACATAAATAAATACACGTGGCTATTATATTTACTAACAACAAAAGCTGAAAAAGCGCCATCTATCGATCATTACAAACGCGGATTAAAATGCTAAAAAGACTAATATGTAATTTAATTTTTATTAAAATTCTATTAAAATAAAAGTATAAAAGAAGAAGACAATTTTAAAATCAATTTTTATGGAGGAGTGAAATATAACATATGCTATAATGGATAATTTTATTATAAAATGACTTCATCATTTTAAATATTTTAAAGATGGCAGCAGCTGTAGTTATAAAAAGGAAAACAATATGGCTAAACCAGAAAAAAAAAAAAAATATTGATAAATATTTTGAAACTTTAAAATAGGACATCATATGAAATATTGGACATTTAAAGTAAATACCCAGACAGCACATCGCCTCCCCAGGATATCTTCAAGATGTCTTCTGGATGAAAAGGCATCCCAGAAACGTCCTTAAGATGTACTGTGGATAAGTTAAGCCTAACTGTGCTGTTAGGGTACATGTATCATTTTAAATAGAAAAAGATTTTGAAAAGTTTAGTATATTCTAACGAAGTGATGAGAAGATTTTGAGTACGTTAAAATTTTAGTAGTAAATTCAATTTAATAAAGATGGGAAACATTGAGGATTAAGATAAGAATAAGTATAAGATTAAAAAAAAAAAAAAAAAAAAAAAAAAAAAAAACTTTTTATATACCATGCTTTTAAATTTTAATATACTAACTAAAAGGAAAATGATAAATATTCTATCATAGTTTGAAGTCAAATTTGTTTTCAAATGTCTAAATAAAATATCTGATATAAGATACTAATATGTTGCAGCGTAATAGATTTCATTTCTGTCATCCTTCGCGATAAAAAGGATATCGCCAAATTATCTGGCGAAAATATTTAATTCCTTTCAAAAATCATGGTTATTTTAAAAACTTATATTAAAAGAGTAAAGAATAATATGAAACAATATTTCGTACAATACATATTACATGTCATACATACGTACAATGAATAATACATATTACATTTCGTGCAATACATACATCTGGCGTGTATATTTTCGTGTTACGCTTTTGATCGCCAAACACAAAAAGAAAAAAAAAATGCCAAGGATTACAGAGTTTTAAAATTTAAAATTAAAATTTTGTCAATTTGACAGCAAAATAACTCAATCTAACGCACGCGATAACTAATATATATCTATACCCAAAGGATTAAAAGGAAATTAAGGATTAAAATCGTTAAATAAATTTCCTCGATTTTTAATAATTTTTTACAAAAAATCTAATGGGCAATTAACATAGGAAATCTTTTTCTTGGCTGCACAGACGGTCAGTGAGTCACACTTCGCTTGCGTATAGAACTCATACTTGGGAAGAGACGACGTTTTTACCAAAATATGGCCGTCTTTCCCCGAGTGAATACACACGGGAATACATACGAATATTTTAGAAAATAAAATTTATGAATAATTTATTTACTAAAGGTGAATGAAAATCTCCAGATACAGTTTCAAATTCATATTTCTTTTTTCTTTCTTTTTTTTTTCAATACCACTTAATGGCTGATTCCAAAGCTTTTTTTTCGGCATAAAAAAACTTTGTACGATAACATGAGGATGATAGGTCTATATATATTACTATATCTATGATAGAACTACATTAGCACTTTATCAATGTGTATAAAATCTTTAAATTGATTATTACGTCAATTTTCGTGAGATGCATAATTTAACTTTTTATAATTTTTTAACGTTCACGTTTGATTAAATGTATTTATTTTTATGTCGAAAAAAAAAATGAACTCGTAACTTTTTTTGTTTTTGGCAACAATTAAACTTATGGAACTCACATATATTTTGGAGCAACTGTAACATAGGTCTATAATCAACAAATAATTGCAATAAAAAAATATTGTGACTATAAATTGAGATTAAAAACTATCCTCTCAAGTTGGACCAATCTGCATACAGTGTGCAAAATTTTGTTAAAATCGGACCATAATTTTAGGAGTTTATCGCGGACAAACATCGTGACACGTAATTTTTATATATATGCAGATCATTTAATAAACTAATTTTATTGTAGCTAAAGTGATCAACTACTATGTATCTAAAATATTATCAGTACCAGTAAGTGACCAAATTGGTCAACTACTAAACTTCTGTTTTTTTTTTTTTTTTCAGTAATTGACAAAAAGTGATAATTACTAAATGCATGAGAATCTCATTTACGTTTTCGCAGCGGATTCCTGAGCTTTTAAAGATTTTTAGCGTTCTATTTTGTTAACGTGTTTGGATCCGATAGTTTAAGTGGTTTAGGAAAGTGCCGGGGTCAATTTTTGACAAAATCGTTATTTTCGTGGAGTTATTTTCCTGAAGGAATTTTGTTGATTAGTAGATCGATTGGTGTACATTAATGCATAATTATATTTTATATATTTACATTAAAACATAACTTTTATTGCCTGGGATGAGGACGACTAGGCTGATTAGTAGAGATTTCCTTTTAAATCAGACTGTTAAAAGGAAATTTCTACTGTTCGAAAAGGCTTGTATAAAGGCGTTTTTGGCACTTGAGCCATAAGCGGGGAAGGTGACTCTGTGTCTATCGGGTTCCAATGGATTCGACATCGGGTGCAATAGTAATTCTGGGAATTCTGTGAAGAAATCGTCTTGAATTTTGGAGTGCTAGAAATTTCTTCGCATGACCTAGACTATTATAGTCATGTAAGAGGGTGCTGGTTTTTTGATGGCTGTTGATTAATATGGAGTATAAACAAGTTTTCTTTTCGCCATGTTTTTTTTTTCCAAGGGAAATTAGTCTTCTCTTGAACAGAAGAGCAAAGTCTTGTTGTGATAGATGACGAGGGGGAGGTCATCCTTACATTGTTGTGATTCACATTCTATTTTATGAACACAACGACCATATTACTTAAAAAGGTGGAACTTCTATAGCGTGCAGAAATTTATTTTCGAGTCCTACGCTCAGGATTAGATAAACTTTTTTTTTCACGAAAGGGAGGGGCTTTCCACTGTAGTGTAAGATAGAGTATTCGAATCATGCGGTAGTACAGGTGCCGTGCTCTCGGGATAGAAAGGGGGGGGGGATGTACTGACGGTATTGATGAAGAAACCGTCTCAGCATTTACAGTGCCTTCAATGTGTGGATAGTTGTCTTTTGAACTTTTCCATTCCTGTCGTTGTTTAAACACTCTAACCTGGTCTAAATTAATTATTAAGGAGTGCCATTAAAATCAATAGCGGGATTGTTATTTAACTTTGAGCACTTCGAAAGAGCTGTTGCACTTCGGACCAAATTTACATATATGTTTATCTTTCTTCAAAATTAAAAAGTATAATTCTAGTAAAATTTTGTCGTTCACTTTCATCTCTAGAGTTCAGTGACCCATATTATAATATTGAATTTCTACATTTTCTGGTATTTTGTAGTTTTTCAGCACTTCTACATACAACCAGACATTCTAGATTGTGAGCCATGAAACGATTACTAATCGTTAAAAGACGATAGTATTTTTTCTCCACAAAGAGTCAGCCAATTTGCTTGTGGTATCATAAGTTGTCGCTTTACGTATAAGCCGATTTTTGAAGAAACCGGTTCCGATTTCGGTGGTTTTGACCAACATAGATCAAAATCATTTGAATATATTACGATTAATTATTTCGGCCTGATTAGCCAATGACTGATAGAGAATAGTAAAAATATGTTTTATTTCAAACTTGTCACAAAGTGCTTTATAATCATTACTTGTGAATTGAGGACCATGGTCAGTTATAATTTAGAGGGGGTGAAAATATGTGAGAAATAATTTTTAAAAATGCGATGTCCACTGCATGTTCTGATGCTTTTCGGGATGACTTAAATTCGATCCATTTACTAAAATAATCTACAATTACTAGTACATATCTAATACATTGTTAGCTTTCTCAATATCCACACAAAGTGTTCTTGTGTTACATGGAAACCTGGATATTTAATTTCCTTTTAAGCGAAATGGCATTTTGAAGATGTTAAAGCTAGTCCTGTAACATATAATAATATGAAAATTTTCTTTAAATGCTCAAAACTTTAAGCATACGAATAAAAGCATATAATTACATATTTCATCGAGATCTATATGAGAAAATTTACCTAAAATTGGTCGGTGAATAGATTCCATTATCTTCTAAAAGAGGCGGCTGCTTTCAGAACATACAAAAGGCATTCGTTTAAAACCGCAAGATCTCCTCTAATCACTTTTTTAACACTTTCCAACAAGGTTGAAAAGTGTTTATGACTTGGGTTTGTCTGTCTGTCTGTCTGTCCGTCTGTCTGTCTGTATGTCTGTCTGCCCGTCTGTCTGTCCGTCCGCGCTCTAACTCCCGTAAATATTTATGGAATTTCTTGAAACTGATATATGTTATTCAAGTTCACTGTCGGATGTTCCCTATTGAAAATGGAGTTTATACCTCTACTGGTTTGTGTACAGGGACCCCCGAAAATATTCCAAAGCATTGTGTTCTATGAGAGACATTTCTATAAACCATATTTTCATACCCTTACTGTACGCATATCTGAATGAAATTGAGATATGTTATACAAGTTCACTATCGGATGTTTCCTGTTGAATATGGAGTTTATACCTCTACTAGTTTGTGTACAGGGTCTCCCTAAAATATTTCAAAGCATTGTATTCTATGAGAGGCATTTCTATAAACCATATTTCCATACCCTTACTGTGCACAAATCTTAATGAAATCGAAATATGTTATTCAAGTTCACTATCGGATGTTTCCTGTATAAAATGGAGTAAATACCACCACTGATTTGTGTACAGGGACACACAAAAGTATTCCAAAGCATTGCGGTTTATGGAGATATTTCCATAAACTAAATTTTAATAACTTTTAATGCACGAAGATTTATGGAATTGAAATGTGTTATTTATAAGCACAAACGAAAATGCTTTGCATAGAATATAGCATGATTAGCATTAGATTTACAGGGTGACACAAAAATATTCAGTTATATAAAGAGCGATTAATAAATATTTGCTAAAAGTGTACTTTCGTTTACATTAAGCGTTTTTAACACTTTTCTAACATTTTTAACACTTCCCAACAAGGTTGAAAAGTGTTAATGACTTCGGTTTGTCTGTCTGTCTGTCTGTCTCTCCGCGCTCTAATTCCCGTAAATATTTGTGGAATTTCTTGAAACTGATATATGTTATTCAAGTTCGCTATCGGATGTTCCCTTTTGAAAATGGAGTTTATACCTTTATTGGTTTGTATACAGGGGCACCCGAAACTAGTTCAAAGCATTGTGTTCTATGAGAGGTATTTCTATAAATCGTATTTTCATACTATTACAGTACACATATCTTAATGAAATTGAAATATGTTATTCAAGTTCACTATGGAATGTTTCCTATATAAAATGGATTAAATACCACCACTGATTTATTTACAGGGGCACCCGAAAGTATTTCAAAGCATTGTGTTCTATGAAAATCATATTTTCATACCTTTACAGTACACATATCTTAATGAAATTGAATTATGTTATTCAAGTTCACTGATGGATGTTTCCTGTATAAAATGGATTAAATACCATCGCTGTTTTATATACAAGGACACTCAAAAGTATTCTAAAGCATTGTGTTCTATGATAGATATTTCTATAAATCAAATTTTAATAACTTTACTTTCCTCGAAGTTTTATTAAATTGAAATATGTTATTTATATGCACAAAAGAATGCTTTACATAGAATATAGCGTGATTAGCATTAGATTTACAGGGAGACAGAAAAATATTCTGTTATATTAAGAGCTATTAATAAAAATTTGCTAGAATTCTACTTTCGTTTACATTAAGCGTTTTTAACACTTTCTAACATTTTTTTAAGTGCGAATATGATACAAATTTGTGTATCTGTCCGTCTGTCTGTCTGCCCGCGCTCCAACTCCCGTAAATATTTATGGAATTTTTTGAAACTGATATGTGTTATTCAAGTTTACTATCGGATGTTTCCTATTGAAAATGGAGTTTATACCTCTACTGGTTTGAGTGCAGGGACACTATTGGATGTTTCCTATATAAAACATATATTACATACCAACTCTGTTTTATATACAGGGACACTCAAATGTACTCCAAAGCAACACGTTCTTTGTGAGATATTTCTATAAATCAAATATTAATAACTTTAATTTCTACGAAGTTTTAGGAAATTGAAATATGTTATTTATATGCACAAAAGAATGTTTTGCATAGAATATAGCATGGTTACCATTAGATTTACAGGGTGACACAAAAATAATCAGTTATATTAAGAGCTATCAATAAAAAATTGCTAGAATTGTACTTTCGTTTACATTAAGCATTTTTGACACTTTCTGTCATTTTTTTAGTGTGAATATAATTTCAATTTGTGTATCTGTCTGACTGTTCTTCTGTCCGTCTGTCTGTCTCTCTGTATGTTTTTCTGCGCGCTAATTCCCGTAAATGTTTATGGAATTTCTTTAAACCGATATATTTTATTCAAGTTCACTATCGGATGTTCCCTATTGAAAATGGAATGGATACCTCTTCTGGTTTGTGTACAGGGACACCCAAAAGTATTCGAAAGCATAGTGTTCTATGAGGGGAGTTTCTACAAATCATATTTTAATATCTTTAATGTATAGAAACTTTAATGAAATTTTAATATGTTATTCAATTCCCTATCGGATGTTTCCTATGTAAAGTAGAGTACATTTCTAAATGGTTTGTGTACAGGGGCACTTGAAAGTACTCCAAAGCATTGTGTTGTATGAGAGTTATTTTTATAAACCGAATTTTAATAATTTTATTTTCCACAAAGCTTAATGCAATTGAAATATATTATTCGTATGCACAAAAGAGTGTGCGTTCTATGTAATATAGTATGGTTAGCATTAGATTTACAGGGCCACACAAAAATAATTAGTTACATTAAGAGGTATTAATAAAAATTTGCTGGAATTGCACTTTTGTTTACATGAGCGTTTTATCACTTTCTGATAATTTTAGTGGGAATATGATTTCAATTTGTGCATCTGTCTGTCCGATTGTCTACCTTTCTGTCTGTTTGTCTCCGGCACCTATCATCCGTGAATATTTTGAGAATTTTTTAAAAATGATACACTCAAGTTCCCTATGGAATGTTCCCTATTTAAAATGTCATTAATAGGTCCTGTACAACTAGTTTGCTTACAGGGACACCAACAACAATAAAAAAAAAAAAGCCAATGTATTACGTTTTAGGACAGAATTTTTTAAAAGTTATATTTAAAAAACTTTCTACTACAAAAAACTTAAAAACATTGACATGTATTATCAATATTCTAAAATATATTTTTGTATAGAATATGATATGATTAACTTTCAGATTTACAGGGCTACAGTAAAATATTCAGAGAGATTAAAAGCTGTAATTATAATCTAACGGCTGCATTTTCTTTTGGGTTAAGCCTTTTTAACACTTTCCAAAATGCCTAAGAGTAATTTTAAAATCAATTAGTCTATCTGTATGTTTTGCGTTCCTTCTGTCTGTACATTCCTTCTGGCGATAACGTAGGCAAAGAATATTAATAGTTATTCGATACAACAATTGTGTACAGTTGGAAAGTGTTACTAATCAATGCGTACTGCATGATTTTTCTTTCTTGTTTTTAATATCATTCGGCTTCATTGATATTTGGATGTATCCTGAATTAAGGTGTAATGTAGACATAAAAGGGGATGACTGGATATTAGCAAGATGATCCTCAATAAAAAGGAATGAGTATTGTTGATAAATTGTGATTGCGCTGAACTTACTGTAATCAATGGCGAAACGCTACGGTTTAGGATCCTCGACGTATTTACAGTTTTTTTTTTTTTTTTTTTTTTTTTTTCATTGGCGTCATGATGCAACAGATGAAGCACATGGAGGATGCCTCCGAAACGGATAATCCACTTATTTAGCGTTTTATTGAGATGCCAATATATCATTGTTTGCCTAACTTGATCGCAGACATAAGGTTTACTAGTAACAGAACCTCTGTTGCATGAAACAATGCCATGACAAGCTGCATGAGTAAGATCAAATGTATTAGAAAATAATCATTGAAATTGTAAAAGAAAATTTGAAACTCCCCCTTTTAATTTTTGGTTTATGTAACACCTAATAAATCAACTTGTAATGCAGGTGACTCAGTTGGAGCAGTTATTAAGCTCCCTTTATCGATAATCAAAGACTTCAAAGCAATATATAAATCTGCTTTATTGTGCTTTATAAAATCAACGCCTACAATGCAAGGATACTGCAAGCTATCTAAAACGAAAAATTGATAAAACTGTAAAATCTCAACTTGTCGTATTTTAACGTTTAAAATAACTTTTCCTTTACTAGTACACTTTCTTTCCCGCGCAGTTGTTACGAGAAGCAAAGATTTTTCTACTTCTTAAGTGAAAAATATTCGCGATATGTTTCGATACAAAACAAATTGGGATCTGTTCCTGTATACCAAAATAATGGCACAACCATGTCCTGCAAAATATTAAATTAAACCGCAGGAGGTCCATATGCCTGACACGGATATTGTCTAACTGAACTGAGAGATTTTTTTTTCACTTCATCAATAGTTAAACATTGTGAAGCAAAATTTAAGTCTACTTTACGATGATTCAGGAAATTTACACCTACAATACACAGGTTCTGTTGGATATCAGAAAAAAAAGTACATAAAATTTCTACATTCCTTATTTTAACTTTAGTTTTCCTCTCATTAGTGCATTTTCTTTCTTGTGCAGTCGTTACTAGTAATTTTTATTTTTACTTTCTAATTTTTTATATGGAAAAAACTTCAAATATGTTTCAAAAGAAATAAAAGAGGAATCTGTTCCAGTATTTCAAAATGATGGCATGTTTATGTTAAGCTGAAATGAGGATGTTTTAATTTTTAATGGCAGCTGATCCTCTTCTCAGAAGCCACATATTAGTTTAAGATACTATTTTTTATGCTAAATGAATTTTTTTAGTTTCTTGTGGCAAAGAGAAACGTTGAGTTTGGCCTTGATTTACTGGCAATGAATAAACTGCTCTTTCTTTAATTAGCTTAGAATAGCAAGAAGGAAATGATTGTTCCTCTTGTTGTGTTACCTTATTATAGGAATTGAAAGAAAGGGGATTTTTATTTTTATTTTATTATCTGTATTTTGGAAAAATGGATTTCTTCTGAATGCAATAAGGTGGCGTTAATGGTACTTTATCGAAGTTTTAAACAACATATCCTTGTTTTTTTATTTCATCTAAATTGGGATAATCATAAGGTTGATTTCGCTAATAGAAATACTCTTTGCGAAATAGTGGTGAGAGAGCAAGATGCTGAAGTGATAAAAAGGTGGTCTACTGTTTTTTTTTTTTTTTTTTTTTTTTTTTAACGTGATAAAAAGCAAGAAAGGAAAATTAGGAACAGTATTATGGGAATAATAGAGTAACGAAAGAGACTATATAAACCCCCCGTCGTAAGCTGAACGAAGGGAAGTCTCTCATAATGGGCAATGGATAGCCTTGCCAGGAGCAATGCAGCCAAAAATCGACTCCTGAAATTAAATTCGAAAGAACTTTGATTAGAAGACTCTAAATTATGCCTGCGGCAGGGACAAATGGCAGAGAAAAATCCGAAGGACAGTGTGCTATATTCCCTCTATGACAACAATAATATTAGCTAAAATTAACCCAATTAATGCATAAGTACATGTATTCTTGTGAGTGATCAAAATACGCTAGCTATTTCGCAAACAGTTTTAACTTATAAAGTTTTTTAGCATAAGCCACAGACAGCGAATCGTAAATGGAAGAACAATAAGTGGTATTCTTACCCTGGACATCTGAAAATTTATTGTCGAAGTTATTAATCTATAGTTCAAATGCAGAATAGATAGATATGCATTGAACTTGTATGTCTTTTATCATGTGTATTGCGGTTGAATTTTTTGTCCACTATGTACGAATTTATTGCAGATGAAATCAGGTAGTAGTAAATTTTATTATGTTCAAATTTACAGCTAAGATTTATCCGTTTCAAAACATTTCTGATGATATGGCGTTATAATTAAAGTACAGAATTGATTTTTTAACCGACACTAAATAAAGCTCGAGAAAATGCGAAAACAATCCCGAACTATGAAACTAAATATGTAGATTAATTTTGCGCCCACAGAAATGGAAGTGTTTGTGCTATATTTGTTAGGATGAATGTCAGCTTTTACTAAATATGGACCTGGGAACTGTATAAAAAGTTAGTTTTTGTAATTTTCAAAAAATTGATTTTTTAATTGTAAACATGTCATATCATAAATGTTCACATTAAAAAAAATTTTTGTAAATGAAATATATGTCTGCGACCAATAATTATGGATATAGAGGCATCCAAGCGACTTTCTTCCCTGATATATATTATAAATGAAACGATAAACTAACTGTACAACAAATTTAAAAGATAAAAAACGCAAGCTGAAACAAAATTTAATAAAAATTACAAAAAAAAGTAATTCAAGAAAGGAGGTAAGACTTGTGATTTGCCTGTGAGGTTAAACTAGTTTTATTCTTTAACCACATTTCTTGCGACCATGGAAGCCTCTGCGCAAGTGCGGATTGAACGAGTCCAGTGTTAAAATAGGGGTGACTGAGAGATAACAAGCGATAAGGGTACACCAAATAACTGGATGTTTGCCAAATAACTATCTCTCGGCCAATTTTGCATCCCTCGAAACTTTTGGACTCGACCTCGCTGCTAGTCGTAGGAAACGTGGTCGCCCTATACGCCAGAAACATTCCCTCAGACCTGCCTATACCAGA
The DNA here is from genome assembly GCA_963930645.1 of Salticus scenicus. Taxonomy (NCBI): domain Eukaryota; kingdom Metazoa; phylum Arthropoda; class Arachnida; order Araneae; family Salticidae; genus Salticus; species Salticus scenicus. Next base: position 332,654,357 of record OZ005650.1, on the reverse strand, counting down.
AAAATCAACATAAAAACATACTAAAGCTGCTAAATTAAAAGTGATATTAAATGCACTGGTTTATGGAGAATTTGTGATTCTGATGACTGTTTATGCAGCTGTAGATAAACTTAATGATTATTAAAGATATGTCCAATCACATTCATTTTTCTTTTGATTGATTCTGTATGCAAAAAACATATATTTTTTTCTCATTTTTTAGTTTAAAACATATTGTATTAAAATTTTCTAATGCGTATTTGATTTATTTGGAACATGAAATACAAAAAATTTTTGGATTGCACATATATAATTCACCCAACATTAATTAAAATTTATTTCATGGATATTTAAACAGATATTATTAAAAATTTATGAAATTTTCTAAATTTCAATTTTTCAAATTTAGGTTCATTACAAAGTTAACGACACATATAAGTTATATCACAAATAATAATAATTAATTACAATGTCACAAATAAATCCCCATAAATTTAATCAATAGACATTTGTTTGTTTTTCTGAAATATGTTAGGTAAAGTTACAGAATTATATTTTAGATTATAATTTAGTCTTTTAGTTTTTTTTCGGATATATTCATATATTTATAACATGCTTCAGATCTGCAACAATTCATATTTCATTCAAAAATGCAGCGAAAGTTTTAGTAAAATTTTAATTTAAGTTAATTGCTTCCTGGAAAGATAAAATGATTAATATTTCTTTCATAATTATGGAATTTAATTTTCATTTCAATTTACGAATACTCTTTTCTAGTTATTTCCGTCGTAAATACTACTTTAACAAAGAGAAATATATACGAAATAAAATTATTTAAATCAGCTTGCAAAACGAGTTGGGGTAACTCATTAAAAACAATTTTGTTTCTTTTTGTAAAGATACTTAAATTTAATTTCATGCATTCGCAAGTAGTATAATTAAAATCTCCACGTTTTCTGGTAGAAATGTTTCTTTCGATTCTACCATATTAAATTGTAATGTATTAAAATAGCGCACAAATAATTTTGTTATTTTCAACGAGTAAAAAATTCATTTTTAATAGCAAAGTATATTTTTTTATTCTTTAAAAAAGAATTATGAAATAAATTGTTATAGAAATTATTTTTAATTGTATTAGGATGTATGAAAATTTACAGCTTTTGCACATGTATTGAATTTCAAAACTGAACACTGTGCATTTAATTTTTAAAGATTTACTTTTCATATGTATTAGTTAATATTACTTATTTATTTATTTATTCTCTCCCCCCCCCCCCCATTTGACTTTATTGGAATTTTATGTTTTCTTTTTATGTGCTGAAAATGAAAATTCGAATAAAATTGATTAAATGTATCATTAGTATGACTAGAGTGAACATATTTTTAATTTCAGTTTTAAATCATCTAAAATATTAGACATTTTTTTTTTTTTTTTTTTTTTGCTAAAATCATGAAATAATTAGAACTGAAACGATTTGATAAGAAAATTGTTTTCTTGGGAAAAGAAGTTGAGTTAATTGTTGTATTAACCCTCTGTACCATACTGTAGACTGTAGGCAACATACCGTTCGATCGTGGTTCAAATTCAAAGAATCGGTTCTACAACGTAATCACGCACTGTAGCCTGTCGTATACACTCACAGTTAGAGAATCTAGTATCTAGAAACACAACTGGATGGCGCCGTATGTCGTAAGTTGAAGTTCATTACTCGACAGTGGGTAACTAACGACAAGTGCGGACCGGCTCTGATTCAAAAAATAATAAAAAATAGTTTTTCGTGTGTTTTGTGTTTTATATTGAAACAGTGAAGAGGTAAGTGTTTCAAATTCATTGTATAATATTGATTTTGACCCAATTTCACGTATTTTATAGGATTTTATGCTAAAAAGTGTTTGTTGCCTGTAGGTGTTTTTGTTTGTTTTTTCGAAATTTATGAGAAATAAAAAAAAAACCTGAAACACGTGTATTTTATTTTTTTCCAATTATTACGAAACAAATAAACACAAAAATATTAAAGGTCATGAGTTACAGAGGGTTAAATTTCAATTTTCATGGAAGTGTTTTTACTGATATCATATTTTTATTTTGTCGTATTGTGAAGCATTTTATTTAAAAATATATATATATTTAACATTATAATGATTGAAGTATGAAATTTTGTAAATTGATCCTTTAATAATAATTGGAAAACAAAATATAAAAAGAATACTTCAGGCATTTTAAAGTAAAAAAGTTATTTCTGGATTTACTTACATAAATTTGAGAATAAACATGCATTTTGAGAATAGTTTTAAATTTGAAATATTTTGAATTTTAAGAAAGAAATTACACTTACGATTTCTTCTATGCTTAAGGTGTTTATAAAATAAAGAAATTTATTTTTAAATTCTTTTTATTATCTTGTACATAGAAAAATATTACATGATATAATTATAGAACATGATATAATTGTATTCAAATATACACTGTTAAAAATGGTTTCTTAAAAATGAGCTAAATTGTCTGAAAATAGCTCCGAAACAATATATATACTTAAATTTGATAAACCATGTACTCATTTTTGGATATATTTATATGCTCAAAAATGGGGTTGACCAATAAGAAACCAAATATTCACATGTTTCACATGTCAATATACTCAAAAATGAGTACATGGGTTTCCAAATTTAACTATATGTTGTTTCGGAGCTATTTTGAGACAATTTAGTTCATTTTTAAGAAACCATTTGTAACAGTGTAAATCTATCTAAATAGTATAATAAATATTCAATTGTACATTTACAAATTACCTCCTTTACATCGTTAACCCACAGTCATCATCATACAGTTCATTCATAATATTCTTTGTATACCTTGAAATTTAAAATAGTACATTTAATCAACTTGAGTATTTTTGGATATATGAAGTATGTATTAAAATATTATATTGCTAGAAACATATTTCTAAATTCTATAATAATGATAACGTCACACGTTATTGCAATGAAAGAAAGAAAAAAAAAAACACTTTTATTTGAGGACCAAATTTTTAAATACTTGCAGAAAAATGTTGATAAATTTTGCGATAGTGTAAATCATATCATTATAAAACAACTAAATATTTTCTTTCAAAAATGTCATGCTAATCTTTGCATTATCATAAGTCATACCAATTTAAATCACAAATTAGTTTTCAATGTCATGCATATTAGAGCTAATAAATTTGAAATGCGTATTCGTATTCATCTTAACCGGTAATTCATTGTCCAATTTTACGATCGTTTAAACTATCTGTGTTGTTTATTAAAATTCAGAATAAATTATTCGTAGTGTAGATTAAACAACAGAATTAACGTGGAAAATTAATTAATTCAAAGTTTATGAATCATTGTCTATTCATATATTCTAAAGCAATTAGTGGTACGAAAATTACAAGCACGTAATAGCTGGAACATTTCTTATTTCCCTTTAAAATTAAATATATATTTATATATATCAATTAATGTGCTTAAAATTAACGAGTATTAATATTACGTATAGTATTTATTGAATACTTACTGTTTTGTAAATTTCAAAAATAGATGTAAATCATTACTTAGAAACGAATGTTAATTTATAGGGTGGAGTGTATAAAATAGTTATATATCCCAGACAGCACATTGCCTCCCCAGGATATCTTCAAGATGTCTTTTGGATGAAAAGACATCCCAGAAACGTCCTTAAGATGTACTGTGGATAAGTTAACCCTAACTGTGCTGTTAGGGATATATGCCATCTAAGTAAAAATATAAGAGCCAAGAATTAATCCTAGACACTTCGCTTACCGTACAGATGCGCTATCACTGATATTCTGGCTAATTTCCTACTCGGCATTTCTCACATGATATCCGTTGGCATAGTCACTGTGTCTGCAAACACGGATATGGCAGGTGAGTATATTAATCATGGCTACTCCTATAAATCACATAAGTTATTCAGAAATGACGATCATCAACTATGAATATTTATAGTGGTATAAAGCAGAGTGCCCGGGTTAAATTCCCAGCTCTGGCATCTTTCATATGATTGTTATAAATTAAATAAACTCTTACACGCTCCACCATTAAATAAATATTCATGGTTGATGAACGTCATTTTAAAGTAAATTACGTGGTTTATAGTAGATGGCACAATTAATATGCTCACTTGTTATACCTGCGTTTGCGGACACGGTGAATTTGCCAATGGATATTATGTGCGAAATGCCGAGTCGGTAATCAGCTAGGGTCGTCTTAATAGTAAATATCCGCACGCTAAGTGGAATGCCCGAAATCCATTCCTGGCTCTGGCATTTTTTACGTTGCTGGTTAAGAAAAAAAAAAAAAATCAACCTTACACACTCCATCTTTAAACAAATAAGTTATTACATTAAAAATTTACGAAGTGTTATTATTTTATATGCTGTGTAGCAATTAAACGTGAATAAAGATAGTAAAATGCTCTATGAATAAAACGCTATTTTTAACTAATAAATGTTTTTAATTTATTATTATTATTATTATTATTATTATTTTTTATAAATTCGTTAAAGTTCATTCATCTTATAAAATAATATTAGAAAAAAAATTGGTTATTAAAAATATTAACATTTATAATTAGAGACACACACTTTTTTTTTTTTTTTTTTTTTGTAAGACATTATTTGATATCTGCGAGAAAACTTCTTTTTACTTTCTCTAACCCATAGGGTCGAGAAAGTATTGTTTTAGGGTAAAATTTTCGAACGTGAGATTTTGTTGTATTTACATGTTCTGAGGTGCCCTGATTACGAAAATCATGTTTTTAGCAAATGGTCTGTGTGTATGTGTGGATGTCTCTGTGTCTGTTATCAGCATATCTCAAGAACAAATAGTAGCAGAAATTCTAAATTTGGTATTCTAAATGTGTCTCATATAGGGATGCTACAGTAAGCTTAGAGGGACACTCAAAAGTATTCAAATTCATTACGTATATGGGAGAAATTGCAGGTAAGTAGAATTTAACATCTATAGACTGCACTAAACATATTGAAACGAATATATATATATATATATATATATTTATAGAGATGGTCCACTGGGAAAAAATTTTGTGTATGTAGGAGCCTCGCCTCCTCCTCCTGGGGGGAAGTCCCCCCGCGAGGGGAGTAAATTTTCATGATGGGTATTTTTAAAAAGAGCTTGCCAATACCTTTAAAAAGAATGGCTGAACCATCGATCTGCGATAATTTAAAATAAAGTTATCGATTTTTTTTTTTCATTTTTAACATTTATTTTTTTAAATGTAATATTGAGAATAAATTGAACTTATATATATATAGTGTTATACTACTTCTTTAATATGGAAATCGTCTGCATTATCATAAAAGATAATTTCTTATACTTCTTCGAAGATTCTCGGGTGTCTGTCCCTATTGCCTGTAACAATAGCTTACAAATGGGCTTCCAGTTGGCTGCTTATCAGATGGCAGTTTCGAAACAGACAGTATCGAAAAAATTGAAGTAGAAATTTTATATTTGGATCCCAGTTACATATGAACAACACTATACATGGTGTACATATTTTTTTTTTTTTTTTTTTTTTTTTTTTTACTTAATCGATCAACGATAAAATGACAATAATTTCACCCCAAATATAATACATATTACAGTATGCTATGATCACCTACATCTATCGCATGAGGCAATTAGTTTTTTGTGGTTATAATAGTAGTTGAGTTAGTTAATAGTAGTTGGTATATAGAAAAAAAATTAAAAAAAAAAAAAAACGTGTGGCACTCGAGGACTGCCGCGGTAAAGCTATTGCATAGCATTTTTTATCTACTTATGCAATTATAATTATTTATTTATTTTATTTATGCAGTATTTTTTTTTTTCTTTGATATTAATTCAAGTTTTTCTTTGATATTAATTCAAGTTACACTTTTTGAGCGTGGTGACCGATAAGAAAAGAAATTTTTTTCTTTTATTGAATAAATGAGAATATATCCGCAATGAGAATATATCAAAAATATCCGCAATCGATTTGTAGATATCGAAAACCTCGATGTACCAAATTTGAATGATCTAACTCTATTTTATGAGAAAAGGTATTTTAATAGGTTTTTAAAGGCCTGTAAGTCGAATGGGGATATTCAAGTTTTTTCTTTCATATTATTTCAAGTTACACTTTTTGAGCGTGGTGACCGTTAAGAAAACAAATTTTAATAGAGAAAAGGTATTTAATAGGTCTTAAAGGCCTGCAAGTCGAATGGGGATATTCAAGTTTTTTCTTTGATATTAATGAATAAAATAACAATAATGATAAGAAAACAAATTTTAATAGAGAAAAGGTATTTTAATAGGTTTTAAAGGCCTGCAAGTCGAATGGGGATATTCAAGTTTTTTTTTTTATATTAATTCAAGTTACACTTTTTGAGCATGGTGACCGATAACAAAACAAATTTTAATAGAGAAAAGGTATTTAATAGGTTTTAAAGGCCTGCAAGTCGAATGGGGATATTCAAGTTTTTTCTTTGATATTAATTCAAGTTACACTTTTTGAGCGTGGTGACCGATAAGAAAACAAATTTTAATAGAGAAAAGGTATTTAATAGGTTTTAAAGGCCTGCAAGTCGAATCGGGATATTCAAGTTTTTTGTTTGATATTAATTCAAGTTACACTTTTTGAGCGTGGTGACCGATAAGAAAACAAATTTTAATAGAGAAAAGGTATTTAATAGGTTTTAAAGGCCTGCAAGTCGAATGGGGATATTCAAGTTTTTTCTTTGATATTAATGAATAAGATAACAATAATGATAAGATAACAATAATGATAAGAAAACAAATTTTAATAGAGAAAAGGTATTTTAATAGGTTTTAAAGGCCTGCAAATCGAATGGGGATATTCAAGTTTTTTCTTTGATATTAATTCAAGTTACACTTTTTGAGCGTGGTGACCGATAAGAAAACAAATTTTAATAGAGAAAAGGTATTTAATAGGTTTTAAAGGCCTGCAAGTCGAATGGGGATATTCAAGTTTTTTCTTTGATATTAATTCAAGTTACACTTTTTGAGCTTGGTGACCGATATAAAACAAATTTTAATAGAGAAAAGGTATTTAATAGGTTTTAAAGGCCTGCAAGTCGAATGGGGATATTCAAGTTTTTTCTTTGATATTAATGAATAAGATAACAATAATGATAAGAAAACAAATTTTAATAGAGAAAAGGTATTTTAATAGGTTTTAAAGGCCTGCAAGTCGAATGGGGATATTCAAGTTTTTTTCTTTGATATTAATTCAAGTTACACTTTTTGAGCGTGGTGACCGATAAGAAAACAAATTTTAATAGAGAAAAGGTATTTAATAGGTTTTAAAGGCCTGCAAGTCGAATGGGGATATTCAAGTTTTTTCTTTGATATTAATTCAAGTTACAGTTTTTGAGCGTGGTGACCGATAAGAAAACAAATTTTAATAGAGAAAAGGTATTTAATAGGTTTTAAAGGCCTGCAAGTCGAATGGGGATATTCAAGTTTTTTCTTTGATATTAATTCAAGTTACACTTTTTGAGCGTGGTGACCGATAAGAAAACGAATTTTAATAGAGAAAAATTATTTAATAGGTTTTAAAGGCCTGCAAGTCGAATGGGGATATTCAAGTTTTTTCTTTGATATTAATTCAAGTTACCTTTTTTGAGCGTGGTGACCGATAAGAAAACAAATTTTAATAGAGAAAAGGTATTTAATAGGTTTTAAAGGCCTGCAAGTCGAATGGGGATATTCAAGTTTTATCTGATCTACTTTATACACAAATTTTACGCGTACAGCTATTAACTGTTGTACATAGATGATAGATACCTATACACCTATATACTTTCTCACAAACAGCTGCTTACGTATTCGTCCGATTTCAGAGCAGCTCGTCTCGATCCGTGCGAGCTTCGTATAGCCGAAGTCTACCGAAGTCTGCCGAACTGTGTTAGGTTTTTTTTTCGTTACGGAATTTTTTGATTCGGTCGCCGCGCTCAAAGCCCGCGATAAAAGCTATACAATAGCTTAAAATTATATATGTAAACCTGATCATGTTACAGCCTTAATATAGTTTCCTTTGGCGACTTTTGTATTTTTATCGCCATTTTAGACGAAAATGTATAATTCATGCGATTTTTTTTCTGTTTCTTTCTTTTCGTTTCTTTTTCCTTTCCTTTCCATTCTTTTCTGTTTTTTAATATTTTAAAATTTATTTACATTCTTTATGCGCTACTTGGCTTAAAGTGGGTTTCGCGAAATTAGGGTCCTTGGAGAAAAATGCCCGACCTATTTCAGCATCAAAATTTAAAAAATTATCTAGGATTATCAATAAATAAAGCTCTTTAATATAATGCTGAATTAGCTTTCATGCCAAGCGTGATTAATCCATACCAGAAAAATACTATTTGAACAAAACAAAAAAGAAAAGAAAATCTAAAATTGAGATACATTAATAACTTTTATGGCTGTTTTTTTTTTCACTCAGTTTTCATATTTTTATTTTTTCATATGCATGAGCAAATTTAATAATTTATAACATTTTATTTTTCGCGTGAAAGCATATTTAATTTTATTCTGAAAATAATAATAATAATAACTCGTAATTTTTTTTGGCAACAATGAAAAATTCAAATGTCTATTTTTAAAGCTATTACCAGTTTATTATTTTCATATTTTAATTAATTCTAAAAAATCTAATTAAAAATTCGTTACAAATAAGGTACCAAATAAAAGAGGCGATTTTTCCAAATCCGTCGGATTAAACATTATCGATCGGACAATTAGATTTTTTTTAATTAACTAAAGTATAAAAATCTGGTGGCAACTTGCGTCAACACACAGACAAACAGAGTACAAGGAAATATCTTAGCTCTTTATATATATATATATATATATATATATAGTGTCCTTTGCCACGGGGGGTCCTTTGCCACGGACCTCCAGTGGAAATAAATACATCCTCGTCGTGATGGACTATTTCACCAAGTGGCCTGAGGCCTATCCCATTCCCAATCAAGAGGCATGCACGGTCGCAGAGGTCCTAGTGCAGCAATGGGTGTCAAGGTACGGCACTCCCCTACAACTTTATACCGACCAAGGTAGGAACTTTACCTCTGATGTTTTCAAAGGACTGTGTCAACTACTCGGCATAGACAAAACCCGGACTACACCCTTACATCGCCAGTCGGACGGCATGGTCGAGAGGTTCAATCGTACCATCCTGAATAACCTCTTTCTTCTAGTATCAAGGAACCAGCAAGATTGGGACTTGAAGTTGCCATTGTTCCTGCTGGCTTATCGAAGTGCTGTCCATGAAACCACCGGCTATACTCCAGCCCTGATGCTGTTCGGACGTGAACTTCGTCTCCCTTGTGATCTCCTGTTTGGTTGTCCACCCGATGCGCCTTCATCGCCCGAGGAGTACATCCAAGATCTCCAGGCACGGTTTGAGGACATACACAACTTCGCTCGGGAGCGGATTAACATGGCAACGGAGAAAATGAAGACAAGGTACGATCTAAAGGCTACACAATATGAGTTCCAGGAAGGAGAGAAGGTCTGGTTGTGGAGTCCTGTTCGACGCAAAGGACTCTCTCCCAAGTTACAGTGCAACTGGGACGGACCATACACAGTCTTAAAAAGGCTGAATGATGTAGTGGTGCGGATCACTAAAACACCTTCATCAAAACCGAAGGTGGTGCACTATAATAGGCTAGCCAAGTACCACAAGTAACGGTAAAATTAAAATTTAGAATGTAAATACTGGTAAAGTTTGCGCATGCGCACTGTAAATATTTGTACATATTTGTGAATTTTGTAAATATTTCCCACTTAATTTATATTTCTATGTTATCTTTATGTGCAACTTAGTTTTTGTGTTTTAGATTGTGTAAATTTGTTTAGTTTCGCCTCTTGACCAAGGGTTGCACTGCCCGGGACGTGCAGTCCTTGGGAGGGGGGCAGTGTTACGAAATTGTAAATAATTGTGTTTATTTTTGTATAAATTCTTTCAAAGAGGCTTAGTAAGTTGATAAAGTGCTAATTGTGTGCATTTCTAGTCGTTTCAGCGTTAAAATAGCCTTATTTTCCCTTAAAAACGCATTAAAAAGCCCCAGTAATGCAGATAATGGATTTGGCGCCAAATTTGGCGACTTTTTCCCACCTTGGCGATTTTTTTGGCGATCTTGGCGAGAAAATCCTTATATGGGATATACCAAATATGGAAGCTGTAAGTTGATTGGTTGACCACTTTCTAGAGTTTTCTCGAAAAATCTGGGCTCCATGGAACAGCATATAAGGAGCGCTTCCTCGCCAAGGCAGTCATTTCAGTTCAGATCTCAGCCAGCTTCGCTAGTGCTTGCATTGCTCTTGAGCCTCTTTGAGACAGACTTGCTTCAAGTGTTATTGCTATACAGTTTGTACTGTGGATTTGCTATTGACAGCTGTTGTTTAAGCTGTGGTTACTGCTTGAATTGAAGCTGATAATTGGTTTATTGACCTGTATTTTTCTGGAACTTTCTGTGAATAAATTACTGAATTTTTGTAAGTTTGCCCTTTCATTCCCGGACAACTCACGAACCGTCAAGTACGCAACATTGCTGGTGTCAGAAGTGGGATTGTCTGTGAATGGTGATAACGAGGGCTATGGAGCAAGAGATGAAAAAACTTCTAGAAACCTTAGCTACCCAGATGAATGAAATGAAAGCCGGACAGGAAAAGATGGAAACCGGATTGATAGAGAAAATGGAAACAGGACTGGAAAAGATGGAAACTGGACAAAAAGAGATGAAAGATAGCCGGAGTCAAGAGATGAAAGAAATGAAGATAGCACAAGAGAAAATGGAAACATCGCAAAGAGAGTTGAAAGACACTATGGGTGAAGTTCAGGAAGAAATTAAATCTAATCAAGATGAGATGAAGAGAGAGCTTTCAACGGTGAAAGAATCAATCGAGGGTAAATTAACGGTTATGGAAAACAGAATGGATGGAATAGAAGAGAAAGTTATAAAGATAGAAGAAATTTTGAAGAGAAAGTTATAAAGATAGAAGAAAATTTTGAAGAGAAAGTTTTGAAAGTGGAAAAGAATTTTGAAGAGAGATTTATGAAGATAGAAGAGAATTTTGAGGAGAAATTTAAAGAAAACTTTGATCAAGAGCTGAAAGGAAAGGTTTCAGAGATAGAAAGCAAGTTTAAGAGAATGGAGGAAGATCTTGAGAGAAAAATGAGAGAAGAGTGGAGCGGAGAGGTAATAGGGAATGAACTGCAGAGCAAGAATCGGAATCTCGAAGAAAAGTTTGAATCCAAGCCCCAGGAAACTGAAAAGAAAGAGAGAAGAAACCAGAATCACGAATTTATTAAGCTATCTACCTACGACGGCAGTTCCTCCTGGCATGTATATAAGACGCAGTTTTCCATCGTACTAACGGCTGGGACTCTACCGCCAATTCGGTCCACTTAGCAGCAGCATTACGGGGAGATGCAGCCGAGATACTGAGAAATGTTTCTAAAGAAGAAAGGAACGACTTCGAGGCCTTAACTAGAGCACTGGAGCTACGGTTTGGAGAGAAGTGTTCTAAGGACTATAGTCGCCTCCAGCTAAAGTCCCGTTACCAGAAAACGGGCGAAAGTTTGCAAGAGCTGGCAGCGGACATTCAGAGATTGTCACACCTAGCATTCTCAGACTGCCAAGCTGACACTCGAAACGACTTAGCTCTTCAGTACTTTATCGATGCTGTTCGGGATCCAGAAATTCAAAAAGCGCTGAGACTCTCCAACATCAGAGACGTAGAATCAGCTTTAGGCTATGCACTTAGGATACAGGCAGCCCAACAAACCTCCCGTAAAGACCGCCATACCATAAGAGCAGTCTCATTAAATGATACGCCTGCTGATGAGAATGAAATGAAGAGAAGTTTCGCAGAGATCTTAAAGAGATTGCGCAACCTGGAAAATAACATAGAAATAAAGGATCGGAAGATAAAGTGCTGGGGCTGTGGAGGGGATGGTCATGTGAAGAGGAACTGCCCCGTACGACCAACTATAGGAAATCACCCGGCTTCACCATCACTGCAGGGAAACTAAGAGGAGGCCATCTCGCGGGGCGGAGGTTGCCTAAAATTAAAGAGCCCCAATTTACAGTATTTCATGTTTCATCGATGAGTGGCGGCGATAATGGACTTCACGTCTATGGCCAAGTCAACAACGCCACCTGCCGGATGATTCTGGACACGGGAGCCAACGTGACCATCATTAGAACGGATTTGGCTAAAAAACTAAAAAACTAAAAGGGAAGGTCATCTGGACGCCGCCCTGCGTTAAACTCCAGACTGTGACCGGAGACGAGATCAAAATATATGGAAAAATGAACTTGACTATCACTTTTGGGAATGCCAGTTACCATCATATGGCATATGTGGCTGATATAAGAGACCCTTTAATCATTGGAGTTGATTTCCTGAGAAAATTTAACTTTCAATTGGACTTCAAGAATAATGAACTGCATTCGAGTTCGGAAGACATCGCTGTGTTCAACACTGAAAATCAAGACATTCAGACAATTTGCCAGATAACAGCCAAGTCTGAAATTTCCATCCCTCCACATACAGAGACAATAGTTTTAGGAGCACCCCCTACCAAACAATACTTCCGCTATGGAATAATTGAATACCCGAATACAGACAATAGCCCAAGAGGAGTTCTGGTAGTTTCATCTCTAGTTGATCTCTCAAAGAATACTATTCCTGTGAGAGTCGCAAACATCAGCGATAAGGTCCGGACAGTGAAGAAGGATGAGGTGTTGGCAACCTGCACTCCTGTCACATACATCAACCGCCCCACGCAATCAACCGAATCCAAGTCTTCCGAACAATTAATGACGGAATTACTCAGGAATGCAGAGTTAGGAAAGGAACAGAGATGTGCTGCGGAGAAACTACTCCAAGAAATTAAAGACCTTTTTTCTCGAACACCTGAAGATGTCGGGAGAACGAACATCACCCAGCATAGAATTGATACAGGAAATCATCCTCCAATCAAACAACATCCAAGAAGACTTCCATTTGCTAAACAGGAAGAGGTCACTGAACTTCTAAGTGAAATGTAGCACAATGATGTCATCGAGCCATCAACGAGTCCTTGAGCCTCTGCCATAGTACTGGTGCGAAAAAAGGATGGTTCAACAAGATTTTGCGTGGATTATCGTCGTTTGAATGACATCACGAAGAAAGACAGTTACCCTCTTCCCAGAATTGACGACACATTAGACACACTTGCTGGCAATAAATGGTTCTCGACTTTGGATCTGAAGAGCGGTTACTGGCAAGTAGAATTACATCCTGATGATCGTGAGAAGACTGCATTCACCACGGGACAAGGACTGTGGCAATTTAAAGTTATGCCGTTCGGATTATGTAATGCACCTGCCACCTTCGAACGCCTGATGGAGACAGTGCTAAAAGGACTTTCCTATGAAGCCTGTCTGGTGTATTTGGATGATATTATCATTGTGGAGCGCACTTTTGAAGACCATCTACGAAACATCCGAAAGGTGCTGGAGAAACTCAGAATGGCTAACCTCAAATTGAATCCAGGCAAGTGTAACTTGTTCCGTCGTGAAGTGAACTACCTAGGCCATATCATCTCTGCCGAAGGTGTGAGAACTGATCCTGAGAAGATATCTGAAGTCGAGAACTGGAGTCGCCCTGAAAATGTACACCAACTACGAAGTTTCCTGGGGTTATGCACTTACTACAGGAAGTTTGTCAAGGGTTTCTCAAATATTGCCAGACCACTCGACAAGCTGACGGAAGCCAAACAGAAGTTCCTGTGGACAGAGGAATGTGAAAAGGCGTTCAAGCGACTTAAAGAGGCCTTAACATCATCGCCTATCTTGACGTATCCACAGCCCGACAGACAGTTCATACTTGATACAGATGCCAGCCATAAGAGTGTCGGTGCTGTTCTGTCGCAGAAAATTGATGGTCAAGAACATGTCATTGCCTATTGGAGTAAATGCTTGTCTAAACCAGAGCGAAATTACTGTACCACCAGGAAAGAGCTACTCGCTATCGTAAAAGCCATAGAACATTTCCATCATTACCTCTATGGCAGAAGATTCCTGCTACGGACTGACCAGCCATCTCTAACGTGGTTGCTCCAGTTCAAGAACCCGGAAGGACAGACTGCCAGGTGGATACAACGCCTCCAGGAATATGACTTTCAAATACGTCATCGTAAAGGGACTCTACATGGTAATGCAGATGCCTTGTCACGGAAGCCCTGTTTGGAAAGCTGCAAGTACTGCTCTAGAGCCGAGCAGAAATACCTGCCGATAAATTCGGTTGCCTGCCAAGTTACTGTCTCAACACCATCAGATCAAGATCCCGATCCATGGAGTGACGAAGAACTTAGAAAAGCCCAGTTGGAAGATCCTGACATAAAGCCAATATTACAGCTGAAGGAGACGACCAGCAACAGACCTATCTGGCAGGACATTTCCAGATTTAGTCCCATTACGAAAAGTTATTGGGCACTTTGGGACTCTCTTCATATCCGAAACGGCGTATTATACAGAAAGTGGGAATCTGATGATGGGAAAAGCTTCCAATGGCAGATAGCATTGCCAAGATCAAGAATTCCAGATGTTTTAGAACAACTGCATAGTAGCTCTACCGGAGGCCATTTTGGGGTAATGAAGACGCTGCAGAAAGTTCGGGAACGCTTCTACTGGTGCAAGGCAAAGGAGGATGTGGAGAAATGGTGTAAATCCTGTGATGCTTGTGCGGCATGTAAAGGCCCACAGAAACGAAGTCGAGGAAGACTGCAACGGTATAACGTGGGAGCACCATTTGAACGGATTGCACTCGACATCTTGGGTCCTTTGCCACGGACCTCCAGTGGAAATAAATACATCCTCGTCGTGATGGACTATTTCACCAAGTGGCCTGAGGCCTATCCCATTCCCAATCAAGAGGCATGCACGGTCGCAGAGGTCCTAGTGCAGCAATGGGTGTCAAGGTACGGCACTCCCCTACAACTTTATACCGACCAAGGTAGGAACTTTACCTCTGATGTTTTCAAAGGACTGTGTCAACTACTCGGCATAGACAAAACCCGGACTACACCCTTACATCGCCAGTCGGACGGCATGGTCGAGAGGTTCAATCGTACCATCCTGAATAACCTCTTTCTTCTAGTATCAAGGAACCAGCAAGATTGGGACTTGAAGTTGCCATTGTTCCTGCTGGCTTATCGAAGTGCTGTCCATGAAACCACCGGCTATACTCCAGCCCTGATGCTGTTCGGACGTGAACTTCGTCTCCCTTGTGATCTCCTGTTTGGTTGTCCACCCGATGCGCCTTCATCGCCCGAGGAGTACATCCAAGATCTCCAGGCACGGTTTGAGGACATACACAACTTCGCTCGGGA
Organism: Salticus scenicus; assembly: GCA_963930645.1. Taxonomy (NCBI): domain Eukaryota; kingdom Metazoa; phylum Arthropoda; class Arachnida; order Araneae; family Salticidae; genus Salticus; species Salticus scenicus. Next base: position 332,638,945 of record OZ005650.1, on the reverse strand, counting down.
GCGGATTAACATGGCAACGGAGAAAATGAAGACAAGGTACGATCTAAAGGCTACACAATATGAGTTCCAGGAAGGAGAGAAGGTCTGGTTGTGGAGTCCTGTTCGACGCAAAGGACTCTCTCCCAAGTTACAGTGCAACTGGGACGGACCATACACAGTCTTAAAAAGGCTGAATGATGTAGTGGTGCGGATCACTAAAACACCTTCATCAAAACCGAAGGTGGTGCACTATAATAGGCTAGCCAAGTACCACAAGTAACGGTAAAATTAAAATTTAGAATGTAAATACTGGTAAAGTTTGCGCATGCGCACTGTAAATATTTGTACATATTTGTGAATTTTGTAAATATTTCCCACTTAATTTATATTTCTATGTTATCTTTATGTGCAACTTAGTTTTTGTGTTTTAGATTGTGTAAATTTGTTTAGTTTCGCCTCTTGACCAAGGGTTGCACTGCCCGGGACGTGCAGTCCTTGGGAGGGGGGCAGTGTTACGAAATTGTAAATAATTGTGTTTATTTTTGTATAAATTCTTTCAAAGAGGCTTAGTAAGTTGATAAAGTGCTAATTGTGTGCATTTCTAGTCGTTTCAGCGTTAAAATAGCCTTATTTTCCCTTAAAAACGCATTAAAAAGCCCCAGTAATGCAGATAATGGATTTGGCGCCAAATTTGGCGACTTTTTCCCACCTTGGCGATTTTTTTGGCGATCTTGGCGAGAAAATCCTTATATGGGATATACCAAATATGGAAGCTGTAAGTTGATTGGTTGACCACTTTCTAGAGTTTTCTCGAAAAATCTGGGCTCCATGGAACAGCATATAAGGAGCGCTTCCTCGCCAAGGCAGTCATTTCAGTTCAGATCTCAGCCAGCTTCGCTAGTGCTTGCATTGCTCTTGAGCCTCTTTGAGACAGACTTGCTTCAAGTGTTATTGCTATACAGTTTGTACTGTGGATTTGCTATTGACAGCTGTTGTTTAAGCTGTGGTTACTGCTTGAATTGAAGCTGATAATTGGTTTATTGACCTGTATTTTTCTGGAACTTTCTGTGAATAAATTACTGAATTTTTGTAAGTTTGCCCTTTCATTCCCGGACAACTCACGAACCGTCAAGTACGCAACAATATATATATACATTTTTTCAAGTGTATCACTAACAAATTTATAAATTATATTTTAACCGGATAATATTATATGTGCATTAAATTAAAATATTTTTTAAATGACTACATACTGTACTGTTGAAATTAATTGGGACAAAAATGTTTTTCTTGTCTAAATTGGTATGTGATTACCAGTGGTGTCTCTAACCGCCTCAAATCGGTTATATCTGCATAGAGGTAGTGTGACATATCAACCTTGACTATAATTAACTCTTTTGACTGTTTTTAGTGCATCAGTAGTTCATTTGTGAGCCTTTCCTGTGTGACAGCTGGTGGTTATAATTTTGCGTTACGTGTAACACAGGTTACTTTTGCTTGTTTAAAGATAGGTATTACTCCGATGAAGCGTTCTAAAATAATCACTCTTAATGAACACACTTAATATGAGAGCTATAGCTACGGCAGTTGGTGTGGGAAAATCAAGTGTTTCATGAATTTTAAGAATATTTCAAGATTCCGGATCATCATCTGCAAACAGAAAAGGAAAATATTGGTGTAAACGGAAAACTACTCCAAGAACGGATAAAATTATGATAGCAAAATAATAAAAATAGCAAAATAAATCCAAGAAAGACGAGCACAGACCTTCGAAGTGATATATTGGATTATGATGTCGAAATGAGTATCTTAACTGTAAAAATAATCTGGTGTGTCACCCACACGACTTTCTCTTACCCTGAAATTTAATACTATAAATACAGGTTGCAGATTAAAAGGTAAGATAACGAGTACTGTTATGTAAACCTGCGTTAAACAATTCAGATTAGGCTTCTTAAGTTTTATATGATAATTAGTTCTGTGTGAGGGGGGCTGCCGCCCCCCTCAACCCTCCGTTTCATTAATGCACCTACATTTATATAGAATTTAATTCGGTTATTAAAAAATAATTCTGTTTTTAAAAAATAATTTATTAATATTATAATTTAAAAAAAATATCTTTTATGATAATGCAGACGATTTCCATATTAGAGAAGTAGTATAACACCAAATATCTAAAAAAGCCCATTTTACTCTCAATATTAAAAAAAAAAAAAAAAAAAAAAAAAAAAAAGAAAAAAAATATGCGATTTTTTTTTTTCTAAGTTTTTTTTTTTCGTTAAAAGTAAAAAAAAAATCGATAACTTTGTTTTAAATTATCGCAGATCAATGGTTCAACCATTCGTTTTAAAGGTATTGGCGAGCTCTTTTGAAAGATACCCATCATGAAAATTTACTGTCCCTCCCAGGGGGGGGGGGGGAGGCGAGGCTCCTACATACACAAAACTTTTTCCCCAGTTAACTATCTCTATTACAAAAAATATATATTCGTTTCATTTGGTTTAGTGCAGTCTATAGACGTTAAACTCTACTTACCTGCAATTTCCCCCATAGACGTAATGTATTAGAATTCTCTTGATTGTCCCTGTACACGAACCATTTGCTTGATCTTAACGAAAAGCTTACTGTAGCATCCCTATATGATACACATTTAGAATGCCAAGTTTGAACTTTCTGCGATAATTTGTTTTTGAGATATGCTGATAACAGACACACACACACACAGACACACACACACACACACACACACACACACATACACACAGACCATTTGCTAAAAACATGATTTTCGTATTCAGGGGACATCAAAACGTGTAAATATAACAAAATCTCGCTTTCGAAAATTTGACCCAAAAACAATACTTTCTCTACCTTATGGGTAAGAGAAAGTAAAAAATGTTCTGAAAGTCGGCAGTAAGGCAAGAAAGCTGAAGAAAAAACAATTTCTTGCTCAGAAAATGACGTAAAAACGTTTAGCATGGGCCAAAAAATACCGATCATGGGCTGTTAAAGACGAAAAAGGTGATTTTCAGTGATGAAACACATTTATTTGTGCAGGGATACAAACCAAGTGTAGTTAGACGAAGGAAAGGTGAAACTCTGCGACCAGATCATATCCAACAGACTGTAAAACACCCTTTTAAAGAGATGTTTTGGAGTTTTTTTTCACAACAAATGGCACTTGAAGCTTAGTTTCTCTTAAAAGCATGATGAATTTTGTCCAATACACAGAAATATTACTCAGTAGGATGGTTCCATTCATGAAAACATTTCATGGAACATTTCAACGTGACTTGGTCCCTTGTCACAATTTGAAATCGGTCCAGATTTTTATGCGGAAAAATAAAATAAAATTGCTTGATAGGCCTATTCACCAGATCTAAATCCCATTGAAAACTTAGGATATATTCTCAAGAATTGTTTAGCTAAGGTGAATTACACGACAAGAGAACAAATTATAAAAAGTTCTGTACAAGTATGGTTCCACGATGATGAAATCAAGAACATGTGCGCTACACAAGTGGAATAAATGCAAAGACGTGTTCAAGAGGTCATTTCTAGGAGAACATGCTTTGTTCTAATATAGAGATGTATCAGCCTACTTAAGGTATTTAATGCTTAAAAGCTAAGGTTTTAGAAAAAATCCTTTTTTTTTCCGTTTGTCACAATTAATTTGAACAGTATAGTAAAAAAAATGATAAGTTTTGTTATAATTTATACACAAATAACATTAAAAAAAGTAATTTTCCTTTTATTAATGTCTGCAGTTTATAACATCTAGCCAAACTAAAAACATGCATTCTTGGATATTGAAAATTTCGAAAATGGTGGTTATACAAATAGTTTAGATTATTTCAAATATAATTTTCTTTTCTTTTCCTTGAATCATTATTTTGATAAATTGAAAGAATATATATATATATACACTCACAAGTATCCCCTTCAAAAAACTTATATTTTGATTATTTTTGATTATTTACAAGAACGAAATTCATATTGTAATATTCCTGATTCGTGAAAAATCAGACATTAACTCTATTAAATGAAATAAATAAACAAATAAAATTAGGTATAGTAAAAAAACTATGCCTGGAATGTTGAGAATGTTAAATCAAATTTTATATTCATAATATAGAGCTGCCAACCTATCCCAGTTTTAATTTATCCCATACCATTGTTCGTATCAGATTTTTTTCACACCACCTGTTTTGTGAAGAAATTTTCTCCAGTATGTACCTATGGTTAAATAAAAAGAAAACGTATCTTCTAAAAAAATGGTATAAATAAAAGGCTGGTGCTAACAATACTACGGAATAAACTAAAATGTTGTCAGCTTTAATAATACAAACTAATTTCTAATTTCTAATTTCTAATTAATATTTAAAAAAGAATAGAAGTGAGAATGAAAGTCTTAATTAATATTTTGTTATTAAATGTATATGGGGTATTGTCAACAATTTCCGATCTTTTCCATCGGAAATTAACTATCATTATTATCGTTCTTGTATGTGAAAAAACAATTTTATTCTGCGCTACAATCAACAAATTATGATGCGTTAATTAACCATCGCTATTAATGCTCGAATAGGTGAAAAAACAATTTTATTTTTCGCAACATTCATCATATTGTGATACATTTATTTACAATCACTATAGAAACTCTTGTAGGTGAAAGGAATTTTGTTTTGCGCTACAGTCAAAAAATTGTGATACGTTAATTGACTATCACTATTAATGCTCTTATAGCCAAAATAACAATTTTATTGTATTTAGTTTTATTCATTTATTGAAAACAATCTTTTTTGCATATATTGATTGTTTTATTGAATAAGGGAAAATTATTTTAAACATACTTGCATTATCAAAGCGAATGACGAGTGTAAAAGAAGAAATAAAAGTAAACCCATATAACGAAGAAACAACATTTTAGTAAGAAAACAAAATCTGTTAATAAATACGAAAAGAATATGAGCAAGTTTAAACAAAATAACTACCATTACCTTGAACTTCAAGTGAGAAGTAGAAAATTCAGACTTTGTTTGAAATTTCACCAAACTTTAGTTGTGTAAGTTCTGCATTTCTTGTCTTATCTTAATGGTAACATATCCGTCAAAAAATCCCGCGACTAACCCACAGGTGGTGGCGCAAATGAAATATTTCTATGTGGCTAAGATAGTATTGACCTTCAGTACTATACTTCAGATAGTATTGACCATCAGACCTGACATACGTCAAAATCTCATGATATTTCAACGTTCGTTAACGAGATATTTAAGTTTTAGAAATCAGTCCCATATTATCGAATGGGCAAACCGGGACTTTGCCCAGGGGCTCCAGACATTAAGGGCCCCCCAAATCCTATAATATTAAATAGCAAAATATTCCCTTTTATTTCAATGAAAATTTAAATGTTTATTTATTTATTCATGTTTATGAAATTTCTCTTTTAAAATTATTAAACTTTTTAGAAAACAGAATTTCATTTTGGATATATTTGTCTTTTTCTATTTCTGTTAGCTCATTTACTGCCCAAATAGTGAACATACTAGCCTTGAATCAACAAATGCAAAGTTCATGTACCACTTAGGCAGGAAGTTCGTAGTGGTTCGAAATTCATTTCAATCGGTAGATCCCGCTGTAATTGATCCTAGTGTATACAAAATAGCAGTAGAGTGACAAAACAAAGCTGGCAAATCCATGACTACTAAATTTATATGTCAAATCCTGTTTAGTGTAAATTAAATATATTATACAGTGCTTCTTTGTTGCCGCCTCTCAGGTATGATATCATGTGTGTGTGTGTGGGGGGGGGGGATCAGCAGATCAAACCCATTCAATATTGAATTGTGTGGACGTGGAGCTGGTAACATTAATAGCAATTAAAAATGTAAAAAATATTAACATATTTAAACATCTAGCTTCAAAAAGATTTTTTATGCATTGTACATATGATTGATCACCATCTATCGTATATAAATTATGTTCCGACGGTTTCGAGAGGGACCGCCAATTTCGCTTTGCCCAGGGCCCCAATCTGTCATGATCGGGGCCTGTTAGAGTTCCTACTTTTGATATTTTAAAACGATGGACAAAACTGAATTTCGCGTGTTGATTTTTGATGAGCAGAAATGCTGTTGATTCTTTGTAACGTTATTTAAGCCATTACTGAGTTTCAACAGTATTTTTGCCTATCGAAAATCAACGCACGAAAAATCATCTTTGTCCATAGTTTTGAAAATATCAAAGGTAGGATCTCCAAAATCTAAATGTCTCGGTAACGAACGGTTGAAATATCATGAAACTTTGATGTGTACATTTTAAAGTTTAGTACTACCTTAATCACATAGAAATATTTCTATGGGGGTTAGTCCCGGGACTTGTTATATGTATAACACGTTAACCTGCAAAATTGTTTCTGGTAATAAAATATATTATCAACAAAAATTGAATGACAGTAAGATAATACAAATTTTCCAAAAGGTGCTTATATAAAAATTACCTCACAAATTCTTGTTTATGGTTAAAAACTGCACTGTTTTCTTGTTGCTAACTAACATATTTTAGTTTAGGTTTTTATACACATAAAGTTACTCAATGATTAAAATTTTAGTACTGACCTACATATGACGACAAAATTTGGGACATTCATAAAGTTTATTATTATTATTATTATTATTATCATATATGTTTGTAGAAATCTTAAATACGCGTTTTCATTTATGTTAATTCGTTAATTTATTATATGTTAATTTATTAATTTTCTTTTAAGGAAATTATCTCAATACTGTTACAAGAGTAATATTTCATAATTATCAAAAAATAACTGTTAAGTAAAAAAAAAAAAAAAATCATTTGTTTCCTTAATTTTCTTAAATTTTATTTAACACTTCCTCCTGATTGAAGATAATCTTAACGGTACTCTGCTTGATAATTGTATTCTTATGCTAGGCAACTCAGAAATTAATATAGAAATACTTCTATCGATATTGTATAATTTTTAAGATTAAAAAAAAAAAAAAAAAATTCTCGAAGGAAAAAGGCGAAAACAACAACTGAAAAATAATTACAATCTTAGGATAAAAGATTAATTACTTTTTTATTAAAACATAATATTAAAACATTTTGTTTTTATTTTATATCTATTTTTACTCAAAACAAATTACATCTTGTTATTCATTTTTGTGACTTAAGCAGATGGTTTATACAGTGATCAATCTTTTAATGAATTTAAATATTTTTGAAAAATAAATAAGCAAAAGAAAATTCATATCCAGATCAAATTGGTAGAAAAATAAAAAGATGGAATATATTATGTTAAAAAAGGCTTTTTAAATATAAAACATTAATGAATATATTATGCAGTTTTATAGATTCAGTTTTAGGAATATTTTCTAAAATTTTATTTATTATCTGATTTGTGTTTTTTTATTATTTATACATGCTTTTTGGTTTTTTTAATATTTTTATTTTTTATTTTTATTTAAAAGTATATTACTTAAATTATTATGCAAGAATTTAATTAAATTATGGAAATATGTGTAAATCTCGTCGAAATTTATTATTATTATTATCTGACATTAGTTTTATTTTTTCTATGAGTTATATAAATTGAAATTAACTTTATGCAAATGTCTAAAATTTTTAAAATAAAGTGCATGGTTCATAAATTTTTATAACGCAAGAATAAATAAATCGATCTTAGATTTTAAGATTTCGCATATATATATATATATCGATTTCTAGAAATTTAATTTTTTCTGCTAACAATACTTATTTAATTTAATAAAATGTGACTTAAGGATTAGTTATATTTTTAAAGAAATGTCTATGTGTATAGAGATTAAAATCTGACCGATAGAATTTAGTGGAGAATTCAGGAATAGTAAACAAAGATAATTTTATTTAGAAAAGTAAGGTCGGAAATGAACGCTTAATGTTGAAGAGAGCGACGTATATATACCATTCTCGTTCACATTAAATGTGTCAGATTGTTAAGGTCACGAGCAGGTTGTTATGGTATAAATCGTTTAATTCAATTAAGTAACATAAATGGTGATAAACTGACATATATTTATCTGAATCAGTTTTAACCTAGGACCCCAGTACATTCAATCGGTCTTAACCCTACTACCGATACCTGAATCAATTCTAATTGTTGCATAATGAAAGCATTAAATATACGCAAATCTTCATAGACAACTGTGCTAAAGTAAATCGTTTGTCTGCAGTAATGATAGATGGTATATGACGGATGATAGGTCATCATTAGATAAAACCACCGATCGTAGTGGGCCGGTTCAGTTGACCGAGATTACTGTTTTCCAAGAAGGTTGTTTGGTAAATTCTAATAGACGAAATGATGATTACGTGCTATGCGTTAAGCAATCCACTGCCTGATAAAATCAGAACGAGTTATATTTACATCATTTTAATTTGAAAATATTACAGCTACTCTTTAGGATTGTCCTATATTTAGGATTATCCTATATGGAATTTTTCCACTGGTTACTGTAAAAAAGAATCGTTGGTTCTTATTTTTAGAGTGCTTGATTTCGAATTTTATCAATGGAGCTTCCTTTATTTGTTAAGCAGTTTTTAACACAGACAATTAATATAATTGGGCATTTTACATCCCGAATATATTCCTGACGATTTTTATTTATCAACGGATATTTGTCATAAAATTCGGACCATTATAAGCTAATTCTATACTAATATAAAAATTATGATTAGTGTCGTAGAACATTTTGTCAATGATATATGCCTTAATCTAAACTTGATCAGTTGATGTCAACCAATATAAAAATAAAGTTTTAATGAAGTCTTTAGAAGAGTTATCAACAATTGTAATTTATTCTGGAGCATTGTTAATACCCACTTTTTTTTACATACTACTTAAAAAAAGTAATTCTCTTCATATATAATCATGCTACATATTAGAGAAATTTACTCCACATAAAATAAGATTGTGCAAAAACCGTGCGTGCTGGCTATGCTGTGGAAGAAATTAGAAATATTTTTATTTCTGCATTAGAATATTTCTAGATTTACAATTATTACAAAATTTCAGTAGCACTATAACTTATCATGATAAAATTTATATATATAAAATATACTGAAGGACATTCTGTAATTTGGAAATCCACCAAAATCAGAAAATCAATACATTCATATATACGACAACGAAACTGAAACATCAGATATATACAGTGCTTAATATTTACTGGATCAACATTGAAGCGATTTAATGTAAGATTCTTGAAATTTAACTCTTAAATAAAATCTTTAAGATTTCATAATTATTGTCATAATTTTAATACTGCTTAAATTATAATACAAAAAATAAATAAATAAATAAATAAAATGAAATAAAGTAAAAATAAATCGATATACAGCTCTCTTAAAATTTCTATCGCGACATTCCTCAAAAAATTAGGGAGCACACATAAGTAAAACAAGTCCTTCCGGATTATTCGGAAGGGTAGGTTAATTTCTTTTTTCTTATCAAGTGGCAGTCATATTGAAAGGAAATAGCGTATAAAGTTTATTAATGGACTTGGTGGAGATACTGATGTAGGCTATATACATATGGAGTTTCAAACAATTCGATTCATAAAACCATTTTTATGTGAATTTGAAATTTTCAAGTGGCCAGTATTTGAAAACAAGATAGCGTATCAAGTAGGCGAACGTAAAACATAAATTTCTCGGATAAGTCTTACAAATTTAGTTCGAATTAATTCAGTATTTCAAAAGTTATCGTGATGTTAAATTTTCAAGCTGCAGCCTGATTTCAAGTGGCCGTAACTTGGAAACAATGTGGCGGAGATTGTTACTCAGTGAATTAATACAAGTCATTTGTAAGATATGTTCATTGTTTGACTTTGGTTCGAATAAATTCAGTATTTTAAAAGTTATCATAAATTTTCAAGTGGAGGCATATATTCAAGAGTCCGTAATTTGGAAACAAAATGGCGGAACAACTTGCCCAGTGAAATCATCCAAGATACTTCAATGATTAAATCACTGTCCAACTTTGGTTCAAATTAATTTAGTATTTAAAGAATAAAAAAAAAAATCAAGTGGCACCATGATTTCATGATTTAGTATTTCAAAATTTATCGTAATGACAAATTTTCAAGTGGACGCAACTTGGAAACAAAAGGGCGGAACAAACTGCCCTGCGAGATCCAAAATATTTGAACAGTAAGTTCACTGTATAACTTTTGTTTGAATTAGTTTAGTGTTTCAAAGTTATCGGGATGAAAAATTTTCAAGTAGCAGTTTGATTTCAAGTGGCTGAAACTGGAAAATAAAACGGCGGAATAAGGTACCCGGCGAACTCATTCAAGATACTTGTTTGATAAGTTCACTAACTTTGGTTCTAATTGATTCAGTATTTCAAAAGCCATCGTGATCAGGACAAATGTTCATGTGGTAACCTGATTTCATATGCCCCACTTCTTCCTAATTTAAGGTATCCGCCATTTTGTTTCAAAATGATGGTTAAAGTTCATTAATAAACTTGGTTGAGACTCTTATATTGTCTATGAACAAATCAAAATTTAAGTAATTCCGTTTTTAAATACGTATTTTACAATGTAGATTTGAGAGTTTCAAGTGGCTGCAATTTGAAAACAAAATATCGGTGGAAGTTATTTAACGAACGTGTCTAAGATATTTGTAAGATATTTGTGTTCGCTCTACAATTCTGATTCGATTTCGATCATTATTTCGCCAGTTATCGTGATGAAAAAATTTTCATTATATATAAATAGAGAGATAGAGAGATAAACGAAGATATTGCAATAGGTAGGTTTCTAAAGAAATCAACCTTAAAAAAAATCTGAGAGTAAACCAGGCAGTGGCATAAAATGGAGAGTACACGTATATCAAAACCCGATAGTGAAACACGGAGCAAAAAATGTGTATGGAAGTTTTACTTTTGTTGAAACGATGAAAGAACATAAAAATATACTTCAGTGCAACAAATTGGTTTCGTTGAAAATTAAAAATAAAAGTATTCTTCAGAAATTGTGCAAGATGTTTAATGTGGTGCATGATATCCTCAAACAGCTGAAACTTCTGCACACCAGTTTTTCATAGTATCATGAGGTTATGAATGAGACTTTGGGGAATACTGTTCAATTTATCAAGACATGTAATCTCCAATTACTGGATGATAAAAGTAGGCCTTAGTCTCGCTACAATGCATTGTTCAATTATGTCTCAAGCAGATTCCAACGGATTTAGGTCAGCAGAGCAAATTAGACATTCCATACTATTTATTGTTATAGCTTCAAGCCTGTTCTTTAAAGAACAAGCTGTCTGGCTTTATCATGCATCAAAAAAATCATCAGTGTAGGGTACGACATGAGGTATGAGTATTCGCTTGCTTTCCTCTGGGACTTTAAATTTCTATTTCGAATGTTATACAAGTCTTTACGTCCATCTAGGCTAATTCAATCAACACCCTTGTTTTTAATGTGATTTTCCCTGAGCGTATGTGGGGTTATTTTGAATTTCCTTTTCCCCCTATACCAAAATACATAGACCTTTATATAGATCGACCACGCATCTCCCTCATTATATGTCCGCGACTTGAACTAGCTTCCCCAGCTAAATGATCACGTGATGCGGACCTGGTGAGAGAGAGGGACGAGAATGAGCGTTATGTTATTCTTATATAAGAAAGAAATTACTTTTGGAATTTTTAATTTCTGTATTGTACACATACTTTTTATTTAAGCCTTTAGATTTATACATGGTTGGAATGCTAAAATGTCATAGATTAATTATAAAAAAATCTTTTATGAGAAATCATTTTGAAGGGAAGGATTTTTTGTTTAAATTCTTACAAAAATAAGTGCTTTCTTATGGAATAATTTGTCTCAAGTCTCCGTCACGTGACATACGGCGTTGATCGCAAAGGATGAAGGTACCAGATTGCACCCTCAAGGTGAAAACACTCACTATAATGGGGAGTCCTATTTGTGGCGTACTCTTATAAAAGGTCTATGCAGGGTGTCACACTCCCCACTGAATCAGTATTCATCTGTAAACTGATTTTATTCTAGTAACGTTTCCTCCAATTTCGATGCTCAGCAGGCCAGCTTCTTCGAGCTGCAAGGTGAGTTGGGGTCAACGAATCGACGTGCATAGAGACCACATTTATGAAGTCCATTTTGGATGTTTGTCTTGAATCCTTTCGTCCTGTTGCCAATAGCAACCTCCTATGTAGCTGACTGGCACTATCTGTTCCATCTCGACGAGCTGTTATCGAGATATATTGATCAACAGGGGATCAGGACATAACATCGCTGAACAAAATATCTCATCGACTAAAAAAAAATGTCATTTCACAAAAAAATGATGTATTTCACATGTGATCTCTGGTGTGGTTCATACGCCTTTATACATATATATCATAGAGTGGAATTTCATTATTTTTCCTATATTTAATTTTAAGTTATTTTATCATTTCCTTTTCACCATTCAAAATATATTTTAAAAATATTGTACATCAGTGCTCACAAAGCTGAACACAAATCTAAATTGAAAGTTATAAATTTAATGAGCATGATTGAATTCATTATGACCAATTTTGACAAAAGTTAATAAACATAGTCTTTAAACTCTTTTAAGCAAAATTCATAAAAAAATTTTGTGGTAAATATATATGCATGTGTTGTCATGAAATTTTATATAACATTACAAATAATTACCAACACGTTCAAATCACATGTTTTAAAACGTCTCATTTCGTTTGTATGAACATAAATTACATTATTTTTGTTTTCCATTCATATGCGATATTTTATCCCCAAGAGATTTTGTCCCCAACCCGGTCATCAGTTATTGTGGTAGCACTTTGCTGCTCTAGCCTTGATCGACGTTTAACATTTCTTGTTCTTCCGTTACATTGCAGTGACTCTTTTTGTGACTCCGACAATGTTTGCCTGGATTTCTTTCTTTCAATAATACGCCAAGCCATGGGTTCTGATTAAAATCACATTAAATCAGCATGTTAAAGTCATATTTTTGTCAGGACAAAAGCTGAGCAAAAAAGTGTTTTCTGCAAAATCGCGTTTCCTGCCCTCATGTACTTTTTCTGGCTTATGTAGTCCTGGACAGAGATTTGCATACGAAGTACTTGTCAACTGTTTTCTACTACGTTTTAAATTATAAATGTTTTATTTTGCGTCACTTATCTGTGCAAGTATTTGCATAATTTCGTTAAAACCATGTGATCCCCTTAGCAGTGACAAAAAATATGTTGTTATGATTATTATGTGCACTGATATATGTATATATATGTGTATATGATTCTCATCCATTTCATACAGGTATGAGAAAAAAATATTATGTTTATACTTAAAAAGATGTAATACACAAAAATTTATTGATCAATTTATATTTAAATAATTCATAATAGTCTACACAATAATAATATTATAAATCAAGATTCTAATGATTGCAAGAAGAAAAAGCTACAAAAAAAATTTCGAAAATTGTGACAAAAAATCGTGCCTTCACAAGCCATCTGTACTAATATTTTAAAAACACATTTTCTCATAAAATTCTTAACTAGCAAGTAATTAATTAATTTTATTTTTATTCCTTTATTCTAATTACTGAATTACAAGGAATATTTAGAAGATAATTGGGTTAGCAGAGTTGATAGATCATAGTGTATTAAACCAAAGATCCCAGATGCGATTGAGACAATGCTCAATTTTTCGTCTAGTAAAAATCATTGAGCACCAACCATTAATAATCTACTGCATATATAGATACATATGTATATATATGTTCAAGAAAATTGCTGGACAAACGAAGGAAATTATTTGCTCAAGACGAATATTTTAATCTTATTTTTTTATTATGTTTTAATCTTTTATTTTTATTTTAAACGCAAGAAAGTTTTCTCAAATAAAAATTTACGATTTTATGCCTCTAAACCATATTTTCTTTATGAATGTAATATTTAGTTTATTAGAATTATTTTGAGTTTTAAAATAAAGTTAGGATGAGAATTTTGAATCATCACAATAAAATAAATAACTGTATGTAAAGGACTTTTTAGTTATCGAAAGTAAAGTAAACTTATTAGCTTAAGTAAATATTTATTTGATATTTAATATAAAATCTCATCCCTTTCTGCTTCACTGAATTTCCGGATAAGATTCATTTAAAATTCTGACTAATTATCATATTTCAAGCCGTTTAAAACATTAAATTTAGAATATTTGTTCGTGTTAATATAAACAGATAATTGATGGTTCTAATTTATTATCGTTAAGGGTCTTTGTATTAATCATTTAAATTCTGAATTAATTATTAATTGTGAAAAATAATCTCTATAATATGTAATTGGTGAAAATGAATTATTCGGCTCATTTTGCTTTGTAGGTCAAAAGTTTAATCAACTTTTCATATGTAAAACTACAAGATAATTTTGAACCAAATATTGAACCAAATCAAAGTATAAACAGGCACGGTATAATAATAAAAAAAAAATAATTAAAAAGAAATAGTAAATTATAAAAACACGCTTCAGAATTTTCGGGATGAAAAAATTTCAACACATCCCTTTTTCTAACGACAAAAGTTAAGCACCAAAAACTATGACAAATATTATGTATAATGATTGCACAAAAAATATTGTTTTTAATTGAATTATTATTTTTTATAGCAAAAAAAGAAGGAAGTTAACCACAAAAATTTATTGATATTAAAGAAATTTATGATAACTGTCCCTACCCTTTGAAAACTTTAGTGAAAATTCAAGACTTGGCCGACAAATTTTTGCCTGAATATTTTTACAAATTTATTTTTTCTATTTTCAATTTTCATAAAAAAATGAAGCAAAAAATCTTTTAGAAATCAACGTCAGGTTCAATTTTCGCTGTTTAATTAGCATGCACTGTTAACAGTTCAGTAGTTGACATCAAGATTTTTCTTAAGTTTTAAGGAGTGAAGGTTTCAAATGATCGAGTTTTTCATAGAGTGCTAAATAGGAAATAAAGAAGTAACCATTTGTATCTAGTGCTAGCTGGATATGGTCAAAGAGAAAATGTAATATTCGTCATACAATGGAAGAGCTAAGCTACAATAGGGGAAGGTTGCTAATCTTTTTAGTTTAATTTGGGGATTGGTTCCAGAGGAAATAGGTGTGAAGTGTTATAAAAAGTTGTGAGGTTTTGACGTTCAGTTTTATTTCGGTATTTCTAGGTTAAATGTTTTAAGATAACTGTAAGTTTTTCATAATACGTTTTTCACCAGTTTATTCTTTAAAAAGAAACTTCCGAAATAAAGGAAGCCTTGCTTTTCGGATGAACCTTTGAACCGTGTTATACGATTGTCCTTTTTATATTGTGAGTTCAACTACGATATATAAAACCTTAGATGCTTAATTGTTATTTAAAGTGAAAATATTGTATATACGCTTCTCTTTGCAATTTACAGATTAAAGTTACCAGCTGATACAGGTATACGTGATAACAGATAAACTACTGATTCTTTAACCCTTTGCGGCGCAGGGTAATTCGGATCATTTAAATTACACTGCAACCGGAATTTACGAACAAAATTAAAATAAATGAAATTTTAAATTTTCAGGTTAAAAAAGGGGCTTTTTCTGCTATGTTATAAATGTAAATTTTTGCTAAAAAATTTCCGGGATGAGTTTTTGCACTTGAAAATTAAAATTAGGTGCTCCATCAGCGGGAACACTGCGACTGAAAGGGTTAAGTTTAAGACCTAATTTAACACGTTCGCTGCCGGTTTCACGTGACTAAAATTTGAAATGACGTTTTTTTCCTTTAACCCGCCGAATATGTTTGACGTGTTGCACAAGAGCGCTACATCGCCAGATGTTATAGGCTTTGTGTTTACCTTTGCTTGTTTGCGTCATGAGTTACGTCAATACGCTGTATCAAACGTGTAAAAATTCATCTGCTCGTTACAAGCAAACTCTGGAGTTATGAGTAATAAGTTAAATTTCCATAGCAAATAGTTTCGTTTGTACTGAGCAGATAAAATATCTCGCTGACGCCATCACTTCGGTTGCATATTGATGATACGTGTTTTATTAGAGAGAAAGTATTCTATTTTGAAATACCCTTCCATGGAGGATCAAATTTTTGATCGCATGTTTCCAGACCACTTCTAGGGCTTAGTCCCAGACCGTTGCCAATCGCCCATTGCGCAGCACTAGTGTGACGTAAAACCCAACCAATCATCTATTTTAAAATATGAATATTTGTGATGTTTGCGTTAGTACTGTTTGGCTGGTTGAATAGAGTTGGAATTTAAGAGGTACTTTTGAATTTAAGAGGCTGGTTTGTTGATTGTGTTTTACGTCACACTAGTGCTGCGCAATGGACAATTGGCGATGGTCTGGGTCTCCCCCCTAGAGTTGTCCAGGGACATGCCATCACAATTTTGATCCTCCACGGAAGGGATGACTCTCTCGCTTCGTAGACACCCAGAGGTATAATTAATATGGGAACATGGAAAACATTGCGGGCACGACAGATTTTATGAGCACCAGCCACCATTAGTATACACAATGGTTTTTGGCAGGCTCGAGTACCGAACCCGCAATCTTCCAATTACGAGCCCGGCGCTCTACCGACTAGGCAACCACTGTACTGAATTTTAGAGGCATATTTTTGAATTTTATGCCAATACTGGTTGCTACAGTACAAAATTTTGTATACTTTTTAATTTCATGCATTTTGAGATAGGGTATAGTGAACAGATCAGAGTACCATTATAATAGAGAATCGTTAAAATTTGCTATAATTATCAAGTTGCGGATTTATTTTTTCATTCCTAATGAATGGGGACTATAAATAAAATATTAATGATAAATAATTTACTTTATACAACTTTTGAAAACTTTTAAATTTAAAATTCCTAAGTAAAAAAGTATACTTCATACATTTTTGTTAAATAAATCCTTGTCGAATCCTGTTCTTAGTCAGTGTAAAAACATGATTCGATAAGGATTTATTTAACAAAACCTTATGAAGTGCACTTTTTTTACATAGGAATTTTTGCTAGTGTTCGGACACTTTTGTTACCGACTGTACTTATAGCTGTTAAATTATTGGAAATAAAAAAACTATCATCTAAACACTTATCATCAATTACTAAAGCAACACACTTTTCAGGGACATTTGGTGTGATTGTATAATCTAAGTTTTATTTTTGTATTTGTGATTAGTTATAAATTCGTAAATATTTTTTTTTCTTTTAATTCTATTTTATGAAAATTTTCCTTTTGTCCTATGTATTATTATTATTCGGATTTTTTTTTTTCAAGACGTGTTTTCTTTTTAGGTTAGATCGCCGAAAAGCTCGCTTTCGTATGCCGCCGGTGTAAGGTTGCTATTCGGAACACGATGCGAAATGGCGCCGTCCTGGCGATTTTCGAAATTTCGCCAAGCGGCAGCCTAAAGTAAACTTTCACCTGTAAAGTGATACGTCACATCCCGCGCTGGCGCGGGATCGGCAGCGAACGTGTTAAGTTTAATTAAGTGGATGCTAATTTTACGTGTGCAAATCCAACTTTCTCCATATTTAAAATTTGTAATAAAGAGAAAGTTAGTTTTAGTTAAGTTCTCAAGTGTAATTAAAATGGGAGATAATCAAGAAGTAATAAATCGAGCCTTATAAAATTTTGTTCCAGTACTATTTTCAACCTGTTATATTGAATTATTTCTTTCACGTTAAAACCATGCCTACATTTCTTGGATATTGATATATCGTGCTGAATTATTTCAATCTAAAACGTTGCTGAGCATTTGTGAAATTTCGTGTGATTTCTGAAAAACTTCTACCAACAGCAACTTTTGATGAGCATTTTATTAAAAGTTATTAAAAACCTATCTTATATTTATTCATTTAAATTAATTATTTAAACTGAACTTTTCTATTTTTGCGGAAGTCAGCTAGCATTAATAAATCAGTAACATATAGACAGCTTGTACTTAAAAATCCTTTAATTGTTTGTGCCATTGTAATTACAAAACTTAGAATATACACCATAAAAGGCAATAAACCCGGAACAATTGTTTCGGATCAAAGTAACACACGACATTTCATCAGGCAAATACAGTAGGCACAAGTTCTGCAGCTACCCAGCTAAAAAGAGTCTTCAAAAAAAAAAAAAAAATTATAATAAATGAAGAAAAAATGCAGATAATGTGAAGGTATTTGCAATAATCCCAGCTTTAAAAAGTCGTTAAAAAACTGTAAAAATGAAGTGAAACTGCAGAAAAACTGAAGGTATTTGAAACAGCAAAAAATTTTCAGGTTACCTCCCTACCCCCCCCCATAAACATTTTTCCTTTTAAACTTATTATTGTTCCAAATATCTGCTGTTTTTCTGAAGCTTTCTTCATTTTAATAGCTTTTTAAAGACTTTTTAAGCTGGGATTGTTTCAAATACCTTCACATTATCTGCATTTTTTTATAATTTTTTTTTTTTTTTTTTTTTTTGTGAAGTCTCTTTTTAGCTGAGTAAAGCGGCAACTTGCGAGTTTTTTGCCTTTTGTGGTGTTCATTCAAAGTTTTGTAATTATTACTTTGAAACGTCTGTTCTGTGGTGCTTTCTTATTATTATTGTCACATTATATTTATATATTCCGTAAATATATTCATAAGAATTGTCCAAATTTACATATTTGTTTAACATTTTATATTTTTGAACACTTTATCATTACTTGGGTAAAACAAGGAATTTACATCTAATTTGAGGATGAGTGACGGAGTGCTTATATATATATATATATATACTCATCACCTTACAATTATAAGTTCTGGGGCAGTGAAAACACACATGCTATCCATAAGCGCAAAATGCATTCTGTAAAGTGCACTGAGGTCTTATAAAAAATGCAACTAATGATAAATAAAAAAGTTATTTGCAGTTCTAAATTTTCTTACTCTTTGCCCATCCATATATATATATATATATTTAAAGGTTCAAACGTATTTTGTTATGGCACATTGTTATTTTAAATGAGTACATTGTTTTAGATATTCTATTAAATTATTTGTTTAATAAGATAAAAAATAAATGAAATTATCTTTGTTAACAGCTTCGTAATATCGTGCTTGGATTATTTGGAATTTAGAACTTAGTCCAACCATGTCAACCTCAAGTTTTACATTTACAATATTTTTTCCAAATTTAACATATTTTTTATTTATATTTAATAATTTGGTGTGTCACTCACACAACTTTCTCTTACCCTGAAATTTAATACAATAAATACAGGTTACAGATTAATAGGTAAGATAACGAGTACTGTTATGTAAACGTATGTTAAACAATTCATATTAGGCTTCTGAAGAGTTTTATATGATAATTAGTTCTGTGTGAGTGGGGCTACCGCCCTTTTCAACCCCCCGTTTCATTAATGCACCTACATTTATATAGAATTTAATTCGGTTATTAAAAAATAAGTCTGTTTTTAAAAAATAATTTATTAAAATTATTATTTTAAAAAATTATCTTTCATGATAATGCAGACGATTTCCATATTAGAGAAGTAGTATAACACCAAATATCCAAAAAAAAGTCCATTTTATTCTCAAAAAAAAAGAAAAAAAAAAAAAAAAAAAAAAAAAAGTACGATTTTTTTCTAAGGTTTTTTTTTTTTTTTTTTTTTTTAAATTAAAAAAAAAAATCGATAACTTTGTTTTAAATTATCGCAGATCGATGATTCAACCATTCGTTTTAAAGGTATTGGCGAGCTCTTTTGAAAGATACCCATCATGAAAATTTACTCCCCTCGAGGGAGGACTTCCCCCCCAGGGGGCGAGGCGAGGCTCCTACATACACAAAAAAAATTTCTCAATTAACTATCTCTATTACAAAAATATATATTCGTTTCATTTGGTTTAGTGCAGTCTATAGACGTTAAACTCTACTTATCTGCAATTTCCCCCATAGACGTAATGTATTAGAATTCTCTTGATTGTCCCTGTACACGAACCATTTGTTTGATCTTAACGAAAAGCTTACTGTAGTATTCCTATATGATACACATTTAGAATACCAAGTTTGAACTTTCTGCCATAATTTGTTTTTCAGATATGCTGATAACAGACAGACACACAGACAGACACACAGACACACAGACATACACACAGACCATTTGCTAAAAACATGATTTTCGTATTCAGGGGACCTCAAAACGTGTAAATATAACAAAATCTCGCGTTCGAAAATTTGACCCAAAAACAATACTTCCTCTACCTTATGGGTAAGAGAAAGTAACAAATGTGATAATTAGTAATATAAATTTTTTTTAAAAAAAGGAAAATTGTATGCATAAAATATTTTTTTCTTACATATTTTCATATTAAACCATTTAAGATGAAATAAAATAGTTTTAAAAGTTGAACTATGTAATATTACATAGTTACGAACTGAAACTTTTATATAAGCAAAAACAAGTCGTTTCAATTAAGTTACTATTTGCCACTATACCATTTTTTGAAAGGAAAAAAAAATATTTTATTTTTAAAAGTCCCCTTTATTTTTTTCGAAAAATGATCATCTTACTGCTTATAAATGTTCTTAACCTAAAAAAAAGTATGTTCCAATCCTCCAAAAGACTATGATTAAGTGAATCGATTAATTTTCTAAATTCTTTTATCCACATTTATTAATTTATCACTTTTTTTAAAAGGGATTTAATATCTCATGGTATTTAAGTATAGCTTACAAGATTAAAAAAAAAACTATTAAACATTTTTTAAAATATGAATAAAATGTACTTTACATATAGAATAATGAAAAAAATCTTAATTAAAAGTTTTTCAGAGGTAACATTTGGATTGATTATTCTTTTTATAGATCGTACAAAAAACACAACCTTGTTAAATTCTACAAAAACTGATTTCTTTTATTAATGAAGAAGAATCGTAATTATTTTTATGAAAGTATATTTTTTATTTTCAATTAGAAAATCAATTTCTTTTATAATATAAAGATATAGATAACTTTTCAAATTATATTAAAAAACAATAATGAAAATTCGATTTAAAATTGAAAAAAAAAATAGATTGTTTTAATTGTTTATTTTTATTTATTTATTATTTATTTTTATAAGTTAAATACAAAATTTAATTTAGATTTTTTCTCTCTTAAAGTTGCAGGTTCTTGTTTATTTCTTTTAAATCAAAGAGTTCAAGGGTTACTTCTAAAACTAAAATTATTGAAATTTTCACACTTTTCACTTTTTTTTTTTAAATCTTTAAACGAAGAAATCCTTCAAGTTTAGCAAAAAAATAAGTTTATAACTAAAAGTATGGGTTTTTTTCTGTAATATAATTACACAGAAAAAAAAATCTTTTGAAACATTTATCTAGGTTTTTACAGTTTATGACATCTACTGTTTTTTTAAACATGAATTAAAATTCTGTACATTAAATTTAAGTATATATATATATATATATATATATATATACTTAAATTTAATGTACAGAATTTTAATTAATATATATATATATATATTAATAACATTTTTCAAAACAACGGAAAAAATTAATAGTAGCTTCACGAGATAGACAGTTTTCTAGAAATGCATTTATTATATTGTTTTGTTTCTTAGATATAATTTATATACATATATATATATATATATATATAAATGTGTGTATAAAAATTATATATAAAGATATATTATATAAAATTATATGTAAAATATATATAAAGATTATATAAAAATATATATATCAATTTATTTATATATATATATATATATATATATATAGCAGTGTAATTGTCAGGGAAAATATGAAGAACCGTATTAACCCTATTTATTTACTAGACCATAGAAAAATAATAATAACTGAATAAATTACAGAATGTTTTTGGATGTTCTTTTTAAGCAGTGTTATTGGTTTATTACACATACTAATAAAGATGACACTCACTTATGCTAAATTATCCATGTTGTGACGGGTAAATACCGTAAAAAATATTTTATTGAATTCTAAAAACATTTACAGACAATAAAACACACGCAGACAGATTAGAAAATCGAAGAACATAACACTTTCTAATTTTGCAGAAATTTTTCAATTACTTTTAATCGATTGCTCAAGAATAAAACGTAAGTTATACTAACATGTGGAATAATTTTCCGTTTTGTGTGCATTTTAAAAAATAATAAAAGCAAGAAAATATAAAATAAACAAAACTGGAATAATTTTCACACGTCTGTATATTAGGTATCACTGTTAAAATGGTTGTGTTAGTTCGAACCAAAACTTGGTACTATAATAGCTTCAACCATTAAATGATTTAACATTTTACCATGATTTCGTAATTTTATGTTGAACCAAATGTTGCTATTACGTTTTACATAAATAAATTAAAAAAAAAAAAAAAATCAAAAAATCAAAATCGACTGAGACGGTGATCGAACTGAAGGCCTTGTTGTCTCAAGTCAAACACTCTGACACTCTGTCAAGCTTTCTTGCCCTCTAATTCTGTTTCATTGATTTTGATAAAAGGGACTGAATATTGTAGGCTCTTATTACGGCCCCGGTTAAGTTGTTGCATAAAATTTGCATTTTACCCTATGTTTACGACCATGCTCTTTAATTTAAACTTGGTTAGGTTTCAATAGGAATTTTACTAATTCATACATTTTTTTGCGTGTGGATGCATGGTAGTTCCAAGTTTTGATGCAAATGAAATTCAATTGCAAGAAGTGGAAAAGTTTAAAGTGAAGTTAAACCATATTATGGTATTGCTTATAACTTTACTCCATATAGTGGTTCAAGTTTGAACTGAAACTTTTAACAATGTATTTCTAGTTTTTTTTTTTTTTTTTTTTTAATGATTTGATAAAGACGCCTGAACATTGACATTCTTGTCAAGAAACCTGTTTAAAAATGAAACATTACGTGAAAAGCTGAATATACGTGATATGAAACCGGACAATAAAATTACTGAAAAAAAAAAAAAAAAAAAACTTACACTGTAAAACGTTATACTAGTTTTTACAGAAGAAAGTGCTGGCAAAAACTGGCACCAGCTCATGCTGCTTTAAACAGAATAATTACCACAGAATGACCGGTGAAGAAAAAAATCTCTTTACACATGTTTATGAAGCAAAATTTACTAATTTACAGCAGAATATGCTGGAAAAGATGCGTGGAAGTACATTCTGTTCCAAATAGAATAATTTATGGCATAATCACTTGTGAAGAAAAACTCTCTTTACAGAAGTTTATGATGAAAATGTTCCTAGTTTACAGCAGAACGTGCAAGCAAAAATGTGTGACAGCACATTCTGCAGTAAAAATATTCTTAAATTTTAACTGTAATCACATTAAGATTCCTGTAGAGAAACATAATAAAACGAAACGAATGCTTGTGTTAAAATTCTAAATCCTGATTTATAAGATGTAAAACTAGCCAATGCAGAATATCAAATGCCTTAATAAGATCAGCTTATATGACTGGCTCTATTTGTACTATTACAAAGCTTTAAATTAAATATCCATCAACGATATCTGGCAGAATGTTGCAGCTGCATTAACACCTAGTTTTAATTCCCAAGTGCAAAAACGCATCCCACAATTTTTTTACAGAACTTTTCTTCAATAATACAGCGGGAAAACTCCATTTATTTCTTGTCTACTAATATTTTTCTTTAATTCCGGTGGCTGTTGATTTTATATGAGTAGAATTACTCTGCACAGGATAGATACCTGCATCGTGTCGGTTAACCTTATTTTACCCAAACTCGACCTGACCAGCAGTTCAGATTCGGGTTGTGTTTAGTTTCCAAAGACTCGGGTCGACTTGAGAACAATTTTCAAAAAAAAAAAACCTTAATTATCAGAAATTTCTTTGCTACTAAGTGAATATACGCTTACCCAAATTTTTATAGTAAAAAATAAACATCCGAGCTCCCTCACCGACATAAACATATGTGTGATTCATCTATTTTGATTACTTACGTACTTTTAAAATACGCAGTGAAATTAAACTAATAATTATTTTTTTTTTCCTCTTGCATATGTTTTCATGAAGTTTTTGAAATTTAGATTTAAAACGGATGTTTTTTCCACCGCCTGTAGCACTGTATCATTTTAATATATATATATATATATATATATATATATTCGTGTGTGTGTGTGTGTGTGTGTGTGTGTGATTAGCATTAAAAAATAAACTGCAAATACTAAACTTGAAGCCAATTTTCGTATACTTGAAATGCACAACACATATAAATAGTTAAAAATTATTAATAATTCATTTTTTAGGTTTTTAAATTTTTAACTTAGTGTACTAGTAATTACATTTTTCACTTCATTTTAAATGATTTACCAACTTGTGACAATGAAAATTTATTGCATTTTATAATTTAAAAATATTTTGCTTGGCATTTAGATTCTGGTTTCGGCTATAAAAAAAATCGGGTGCAGATTATCAGATTTTTTTATAGCGGGTTCGAGTCAGTTTCCGGGCCTATTAAAATTTTTTTGTCGGGTTCAAGTGAGGTTTCGCTTTGATTTAAAATTCACCTCTCGGCTTCGGATGAGGTAAAATCCCGACCCGTTCACGACTCCCCAGAAAGGGTTAATTGCAACGTGAAAAGTAAACACAGCCGTTAAATTGGGCAGTTTGTACTGGTTGCTTTATCTGAAAAAAAAAAAAAAAAAAAGAAAGGAAGAAAAAACTATTTTCTTTTTATTTATTTAAAGCATTTCCAAAATAATCTTTTAATTAAGGAAAAACATCGCGATTTTAATTCTATACATTTTTTCTTAAATAGATAATAAAATAAAATTTTAAACAAAAAATTTTAAAATATGAAAATATCGAATTTTGTTTCTAGATTAAATCGAAAGCATTTATTGAGCATGGAAAATTGAGAGTATACTTTTAGGAAACAGAAATAAATGTTATGACTAAACTTTTGAGTTACAAAAACATACAGATTAAAAAAAAAAAAAAAAACTAGTATTAACAATGTACATATATGTTGCAGCGTCAGTTAGGTTTTACTTAAAAAATTCTTTTCTACTTTCTCAGATCATTTAAACAAATAATTACATATTTTATTCAAAGCACCATTTAGCAGAACTTCACATGAAAAATACACAAAAAAAAAATAAAAATTCATCCAACATGTGTGAGTTAATTGCTATAAAACATATTTGAAGGTGTTATTTAAAGTGCTTTAAGAACAAATAATAAAGAAAAAACTTAAAACATCAGGATTACTAAATACTCTTTTTTTATTACTTTATCTCTCTCAGCCATTCTATTAAACTAACACGCTTGATGAATATATTGCGTGCATGCACATAATTTGCTTCTAAACACAAAAAGAATTACACGTTGAGTTTTCCAGATAAATTTCCGTTTGTGCAATATGCGCAACTTTAAATGTATATTTTTAGCTATTTTCTTATAACATTTTGTGCTCAACATTTGAAGATATTTTTGAGTAAATCCCTTTAGCTTTCTAGTATCTTAAACAATATATGCATATTTTACCAAACACTTACTAGATTTTTAAGAATATGAAGTATGATTGCTTAAGTATTAAAATATTTTGTGGAGGTACATGCTTGTAAATTACTTTAAAATAAATTTTGTGCCAGAAAAAAGTTTAATACATTACAGACGTCAAGTCTCTGGTTTTTCAAAGTAAACTTCATACCGAAATTTTCATTAATTTTTTATTTCAGCTTATATAATCGTCAAAAATAAATAGGACAGATTTCTTTTTAAAAATAGCGGTGATAAATCTTCTTCGAAAGTTAGAAAGAATGGCAGTCATGAAATCTACATTTATCGATTAATATAAAATTCATTGGTAAACAATGTATAACATATTGTAAAGTGAACAATTTGCAAAGTATTCGTAATTTTTCTGTAGTTAATATCAATTTTTTATAAGGACATTATTGTTTCAAATTTTATATATTTTTTTTTAATTAGGGGTTTATGGTTTATTATTCGCTGAAATTGAAAACATAGAATTTAGGAACCAAGTGAATGTGTGAGGATGGATCGACAAACAATGCTTCCATTACTCCTTGCTTCCATGCTCCTTATTATATTATATACTAACAGGCTACGCCCGCTTCGCTAGTCACTATATTTAAATGAATTTTTAAAAGAATTGGATAAGTATTTATTTTTTACATCACGTTATAAATAAAAACTAAAAACTAAAAAAAAAAATAAATAAATAAATCGCTCTAGATCTAAAGTTATTTTAAGAAATGTAAATTGTATTCCATAATACCCTGCTCTCATCTATGTATAATGTATTGAGAATACATTATTTAATCTTTCTCTTTATATTTTTAAAAATGTGATTAAAAAATTAAATTTTCATGCAGTTTATAGTTTTTATTTGATTTACGTGGTGGTGGATAATTAAATTCAAAATAACATTCCTCATTATAGAAATCTGTTTTCCTTTCCAAATTATAAACATTTTGAATGCATTACTCTTAAAATAAAAGGTAAATTAAGGGATAAAATTTTAAATGAAGTAAACATATTATAAATTATTTCGAAAATGCTTTGAGAAACTCATTAAAAATATTTTATTTCCTTCTTAATACATTTAAGCATAATTTCATATTCTGTTCTCCCACCTGAATTATCTTATTCCATGCTAATGCTTTTCTTAGCAATTACTCATTATTTATTCACTCATTCATTTATTTTTATATAATTACAAGAATATTTTACATATGTATTTACACTTTAGAAATGTATTAACATATTTTTAAATGCATTTTAGCATTTTGGTATCCTGAGTCGATATATTACTCGTAGTATATATTCAAAAATCCCGTAAAAATGGTATATAAAAATAATGTTTATACATTGATTTGGCCGTTAAAATAAAAGAAAAATGAAAACAAATCTTGAAAATCGCAAAGTGTCAAAAAATGTATTTACATAGAATCTTCTCTATGCTTGATAGTAGGTTTAAAGCAAAACAGCACATTCACCTTACACCATACCAAACAATTCATGTCACTCATATATGTGTCATATATGCGTATTTTGATTCTAAAATTCGAAGACGGAAGGTGGCCGCTCACCACTATGCAGCGGTTTTGAGCGATTTCAACCTTTAGAGAGGGGCTCCGATGGCACTGTGGTGATTCAAAAGAGCCCGTGTCTAAAGGTTAAACCTCCTCCGTTGTTTATTGCATAAACAGAAAAAAAAAAAAAAAAAAAAAAAAAAAAGGTTACAGAGGTCGCCAAAGCGGAGCTTTCACACGACAGAGGGCGACAAGGAACAAGAATATGAAAAGAAGAACGGAGCCTTGATCCCTCGCATGGAAAAGCTTGTGAAGAAAAATTGTATGGTCCTCCATGAGAAAAGTTGGTAACTGCCTTGGAAGATTGAAACATTAGTCGGTCAAATTGGAAAGATGCATTAAGAAGTTATAGATTCTGGTTAGTTTCTGACGTAGGGGAAGCCGGGTAACGATATTAAAAAGCCAGTCGTTAGGTTTATTAGGTGGGTTAAGGATACGCCAATCAAGAGTTAGTGGGCATGAGAAAAAGTAATGATTTGCATTACCCTCAGCGCCGCACTCACATTGTGGAGTGCGCGAGCAATGAAACTTGAAGAGATGTGATTTGAACGGGCCATGGCCCGTTAAGAAGGCTGTTATGGCTGGGGAAAGGTCAAAGTTATAATTTGACACTTTTGGGAGGAGGTTAAACGTAAATCTACCTTTAGGAGATGTATCCCAGTATAGCTGCCATTCTTTCTTTAGTCGTGCTTTAAGACATCTTTTGATATAAGAGGGGGGGAGGGCCAGAACGAAATCCACTGCTTCCTTTTTAGTGGCAGTTTTGCGTATTTTGATTAATATGATGCAGTGATTAAATAAGATGCAGTTTGCTCTGAAATGTTCGTTTTGGGGCAACTTGTAAAAATGATTTACAGTTCCCGCCGCTTATTAAAATCACATTCGTTCTGAGCCAAAGTGATTTTACTAAGTGGCTGATTTTTATATCCGGCGAACATTCCTGCACTTAAGGAAAAGGTATTACTTCCCTGAATTTGGAAAGAAACTACACAAGGTGGCGAATAATGGAATTAGTAAACAATATTAATTAATTTTTGATAGATAATTAATAAATTTTTTCTTCGATATAAATAAATTAAACGCATTTCATGTTCCCATGCACTTTCGTTTGAGAAAATCATCATTACTTTACAAAAAGTTCACGTTGTTCTTATAAATTTAAAATCTTTTCGTTTGAACCTCATGAGTTATAGTAATTTTAAAATAAGAATTAGAAATTGCTTTTTAATAATTAGAAATTTAAAAACATATCTATCATTTCAAATCAAATTCGTAACTTATTACTGCGTTTTGAAGAATACGTTCCGTGAAATTGTTGCGGAGATAAGTGATGGGGCGTGTTTAATTTGAAACTGCTGCAAGTGTAAAATCTTCGACAATGAGCGATAACGGAGAGATTATTGTGTTTTAATTTCTTTTCTTGTTTAAAAAAAAAAAAAAAAAAAAAAAAAAATCGCAATGTAAATGAAAAAAAAAATTTTTTTTAGTGTGCGTAAGTGCGTAAATAATATTTTTGGCTGCTGAGGAGATATTTTTGAGTTTATTAACCGGCGATGCTGATCTTATTAAGCGACTACTTTAAAAGTAATTTGTATTGATTTGATTCCGGTCCTGGCGATTTGATCAGATTAGGTGGTTGATTTTATTAACCATTGAATTTATTAAGCGGCTGTTACTGTATTTGCTTTTTCTACGGCCAGTGTTTGTTATTGAAATGATTAGAACTAATTTTACAAACAACAGCAACGAGAATATATGCTTTTGATTGAAAATTTAAAAAATCCGAGGTGTATTGAAATTATCGAGTGGTAATAATACACACACATATATATATAGAGATAGATAGATAGATAGATACATATATATGTGTGTGTGTGTGTGTGTGTATGTGTATGTATATATATTGTTACAAAATTGTAAATAATTGTGTTTATTTTTGTATAAATTCTCTGAAAGAGGCTTAGTAATTTGATAAAGTGATAATTTTGTGCATTTCTAGTCGTTTTAGCGTTGAAATAGCCTTATTTTCCCTTAAAAACGCATTAAAAAGTCCCAAAAAGGCAGGTAGTGGATTTGGCGCCAAATTTGGCGACTTTTCCCCACCTTGGCGATTTTTTTGGCGACCTTGGCGAGAAAATCCTTATTAGGGATATACCAAATATGGAAGCTCTAATCCCATTGGCTGATGAGATATGGAGATTTCTGGAACGTTCCACGCTTTTCTACAGGGAGATAAAGAGCGCTTTCCCGCCAAGGCCGGTCGGAGTCAGTTCAGTTATTAGCCAGCTTCGCTAATGCTTGCATTCTTTGAGCCTCTTTGAAAGAGTCTTGCTTTAAGTGTTATTGCTATACAGTTTGTACTGTGGATTTGCTACTGACAGCTGTTGTTTAAGCTGTGTTTATTGGTTTAATTGAAGCTGATACTTGGGTTATAGACCTGTATTTCTCTGGAACTTTCTGTGAATAAATTACTGAATTTTTATAAGTTTTGCCTTTCATTCTCGGACAACTCACGAACCCCCAAGTACGCAACATTTCTGGTGTCAGAAGCGGGATTGTCTGTGAATGGTGATAAGGAGAGCTATGGAGCAAGAAATGAAGAATTTCTAGAAGGTCTCACTACTCAGATGAATGAGTTAAGATCTGGATTGATAGAGAAAATGGAAACAGGACAGGAAAAGATGGAAGCATCGCAAAGAAAGATGAAAGACACTATGGGTGAAGTTCAGGATGAAATTAAATCTAATCAAGATGAGATGAAGAGAGAGTTTTCAACGGTGAAAGAATCAATCGAGGGTAAATTAACGGTTATGGAAAATAGAATGGATGGAATAGAAGAGAAAGTTATAAAGATAGAAGAAAATTTTGAAGAGAAAGTTTTGAAAATAGGAGAAAGTTTTGAAGAGAAAGCTATGAAGATAGAAGGAAATGTTATGAAGGTTGAAGAGAAAACTATGAAGATAGAAGAAAATGTTATGAAGGTTGAAGAGAGTGTTACGAGGATAGAACGGAGTTTCGATGAGAAAGTTTAAGAAAATTTTGATCAGGAACTGAAAGGAAGGTTTTCAGAGATAGAAGGTAAACTGAAGAGAATAGAAGAAAATCTGGAGAGAAAAGTGGAAGAAAAGTTAGAATCCATGCCCCAGGAAACTGAAAAGAAAGAGAGAAGAATCCAGAATCAGGAATTTATTAAGCTATCTACCTACGATGGCTGTTCCTCCTGGCATGTATATAAGACGCAGTTTTCCATCGTAGCTGAAGCTAACGGCTGGGACTCTGTTGCAAAGACGGCTCATCTGGTAGGGGCGTTGCGGGGCGACGCCGCAGATATTCTGGAGACCCTTTCGAAGGAACAGCGATATGACTTCGAAGCTGTAACCAGAGCACTAGAGCTACATTTTGGAGCGAAATGGTCCAAAGAATATAGTCGACTCCAGCTAAGGTCCCGTCGTCAGAGACCAGGGGAAAGCTTACAAGAACTGGCATCAAACATCCAGAGGCTTTCACATTTGGCTTTCTCAGACTGTCATCCTGAAACACGCAATGATCTGTCTCTAGAATATTTCATTGATGCTGTCGGAGATCCAGATATTCAAAAGGCCCTCAGACTCTCCGGCGTGAAGGACGTGGAATCAGCCTTGTATGCCCTAAAGCTCGAGACAGCCCAACAAGCCTCCTGTAAACATCGCCAGAAAAGCTCAGCAGACGAAGTGAACGGCTCTCAAGATGATCTTAAAGAGATTCAGGAAATGATTGCAGAAATTAATAGAAGACTACGCATTATTGAGAGTAAGAAAGAAGGGAAGACTCCAACAACTAAATGCTGGGGCTGTGGAAAAGACGGGCATATCAAACGAAGCTGCACAGTAAGAACATCTAGAGACGCAACCAAGAATGTCTCTGAAGTATGCCACCCAGGAGGAGCTCTTCGGGAAAATACAGATTCCTTCTTGCGGAAGCCTCCATATGAAGATCATAAATACAGCTGTAAAGCCGTTGATAGACCCCAAAGAATACAGCCAGTTGCTCGCCAAATCACTGTCTCAGCACCATCAGAACAAGATTCCGATCCATGGAGTGACGAAGAACTTAGACAAGCCCAGTTGGAAAATCCTGACGTAAATCCAATATTACAACTGAAGGAGACGACCAGCAACAGACCTACCTGGCAGGACATTTCCAGATTTAGTCCGATTACGAAAAGTTATTGGGCACTTTGGGACTCTCTTCATATTAGAAACGGCGTATTATACAGAGTGGGAATCTGAAGTGGGAATCTGATGATGGGAAAAGCTTCAGATGGCAGATTGTGTTACCAAGATAAAAAATTTCAGATGTTTTAGAACAACTGCATAGTAGCTCTACAGGAGACCATTTTGGGGTAATGAAGACGCTGCAGAAAGTTCGGGAACGTTTCTACTGGTGCAAGGCAAAGGAGGATGTGGAGAAATGGTGTAAATCCTGTGATGCTTGTGCGGCACGTAAAGGCCCGCAGAAACGAAGTCGAGGAAGACTGCAACGGTATAACATGGGAGCACCATTTGAACGGATTGCACTCGACATCTTGGGTCCTTTGCCACGGACCTCCAGTGGAAATAAATACATCCTTGTCGTGATGGACTATTTCACCAAGTGGCCTGAGGAATATCCCATTCCCAATCAAGAGGCATGCACAGTCACAGAGGTCCTAGTGCAGCAATGGGTGTCAAGGTACGGCACGCCCCTACAACTTCATACCGACCAAGGTAGGAACTTTACCTCTGATGTTTTCAAAGGCCTGTGTCAACTACTCGGCATAGACAAAACCCAGACAACACCCTTACATCCCCAGTCGGACGGCATGGTCGAGAGGTTCAACCGTACCATCCTAAATAACCTCTCTCTTCTAGTATCAAGGAACCAGCAAGATTGGGACTTGAAGTTGCCATTGTTCCTACTGGCTTATCGAAGTGCTGTCCATGAAACCACCGGCTATACTCCAGCCCAGATGCTGTTTGGACGTGAACTTCCTCTCCGTTGTGATCTCCTGTTTGGTTGTCCACCTGATGCACCTTCATCGCCCGAGGAGTACATCCAAGATCTCCAGGCACGATTTGCGGACGTACACAACTTTGCTCGGGAGCGGATTCACATTGCAACGGAGAAAATGAAGACAAGGTACGATCTAAAGGCTACGCAACATGCGTTCCAGGAAGGAGAGAAGGTCTGGTTGTGGAATCCTGTTCGACGCAAAGGACTCTCTCCCAAGTTACAGTGCAACTGGGACGGACCATACACAGTCTTAAAAAGGCTGAATGATGTAGTGGTGCGGATCACTAAAACACCTTCATGAAAACCGAAGGTGGTGCATTATAACAGGCTAGCCAAGTACCACAATTAACGGTAATATTAAAATTTAAAATGTAAATACTGGTAAAATTTGCGCATGCGTAATGTAAATATTTGTATATACATATTTGTGAATTTTGTAAATATTTCTCACTTGATTTTTGTTTGTATTTTGTCGTTATATGCAACTTAGTTTTTGTATTTTAGATTGTGTAAATTTGGTTAGTTTCGCCTCTTGACCAAGGGTTGCACTGCCCGGGACGTGCAGTCCTTGGGAGGGGGGGCAGTGTTACAAAATTGTAAATAATTGTGTTTATTTTTGTACAAATTCTCTCAAAGAGACTTAGTAAGTTGATAAAGTGATAATTTTGTGCATTTCTAGTCGTTTTAGCGTTGAAATAGCCTTATTTTCCCTTAAAAACGCATTAAAAAGTCCCAAAAAGGCAGGTAGTGGATTTGGCGCCAAATTTGGCGACTTTTCCCAACGGCGATTTTTTTGACGACCTTGGCGAGAAAATCCTTAATAGGGATATACTAAATATGGAAGCTCTAATCCCATTTGGCTGATGAGATATGGAGATTTCTGGAACGTTCCACGCTTTTCTACAGGGGTATATAAGAGCGCTTTCCCGCCAAGGCCAGTCGGAGTCAGTTCAGTTCTCAGCCAGCTTCGCTAATGCTTGCATTCTTTGAGCCTCTTTGAAAGAGTCTTGCTTTAAGTGTTATTGCTGTACAGTTTGTACTGTGGATTTGCTGCTGATAGCTGTTATTTAAGCTGTGTTTATTGGTTGAATTGAAGCTGATACTTGGGTTATAGACCTGTATTTCTCTGGAACTTTCTGTGAATAAATTACTGAATTTTTATAAGTTTTGCCTTTCATTCTCGGATAACTCACGAACCCCCAAGTACGCAACAATATATACAGGGTGTCCTGTAAGTCTGTACACATTTTAAAAATTCATAACTGTTGAATGAATGGATAGAATTGGACGCAGTTTGCGAAAAATCATTCTCCTGAAAGGTGATTTATTTTTTGGTAAGGAAAAAATAATAATTAAGCTGTTTGTCGAGAGAAGGTGCTGTGCGTAACCAGATCACACATTTTCACGGAAAACTGTACTTATTTTCATGCAGATGTTTACAGGCATATAAGTCCTATTCTATGTGTCCATCGTCACCACAAATTACAGATTGTAAATGAGTTATAACACAGCTAACTGCAGCTTCAGTCAAAGGTTCTTCCCTGAGGGAAAACATCTTCACCAATAACGCTTTATTCACCAAGTCAACATAGAATTTAAAACTTCAAGTATGCACAAGTAGGAGGCAAAATAAGAAATAAACTGTTCTAATCGCAATATTGTGCAATTTATAGGACTTTCATTAGCATATTTTTCTTTCATATCCGTGCGAAAAATTTAACTATTTGTATAACTATCGTCGACAAAAAGTTTAACTAAATTTTTTTCTTAAAAAAAAAAAAAAAAAAAAAAATCCCCCTTCATGAGAATGAATTTTGCAAAATGCGTTCAATTCTACCAATTCATTCAATAGTTATGAATTTTTTAAATGTCTACAGACTTATGAAGCACCTTGTATATATATATATATATATATATATATATATATATATATAATCAAAACAAAAAAATCAATTACGAAAAATCCAAATCTAAAAACAGCTAAAACGAAAGATTTATATACCAAAGTGAAAAATGCAGCCAAAGTAAATGTAAAATTTAGTAATATAAAAACAAATTAAAAAAAACATAAATAAAAAAAAATGAACATTAATCCCAAAATACATGGAGGTCTTCATCAAGGAAGCACCCTTCACCCCACCCCTCATGATGGAAATGATAAATTCAAAAGTTCCTGAAAGAATGTAAGTGTTACGGTCCACAGCAAAATTATTCGAGCGCTAGCAATAATCGCAATGTATAAAATGTACACTTAATGCTGTTTTGTTAAATAAATCTTTCCCGAATTATGTTCTTAGTCAGTCTAAGAACATGGTTCGACAAGGATTTATTTAACAAAACAGTAGTAAGTGTACTTTTTTTACATAGCAATTATTGCCAGCGCTCGAATAATTTTGCTGCTGACTCTACGTTAGAAAAGACGTCCTTAGACCAGAACTGCTCAAAGATGAAAGCACAAAATATGTATAGCAATCGGATCCATAATCACAATATACAGTCGACAGCAAAAGTATCCGAGCACTAGCAAAAATTCCTATGTAAAAGAAAGTATACTTAGTACTTTTTGTTAGATAAATGTTTGTCGATTCATGTTCTGAGACTGACTAAGAACAAGATTCGACAAGTGTACTTTTTTTACATGGGAATTTTTGCTAGTACTCGGATACTTTTGCTGCCGACTGTATGTAGGAGATTTTGTGGTGAAATATTCATCTATTTATTTTTTTATCTCATTCTTTTGAATATTCTCATAAAAAATTGCATATACAAAAGGAATGAAAAAGAATGAACACCCCCCATCTAAACACACACACATAAAAAAGAACAAAACCTTTTTGTTTGTTAAGGGTATTTACAAGTGCTTCAATGTCATCTGAAGGTAGCAGAAAACAAACCTTACACTGAACTTTGTTCTTGCATATTATAAGGTTTACAAAGTAAGAATGGTTGGTAACGGTTAACGATTAAACTACCTTTAAGATATTCAAGAGCCACATGCAGTTTTTTTTTCTTTTATAGTTTCAAATTGCTTTAATTCTATTAACTTGCGTAAACATTATATTAATCTAGCACTTATAGTTTTTTTTACAGAGACACAAACAAAAATTCTTTATCATTATGGCCTATGGGGCCAAATTTTTAAAAGTGTGTTAACGTCTAAACGCCTTATTATTCTGAGCAAAAATGTATGCACATGTTATACGTCACAGTTGCACCAACGGTACCGATTTTGGTGAATCTAGCACTTACAGATTTTTTACAGGGACACAAAGAAAAATTCTTTATCATTATGTCCTATGTGACCAAATTCTTAAAAGTGCGATAGCATCTAAACGCTTTATTCAATTGAGCTGAAAATGTATATGAATATTATAAATCACTGTTGCACTAAATATAAGCATTTTGGTGAATCTAGCATTTATAGGTTTTAACAGGGACACAACGAAAAATTCTTTATCATTATGATCTACGGGCTCAAAGTTCAGTAGCATAAAAATAAAACATCGTGTAATATATGGAGAAAAATACTCAAACATTATTTTATGGTTTTCTTTCTTTTGTTTGTTTAGCAACTTCTCTTTCTTTACTTTATCTACAAAAGTGTTAATTACTCAATGTCCGGAAAGTCGAGTGGAGTCACTCCAGATTTTTTTTTTTTTTTTTTTTTTTAGTATTAACGTCCAGAAAAAGAAATTATTATCAATATCCGTACGCTTAAAATAATATCAGAGGGATAGTTGACTTGCATATAATCTTCACAGTTAATGACAATAATGTCATCAATGTACCCCAAAAAGATAATGTTATTAAATTTTCATTCGTAATTAAATATTTTTAGAAAACTCTTAATTATTCTTTCCCTTCCGGGAAGGAGGGGTTCCCTGGCGAAGACCTCCATGTACTTAGAGATTACAATTCGTTTTTCAATTTGTCTCTCAATTTATTTTCATGCATATACATATATGAAAGAATGGTAATCACAGGAAAAACATCGAAATCTAAGTGCTTTCTAAAAGTTATTTAAATTTAAATTTTAAGAAGTAGTATTATTGATTTCATAAATCTAGGTATACAGTCGGCAGCAAAAGTATCCGAGCACTAGCAAAGATTTCTATATAAAAAAGATACTCTTAATACTGTTTTGTTAAATACATCCTTGTCGAATCATGTTCTTAGACTGACTAAGAACATGATTCGACAAGGATTTACTTAACAAAACTGTATTAAGAGTACTTTTATCATATAGGAATTTTTGCTAAATAGATAAATTCTTGTCGAATCATGTTCTTAGACTGACTAAAAACATGATTCGACAAGGATTTAATTAATAAAACAGCATTAACGCTACTTTTTTTATATAGGAATTTTTGCTTGTGTTCGGATACTTTTGTTACCGACTGTATGTTGTTCATTGCTCCATTACGGATGCAAGCGCCTGTGATTTTGAC
Organism: Salticus scenicus; assembly: GCA_963930645.1. Classification (NCBI taxonomy): domain Eukaryota; kingdom Metazoa; phylum Arthropoda; class Arachnida; order Araneae; family Salticidae; genus Salticus; species Salticus scenicus. Next base: position 332,602,367 of record OZ005650.1, on the reverse strand, counting down.
TCAAAGATAAACGCACAAATGGACGCCATGCAGACATTCCACCCTATTGCAAACGATGTGGAATGGTACGTGTGGACACAGATTATTTCGCAACAGACCGAATTATTTGGGATATGGTTCGTGATATGGCAGAGCGATCCATCACTGCCATGTGCAACACAGCCTGTCATCATGTGCAGTGGTGCAACGAAGTGAGTTCAGTCCGTCCCATCAGTCTGTCCTTCCCTCCTACATCCAGTGACTACAGATCCGCATTATAGTGCTTAGTTAAGTCCAACACGATAACCGATTTCTCTGAAACATAATCCGCAATCCTTATAGGCAACTATTCTTCCTTGGTCAAACTCAGAAGCTTTCTCAAAAGACGCTCGTTTTCTTTCTGTTATTTTAGAAGAATACTTAAGCTCCTTACGCAAAAAGAAGTACGAAAGAACCATTAAAGTAATTCAAAACGTTCTATTTTTCATTTATACGGAGCTTACAGGTGGCGCTATAGGCGCCCATTATTATACGCGTTTGTGCTGAAATATTAATCATTTGCATATGCCATCACCGCAAACGCATAATGCAAATTTCACATGATTTGTATGCTTCCTTCAGGGTGTTGCATTTTGGGTGGTCAGCAGTGTAGTTTTCCTCAAAGTAAATTGTTTTGAAAAAAATGTATCGATATTTTCTTATTAAGCACTCAAAATTTTACCCTGAATAAAGATAAAAAAATATTTTACACAGGAAAGTTAAAGAATATTTTTATGTAAATTAAATTTTAAAATAACAATAAAAATAAAAATAAAAATGGTTTAAAAAATAAATAAATAAAATTTTTATCTTCTAGTTAGTAGCAACGTCATAAAAGTTGCTAATATTTTTTAAATACATATATTGCAGTTGAATTATAGTTAAAATAAAAACAAAAATTATTCAAGCAGTTATTATAAAACAGCATTAAAACGTAACATTTACAGTTCATAATTTGTGAAAAGTGCATCACACTGGGAATTACGAAGTAAATATTACTCAACTTCAGAGGACAACTCAAATTTCAGGCTACTTCAAACAACATGATGCATTTAAACATTAAATGGTAATGATTCTGCAAACTAAAGTACAAAAAAAAAAAAAAAAAAAAAAAAAAAAGTAAAAATAACTTTCAGAAGACGTTAAAAAGACGTCAAAACCCCTGTAAAATTGCAGCATCTTTACAGCTGAGGTTGTGAAATGCTTCTGTGTATCATAATTCAGCAATACTGTAAGATGAAGCTAAAACACGATTTGCAGATCAAATAAGAATTACCCCATGGTTATCTATATAAATAAAGAGAAGTGTATCTGTGTGTGTGAGAGTGCATTTGTGTGTGTGTGTCTGAGTGTCTGTGTGTCTACGTTCTGGTGCTCACACTACTGATCGCAGAGCTACAAAACTTGGTAGATGGGTAGCTGGGACCCTACAAAGGAGCACCTCCTCGTAATTTTTTCAAATTTCGAATTTGATATATATTTTTTTTTTTTCAATTTTAAACATTGGCTTCTCTGTTTCATTTTTCTAAAAAAAAGTCTTTCTTTTTAATTGTCTACGTATCTTAGCAACGGCTATTACGCTATTTGTTTTTATTTATTTAATTCATTCACTTGAAAGCGAAATGGTTTTTTTTTTTTTTTTTCTTTTTTTAATTATTATATTTATTGAAAATCAAATATTAATGCAGTAGAAAAAATTAAGTATATTAAATTTTTAATTTAAAAACATTTATAACAGTTATGTTTCTTATTACAAAACTTTGAATAAACACCATAAAATGTAATAAACTTGCAAATTTTGCGAGTTTATTGTCTTTCGTGGTGTTTATTCAAAGTTTTGTAATTATCACTTTAAAACGCCTCCCTAACAGCACAAAAATGTTCCAGAAGCATAACAACCATATAGCATCGAAACATTGTAAATATTTCAGAAAAGTTTCGAAACGACCAGTTTGCTCTCCGATTAGTTTCGAAAACGGAGAGATGTCCGCGATCGTAACAAACAGTCAGATATGTAAGAAAAACGTTTCAATTACTTAACAAATAGAACATGGAAAAGGGCGAAAGTTTCAGAAAGGTATCAGAGAGCATACTTAAATGTGTTACGTTTTCGAAAGTTTGTAAGCTTTTCGCAACATAACTGAAACATTTTATGCTGTATGGGCAGTTATGGAGTGCTTTCTTATTATAGTTAACTTTATGCATAATGTATAATTTTTATAGTATAACACCTTTTTATTTTTATTTATTTATTTATCTTTTAATTAATTCCTTTAAGAGGGATATTTTTTTTTAATAGTATTTATTGGGGAAATGATAGTATATAGTAGAAAGAATTAAACTTATTAAAATTTAAGATTAATTAAAAATTATTTGTTTTTTATTTATTTAATCCCTTTTAAAAGAAAATCTACTTTTTTCATTTATTTATTATATTGTTCGGAATCCTATCGTAATACTATAGTGTAAACAGCGAAAGCTGTAAAATACCTGCCTCAAAAAATATTTAATAGATGCTGAGATGCACCCACATTTAAAATCGTAGATCTTAAAGAACTGCAGATCCACCTGTTACCGATATATACCCAGATTAAAAACGCCTTTTAAAGACATTCCTGTAGGCCGTGGTTACCCGAAGCGAGGATTAGAGCTATGTCATTGTATTATATATATATATATTGTTTAAATATGATATAAAAAATTATTAGTGATTAAATACATTTGAAAATTCATTTAAGTATAGTGACCAGCGAAACGGGCACTAGTTATAAATAAAATTAACTAAGGCTGATTTAGTACTTTTCTTTAACTTCTGTTTTCGTTGCATGTTCATCTGTTTAAGTGTACATTTGTTTTGCCCAGTGTAATAGAAATCATTGGAGGTTGATATCGAAACTGAAGTAAAGACACTTTCAATAAAGGATTTTTTTTTTTTTTTAGTTTATTTCCTATAATCACCTCAAGAGAGTTCGAAATGACAATTGAATAATTACGAGAAAATGCTTTACACTTCAAGAAACTATGATTTATTTTTTGGTTTGAAACGTTTACAAAATTAGTTAAAAGAATTACTTATACGTAGAATTCTTAATGTATAGCGATTTAATAACATTAATTTCATAAGGGTAAATCCTTCCATAGTAAAGAAAAATTATGGATAATTTTTAAATGAAATCTACCGTCTATCTAATTTTTCTACGTAAGTTTCGCGAATTACATTGGATTTCCAATATATTGTTTATTTACTACAATATAACCAAATTATTCATAAAAAATTTCATTATGATACATCATTTACGAAATAACATCATACTGAATCGGAAATTCTGTAGCTATATTCATTTTCAATGTTATATATAGTTATGTTCACAGCATTGCAACCAACTGTTTATTAACCAAGAGTTCTAAATAGCTGAATAATAAATTTGGTTATGTATATTCTATTCTCTGTTGAAAGAAGCGTAGAAATATTAATTTTAATATATTTAAAAGAAAATTCGTGTAGATATTACGAAATAATATAGGTAATGCAGAAATATATGTATTAACAGAAAATATTTTCCATAGTAGGAAATACAGCAATAAATTATGCAAATTTTAATCTTGTTCTTCAAACTACAGCCTGGATACTAGGAAGCAAACATTTTCTTTCGAGATAGAAGAACTAATATTTTTGTTTAAGATAAAACGAAAGAATATTTTCATTAATAAATATTCAAAAATTTTTATTATAAAATGAATACCTTTTTCTTTTTTCTTTTTTTAAGCTAAAAAAAGAGGGGTTTTGTTGCAGATTAGAAAGTATATTATTTATCAAAAAAGCATAAAATCAGACTTAAATATAAAGCTGGAGGAAAAATAAATAATTTATAAATCCAAGAAAAACGCATTTTTTTTTTTTTCTTTTCAACTAATTGCACAAGATTTTAAAAATTAAAAATACTCTGAATTAACTCTGGTTGACAGTAAATGATGTGCGTAGTGTTAAATAAAGACAACGAATCTGTGTTTATAAAATAATTATTAAAGAAATAAATCCAGAATGCTATATATATATATATGTGTGTGTGTGTGTGTGTGTGAGTGCCTGCGCGTGTAATATATATATATATATATATATATACATTTATTTATTTATTTAGAGTGCCTTTTAAATTAAAAAATGATTTATCAGATGGTGAAATATTAGAAAAAAAAAACTACGCATATTTAAAATTTCTACGCTTAAAATTTTCATTAAACGTATTCAATTTTCATTAAACAATTTCAAAATATGTAATTCAAAGGAACATGTACTTGGTTTATAAACACACACCTTTTATCAAAAACTCTTCCATCAGTATTTTGAATCAATGATGTTATTTTTAAATTTTCAGGGTTATTTTAAACAAAGACTGCACTACAAAATTAATACTAAAGAAATCAAGTACATTACAAATCCTGATGAATCAATGTAATCTAGTGCGACCATAAAAAATAAAAGTATAATACAAATTTTAAGTATACTAATAGCACTTACTGTTATTTTTTTAAGTCATCTGTAAGTCATTTAAAAAAATTCATATTATGTAATTTATAGAGTCTTAATTAATAGAGGGATTAATGTGCGCTTTAGATCCGAGCAAGATTTAAATGTTTCATTTAATTCATATTTAGTAATTACGTAATTTTTCTTGTGTGTATATTGGTACATTACACAAATTTTTAAAGTATGTTGCGAAGACGTAATTTTCGAGATCTCTGTAAAAATCCCACTTCTTTAAGTTTTCACATATATTAAAGTTTACCAATATTTTTACTTTCTCCTATATGGAATATAGAGAAAGTTTTCGATTCGTGAAAATTTTCAAACTCCGGTTTTCGATGGATTTACACGTTTTGGGATATCCTGAACACGATTTGATAGTTTTTAGAAAATGTCTGTCTGTGTGTGTGTATCACGAATTTTGTGGACGCTGTATCTCACGAATCAATTAATAAAATTTAACCAAACTTGGTATTTAGTTGGACCCTGACATAACCTGGTGCTGATTAGATTTGGGGATCAATCGCTCAACCGGGGGCGCTGTAATCGCATTTTTTTTTTCTAAATTTTTAACATGGCAGTATAGGACAGAATTTCGTATAAATGTACATGATGAGAGTTATTTTTAACTTGTGATTGTAAAATTAATATGAATTATTGATAATAGTAGTAGTTAACTAGGAAAACAAATTATGCATGTGGGGGCATCGCTTCTCTCCTGGGGGAAGTATACCCCCGGGGCGAGTAAATATTCAAAATGGAAGATCTCGTCAGTACCATTAAAACGAATGGTTGAACTATAGATCTGTGATAATTTAAAACAAAGTTACCGATTTTTTTCCTTTTAATGAAAAAAAAAAAACTTTTATTTTATTTTATTTATTTATTTTATTTTATTTTATTTTTTTAATATTGAGAATAAAATGGACTTTTTTTGGATATTTCGTGTTACACTACTTCTCTAATATGGAAATAGTCTGCATTATCATGGAAAATAATTTTTTTTAAATAATAATTTTAATAAATAATTTTATCATGTGGTGGCCACAACATAGTAGTTTATGTACGTTGCACGATGTGTGCAGTTTTTCAAAATTTGCTGGCAGGAGTAAACCTATAACCTATAATGCAGAAGAGTATTTGTGAAGAGCAGCTTACATTTTTTTCATACATTCTTTTCAATTTGTGTAATATTTGACAAGCCTTTTAGTATGAGTACGCCTATTTCATTGGCTATAAAATTATACATTCTTTTTTTAACGTTTTCTTACTTATATGTGGAAGAAAAACTATAGTTTTGCTGCAGAATTCTTGTAATTGAGTTTTTGTTATATTTATACAGTTTTCAATTTATTTTTATGTTCCAAGAAGTGAACAGTTTTTCAAAATTTTCTGACCGGGGAAAACATATAACCCATTTCGTAGAAGAACATTTGTGAAGAGCGGCATACATATATAACACCTATTCATATATACTTTTCAATTTGCGTAATATTTGACGATTCTTTTAGTATGAATAACCCTATTTATGGCTATACAATTACACATTTCTTAAATTTTCTCACTCATATATGGAAGAGAAATTATAGTTTTGAGGTCAAATTTTTGTAAATGAGTTTTCGTTACATTTATACGTTTTGTGGCCTATTGAGTCTAAAATCAAGTGTTTAGCGGCTTGTTTTTGTGCTTTTGCATTTGTCAGCGTATCTGTTATGCGTATAACACAATCAAAAATATCAGAAGGGAATCCAAACTCAGTATTAATTTCTATAATACGAGGATGTGGCTTGTAACTTTTTTTATGTTTTGAAAAGGGACAAATGGTTTGTGTACAAGGACAAACTCTTGAAATACATTACGTCTATTTATAAAATGTCTGGTAGATATAGTTTAATATAGTTAAACTACATTAAACAAAATGAAGCTGATATACATTCTCTATATACATAAAAACAAATTTTACATAAAATATGGTATCAAACATTTTTATTAATCTTTTACAGGGGCAAACAGAAGAATCCTCATATATTTGTAGTGTGTTTGGATTTCCTAAAAAGGCATTTCTTATTGCATCTTTTTTTGTGCTATACTAGGTTTATGTACATTGTTTAATAGATATAAAATTTATAGAAAATATACAGCAGTACTCAAATGTACAGAGTACTCAAATGTACCTCAAACGTACCCAATATGTTTCAGAGAGTGGTTCATGCGGCCATTTTCTGAACAGACTTAAAATTTTTCAAAGCCTTATGTTATTTATGTATGTAGCTACAATATTCATTCTCATTCTGCTTTTCCATAAATTTCTTTCGTACTCTTAATAACATAACTGTTACAAAAAAAAAAAAAAAAAAAAAAAAAACTATTTTGTACCGTTGTTTAAAATGCACTAGAAATGTTTAGATACAGTAAGTCATTTTTAACACCTTAATATAATGTAATAATATGTTTATAGGTTTATAGTAATTTTAGTTTAGAGAAAGTTTTCGTGACTACCAGTTAATTTTTAGTATAGTTCAAACCTGCATATTTAAAATACTTTTCATAGAAAAGTTCATATTTCTCACAATATTTCTAAGTTTTTTTTTTTTTTTTTTTTTTTACTGAGGACTATTAGTCTTAATCTAGGACTTTTGCGGTGTCATCTTTCGATAGTTGGACATTTATCGAAAGTATAATTGAATAACTTGAAAGCGACGTTATAATTTGAAATAAAACTAATAGTCCTACGTCCTAATCTAAATTCCGCTTTTTACCAGAATTTCATCAAACGCATTTTTTTTTTTCTTTTCTTTTTTTTTTTTTTTTTGAAAGAAAAGGGAAAAAAAGTAAAATTAATAATAAACAGTATCGAAACAAACACTATCGAAAAAGTGTTTTTTTTTATTATTCGCGTGAAAATATATTTTATTATATGTCGAAAAATAAATTAATTCGTAACTTCTTTTTGGCAACAATTATAAATTAAAATAAATAATTTAATAAAAGTTTAGGAGTTAGAATTTCTAATTTTTTTATTTTATTTTTGCTTTTTGACAATGAATGGGCTCTTCCCAGTTTCGTCTGCTAAGTCATGTGATAGAGGAAAACACATAATCGAATTCTGAGAATCGAATTCAATAAAATATTGTTCTTAAGAACAAAAATGTTAATATTTAATATAAAATAAAATAAAAGTAATATTGTGCATTTGTAAACAGTAGAATAGTTGTATTTGTAAATTTAAGAATTTTTAAAAACACTTTATGTATTTATTTATTTTCAAATGTACGAATCTATTTTTGAATGTTCCAGTGTAACTGTTACTTTAACTGATCTAGTAATAAAAAATAGCTTGTTCTTGTGGAGTTTATGGATTATAATTTGAAATTTTTAAATGTTTTCATTTAATTTAATTGCATAAAGGTGTTACAACAAGTTAATTAACTTAGTTACTGGTCTAAATGGATTTACACAGTACAATATTGCACTGTCACTGATTTAAGTACCAAAAATCAGATTATTTAATATGTTCTTCATGAACATCAATAACAAATATAAACTGAATGATGATTGTAAATGTATACAGCAAACAAAAGATGATGAATAATGATATAAAATGGATTAAAAATGATGATGTATAAAAAAATAACACAGATTAAATACGATTGATCAAAAATAAGAATAGAAAATATGTTATTTCAGCAACGACTATAGATAAACAAGACTTCGTCTGCTATTTGTTTTTCCTCTATCATGTGACCTCTGACGTCAGGTGGGAAGAGTCCATTATGATGGCTATAGCAGAGTCGGACATAAAGAAGTTGACAAGAAATGTCCTAGGTACTTCAATGCCAAATTTCAAATTTGCTTGTGGATCTGATACTAAATCTGTTCTGAAGAAAAGAAAAAAAAAAAGGAAAAATAATAGACTTTAAAAAATTAAAATGTAAATTAAGCAATGCTGCCATGCTATTTGACTTTTTTTTTTTTTTATTATCTGAAAATTTTATTATATTACATTTAAAACTTAAAAATATTTTTTTAAACTGTATTTAAGCACTTCGCTTTTTTAATTTAACCCTTAACGCTCGGCATATTTTCCTATTTTGAACAGTAAGACACGCCTTTTGGCGTTCCTTTAAAACGTCACACGTATGCATAGTTTCCAACTTATTACCTTTTGGCTACCGAAAAATTGTAATAATTTGTTTTATTTTACTTCATCATTAAATAAAATATATCTTTCTGTTAAAATTTTAGCCTATAGTTACACGTTTTAGAAAAATAACATTTCATTTGCAGAGGAACACCTTAAGACGTTGCTCGATTTTTTAATGTCCCATCTTAAGGTACATACGAGCGATAAGGGTTAAAATCCTACTATTCTTAGACAAATACAAGAGAAAATTGAATACAGTTAACAATTGATCATTACACTTGATACAGTAAAAGAACATTACATTTTTAATATTATACTATGTTGTCAAAAATACTATATATTTTCTTATTCTGTTTGTTAGCAGCTTCCTAATTATTTTCGTAGCTTAATCCACATTAGGATTTATATCAGTATGATAATGATTATATTTTTTATCTCTTCAAAGTTCAAAAATATTTCATCAAATGCATAATTTATAAAATAAATTTAAAATAAAACATTATTTTTCTAAACTTGTTAAGTTTTAAACAGGCTACATTATTTCTATAATTCAATAAACAACATTAGATACCATTTATCTGATATTGGACATATTTCCTTTTGAAAAAAGTGCTTAAATAGTGAATGTACAAAATTTGAAATAAATTTTCGGGTCATATTTTGACTTCTATTCATGTTAAATACAAAATTAGAGGCAGTTAATACATAGATTTTAATTGCATTTTTTTAATCAAAGCATTGCGTTAATAAACACGCAAAAAAGACTAAATATTAATGTATTGTATTAAGACGATAATAATATTACTGTTTTTAAAATACTTCCACTAACATAGTATAGTAAAATTAATAAGTATTTTTTTTTTTTTTTAAGTCTTTTTTTTTTTTTTAAATAACAAATATTCACTTTTCATTTAAAAATTTTAATTTAACGGCTTAAAAGCTCTTTTTGAAATTTTCTTTTAAACATCATGGTTCAAGAAAGTATGATGACAAAATTTAAGAATACACTTTTATGCATCATAGAACATTTTTGAAAGAAAAGTGACAGATTTAAGTTTTTTATAAAAAAAAAAATATAGATTATAAAAATTTTCTTATAAAATATTTTAAGATTTCTCTTCAAAAAATATTACATTATTTTATTCAAGAAACTTATAAATTTATTTTAAATATGTGCTTTAATGTTGATCTGCAAGTTAAGCTTTTTTCTTTCCATTCATATTATAAATACATTTTACTTTCAAGTCTTATTATTATTATTATTATTATTATTGGAAAGTTGCTTAAAAACTTTTAAATGCTACATAAAATAGGAATTTTCAATTCAATGAAAAATTTATTATTTAAGAGCGACATTTATATTTTAGAAAACAATTAAATTATAAATGTTTTCAATACTTTTGTGAAATTTTTCGTGACTGATGAACTACATTATAGTGGATTAAAAACAAACAATTTAACAGAAATAATGTAAAGCAGGATATTCTCTTATTCAGCATTTCGATTCTTTAAAGACAGGTAGTAGTGTATATAAACCTGCTTTAAAAATAATTCAAAGTATATACAGGAATGGTTGTATTTGACAAATAACTGTCTTTCGAGGGGAAGGGGGTTAATTGTAGTCCTTACATGTATGTAGAATACAAGACTTTTATTAAATTTAAATATTTATTCAGAATTATTCAGATAACTTTCACCCACACCACTCTTTAAAATCTTTCAAGCGTAATCAAACCAAGTGTCAACGTCATATGAAATTTAAATTGTATATTTATGTAGTTTAAGGTGTTTGTTCATTGCGTTTTTCATCTACTTACAGGGCAAAATAATCTGATGTGTCAATCACATGACTTTCATCTTACCCTACTTTCAATACTCTAAAGGTGGATTGCATGTTAAATCTTAAGATCAATAAGGAAAGATATCAAAGTTCAATCTACTTTAAAAATAATCTAAAATAGGTACAGAAATAGTTTTATTTAACATATACTTCAGTGTTAAGAGGGACGGCCACCCTCCATTTAACCCCTTGTTCTATTATAGGGCTTATATTTATTTCTAAAATTAAAAGACTGTTATTAATTTGCCTTCAAAGATGCCAATCTTGATAAAAATTTTCAAAGGACAACCTAATACGAACTTCAATAATACCAAATTTGAATTATTAGCAGTTATTTGATTTTAAGTTATGCTAATTACAGATATATATGCAGATCAACCGCTAAAAAAATTTTTTTTTGTATTCAGGTGACAACGTATTAATATTTAAAAAAAAAAAAAAAAAACAGAGTTGAAAAATGAACACCGAAAATTACTTTGTTATATTATGTGTAAGAAAAATGAATTTTTCTTCCTGAGCAGTGTCCGTCGACATAATAAAATGTAACAAAGCACTTCCATCAATTACATTCATTAGACAACAACGTTTAACTTAATTCTGGGTAGCCCTGCATACTTTCTATAAACTATATGCACGTAACATTATCTTCTTAAATTCAGTCTGATATGAAAAACACATAACACAAAATAAATGCAATTTCAACAATTTGCAAATATAGCCCCAATATAGCCAAATTAACTTGGGTAGCCCTGTAAATGAATGGTGAGTGATTTCCATACTACAATGTACACAAAACATGGTTTTATGCATGTATAAACATATGTTCATTACATTTTCTTTCGGGCAAACTATAGATATTACACTATACCTACTGGAAATTTCCCCCGTAGACTTAACTTATTTGAATTTTCGTAGATGTCTTTGCACACGAACCATTTGCTTGATCTCAACAACAAGTTTAATGCAGCATCACTGTATGATACAAATTTAGAAGACCGATTTTGAACCTCTTGGTACTATTTGTTCTTGAAATAAGCTGATAACAGACACACACCCATACAGACTGCATACACACAGGCCAACCGCTAAAAACATGATATTCGGATTCATGGGACCACAGAAGTTGTAAATGTAACAAAAACTCAATTTTGAAAGTCTGAATAAAAAACAGTACTCTTTGTACCATATACAAGTTATAGTCAATAAGCTCGGGGACTACACTCCCCACCCACTCCTCATGCCCGCTGTGTCGGTGAACTTAAAAAAAACGATGTAGTTTGCAAGCCTTGTTCTCTGCTCATGCGTAAGACGTCACGTGACACTTCGCGAAACTCATAAGGTGCGCAGCTCACCATTCAGCTGCAGACTGTCAGACTGTGATGTCGATGTATCAAAATGTCCTTTTTGGAGCAACGTTGAATCATTAAATTCTGATACAAATTGAAAAACCCGCCGCAGAAACATTTTGGTTATTGCAACAAGTGTATGTCGACAAAACTATGTTCAGATTGAATGTTTTCAAATGGTATAGCTTGCTTTAAAATGGGAGAGACGATTTTTCAGATGATCTTCGAAGCGGATAGCCTGTGACAGCATGGACGGTGGCGGTCATCCAAGGAGGAGAAGCAGTGTTCAGAAGTGATCTTTGGCAAAAAGTCAATGCAGTGGCCGAACAGCTACCGTCAACAGAGAATGATATGCACATGTCTTTCATCATGTCCAGGAGGCAAACTATCATAAATATCCTAATGTTTGGAAATCCAACACGTTCGTGTTGTTGGATGACAGTGCCCCGCCTCACCGTTTCCTGATGGTGCAGAAAGCCCTTGCTAAACACAGCACCACAGCTATGCCACATCCATCGTATTTCTCAGACTGATCAAAAAACACATGACCTTACAATTTATACCTCTCCTCGAAACTAAAAAATCGCATCAAGTGCAAGCGATTTGCAAAAGAAAGGAAGAAGTGATGACGATAACGACAATCGCTTTATGATAACTTTCATTCAACGGTTTACAGGACTATTTCCAGAAGCTGTATCTACGCCGGAAGAAATATATAGTTGCAGAAGGACATTATCTTGAAGGAGATTGTGTTTAGATCACGTTGTAAGCATATTTGCTGTTGTAGTAAAGAACGTCAACGTATTTTTTGACTCTGACTCTTATATGTGTAAGAGAAAGAAAAAAAAAGATTAAATTATATGAATTCGCTAAGTTTTTATCCTAACTAATTTAAATTTACATGAAAACATTCTGCAGATCGAACTGTGGTTGAACAATGTTATACGAAGGATTTACGTTTAATTATTAAAAATCTATTATTTAATATTATAGTACTATTATTTATAAACATAAATACACATTTTTTTATACATATATATATATATATATATATATATATATATATATATATATATATATATATATTTTAAAGCGGTAGGAAACTATTTAAAATAAAAGAAAATTTATAATAAGAAAAGTACAGGATATGAATAGAAAATGATAGATAATTTCTCTCAAAGTTTAAAGATAAACTACTATTCACATATTTTAATATTATGTCTTACAAAGAGAGTTGACTCATAGATTTTTTATAAAGATTTCAATAGATACTTAATATTTCAGAACAATACCTTTTATAAAAACTATAACGTAGCTTTAAATGTTTACGTGTTTAAAGCGTAAGTGTTCAGAGTATACTTCTGAAATTGTACTCGAAGCGTACATCGATAATAAACACACACGATACCACACTCCAAACCTTAAAACAGCTTTTAGATTCAGATGTAATCTAGAGTGACGTCACACCCAATAAGCAGCAATATTCGTCGTTTTCCCGTCAAATTCCTTGCACATGGCATCACATGACTGCGGATTAGCCAATCTTCCAACTCAGCGTCAGCGCGTCACTGAACCTTTCTGAATCTTAATATAGCTTCAGTTTCAGTTCATGTTCGTCTGTTGTCTGTATAACTAGTATAAAATTTATTTAATCTTCTGGCTATGGTGCATCATCCCCCGTAATCATCGTCACCAGAACTGAATTCACTAAAAAATAAAAATTATGTTTAGTTGTTCATGGATTTCAAAACAGCATTCAAAGAAAAACAAAAGTGAGCATTAGTTGGTTACGCGTGAGTTATAAAAAAGATAAATGCAAAAATAGTGTGGAAACAAACTTCAAAAATAGAGTTCTGAGTAAAATAAAACACTCATGTATTCCAAATGTTGTAGCTATATAGAAGGAAAGAAAAATTTTAAAGTTTTAGAAAAAGAGTTAGAGATGAATTATCTGTTCCAGTTTCTATGGTTTTTCAACAGGAAATATCAGACATTTACAACTGAGATTTTGGTTTTGTAGCCAATACACCAAATCATTCAAATGTTAAAATAGCGTTAGGTAAATATAGAAAAAAGGTTGTGGGAACTAGACAAAGTCCAAAGAATGTCAAAGACATTGAAATTTCAAGGGCTTTTCTAGTGTTGCCTAAAAACGAAAAAAATCTTAAAATAGACACTGAAAACAATCAAAAGAAAAGAATATTGGTGTTTAGTGGAGAAAATACGAAACATCTCCTAAAAAATGGAGAAAATTTCTTTTATGGAAATTTTAAATTTTGCTTGCAGCATATTTCTCAACTATACTATATTATGAAAGTTCAGGAACACAAACAAATATTTATCCAGCTATTTCTGCTCTGTAACCGGATAAAAAAGAAGAATCAAATGACTCTGTATTTAGAGAATTTAAAAATTGATGTCGTGCTTAGAAGCCTAAAATGGTATAATTACAAGATAAAAAAATCTTTTATACAACATGTTTTTAAATTTACTGATGAATCATTAATAAAATACGCGAGGATAAAATATAATATTTAAGCAATATTTAAGAACGCGGACTCAGTTCAGTGAAATAATAATATCAGTGAAAAAAAAAAAAAAGTTGGTTTTAAAAATAAAATATTTCTGCTTTTAGAACAACGTATATTGGCATCGTGACAAAAGCGACATTATCAGTTATCAATGTGTATAAATTTTTTTAATTATAATGACGTCAATTTTTGTGAGATACATAATTTAACTTTTTACAATTTTTTAACGTTCACGTTGAATTAAATGTATTTATTTTTATATCGAAAGAAAATTAACTCGTAATTTTTTTTGGCAACAATTAAATTATAGCTAATATTTTAATGGTTATTTTATTTTCATATTTTAATTAATTAAAAGAAAACTATTCGAAAATCTGATTTCGAAGTATTGTGTTGTCACCGGGTTCCGAGCTACTGTGAAAGTTTCAAATGTCTAGCTAGTAGGGAAGTTAGTTAAAAATAGATTGTAAGATTTGTACCGGACAAACTAACAAACAAACAATAATCGTAGTTGATAAAAAAAACATTTTAAAAAATAGGTTTTGAAGTCTCTGCCTTGCAGTATTTTATTGTACAGTTTGAAGAAGCCCCTATTTTCAGATGCAACTTCTACTTCAAACAGTGCCTATTGCACAAAATTCAGTAGTTGGGCTAAACAATGGAATTAAAAAATAATGTAAAAGTTTTAAAATTGAATGATTTAATTGGAAGAAGAAATCCTAATGTATATTTACTGGTGGATTCATTAAAAGCTGAAACAAAAACAAAAAGAAAGAAAAAGAAAGAAATAAAATCACACTTTTTGAACGATCTAGGCGAACAATCTAGGTGAACCTGGAAATAAGAGCAATAGTATTTATGTGGAATTCGATGAAAGGATCGGTAATATTTTGAAAGCATTTGAAAAAAGTAAAAATCTTCAGAAATGTCTCAAAGTACTAAATTTTGCTACGAAGATGAGTTAGTAAGATGAATTATAAATCTTGTCCTCTAATGAAGAAGAGAGCGAATAAACATTTGCCTGCATCTGTGATATCATTTTATGTATCTGTGATTTACGTAAATAAATATTGTTTACTATATTTTCAATAAATGCAGATGTGAAACAACAACGTAAATGTAATTCCGTCGTTTTATTTTTAGTTATTTATATTAATCGGACGGTACAATATTAGAACCATTATTTTACTTTCTAATGACCTTATTCACCTTTAACTTCAACTCCCGGTTCAAAGCAAAAACTTGAAAAGCGTCTAAAGGCAGAGTGCAGCTTTCCAAGAAAATTTTTCACGCAACTTCTGCCATCTAGCGTCAAAGTTTTCGTATAATTTTTGTTTGATTATTTCCAGCAAAAATATCTTAAAATAATAATGCCGCTAGATGACAAATGCAATGCGTCAAATTTTGCTAAAATATTGAACCCTGACTTCATACGATTTTCAACTTGTACTTGCAGCACCTACTGATCCTACAATAGTTCTAACTTCTACTTGCAGCACCTCCTGACCCTACAATAGATCCGACTTCTACTTCCGGCGTCTTGATAACTTTGATGATTCTACAATAGTTACAGTTTCTACTTGTAGCACCTACTTATCCTACAATAGTTCCAGATTCTACTTGCAGCTCCTAGTTAACCACAATAGTGACAGCTTCTACTTGCAGCACTTTTGTTTCTACAATAGTTACAGCTACTTGAAACTCCTTAGTAACCACAAGAGTTCCACTCTTTACTTGTGTTCGCTCCTGCATCCAACCTTCACCATATTCCAATTGACTTTGCTTCTGTTCAAGTTATTAAAGGACTTAACTATTGACCATGTAAATGCGAAAAATATAAAACTGTTGTTTGAAACGTGTAATTAAATCCCTGATGCTGCTTTGATATTTCAAAGCGAAAAGCTTCGGATGTTTTTAATGTTTTAAAAATATGTTTAATTTTAGACAAACGTGTTTTTAAAGTGTTTTCAATCTAATTAACAAATGACAAATGTTTGTTTCAACTTAATTCTGTGTTAGAAATTATTTATATTAAAATATTTACTTTTCTCGAAGATTAAAAGCAACAAAACTTACTCAAACTTTATTTCGATTTGTAAGCATTATATTTAAAAGAAGATCCTGACGTTTTCGATTATAAAATAAACAAAAATAATTTTGCAGCACTTTATATTTTAAAGGCTTTTAAACTAACTAAATTTCTGCTATTTATTTTCTATAGAAAACAAGACAAAACATAAATTTTAAAACGCATAATGTATATTATTGTACAATATGAAGTAATGATATTTATATAAAATAAAAAAATGTTGAAAACGGTGATTTTTTTCGTTTTTAAATTAATTTCTATTTTGTTTATATGACTATTATAAAGAAATTTTTACATGAATTATATATTAAATTAATGCCCATTAGTAATCATATTTTTTTAAATCATTTAAAACACCCGTTTTAAAATATTAAATCGTATTCACGTTGTTACGCACACGGGGTACGTGTTTTGTCATTGAGTAAATAGCAGGTATTGCACAGGCTTAAAGTTTATTTAACAGAATATTCCAGAAAGTTAAAAGTATCAGCTTTAAATGCACCAGCAAACATAGCTTAAATACTAACAGAAAACATAAATATCAGGGCATAAATTGTATAAATAAGAATAAGATACAGCATAAGTTGTATTTAAAAACAGAAACTGAGTCAGAAATTTCTTAACGCTTCAAACGCTTCGCTTCAAATGAACTTGGACGGCCGAAATGCAATCCTATTTATAGTCCCTCCCGCTTCTAGAACATTCTGCCTATTTTGTGAAACATTCAATTTGGAGCTTCGATAATCGATATATCGATAATAAATATTTTCTCGCTAAACTCCCGAAAATATTCGCTAAGGGGTGATAATCGCACCAAACTGGTGTCAAATTTGTCTCAAAGGCCATTTCCGCCCTGGTGAAGCTTTTAAACGTTTCTTTAAAGAAATCTGAGCTATTATAATGCCGTAACAAAATAGAAACCCGGAAAATTAACATTTTTTAACTAACTGAGCCGCATTTAATAAAATTACATAAAAACAATCATTATTTACAAAATCGTAACAATATTTATTTTACAACTTAAAAAAAAATCTAAAAAGAAAGAAAGAAAAACTGTTTTGTTATTTTGTTTTTAAAATAAACATAGTATAACATTATAGTAAATTCATTTAAAGCTTAAGTATACCAAAAAACGCGCTTTTACAATGTTTAAAATGCATTTACGAAAATGCATCCCCGAAATATTCATGTATTCATCACATTTGGGACTCTTATTTGGAATAAAAGTTTAACGCTACACTTAGTAGTCATAAAAAGTAATGTTTCAGAAAAATACAAGAAAGCGAAAATTTCAAAATTTGCTTAGTTTGTATCAAATTGTAGTGAGGAAAATGCAACGTTAAAAAATGAAATATATTAAAGAAATGTTTAGCAAATATCATTTATTTTTTATTTACATAGCAGCGGAAATAAATTATATGAATAAATTTCCATACAACTAGAGTAATTTTAAAGTATATTTAACTGTTTTAAGACTGTGAAATAAAATCATATTTTGCCAGTTAACTCAACTTGTTGTTTTAAATGTTGTATGATATTAATAAATTTAGAATATCGATTTCATTTATAAGGAAAGAGACTTGAAATAATTCGGTGATATTTACAAATATCATTCTTGTTTTCATAAAGACTCCTTAGCTTCATTTTTCATAATTTTGATTTTCTCTTAATAATCTATTTAAAGTAAACTTTTCAAGGCCTATTTAGTACATAAATGAATCTCTGTGCTATACTTTTCTATATTTTTACTTGAGATTTTATATTGTTACCGATATTTAAAATAATAATAATAATAAATCGTAGTAATATTAATGCTATAATGCTATATAAAATAATACTTTTCTGAAAAAGCGGATATAAAAGAATAAAATATAGGTAAAAATACAGAAATGCTTCGACACCTGATGTAACGTCTTCAACAAAACATTTTAAATAATGTAATTTTCCACAATATCTATTTATTTATTTATTTTCTTTCAATTAGTTGTTCAAACGACAGTAAGATTTCTTCAGCCCACGCAAGTTTCACAATAATTTAACAGTGATAAACAATAAAAATAAAATAATACTGACTATTAGCTCTTTCAAGGATATTTTAAAATTGTAAAAGTAAAAAATACATATAGATTTTAAAAGGCATAACATGTTTTCTCTACAATTGTCTTACAAATTTTATTCGATTTATCTAAGGAAAGTACTCATAGTAAATGCAAAATTCAAATCTTTATTAAAAGAGTTTTATAAAAAAAAAAAAAAAAAAAAAAAAAGTAAAGAATGAATGTACAGATGGGTGGCAAAATAATGTGAACAATTTCGCTTTTTTACGTTTTCTTAAATAGCTTGAAAAGTTCTTTAGAAATCATCTTGAAACTTTGGTAGAGTAAAAAACATGTTATACCTCCATTTTTCAGTAAAAAATGTGTCATGAAAAGGAAAAGCTCAACAGTGAAAAATTTAAAAAAATCAAAATGTTTTGGATCACCCTGTAAAAGGTAATGCTTTGAATGCGTTTTGGCTGTAGCATGTGATTATGTGATTATACTTTTCTCATTATCTGTATAAAATTTTATGAGGCTACCACGCATATTGATGGAGATATAACGGTTTATTTAAAAAAATTGCAAAAGCAATATCCACTTTTTTAACTATAATACGTAGGGTATTAGACCCAGTGTAAAACCATTTTCAGGAAATATCACATATTACATTAGACACAGCATACACCAATCAGAATGAAAAAATGTTAAATATCTTATGACATACGAGCACTTTTACTAAATAATTTTTAACTACGCATGCGCAAGCTTTATTAAAATTTCATTTGCATAATTTAATAGCCAACGTATTGAGCAACTTACATGAAAACCTCAAGCAAATATCTTTTAAATTCAAAATGTTACGAGAGATAGAATAAACATAATTTAACTTCTAAAAAAACTAAATATGTTAGGGGGCTTTATCATTGTTTATTTGCAATCAGCGAAAACATTGTTATATCATTGGGCATTGATTGAATAAAAATAAAAATGTGAGTAAAACCCCTTATAGTTTAGCTTTTATTTTGAGAGAACTGAAATTATGTTTATTCTATCTCTCGTAACGTTTTGAAGTTACATGATATTTGTTTGGAGTTTTCATATAAGTTGCTCAATACATTTGGCTATTAAATTATGAAAATGAAATTTTTATAAAACTTTCGCATGCGTAGTTAAAAATTATTTAGTAAAAGTGCTTGTATTTCGTAAGATATTTAACATATTTTTTTTTTTTTTTTTTTTAATTCTGATTGCTGTACCCTGTGTCTAATGTCGTATACTATATTTCTTACAAACGGCTTTGCACCGGGTCTAACACGCTACGTGTTATAATTAAAAAGTGGAAATTATTTTTGCAATTTTTTAAAGAAACCGTTATATATCCATGAATATATGTAGTAGCCTCATAAAACTTTATGCAGATAATGATAAGTCTTCATAGTCACATGCTACAGCCAAAACGCATTTAAAGCATTACCTTTTACAGGATGATCCGAAACATTTTGATTTTTGTTTAGTTTTTTACTGGTCCCCTTTTCCTTTGCAAAACTTTCACAGAAAGATATGAGGTATAACATGTTCTTTACACTACCAAAGTTTCAAGAGGATTCCTAAATAACTTTTCAAGATATTTAACAAACCGTAAAAAAGCGAAAGTGTTCACATTATTTTGTCACCGATCTGTATTTAATAGACTGTAATAAAAATAAGAGCTTTTTTTTTTTATAGCTGCTCTGATAAAAATGTACGTGCGAAATGATTTGAAGTTTCCAACTGCATAATGAATTGGTTGGATTTATTTACGGCTGTAGATTAAAAATATAAAGCTAAAATTAATTCCCCTACTAACTTGTAAGAATAGTTTAAAACTGGGTAAAAGAAAGCGGAGATAAATGGAAAGGATATGATTAAAAAAAAGAAATTAGAAATAAATTGTTGCCATGGACGATTTCTTTTATCACATGTCAATGAGGAATTTGCACACATATTTGGACAAAATCCTATTTTTCTGGTAGTTGTAGGCCCATAAATTTCAAAAAGTTTATTAAAAATGCAAAAAAAGTTCTCATTAATTTTAAAAATAACTTTAAAATTAACCAAAAATCATGTGACTTCAAAACGCTGCCTGACGTCACACTTTATGATGCTTCAATGTTTACATTTTGTTAGCCTAGTGAGCAAGCAGCAATTTGTTTTAACTTACGTAATTATTAATCGTTTATGTGATTTCTGAGCATTTCTTATTCATCTGATAATCATTTAATATCATTATCACAATTTTCCATTATCATTATTTTCAATTGTTTTCTTTTCATGGCGGTTGTCCAATGTTTTCGTTTAATAGGATCCTGTGGAACGCTAAAGAATAGCTTTTGAGAAAAATTATTCGTTGTATTAGTGCAGAGCGGTAATATACAATATTTATACTGCGATTTTAAATATCCGACATTATTATAAAATACGAAACCTACTTCACTGATTCAAGGAGCAAAGCAAAGCATGAAATCGAATGTAAACAATGATTACTCCTGTTTGTTGTCATAAAGAGTGACGTCACGATATATTATACTGCGTTTTCTCAATAGAATAAATAGTGCGATGTTAAAATTGTTATAAATCCGTAGTTAGATTTCAAATAAAGAAAATGTATGCATTTATTTTCTTACCTTTTCATTTTCTATCATATAAGAATAAAATCAGAAAACATGCAAATTCTCTATTGCCTGTTATTAAAACAGGGCAGACTAACACACTGATAAAAAAGATTTCCGTTTAACAGCTGTAAAATGACTTGATGCTTTTTTATTGTTTTTTATTTATTTATTTATTTATTTTTTTAAATACGTCCTATACATGTGGCATCAAAAACAGTGAACAGACTTGATTAAAAAACTGCATGCATGTATGATAAAAGTAACATGGCAATGTTAATATATATATATATATATATATATATATATATATTTTTTTTTTTTTTTTTTTTAATATATTTTAATACACATTTTAAAATTTATTTTTTGTTATTTTCATATTTTGTTAAAAGCATCACTATACTTTTACTAATAAAGTGCACACTGTATATGAAATAAATGTATACAATTGTTAAAAAAAATATGTATGTTTTAATTTATTGTAAATTAAAAATTATTACTTTAAAAACGAATGTATATTCTTTTTCTTTCGAATAAAAAAAAAAAAAAAAAAAAAAAAAGCTAAAAATTCTATTCAGTTTATCATAGTGAGTAATTATTCAGTAACATGATTGATTTTCATACTCTGAATGTTTTACGATAATTATTATGGAGTTGAATATTTATCTACGTTCTTTGAAGCACGAAATTGATGGATCAGTTTTATGACTCGTTTAGTAATACAGCGAGTTCATTAAAGATTAATATAGTGTTTACATATTCAACATTAATAATTAACGACAAAACTGATACCTAGAAAATTTTACTTTACCTATATAGTTGATACATTCATACTATTTTAAAATTATGTAAAAAGATCCCAAATCTGTATAGTGAAATGTATTAAAAAAACAACTGTTAACATATTCGCTTTTTTAAAATAGTTTATAAAATTTATATAATTATTTTCCCCAAAGTTTCAAAACTCTTTTAAGTATTATTTTTAATTCCAGTATATATATATATATATATATATATATATATATATATATGTATATATACACTAAGCGACAAAAAAAAAAAAAGCCGCAATGCAGAAAAAATGACTTATAACTTTTTTATTTGTAATATCATTAAAATTAATGTTTGAAACAAATAAAACTGTCTTGTTTGCATAATACCAAAGGTATGAAATGATACATATGTATATTATAGATTTAATAATTCGCTTCATTGCACTTTACGAAATACTTTTTAAAAATCTGCATAAAACTTTCTTTTTGAACATAATGCAATACCCATACACTTTGTATTCTATTATGATTTATTATATGAAATAAACAAGTTATATTTTAATATATGAAATAAAACTATTTATTTGTTAGATCTAAGCATTTTTTTGTAAAAAATATGTATTTTGCTTTGGGTTAATTCCACCTTTATATGGAATTACTGCATTAATGCGCAATGGCATACTTTTATACAGTGTTTTAATATAAATCTCAGAAATTTCAATGCACCAAATATCACAAATTATTCTTTCTAGTACTGGCAGAGTTATAGACTGCAAATTTCGAATCCTCTCCCCTCTCCCCCGCCTTTTTATAAACGAAACGTTTTCGAGCGGATCGCGATTTTGACTATTTCCATGTCTGGTAAAGAAGAAATTCTACTATATCCTTTGTGGTATTTAACTTAAAGTGAAAAAAAATATGATTACTTACAAAATTATAGGTTCTCATGGGAATGTATAAGAAATTTTGACAATTTGAAGCGAATAAACTTACCACAGACGCCGTGTAGTAAGGTGCCTTATTATCTTCAAATGCTGTTTACGGAAATGTCCAAGATACCCCCAAAATAGTTGGTCAGGCACCACTTTTATGCAGATTGTGTTTTATTTCGAGTTAATTGATCCCTTGAGCATAAAAATTTTCCCGAGTGTTTGAAAAGTTATGCACCTCCGTACCATAATGTACGGAGAATGTGTCACTGTTTTAAAAGTGTGATTTTCATTAAGTCGGTCATATTTTCGTTGTCAGATCTGCTTGTTTTCTTTAGCTCGAAATAAGTTAAACTTGACTCATCAGAGAGAACAAGTTCAGCCCAATAAGTAACTAATCATTTTTTAATTTTTTTAGCCATCTGATGTCTTGCTTTCCTACTTCTCTTCACTAAGAATGGAATTTTTTCAAATTTTCTGTCATTTAAACCTGCTTTGTTTAATAGTTGTTGTACTGTAGATAAAGAAATTATGCTACTAAACACTTTTTCTGAAGCTCTTTTATGTTCTAAATGTAATACAAACCGATTTTATAAGCAATGGCTTTTAACTTACGGTCATCTCGCTTGGATGAGCAGTGTGGCCACCTAAAACCAAATTTCCAATTTAAATGGCCAAAAACTTTTACATCTTGCTGAAAACCCTTTTACCAATATTTCGTTAACATTTAATTATTTTGCTATCTCACGTATTAAAATATTTTTTTATTTTCATTCAAAAATTAATACTTTTTGTGTCATCGTTAACTGCCTTATTCTTACAATTTTTATAAAAAAATTCTAAAATTACAATTTTCCTGACAATTGCATTTTGTTTTTCACACTGGACACAAAGCTAAAGTGTATGTGGAGGACAACATAGTAAAATCTGTTCGAAAATTTGCTTTTTAAACGATAAAATTGGCGGTTGTAGAAGGCGAAAGGAAAACATCTAAGTGCGGCTTTTTTTTTTGTCGCTTAGTGTATATATATTTATATGTATACATATATATATATATGAAATTAAATGAAATTAAAATTTGAAAATCAATTAGAAAAACCTGATTTATATATACATATATATAAACTAAGTACTTAGAAAAAATGCGCAGAATGCAGCAAGCAAAAAATAAATAAATAAAATAAAAATACGAAAATAAATTGACAAACTGATTACTAATAAAAATCAATCTTAAAACAAGTGGGGACATACGCATATATATGCATATATATGCATGTAAGATAAAGCATTACTACAAATTTGTGTATTATATTATTCATGATCATCTGTGGAATAAAAGTGTTCCCTATTGACAACAGAATTGAGAATGCAAAGCACATCAGTGAGTGCAACTGAATTGAGTAAAATTAAATAATGATTTACATTATTCAGTGGTTCTAGTAAAACGAAATTGCGTAACATTTAACAGAGACTATCCTGCAATGTCTTTATTTATTTATTTTTTGCAAAAACTGCTCTATTGTGTTGAGAATTCAAAAGAAGTTATGAATATGCTATTGATATTTTTCCCCTATACTTCCGAATCATTCTAAAAATCTCCCCCTCCCCTTCTCTCTCTCGCAAATACTCAAGAATGAAGTTGTGGTTGGATCACTTTTATTTTAAACCCCAAAGGCAAACTGTGGTATGGCGCTAGTTAGTAGTATATACTCAGAGGGGGCCAAGTTATTATGTTTTGATTAGAGATATTTTTACATGTCAGAAAAAGGGCTCACACTTTCACTGTAGATGAGACTTCGTAATATGTTCAAAATATATTTAAATGTACGAAATCATATTAAGAAAAAAAAAAGAGTTGACCTTTTTTTTTTTTCTTTTTTTAAGGTGTAAACTTAGTAGTGTGATTTATTTTAAATATTTAAAATACAGCTAGGAGATTGAAATTTCGTGTTATTGGATTTAAAGAGTGGGAAATAGATTGCACATACTTTCAAAGCTGTAAATCAAAAATGTGTTAAACAGACAGGTTATATTTTTAAAATAGAGCTATGGGCTTGCAAAACTAGATTTCTAGGATTTAGGGGGCTGGGAATTAATTGCATTTACTTTCGAGGTTGCAAAATTAAAAGTATTAAATATAGGAATGCGTGAGAAGAGTGCGCTGGTAGGGCAATCGCCCTGTATAGATACACTGAACCCATGTCAGTGAGAAAAACACTGCCGAAAACCGTGAAGACCAGAAGTTAGCATGATTCCTGTAGGGACGATACTGCTGCAGCCAGAGGTCACTTATACTGAAGCTTTGTCGAAATTCAATATATTCTGAATTTTTTGATATTTTTCAATGGTTAATAATATGGGACTTTGAGGATACATTTAAATATAGAAGCAAGTGCAAATGTTAAATCCGTACAGTATTAAATAAAAGAATTAATAAATGTAATGTTTTTTTTTTTTTTTTTTTTTTTTCTAAATAAAGTGATTGCATTTTCTAAATTAAGACATTCATCTAATTTTTCAATTAAATGTTTTAAAGTTATGCAAATGAATTGTTATTCTAAGTCCATTGCGTGATTTTGAAAACATGATAAATAATTAAACGTAAGCTTTTCTCACCAAGTAAATAGAAATTTAAATTACCTTTAAATTATTTTTAAATTAATTTATGATTTTTTTTAAATGGAATAAAATTAAAGTTAATATATAGTCAAAAGTTTTCATATAGTCAAAAGTTTAATACATTTCTAAATATTTATTTTACCAAAGACAAATTGCTGATATTAGGAATATTAAAGAAATAATAAGCTTTAAAATGTAAAAGAAAAAAAAATGCTGAAAATTTAATTAATTTATTTAAAAGCTATGATACAATTTCACGAGTAATTTCATATTTCTGAATAATAAATGACATATCCACGCATTATTTGTATTTATTTTATGCAAATAAAATTAATTTATACAAATACAGTGAATGCATAATTTATGTTTGTCATTTATTTCTGATTTATCTTTTGCTTTTAAACTTTCATTTTTAAACCTAATTTTTATTTTTATTTTAATAAATTTATATTTGTTACAATGATATTATGAAAAAAAAAAAAAATCTCTGATTTCAGTACGAATTAAGATGCATTTGTTTACTAAAAATATATTAACATTTTTTACTATTTTTTTACTTAATAATTTATTTGCAGAGGAGAAACCTCTTGCTTTTTTTACTTCATACAAATATTATTTTCTGACTTATAATGCAAATTTGTAACACTTAAAGAAATGATTTTTTTTTTTTTTTTTTTTTTTTTTTTTTAACAAAAGATGAGATATTTAAAATGAAATAAACGTATTTAATTGTCTATTTAATCAGTTTTTTAGAATAAAAATGAACACTACTTATATCATAAAATAATTAAATAATAATCGAGGAAAATTTAATCTCAAAAATGTCATTGTGTAATCTGATAGGGGTGATTAACGTATTTCAATTAAATAAGAAAAACGTGTGAAACGAC
The DNA here is from genome assembly GCA_963930645.1 of Salticus scenicus. Lineage (NCBI taxonomy): Eukaryota > Metazoa > Arthropoda > Arachnida > Araneae > Salticidae > Salticus > Salticus scenicus. The sequence goes on along the minus strand of OZ005650.1, from coordinate 332,575,976 downwards.
ACCTAAAGTCTTTATGGTTTGCCAAATTTACCGGCTAAATGACATTCATAATTTTTCTGGGTATCTTGAAAGTCTTATATTCTTTAACATCCACAAGCGCCCAGATGCCTTCTGACATTTTCTGCAGTGTTCTCTGATTTTTAATTTTATGTCTTTACCGATTACCAAATTATTATAACGATAAGAAATGACTCATTAACGCGAACGAAGTAAATTAATATGCAAAAATAGTCAAAAAGGCTACACATAATCAAAAATGATAGTCAAAAATGTGTAGCCGTAATAGTATATTCCAAACAGAAACTTTTCCTACTCCTACAAGAAATTCAACTAAATCGTTTAAAAACTGCTTTTAAAAAACAGTTGTATCAAATCAAAATGCACCCAAAATACACAAATATCATTGGGGGAAAAGAAAGAAACTGGTGACTACCTAAGTGAAGTGATTGAAAGCTTTATCCCATTTAAGCATTTGAACATCGCATTTAGGCATTAGATACTGTAAATGTAACAACAATATCCTAAATGCGACGCATTTTTATCTGTCTTGTACTACAAATATTAACTGAAATTCTTAAAAATAAATGAATCAGTACACTAATTTAGACTTACAAATATAATGTTCAACCATTTTTTCTTTATTTTTCCTGATATTTATAAACTAAAATTTTAAATATTGCCTAAATGCAAGAAAACATACCAGAAATCTCGTCGCAAACTAGGCAGATTGACTTTATATATTTTATTTTCTAACCTAAAAAAATAAACATTTGTGTATTTTAAACAGAACACTTTTTTTTAAATAGTCCTTGCTATGTCGATATCACAAAATTTGAATTATTATAAAACGAATTCATGATTTTAAATATCTATTGTATATTAATATACAAACCTTTATAGTTTGTGCACTCTAGTATCTAAAATAAAAATATTAACACAATAAAATATTTAAAGAACAATATTTAAAATTTAGAGATAAGCACAATTCTATTATTGTTTCATTAATTAAATTTAAACGACAACAAAACTGAACTAGCATTTCCCTGCGAATGCATTTACATTTCTTCTTTTGTTTGCTTTAAAATACATCACGAAATTTTCGTCTAATTAAAAAACTGTCAGAGCTTATCGTTACTTAATTTTATTTGGATGTCACTTATTTATTTTTGTTTAGTAGATAAATTTTATTTAGAGTAATTAAAAGAAATACAGATGTTTATGTTGGAAAGGTTTAATAAATTTTACTGAAAACAGAAAAGAAAGAAAACGATAAAATTAACTAATTACGCTTTTAGATGCAATTGTATAAGAAATACGTTAAGTAAACAAATACATACATATTATTCTGCTTTTTATTTGTACCATTTATTTAACTGTTTAGGTATTAACAAATTTAGTTTTGTTTTTGTTTTTTGACAATTATTTTACTGTTTCTAGATAAAAATGTTTCTTTATATATATATATATATATATATATGTTTTCCAAAATAACAAAATGTTTTTTATTTCCACTACAAAATATCTTCATAAATTTGAAATATTTTACATAACGCATTTCATTTCAAAATTTTTAAAAGTAGAAAAACTGCTAGAGGATACATTTCCATATAATTTACTGGTGTGGAAGTTTAATTCATTGTCTTTTTGATATGATAATATAATATAAAAAATATCAAACTTTAAACAAAAGCAAATTATAATAAAATTTTTAAAATTAGATATAAATATTTGAGTTTTATATAATTAAAATTAAAATAATTCTTTATCTTTTCCTCAAAGAAAATGATAGAAAACTAAATATATAGAAAACTAAATGAATAGAAAACTAAATGAAAGAAAAAAAAAAAAAATCTTGTCTAATTTTTCTGCCATAGATGTATAAGCTATAACAATGATATTTCTCTTAACGTAATTAAACTAATAAAAAATGAAGAATGAAGAAAGATTGTGCAACAAATTTCTACCTTCAAAGATTTAAGATAATATAATTTAAGAAGACTTATAGTGTTTTAAACCAAACAACTGGAATTACAATTTTATCCATATATAAACTAAATTACTGCAGTAATCAACATCATAAAACAGGCAACACTCACGCCAACCCCCAGGTTCGCAACACTCACGATTGGATCTTAGATTAGCGTCGGTGGGTAAGAGTTTACGTGAAAGCGTTGAGCTTGTTTTTATTCGTGTGGGTGAAATTTTTGTGGTTCCTGGCAGGTAGGAAGTGTAATTTTTGGTGACATTTTCTGTGGAGAGGGGCCTTGTGCGCTCTCTCATTCTAGATCAAGCTCTCTTTCGAGATCAAGCTCTCATTCAGGATCGGGCTCTCATTCTGGATCTGGTTCTCATTCTTTCTAGCTCCAGTTCTCTCTCATTAAGCATGCTGTCTCCAGCGCACAATGACTCTCTTTCTCTCTTTCGGAGAGTTGAACCTTTGTTTTTTGTTTGAGGTTGACATGGAACTGGCCTTCTCCTCGTTTTGGTATGGCGTCTTAGCCTAGCGTACTGTATTTGCTACGATCTAGGGATGAAAAGATAAATGAAGTGTACTTCTCTCTCGTTCCCCCCGATACATGATATTTTTCTCTGACACGGCTCGTCAAAGGTGTTTCGATGAGAATTGACAGAAGCGCAGAACAATTGATCCCGACGCCGTCTCGTGATTGTATATCTGACTCCTGGTTCCTCACCTTACCTAACACAAGATGACTTGATGTCTAAAAAAGAAAATATGATATGCTCTTCATGGCTTAGTGCTGGTATATTGACTACGTTCCTGTGCTAGCAGTTGGTAAAATTGTTTTCAAACCAAGGTAACATCATTTATTTTTCTTTTTGTCACCTGAAGTAAATGTTAAAATTTTCAAGATTGATTAATTAGTGTAAATACAAAGTATTTTAATTCTGGTGAAGGGTGGTAAATGTTTAAGAACTTTGTTATTTAAATGAGTTCAAATGTTAATTCAGAATGTTTTTTCTAGTTGCTCAAAAGATGTGCTAATAACAATAAAGATGAATGATTTTGTTCGGTTGTAATGAAAGATATTTGGTAGAAAAAAATTTGTTGTTTGTAATGAGTAAATGTCAGACAATGAAATAAATCACTAATTTCAAAGATAAATTTTATGTGTATATCTTCATTTAAATCTTTTCCTTTTACTATTTATAAATTATTATAAATTATTATAAATTATCTTTTCCTTTTACTAATCTATAAATTTATGATTTCTTCAATTATGAAGAACTATTGGTTTGGCAAATTTTGGGAGTTAAAAGAAAATAAAAAAAATTCTCCTTATTGGAAGCGTCTTTGTGCTTGACATTTATTGTTTTTTTAGTGTGGTGAATATACGTAATGTATAATCTGGACTATCTCTTATGAGACAAAATTCAGCTAATTTTTTAATTTTGATTGAAAATTAAAGTGGAATTTTAAAGTAAGGTGATTAACTGCATTGTTCTGTTAAAAATTCCAGATTGTTCATAATCAGTGTATTTGATTTTTTCTGGCTGACTCTTACAATTAAATTTTAAATTTGATTGATTTTTAAATTTTGCAAGTAATTTAATCTATGGTAAAATAATCTGTATGCCTTTCACAAGATCTGAATAATTGTAAACTTTGCAATACATATTAGGTGATTTTGTGAAGATATATAGGTTATTCAGTGTAATATGATTTTACTTAATAATTAGATTACGCTAGTAGTAATAATGTTTCGAGGTGTAAATTTTGGGAGTAAAATTTTGAAACATTATTTAAATCTTTTAGAAATGGTTAGTGCTGTGTAGGTTTTTGTATATTCACCAACTGCTTTATTCTTTTTTTTTTTTACTTCTAGGTACTTTAAATGTTGAACAAATAATTCTGGGGTTTTATTTGGATGGTTTTAATATTAGATTTTTTTTAATTGGGCTCCCTCTGATAAGTACAGTTTAGGCGCTTTGTACTAAGAAAAAAAAAATTATCTTACCACTGTACGAAAAATAATGTTTATGTTGTCGGCCAAAACTCTTTAACTGCTGTGGTTTTATATTGGTTCTCTAATTTTATATTCGGGTGGCTCAGTGGCTAGTGCACTGATGCTGAGTAGTTTTTAATTTTAAAAACTTCAGTTTTACAATTTTAAGAACGGCATCAGTCAATGTACTTGTTAATATTAAAGTTCATTAATAGCTAAAAAATAGCAGAAAGACAAAAAAGTCATTATAAACGTGTTTTTGACTTTTGCTCCCCAGGGGGGTAACGAAGGGGAATTTCGGAAATATTGATAAATATAATTTTAAGTTGGGTAAAGATCTAAGTTTCTGCCACGCGCTGTTGAATTGTATCCAGCCGTTCTCAACTTATGTCCGGACAAAAATTGGGCATACGGAATTTGCGAAATTTCCCGCCAAAAATAAATTCCCCCTCCCTCTCTCTCCGTTTAAAAATCGAAAATTCCAAAATCGCAGATAGTGTTTTATTTATACTCAAGTCTAGTTTCCCCATGTGCAATTTCTTTACTGTGAAGGAATTTGGAGCCGAGTTATGCTTCTAACGTGTTTTTGACTTTTGCCCCCCCCAGGGGGTTAACGGAGGAGAAATTCGAAAATATTGATACATATAATTTTATGTTGGGTGGCGATCTAAGTTTCTGCCACGCGCCGTTGAATTCTGTAAAGCCGTTTTCAAGTGGTGACCAGCCAAAAATTGGGCGTATGGAATTTGCGAAAATTCCCCGCCAAAAATAAATTTCCCCCTCTCTTCTTTTAAAAATCGAAAATTCCAAATTCGCAGATAGTGTTTTATTTGTACTAAAGTCTAGTCTCCCCATGTGCAATTTCTTTATTTTGAAGGAATTTGGAGTTGAGTTATGCTTACAAACGTGTTTTTGACATTTTCTCCCCAGGTGGAGAATGGAGGGGAAATTCGAAAATATTGATAAATGTAATTTTAAATCGGGTAAATATCTAAGTTTCTGCCAAGCGCCGTTGAATTCCATCCTGCCATTCTTAAGTGATGCCCAGACAAAAATTGGGCGTACGGAAATTGTAAAATTCCCCGCCAAAAATAAATCCCCCCCCCACCCTCTCCATTTAAAAATCAAAAATTCCAAAATCGCAGATAGTGCTTTATTTGTACTAAAGTCTGGTCGCCCCATGTGCAATTTCTTTACTGTGAAGGAATTTGGAGTCGAGTTATGCTTACAAACGTGTATTTGACATTCCCCCCAGGGGGGAATGGAGGGGAAATTCGAAACAAGCGCCGATGAATTCCGTCCAGCCTTTCTGAAGTGATGCCCGGACAAACGTGTTTTTGTCCTTTGCCCCCCACCGGGGGGGGGGGAACGCGGGGAATTTCTGAAAAGTTGATAGATATAATTTTAAGTTGGATGCAGTCCTAAATTCCTGCCAAGCGCTGTTGAATTCCGTCCAGCTGTTCTCAAGTGATGCCCGGACAAAATATCGGACAGACATGCGGACACCATGACACACACACACACACACACACACAGGCAAAATTTTCCGAAGTCCATTTCAGCTTTCACGGTGTGTAAAACGTGAAGATATCGCAAAATGTTTTTATTCTGACACATTTACAGACAAAAGTCCGATTTTATTAACATAGATAACTAGCAGGCTTTGCCCGCTTCGCTGAGCACTATACTTAAATGAGTTTTCAAAAATCCATATCATTATAATTAACCTAAGTTAAAGTTTCCTCTGCATTCCGTAGAGGTTTTTCCCGCTCGCAACGTGAGGATTCCTAGTCCACACTGCCTTTGGCAGCAACTTACCCGCTTCTCACTTCCCCTTCCCCAGCGGCTAAGTTAGAAGTTTTTAGAAATATCACCAAAGTACATAAGCGTACACCTAATCAACTGATATTCGTAATGCAAAACTGATATTCGCAATGTACAATATTGCTAAATATCTGTCATCTTTTGAAAATAAATTTTACCTTTTAGTTACAACATCTTTTTAATTTAAAGAAACTGAAATTAGAACATTTTATGTAGCTTAAAATCTTATTGTAAATTAACATTTTTTCAACAGCAATTAGTTTACTTTACTATAATTATATTTTTCTTTAGAAAATTACTTTTCTGGAGAAACCGCTAATTAGGAGAAATAACGAGCAGAAACATAAATTCTTCCATAAAATAGATATTCTATTTACCAATTATATTTCCACGTTATAATAATGTGTTAAATTTTATTTCTTTGTTTTTATGTTTAATGTTAAGTTTTTTATATGTATCTATAGTAGCATATTATGTATACATAAATAACTTAGAAAGAATAGCATATGTTTTATTTGTATGATTGCACAAATGCATTTATTTCCAGGCGTAACAACTTTATATATTAATGCTGCATTAAATAAGTAGATGAATCGAAAGTAATATATATATACAGTCGGTAACAAAAGTGTCCGAACACTAGCGAAATTTCCTATGTAAAAAAAGTACACTTAATATGGTTTTGTTAAATAAATCCTTATCGAATCATGTTCTTACGCTGACTAAGAACATGATTCGATAAGGATTTCTTTAACAAGACCGTATGAATTGTACTTTTTTTACATAGGAATTTTTGCTAGTGTTCGGACACTTTTGTTACCGACTGTACACATACATACATACAGTCGGTAACAAACGTGTCCGAACACTAGCGAAAATTCCTATGTAAAAAATGTACACTTGATACGGTTTTGTTAAATAAATCCTTATCAAATCATGGTCTTACACTGACTAAGAACAGGTTTCGACAAGGATTTATTTAACAAAACCGTATGAAGTATACTTTTTTTACATAGGAATTTTTGCTAGTTTTCGGACACTTTTGTTACCGACTGTACATATATATATTATACTAGATATCAGTTTATAAAAACTTTACCCTAATTCACCTATTGTAATTTTAGATATTATAGTAATTTAAATGTATCTAAGTTTACGCAATTTTCCTTAAATGAACTGCTCGAAAATCGATGAGTCTTACAGGTTTTTAAATAAATATTACATTTCATTTTTATAAAACATTTTTTTTTTAATTAATATTTATTTAAATAGGTATTTTGTGATTTATTTAAACTGAATAGGTAATATTATGAAAAACATTGCTTTAAAAATAATAATAAGTTATTAGTTAAATTATCTTATAAATTAATTTATTATGAATAAAACAAGAAAACTGTTTATCATATAAAAACAGAATGTGAATTATTTCATTTTCGATTTTGGTAATAACCATTATGTAAATTTGATTCTATATATTATTATTATTATTATTAAAGTATTAAAAAAATATTGAAAAAGTATTTTTTTTTAAGTAAATATTTTTTAAGTAAATAATTTTACATATAATGAAGGTGGCGGAATTTATTTTATAATAAAAATAGTTTGAATTTAAAAGAAGAAAGACAATATCCAAACAAGTGAACGAAATTTAAGATTTTCATTTAAATTTTCTAAACTTAAAACAATACAATGGTTAAAAATTAATATATATATATATATATATATAAAACCACTTTTTTTAATTTTAAGTTAGTTATTTTGAAAACCCAAACTGAAGGCGTACGTATTACCTTAGTTATTGAAGTACTATAAATAAATATTAAATGAAACAAAAAGCAATGTTTATCAACATTTTTTTTATAGCTAATATGTATTTTTTCTTTTATTATATGTCAGATAAAATAGAGAATATTTCTCATATTGTCATATTTGATTTGTCCATTCAACTATTTTCTAGACTACTTTATTGGGAACATTTTTCCCCCTTATAATTTAACGTTGGTTATAACAAAAATGCATTTTGTTTTTCATACATAGATTATTGTCATTAACTTTGATGACAGTTTTTATTGTTTTCATTAATCAAATGGTTTTTAAGTTATTGTACGTGATTTTATATCTTTTTATTGAGATTTTACATAAAATGATTTTAGGGTAACAAGTCAAACAAAATTTCATTGGTAACAAATTATTAGAGGTAAAAATTAGTGGTAACAATTTATTACTCAAAAGTGGATAAATAATTTCAAAAATTCATATTCAACTTATCTGTCACACTATATCTGTCAATATCTGCAATGTATTTGTAAAAAAAACTTAATTATTTTGGTAAATTCCTATAATGGTATTATTTTATGAATTGGAAGTATAGTATTAGTATCTTTTTAGTGCAATACTTCCTATGTTACTTCGAATTATATTTTTTTATATTGTTTCGTAACTTTTTATTTTCTGTTTTGCAAGATATCTCCAATTTATTCTGTATAGTGAAATTTTCAGAATGTATTTTTATAAATAATTTATTAACCTCTATTTTAATGCACTGCATTATAATATTCGAAATAAATATATTCAATAATTTTCATCAATGAATCGTCATATGTATTTTTATGTGTTTGAATTAATATAACTTATATGTTTTAATTCATATGTGGTTACCAATTTGTATTCTATTGAACTCGATATACGCATGTTTATTATGATCTCTCTTTTCATAAATACATATGTTCATTTTGAGGTATTTTATGATATATAGTTTAATTTTTTCTGTCAATATATTTAAAATTATATTACATCGTAAACAAATCGAATAAAATTTCACTCACATAAGCTTATTTATGCATAAATAGAAACTAATAAATAAAAATTCAAATCTATGTATGTGTGCATTTAAATTGAACATAAATCTTATTTTAATTTAAAAACAATTTTTATTTATTTGAAATTTTAAAAAGATCTAAAATGCGACAAGTAAATAAAACTCAAAGTATTTTTTTTAATCTGTTTGTTTCCTTTTGCAACTCACCTTAAGTAATGAAGTGCGTTTAAAAAATAAATAAACTCAGGGAAAGTTTGACAAGTTGTTCAGAGTATGTCAACTAAAGTGAGAGAACGGCTTCCTCAAATCAATGTCGAATCCCTTCTTTAAAAAATGTCAAGTATGTCACAGAAAATAAATTTCTTAAACTTTAAGTTCTTCCAAATCCCTCTTGAAAAATTGAAACTATAATAAGGGAAGCTATTAGATTCAAATTGATTGTGAAACTGAAAATTTCATTTTTTTATAAAATTGTGTTTAAAAAGATAAGACTAGAATTGTAAATTTCTTTTGCAATTAAAAAGAAATAGTAATATTTCGTTTATTTTTATTTATTTATTTATTTTTTTTCCTGAGTGGTATAACTATAAGTTGTTGCAATATATATATATATATATATATATATATATATATATATATATATATATATAATATATATATATATATAAAGGCGAAAAAAAAAATTCTTTTTTTTTTTTTTTAATTCATAATATTTCTTAGTAACTGTACTTTCTGTTTTAAGAAGGGCCTGATAGAGAAAAGATCGTGACTATATTATATTTGAATAATATTACAAGCAAAGTGCTTATAAGAGAAGTGCTTATAAGACGGTACCTTTTTATACTGCAATTTAATAAAGGATGCGTTTCTAACTGTAAAAATGCTTAAAATAATGTTTAAAATGAAATATTATTAAAATGACATGAAAATATTCAATCACACAAGTTTATAAAAAAACTTAAAATGTTTCTTTTTTTATGTTTTTCCATGTTCTTATAGCTATATTAAGTAAAACAAAATCATAAAATACTGTAATAACAAAAAACAAATATCCTTTTATCATAAAAACTGTCTGAATTGTTTCATTCTAAAATTTTAACTGATTTTTTTAGATGTGTACATAGAAATTGTATATATTAAAGTGAAAAAAAAAAATCACTAATTCCTGAATAGAAATAAAATTATATCTAAAAATTTCAAGCTTTAATGTCGTATAAATCGGCGATTGTTAACCACAGAAGATGCCTTTTTACGCTAGACTATCAAGATTTTTGTATTAAACATAAATTAACTGGGGTCGTGTTCCGAAATTCAACCAACATATTCAGAGGGGTGATAAAGGGAATCAAGAGATAGAAAACTTGTCGTAGAATATGGTGTCGCGAACCACGTTGAGAGGGTGAAAATCGCAAAAAATGATGGAGGTGAATTAGCCGCTCTGCACCCGTTGCATGACCTTCCATTTCGCCGGATCTCAATCCGTGTGATTTTTTCCTATGACATCACCTTAAATCATACGTTTATGCGACGCGTGTGAACACACCACGGCATCTATTCTCCGACCAGACTATACCTCAATTCCGACTGCGGCAGTCATTATTTTGATCACGTGACGTCACATTCCGACTTTTGATTTGACGACTGTCGTTGTTTAAGGACGGTCGCTATGGCAGTCGGATCGGAGAACAGATACTCTAAGGATTTCATTTCGCGGATTTTTGTCGCTGCGGCTAATATCAAAAGCATACCGGGCATCTTCGAACGCGTCCGGGAATCGTTTTTACATCGTTAAGCAAGGATGTCAGTGGACATCACTCTCCGAACATTACTTGTAATAATTAATCAAATATATATTTTTTGTAGTTAGTTTTATACTTTTTTCGTTCCAGCGTGACGTCAAAACCTGCATAAGTTTTTCTCGATTTTCATCCTCGATTTTGAGAGCTGGTGTTATGTAGACAGTTTCACCCTCTTGATGCCGTCTATCACCCCTCTCAAATTTTTGGTCAAATATTGGAATACCCCGTATATTAAATACTTGTTGATTTTTATGCAACATGAACATCATTAATTTATTTGGGACATTTGGCATCTGAGAAAGTCCTTTCGATGAATGTCTGCAAAAATAAAGTTCTTCTTATTTTGCACCCTGTATATAATAAATCGAAAACTATGTTAAAGCAGTGGACTTTCAAAAATGCGTTCAGTTTTCTGTATTATGTGAACACATGTATGTTCTATTTCTCATTTTTGATCTCAGAATTTTTTGCCACATCTTTCTAGTTAATAGTCAGGTTGGATAATGTTTTAGCAGTTAAGGTCGATTGTCTGAGCTAGTGTCCTAAGTCTGGGTGATATGTTTTTAGTACTATTTTATCTAAGAGGATCTAGCCCATATTCGAGCGAGTTTTGGAGAAAACTGCAAGCAATTCCGAACTGCTAATCCAACGTGCACTACTTATGAATAAACCCCATATCTTCCACATATCACCTTAGGAAACACCATCTCTCCGACATAAAAGGGCAAGTTAATGACAAAATAAAGAAACCAAAATTTTAAGCTATTTCAAGATCGAACACTTTAACTCCTTTATTTAAAAAGAGTATCAACGTGAACATATGTACCATTTGGAAATTTAAGAATACGTGTAATTATCTAATACCATTTATAAAAATCAGCTGATGACAATTAACTCTGTAATGAACAAGTGATTCTCTTGTGACAATAATTTCTCTCTTATGAATCTGAAAAATTTAATTAATTATTATAAACATCAGATGTGAATATGTACAGGTGAAATACTATTACAGATGAGCACATGTAAAGTTATTCAAAATAACCAGTATGAAATAAAAGAAAAAACCTTTTAACTCGAATTTGCCAAATGCATCCTACTTCAAGGGGCCGAAGGCCAAAGCTCTACTAACCGCCAAAATACCTTCTCCCGCTCACATTGGCATGGAAGGTTGGAATATAATATTAGAGTAATATCAAATAAAACTTACATTTGCAAATGAATTTGTTTTAAGTGGTTTATTTGTAAAATTAATTTAAAACTCTCACATATATTACAATATTATTACATCAATAGTTTAAAATGTGTGAACAGTATTCATTTTTATAAATTTTCATTTTTCTAAATTTGTTTCTTTAGATAAAACTTATCGGCTTAAATTATAAAGGCTATCCAATTCTTGCTTTCATTATTCTCTACTACATATTATAATATTCCCGTGTAATAATTATTAATATTTCACATATGTTTTATAAAATCTATTTAATTTATCAGTAAAAATTTCTTTCCCGACTATACCAAAAAAATAGTAAAAACAAACATAGTTAAAAATTAAATACTTCATTAGATGTAATGTCAGCATGAAAAGATTTACTTTTAGCGTCGAAATGAAAAAACAATTTTAAGTACCAGTTTATTAGTACCAACTTGTAAGTTTTGTGTGAAGTTGCTTAGATTTAAACTCCAAAGCTGAAATAAACTTTCAGAATTATGTCAAAGATGTACTTAGCCATATAACTGAAAAACTATAATTCTGTTTACTTAATATATTTTTAAGCTATTTAAAATAAGATTTTCATTGAAATGTGAATTGTACAAATCGTTCCTAGTAAACAGCAGTTTGAAATACATAATAAAACTTAATTTTTAACTCATGTGAATACTTTTAAAAAGTTTATGACCATTCAAAATAATTTTTCTTAAACTGTTTAAAGTGTTAAATAATTTAACTACAAATTCAACGAGTATAAACAAGCATGTTTAAAATTTTGAAGTAATTCAATATCTTTATTTACGCAACTTTTCAGACATATTTAGTTAACATAAAACTTATAGTTAAATTTCTTTATTACTAAAGAAATAAATGTAAACTTTTTATTACGTTAATGCTGACAATTTAGATTTTATCACTGGAAAGGTTCCTGATGAAAACCCCAAATAAATATCGTGTAAATTGAAAGAGTTATGAGAGATAGAATGAACAGAATTTCAGTTTTTCTCAACTAAAAGGAAGATGATAGGGGATTTTATCAATATTTATTTACAATCAGAGAACATTGTAATGCCATTGGGCATTGATTAATTCAAAAAAAAAAAATGTGAATACAATCCTTTGTAGTTTAGCTTTTATTTTGAGAGAACTGAAAAATTCTGTTCATTCTATCTTTTATAACTCTTGAAATTGAAAATATATTTGTTTGAGGTTTTTATGTAAGTGTATTAGTGTATTTGGCTATTACATTATGCATTATAAATTTTTATTACATTATAAAAATTTTTAAGGTAGAACAAGCGTAGATAAAAATTATTTAGTAAAAATGCTCATATTTCGTTAAATATTTAACATTTTTGCATTCTGATTGCTATATTCTGTGTCTAATAAAGTATGCCAAATTTTCTGAAAATGTCTTCGCTCTGAGTCTAATACCCTATGTGATAATTTAAAAAGTGATTTTTTTTTTTATATCTTCATGAATATATGTGGTAGCCTCTTAAGAATTTATGCAGATAATAAGAAAATCACTTTCAATCAAACACTGCAGCCAAAATGCATTTCAAGCATTATATTTTACAGGGTGATCCAAAACATTTTGATTTCTCTTTAATTTGTTACTGCCCCCCCCCCTTTTTTTTTTAAGGACACAACTTTTGCTGCAATATATGAGGTATAATGTGTTCTTTACTCTACCATACTTTCAAGATGATTCCAAAAAAACTTTTTAAGATGTTTGACAAAATCTCTAAATTTTAAAGTGTCCAAATACTTATTGGAAGGTAGTGTATATGTAAGTAAAGCATAGATAATCCGGCATCGGTGGAAAATAAACATTGTCGGATTACGAATTTTTCTGGATTCTAGATGTTCCGAAAATGTATATTGAAATCATATCAATTACAGCATCTAAAGAAACATTTTTTAAAAATTAGTTCCAAAAAATGTATGCAAACCCTTATCATAAGCAAAAATAATTAAAATAACATTTGAAATAAATTAAAATTTTTAAAATAGCAATTATTTAAAACAGTAGTAAGTATCGTTCATTTTTGTACAAATAATAATAATAATTGATACTAAAACTGGTTTAATAACAAATAAGATCAGGAATTTGACATTGATCATTCTATTAAATATGTCAGTTAATTTCATTTGTTTCATTGCTTATTGTTTTTCAGTTTGTCGTTGACTGGTTAACGAATGTACGTTCATTAGTTGGTTATCGCTGATAAAATCATATTTTGCAAGCCCTTCTAAAAACTGTTCACAGAGATTTCGGGTGGCCGTGTTTATTTTGACTTTCGGTGTCATGAATAGGAACGATCTCTTTTATTAATAACTTTTGGGTTTTCCATAAAATTTCGTTATTCTTTTTCGGGATTTTTGCCGTCATCCTGATTTATCTGTAAAAGATTCACGCTAGTCCGTAAATCAATGAAATTACATGAAAATCCGTAAACATTACTAACGATCCATAAAAGTTGACAATCGTGCTACGAATAAGAAGTTGAGTACTACTACGATTTACGGGCAGAGGTTAAAAAAAAAAGTCTTTAGTGCCGTTTTATTGGTGTTACCGGATTTTAAAATTCCGTATTAGGGATGCTTCACTGTATAAACAAACTCTGAATCTTTCATTTTTATCCACAATTTATTTTTAAGTGTATCGAAAATATATATAATATTTTAAAAAATTAAAATCAAATTTTAAATACAATTATATAGATTTTTACTATATATATATATATATATATATATATATATTAAATATTTAAAAATATCGTTTACTAAAAAACTCCTTCCCAAAAGCATGCTTCTTACTTTTTAAGTTAGTTTAAGTATAAATAATAGGCTTCTCATTTTCTTTAAAACTTTCTTTAAACATTACATTTGTTGTTCCTTTTTCAGCGTAATTAACCTCGTAAAATGTGATAGATGATGTTAGAATGGTATATATTTTAACTTAAATATAGCTAGCTTTATTACAGCTATAATTTTATCGGAATAATTATTGGACAAAATATATTGCGTTTTAATATAAAATAAGTTGTTAATTATATATTATAGTTATATTTTTAAGAGCCATTTTTTTTAAAGCTGGACAAAGTTTATGGAGGTGTGATAGTTGACATTTTCAATTTTCCCGAAACTCTCATGATATGTTAGTAGTACTGTGATAAGAAAAAGTGAAATTTAATTTTTTCTCAATTTCATTTGTTTGACCTAGAGAGGGGGTCAAAGTTTGAGGCCGTAAATAAATGGTGCCATTTTAATATCATTTTACTCCTAAAGCCATGAGTGACCCATGTCATTTTTTTTAAATACGGATACTAATTGATACTAAGTACATTTTAGCATAAACAGTTTGGTGGGTCACTCATGGCTTTAAAGGCCAAGGTCCTCCGAAAATGCAGTTTTCGTTGATTTTTTCCATGTTTTCAGTCTGAATATCTGCTAACGCCATGAGTGCCCCCCATAGAATTAATTATGGGGTTAATTACACGCCTTAGTATAGAACATAAAAATATTTAAAATAGCATGGGTTACTCTTGGCTTTAGTAGTTGAACGGTCTCAAAGTTGAAAATTTTCAAAAAAAGGTCAAATTTGATGGTAAATTACTCTATAAGCCATGAGTCAATAACTATGAGGCACAGTTTTAATTATACCCTAGATGGTCTAGTTTTAGACCCAGGTTACAAACCTATGAGGCTTGAGAGATTTATTTAGATACAGTCTATTTTATATCGCCAATGTGTACTTCTTCTATGTAGTACAAAAGGCTTGAGACCCAATTTTTCAATACATTAATGTTTGTTTAAACTTTCCATTTTGCATTACAGAGGCCAGCATGAAAATAATTATAAAATTAAAACATCACGTAGGGGAGACCGGGGCAAGTTGAAATACTTGCTCGTTGAAATACCAGTACTTATGCTCGTGGGCGTTTCAAATCATATGATTAGAAAGCTGCAACTATACACTATAAACGCTGAACCAATCAGAAACATTCACTATGCTACATAAAATGCGAGATCATTTAAAAATTTGAATTTTTACTCACAGTAAAAAACAGTACTCAAAAGCAGTTTTATCCTCATAAAATCGACAGACGTTTACATACACATATTTTTTTACATTGTAAAGTAGGTTTTGTGTGTCTGTACTTCCCTTTATTGGCAATAAATAAGAACTTAAAATTTGTATTTTTTATTTCCATGTTTCAACTTACCCCGTACTTCAACTTGCCCCGGTCTCCCCTATGTAATTTTTACTTTCCGAACACTATAGTGAGGAAAGTATTGTAGTCATGTCAAAAATACGAATTTGAGATTTTGATGTTTCTATACGTTTCGAGTACCCCTGAGTCCGTTTTCACTTTTTTTGCGTTGATGTATGTATGTGTGTGTGTGTGTCTGAACATGCTAGCGTCTAAACGCTTTGCTCGATAAGCTGTAAGATGGTACGCATGTTGCAAGTCACCGTAGCGCGAACCCTATTGATTTTGATGAATCTAGCCCTTATATTTTTTTACAGGGACACAAAGAAAAATTCTTTATCATTATGGCCTATGGGACCAATATCTTAAAAGTTGGCGATATAAAATAGACTGTATCTAAATAAATCTTGCAAGCCCCATAGGTTTGTAACCTGGGTCTAAAACTAGACCATCTAGGGTATAATTAAAACTGTGTCTCATAGTTATTGACTCATGGCTTATAGAGTAATTTACCATCAAATTTGACATTTTTTTTTAAATTTTCAACTTTGAGACCGTTTAACTACTAAAGCCAAGAGTAACCCATGTTATTTTAAATATTTTTATGTTCTATACTTAGGTGTGTTATTAACCCCATAATTATTTCTATGGGGCACTCATGGCCTTAGCAGATATTCAGACTGAAAACATGGAAAAAATCAACGAAAACTGCATTTTCGAAGGACCTTGGCCTTTAAAGCCATGAGTGACCCACCAAACTGTTTATGCTAAAATGTACTTAGTATCAAGTAGTATCCGTATTTAAAAAATTGACATGGGTCACTCATGGCTTTAGGAGTAAAATGATATTAAAATGGCACCATTTATTTACAGCCTCAAACTTTGACCCCCTCTCTAGGTCAAACAAATGAAATTGAGAAAAAATTTAATTTCGCTTTTTCTTATCTCAGTACTACTAACATATCCTGAAAGTTTCGGGAAAATTGAAGATGTCAACTATCAAAAGTGTCCAACTTTAAAAAAAATGACTCTTAACTTTACTGTATTGGAAGTAGTTACTTTAAGCAAAAATTTAAAAGTAATAATAAATAAATATATATATATATGATTACATATATTTTTTAATTAACACGCTCGCATTTCTTTGTTGTTATAATTAATACTACCGTAGAATTAAATATTATTTATGGTAGTTTTACGGCATAAATTGTTAAAAATTGCAGAGCCAACACATTTTGCTGTAAATTTGCAATGCTGTCGTAAATTGTTAGACATGTAAATTGATAGCACTGCAGAAAATTACTTTTTGATTCAACAAAATAAAATCATCGTTTTTCGCTACCAACGAATGTTTGTGTTGAGGAATACGGACGGACGTTGTCCAGACACAAGCTGCTAATATTGCAGTCATGCCGTAGGCTCACTTCGAAAAATAGTTACATGATTGAAAACTGATAAATTAATGATCAAACGAGACCAGATTTTCATGCTCTAGGAACCAAACAATCCTTATTAAAATATATTAAAATTATTTTAATATCAAGAATTATATTAAAATAATTGTAAAAATGGAACTAGGGAATCGTGGATCCCCATGACAGGAACAAATTTGAAAGTAACTAGATTAAAAACACTTAAAAAATACGTTTGTCTAAAATTAAACTTTATTTAAAACATTAAAAACATCAAAGGCTTTTCGCTTTGAAATAGCAAAGCATCATCGGGAATTTTATTACACATTTCAAATGAGCAGTTTAATATATTTTGCATTTCAAGGTCAACAGTTAAGTACAGTCGGTAACAAAAGTCTCCGAACACTAACGAAAATTCCTATATAAAAAAAGTACACTGACAAGAAAGTAATGAATAAGTGCAACCTGCAGCTTTTTGTGGTTTAGAGCTGCATAGTAATTAATCCCAGTTATCTGGACCTCAGCTAATCTGTCAATCATTAAGTTAATATCCAATAAGCATAGGAAGGAGTGGTGTGATTTCCCGCCTAAAATGCCAGTATTTAAGTGAAAACACGGGCAGAGGAGCTCTTCTCTTCTGGTGTGCTCTTGCTTAGTAAACTTACGTCAAATAACGGCCCGAGAGGGGTCACCTGATCGCATTCGGCTGCACTGCACTGCATCCATTTGCTCAACTCACAATCATGGACTGTACCTTATATGTTCCAGATGGATAAATAAAAACATGTGCTGCAAATTTGGAGTTATTACTGAGTGCCAGCCTCTTTCCTTCATAGCTATTATGTGACTCAAGTAAGGGAATTCGTCACATTAAAATAAGTCGACAGGATGGAACACCTGCTATTAAGTAAATAATGGTACTCAAGTTATGGCTGCAAGAAAATTAATTATGTTTGATTCTGACCCCTCTCGGGGAAACATTAAATTAAATCTATATCAATAAAAGCAAACCTTTTCAATAGAAAGAAAAACAATAAACTAAATCCGCAAAAGGAGAGAAAATAATAAATTAAAGCTATATGAATAAAGGCATCCTTTTTCAAAAGAAAAATATCATTCCTTATCTTTAATACCTAATGAAGAAAAGAAAATAAAGAAGAAATTCATTCAGTCAAAAAGAGCTTTTTCTGCTATGTTTCATTCAAAAGAGAATTAATCTCCTCTCAAATAAAGTGGGTCAAATTGTGTGGATCTCTCTGCATTCATAATGTGTTCTGTCATTATCAAGAGTGTGGAATCAAGGTCAAGTGCTTTGGCTACTAATGTGGTGTTCTTCCTTATCAATTGTGTTATTTCATCAAGGTCATTGGCCTCATTCAATGGATTGAGAATGATTAAAGTCAGAGTGGAAGTAGAAAATTTTTTATTTATTTTTCTTTTTTATTTCTGGCACTGAAGTGAGTAAATTATTTATTTATTTTAAGATAAAAAGGAACTTAATGTGTGTTAATTACTATATTAAAAATGAGTATTTTTGCAGTTCTCCCATATGTAATAATGAATTTTTATTATATTTAAGGAGTATATAAATTATTTTTGATTGTTCATTTTCTGCATAAGTATTTAAAAAATTTTTGATATTTTCAGAGTTAAAGTGTATTATTTTCTGAAGTTTTATTTTTATTTGAAATTTGCATATTATTATGTTTAAGAGTTATCTAAATTAGTGGTGTTTTTTAATGTCTGCATAATTATTTTTAAAAATTGATATTTTCTCAAAGTTGTTATTTTTTGAATTTTTATTTGAAACTTGAATATATTTCATAAAGGTTGAATTTCTTTGAAAAAAAAAAAAAAATTTGAATTTTCTAAATTTGAAGTTAAAAAATAGAAGTTAAGATGGCCAAGGACCCACCCGAAGATCCAGTGGTCCCTGAGAATACAGGTGGAGATAATTTAGGTGCCATTTCAGAGACGGAGCAGGGTAATTTAAGTGAATTAAATAACTCTTCCTTTTCTACAAACACACAAGTAAAAGAGGAAAATGTGCTTATTGAATTTTGCCCTGAAAATGGAATGTTATGGACGGCGTGGTTACCGTATTTTGACGCGTGGTGTCAGGAGAATGGAAAAGACGCAATTTGGAAGGTTAGGAACATACAAAAGTTTTTAAAAGGGAGAGCCCTAACAGTTTATGTTAATAATAGCTTAAATATGATGCACTGGGAAGAATTAGTAGAAATTTTTAATGAGCAATTTACTACACCTGGAGAGACCTCTTTAAATGATTTTTCAAGTATTGTATTCAAACAGGGTGACAATGTTATAGATTACTACCACAAGAAACTTCAAGTGGGACCAGCTTTAGGTTTAGAACCTAAATTCCTGTTGGACGGGTTAACCGACGGATTGCCTTTAACGTTAAAACAACTTGTGGTGGTTAATTCCCCGAAAAGCCTAAATGAATGGAGGGATTTGGTTCATCGCTTAGATAAATTGCAACTATCAGGAAAATCAGCTGACCCCCTCCCACCTAAGTCGCCTGATCAGTATCCAAAATATAACTATTCGCAAGTATTCAATAGGGTCCCTGTACAATACAACCCCCGTCCACAACCGTGGAGTTATCGATTTCCTAATGTAAATAGACCCCATATTGGATACTCTAATCAAAATCAACCCACTAGGACTCATGATAACCGACCCAATTTACGAGGGCCTAGACCCCAGCAGTCAAACTCAAATGCACGACTACATTTTCAAGGACCTTTACCTCCTTTTCCATGTAAATATTGTAC
The DNA here is from genome assembly GCA_963930645.1 of Salticus scenicus. NCBI lineage: Eukaryota > Metazoa > Arthropoda > Arachnida > Araneae > Salticidae > Salticus > Salticus scenicus. Next base: position 332,555,930 of record OZ005650.1, on the reverse strand, counting down.
TAAAATTAACATCCCTAACGCGTTTCATTGGCATAGAGAATGCCCTTTCAAGCAGGAACAACCGACTCATACCACAGAAGAGTCCACAGTAGGAAACAGTACGACAGAAGGTGTAAATAACACATATTGACAGTTTGCCGCGACCGGTCGCATAATTCAAAATAAGGGTACCCAAAGAAAGAATCAGCAATCAAGTCAAAGTGTTAAAAACCCAAACTCGTACTCTAATCCTATTCCTTTAATTTTCGACACAGGCAGCAGTTTAAGTATTATTCCTCAACATTTTGTTCAGAAATATCGACTTCCCACAAAAAATATCTCGCCAATAAATGTTGTACAAACACAAGGGATGTTGAAGATTACCAAAAAATGTTCCCTGTTATTACAAATAGGTAATATTACAAAAAATATTGATATGTTTATTTTGAATAATAACTTACCATATGCTCTCCTTAGCTTAGATCATTGTGGACTATTTGAATTAACTTTTGATTGTGCTAAAAAATGTGTAACACAAAATAACAATATTCTACCATTGTTAAAAAATATACCAAGTTGCTCTCAAACCTTACATTTAATTCCTGAAAGTGAAAATACAATTAGAAGTGAAAATGTTAATGTTCAATCAAATAATAGGGTAGAGAAGATAGAGTACACTCCTGCCACTGAAGAAAATCACGTAACTCCTCAGTCTGCTAGAGAAGGAAAACTTCCTACTTTATTATCAAAATATGTCAAAATTTTTGCTAAATCAAAATATGACGTTGGAAGAATTCGTATGGAACCCCAGAGAATTTATTTAACTTCTGACTTACCTATTTCACTCAGAGCCTATAGAACTTCCCCTAAGGAAGAAGAAGAAATTAAAACCCAAATTCAAAATTTATTACAGGCAGGTATAATAAAAGAAAGTTGTTCCCCTTATTCGGCACCTGTAACCCTGGTGTATAAGAAGGAAGAAGGAAAAAAGAGTCGTTTATGTGTTGACTTCCGTAAACTTAATTCGATAACAAAAACCGATGCTGAACTACTTCCCCGAATAGATACTTTATTAGATAAATTAGCTAAAGCAAAATTCTTTTCCACCCTCGACTTGGCAAGTGGATATTGGCACATTCCTATCCACCCAAGAGATACTGAAAAATTGGCCTTTGCTACAACTTTTGGATTATATGAATGGAAATACCTGCCCTTTGGCCTCAAGAATGCCCCCGCTATCTTCAATCGAACAATTAGAAGAATCTTAAATAAATACAAAATAGATTTTGCATGTAATTATTTTGATGATATTATTGTATTTTCACAGTCAGAAGAAGAACATTTCAAGCACTTAGAGCAACTTTTTGAAATCTGTGTTAAAGAAAACTTAAAATTAAAATTATCAAAATGTAATTTTGTCAAAACAAAAATTAATTTTCTAGGATATGAAATTACTAATGGACTTATTACGCCTGATAATCCCAATATTGAGGTCATAAAAAATTTGAAACCGCCAAAAAATGTCAAGGAATTACAGAGAGTTTTGGGATCCGTAAATGTCTATGCTAGATTTATTCCAAAATATGCAAAAACTAGGGCTCCATTAAATAATTTACTAAAGAAAAATGTCCCCTATGTTTGGGACCAAAAATGCGAAAATTCCTTCCAAAAATTAAAAAATGCTCTAATAAGTAAACCCAGTTTAAGACTCTATGATCCCAAAAGTCCCTGTCATTTATTTGTTGATGCCTCGAGTCATGGTGTGGGATGTGTTGTTAAGCAGGCAGATGAGAATGGCAATTTACATCCAGTAGCATATCATTCTAGAAACTTACGTAATTATGAAAAAAATTATGCCATTACTGAATTAGAATGTTTAGCAATCATTGATGCTTTAGATAAATTTTATCATTATTTGCACGGTCAAAAATTTGTCATACATACAGATCATGCGGCTCTCACTTGGCTAAAAAATGTTAAAAATGTAAGAGGAAGATTATTCCGCTGGTTCCTTTAAACTTAGTATGTTTGACTACCAAATTCAATATCAAAAAGGTTCAACTAATATTGAAGCTGATATGTTATCCCGATTGCCTGTTTTAGAAAATGTGTCACACCATGTACACCTCCTTGACTTAAATGAAATCAAAGACAATCAGAAAAAAGAAAATATAATTATTAATGGTAAGAAAATTATTGAAATTGATGATGTAAATGTAATTAAAAAGAAAGGTTTGTATAAGATAATAGTCCCTATGTCATTAAGATTATCCCTACTAGAGAAAACCCACATTCAATTTGGACATCCTGGAATTTATAAAATGGTAAATTTAATTACACCCCAGTATTATTGGCCTAATATTAATAAAGATATTGAAAGTTTTGTGAAACATTGTCATATTTGTCAATTAAACAAAAAATGTAAACAAAAAAGATTTGGCTCGTTACAAGAAGTACCACCAACAGATAAACCTTTTGAATGTTTGTCTTTGGACACTGTTGGTGGACTTAATTATTATAATTCTACAAAAAAGTATTTGCATTTGGTCGTGGACCATGCAACCCGTTATGTGTGGGGATTTCCATCAAAAAGCGTTACCATTGAAACTTATACAAACTTTTTAAAACAATTATTTCAAATTCAAGTGCCTAAAAAATTGTTAACTGACAGAAATGCAGCATTCACTTCATCCCGTTTTAAAAAATTTCTTCGAAATTATTATGTTAAACACCTATTAACAAGTAGCCATCATCCCGAGTGCAACGGGAAAGTCGAGCGGCTCAATCAGACTATTGTTACGCGTTTAAAGTGTAAAGTTAATTCTTCTTCAAACAAAATTCCCTGGACTAAATTTTTTGAAGAAGTTTTAAATCAGTATAACTCAACACCTCATTCAGTAACTCAGTTTCCACCTAAATATTTATTATTAGGAGAATTACCATATGACCCCTTATTGGCAAATAATAATTACTACCCTTCAGTTGATGAAGCTAGAAAAATAGCAAAAGAAAAAACAATACAATATCATAATAAAAACAAAGTCAGATACGATGCTCGATTTCTCCCAGTGGAATTTAAAGTTGGAGATGAAGTGATTTATGAGGAATTTCAATATCCAAACACGCGTAAATTGAGTTCACCTTATTCAGGCCCATATAAAATCTTAAGACAATTATCTAACGTTAATTTTGAGATAGACAAACCCAGCCTTCATTTTAAGAGAAATTCAGAAATTGTCCATTCATCTAAGTTAAGATACTATAATAATCCTAAAAATTTCAAATTAAGTCATGAATAAATTAGTTAGGTATCAGCTTCCAGTCCCAAGTTTTTTTTTATTTTTGCTTTCCTATTTCCCCATACACGTTGGATGAGGATCCTAGCTGAGTTAAGGAAATCGGAGGGATGTCGGGAGACATATCTTCCTTTCTTTGACTCAGTGGCACTAGCGTGCCCTTAACTTTTCTTTTTTACAAATATACCTTTTTGGTTTATTTAAATTTTTTCTTAAATATCATGTAGATGGTTTTGTGAAATGAGGATCCTCCGCTCCTAAGCCCCTTTTCTATAAGCAGTCTGTTTTCTCCTGGTCTCCTGATCTTCACCATTGTGATGTGTTCGGAGAACACGGGAAAACTGATTTGTTTTCCCTCTCTGTAGAAGCTAGCCAGTTTCCACCTTTATCCCAAATTACTTTTGGAAAAGCTTGACATTCTCAGAGTTTCAAGGGTTAATGTACCCACCATATAATTTTTGTGGATTGCCAAACTTGAAGTTTATAGCAGTCTGTAATACTTTGAAAACAAATAATTACTCAAACAAAGTAATTAACTTGGTTTTAGGTGTAAATAATTTGTAAAAAATTTTTGCTATTATTAATATTATTATTGTTTGTATCTTTAGTAAGTATTTTTATATAATTGTTTGAAAATGTATTTTACATTAACCAGGAAAAAGTGTCAATGATCTGAAATGATACAAATATATTTATGGTGCCATTTTTTCAAATATATGGACAGTAGAGAAAACTGCAAGTTCCGTATATTTCTTTTAAAAAATAGATTCCTTGCAGATGTGTAATATTTTGTTCAACGTCATATTTTTATGTAATGTTAAAGACTCTGTGCAAAACCCAAAAGACTTTTGCGCCAAAGAAATGAACTATTTTTCTTACTGAGCAATTAAAAAACATATTTACAGGACCTTGTTATCATAGTTCATTACAAATGAACAAAAAACAATAAGACTATAAGCTTTACCAACTAGTTGGGAACAAGAAATTTCTGCTTTAAGATAATATTGTATAAGAGTGCTACATTATATTTTATTTTATATTTTTTATTACTCCTAGGACACTATTGTATGCATAGGGTTGAGCACGTGGAACGTGCAGTTCTACAGAAAAAAAAAAATTCAATAAACGGGACTAAATTAATAATTAAAGGGAAAATATACGCACTTCTCCTTCTACATAATAAGACAGACCATCTTTTCCTGGACTATCTGCCACCTCGGAATGAGTTCCCATGGACTTGCAGGCAAGACCAGGGGAACGTTGTCTTGGAGGGGGGATATGAAAGGATAAAGAGAGGTAAGTTTTTAAATTATTATTTTATTATTTTAAATTAATAGTGAGCAATAATTTAAAGAAAATCCCATTAGAAAGTCTTAACTTAAAATTAATTCTAATGTTTCCCCTGTAAAGTAAGTTTTAGTACAATGCGTGAGCATAACGCAAAAGTCATAAAAGAGAACCAACTTTAAGACAAGAAAGTGATGAATAAGTGCAACCTGCAGCTTTTTGTGGTTTGGAGCTGCATAGTAATTAATCCCAGTTATCTGGACCTCAGCTAATCTGTCAATCATTAAGTTAATATCCAATAAGCATAGGAAGGAGTGGTGTGATTTCCCGCCTAAAATGCCAGTATTTAAGTGAAAACACGGGCAGAGGAGCTCTTCTCTTCTGGTGTGCTCTTGCTTAGTAAACTTACGTCAAATAACGGCCCGAGAGGGGTCACCTGATCGCATTCGGCTGCACTGCACTGCATCCATTTGCTCAACTCACAATCATGGACTGTACCTTATATGTTCCAGATGGATAAATAAAAACATGTGCTGCAAATTTGGAGTTATTACTGAGTGCCAGCCTCTTTCCTTCATAGCTATTATGTGACTCAAGTAAGGGAATTCGTCACATATATATATGATTACATATATATTTTTAATTAACACGCTCGCATTTCTTTGTTGTTATAATTAATACTACTGTAGAATTAAATATTATTTATGGTAGTTTTACGGCATAAATTGTTAAAAATTGCAGTGCCAACACATTTTGCTGTAAATTTGCAATGCTGTCGTAAATTGTTAGAAATGTAAATTGATAGCACTGCAGTAAATTACTTTTTGATTCAACAAAATAAAATCATCGTTTTTCGCTACCAACGAATGTTTGTGTTGAGGAATACGGACGGACGTTGTCCAGACACAAGCTGCTAATATTGCAGTCATGCCGTGGGCTCACTTCGAAAAATAGTTACATGATTGAAAACTGATAAATTAATGATCAAACGAGACCAGATTTTCATTTACTTATCTACAAAATAATGCTCTAGGAACCAAACAATCCTTATTAAAATATATTAAAATTATTTTAATATCAAGAATTATATTAAAATAATTGTAAAAATGGAACTAGGGAATCGTGGATCCCCATGACAGGAACAAATTTGAAAGTAACTAGATTAAAAACACTTAAAAAATACGTTTGTCTAAAATTAAACTTTATTTAAAACATTAAAAACATCAAAGGCTTTTCGCTTTGAAATAGCAAAGCATCATCGGGAATTTTATTACACATTTCAAATGAGCAGTTTAATATATTTTGCATTTCAAGGTCAACAGTTAAGTACAGTCGGTAACAAAATTCTCCGAACACTACCGAAAATTCCTATATAAAAAAAGTACACTTAATACAGTTTTGTTAAATAAATCCTTGTCGAGAAATGTTCTTAGTCAGTCTAAGAACATTCCACAAGGATTTATTTAAAAAAACTATATTAAGTGTATATTTTTTAAATAGGAATTTTTGCTAGTGTTCGGAGACTTTTGTTACCGACTGTACTTTAATAACTTGAACAGAAGAAAAGCTAATTTGAAATCTGATGAAGATTGGATCCAGGAGCGAATACAAGTAAGGAGTAAAAGTCTTGTGATTACCAAGGAGCTGCAAGTAGCTGTGCTGTATCTGTTTTAGAAACAAAGGTGCTGAAAGTAGAATCTGCCACTATTGTGGTTACCAAGTTGCTGCAAGTAGAAGCTGGAACTATTGTAGAATTAGGAGGTGCTGCAAGTAGCTGTAACTATTGTAGAATCATCGAAGTTACCAAGGTGCTGCAAGTAGAATTTGGAACTATTGTAGGATCAGGAGGTGCTGCAAGTAGAGGCTGGAACTATTGTAGAATCATCAAAGAACTGTCAAAAAAGGAGGAGATATTGCAATATCACCAGAATGCTGCATTCAGGAACCGAAACTATTTCTTCCTGTTTTTACTCCGAGGAAGATACGTGCTACTGCCCACAGGGTCACCCAGGCGCAGTAATATTCAAAGTCACAAGAAAAAAAATATGCTTCAAAAAGGTGGTATAAAGAAAAAAGTAGTCACTAAGAATGTTCCGGAAGAAATTATAAAAGTTGGCATCTCTGTAATTTATATATTGAAAGTTCTCTCTCTCTTTCTCTCTGTGTGTGTATATATATATACATATATTCTAAAAAGTGTTCTTTTTTTTTTAATGAAAATTGATGTTCTGTAGAATATAAATTTTCACTTAATCAGTAAACCAGCATCAGTTTGACTTTTAATAAATCGCAGAAACATTTATATCCGAAAATATTTTTTTTTTTTTTAATTTAACTAATTTATAGCAATGATTTTAAACTTAAACCAAAAATAGTATTTACGAAAAACTACATCAAATACCTCGTAAAGCTTTTCGAATAATCAGATACTTCTATGATTTAAAGGAAATTCTCTTAAGTACAAATGTACATACATTGCATACATCGATATCTATACTTTTAAGTATTTGACAAGATATTAAGGGAATTTCTTGAGTGTTTTATTTGAGCATTTTCATTAAATTTCAGTTTTTCTTTATTTTGTTAACTTTCATATTCTTTTCTCTGTATATGATGTCTTATTATAATTTATACTCCAGCTTTCTAGCATATTAAGGAGAATTATTGAATTATTTCCCTAACGTTTGGTCCAGTAAACTATATATATATATATATATCAGAAGTTAGTTTATTTTTATTGAGACTGTAATCATGATAACAAAATCTTCTATAAATTAATTTATCTCTGTCTATATACAAAATTATAATTAGATAAACCAAATAAAAATTAGCATTTTATAAGCCATTGCTGAAATTTAAAATTATATATATAAAAAAAAAAAGATTAAATTTCTTTATTAAGTGAATTTTAATTAATTGGGTACTCTAAATTCCTAAAAATGAAAATAATGCTATCCTGTTTGTCATAATTTGTAATAATCCTGTTTTATGATGGATGTCCATGCATCGGCTGTTTAATAATCTTTATAATAAAAGAGAATATTTATCCGCATGTTTTGAAGTATGGAATTGATGGATCTGTTTTATGACTCGTTTAGCGATATACGTTGTTCATTATAGATGAAAATTAGGAATATGTATTCAGAATTATTAATTAACCATAAAAGGTAACGCACTATAAATTCTGCTTTAAGTTATTTATTAAGGGGGATTTCCCTTCTGCTATTTACGAGTATTAAACGGAATAAGTGTCGTAAATTATATTTATTATGTGCAAGAGAAAATTTTAAATGATTAATAAAATTTTAACTAAATTGGTTAGATAAACAAATGATATAAACATTTTCCGTCTATGCGCATAATAAAATTCGTAAAAGCTGTGTAAATGCAATATCAAAAATTAAATTAATTGAGTAATATTAAAATGATTTATTTCAATACGTAATGCTTATGATATAAAAGCTCATTTCTCCTAATGATTTTTAAGTTACACACACACGTATATATGCGCATATACATTTGGTTTAACTCTCGTTAAACGGTGTTTATTTATCGTACATGTTACAACACAGTGTTGTCAACTTGTAGGAACTTTTATAAGTAATTCCCATCACTAATTTTTAACTGCGATGCTTATTTAATTTTATATTTTTCTATCATATATATCAAACATTAATATCCTAAATTAATGTTAATTATTAAATAAAATATCCCTACAATTTGGTAACACTGGCTAGAAACTTTGAATATACGCCATAAAGTTTTGTACTTAAAGTTAAGTACCAAAGTTTTGAACTTATTATTTTCAAATGCCAGTTGTGAGGTTCTTTTTTATAACACTTGATTATACACTATGGAAAACAGTAGAAAGACAGTTAAGTTTTGAAAATTATGTTCTATTTTCTTTATCTTAAATTTGTGAGATTTTTTACGCAGATTTCATATAACAATGTTCTGTTTATATGAAATGATATTTAAATATCCAACACTATTTCTAGTTAGAAATTCTAACTAGAATTAGTGCAACACATTGCTTTATACCGTGTTCAGAAAGAAAAACTACGCCGACTAAGTTTACTTTACAGGCTATGTGGTCGTATTGATTTTTTAACTGCTTTTGTATAAGAAATATATATATATATATATATATATATATATATATATATATATATATATTTCACATTTTCAAATAAACATTTCAGGATTCCTAAAGATTTTTCTTTTTTTTTTTTTTCAAAGTAAAAATTGAAAGTTTGAAATTTAACTTTTGTAAGTTTCACTGTAAAAGGGAATATTCGAAATCATAAAGAATAAGTGGAAGTGAATTTCTTATTAATACTGGTTTTATTTATTATTCCATTACTGTCCGATTTTTTTACAAATTGTCAAACAAAACAATTCTTTATTTTATTTTATTAGTAGTAGTAGTATTGCTATTATTATTGCTATTATTATTGCTGTTGTTGTTGGTATCGTTCTTATAAATAATTTCCTTTTAACATTCATGCTTCTTAGATTAATATTTCTTAGCAATTGATTTAAAAATTGCTTTAAAAAATAATTTTACTAAAATTAATTTTTTTTTTCTTTTTTTAATACACAGTGTACTTATATTGATCAGATACATAAATATTGAATAACTAGAAATACGTTAACAATATAATGAATCTTTTTAGTTCCATTAGGTATATTAAAGTTCTTTTACTTCACAACACAAGAAAGACTACAGTTATTTCTTTATTTATTTATGTATATTTCTTTATTTATTTTATTATTATTATTATTATTACTATTATTATTATTTTTCGGAGAAAGATAAATATATATTATAAAAAATGATAAGAGATTCTAAGAAAAAACATGGGATTGTACCAGTGTTTTTGTTCTAAAGAAAATTACCATTACTCGGATTTACTCTTTTAATTTTTTTGAAAATCTGGTTAAAACAAACTTTTTTTAAATAAGTTTTAAGTATTTTCTTTTTCTATCGATTACATTTTTTATTTTTTCATGTAAAATAAAAATAATAATTATTATTCAGATTATTCATAATTAAACATAATGTAAAAACACCTTTATGCTCACGTCCCTTCAATTAACTTAAGACTTTTTAACTGTCAATTGTCAAATATAACAATATATATATATATATATATATAAGCTGCTAATTGGAAACACATTGAATAAACTCCTAAAGATACTTTGTGCTTCAAAGTGAAAATCTTAGAATGTTTACATTTTTTTTTAAATGTTTTTTTAAATAAAATACAATTTTAATTAACGTAATTTTAAAGTGATTTTATTTTTTAAATATTAATGACACGTGATTTAACAAGATCACTTTTGGACATATTTTATAAAAGTTAAAGACATAATTTATAAAAGTTAAAGTTAATTTCTTAGTTTTTATTCAACTGCTTCGAGACTCAAAATCAATTGTTACTTTTAGTACGATGCGAAGTCTTTACTCTATCATTCAATCCAAATTCAGTTTAACACTTCACAATGATGTGGTTACATTTACACCTACGGCTGTTGATATTCAAGTTCTTTTCATCTAACTCGCCAAAACGCATGGGTTCTTTCTGTACACTCGATTCTTCAAACTTCTTTTATTTTAAGATGTAAAGAAAAGAATCAAACACACATACTTTTTTAAAAAACGAAGAAAAAATAGCTACCGAAAAGTGGGATACTTGATCACATTATACAGATTGTATAGTAAGGAATTAAATATCACTGAGATTTACAAGTATTCCAGCACGTACTCGCGGATTAACTGGCCTTGGATATTATTAAGACTAATTCTACTTGGAATATACTACTCCAAAGAAATTATTATAAAAAATAATAATAATAAAGCTCAATAATCTGTGAAATTCTTCATTGGAAAATTCTAGAATCATATCTTCTGTTGTAACAATAGCAGACGCATACTGTAGTTAATGTCGAAAATGACTAAATTAAGATTTAAAATCAAATCATAATAATGTCGAAAGTGACATTAGTATTGAAATATTAATTAATGTACGGCTAGTCTTCTAAGGATATTTTTTTAGAATATCTGTCTCGTTCTCCAGATCTGCCTCCAGATACCAAATTCCTTCAATGTAACATATATTAAACGAAACATAATTTCATAGAAAATAAGCTGGTGTATCACTTACACGACTTTCTCTTAACCTGCATATGAATTCTATAAACACGGATTATGCATAGAGCGTTAAGATAACAAGTGCTGCATACAAACGTAACTTAAAAACAATTGAAAATAATTTTAGAATCTGTTTTATTAGACATATGTTTCTGTGGAGGACCAGCCACCTCTTTTACCCTCCTCCCCCCCCCCCTCATTAATTTTCGTTAAGGCTGTTTAATTTAAAATTTGGGGCTGTTATTAAATTTAAAATTTTACTCTAAACTATTCAGACAAATTTCACCCACACCAAACTTACCGGTTTTGATATCAAATTTCAAATAGTAAACTCTATTATGACCTTAAAATTACCCAATTTGAAATGCCTGGAATAAGTTAATTTTACATTATGCTGATAACAGAGATACACACAAAATTCCCGCTAAACAACGAGTAAATATAGTAAAATATCAAATTTTGACTGTAAACGATACATTCGCTACTATTAGATGGGTAAGAGAAAGTAAAATTAAAGAATTTCAGCATTAAAGTTGAACTCAGACAATATTTTTAATATTGCATTATATTAATAAAATATATATTTTTTTCAATATAAGAAGTTCATTTTTATTTCAAAAAATAACCGTAATTTTTTAAAGAGGAATTTAACAGCATTGGTATACAAGCATAAAATTATCCATAAACTTAGGTACATATTACAATGGATAGTGTATTACAAGAGAGATTTGTATTGAGTTTTAGAATTACAAAATTCTATAAAATTTTATTTTAAGAGCTTGAACTTTACAAAATTCATTAAATTATTAAATAGATATAAAATCACGTTTCTTTTAAATAGCTTTTTAAGGCATATAAGGATGTGGTGTGTGGTGTTGGGATTAAGGCCAATTGTCTACTCTAGGGACCTGTGCCTAAATGGGGATGGATGCACTTTGTGAGGATTTTTCTAAAAGGCCCTAGCCTGTATTTACGCGAGTTTCGGAGAAAATGACAAAACTTTCTGAACAGTTATGTCGTTGAGTGCAACTTGGGATCGAAACCATCACTTCTCGTAAGATGCGTACAGAGCTTCCTACACCGAAAAAAAGTTTTGTTGAAAAACAGAAGACTTTTCTAATAGTCTAAGATCCGGCTGCGAAATTGCTACATTCATCGAGTATGTAATCGAAATCAGATTTTTATATTCAATTATAAAAGGAACAATATGTTTTGGCCGGGTTGCCTAATAAAATGTGCCCGCTAGTATTTTTAATTAAATTAATATTAATTGACTTTTTGGAAAGAAATTTCATTCATTTGTTATTGAAATAAACTATACTCCACATCACAGACATATACATAGTGAACTTGAAAAGTAATGGTTGCCGTTGCGCGTTTGGCCGCTACCTCTTCGCAGCCAGGTGCAAACAGGTAGTATTTTGGGGCGTTTATACGTTCATGGCGTATATTCATCATTTATACATCAAATTAAAGCTAATTTTTTTCTGCACATGGTAAACTTCGTCTGCCAATGTAAAAGTGACCGCAAGTAGGGGTTGCCAGCTGTTAAAGATTGCTTAGAATGAAAATTGGCGCGCTACATCGTTCGTCAAACAAGGATGGCGATAGCCAATTGTACGCGTTTTTCAAGCTTTTGCGCATGCGTCGATTGATAGTGTTCTCAACCAATGGCACAAACAGTTGTAAAAAAGAATATCAAAACTCCAAAAGAAATATAATTAATAAATTTTTGTATGGTTACATTTAAAATTCCCTATAAATATAAAACATTTATTTCTCAATAAATAATCAAATTGTCGTTTCTCTATATAATTAGAACATATAATAAATATTTGTAAAAAATAATAACCCTGGTTATTCATGTAGACAAAGTTTATATTATACCTGTAATGTTTTAGGAAATATTTGATTTTTTTTTTTTATTATAGATTACATATTAATTAAATATTCAGTAAATAGGACAGATTACTTGATGTATACAAATTAAACGGAACATTGAAATATGATTAAATATTTATTGAAACCTATATTGCATTTTTATATAATTTATTCAAAATCTGAATCATCGCTACTCTCACTTTCATTGCAGCCATCACTTTCATCGTCATAAATATCAAAATCCTCTTCATGATCAGTACGAATGATAATAGAATTATATAGCACACTTTCAACTTGCATTGGCGCTGAATCTCCTAAAACCATCTAGGATCCACCCATTATTTTCTGCGTTAAACTTAATACAATTCGGCTCAGTAGCATTTAGCCACATCGAATTAACAAAGATCGTCCGCAACAATTTTTGCTTTAAAGATTTGCAGCAAGGTAGAATATGAGTTGAGTTGAAGCCCTTAAGTTTTTTCAAAATCTTTTTTTTTTTTTTTTTTTTGTAGCATACATCTTATTGAACAAAATGAATCTTCCAGTATTAACATTTTGGCAATCAACGATACCATACATAAGGCAGGTAAACTCTTGGACTACAGCAGTTTTACTTTCGTCAAAAATGTCATTAGGGTCAGTCAAAGATACGAAAACTTGTTGAATTCTCGGGTGTTTAACAAAAATGTTATAGGGCCTTACTTTCCCTTTATTGAAGAATGCAGTCGTACAGTCACAACCTGTGAATGCGTGAAACGCTGGCAACGCAATTCATAAAGTTAGGCTCAATTTTTTTGACAATTCCGTACAATTTATACTTATTTCGTCCTTACTATTCTTTTTTTTTTTTGGATGTACTTTTGCCAACCAAATTTGTAAATGAGGAACTTTGTGCAGATTACCTAGAAGAATTATTAAAATATCAGTGTCACTTGCTTTCACCAATATTTTGGACTCTTTACCTACTTTGCTTATATGAAATACTATTCTCGTATCTGCTTCCTCATGTTGGCATTCTAATTCAGTTTCCTCTTGTTTCACAACGCAATTTCCAGAAGAGCAATATGAAAAGCATTGTTCTCCAACAGTAATAAAAAAAAAATTGTTTCCTAATACTGAAACAAAAGAGTTGTTATCCCAGTGAGAAGCTAAAAATTTAACTAGAGCTTCTTTAAAACGAAACTTCTTTAAGCTTTTTGTAAAATCACTGGGTCTCGTTTGTAACGGACCATTAATTATATATGGAATATCAATTTCCTGTCGATCTTGTCTTTCACAATCTTTGATTGAAGGCGTTAAATATCTATCAAATATGATATGTACTTCGCGAGCGCTTTTTCAACAAAGTTTCACCAATATCGATTCAGCTAGATTTCCAAATGTTTGCGGCAAAGTAGAGCCAATCTGATACAAATAGAAGAAACCATCAATAATTTCTATATCAATTTGTCTGGGATTGGCTGATACAATCTGCGATGTTAATTGATTACTTAAAGCAGACTTGTCCGTTTTGAGCATGTATCCTGAACAATGGAATAGTGCAGGCGGTATAAATAAAATCAAATATTTCCTAAAACATTACAGGTATAATATAAACTTCGTCTACATGAATAACCAGGGTTATTATTTTTCACAAATATTTATTATATGTTCTAATTATATAGAGAAAAGACAATTTGATTATTTATTGAGAAATAAATGTTTTATATTTATAGGGAATTTTAAATGTAACCACACAAAAGTTTATTAATTATATTTCTTTTGGAGTTTTGATATTCTTTTCTACCACTGTTTGTGCCATTGGTTGAGAACACTATCAATCGACGCATGCGCAAAAGCTTCAAAAAACGCGTACAATTGGCTATCGCCATCCTTGTCTGACGAACGATGTAGCGCGCCAATTTTCATTCTAAGCAATCTTTAACAGCTGGCAACCCCTACTTGCGGCCACTTTTACATTGGCAGACGAAGTTTACCATGTGCAGAAAAACATTAGCTTTAATTTGATATATAAATGATGAATATACGCCATGAACGTATAAACGCCCCAAAATACTACCTGTTTGCACCTGGCTGCGAAGAGGTAGCGGCCAAACGCGCAACGGCAACCAATACTTTTCAAGTTCACTATGTATATGTCTGTGATGTGGAGTATAGTTTATTTCAATAACAAATGAATGAAATTTCTTTCCAGAAAGTCAATAAATATTAATTTAATTAAAAATACTAGCGGGCACATTTTATTAGGCAACCCGGCCAAAACATATTGTCCCTTTTATAATTGAATATAAAAATCTGATTTTGATTACATACTCGATGAATGTAGCAATTTTGCAGCCGGATCTCAGACTATAACTTTACCATAGAAAATTTCTATTTTCTAAAATTACAAAAACTTACTGTAAAATTACATCTCAATCTGCTCGAAGTCACAAATTTTCTGTATTAAGATAAAATCTGTATCAATGATTGCAGATTTCATTTGGTTGGTGCATATTTTATCTGTTTTGTGTACAATAAAAAAGTAAGTAAAAAGAAAAAAGAAAAAAAGCAAGATGAAAACGTAAGATTGAAAAATGAAAGTAAAATTGAAAATTGTTAAGTAATGTGCTTTTGTGGCTGTGAAGTGAAATCGTTGTCTATCAAGCAGTGATTCGTGGTTCGATCCTAGGTGGTAGAAAAGCACGAATATTTTCTGTTTTGCTTTGTTACTGAAAATATCTGTCAGCGTATTTTGACCAATGTATAGGAATACTTTTTTGCAACTTTGCTGCGAAATATTTACTGTAATATAACAGTTTTTTTTTTTTTTTTTTTTAACCTTACGATGTATGCAATTTATAATTAAATCATGCATGAATTTTCCTTATCCAGTTTTTAAAGCATAAAATAAGTAATCAAAACTTAGTATTTATAATTATTATTGCATTATTTTCATATTATTACACATAGCTTCATCTTTATATAAACATTTCCTTCACTGTCAAAAAATCTGTTCATTTTTTTAGAAAGTGAAATGTATAGTTTTTATTCCATGTCTTTTCAGAAAAACTTGTGTTATATTTGTATGTGATAAGCGTTGTCACTGAAGATTCGAAGATAAATACCTATCTAAACAAGGTATTAAAATGGTTGACAGAAGTTTTTGTGGATTGGTTGTTCTTGGTAGACATTTTTGTCAGTGTTTTATTTCTTATCTTCTCTATAATTTTCTTTTTTTTTTATGTTTGAAATCTCAGACAGAAAATAAAAGGCTTAAAGTCGTTTTATTTAAAGATAAATCTCTTGTATTTAAAAAAGTTTATGTCACTTTTATGCTTTTATCTGGTTTAATTTTCTGGTAATTAATGTTATGCTTAATAATGCAAACAATATTTAAAGGTATTTTAGTCAGTAATTGTTCTTGGTTCTGAATTAATTGTCAACATTTTATGATAAGCTAGCTATTTTATTTTTATTAACTGAAACAATTGTATAAAAAAATATATTTTTTAAAGATGCGAATGTTTTAATATTACTAATAGTTATATTACTAATAAAATCAATCTTAATTTAATATTTTATTAAAAATTACTTTTAATACTTGTACTATATCAAAAATGAGGAAATGACATGAAGGATGAGCTTATATATATAAAGGTAAAATTTTATAAATCTGTAATTTTAAATTAAAGTTTAAATTTTTGATATTTTTAAAGGTAAATTTATAACTTAAATCGCCGTTTTTTATTTCAAATACCAGATTACCGTGTAGTTAATGTAAGTATTGCATTAGATAAAAAATTTTATTGAATTTTCAACTGATTTACCTACTTTAAGGTCCTACACGTCTAATATATATATATATATATATATATATATATATATATATATATATATATATATTCTAAAGTGTTAAGTGTGTTTTTGGGAAAAAGAACTTTCTCATTATGATATATTAAAATAAATAATTAATAATATAAGTATAGCAAAATCAAATTTTATAAATAAAGCAGATTCGGAGTACAGTTGAGTTTGTTAAATTTTAGTGAAAAATTGAATAACTCAAGTGATACATAGAAAGCTGAAATGAAAACCAAAAATATGTATTTCTATAATGAACATAACTAATTTTATAGAATTTCTTGTATGAAAGCCCTTTTCGAAATTTTTGTACAGATATTAGTTGCTTACCACAAGAAAATTTGCAGATGTTCTGAGGAGATAGTTTAGTTTCGATCTCAAACGCGTGTGTGAAAACATGGATGTCTCAAAACCGGCTTTACCGCTTTTCTTTAAATTAGCTCTATTTTAACCGCCATTTAGAAAACCTTTCGTATGCATTACTGAGTTATTACAGGAAGTTATTGGAAGTTTTATTTAATTAGGATTATTTTATGTATATTCATTACACTATCTTTAAAACAAAGAAGAAAAATTATTGAACATTGCTATATTATGTAATTCTGTCTAGACTGGTGTCGAGACTAAACTGCTAAGGTTCTTTATATTTACGAAAAAATGACAAAATTTTGTTATTAACACGAATTGTTAATGAACAAAAAAGACGGTATTTTATCCACTAGGACAACACTAGATAATTATCCATTAAAAGATTTTATTAAACGAATTTTAAATTATTTATTTTTATTTCATTATCATGTATTTTTATTCTTTAAAATGTTTTAACATGGAAGTGGTTATTTCTTGGATTTTAGTATAGAGAATATTGTAGAGAACCTATTGTGATGGTTTACTTACAATAATTAAGGTGAGTGAGAAAGCATAAAGGTTTTCTTAATAAAATTCACTGTGTAGAAATTGAAAAATAAAACTATATTTAGTCTAAAAGTGTAAAGCTAGATAGCTTTATATAAAAAAAAAAAAAAAAAAAAAAAAAAAAAAAAAAACTTTGATTAGATATTATATTTCCAGAAGGTCCGTTAGAAGAAAGGTAACCCACAAATTATGGAATGCCAATGTCCGGCTAGCTTTAAGTTAATCTTTTTTTTTTTTTCTTGAAAAATCTCTAATTTCAATCTAATTTAGCGACTATTGGACTTTGTACTAGTATGCTAAAATAAATATTTTTTTTTTTTTTTTTTTTACATTTGAGAAAATTTGTTAAAATCTGATGATTTTTTTTTTTTTTTTTTTTTTTTTTTTCATATATATAAAAGGTTTTTAATATTTTAAAAAATGACTTATATTATAATCTAACTTGTTGGAATCTGAAAGATTGGCATTTTCAATATACATGGGCCTAAAAAAGAAAATACCCTAAGCCTACTTTTGTCTTCTAAATAATACAAGTAAAAATTCTGTACAAAACATAATCCAATTTAGTACGACAGGATTTATTTTAATTTATTCTTCGATATAAAGTCTTGCATTAACTGTGTTTCATTCCATAACATTTGTTACTATATTATTTTCTTAAAAATTATGAGCTGCAGCTTTAGCATAGGAGCCTCAAGAAGACTTTTAATTTTTTGTTGCCATTTTGGGAATGAATTAAAAGGGCTATCGCAATGGGCTCGTCCCAGCGAATTAAGTTAAATATTGTTCTTAGAACAAAAGTATTTATCTAATATAAAATAAAATAAAAGTAATATTGTGCATTTGTAAACAGTAGAATAATTGTATTTGCAGGTTTAATAATTTTTAAAAAACACTTTATATGTTTATTTATTTTCACAAGTAAGAATCGATTTTTGTATTTTGTAGTGTAACTGTTACATTAACTGATCAAGCAGTAAATAGTGGAATGTTTATGGATTATAACTTGAAATTAATTTAAAATGTTTTAATTTAAATTTAATCGCGTAAAGGTGTTACAACAAGCTAATTAACTTAGTTACGCTCCGAAATGGATTTACACTGTACGATGTTGCACTTTTAATGATATAAGTATTGAAAATCAGGGTACTTATGTTCTCCATCAACATCAATAACAAATATGATTGTGATGATTGTAAATGCATACAGCAAACAAAAGATGGTGAATAATGATATAAAATGGATTAAAAATGATGATGTATAAAAGTAATAACACAGATTAAATCGGTCTGATCAAAAAATAAATAAATAAATAAATAGAAAATGTGTTATTTTAGCAATCTCTATAGATATAGAAGACTTCGTCTGCCCTTTGTTTATCTATGTCATGTGACCTCTGACGTCAAGTGGGAAGAGCCCATTGCGTAAGCAAAAATCTTGGTGAGCTCCTTCGGTATAAAATTTCAAATTTCGCCAAGGTATCCTATACTAACGCTTTTCCTTTTCTTTATTATGATTTTTCTAAATTATATCTTAATTATGAAAAAAAAAAAAAAAAAAAGTTTGCACGTCCCTTTTTCTTTCACGACATAAAATGAAATATGTTTACTTATCTGTACTAATATATAAAGAGGAAAAGTTTGTTTGTATCTGGAGGATAATCTCTGGAGCTACAGTACCGATCTATAAAATTTATTTTATTTTATTTTATTTTTTCACTAATAAAATGCTAAAGCTACCCCTGAATGCTATAGGCTACAATTAATTTTGATTTTTTTTTTTTTCAAAATTTCAATATTTTAATTAAAATCTCCAAAAAAACCATTAATTTTTTTAACGAAATCTGTCTCACAAGTGATAGCAGTGGCTCCGAGGTAAAGCATGGAGCTACGAATCCAGAGAGTGCGAGTTCGACTCCCGTTAGGGAAATTGATTAAAAATAATTTTTGTTTATTTCTCGTTATGTCATTATAGTAATTATGTTTATGTTAATTATTAGGTTAATGTTATGTAATTTCTAGGTTCTTTGAATTCTAGAATATTCTGTTCTAAAAAATTCATGAATTGTATATAAACCAATGTAAAGTTCAGTTGTGTTACAAAACAAAGTCTCGAGCTGAGCTTAAAGTTCTCTGTGTTATTTCACTTTAGCGTTTCTCCACAAACAATTATCGATGTCAGAGATACCTGACAATATTAAAAATCTAGCTATTGCCCCCAGAAAACAAACTTTTACACGTTCATTCTTTTTCTTTCCTTTTTTTTTTTTTTTTTTTTTTTTTTTTTTTAACACGAAAAGAAGTATATTTACCCGTAAAGAATAAAACTGAGATAAATCTTTGTAAAAAATTAAATTTGCACGATAAAATTGACGTTATTGTAGCTTTATTTATTTATTTATTTTTATTTTATTTATTTATTTATTTATTTATTTTGCTCTTGTTGTTTGTTTGTTTGTTTTCTAATGATATGATTTATTTAAAAATTATATGTGAATATTCTAAATATAAGCGTTTAAATATTATTATATATTATATATTATAAATAATTATATATAATTATATATTATAAAATTATATAATTATATATTATAAATTATATTTCTTAGTTAGTATTATAATTTTGAAAAACTTTTAATGCTTCAGGTAATTTTTTTAAACCTAGTTTCTTTTACATAGACTAATCGCATCTTAATATATTTTTTTTACATAGACTAATCGCAAAAATGCATGATAAAGTTTTATTTATATTTATTTATTTATTTTATTTTTATTTATTTATTCCTTTCATATCATTTTATTTTATTTTTATTTTATTTTATTTATTTTATTCCATTCTTTTTTCTCGCCGCTAAGTTTCAATTCGGTGATTGTCTCGCAGTATGACGCATTTGGCGATCAACACACATGGCGTGCATATCACCTTATTTTTTGTTTTTAATTAAGAAATAAATTTATATTCTTATGTCTACATATAAAACAAATGAAGATGTCCGTGTGTGTGTCCGGTTCTTTTTAGGAAAATGGCTGATCGCAGACATACACGAATTTACATGGAAGTTCGTAATGAACTCTACTGATTCGCCTGATGCCCGATTTCCAAATTTTTTATTTTATAAAATTTGTTAAAATATGAAAAAAAATAACTTTATAATAACTTTTAAATTAGGCACTTAAATATTAGCTTTAAATTTGTTACCAAAAAGATTACGAGTTCATTTTTTTTTTTTTTTTTTTTTTTTTTCTACATAAAAAAAATGTATTTTCTCGTGAATAATAAAAAAAAATATCAAAATTAAATTTGCTTATGCAAATGAGAAAATGACATCATTATAACGTTAAAATTAAATAATAATAAAAATTAAGTAATATACTTAGAGAAAATCCTAGTTTTTTTTTTTTTTTTTTTTTTTTTAACGCTGAAGTACACTGGACATTTTTCACCAAGGAGTCGACAAAAATTCAAAAGTCGCCAAAGAGAGCTATAATAAAACTATAATACCATGATCAGGTTTATTATTTATTTATTTTATATAACAACCACTATTACCCATAAAATATATAAAATTGAAAATATATATAACCACAAAAAATTTAGTTGTCTCTTATTGTAGACGTAGCACTCATAGCATATTGTAATATTATGTTCGACGTAAAATCGCTGTCACTTTATGGTTGACCTGATAAATCAAATCAAATATAGGAAAAAACGCGAAAACTTAAATATAAAAGAGCAACTTCAATTTTTTTTCGATACTATTCATTTTGAAACTGTCATTCGATAAGCACCCAAATTAAAGTTCACGGATAAGGCATTGTCGCAGGCCATAGGGACACGCATCCTAGATTTTTCCGTATGAGAAAGACGCTTCTGACGGTAGCGGGGACCCAAAATGAACTTTTGAGAAATTTCAATTGATTTCATGTTTATTTTTTGTTTATAAAGCGATGTAAAAATGATTTATTATTTTTTTAATTCCTGTAAATATAGTGACCAGCAAAATGCGCAAAGCCTGCTAATTTATATTTGGCATGAATTCGGTTTTTCTTTTTACATAATAATTTTAAAACTACAATGGGATTTTTATTTAATATCATTTGAACTGATTATTCGACTGAACTAAAACATATTGCGTGAGCTTTATTTTGTCATGATTAATTAGTAAACCATTTTTTATAAGATCTATTAATCCGGACTAAAAATCCGGAGAGATGCAATGACAAACTTTCAACTTTATATATTTAGATAAAAATAAAAGTATCTGTACGTTCAGTCAAGGTGATAGATAAAAACTGGCAATGACGCTCTCTGAAAGAAATACTACGACCAGACGGAATACAATTAAATGCATACAATTAAATGCATACATAATATAGTTAATAATACAGTACAATGCTGTACAAATTAATACAATTAAATGTGTACGATCTCCTTATATTATTAAAATCTGTACGCATCTATCTGTCTGTCTGTCTGTCTGTCTTTCTGTCTGTCTGTCTGTCTGTGAGAAATGCCTTGTCATAGTTAAAGCTCCGGCGCTAATGGTCGCATCGACTCGAAACCGGTGTCGACAGACGCAGAATTTCTTCATCTCGACATCGCGATAATTCGCTAAGCGATGCGACCCTAATTAGCGGAGATATTAATTAAAATGTCGACCCATGTCTACTGAAAAATGACCCAGAATTCATGATAAAATGCTTGAAAAGCGACATTTTTACGGAAAAAGTGGAAAATAAATTAGAAATATCAGTCATATTGTTACAAACAAGATACCATTGGAAAGGGCTTTTTTTTCTCAATCCGATGGTGTAAACGGCTTATCGATCGGACAATTAGATTTTTTTAAATTAACTAAACTAAAAAAAATGGTTGCAACAAATCACAAGCATTTTAACTTGGCAGACGATCTTGAACGGAAAGAAAAAACATCTGGTGTTTAATGAGGTCACGTGTTTTTGTCATGTTTTTGTACTGCGATTAAAAATTGCAATTTTCTATTTTCTTCAATTTTTCAAAATTCGCACATTTCAATTAGTATACAATCTTAACACCACAAAACAAACTTGCAGTTAAAATTTCATCGATTTTTGTGAATAAACAAAAGATTTACATTTTAATTGCAAATTAAATTTTATCTTTACACGTCTGATATTTTATCTGTCGAAAGAGAACGCCAGTTTCAAAACGACACAAATACACTTAAGGTAAAAATATTTCTTTTTACTTCCATTAACCGACAACCGTAGATAATAGAATTCGAAATTTCACTTGACTTACACGTTTTGAGGTGTCATGGCGCTGTAATACTTTAAAATTTCAATATTTAAAATTGTAATTATGTTTAATTTTTTTTTAATGTGTCATTCGATGCACCTTTTAAAGTACGGTTACATTATCGTAAGAGGAATTCGAGATTTCACCCGATTTACACGTTTTGAGGTCTCCTGATTAGGTTTTCTTTTGCATCGCAATAGTGGAATTCGAGATTTCAGCTTATTTACACGTTTTGAGGTCTCCTGAATGGGTTTTCTTTTGTATCTCAGCTACTAATTAAAGTGTCGAAAGTGGAATTAGAGATTTCACCTGATTTACACGTTTTGAGGTGTCCTGAATGGGTTTTCTTCTGTATCTCAGCTGCTAATTAAATAATTTCATAAGTAATACGTCATTTGAAAGCTTTGTTAATTTGGAATTGAATAGTAGATTACAGAAATTCGATATTTCGACATTTCTCCTGATTTAAACGTTTTGAGGTCTCCTGAATGGGTTTCTCTTTTGTCTCAGTTACTAATTAAAAAAATTTCATAAGTAATGCATCATTTGAAAGCTTTGTTGAGTTGGAATCGAACAGTAGATTACAGAAATTTCTACCGCCAGATGGCGCTGTAATATTTTTAAATTACAATATTTCTATTTCAAATCATGATTATTTTTTTTTTTAATGCGCTATTCGATACACATTTAAAAGTACTTTTACATTATCGAAAATGAATTCAAGATTTCACCAGATTTACACGTTTTGAGATCTCCTGAATCAGTTTTCTTTTGTATCTCAACTACTAAATAAAATAATTTCATGAGTAATACATCATTAGAAAGCTTTGTTGATTTGGGATCGAACAGTGGAATACATAAATTTCTACCGCCAGATGGCGCTGTAATATTTTCAAATTTCAATATTTCAATTTCTAATCATGATTAAATTATTTTTAATACATCATTCGAAAGATATTTTAAAGTTCTTTTATATTATCGAAAGTTTTCAGCAGATTTACACGTTTTGAGGCGTCCTGATTAGGTGTTCTTTTGCATCTCAGCTAATTGAGTAAGACCGTTCAAAATTGGTATATGTAGGTTTATTAGAAGGGGCTGAAAGGGTGGGGATGAAATAGGCGTGCAACGCGCGCGTATCCCCTAACTTGTGCGTGCGCAGCGCGCACGGGACTGCGCTGCCGAAGGCAGTGGGGACCCCGTCCGACTTTTTAACCGATGAGAAATAATTTTTTTTAATTTTCTTTTCTTAAAAATAAAAATTTGATTCGAGAAGGAATACGTGCGCGCAGCGTGCGTATACCTTCACACGTGCGCGCGCAGCGCGCATGGGTCTGCGCTGCCGAAGGCAGTGGGGACCCGGTGTGATTTTTTACCCGATCAGAAATGATTTTTTTTAGGGGGCACGAAGTGTCAGGGAAGGAATGCGGGCGTGCAGCGCGTGTATTCTTTAACTTGTGCGCGCGCAGCGCGCACGGGACTGCGCTGCCGAAGGCAGTGGGGACCCGGGCCGACTTTGTACCCCATGAGAAATGATTTTTTTTCTTTTCTTTTCTTAAGAATAAAAATTTTATTTGAGAAGAAATATTTGCGCGCGGCGCGCATGGGTCTGCGCTGCCGAAGGCAGTGGGGACCCGGTGTGAGTTTTTACCCGATCAGAAATGATTTTTTTTTTTTTGGGGGGGGGGGGGCACGAAAGGTCAGGGAAGGAATACGCGCGCGCAGCGCGTGTATCCTTTAACTTGTGCACGCGCAGCGCGCACGGGACTGCGCTGCCGAAGGCAGTGGGGACCCGGGACGACATTTTACCCGATCAGAAATGATTTTTTTTTAATTTCTTTTCTGAAGACTAAAAGTTACTGTTAGTGATTCATTAATTATAGTGATTCATTTGAAAATACTGACCCGCTAGCGGGCGAAGCTCGCTAGTAGTATTATAAAATATGCAGAAAATTTGTAACAAATATATGCATTGAAATTTTCAATATTTAAAAAAAAAAAAAAAAAAAAAAAAAAAGTATTATCGCATTCAAGTCTTTCATCATTATTATTGACAACCCCAAAAAAATCTTATACACTCTAATTTTTCGTGAATAATATTGTATATATATTTTACTATTACTTTTTAATTATTATTATAGAACATTGAAAATATCTGCCATCACTCTATGAGAATATACTGTTCGAGAATTGTTTTTCATCTTTTCATTTTTGTTTCTTTTGTAATCCTTTTCTTCTTGTAAAAGTTATTGCATCATTATTTGTCAAGATAACGCAGTTAATCCAAACAATTTTTCCCAGTTAGTCAAGAGTGAAATCTCCTTTGTTACTTTGCTCTGCTTTTCCACTATATTTTGAAATGAAATGGATTTTCTAGTATTACCTGAAAATGCCCACAAAAGATAAAGGCAAATTGTTGGAAAGCATTTTCCTTTTCATTTCTAAGGGTGTTTTGAGATTTTTTTTTTTTCTGTATTTTGTTGTTCAAAAGTATATTAAAAATAAGCATATTACTTTTTATTAATTTACAAATATGTTTCTTTGCATTTCTGCAAGATATAGATACCGGGTGATAAAAAAAATATATTATTGAAAAAGTATTGACCATAATACAATGCGGTTTTCACTAAAATATGCAAAAAAGGATGGTATATATATATATATATATATAGATAGATAGATAGATAGATAGATAGATAGATAGTAAGGGGTAGATAGGTAGGTAAATAGACAGATAGATAAATAAGATAAAAATTAGTTACACTTTTCACCAACAGATGACGTTTTATTCACTGTATCCTCTCACATTTGAAAAAATTATGCTATTATTACTATTAATCGTTCTAAAAAGAAACTCCTTATCTTCTTAAGTGATAAATTTGATTAAGGTATTATTAATTAAGCTTTAATATGAGAATTCGTAATGTGCGTAATCTGACGTCCATTCGCATGAATGGAGTCCATCACATTGAACATTTATAATCCTCGTTAATTTGTTGAATGTACCGCGCCTCTGTAAAAAAGTGATTTTACTGTTAAAACGTCACCTGCTGGAGAAATATTAAACTAATTTGGCGATAAATACGATAGATATGCGTAAGTGTGTGTGCGAGTTACATTTTTATATAACTAGTCAACAATATTATTACGTCTCGTATATTAGAAATTTTATTACCAGAAATTTATCTTAATCTTTTTCTTCTGCTCGGAATCATACATGCATTCGTTAGCACTTTAGAACAAATATTCATTACCAGTACATAAAGAATATAAACAACAAAACTGAAAATAATCTAATAACTATATAATTAGAAGCTCCAAATAATTTGTTTATTTTACGCATTTTTTTTTTTCTTTTTGTAAGTACAACATGGTTTTGTGGTATTTTCTCCATTAACTCCATCAGTATTCAAAACGATTTAAACTTAAATTTTACTCTTTACTATATATAAAAGAAGAAAGTATGTATTTGATTTAAGAAAATTTTGGACTTGCGGTTTCCTATGATTTTACAAGTAGTATTTGTCTCTGTTTAAGTGCGTTTCTTTCTGCGTGTGTGCGTTAATAATATATTATGGACACTATATCTCACGAACAGATGAACAGAATTTAACTACACTCTATATTTGGTTGGTCCTTGATTTAAATTTGTGATGATTTGCTTATGGGATATACCGCCCAACAAGTGACGCTGCTATGCACCGATTTCACACATTTAGTGAAAAATATGCAGGCTGTCCATAAATAAACATAACATTTTAAAGCACTCTGTATCAAAAACTGTGCTGCAGAATTTCATGAAATTTAGGTAGTGGCATAATCAGATGATGAGTATTTTATATAGCACAATAACCCCCCCCTCCCCAGGTGACGTATTTTAACTTTAGTGAGAGTATAACAAGAATCTGCAAAATCTAACAAAAGCAAATCTACAAAATTTAATACTGTTTACAAACCTTACTCTATATGATATGCATCATTGTCTTCTACCATCTGAAAACGTAGCACAGTTATTAATATATTTATTTTATTAAAGTATTTTTTTATTATTCAAATTAAAGCATGTTTTTAACCGAATGATTTACTCAAGAAAATCTCGCCAGTTTCTCCTAAAAATAATCACTATACATAACAAACAACTATATATCACTATTAAATAAAATTATCAAAAATTATTCGATTACTGTAAAAATTATAGTTTAAAATGTTCAATTAAAGAAATTGCAATGATAACAGAAATTTAACTTGTTTAAAGTAAAAAAGCAAAATGGAAATGGGATAATTTTAAAATACATTGAAAATTAATTTTATTCTAATTTTATTCTAGTCCAATCATATTAATATACATTTTTTTTGTTTTCAACGGCACGCATATATATTTTTTGTGAATTAATATACACAATGTATATTGTTTTAAATCCTTTAATTTACGTATGCGCTTATTTAAATGTATCTAAAAGAATTATCAGTTACGTTCTTTGTAGTTCTTATATTATATTTAAATCTCATTAGCATTAGTTACGCATACTTTGCATATCTTCTTTTTTTTTTTTTTTTTTTTTTTTTTTTTTTCATTCTTTGCTAATGGATGTAAACTTAAAACGCTTTTCAAAGTTCAAAATATGCATCATCCTTTTCTTAATTATAGCATCCAAGATAATTATACATTTTTTTAAATTCTTCAACAGAGTAATTAATTGGAATTTAGATATGCAAATATGCTTACTAGAAACTTTGATATATGTTTGTGAATTTAAAATTTAATTCTAACGTGAAAATTCTATTTTATTTTTTTTTAATTCTATATGATGGTTATATATAAATTTCTGAAATGTTATTACGCAACTTTCTGCAACTTTATTACTTTTATTAAATAGCAATTAAGTTGAAATCAACTTCGATAAATCTTTTTGATGGTGAAGATAGTGAAGATGCTACTAAAAATTTTGAATAATGTTAATATTTGTTTTGTCAGTGCATATTATTCTTAACAAGAAATATATAGAATTTTTTTACAGCATTTCTTAATAAATAAATAATTAAATATAAATTACATATATTTAAAGAGTTATATTTTCAAGCTCACCGTAAAATACTTTTCTGCATTTCAGCAAGCATTAGAAATAAAACGTCCTATTACATAAGGATATGAATTATTTATTTCTCTTACATTATACTGGGTTCGTTTTTCACAAATAGTAGAATTAAAAATACATTTAGTTCAAATTCACTGTAAAGGAATTTATATGCAGTATTGACAACAATTTTGCTCCGATAAACGCAGCAATCAGTATTTAATTCACATTGAAAAGCTACAATCTTTCTCACTTTCGTTGGAGCGTCCATATGTTTGAAACAGAGTTTGTTTGAAGCCTCGGAAATCAATTAATCTGCAAAAATTTTTAAGAAGTAAGTACAAATATTAAATAAAAAAATAAATATAATTATATCTTTAATTCTGTCATATTTCATCAAAAGAAAGCTTAAAAGTTTATGTATAGCAAAACAATAAATGTGTTTCTAATTGACTGATCGGACTGAAGTTTACAACACATTGTAATATTGACAGATTAAGTAACATACAGATATTTTGTTAAAGAAAAATTAATTTTAAGATAATTAATTCAGACAAAAAAAAAAAAAAAAAAAAAAAAAGTACCAGTAGTTTGTTTGACAAAATTCAATGTAAATATGTAAAAGAAGAGTTTTTTGATTCAAACCCCTTAGACCAAATGACCTTTTTTTTTTTTTTTTTTTTTTTTTTTTTTCATTTGAAAATTCGAGAAATTAATTTAGAAAAGAACTGTCATCAAAAAAACTGTTAATACATTAGTTGTATCGAATGAAATTTAATGAATTCATAAAAAAATAATTAAAGTTCATTTTTAAAAAAATACTGAAAATAGATCTTTATGGCAGATAAATGAAAATCAAGGGCAACCATCGTACCCTAAAGCAAAATCAAAACTCCGTAACCTTCTGACAATTTTTTTCCCATACTGGAAAAAAAAAAAAAAAAAAAAAAAAAAAAACGAACTGACAAACAATTTATTTTATTATATGAAAAGGTCATGTACTTAGATATTCATAAACGTATTAATATCAAAACGTTTATATTCAGCATTAGGATAAACTGGAGTAATTTTGGCTTAGTTTTATTCAAAATTGCAGAAAAAAAGAAAGTATTACGGTACGTAGAAAAAATTTCTTAATGACGAGACTTGAAATAATAAACTTCTTTTAAATTACATGTATGTGTGTGTAAGCATTAGTTTTTTTTTTTTTTAGTTTTTTTTTTTTTAAATACAATAAACGTATAAAAATATATAAAAATAATTATCTCGTGCGTGAAAATATCCCATTAGCATGGATGTTTTCATTTAAATTGCGTCAAAAATTGTTTCTTGGGCCTCAATTCTCACAAATTACGAGAACCTCTAGAAGAAAGAGTAATTCGTATGCAAAACATACAGAGTACCCCGTAAACAAAATTTGTTTAGAAGAGGAAAACTTCAACAAAGCACTTTGTTATTGCCACATAAATAGCTAAAAGTTCTATTTTGAGTAAAAGTCTAAAAATATTTTTCATCATTCCTTTGAAGATTTTCCCCATGTAAGTGTATTTAAATATTAAAAAGTGTTCACTGTTTTCTTCCACGGCATGTAATGCTATGAAATATTACTATTCGTATATAAACTTAAGAGTTTCTGTATAAATTAACACAATTTAAACTGTATTTCTAACACAGTTTTCAATATTTTAATACTTTTTTACTTTGTAACATTCGATGTTTAAATCTTTAAACTGTTTGACTATTTTTTAATGAAAATGCAGCTACATACTCGATGTGTGTTCGACAGGCAAACTGAAAAAAATTATAAGATAGTGTGTAAAGATGGTATAGATTATAGAAATATATAGTATATTAGATAGTATAGTATATAGATAGTATATAGATAGTATAGTTTTTTATTATAAAGATTTATTAATATTATCGCAAATACAGAATACGATCTTAGTGAAAAAATGTTACAGATTATAGTCTTTGTATTATTACTATTATTATTTTTTCATTGTATCATAAATACTTTTATTTAATAAAATATTTTAATAATATTTAGAAATTATGGTCTATTAGAAATTTCAACAGACAAACTACTGAATAATACTTGCAGATTAGTTATTTGTTAAACTTTTTTTCTGAAACAGAAATATATATTTTATTTAATTTTCACTGGAAAAAAAAATAATAGACTACATTTGGAATCACGATTAGTATTTTTTTACTTGCAAGAATTTTAAATTTACATAAAATCTGGATAGTCATTTTTTATACTTTACAAAATTTGCTTTAAGTGCAGCGTGATTCCCAACAATAAATAATAAAAAAAAAAAATTATATGTTTGTTTTAAAAGAAAAGCACATAAAGGAAAGAAGAAAAAAAAAATCGATAATATTCATCTTTGACTGAAAACAATCTTTATTTTATTCTTTCTGAAATATATACAGGGTGACAAGAAATAACTTGGACACACATGATACAATATAACTTTAATGCCAATGAAAATATTGCGACCAAACTACAATAAGTATGAATACATTATTTTGTCTATTATATTTACAAATTTTCAAAGTGGCTACCTTTAGCCTTCATACAGAGCTTTAAACGTGTCACAAAATTTTCGGCTATGGGCCGCAACTCACTTACTGATATTTTATCCCATTCCTTGCATAAGAATTCCATTAGGGATGCCAAAGTTTTATGAGATTTAGCACACACCCTTGTCTCGAAGATGGGCCAAACAGAATAATCCATTGGTTCAAATCCGGGGAATACGGTGGCCATTCTTGAGTTCCAATGAAGTCAGGAAAATTTGTCATGCACCAATCTTGAGTGCCTTTAGCTCTGTGTGCAGGTGCGGAATCCTGTTGGAAGGTCCATCTTTTGTTTCCAAAGAACTTTTGCAACCAAGGTAAGACAACATCATCCAAAATGAGTTTGCGATAGTGGTAGTTATAGATATTTGGTTTGAAACTTTGTCCAAGTTATTTCTTGTCACCCTGTATATACATAAACTGATGACACAGGTGGGCATCAAAGTCCTACCTGTGAAAGTACTGATCGTTTTATACAAATATAAACACAGTGAGCCCAGTTATGACAATTAAATTGTTTCATCATGTGTCGATATTTCAAGAGGGAGGTTCTTATGATATCCTCCTTTAAACGCCTATGATCTAAATTCACAGATGTGCAGACCAATGTAAACAAAATTTCATTTCAGTGACAGACATTAACTACTTCTGAAATAATGTAATAAAAAATATTCATTTTTTTCATTTTTTTTTTTTTTTTTTTTTTTTTTTTTTTTTTAAGCATTGTTAAGGATATATCTTGTTTTTCCTTTAGTACTAAAAATTTTATTTTATATATGTTGTCGCTCTTAACGGTATATGATGGCGCAATTTCAGCGATATGTTTGGAATTAGCATACCTGCAAACCTAATCCGGAGTATTGTTACATTGTTAAAAATTTCAGTTCAAACTTGAACCACTATATGAAGTAAAGTTATGAGCAATACCATAATATGGCTCAACTTCACTTTTATGTTTTCACAAGGGAAGTAAAATTCCTATTGAAACCAAACCAAGCTTAAGTTAAAAAGCTTGGTCGAAAACATAGAGTAAAGTGAAAATTTTGTGCAACAACTTACCCTTGGACCAAAATAAGACTCTAAAAAAATTAGCCCATTTTACCAAAATCAACAAAACAGAATTAGCGGGAAAGGAATCGGGGCACAGTACCAAAATGTTTGACTTAAGACAAGAAGGTCTTCAGTTCAATCCCCGCCACTGTCGAATTTTGATGTTTTTCTTTTTATTATTATTATTAATAATAATAATAATAATATTTGGTTCAATATATAAAATTACCAAATCATGGTAACAGGTTATACGATCGGGTGGTTACAGCTACTTCACTACCAAGTTTTGATTCAAACTAACACCAAATTTTTACAGTGTAGTACCCACCACTTTTTCCACACCACTCAATTTTTATAACAATTCTCTATAAATGTATTTACGACGGAATGAGAAGAAATGTATTCTAAATAAAGACTGATAGGAAAAATAAGTGGATACTAACAATCCTCCTTATTATTAATTAGGATGTTGGCAGCTCTGAATTAAAGTATCAAATTCCTACAGTTTACATTTTTTTTTTTTTTTTTTACAGGGAATTAAAAAAATATTTGTATATTTATTTATTCTGCCGACCAATTTAATTATTGTAAATAGTGTAATTTTTGTTTCAAAATGTTTTTGTTAAATTAAACACAGCAAACGGATATGTATCGCGCTCACGTTGCATATATTTTTTTTCTCCTTGCACAGAACAAATAGATCATGGCAGAATTTTTTTCTTTTATAACACACACATATATATATATATATGTGTGTGTGTGTGTGTGTGTATGTGTGTGTGTGTACAACTTGTATAATGTGAAAAGTAATCTTTAATGAACATCGCTTACGAACTATAAACACGTTGTCTATCAAACAAAAAAGCCTTTAAACGACATCAACATTAATTAGGAATTTGAATTCTTATAAATGATATTTGTTTGACTGTGAACAAAGAAATCAACAAAAGATTCTAATATATTGGTACTTTTTATTATTAATTTTAATATAAATTTTGGTTGAAATTTGTATCAAAAATCTGTACAATATATGTACTAAATTTAGAAAATAATTATCTTTTAATACTCAAAAAAGCTTTCCACAATTTAAAATAATTAAATTAAAGTAATTAGTTCTCTTGCTCTAAATTTTACTTCGTATTATTCATTTTAAATTAACCATTTATTTTATTGTTTAAAAACTATTTTGCTTTTAAGCGAAAAAGAAAAAAGAAATACTTTTTCAGCCTTAATAAATCATTACAAATTTTCAACATGTGAGGAATTTGTAATTGCTTTTTATGGTAGGAAAACACATACGCAGTATCTGTAAAATAAGTAAAATTATTTTAATTAAATCATTCACAATTCAGTACTCGAAAAACGTTTCATTCCTTTAAAGAATTTGGGATAAGACGAAAAATTAAATTTAATAAAAGTATTTGTAAGTTTTTAAACTTGTCGAAGGGTTTTTCTATTCGCATTAACTGTTATAAAAGTTAAATTGAGTCCCTAAAGATGTCAACAATTTACAGTTCGTTAGAACTTCATTTTTAAGTTTTTTGGATGGATAAATTTAATTTATTAAATGTTAAGTAATTACGTATGAAAATGAATGTCGGTAATTTTCAGTTTAAAATTCATTAATCAATCGAAGCGTAAAATTAGGAGTTAAGAATAATTACACTGAAATGTGTTTTTTTTTTTTTTTAAAGAATGAATTATATATTTCATACATATTAGATATTTATTAATATAATGCTTATTTATTAGAAATAAGCTAGCAGTTTTCAAATTACTCTTAAGATTAATTGTAATAGCTTAAATTTTATTTATATTTTTACAAAATATCTTTATATTTTTTTATTAAAAGAGTAAAGAAATGTAATTAATTTAGATTTTATTTAAAAGAAAAGTTACATTGAAAGCATCAATTCGTTCTAAGCTTTCATTTAATGTGAAATAGATTTACATAAATTTTATTTTTATTTTCAATTCGAATTAAACAAATTAGCTATATAATAAAGAACCGCAATAAATAAATAAAGGAATTAAAAGAGCGGATTTTTCGAGGGTGTTTAAAAAATGTAAGCTACGTAACTAAGTTTCTGCCAAAGAATAAGTATAGAAACATCAGAAAATACAAATGCATATATTATTTAACCACATTTCTTGCGACCATGGAAGCCTCTGCGCAAGCGCGGATTGAACGAGTCCAGTGTTAAAATAGGGGTGACTGAGAGAAAACAAGAGACAAGGGAATACAGAATAACTGGATGTTTGCCAAATAACTATCTCTCGGCCAATTTTGCATCCCTCAAAACTTTTGGACTCGGCCTCACTGCTAGCCGAAGGAAACGTGGTCGCACTATATATATATATATATATCAGAGATCAAAATTTCCGATCACCAGCTCACCATTGGCAAGCGGAATTTTTAGTGTGGCGTGTAAAAATTCGGTCTAGCTATAGATGGATTTCTTACACTACACGGTAGCATAAAAAAAAGTTTTCTATCGATTTAAAAACTGTAAATGTATTGCCGATCTTAGGCGAACATCATATTTAACTTCTCCTCTTTCACTTTTCGAAGTGCCAATTCTCAATGTGTGCTGCCCGAAGATCACCCCGGCCTCTCTTCCTCCCTCACAACTCGAGTAAATTTCGTTTTCAGTGAGTGTAATCTGAGTTGAAATTTCGGGCCCTTTATATATATATATATATATATATATATATATATATATGTGTATGTATATTAAACAAGAGCATGCCTGAGAGATAGAGTGCAAAGATACTTGAAATACATGATATTCTAAAACTTACAGAATTATTTGAAATAATAATAATAAGAAAGAGGGTTAATCAACTTTAACAAGTAAAATTGGTTTTAGCAAAACTTAATTATTTAATGTTTTACTTTAAGGCGATTAAAAAGCAAAATGCCAGAAAGCTGACTGGTTTTAAAAAGTAAACTTTCTTTCTAGCTTTCTGAATCATTCATGTCGTTCCATGAATCATTACAACACTACACACATTTATTTGATGATTATTTTTCAAGAACCATAAATCCACGATTTACACAGTTTATTTACGAGCAGAATGTTCTTAGTTAAGAATTTTTCCAGATTTAACTTCACACTACGTTGCAATTCAGATTTTTTTGGTGTGTATTTTCTGTATCTGTGCACAAAAATATAAAGTGATGTGATTGTTAGGAAAACAGTGAAACACCTGCCAACTGTAACACAGTTGGAATCGAGATATTTTATAGAACTATAATTAATAGAAATTACTGGAAAGCAAGCAAATGAAATTAATAACTCCGGAATTTCCAGAGTATTTTTGTGGAGGAATATATACATTTTTTTCTATTCATTTTAGTTTAAAATAAGTAAAAAAAAAAAATCATAAAACTATTCCATAAGGGAAAATAAAACAACTTATAACGAATACATACCTTAGATTTATCTAAAAGTACGTTATTAAAAAGAAGGAGCTCCACTTTTAGGCGTTTTTAAATATATATATATATATATATATATATATACTTTAAAAACAGTTCTATGTATTCGTGTATAACTGCTGGTGTATATAAACGCCAGTGGCATTTACGGCATCAATTTCTGAGAATATATTTTAAATAGTTCAATCACGAATACGTACTATCATTTTGCTACATAATATAACGTTTTAAAAGAACACGAAAAGGCTGAATTTACAATTTAAAATAGGAAAATATCCCGAAGACAATGTGTTATTATCTAAACAGGAGTTTTTTTTTTTTTTTTTTTTTTTTTTCTATTTAAGAAGAAACAAAAAATGAAATGAAATGAAATGAAATGAAAAAAAAAATAAATTAAATAAATTACATTTCTTTGCACAAAAAATATACCATACGAGGAAAATGAAGAACTAAAAGAAAAAAAATAGTGAAACCCGAAATAACAATTTTACAGTCAAGGGGATTGTCAAAGCTTCACAAAAATGAAAAAAAAAAGTATGAAAAATAAATACCATCTTAAAAACCTTCTTATTAAAAATTCATTAATTATAATGCAGCTTTGACAATCATTTTTTTTTTT
This sequence comes from Salticus scenicus, assembly GCA_963930645.1. Lineage (NCBI taxonomy): Eukaryota > Metazoa > Arthropoda > Arachnida > Araneae > Salticidae > Salticus > Salticus scenicus. The sequence goes on along the minus strand of OZ005650.1, from coordinate 332,520,532 downwards.
TTTTTTTTTTTTTTTTTTTTTTTTTTAAGTGGGAGCATTTATCAACAATACAAAGTTTCATGATATATATATTTTTTTTTCATTTATGAGAAATATTTTCATGTAAAATCATAAAAACTCGAAACAGAAGCTTCGAAAAAAAAGAGAGAGAGAGAGAAATGTTGAATGAGATAATTTAAGTAAAGGATTTGTACATTTTTGAAGATTTTGTCAGTTCTTCACAAAAATAGTTTAAGAATATTTTCATTAAAATCAATCTAAACTCAAATCATATTTCTTATTTATTTATTTATTTTGTACGACTTTATTTTTAGTTAGTACTATTGCATTATGTCAAAAATTGGCACACTTAATAATCAGAACAAAATCTAGCTCACGCCCTTATTTTTAGTTCAAACGGATAATTGGTACAAAAGTTATGAAATAAAAAACCCATTTTAACACTAAAATTATTAAGAACAAAAAAAAAAAAAAAAAAAGAAAAGAAAAAAGAAGAAAAAGAAAAAGAAAGAAAAAGATGTTAAAAATAAATAATTAATTAATTAATCAAATACATTTATTTTATTTTTAAAAAATGAGCGTGCAAACATTTTTTTATTATTATTATTATTATTAAAATAAAATTCAGAAAAATCCTGCTAAAGAAATGGAACAGTTTCAGTAGTGAACCCTTTAGCAAAATTTTAAATTTGACGCCGAAATAACTCGAACGTTTCTCTCCAAAATGTTTACTTACGCAATTATGAATGAGATAGCGATAAGAATTCTTCGCCAAAATAACAACAAAATTTTAAAAGCCGCAAAGGGCTTCTATGATAAAGCTAACCAAAGAAATTTTACACCGTGTCCCAAAAGTGTAGACAATCAATAAAATTTCCATTAACATAAAAAAGTAATAAGGTACAATTAAAATTCATGAGATAGGTAATAAATAAAAAGAGTTTTGCTGATATACACATATAAATTATGATCAAGGGTTTGAAATTATAAAATGTACATTACATTATATAAAAATGTGCTGTCCCAAAAGTATAGACACAATATAACATTACCTGTTTTCTTTTACATTATTTTTTTTCACAAAATAAAATGTTTTTAGTGTCGTCTGCTTCTATAAATGCAGAATAATGTTTTTCCTTTAATTGTAATATCATCTGCTATATTTTTAGCATAATAATTTAATGAGTTCAATGTACTGCTTTGTTCGTGATTCGGAAAAGATGTTTCCTGCGTATTCTGAAAAAAAAAAAAAAAAATGCCACGTTCTAAAGAAATTTCTAAAGATGAAATTATTAAGATATTACAATTAAATGCGCAAGGACAAAATCCTGTACAAATATCGAGAAGAATAAAGAGATCCTTGAGCAGTATTTATAGAGTTTTAAGATCAGGTGGAACATGGAATACTCGAAAGCGAGTCGGAAGACGAAAGAAAACAACGTGAGGATAGAATGTTATTAAAAAAGGCTTCAGTTTATAATTTATCTGTGCGTGCAAATGCATCAACTTCAAGAATTTCAAAAAGTACTGTACGCAGAAGAATTAAAGCTTCAAAACACATTGTTTACAGGAGAATGGATGCAAGGGAAATCGGTTACTGCATGCCTTTATATGGAAAAATATATTTAAATAAATCATGTCGTACTAAATTAAATTGTTTTTGTGAAGAATTTTATATTTCTTAAATATAAAACAAATTAAAGCTTCAAAGAATTAAGAGAAGAGAATTATCAAAGAATTAAAGCTTCAAAACACATTGTTTACAGGAGAATGGAAGCAAAACCTTGCTTAAAGCAGAGACCTAAAGATGTACGTCTAAAGTGGGCTAGAAAGCATATGTTATACGGTGAAAAGTGTATTTCTGTCATCATCAGTGACGAAAAGAAATAGAAGTTGGACGGTTCTGGTGGTTATTAATTTTACTGGTATGACATAAGAAAAGAACCGCAGAACTGTTTCAGCAGGCATCAAGGCGGAGGATCCGTAATGACCTGGGGAGTGTTTTGTTTCAAAAGGCAAACATTTCTAGGATTTACGGACAGAAAAATGAAATCAGAGGATTATCAGGATATTTTACGTTCCAATTTACTGCCAATTATGGATTTGCAAACAGGACCGGAATGTGTTTTCCAACAAGATGGGGCATCCATCCACATCTCCAGATCAACGAAAACGTGGTTTATGCAAAACAATATCACACTATAAGACTGGCCAGCACTTAGTTCGTAATTGAATCCCATGGAGAACATATGGGGGATCTTAGCTCGTAAAATATATGAAAATGGAAAGCAATATACATGTGTAAATGACTTAAAAACTGCAATTGGCAAATCGTGGTATGAAATATCTTCTTCAGCAATGCAATGCTTAATTAATTCTATGGAACAACGTGTATTTGATATTATAAAATGGATTGGCAATACAATTCAATATTAAAAGTAAGTTTTTAGTTACTTTTATAAATATATAACCAAAAACACTTACAGGTGTCTGTACTTTTGGGACAGCACATTTTTATATATTTTAATGTATATTTTATAATTTCAAACCTTTGATCCTAATTTAAATGTGTATATCAACAAAACTGTTTTTATTTATTAGCTATCTCACGAATTTTAATTCTACCTTATTACTTTTATGTTAATGCAAATTTTATTGATTGTCTAAACTTTTGGGACACGGTGTAAGAGATAAATATAGTAACTGATGCAAGGGAAATCGGTTACTGCATGTCTTTATATGGAAAAATATATTTAAATAAATCATGTCGAACTAAATTAAATTGTTTTTGTAAAGAATTTTATATCTCTTAAACATAAAACAAAAATTGACTTTTTTTTTTTTTTTACTTCATGTACGCTATTTTTTCATAAAGGATTGGACAGGACACATCCAATTTCGTAAATATATTGTGATGACTCCCCCCCCCCTCCTTTCATTACGGAATCTTGTATCGGGATTTCACGGACTTGATCGACAGCAGAGACAAGAAGTCTGCACTATAGAAAAGAGTTGGAGGCTAGCGTGGTCTTAGAGTGATACCGACTTCATTGACTCCCAATTTCACGCTGTCCTTTCATGCTTCCGATGTCTCCCGCACTCATCTAGGAGGAGGCGACATAGCGGCGCCTATCTTGCAGGAGAGCGACTGGCCGACAAGAGTTTCTAGGTGTGGTTTGAAACCCTGAAACCCTATGGGGGCCTGAATGCATTAGGGGGCTGATCCCCACCTCTCTCTCAAGTCCAAGAAGAGACCGGGAGACCAGCAAGAGAGAAGAGAATACTTCTAGACTTGGGAGTAGTCGGATGATCTGGTAGATCTGGAAAGGCAAGGAGCCTGATATGAACTTTACGTTCAATTGCTTATTTTAATCAGACATGATGCTTTTATGTCTTACTATAGATTTTTGGAACATAAAATAATGTAAATATTTGCTATATTAAACGAGAAAAAGCTATTTAATGGCTCTGTTTTTATTCCTGCCTAATTCCTTAGATTTTTACATCTTAGCTGTTTGTGACGCTACCACAATATAGAGAAATTGCTGAAGAATTCTCCTGAAATTCTAGACCTACAAAAACATCTTATATCTTATATATTTCAGCAACCATTTTTCCCGGAAGCATATACGGGAGCTGTAGAAAATTAAAGAAAGATCATAATACTTGAGATCTCCACGTAAAGAGTAATGCTTGAAATGCTTTCTGACTGAAGCCTCTCATTAAGACATTCCTTGTATTCATTTATATAGAACTTGAGTATATAATCATGCAGATGTTTTTTTTTAATTATAAAATGAAGGGTATTGAACCCAATGCGATGTCCTTTTTAGAAAATTTGACATACTACATTAGACACAACAAACGGCATAAAATATATAAAATAAAATATACAGACACGACATTATTTCATTATTTAAAACATGAAAATCTGACATCGACAGATTTTAATTTAGTGCCAGAGGCCTACTGCTAAACTTTTTAATATCGACAAATTCTTCTTTAGTTAATTCGTGACGATCTAAATTCCATGATAAAGTTTTCATTAAATCAAACCAATGTGTTTCAGCTGCAGATATTGTAACAAATAACGTTGGAAGTCCAAACTGTCTTATAGCCGCAAAACAACGTTTTTTCTCTTTTTCCCAATGAGGGGGAGGTGTGCCTTGGGGGGGACTCATGTCAAAGGTGTGCCTTGGGGGGGGGACTCATGTCAAAGTTGTACCTTGGGGGGGACTCATGTCAAAGTTGGGCCTGGGGGGGACTCATGTCAAAGTTGTGCCTTGGGGGGACTTCATTCAATAAATCCCCATTCAATAAACCGACTGAAATAGGCCCTTAGCACTATTAAGAGTGTATTATAAAAATTCGACAACGCTGTACCGACTGAAATAGGGGTACCTTGGGGGGGACTCATGTCAAAGTTGGGCCTGGGGGGGACTCATGTCAAAGTTGGGCCTTGGGGGGACTTCATTCAATAAATCCCCATTCAATAAACCGACTGAAATAGGCCCTTAGCACTATTAAGAGTGTATTATAAAAATTCGACAACGCTGTACCGACTGAAATAGGGGTACCTTGGGGGGGACTCATGTCAAAGTTGTGCCTGGGGGGGACTCATGTCAAAGTTGTGCCTTGGGGGGACTTCATTCAATAAATCCCCATTCAATAAACCGACTGAAATAGGCCTCTAGCACTAATTAAGAGTGACCTATAAAAATTCGACAACTGTACCGACTGAAATAGGCCTCTAGCACTAATAATATTAAATACCAAATGAAATATGAGTTTTTATTATTAAATAATTTTTATCTACTCGTGCGCAAAATTTAATGAAATTTCATTTTCATAATATTTTAGACGAAGATATCGAATTACTTATATTAAAACCCCAAGCACATATCCTGGAAAAAAAATATCCTTAATAGAAGAAATTGAATTTCAGATCCTCTAAACAAAAAGGCAAATATATAAGGCTCTTTTTCCAAATATTTATTTTGTTTCTATCAATAGTAATATAGTGTTTCGTTGATTGAAAATAAATTTTGATAAACCCTTACCATTTCTCCTCATTTTTTTTTTTCTTTTTTACGAAGAACTGAAATGTAGTTCCTTTTAATAACGGTAAATCTTTGAGTTTTTCTCTATCTGTTTGGTGTTTTACATAAGTAGATCAAAACGCTCAGCTATTAAATTATGCCGATAAAATTTTCTTAAAACTTGCGCATGCGCAGGTTTAGTAAACTTTTTAGTAAAAAAGCTCATATTTTAAAAGGTATTTAATATCTTTATCCTTGTATGCAGTATGTTGTGCCTAATATAGTACAAGTTTCCTAAAAAATGTATTGTATTTGGTTTAATACGCTACATGTCTTTTAAAAAAAGTTTTTTTTTTTTTTTTTTTTTTTTTTTTTTTTTTTTTCCAGTTTTTACAGAAATCTTTGTATCGCCAATAATATATGAGCCAGTCTCATTTGAATAAATATAGAGAATAAAAAGCAGCCTCTTAATCATATGCTAGAACCCGAACGCGTTTCAAACATTACTTTTTGCAGGGTGATCCCAAGCATTTTATATTCTTCTTCTTCTTATTATTATTATTATTATTATTTAGTCCCATTTTTGTTTCGGTCAAAACTTTTACTAAAACGCATTAGGTATGGCATGTTAAACACAGGCTCAAATTTTTAGTATAACTCGTAAAGCACTTTTGTAGATATTTATCCCAACGACTGAAATAGAAAATATCCGGTCATTTTTAGAAAGGTACTGTATTTTCCACAACTTTTAGTACTCTGATAAAAAAGGCAGTTACATCCTCAAATAAAAAAGACAGTTATGTCTTCAAATGAAAAAGACAGTTATATGTTTTTATTTTCACATATTCTTAAATAAATAATAAATAATAATAATAATAATAATAATAAGATAAACATAGTATAAAAATATTGCAAAAAAAAAAAACTTCAACAATTTTTTAAACTTTTTTCTTTCTAAACGATAAACTTGCGTAAATACAGGTTGATTCAAAATTAATCAAATTTGGAGCATCAGAAATATTTATTGAATTAAGTTATTTACATGAAATTTTCAATGATGATGGTAGCCATTTCTCAGGAGGAAGAAAATATATTTCTTTATCTTTCAGCCATTTTAAAGCTGATTTTGTAGTGTGACTTGGTGGAGAATCTTGGTGAAAAAGAAAGTTTCCTTTAGGGTAAAGTCGTTTACTTTCTTTGGTCATGTGCTTCAAAACTGCATTCTGATAGTATTAAGCATAAATTTTAGTCTTTTGTTCTACAAAAATTAGTTTTGTTAAGCCTTGAGAGGACATTTCCATCCATGCCATAACATCAGACGGTCAACTTGGCTTTTGCAAAACAGCTGCGTCTTTGCAACGCTTTTCGCGTGAAATATATTGTATCTTCATTATTCCAGTATTGGATGAGATGTTAAACATAGCTTCATCCTAAGTAATCCATGTTTTGTATCTACCTTTGCGTAACATTAAATACAGAGGCAAAAAACGTTTTCTTTGTTTTTCTATGGTCTTTGCAGACATTTGATGACAGACTGCTTTATTCACTTTTTTATAGCCAATTTTCTTTATCTGACGACAGATTGTTGATTGCGATACCTGTAGTTTATTTGACAAAGTTCTTTGAAGCAGAGGTTTTTCTACAACGATAAGTCTTTTCAGTTTCATTTTTTCTTTTTCACCAAAGACTTTCTTTCGTCCACATTTTGTTTCCTGCAGCTTTTGATTACCAGCCAAATTTTATTTATTTTTGAAGTTCAGATAATAATCCATTAGAAAAATTTCTTTTCTGATTTGTAAATGAGTTATTTATAACAGTATTCGAGCAACCATCCTTCAAAAGCTTTAAAATTTCGTTTCGGGTTTGAGGATCTAATTTCGGAACCGTAATTTACTCCCACTAATAAAAATAGCTGGATTAATAATTTAAACGTCTCACTTTTAAAATAAAACTGGTGGTAAAGTGATTAAAATGTACCATAAATAGTTACAGGCTTTTAAAATTTGTCACACTAATTTTGAATCAACATGTACGGACTAAGACCCCTTAGAAAAACCAACACGAAGTGCACTCCCCTTTAGGCCTAGGACCCAAGTGAAGTCAATCGGCTTTAATCCCCACAACTTAACCCTTTCTGAGCGAAGTCTAACGAAGAACTTACACCTTTTCGAAACTTACATTATTTTTAAAATAAAAGAAACAATTTGATAACTTTAAAATAAATAAAAACTGATATTTTGTGGCCGTCACAAATCTTATATATAATCTTAGCACCGACGGCTTATCATAATAAAAATTTAAATAAAATTTCTCATAAAATATATATATATGTATATATATACATATATATATATTCATATGCAGTTTTGTGTAATTTTAGATACTGAGATGCAGCCATGTGTAAAATCACTGATGAGTTATAGTAGTACGAGCTGTTACACGATAAAAATCCAAATCATTTCAGGGTTTTTTTTCATAAAGCTTATCATATATCACGTCTTATGAAACTACCTGATAGAATCTGATAAGGAATCGAAGAAATCGAACCAATCCGGAACAAAATCATTTCTCTTTGCGCAGTGCAACACGAGCCATCGAGCAGATATACTAGCTATACTTCATTAAAGCTCAGTGATAAAAGCATTTCACACGATTAATTTATTGATTCATACTTTCCAAGGAAGTATATTAAAACAAAGCCCGGCAATTGTGGCCTTTGGGGCAATGAACAAGCGAACTTCCTTGCAAAAAGAGGTGCCACCTTACTACAACATCTCAATACAGCCATTTCTTACTGGAGAATTAAACTGTTTTTAAAGAATTTATCTGCATCTAATGCCATACGCGATCTTGAGAATCGTACAGCTCTAAAGAAATGGAAGAATTTAAGTCCTTCCCTCATTCCTGATAAACCAAGACGCAAGGCAGTTGCGACTTTCCGCCTATCTACAGGACATGACTGCCTTGCCGCTCATTTGAAGCGCATAGGTATCTTAAACGACCCTACTTGCCCACTTTGTGATTCTAGAGAAGTAATGGACAGGGACCATCTGTCCCGTTGTAGGGCTCTTCGATGTTCTACAGAAGAGTCGAGATATTGGGAGGCAAGATCGCTCTTTAGGCAATGACTTCGGTCTTTTGATCTATGTTATATTGTCTATAATTTGTTTTGTAACTTTATAGTCCTCTGTAACTTTTGCCTATCCATTGGAATATATATATATATATACTAGCAGACCCGGCCACGCGTTGCTGTGACTAAGTTATACGTTGAATTATATTGCAGTAAACTATTTAATACAGTCAAATTATAATTTACGAACAAAGACGAAAACGTTGTAGCCGATGTAAAAACCCACAGGATTGAGATTTGAACCTTAGGTCAAAATTTGGAAGCAATTGATAAAAATTTTCGTAGAGTTGATATTAAGAACAAATTAATTTTATTGTAGGGTCTTATAAGTTTTAATAGAGAAGTGATATATATTATTTCTAATGCTACTTAGGATAAAAATGCTAAAATGAATAACATATAAATTAAATTATATTAAAATTCTTTTAAAATAAAAGTATAAAATAAGCCGACGATTTTAAAAATCAATTATTATGAATGAGTGAAATATAATATGTCTAAAGCTATTTTGGATTAAAATGCTAAAAAGACTAATATGTAATTTAATTTTTATTAAAATTCTATTAAAATAAATGTATAAAAGAAGCAGACGATTTTAAAATCATTTTTAGGGAGGAGTGAAATATAATATATGTTATAATGGATAATTTTACTGTAAAATGACCCCGTCATTTTAAATATTTTAAAGATGGCAACAGCTGTAGTTATAAAAAGGAAAAAATTATGGCTAAACCTGAAAAATAAGTAAATTTGATAAATATTTTAAAACTTTAAAATAGGACATCTTATGAAATATTGGACATTTAAAGTAAATACATGTATCATTTTAAATAGAAAAAGATTTTGGAAAAGTTTAGTATACGACGTGATAGTATAATTAACGAAGTGATGAGAAGATTTTGAGTATGTTAAATTTTTAATAGTAAATTCAAGCTAATAAAGATGAGAAACAGATAAGATAAACAGATAAAGATAAGAATAATTATAAGAAAAAAACTTTTTATATACCATGCTTTTAAATTTTAATATACTAATAATATACTAATTAAAAGGCAAATGATAAATATTCTATCATAGTTTGAAGTCAAATTTGTTTTCAAATGTCTAAATAAAATATCTGATATAAGATACTAATAGGTTGCAGCGTAATAGATTTCATTTCTGTCATCCTTGGCGAAAAAAAGAACATCGCCAAATTATCAGTCAAAAATAATTAATTCCTTTCAAAAATCATGTTTATTTTAACAACTTATATTAAAAGAGTAATGAATAATATGAAACAATATTTCGTAGAATACATATTACATGTCATACATACGTACAATGAATAATACATATTAAATTTCATACAATGCATACATCTGGCATGTATATTTTCGTGTTACGCTTTTGTGTGCCAAATACAAAAAAAAAAAAAAAAAAAAAAAACGCCAAGGACAATAGAGTTTTGAAATTTAAAATAAAAATTTTGTCAATTTGACAGCAAAATAACTCAATTTAACGCACGCGATAATTAATACATATCCATACTCAAATATAAGGATTAAAATCGGGAAATAAATTTCCTCGATTTTTAATATTTTTTTTTACAAAAAGTCCAATGGGCGATTAACATAGGAAATCTTTTTCTTGGCTGCACAGACGGTCAGTGAGTCACACTTCGCTTGCGTATATAACTCATAGATATAGTATAGTATATATAGAGTGATCATTGGGGAGGAAAAAGGGATTCCTTTTCACTTAGGAAAAGACGACGTTTTTACCAAAATATGGCCGTCTTTCCCCGAGTGAATACATACGAATATTTTAGCAAATAAAATTTATGAATAATTTATTTACTAAAGGTGAATGAAATACTCTAGATACAGTTTCAAATTCATATTTTTTTTTTCTTTCTTTTTCAATACCACTTAATGTCTGATTCCAAAGCTTTTTTTTCTGCATCAAAAATCTTTGTAAGATAACATGGGGATGATAGATCTATATATATTACTATATTTATGAGAGAACTACATTAGCACTTTATCAATGTGTATAAAATCTTTAAATTGATTATGACGTCAATTTTCGTGAGATGCATAATTTAACTTTTTATAATATTTTAATGTTCACGTTTGATTAAATGTATTTATTTTTATGTCAAAAGAAAATGAACTCGTAATTTTTTTTTTTTTTTTTTTTTTTTTGGCAACAATTAAACTTATGGAATTCACAGGTATTTTGGAGCAACTGTAACAAAGGGCTATAATTAACAAATAATTGCAATAAAAATATATTGTGACAATAAATTGAGATAAAAACTATCCTATCTCTCAAGTTGGACCAAACTGCACACAGTGTGCAAAATTTCATTAAAATCGGTTCCGTAGTTTAGGAGTTTATCGCGGACAAACATCGTGACACGTAATTTATATATATATATACAGATATATATTAAAACAAAGCAATTCGCGAATACTTCTCGGTTACCGTCATATACATTTTCGCCGAAAAATTCCTTACGCAGGATAGTATTTCAGATTTTTTTTTTTTTTTTTTTTTTTTTTTTTTTTGTGGCGCGATCTGCTATCATATGAAACATATATATTCCTAAAATTATTCTTTTCCATTCCTTAAAAGAAAAAAAAATCTTTTAAAATTAACAAATTCTCAGAGTTTGCTGTTCTTTAAAAGTTAACTTTTATCGTTTTTTTTTTTTTTTTTTTTTTTTTTTTTTCAATGCTGCAGGCGATATGGACATTATCCTAATGCAATACAGAGATCAAAAGAATATGAAAATGCAGGAATACAGATCTATGTAAAATGCAAAATACGTCAAACACAAAACACAAATCGAATACTGGAACTGAGTAAAGAATTAGAACATGAAAAACACGTAAAATTAAGAAGTTAAATTGAGCAAAAAATCTCTGACTTCCCAGTATCGGGAGTAGATCCAGTTCTTTGTAAGGGCTGAACACACGGGGAGGTGATCGGCATTCATCGCCGTACCACCGCGGCAGAGAGGGCAGGCAGGGCTATTCACTATCCGAAGCCGGTAAAGATAGGCATATAGGCAGTCATGCTTAGCCGTGAGACGAAAGGCAGCTAAAGCACTGCATCTTGGACAATATGGGATATTAGAAATGGAATTTCTTCACGATTTTTTTTTTTTTCGTACGTTCTTTTAATAATGACATATGCGTTGTCTTAAGTGCTTGATTGATCACTGACGGGGTGAACTTATAGCAAAATTTTCAATACATAAAAGTTGATCTTTGCAGCTGAGATTAACTTTTATGAGTTGAAAACTTTGTTTAGAAAAGATGGAGATAGATATTTAAAATCAAAGGAAATCAAAAAAAAAAAAAAAAAAATCATTATAATTACTGATATTTTATTTAAATACTATATTATAGAAAAATAATTTAAAAAGAATAACCTTAAAATATTGATATTATATAAGAGTAAAAATTTACATAGTATAGTTTATTATTAGAAATAAACTGAGCGAATTGGCTTGCTAAAATATTAGATTTTTTTATACTTTTGCTGAAATGTACTATTTTAATACAATAAAATGTTATAATGTTAAAAAGGAAAAAAAAAAAAAAGTTAAAAAAATAAATTATTTATCCAAAATCAAGTAAAGATGTTATTTATTTATTTTTAAGTAGCATAGTGTATTTTTAAGTGCAAATAAAATTATAATTATAGAATGTAAAAAAAAAAAAAAAGAAAAAGAAAGAAGAAAGAAGAAAAAAAGAAAGAAAGAAACGTAAAACACTATTAAAATTTATTTTAAATTAAATTATTTTGCCTTATAAATTTATATGATTTTAAAAATGTATCTTTTTTAAAATCTTAAAATAAAAAAAATAAAAAAAGAAGAAAGACCCTCTGATATTTTTTTTTTCTTTTTTTACACATCAATAGCTTATAGATGGCGCCAATATCATACTGTAATTTAAATCGAGTATCATCAACGCTCGATAGATTTTATTTTCATGCTATGTACAGTCGACAACAAAATTATTGAACGCTAGCAATAATTCCTATTTAAAAGATTTGCGCTTAACAGCGTTTTGTTAAATAAATATTTGTCCAGTCATAATCTTACTCTTATGCTGTTTGTATAAAAGTTAGTTGATGATAAAAATCAGCCATCAAACTAAAAATATATATATGCGAAAAATATTGATGTGTGCTTTCTTTCTCGATTCGTTCAATAATTTATAAATTCTGTCTTTCTTTTAATTACTCCTAACATTCTTTTCGTCATAGTTAGAATAAAATAAGGAAAATATTCTGATTTTATTTTTATTATATGGAGTACACTTAAATTTTGTATATTAAAATTTCATGAAATTTATCCCTCCCCCCCACTACCAACCAAAAGATAATTAATTAAAGCAGGGGGTTTTAAACTGGTTAAAAGGACTGCGAAAAATTAAAGCAGGGATGTATAAAACTTCATAACGTAAAAAGATTTAAGTTGCACATGATCCGTAATTTTCACGCATATCAACTAGTTTTAATTAAAACTCAGCTTTCAAAAACCTCTAAAAGAGAATCACTGCTCAAAAGACCTGAAATTTGAACCAAATGTACCAAACGAAGAAAGAATGGGCTCTTCCCACCTGACGTCAGAGGTCACATGATAGAGGAAAAACAAATAGCAGACGAAGTCTTGTTTATCTATAGCGATTGCTGAAATAACATATTTTCTATTCTTATTTTTGATCAATCGTATTTAATCTGTGTTATTTTTTTATACATCATCATTTTTAATCCATTTTATATCATTATTCATCACCTTTTATTTGCTGCATACATTTACAAACATCATTTAGTTTATATTTTTTATTGATGTTCATGAAGAACATGTTAAATACTCTGATTTTTGGTACTTAAATCAGTGACAGTGCAATATCGTACTGCGTAAATCCATTTAGACCAGTAACTAAGTTAATTAACTTGTTGTAACACCTTTATGCAATTAAATTAAATAAAATAAACATTTTAAATTTTCAAATTATAATCCATAAACATTCCACAAGAATTATATATTATTGAAACCAAGAACTATTATTTATTGCTAGATCAGTTAATGTAACAGTTACACTGGAACATACGAAAATCGATTCTTACAGTTGAAAATAAATAAACACATAGAGTGTTTTTAAAAAATTCTTAAATTTACAAATACAACTACTCTACTGTTTACAAATGCACAATATTATTTTATTTCATATTAAATATTAACATTTTTGTTCTTAAGAACAATATTTAATGGTCGATTCTCAGAATTTGATTATTCGTTTTCCTCTATCACATGACTGAGCAGACGAAACTGGGAAGAGTCCATTGGTATAGTATTTTTATATTAAAGCTTCATATTACAAAAATAGGTTGTGTTTTAAGCATTATAAAGTACATGAGTTCAGCTACAAGTGATATTTGAGTCAAAATGCGACGGCTATGGAGTAAACCAACTCTGTTGTTTAATAAGTTTGAGCTTATCGATTTTTTACTAAAAAAAATGACTTCCAAATCAACCAGTAGTTATGTCGGCCCATCAGCGGCCGAGCGGTTCTGCCTTCAAATCTGGTAGACGTAAGGTGCCGGGTTCGATCCGAGGTCACGCTCATCGGCCTAGCCATTCAGAGTTTTCTGTGGTTTTCTCCGAAATGTGTGTAAATACAGGCTAAGACCACTTAGAAAAGCCCCCATGAAGGGCACTCCTCTTTAGGCCTAGGACCCTAGTGAATTGCCTTAACCCCCACAACCCAATAGTTATGTTACTGTTAGTTTCAAACCCACCGACCACGGGAAGATCATAGCATCTGACTCATGTTTTACAAGAATGAAATAACACAGGTCGACATGTAAAATTTTGATTTTATAATTTTGGCTGATCTTTATGTATTTGGTGTGCTGAATCCGAAAATTTAGCCAGTTTTTCTCTATCACGCGTAGATTTTCCTCAATACAGGGTACATACCTATACAATTTCTTCCTCTACTCTTCCACCAATATACTTATATGGTAAGATTTATTGTATGTTTCCATGATTAATTAATCACAGCGATGGAACACGAGCGCAGACTTCATACCAGTATTTATTTAAGAAATTGCTCTACACATAATATCGGTGATGTAATGAGTAGAAAGTTTTGTTACGTTGATAGTGGTATAAATTCTGCGCCCGCGTTCCATCCTTGTAATCATGGATACCTTTTTTGTAATTGAGCAGCACTAGTGTGACGTAAATCAATACCAACCAACCTATTGTTATGATGGTGTATGTAAGAAATTGCGCCGGTAACCACCCTGTATTGACAAATTTCTATACGTGATAGAGACAAATGGGCTGCATTTTCGGTTTCAGCACATCAAAAAACATAAAGATCAGCCAAAATCATCAAATCAAATTTTGTCAATTTCATTTTTGTTGGCCTGTGTAATTTTTAAAGTAAATGCTCTTGAATTGACAAGTCTTAAAGCGGAAAGGGGCTTATATAATCCAAATGAAGGTTCTCTTTACTCTCATAGTAATTTTCCAGTTATTCTGAGCAGTGTGTTTCTCCTTTACAACTTCTTGAATGATGAACTTAATCATCCTGTATTAGACATGAAGTTACTGTACTTTTGAAGTTCCTGAAATATTTTTTTAAGAAAATCTTTTCGAGATTAGTTAATTATGTTTATTGAAATATTTAATCAATTAAACATTTAATAACTAATCAGTTAATAATTTATAAGTATTTAAAAAATTTCTTAAGTTTTTCCATAGCCAATTATAACTGCAAATTGAAACGAAATATCTCACGAAAAAGAATTTGAGTTGTCAGAATCAAAGAAGAAAATTTTATCAAATCTAATATTATTATCCTAATTTGTACTGTCCGAACACTATAGTGAGGAAAGTATTGTAATCATGTCAGAAATCCGAATTTGAGATTTTGATGTTTCTATACGTTTCAAGGTCTCCTGAGTCCGTTTTCACTATTTTTACGATGATTTTTGTATGTGTGTGTGTGTATGTGTGTGTATGTGTGTGTGTATGTGTGTGAGTGAACAAGCTAGCGTCTAAACGCTTTGTTCGAATAAGCTGCGTACGTGTATTGCAAGTCACCATAGTACGAACCCTATTGATTTTATTGAATCTAGCACTTATAGTTTACAGGGACACCAGGAAAAATTCTTTATCATTATGGCCTATGGGGCCAAATTTTTAAAAGTGCGATAGAATCTAAACGCTTTATTAATCTGAGCAAAAAATTAGTACACATGTTATAGGTCACAGTTGCGCGAACTGTATAGATTTTGGTGAATTTAGCACTTACAGTTTTTTTACAGGGGCACAAAGAAAAATTCTTTATCAATATGGCCTACGGGGCTAAATTTTTAAAAGTGAGATAGCATCAAAACGCCTTATTCAATTGATCTGAAAATTTATATGAATATTATAAATTACTGTTGCATTAACTATAAGCATTTTGGTGAATCTAGCATTGATAGGTTTTTACAGGAACACAACGAAAAATTCTTTGTCCTTATGATCTATGGGCTCAAACTTCAGTAGCGTTAAATAAAACATTGTGTAATATATGGAGAAAAATACTCAAACATACTGTTATCGTTTTCTTTCTTTCTTTGTTTAGCAACTCCTCTTTCTTTACTTTATCTACAAAACTGTTAATAACTCAATGCTCGGAAAGTCGAGTGGAGTCACTCCAGATTTTTTAAAATGATATTTGGTCACAGCATACGCGTTGAATTGTACTTTTTTCAACAGTCAGAAGCTTAAAAATTCACGTATATTTATTATACTTCCATACAAAAATAAGATAGGTGGGCATTTCATTAAATAAACTAATAAAAGCCTTTTATCAAGCCATTTGTAGTAAAAGGAACATGTTTTTGATTCTCTCAGAATTATATAGGACTAGACAGACTTATTAGGGAATGAAATACTGACAATTATTTGATAATTTTGAATAGACATTTTATAAACATGGAGGAACTGGATGAATCAGTTATTTAAAATCTTCTTTTCATATCGCAATAGAGTCAGTAATTATTATTTATTTTTTTTTATTAATAAATATTATCCTTTAGTCCATTTATTAAAAGTTAATTTTGCTAAAAATATAAAACATCATATTTAAAATTAATTGAGTAAATCTTAATTTATTTTCTTTGATATATTTGAAAAATGAATTTTTATTTAAACTAAACAACATTTTTATAAAACAAAACCCGCGGTGATTTGATATTTTCAATAGAATTTCTTTCTGCATCGTTAATAAAAATAGCAAGTTATTTTATTATACATGGCAGCTATTTAATTATAATGCGTATCGTCATTTCAACTAATAATGATTAATCTTTATCAAATTTTACTTTATTTGGCTGTTAAGAATTATGAATTATCACGTATTTGAAAGTTGCGAAACATATGATAATTTTTTTGTAATTATTCATTAAATATTGTTTTAGAAATTAGACATTATATAGATAGTGTACATGCAAAAAATGCCATTTTTATATGACTAAGACTTCAGATTATTACTTTTTATTTTTGTTAATATCTCTGTATATTAAAAAAAAAAAATTACTGTCACAGGCGTCATTTTATTTTTCTGTGACCGCATCTCCTCCCAGAGGGCAGGGTTCTCCGCGTCATGAGAGGTATCAATGTATGCAGAATACTCCAAAGAAGTCAGTTAAAATTTCTTTTATCTCAATTAACGAAACTATTAATTAAAAACGTCGGGTTTAGAATGGCACGCAAATTACCATTTTACAAAAATTTTCTGAAGTTCTTTTAATCTTGTGACGTCATTTTGCACATTAAATTTAAAATGTGATCAGCGGTGTAAAATATCAATAAATATATTTTTTTTTCTACTTTTCAAAAATTAATTTTCTGACTGGCAATTCCTTATGTTGTTTATAAACGTTTTATGTATTCTTTTTTCTTGTGAATAAGGAAATAATGTTGTGTCTATATAATTGATTGTCTTTAGAGTGTATTTATCTTTTTTATTTCAAGACATATTTTAAAATACTTCGTATATATTTAGGAATAAAAAAAAAAAAAAAAAAGATTCAAATTCAAATTTATTTTTAAGTGACAGAATCTTCTAATTTAACATTGGTAATTTTTTAACATTGCAGAATTAGACATTTTTGTGATATGTTTCATATTTCTAATTATGGCAAGGAAAAATTCCATCACATAAATCTTTTATAAACAATCGAGTTGATTTTATTTTGCATTATTTTAAGAAGAAAGTAGGAGACAAATAAAAATTGAAGTTGTAGGAAATTTTTCCAAATTAAAATAATAATAAATTTCTTTTTTTTTTTTTTTTTTTTTTTTCTTTTCAGATATTTTTGAATTCGAAATTTTTTATCTAACTGCACGGTAAAAATATAAAAATACCATACCTTCCTTAAAATATACCATCGTATCCATCCATGCACTGAAATTTTATTGAAAGGTTTTCTTTACAAATCCCACTGTAATCGCAACCATAATGATACATAATCGCTACATAATGATAAAATTTTAACTAATGCTTTGCTTTGAACTGAATTATCCGAACTAAGTAATGCATTTTCAAAACTTCACAACGTTTGACATTGCTGCGAAATAGTGTTTATATGTTTGCACAAACTAGTTAAACAGTGGAATCAAGAGTTTTTTTTTTTTTTTTTTTTTTTTTTTTTTAGTTATTTTTAGAATAAAAATAATCATGTATTTATTCACACGTGAATTAAAAAAAAAAAAAAAAAAAAATTATAAATATTTCTATGGTTATGATTACCTCAATTTATTTTTATTTCCAATACCAATAAACTAATATATATATTTTTAAGAAAAAGAATAAACTCGCAAACAATTTCATCAAATATTTCTGCAAAAATCTCATTATCTGTACTTTTAAGTAATGTATTTTGTCAATGTAAGAGGTAAATATCCGTTAATTAATATAACGATAACAAGACAGTTAAAACATAAAACCTGCAACACGATTTATTTAAATATATCTATATATATTTGAAGAAGATATTGTAAACTGTAACAAATAAATTCGTATTTATATAACGTTTAAAAAAAAAAAAAAAAAAAAAAAAAAAAAAGAAACGACTGTAAGAAAGCTTTGAAGTAAACATTTGCCTAATATTTACCAGTAATTTTTCTTAAACATATCAGTAAACATCAAATATGTTATTGGAAAAACAAATTCCTGGAATCAGGAATGAATCAGAAAGAAAACTTTTATTCTTAGTAATCTGTTCCAAACTCATGAAATATTAAAAAGTTTTTATTATACACAATATGTATTTAATTCGTTCAGAATTACAATACTTTTGTACACTTCACGGTATATTAAGATTCTCTTACAAAGAAAAGTTTATGCATATTCTTAAATTTTATGCACTATTTTTTTCATTACATTGTTAGAACTTATCATTTTACAATGCATTAATATTCTATAGACGCATATAGCACATGCTTCCGTAACGATATGCATTTCTTTTTTCCTTCTTTTATGTATGTGTGTGTGCGGCCGTATTTTTGAAGAGTATAAAGAGAATTTTCTTATTCAATGTTTTCAGTAAGCAAATTAACTGAATAAAAAGAAAAGAAAAGAAAAAACTGTCGATTTGGTTGACAGTAAGACTCCTATAACCCGAGCTGGCTCACAGCTGATCATTGTTGCCCAGCGGAAATATAGCTTGGCGACGTTTAGTTGAAGACGTATTACTCGGCGTCTTTATCGCCTAAAAGGGCGAGTTTGCCTAAACAGAAGAGCGTTGTTATTATTTGTACTTGATAAGTTTGGCGGTAATATTTGGCGAAATTTTCTTATAACTCTTGTAGAAAGTAGCCATCACTGTTGCTGTTAAATTAGTTGATTTTAGATATTTATACACGTTGATAAGTAGTGTAGGTTGTAAAATACAACAGTTAGATAATCAAACAGCAATAAAAACAAAAAATTGATACAAAAAATGCCAGAAAACATATCATAATTACACTTCATATTTGTGATTGAAAGCTAAGCGTACAATTTTCTTTTTGACAATTAATAGCCCATTTTTTTCGCCTTTCTTCATCTGCTGGAAATCTAAACGTTCTAAAAGCAGTTCTGGTATGATTTGAGCAATTTTCGGCTGCAAAACCTCCATTTTATATGATTTGATAACACTTGAAATTCAGACCGCGTGGGCAACAATCGCTGAGTGGGAAACAAAATGCCTGATGAGCCAGCCTGTATTGTAGGAGCTCTAGTTGACAGCTCACATCGCAGACAACTGAAAATTCTATTACTAATTAATAAAAAAGAATTTTTTTATTATTGATAAAATGAAATAATATAGAGCAATTTTTAAAATTTTATATTTCAATGCTAGACAATATTGATACAACTATATACAACTATAGGGGAGACCCGGGCACAGTGGACCACTTTTACACTGTTGATTATTTTTCACAAAAAACAGAAAAGCAATGTATTTGAAAAAAAAAAAAAAAAAAAAAAAAACAATCTCTAAGCCCTTCTTAACATGTCTTAAGTTTTTTATAACAATATTTCTAATACATTATAAACTAAAAAGTAAATTGTGAGCACTCACAAAGTGGGCCACTGTGTCCCATCACCAGGGTACAGTGGACTCTTTTGTTTACATTAAATTAATATATATTATTTCTTTTTTCTCTAAAATTAGTTTCTTATACTATTATAGTCTAACTCTAAATAACATAATTCTAGCATTTTCATGAAATAAAATAAACAAAATTAAATTAAAATAAACAAATAAGAAATCAAATCTCAGTACAAAAATTTATTAAATTAAATAGATATTGTTTTTTTTTTTTCTTTTATTAATATTATATAAATAAAAAAAAATTAACTCAGATATTAATAAATATTATACTAATATTCAAATATTTAATATTTTTAAAAATTATTTTGAGATATAATTAATTTACATTGTATTTGTAGGATAAATTTAAATAAAATATATTAAGCTACTTGTTTTGCTTTTCACAACAAAAACAATAAATAATACCTACTATTTATTAAATTAGATTTTTTTAATTAATACTATATAATTTAAATAGTTAATAAATTTAGATATTAACAATAATCATATTATTATTCAAATACTTATTCTTTCAGAAATTTATTATTATTTTTGTTTTATTGTAACATTAAGATATTTATTACTTTGAGATATACTTTACATTATATTTGTATATATAAATTTAAGTAAAACAAATATATTAAATCTAATTTGTACTTTTAGGCACACTGGAAGGTGATCCACTGTGCCCCGTGTCAGAGTAAAACAAATAATAATAATAAAATAATATATAGACTATAAATATGCTAATAATTTTTAGGAATTTAAAAACAGTAATATCTTGCCTTCCTTTAACAGCTATATAGTATTTATAGTCACTAGTTCCTCTTTATAAAATTTTAAAAACTTCAATGTGAAAAAATTACTTTTAGCACCTCAAAACATAAAAACTGCTCAAAATGGTTATCTTACTATTTCCCATGTGATTTTTTTGGCTGCATACAACTAGTACTATGCTACCATCCATGTGTATCCATATGAACTAAAAGAGTTGAATATTCATAGATTTAAATGGGGATGGTCCACTGTGTCCCATCCTCCCCTATTGATCGTTCCTTTATCGCACTCTTTTATATGATAAAACATCACAATATTTTCCATTGATTTTCTTATATAAATGTGCTTGTTTTAATGCTTTTTAATGACCTTTATAATTTTTTAATGTATATATTTTATAAGGTGTAAAAGAAAACATGCATAATTTAGCATGTTTTTACAAACATGATATCACTTCTTACATTAACAATTTATGCAATTTCAGCTAAAAACGTGGGTATTTTCAACAAACAATGTATTTGCCAAGAAAAAGAACAATTTTACGTATTTTGTTTTAAATATACCTTCTTACAATACCTCAGAGATATAGTTTTTTAAGTTTTCTTTTACATGTCTGTTTATATTTTTCTTTGATGTATTATGCAAAGAATTCAAACTCTCTTCTTTGAATATTTTACTAAAAGAAAAAAAAGTATAACAAAAAAAGCTTTAAAAACTAGAATTTGCTACAATACATGTAAAGAAAATCAGTTTAAATATCTGGCAGTTATGTTGCAAAATAAAATGACATTCTAGGATATTTTCTAAAGAATATATTTTGGCACTGAGAAAGAATCCTATATAAAAATATTCTGAATAGAAGTGAAATATCAAAAAGCTAAAAAGAAAGAGACGCCGAAAGAAAACTTTTGTTTTAATGGATTGTATGCGAATGTCAAAATTTTCCTTACATTTCTAAGTATAAAGTTTGTTGCTGCTGAAATATTTAAATTTTCTTCAGCAAAAGTAAAATGAGATAAAACATTGTTCGAGAATTTCCGAATCAACTTTTGAACACTAATGACATCCTAAATAATAATATATGTATATATAGTATCGACGTATCATATGTTAGGAAAATTGAAATTGTTTAAAGATTTTTGTACGAATTTAGGATATATTACCTAAATATTTATATTAATAATCTTTTAATCTTTATCTTATCGCTATAAACATAAACTAAATTTAAATTTATGTGTGACATTTCTCATACACTAAAAATATTACATATGCTAAATTGGAGTAAATACATCTAAAAATTTAAATGTACAATTTTTTTAAATGCTAAAATTAATAGTAAATTATTATGTAATTGCAGTTAACCATTCCATAAATTTTGTATAAAAAGAGATGATAAAATGAGGATCTTTTATTTACTATTCTTGTATCAGAACTTTAAAAAAAAAAATCTTATAAATTATCAGTATTTAGAAAATATTTTTTTTAATGCAAAATATTTTTAAACTCTTTAAATAAATATCATCTATTAAGAGAAGCCTAAAAAAAAAATCTACATATTTTTTCAAAAGGCATATGTTTCTATAAAGACCAATAAATGACATGTGTTACATATACAAATTCCCCTACGCTACATTTGACAGGCAATCTAATTTGTATGTGGTATTTATTTATTTATATTTAAGTGATATATTTGAGACCTATAGTTACAATAGTTCCACATACAATAATTTGTAGAAGCAAGTGCACAATTTCTCGTAGACATACGACATCACAAACATCCATGCCTGTACCTGGATTCAAACACGGGACTCGTGGATCCAGAAGGCAGCGCCGTACCGACCGAACCATCAGGACGGCAGGTATGTGATTTTATGTTAATACGCAGAATTCAGAGCCTAATTTACATGGGAACACACGGAAACCCAGTTCCTATGATTTCTTTTAGTAAATTTTTACATATTTGACCGAATGCGCGACAATTCATTGTTATTTCATTCTGGAACTCACCAGTGCCTTATTCATGCAAAAACAAAATCTCTGAATTATTATTTTTCTCTTCTACAATTATTACTATTATTTTCTTGCGAAATGACCCTACATCTATAACGTAACTTGCCACACAACCTCTATACTTCTATCGATCTTCACTAGCTAAAGACTAAAGGGTTTCACTCCCTCACAAATCAGTTAGGAATTCTTAGAATTATCCACAAATAAATAAAATTTATGTTTTATTTGTAACTGAGACGGAAAGTCTGCATAAGTGCATACCCAGAAAATTTTGAGAAGACAAATACGGAAGATTCTTTTCATGAAGTTATGTATATTTTTAAACAAAAATTCGGCGGAAACTGCATATATCATCTGTAAAACAATAATAAAAATATTCGTTTCTTGACTTTTTATCGAGACACAATGAAATTTGAAAGAAAATAGTTTTTTGAAAAATAATCTTTAAGGGAAATATTTCCCTATACCAGTACTTACACTAAAATAATTAAAGCATAAGTACTTCTAATGAACATTTTTATAATTAAAAATTTTTCATATATATATATATATGAAAGAATCAAATCCAGTTATCAACTTTTTTAGTTGTAACTGGAAGTCTGAAGATACATTTGGAAGAACTCAGTATTTCTTCATTTGTTTAAAGTATCTAAAACTGAGTAATACTAGAAAAAAAATATATTGGATGTCACATTAAAAAATAATAATAATAATAATAATAATAATAATAATTAAAAAAAATAGAATCCAAAACTTCCAGATTTATTTTTTATTTTTATTTTTTTTTTTTTAATAGAGGATTACATCCATTATCCAATACTACCACAACTATTATTTTGTGTTCAAAAGTTATCCTAAAAAAAAAAAAAAAAAATTAAAAATCGACAAAATGTTGATGAAATGCACACAACCTTACATGGTCGGAGAAATTCTTTGCCAATTACCAATTCCAATTCCAAATCCAGTGTTATTGTAGAAATTGTTATGAAAATTACTCATTATCTAAGTTTTTTTTTTTTTTTTTTTTTTTTTTTTTCAAAAACAGTTTTTAATTTTTAATTTTTAATGTTTCATTTTGCAGTTAGAAAGGGCAAAAAAGCATTTTGTTCATTTTTTTTCTGCTTTATAGCTTTATGAAGTATAAAAATTAAAGAAATAAATTTTTAGAAAAGCAAAAACAAATTTAATTATTCTGCATTTTTTAGCTCAAAGCCTTCCCTTTATGGAGGATCAAAATTGTGACATCACACCTTCAGACCATCCTTAGGGCGAGTCCCAGATTGATGCCCAATTGCTGATAGCGTAGCACCACTGCAACATAAAACCCAATGAACCTCTGGATTTTTTAATTGTGAAAACAGAATTAAAAAAAAAAAAAATAATAATAATAATTGAGTCATTCTCCTAATAATTTCCCTATATAATAAAGTGATATTCACTTGCTGTTAATGGTATGTGGAGAGTTTCCGAGCGTTACAGAATGCACACAGACACCTTATTTATATTGATTACTCAACCATTATACATGCATAACAGCAGAGTAATTCCTCTACAGGCATATTTTATGCATTAAGATATAAAAATAAAAATAGGTACTTTTATGGTGCTTTGTATTTTTAGGTTAAATATAGTATATTTTAAAAAGTTTATATACTTTCTTCAATTCAATGCTGTGGATACTTTTTTTTTTTTTTTTTACCCAATTATTTATTTTACCCAATTATTAAGCTGATGCTCTGCGCCTGGCAAACGCATCGGCCGGTCGCATGAATTCGCTTTCCGTCCTTCTCCTTGCGTGACTCTATCGGCGCGTTCGTTTCATTGGCTTAACCGCTTTGCGGGAGATTTAGCATTAGCTGATTGGTTTAGCTTTCGTTATAGAGAAGATTTTAAATTCAATTGAAAATCTGCTTATTGCCTGTGAATAATTAATTGTTACATATGGTTTTTATTTTCGCTTTATTTATTTATTTTATTTTATTTATTTATTTATTTATTTATATGTGTATATATATATATATATATATATATATATATATATATTGAAATTGAAACCGTGAAGGCATCTGTAAGTAAGGTTAATTCTAGATTTTAGTGTTTTTTAATGATTTTTTCAGCTGTAAAACTTAATTTTTGCAGTGTATTTTATAATTTTTTTGATTAATTTATTTGCAAAAACAAAGTGCATGGTAGTCATTGCTGCAGTATAGATTCAGTGTTTTATGTAGGATTTTGTGATCCATGCACCGCGATTTAGGTACTCAGTCTTTTTTTTTTTTTTTTTTTTTTTTTTTTTTTTAATGCTTGTAAAGTGATTATGCACTGGAATACTGACAGCGGCAGTACATTTTTTCTCACTTTTACTGATTCATACGCTACAAATAAGGGGTATGCAGTGATATTTTTTCTTTTCTTTTGGTTTTAATGCTCGCGATGAGAGCATACATCGAGGTACTGGTCGCTACACTGCAAAATTTCATACATTTACTGATTCATGCGCCACGAATTAGGGGTATCCAATAATGTTTCTTTACTTTTTTTTTCCCTTTGGTTTATAGGGATACTGACTGCAGCAGCTCGAATTTTCATACATTTACCTATCCATGTACTACAAATTTGGCATATCCAATTTTTTTTTTTTTTTTTTAATTCTTGCGAAGCTAGCATACATTGGGATACTGACCGCGGCAGCACAAATTTTCGTACATTTACTGATTCATGCGCCACGAATTTTGGATATCCAGTGATGTCTTCTTTTGGTTTTAATGCTCGCGAAGCAAGCATACATCGGGATCCTGACCGCGGCAGTACAAATTTTTATACAGGGCGAATCGGCGGTATTAAGTGATTATTTTTTTAGTTTTTATTTTGTTTTAATGCTCGTGAGGTGAGCAAGTATCGGGGTACCAACCTCTGCAATGTACAGATCAAATCTGGACGAAAGAAGAAAAAAGAGGTTTTATTATATATATATATATATATATATATATATATATATATATATATATATGTATGTACTATTTTTATTATACTGAATGCGACTTTTGTTGGAGCGATCACGTTAGCTCGTCAGTGAGATTTACGTTTTAAAATGGCATTTGTTGATGTTTTCTGTATTTAAAATTCCAGTAAAGATCGAACTTTTCAGTTTAATTTGTACGTGAAAACGGTCGTCGATGTCAACGTCCGCCATCTTGGAAAGTAAATCACGCCTACGAGCTGGCGGGGATTGCACCAGCAAAAGTCGACAAAGAATGCCAAGGGGTACCGCAATCTAGGATTTCACTCACTGCAAATCATAAATTTTTAAAAAAATATTTTCCATAATACAAAATTATTTCGCCGGAAAACAAAATAATTCAATTTTCTGGCTTTCTTTAAAGGTTATTCAAAGATTCAAAGATAGAAGGAGGCCGCTCAGCACAATTCAACGGTTTTGAGCGATTTCAACCTCCAAAGAGGAGCTCTCACGACAAATATCATATAACAATGTGAAATTCTGAAAGAGCCCGTTTCCAGAGGTTAAGTCTTCCCCGTTGTTTATTGCATAAACATAAAAAAAAAAAAAAATACAATTGCTGCCAGATATAATTTTTGAGAAATTTTAATATATCGATACATTTAATTTGAACGTATGCAAATATTTATAAGTTTAACACGGTAATTTGCTAAACATTTAAGATGTCCACCATCCTCTCAAAATAATTATAAAATCTTTTTGTAAAAGATAATTTTTCAAAATTTCAAAAATGAAACTTTACTTACTGGTCTACTTAAAGAACACAATAAAATTACATAATGTCACTGAATGAAAAATGGGACTTTACCTACTGATATGTATATCTTTCGAAGTAAATTCATGTATAGTAATAGATCACTAGATTAAAATATTTCCTATTCTCCAGCACACTTTAAATAACAGAATTGTTTAAAATTACGAACACAAGTGTGGAACTCTAATGATCTATATATATTATATAACAAACTTGTATTAAGTCCCCAATCACATTGATCTGCATAGGTCTCACAACGTCATTGCATGAAGTTACCGTTTCTGAAAGTCATATCTTACCAATTGATCTTCCTACGTTACACTACAATGTTGTGTAAAGTTAATGTTTGCGAGAGGGGAAAATTACGTAATGATCTGCATATGTTACACAATAATGTTGTTTAATGTTTCCGTTTGCCAAATTGGAATCTTATCTTACTAATGGGCATACGTTACACAACAATGTTGTGTAAAATTACCGTTTGCCAGAGTGGAAACTTACCTACTGATCTGCATACGTTACACAACAATGTTGTGTAAATTTACCGTTTGCGAGAGAGGAAACTTACCTACTAATGTGCGTACGTTACGCAACAATGTTGTGTACAGTTACCGTTTACCAGAGTGGAATCTTATCTACTGATCTCCATACGTTACATAACAGTGTTGTGTAAAGTTTCCGTTTGCCAAATTGGAATCTTACCTACTAATGTGCATACGTTACACAACAATGTTGTGTAAAGTTACCGTTTGTCAGAGTGGAATATTACCTAGTGTTCTGCATTGGTTACACAACAATGTTGTTTAAAGTTACCGTATGCGAGAGTGGAAACTTACCTACTGGTCAGCATATGTTGCACAACAATGTTGTGTAAAGTTACTTTTTGCGGGAGAGAAAACTTACCTTCTGATCTGCATACGTCACACAACAATGTTGTGTAAAGTTACCGTTTGCGAGAGTGGAACCTTACCTACTGTTCTACATATACTACACAACAAACTAGTGTAATTTCACCAACTGTAACAATGTGAATTTTCTTCCTGGTCTGCAAAGGTTACATAAGTACAGTTGGTAAAGTTTCTCAACATGTTTGTGGCAAGTAAGCTGCATAAACATTGTTGAGTAAAGTCACACAGAATTTTTTACAGTGCAGGTGACTTATAGTTTAAATTTCTTGGTTGGTATAGTCGCTAAAGCTCTAGACTGACTTTATGATTTTGTCTTTTCGTAGGGATGACAAATTTCAATTTCGTTACGGATTTTGCTGTACGAAGTTATTTAAATATGATTTATAAGAATGCCTCTGATAGACCGCAACACATTGAAATTTTGTTGAGTGTCCCCTTTACGTAAACCGGTGGTAATTTTCATACTATTTTAAATGGGGAACATGCCATAATATATATCATATATAATTTTAAAGAAATTCTGAAATTATTTCCGAAAACTAGAGAGCAGACAGGCGGATATATAGGCAGATGGAAAATCGAACGGAGAGAAATATTCACTCAGACTAATTCAAATCATAATCATGCCTAAACCTAATTAAAAATTGTTAAAAAGGCTTAAGAAAACCAAAATGCTTTTATAGCAATATATTATTATAGCCCTTAATGTACTGAAATTTTTTGTGGCCCTATAAATTTTTATGTTGATTATACTATATTCTACGAAAAACATTTTTTTTATGCGCATATGATTAAAAAATATCATTTTCATTATGATTTGTGCAAAGTTATGTGATTAAAATAAGCTTTTTTTTTTTAGAAATACTTTTATAGAACACAAATCTTTGGAATTCTTACGAATGTCCTTATACGCAAGCCAGTGGAGGATTTTTATCACATTTTCAACAGGGAACACTCTATAGTGAACTTGAATAGTATATATCAGTTTTAAACAATACCATGAATATTTAATGGAGTTACATTGCAGACAGACAGACAAAAAGAGGTCATAAACGCTTTTCAGTTTTGTAGAGAATTACTAAAATATAGACACAAATGCAGCTTGAATGTAGCGAAGCATGTTTGAATTTTAAATACTTATTTACAAAGGTTTCATTTTCCATTCATTGTAATGCATCTGATTGTTACACGACATCTTTTTCTACTATTTTTCAAACTGCTATTCAACATAACTTATTTAATCAAACTTGTAAGCAATAATTAATCCCATTTTTTTTAAAGAATGTAAGACAGGCAATAATGCTGATTCATTCAAGTTAAATTGTAATTGCATTTTACTAGAAACATGATTTTCTTCCTAATAGCTAAATTTCATTTTCGCTCGAATTAAAGGCAATTTAGCTATTCTACATAATTACTCTGAGTTGTAATTCAGAAATGTTTCTATGAAAATTAAATCTGCAGCACATAAAAGTTCGAAAACTTAGTTACTGAACTCATTAAAAATTATTTAGTTTTGTTTTATACTTTATATGCATGTTTTCGTTTTATTTCATGAAATGTAATTGAAACTCCCATTGCATTTCGTAATTATGTATTTACGAAATGATTCAAATTAACATATCCATTAATTAATATGTTGTGTAAAAGAAAATTTTGCCTCTATTCGCTTTAATAAACAAACATCTAGTTTTCTGTTTATTTTTGTAGATTTTTTTTTTTTTTTTAATGTTAATAAATGCCTAACATATCAGCTTGTTTTTCACTATTTGAGTGCTCATTAAACAAGAAATACTTATTTAAACTTAAAAACTTCTTCACACACCATAAAATAAATAAAAGCACTACGATTTTCGAAGGAACCTGGCCTTACTTCTTCAGGTGCAAAACACGTACTATGTACTATCTTGGAGGCAAAAGCAAGACTTACTAGTCTTCCTTTTGCTAGTTCATTTATTTTATTCTGTGTGAAGAGGTTTTTAAGTTCAAATATTCATTGTACACCAGTTCTTTAACTTAGTATAGTGCTAAAAAACATAATATTTTTGTAAAGGATTGAAAATGCCTGATAAATGCACAAACTCAATTTTTCTATGTGTGTTGGTATATCTTTGAATGTATATTTTATTTCCATTAAAAATTTTCATTTAAATATTTTATTAATATATATATATATTTATTTACTTTTGTGTTTTGCTCATTTTACATTAAATTAACATATTTATTTTTTAAAGTGTTTCAAAAATTTGAGAAATAGTCGCAGTTTTAGGGAAGAAGTCATATATTAGGGTTTGACGAAAAATTTACCATTTACTTAAATTTCTCAAATAGTTTAAGATTTTAAAAAAGCATTTTTATTCAACATATTACGCAAGAAATTAAATGCCAAAAAAATCCAAAGTTCTTGTTTGCTTCCAATAGTTGAAGATCATGCATTCCTATTCAAAATTCTCAAATTTTAAACTTATCATATAAATATGGTTTAATTTAAATATATTTCTGATTAAGATGTTGAAGTCTTTTGGCAATATTTCGATTTTCATTTTTCTCTAAAATATGCATTGTCTTAGCATTTTGATTTAAATTTTGGGAGAAGTGAAAGTCTGTTTAATATTTTTATACAATTAAGACATCATGATGTTAAACTATTCAATCAACTAACAAATAAAATTGTAATAAATATTATCGAAATAAACTGTAATACGTTAAATGTTACTAATTATTTTCTATTTACTCATACAGCACATCTTTCCTGAGGACGTCTTGAACAATTGAGTTTTTCCTATCGAAGTCTGATAAAAGCTATTACCGGCCCTCTTCACTTACCGTCGCCGGAAGCCCGAGCCAATGTTATTCTACGGGGAAATTTTCTTTACAAATAACTTATTAACTAATACATATTTTTAAATTCTGTTTTCACATTCAGAAAATTCTCAACTGTTAAATTGACGAACCTTTTTTAAAAATGTATTTTTTTTTTTTTTTTTTTTTTTAATTTTTAATGTTTTATTTTCAAATTGCAAAATGAAAAAAAAATCACATATTGAAAATTCGTATTTTTCAGCTTCAAAATGAAATATAAAAAATTAAAAAAATAATTTTTTTTAAAAAGGTCCGTCAATTTAACAGCTGGGAATTTTCAGAATGTGAAAACAGAATTTAACAATATGTATTTAGTTAATAAGTTATTTGTAAAGAAAAATTTCCCATAGAATAACATTAGCTTCGGATTCCAACGGCGGAGAGTGAAGCGGGCCCTTACGCATATGAGACGTCTGCTACGATTGTATTTATTTATTTATTTATTTTATCAAAATAGGGAGAAAAGGTGGGATTGGAATTTTGCGTCTGTTTCCTAGCACTGTCGTAGCATCAACGTTTACCTCGTTTTTGAATTTAATAGTTTGGTTTCTGAATTCAATAGTTCGGAGTTTAATTATTTGGTTACGACTCACATGGGAGAGCGAATAGTAAGTGCATTTAGGGCACGTTTAATCTGAATATTGGAGCAGCTTCGATTACATTGATATAATTTTTATTTCATTTTCTAACCATGTGATGGCCCTAGCTGCCCTACAAATTCTATATTCAAAAGAAATTGTAAAGTGGTAAAAACCAAGTTTTATTTCAGGACGTTGTATTTCAGACTGATAACCTACTTTTTGAAATTTTATTTATTTAGATATTACCATGTTTTTATTAACTTCAATACTTGTTTGTTTGTTTGTTCGGTACAAATATTGCAATCGGTTTTTATCTAACTTCTCTACTAGCTAGGCATTTGAAACTTTCAGATTAGCTCAGAACCAGATGACAACACAATACCTCGAATCCCGATTTTCGAATTTTTGATTACTTTTCTTTTTCTTTCTTTCTTTCTTATCTTTCTTTCTTTCTTTTTTTTTTTTAAATTATTATTATTAAAAAATGAAAATAATAACCTCCCAATAGCTTTAAAAATAGCCATTAAAATATTAGCTGTTGCCAAAAAAAAAAAAAAAAAAAAAAAAAAAAAATCGAATTCTTTCGTTTTCTTTCGACATAAAAATAAATACATTTAATTAAACGTGAACGTTAAGAAATTGTTGGTAGCTGGCACACGGCTGATCGCAGAGCTACAAAATTTTGCATAAAGGCCCATTTTGGCTTCTCCTGAGGCACATCGACGCCATATTTTCGAATTTTTGTTTAGTTCTTTCCTTTTTTCTATCCTTTTCTTTCTTTTTTTTTTTTTTTTTTTTTTAATTGGGAAGATTGTCTGATGCTGCCACCTATTGTCATAGAAAATGAAAATGTGTTCGATGCAAATGCAAGCAGTGAAGAGCCGATATAGCTTAGTCGGGGAAGACGCTGCAGAAGTCCGCGGGATCTCGTAGCAAGATTTTAAGCGATTTCACGAAAATTGTTCTTAGTTTTTACTTATAAACTCATTTAAAATATTGTGATTAATATTTTTTTGAAAATTCCTTTAAATATAGTGACTAGAAAAGTCTGCTAATTTAAATAATACTGTTTGAACATAGTAATAACAAAAGAAACCGAAGCTTATTTTTTTTTCTGCTAAATAGACATAAAATTCTGTGCAAAAGCGAATGTAATTTAGTGCGACAGGACTTTTTTAGTCTATTTTTTCATATAAAAGCATGCAGTAACTGTGTTGCGTTCTTTCGCAACAGTTATTATTTCGTTTCTTAAATTTTTTTTAACAAAATTTTTTTTAATTTTATTTTAAGTATTTTTTTTAACTTAAGGCTAGCGGGAAAAAAGATTTTTACACTAAAATGTGAAGTTCTTAGCGATGTCTACTATGTTCGTTTTTTAAAACTTCTTTTATCTCAATTTTTATTTAACATATTTTATTATTATTATTATTATTATTGCCAAAGTGTAAAACATCCTGGCATGTTCAAGGTGGAACACAGCAAATTATGATCACGTGAAATGTCAGACTGAAAGTAATATTTCAGTATTTTCAAATACAGGGACTTTTTTATTCAGTATGTACCACTAAATTTTAATTTTAACGGTTCCCTAATCACGTCGAAAATTAACAGTTTATTATGTATATCTAATATCACTCCTCAAAATTATTAGTGATCATCGAATAAAAAAGTAGCTAAACTTGGCAATACTGCTATAGTTCTATCGTTCTAAAAACAGCAAAACGCATGTAATATGCAGAGACACTGCGACCTTGCGTATCATATAAAAAAATATATATAAATATATATATATATAAATATATATAATAAAAATATATATAATAAATAAATATAAGTATATATATATATATATATATATATATATATATATATATTAAATCCTGAAATAAGATTTTTTGAAATAAGAAACATATCCATGACTAAAAACAAAACAAACATGAAAGAAAGCTAAGAATAACACAACTTCCACGAAATACTCATTGTAGAGTCAAGGGAATATTTTCCGGTTTTTTTAAGGAAATAATAGAAAAAAAAAAAAAAATATTTCATGCTCTTTTTTTAAAAATAAAGCAGGACCTCAACATCTGAACAATACCTTTGTATTTCCGAATACAAAAACATTTTGACATTCAAATACAATTTTTTTTTTCTCAAAATTCATCTTAAAATGTGCGCAATTCGTAAATTTTTCAAAGTGATAAATATTCAGGAAAAAAAGAAAGAAAATAATGAACATGAACAAACACATTTTTTTTCTGCAAAGCGAAAAAAAATGTTCTAGAAGAGAATTTTGTATTACAAAGTTTTAAATTCTTTGTTTTAAAGTCACTTTAGAACAGAAATTGAGAAAAGGCTGAAAATGTTTTCTTGCTTTATTTTAAATTATTATTTACAAAAGTTTAAAAATAAATACTAATTTCATTATAATGTGTTTAAAATAGAAATGTTAAAACTCAGCTTTATATAGAAATACTGCTCATAGAAGGCAATGTTTTGGAATTCTTCGAGGTGTCCTTGTACACAAACCAATGGCGGTATTTACCTCATTTTTAGTTGGCAACTCACCATATGGAACTTGAATAACATACATCAGTTTCAAGAAATTCCCGGAATATTTACGGGAGTTAAAATGCAAAAAGTCAGACAAGCAAAAAGACGGAATGACGGACGGTTACACAAACCGAAGTAGAGAAACAGATAACCAGTTTGTTATTCTCTTGGAAAGTATTAAAAATGGTTACTTCGATTTACCGTATACTAAATTTTTGGAAAACTATTTTGATATAGTACGAAGCCAGTCTTTTTTTTTTTTTTTTTTTTTTTTTTTTCAGAAATTTTATTATCATCAAACCATAGTAACTATTAAAAAAAAAAAAATTATAACCATCTGGTAGATGAATGGTTAGCGCTGTGGCCTTTATTTGCAAGGTTTTAGGCTCGAATCCGGGTTCAAGTATTGATACTAGTAATAGTTAGGAACCCACACTGTTAAAAATATCTGTACATTTAATGTAAATATTTATCCAGAATCTCTGAAAAATTACAATAATTCTTAGGTTAAAGTGAATAATCGAGATTCTCAATCTTTATTCTGTATTTTTACCTGATTTTATTATTTAATTAAAATTAAAAATGACTGTTTCTACTTTAGAAAAAGCATT
Organism: Salticus scenicus; assembly: GCA_963930645.1. Taxonomy (NCBI): domain Eukaryota; kingdom Metazoa; phylum Arthropoda; class Arachnida; order Araneae; family Salticidae; genus Salticus; species Salticus scenicus. The sequence goes on along the minus strand of OZ005650.1, from coordinate 332,486,642 downwards.
GTAAGTCCGAAATATATTCTCACCAGTAATTAATTAAATTAATATTAGTTATTAAAATGAATGTATAAAATAAGTTTTTTAACATTTTCGTTTATTTTGCACTGTAATTTTACGTAAGACTTAAGATAATAGATTACACAGAGTTTTCTGTTGAAATTTTTAAGAGTGCATGTAATCCTCTTTAAGCTGTAGATCGGAGTGTAAGACAGAAAAGCAACACCCTAAACTCAAAAATAAGTTATGTTAATAATTTAATATTATCCGATTCTTTGTAAAATGAACAATAAATTTTATTTCAGATACGAAATTTGTGTAAATAGATTTTCTATTTTAAAGTGCGGTTTATTCAATTGTTAAATACAGAGTTTGAGCTCAATTAAATGTATTTGGAGGCACTTATTAAGCTAAATATTTCAGTTTACAAATTCTGAAAGTAACACTGGGTAATAGCTGTGTTTACGAACCTCTTTTGGTTTAATATATTTTTGTTAATAAACGCATTAACCGATAAAATATAATCAGTTTTAGGGATATAGTTGTCTGCTATATAAAGATTATATGTGTTTATGAATACATTATTCAAATATAGTTATAAATACTTCAGTAATGCTAACTTTGCTGTTAATAAATAAAGATTAGGCACATTTCAAGAAGATTATAGTGGTTTTAATGTAATATTCCGCACTAGAAAATTCATCTCTATGCGTTTTCTGCTTAATAAATTTTGTACTTCTCTATTATATTCTAAATAAAGATACTAATCTGTTTTGGTTGCCTGCACATTTTGTGCTAAACATTTCTCGTTTGTTTGTTTTGACACTTTAAAATCAAATTTAAAGAGGTAAAGATTTTAAATGCTAACGCATATTTATCGACACTGGTTTTAGTGGTTAGAGAGATATGTTATTTACCTCTCTAAAATAGTACTTCCTAGTAAATATAATCAACAATGCAAAAGATTCCGTTTTAAGACAAACACTCTTACACTACTATTTTTAATCAATAATTTCTACCATATTCATCACAAAAAATACTGCAAATATATAATTAATATTTCTATATGGAAATACAAGTAACAAAATATTCAAGCACATGCACTCATGAAAATATGCACTAAATAAAATATTTTTTAAAATTTCTATTTGTAAAAACAATTTTGTATTTGTTAAATACAGAAGGTCGTCCGCACTTTAAGAAAACGATTTTACTACATAAGATTTATGTACAAATGCCGTATTTTTTGCGTCGATTTGCTTCCATCTGATATTTATGATCCTGGACATTAGCTCTAGCTCGGATTTTCCATGAAAGTAAATATTTTCTTAGTACTGTCATGCCATTTTTATACCATTCCTTTCGTACCGCTTCCCAAAATCCGTTCAACGTTCTTGGATACCGTTTTCCTAATGCTTGTTTTAATAAACCAAAAGCATAAATTTTTATTGGAGAAGCTTCAGGTTATTTTTAGGGAATTTCATTAAATGGAAAACATTTTATTCCTGTTTCTGATTCTTTCTTTGCTAAATAAGGAACAGTTGGTTTAGACGTGCCCATATGAAGCTTAAATTTATCAGTGTCTTAATATAAAGTTGAAATTTATTCTTCAAAAATTGGTTCTAAAATAGTCTGATGATAGTAGATGGAATTATTTTTAGCCTTTTTTTTCCCGTTATTAGAAAATTCTTCAAATATCAGGATTCCCTTTGGGAACTTTTCTGTACACCAATGAAGCCATTTTATACGGTCTTTCCCGTCAGCTTAATATTATAAAACTAATCTTTATTATTATTATTATTATTATTACTATTATTATTACAGTCACTTAAATATTTCCACGGTTATCGAGTGTTACTGCGAATTTCCACTTTTCAGGAACTAGGTGATTTACCTATAATTTTCTACAATTTATTTTTCTTTCAGCAATATGTTCTGGCAAAAGCATATGAACTTTATGTTTAACTTCATTCATGAACTTTATGTTTAACTTCAAACATAAACTTTATGTTCAACTTTAGGTCATTTAACTTTAAATCTTTATGATTGATTTTACTTACAGTACTAGAAGATATTCTTAGTTTCGGTGAAATGGATCTTGAGTCAACGGATTTTCTTTTAGTATTAGAGATTACACCTTCTTGATATTACATACGTTCGAACAGTCTTAGGATGAAGTTTTGCGGTCATGTTTTCATTTTTACTCTCACTTAAACGCTATTTTTCTTTTCATATTTAATATATTAAAAATGGCTTTTTAGAAATGCAATAACCGGTATTTTTACACCGCTTTATAATTTGGTGATACGAATATTTCACCTCGAAAAGTGTACTTACGTAACCTTCGAGCCTTCTATCAATTTTAGGAGCCATTCTCAAAAAACATGTTTTATTTTTGCATTCCAATCAAAAGATGACAGTAGAAGACGATTATTCTAAAATTACCAAATTTTTATCTCAAATTGGAAAAGATTAAAATATTATAAAACCGTTTTCATAAAGTGGGAACGACTTTCTTTATGTACAAAAGGTATTGATATATTTTTGTAACGATTTTGACTTTGTCCATGAAATTAAATTTTAATTTTACATAAAAAATGTGTCTGGCATCAAATTGGAATAAGGTTTAGTTATCGCCTGCAGCATTAAAAGCAAATGTTTCCGGCTCATTCGGAAAGTTGAGTTCATTTGTCTTATCAAGTAACAGCTAATATGTTTCAAAACGACGGCTATAATTTGTTAATGGACTTAGTAGAAATAGCGATGAGGGCTATGTACATATGGAGTTTAAAGCAAATCGGTTCAAAAATGCATTTTTTATATGATTTTGAAATTTTCATGTTGGCAAACGAACATTTCAAAACCATTTTTAAGACCTGTCTACTCTATAAATTTAGCTCGAATTAATTCAGCATTTAAAAGTTGTCGTGTTCACAAATTGTCAAGTGACCGCCACCTGGAATCAAAATGGCGGAGCAAGTTGCTCACTTAAATAATCCAAGTTATTTGTAAGATAAGTCCACTGTCCAACACTGGTTTGGATAAATTCAGTATTTCAAAAGTTATCGTGATAATATTTTTTTTCAAATGGCAACGTTCAAGCTACTGCAACCTGGAAACAAAAAATACATTACAACTTGCCCAGCGAAACCGTTTAAGATGTCCACTATCCAACTTTGGTTCGAATTGATTAAGTAGGGGAAAGTTAGATAAAACGGGATAGTCTGACAAAACGGGATACGTTGCCTAGGGACCTGTCTAGTACTGCTATCGAGCGGACGACGACAGAAACTTGTTCTCGGCCGTCATTACACCATTCTCAGTTCGTCCCGCCTCGAGACCACTAGTTGATGGAAAGTTGTAGCTCTTAGAACTTTTTTACTCTGATTTCTTGGAACTTTCTACATTTACATGCGTTGTTTTCTAGATTATACTGCCTACATGTATGGGAATACAATTCCAGTGAGTATTACATTTGATTAAGCATTTATTAACGAACATTCTCATGTGTAAACTATCTAATTTTCCTTTCACGTTTAGGCATAAGCCATGTTTGCTTTTAAAAGTGTCGGAGTTGGACAAAACGGGACACTTATGAGTTGGATAAAACGGGATACATTTTTTTTTATGCCGTATATTCGTCATCCCTACGTTTGTATTTCCTCAAGTGAAGGAAAACCCACGACTCATGGATGATGCTTTTCCAGTATCATTTGCAGTATATTACAAGACCGGCTGGATCACGAAGGAGACCTTCATTGTTTGGTTTAAAAAAACCGTAGAATTTTCCAAACCTGCCCATGAGAAGCTAGTGCTGTTGCTACTTGATGGACACAACAGTCACACCAAATGTTTGGAACTTGTAAATTTGGCAAGAGAAAATAATGTAACCATCCTAACCTTCCCCCTACATACAACTCATCTCCTTCAGCCCCTGGATGTCAGTTTCATGGCTCCACTGAGCACGTATTATGAACAAGAAGTTCAAACGTGGCTGTTTAAGCATCCAGGTAGGTGCGTCACAATTTACGAAGTTGCAAAACTGTTCAACGCAGCCTATTCACAGGCAGCTGTTGCAGAAACTGCCGTTAAAGGGTTTAGAAAAACTGGCATAAGTCCTTACAATCCTGACGTCTTCCCAGATCACTTGTTTGCACCCTCTGTCACCACAGACCACCCTACGTCAGACCTGCAGCAAGAACCTCCAGGCGTTGGGCGCCAGACTGATATGAGCAAAGACCAAGAGCAACCTTCAACTTCTTCAAGGGACATCGTAGAAGTAGATCAACCAACAAACTTGTCAGGAGACAGCCTATGTCCATACCAACCTGCAACAGACTCAGGGAAGAAAGGATTAGAACTCTCTTGTTATTGATCTAAGCTACCATTTTCCATCTCTCCAAAGTTTGTTCTGCCTGTACCTCAAGTAAAAAGTCCTCGTCCAGAAAAAAGGGCTGATAAGGGAAAGAAGAAAACTGTAGTAATAGCATCATCTCCATATAGGAGTGAGTTAGAAATGGAAGAAAAAGAAAGCACGATTAACTACAAGAAAGAACCAAGAAAATTGAAGAAAAGGCTGCTAAGAAATCCCTCTTAAAAATTCCGAAAGAGAGGTTTGTATGTAAAGGAAAGGGAAAAGAGGATGAAAAAGAGCTACCAGGTCCAATCAAACCTAAAAGTAGGCCTACAAAAGATTCCAAAGGAAAGCCTAATTCTGATGTTAAAAGTCAAAACATAGAAAAGTTTAATAAACCTTCACCAAGCAGCCAAGAATTCATGTCGTCATCGTCTGAAAATGAAACAGAGGGAGGAGAAACCTGCATATTTTGTAATGCACTGTACGTCGACTCTAAGGCTGGCGAAGGTTGGATCCAATGTTCTGGATACCAAGAATGGGCTCACGAAGCGTGTTCTAATGCCGACGAAGAGGACGACACCTTTATATGCGACTTTTGTTCTGCTATAGGCCAAAATAAAAGGTCTTTCCCATTTTGTAAATAATAACATAAAAAAACTCTTATTTCAAGTCTCTGGTTACTGAAGGCATTGTTCTTTCAAGCAGAAATTTTGCTTTACAGGTTTTTGCCAGTTAATTATGCTTTTCAGTTAGTTTTACACAAAAAATTAAACATTGTAATCCCTATCCCGTTTTGTCCAACCCAGGTATGCTAAAACGGGATGTGTAAGAGTTTGGTAAATAATTTTTTTTACTTTTTCACAGTCATTAAAATTAGTTAAAAATGTGTTTTTTGTGTGCTTCAATAAATGTTGTAGTTATAAAAAAAAATAAAATGTGTGGTTTTCTTCAATATATTTTCCGTAGTAAAGAAAAACAAGAATGGTATCCCGTTTTGTCCAACTTTCCCCTACTTCAAAAGTTATCGTGATGATAAATTTTCAAGTGGCTGCTACTTGCTACTTGGGAAAAAATTGGCAAACAAGTTGCCTATTGTGCTCATCCAAGCTATTTGTAAGATGTGTTCATTTTCCAGATTTCTCACGATTTGGAGTATTTCGGAAATTATCGTAATGAAAAACTTTTTCATTATATATGTATAGATAGGTAGACAGATAAATAAACGAAATAATTGTAGTAAGTTGATTGTTAAAGACACCAACCTAAAATTCTGTGTTTTAAAATGTCACTGTAAAATAAACAATGGATCGAAAGTTATAATTTTGTACTTTCCGAAGAGAAATACTCATATTCGATTATTATAAAAAGATGTGAAAACATGGTTTTAATATTTCTATTTCTATTTAATATTTAACGTCTAAACACTTTGTTCGAGTGAACTGAAAGTATGTAGGATATTCGTATATAAGTCAACGTCATATGAACTGCTTAAATTTTTATGAGTGCATGACTAATAGAATTTTTACAGGGATATACAAAGAAAAATTCTTTATCATTATGGTCTATGGATTCAAATTATTTAAAGAGCGATAGCGTCTAAATTCCTTATTTGATTGATCTGAAAGTTTATATATATGTTATAGAACACCATCACACAAACTGTGTTCATTTTTATGAGTGTGTTGTCATTTTCTGGTTTTTTAAGTAATTTTCTGTTTAATTTTCTGTAATTTTTTGAAAAAATAAATCAAATTTACTTTTAAAGTAATTTTAAGTAAAACTGTAAGAACATTTATTTAAATTGTTCCGCCATCTGGCGGTAATATTTATCACTAGAGATGGTAGTTAATTAGAATTAGATCATTTAAAAGGGAGATTATACTTGAAAGTTATTATTCATCTAGTACCTGCCGCTTAATAAAGTCACATTCGTTTTAAGTCAAACTGATTTTTTTAAGCGGCAGATTTTTATTTCCGTTGAATATTCCTGAACTGTGGAAAAAATAATTTCTTCCACTAATTCGGAAAGAAATTTCAAATGGTAACGATTAATGGAACTAATAAAAATAATTAGCCTTTAATTATTATTTAACTAAATATAAATTGTAAATTAATAAATTAAATACATACATCCGTTTCTTTCGTGTAAAATTAAGATATATATACACATAAAATTAATATTTCTGCATTACTTAAATATTATGCTTCTTGAAAAAGTAATCAATCGTGATTATTTTGGACGGAAAATTAAGCGTTGAATATTTTTAACATAAAGGAACATTGGCCGTTTATTTCCAGGTCTCTTACTATTATTTCAGTATCCATGTGTTTACATGAGTTTGTACGGTCTATACTTTTTCCTTCAATCTTCCACCGCTAATTTTAAATAACAACTTTTGCCTTAAACTAAACCTAAAAATTTAAGAAGCTAATTTTTTGTAAATAATGGGGAGGACTTAAAGGGGAAAGGTGGCTCGTGTGAAACCTGTATGAACATCAACTGCTGTAAGTGGTGGATCCAGCATCACATCTATGTTAGAATTTTTAACATTATTTGGCTGATGTAACTTTTGAAGATGATAGCTATTCCATGATTTAGTATCGGATAGTTCGATTGAAGTTAGAAGGTTTTCATAAATCTCAACACATTGAAAGAAATCCGTGTCAAATAATTCATCACCTTCAAAGATGGAGAACTTTTTCTTGAGAATCTTCTTGGGTCTTAATCATATGAAGTATTTTGTGATTGCGTCATCGTACTCTCCCAAAACATTCCTCTCCTAACATACATCTCCCAAAACGTACTCTCCCGAAACATTATGTAATGCATTGCATCCAAAAAATTGACAGATTTTGCTATAGTGTTTGTAAAACAGAACGCAGATTAGTTACATTTATCGGTTGCTGTAACAGATTTTTTGGGTAATTATTTTCTGTAAATGGCATTTAAAAGCTCTGATTACCGAATAAAATGTTGAAATATACTGGTTTGTGTTAGGTGAAAGAAAAGTTAATTTTACCTGTTGCAACATTAAATATGCAACCACATTATATACAGTACAATTGTTCTAAACTAGGACAATCTTTTCAGTTAGAATTTTGTTCCACAGCATGAAACAATCAGAGAAGAATGGAGATATTATCCATGATTTCTTATATCGTGTTAATCAACAGGCAAATTTACTCCTCAAAAGCAAATATGTTTCTTGCTTTCTCCAATAACTAAAGTTACTTTATTAACATTTCCCGTCATATTGCACGTCAGAAGATCATTTATTAAGTTGTTTAATTTTCTCGCAACCTTCATTGTTTTTGATTTTGAACATATCAGTGTGTTTTGGTAAAATCTAATAAAGAAGTACATTTTCATCAATGCATAAAATCTGAGCTTGATCAATCTTTCAACAACGTTTGTTTTGTCGGAATGAAGTTAAAAACCGGATTTTTCTTTTTCCTGTGAAGTTTGCGCTAAACAATATACTATATATATATATATATATACACTAAGCGACAAAAAAAAAAAAAAATAAATAAAAGCCCCACTGCAGAAAAAATGACTTATACCTTTTTCATTTGTAATAACTTTAAAATTAATGTTTGAAAAAAATAAAACTGTCTTGTTTCCATAATACCAAAGGGATTAAATGATACCTATGTATATTTTCGATTTAAAAATTCGCTTTATTGCACTCTACGAAGTACTTTTTAAAAATCTGCATGGAACTTTCTTTTTGAACTTTCAATTTTTTATGAAGAATATGTATTCTGTATTGGGTTAATTCCCCCTTTATATGGAATTACTGCTTTAATACGCAATGGCATAGTTTTATACAGTGTTTTAATATAAATCCCAGAAATTTCAATGGGCCAAATATCACAAACAATTTTTTATAGTTCTGGCAAATATATAGGCTGCAAATTTCGAATCCTCTCCCCTCTCCTCCGCCTTTTTATAGACGAAACATTTTCGAGCGGATCGCGATTAGGACTATTTTCATGTCTGGTAAAGAATAAACTGTACTATATCCTTTGTGGGATTTAACTTAAAGGGAAAAAGAAATATGATTACTTAAAGAATTATAGGTTCTCATGGGAATGGATAGGAAATTTTGACAATCTGAAGTGAATAAACGTACCATAGACGCCGTGTAGTAAGGTGCAGTATCATCTTGAAATGTTGTTTGCAGAAATGTCCCAGATATCTCCAAAATAGTCGGTCAGGCACCACTTTTATGAAGTTTGTGTTTTATTTCGAGTTAATTGATTCCTTGAGCATAAAACTTTGCATAAAAATCTGTTTGAAAAGTTATGCACCTCCGTGCCATAATCTACGGAGAATGCGTCACTGTTTTAAAAGTGCGATTTTCATTATGTTGGTCATATTTTTGTTGTCAGATCTGCTTGTTTTCTTTAGCTCGAAATAAGTTAAACTTGACTCATCAAAGAGAACCAGTTCAGCCCAATAATTAACTAATGATTTTTTTAATTTTTTAGCTTACTGAGGTCTTGCTTTCCTATTTCTCTTCACTAAGAATAGAATTAAAGAAATTATGCAGCTAAACACTTTTTTTGAATATCTTTTATGTTATAAATGTAATACAAACCAATTTTATAAGCAATGGCTTTTTAACTTGCGGTCATCTCGCCTGGATAAGCAACATGGCCGCCTAAAATCAAATTTTTAGTTTAAACAGCCAAAAAATTTTATATCTTGCTGAAAACCCTTTTACCAATATTTCGTTAACATTTAATATTTTGCCATGTAATGGATTAAAATATTTTTTAATTTTCAATCAAAAATTAATACTTTTTGGGGCATCGTTAACTGCCCTATTCTTACCATTTTTGAAATAAATTCTAAAATTACAGTTTTCCTGTCAATTGCATTTTGTTTTTAATACCGGACTCAGAGCTAAAGAAGTGTATGAGGATGACAACATAATAAAATCTGTTCGAACAATTACTTTATAAACGATAAAATTGGCGGTTGCAGAAGGCGAAAAGGAAAATATCCAAGTGCGGCTTTTTTTTTTTTTTTTTTTTTTTTTTTTTTGTCGCTTAGTGTGTGTGTGTGTGTATATATATATATATTGCACTTACATTTTGTTCTTACATTTGAGGATTTCGAATGCTTTTGGACAGAAATACCTGTCACAGATTTACAATTCTTCCAATTTATCAAACAGCCATCCATAGAAGATGTAAAGTTCTCGGCATTCATTTCTCCTGCAAATTTTTCAACTTTTCCACACGAAACTGTACAAGAGTTGGGAACTTGTAATTCCTTAACAAATGAAGAATCTTGATGACGTCTTGATTCTGGTTTCATATCATATTTCCATTTTTTACAATTTTTAAAGCAATATTTTCTTTATTTTAAAGTAAACTGCATAAAGAAAAAAAAATCGATTTTTTTATGTTTTTGGTTACATTTGAGGTAAATCACCTTAGCAAAATTTCTGTTTTTTTCTTCAGGTTTAAATTTTTTATGATTAGACATCCTGTTTCTTAGTTATTTCAAAGTAAGAACTAGAAACTCTCCTTTAATAGTTAAAGAGAGAAAAATATTATCTTTGATCAATTAAACCACATTTGTAACTTACTATTGTACTTAGAAATATGCATATTTCATGAATCTGTTACTAATGAACATGACACAACATGGTTGTTTTTTTTTACTTTTGCTGCAGAATGTAAAATTTTCTATAAGAGAGATAATGTATTTTCTTAAAATAAAAAAATAAAAAATAAAAAAAAGAAAAGAAAGAAAGAAACGAAGAAAAAGAAATCCTATGAAAATTAAATTTTTTTTCTAAGTTCCCATAAACAGGTTTTGCTGTTCGTGAAATTTTTATCAGTTTATTAACCGACGATGTAGATTTTATCAAGCGGCATTTTTAAAAATAGTTTGCCCTGCTTTATTCTGGTCTTCGTAATTTGATCAAACTAAGCGGCTGATTTTATTAACCAGTGATTTATTAAGCAGCGGGCCCTGTATGACTATTTTTTTTTTCTTATTCTTTACAAAAGCAAACTGAAATTTATCGAGAGGAATAAAATTTTCATGGTTTAGGTTAACAATTTAGTTTTTACTTTTTGTTATTGGAATGAGTTATTTCCTTTTCTTAAATTGTGTCAGTACTTTTTTTTTTTTTTAATTCGTTACACTCATACATAATTTATACTTTTCCCAATTTAATTTCCATTATGTTACTTTTTCTGATAATTTATTTATAAGTATATTTAAGATTTAAATAATGAAGATAATTAATAAATATATATATACAATTTGTCAGCTACCTTGCTTCGTTATGATTTTTATTTTACTTATTAACAACAGGCCAGCATGTCTCTTTTCTCTACAGCAAAACACACCTCATACAAAGGAGCATCTATTAGTCAAATTTCAATAATTTCTTTCTTTTTCTGTTTTCTTCATACACATACACATATATATATGTATAGTAATTTTTTATATAGTTAATGCTGTCATATCTCCCAAAATTGTATTTCAATTTTTAATATAGTTTTGAGATTTTGTATAAGGTAATTAAAAATTAAATTAAATTAAAATAAAAAAGTGTTTTTTTTTTTTTTTCTTTTTGTAACAACTATTTTAACAGTCTTTGAAATATGTCTTTTAAACTTTATTGCCTAGATTAATGTTTTACACTATTGTATTGCATAATTCCTTAAAACACTTTGCTGGGCACCCAATACATGACTGACCTAATTTTAAAGAAAATAACAAAGACACGGTTTGCGATAAAAATGCACCTCTTGCTGCACTCTAATTACAAAAACAGAAAATTGTGAAAAATATATTTGTTAAAAATAATAATAATATTGCCGATAGAGGATGCTGCTGGTTATCTGTTGTAGTAATAGAGAAAAAGACGTCTAGCCTTCAATTAATCTTTCTTGAGAATGCACGTGCAATGATAAAAGGCTTGTTTTTTGTATTAAATTGTGTTAACACAAAGACTGAAAAAAGTGCAAAAGTGAGTTTTTTAATTATTACTTTTAATTATAAGTTTACTTTCTGTCGAAACTTAAAACTAATTTTTACAATATATATTTTCGAAATCTCTTCCATTTCTAACAAATATGAGCAAGCGTCACATTTTTATCTTAAGATATATTTTTATTGCGCTAAAAATGGATTAGTCTTTTATTGAACGTTCGGTATGTGAAAGGAACATACGTTTAATTTAAATATAAATTCGTTGTACCATTCTGAGCCATTTTTCAATAATATAAACAACTTTTTAATTAATATTTTTTTTTTGTTATTTCACATTGTTTTAAAAGTTATATATACTTTTTCAATAATACTTTTATTATTTTATTATTATTATTTTTTTTTTTTCATTTAATCTTTTTCTTTAATCTTTTTCTTTAATAAAACGATTGAAGTATAAGGAAATTGTTGTGTATATTAATGTAAAACATTACCTCCATACTTTTATACTGTAGGATTTTTACAAATTGTTTCAGAAATCTATACAATTACAAAAATAAATAAATAATCAATATAATACAAACTATTAAAAATATTGTAATATTAAAATAACTTTCAGTTTAATAAGAAAACAAAATTTGCTGGCATTCATATAGTATTTAAAATTGTAAAGTTAAAATAATAAAACATTCAAAATATCGGCAAATAATAAAATATTTTACTTTTCAATATAGTATTACAGACACACAAGCACACAAAGAAAAAAAAGATTGAGTTAAAGTAAGAAATGCCTTGTTGAATATTAAATAAATCAAACATTCCATAACGAATTTTTTAAAAAAGTAAAATTCTATGCGTAAAGTTTATTAAAATTATGCAAGTGCTTACTAATAATTTACTTATCAAAACATGACTACATCAGTAATTAAAGTCAGTAAATAAATATGTTAAACATACTTTACTAACGGGCTACTTCACTCAAATGTAAGCTGATGCTGGGAGAGACATCTAGATACTTCACATAAATCATATTACACACACACACACACATATATATATATATATATATATATATATATATATATATATATATATATATATATATAATCCTTTTATAGTAAAAGAAAAGAATGAGAACGAGGAATAGTCAGTCAAAGTAACTAGATATCTTAAATTGATTTAATTTTTCAGATAATAATAGTACTTATTATAATTTTTAAGATTACAATACCTGTTGAAAATTAAACAGGACCGTGTAATAAGATTCTGAAGAAAAGAAAGTTGACGGGGGTAAAAGAGAACAATGTTATGAAATGAACGTATTAATTTTGAGATGAGGAAAAGAAAATCGGACCAAAACATATATTTCTACATTTCATTCTCAAATAGATATTTTACACTACCTACCGAAAAGTATTTGGACACTCTCGAATTTAGACGTTTTACTAAATATCCACTAAAATGCTTTAGGAATTATCTTGATAATTTGGAGGTATAAAAGACTTGTTATACCTCATACATTTCATCAAAATTTTTGTCCTGGAAAGACAAACGGGACCATTAAAAAGTAAATCAAAATCAACATTTTCGGAACAACCTGTGCAAAGTAATGCTTGAAATGATTTTGACTGTGATGATGAATCTTCTATCTGAATGAATTTTCATGGGTTTCTACCTCACATATCCATAGAGGTATAATTTTATCTTTAAAAATTGCAAAATAATAATAATAATAATACAGTAACTGCCGCTTAATAAAATCACTGGTTAATAAAATCAGCCGCTTAATCTGATCAAATTGCCAGGACCTGGATCAAATCAATACAAACCAGTTTTAAAACCGCCGCTTAATAAAATCAACATCGCCGGTTAATAAACTCAAAACAAAATTTCTTCAGCAACAAAAATGCCATTTATACACGCTGAACAAATTTTTCTTTACACTGTACTTTCTTTTGAAATAAAAAAGAAAAGTAAAATTCAATAATCTCTCTGTTATCTCTTTGTCGAAAAGTTCACATTTAAAGCATACTTATAAATTAAACACGCATCATCGCTTGTTTTATTAACAATTTCAAAGAAAGTATTCGTCAAAGCGCGGTAATAAGTTGCAAATTTGATTTGGTTCGCGTGTGATATATATATATTTAAATTTTTAATTATTAAAAGTGATTTTCTAGTTCTTATTCTGAAGTAACTAAGAAGGAAGAGTTTTAGACGGAAAGATTTTAAATTTAAAAGAAAAGTGTGGACCTTTGGCAAAGTAATGACGATTTTTCTCAAAGAAAAGCATATCGGAACTTGGGATTTGTTTAATTTACTTAATTTGAAGTAGCAATTAATTAATTATCTGACAAATGTTAATTAATATTGTTTATTAATTCAATTACTTGATACCTTTTGAAATTCCTTAGCAAATTCAGGGGAGTAATACATTTTTCTTGAGTGCAGGAACGTTCGCCGCATATAAAAAACAGCCGCTTTATAAAATCATTTTGGCTCAGAACGAATATGATTTTAATAAGCGGCGGGCACTGTAATAATAATAATAATAACGTTTAATTCTAACGCGTGGGTATTAGATCCAGTGCAAAACCATTTTTAGAAAATTTGGCGCACTACATTAGACACAGCATACTGCAATCAGAATGGAAAAATATTAAATAACTTAAGAAATATGAACACTTTTACTATATAATTTTTAATTACGCATGAGCAAGCTTTTAAAAAATAGAATAAACAGAATTTCAGTTACTCTCAAAATAAAAGCGGAACTATATATTTTTGTTTTGTTTCAATCAACGCCCAACGGTAATACAGTGTTCGCTAATTGTAAATAAATATCGATAAAACCGCTTATCATCATCTTTTTTTTTTTTTTTTTTTTTCTGAGGAGAACTGAAATTTTGTTCATTCTATCTATCATAACCTTTTGAATTTACACGGTATTTTTTGGGGGTTTTCGTACAACTAACTTGATACTTTTGGCTATTAAATTATACAAATGAAATTTTTAAATGCTAGCGCATGCGCATTTAAAACTCATTTAGTAAAAATGTTCATATTTCGTAAGATATTTTAACAGGGAGCAGCCCCCGCTCATTACTCTTCGAGTGATGTTGAGCGCTTCTAAGGGGACTACTCGCAGTTTATTACAAAAAAAAAAAAAAAAAAAAAAAAAAGAAATACATAAATCGCCAGGCCTTAGCCTAGAGCCGATTTCGTAAGATATTTAACATTTTTGCACTGATTGCAGTATGCTGTTTTAACATAGTTTATAGTGAAGAAACTGGGTGTTCCTGGTCAAAGAAATATCTGGCCGTATCGAAATGCAAGAACCAAGGTTCGATCGCTATTGTGAGGAATAAGTTGTTGATCTCCACTGAAAGAAAATTGAACTTCATTGTTCATTAGAATGATTATCTTCAAAGCATTCATCCGAAATTCATACATAACAACTAGAGAATTTTAAGTGATTTTATTTTATAAAAATCGACTTAAAAAAGGTAGATTTTGAAAATGGGAACAATAAATTATATGAAATTACTGATAAATGAAAAAGAAGTAACAATAAAATAGATTAAGCGAGTTAAACAAATTATACTAGATTCTTTTAGAATAAGAAATATAATGTTTGCTTGCATTATAATTAAATAAAATGTAATTTAGATTATTATTATTTTTTTTTTAAGGATATGTGATGTTTTTCAACATCACAGCTGTGCTTAATGCAGTATGCCCAGTTTCTTAGAAATGATTTTGCACTGGGTCTTATACTCTAGGCGTAATAATTCAAAAGTGGCTTTTTTTTTTTTTTTTTTTTTTTTTAAATAAATTATTATGTTTGCATGATTATATGTGTTAGTCTTATGAAAATTTATAAGATAATTAGAAGAATACTCCTATCACATGCTTGAGCCAAAATGCATTCCAAGTATTAATTTTTACAGGGTAACCCAAAACATTTTGATTATTGTTTAATTTTGTACTGGTCCTTTTTTTCTCTTCAGAGCAAAAATTTTACTGAAATATATGAAGTATAACGTGTTCTTTATACTCCCAAAGTTTCACGACGATTCTTAAAGAATTTTTCTAGATTATGACAAAACGTCTAAACTCAAGTATCCAAATTTTTATCAGTAGATAGTGTACAGGTTTAAAGTGACAATAATGATCGGTAACAGTACAAAAGGATTGATACAAAAATACTCTGGTAATTTTCAAAAATTATAAAATACCTTTGTTGGTAAATAAATAATTATTTATTTATTTATTTATTTTTATTCTAAATATGTAAACTTGTTTAAAATATCGAAATTCAAAAATATTCATAAAAAGGATTTATACATTTAAATGTTGTCGATTAAATATTAATAACAAGTCATGACTTTTTTTTTTTTTTTTTATACTCACGAACATTTTATTTTGATGTATATGACAACGAAAATCATTTTTAAAAAATTAAATTTTTTTTTTTGTTTGTAAAAATATTTTCTTTTTCAGTAGCTGTCAAAACTTTTAAGATGTTTCTGCTTGTCAGAAATAAAATTTAAGTACGCTCATTTTCGAAGAGTTTGATTTTTGAAATGAAAAGAAAGTTTAGGTACTCTTGTATAATCCATGAAAATATATATTTCTGTACTTTCCATATTTTCCATATACTTTATTAGTATTTCAGTTTAACAAAGTATATTTTGAAATACGATCTTTATATTACATATTGTCATAATTTTAGAGTTAAACAGATCAAAAAAAAAAAAAAAAAAAAAAATCATTCAAAAAGTATTAGATATCTCTTACATGAAATTTATATTTTAAAAATTACAAACATAATTTTAAAAATAAATTCATAAAAAGATAATGTTTCCTGTAAAACAAGGAAAGCAAAAAGCAATTTAGTATGTTTTAATTTGAAAATTACTTAAAATAGAAATATATCTGATTTAAATTTTCGTGCTAGTGCTATTCCAATTATTAAAACATAAAGTATATTGTTTGGAAATTACTTATTAAACACTTGATCAATCTTAAAAAAAGTTTTCAAGTAGCCACCTTGAATGAACTCAAAATACGACATTTGAATTGTGTACTACTACTTGTTTTTTAGTTACACTGATAACAGATATACAAAACGATTAATCGTTTAAAATATGAATTTAATATTCAAGGAATCTGAAAACGCGTAATTATTCAACAAATACGCACTCAAAATTTAACTTTAAAAAAATATTATATATACCGTATGTGTATGAGGAATTAATATTTACTCCCAAGCAGTTTCCTGAACATGATTATATGAAATCAAAGAAAAGAATGTTTTCGCTTAACAATTGTTAGTTCTGTATGCCTTCAAGAAAATTTCGCTCATAAACGTAATGTATTTAAATTCTCTGGGATGTACCTCTACACGAACCATTTGCTTGATCTCAACGAAAGGTTTGGCGCAGAATTCTTATTCAGTCGGCAGCAAAATTATTGAAGCACTAGCAACAATTCCTACTTAAAAGATGGGCACCTAATACTGTTTCGTTAAGTAAATATTTGATGATAAAAATTATCAATCAAACTAAAAAATATATATGTGTCAAAAGTGGGGATGTATGCTTCAATAATTTTGCTGCCGACTGTATAATATAGATTTAGATTACGAAATTTAGTTTTCGTCTTCATACTTGTTCCTGAGACTTGCTGATAATAGAAACAGACACGCATAAACACACACGCACACACACACACACACACAGAGAGAGAGAGAGAGAGAGAGACTCACATACATGCACACACACACATAAACTGTTGTTTTTTGGTTTCAAGAAACATCAGAACGTGTAAACATAGCAAAAGCTCAATTTCGAAATTTTTACCCCAAAACGATGTTTTTTCTGTCGTGCCTATGGGTGAAAGAATGCAAAAAAGAAATAAAAAATCTTTCAAAAGAAGAACATTTTTTCATAGTCTTTATTTTCTATTAAAATATTTATTACCTTTGAAAGATATATAAATACAAGATTCTTTTCCATATATTTTTTTTTTTTAATAAATTCAACTTCGAAATTATTTGCATTTGAAAACACTCCAAGTAGTTTATGAGGTCGTGTATTAGTTTTAAAAGTGTTTCTTGGGCGATTTTTATTGCGCATATTGTTTATTTTAACAGATATCTATAAAATATTTATTTTGTAAATATTTTATTTGTATAAGCTTTCGTTTCAAACGTTTTTTGGTCGTTGTTCATGTTTTATTCCAGTTTGTTCTTTTGGGTTTTGGGATTTTATTATTATTATTATTGACGCTGTTTTTATTACTTTCTTCAAATTTCTAGTTACAATTTTATTTCTTTTAGGTAATACATATTTATAGGTTTGTATTAAATTGGTATAATTATTTTTTGTTAAAAAAATAAGTTTATCATGTTACATTAAAAAATGAAAGAAAATCTTATTAGTTACAAAATATTTATAGTCAGACACACAAATATTAGACCAATCTAGTTTATTCTAAGCATTTTTTTTTTTTTTTTTTTTTAATCTTTAATATTTTTTTAAAACATTTTGCTTGGGTGCTTTATATTTTAGCTTTATTTTTTAGTAGTTCTACATTTATTTCCCCCTGTGCCAAACGCTTATTTATTTTATTTTTTGATGAATCCATTTGCTACATCCCATAGGTGCAACTGTCTCAAACAATAAGATTTCTTAAATGAATAAAATAATACAATATGAATAAATAAATATGGACGTTTTACTTCACTCGGAATTCAAGAAAAAACTTTATATCATCAAGTAAATATAATAGTTTGTTGCAGAAAAAGGAAAAAATTATGATTGATGTAATTGCATGTACGTGTACACAGCACACAATCTCTTTCACAAAATTAAGCTACAGCCCTTATTACTTTCCGAACACTATAGTGAGGAAAGTATTGTAATCATGTCAAAAATCCGAATTAGAGATTTTGATGTTTCTATGCGCTTCGAGGTCCCCTGAGTTCGTTTTCACTATTTTTGCGATGATATAGTATGTGTGTATGTATGTATGTGTGTATGTATGTATGTGTCTATGTCTGTGAGTGACCACGCTAGCGTCTCAACGCTTTGTTCGAATAAGCTGAAAGTTGGTAAGTATATTGTAAATCCCCATAGTACGAATCCCATTGATTTTGGTGAATCTAGCACTTACACTTTTTTAAAGGGACACAAAGAAAAATTCTTTATCATTATGGACAATGAGGCCAAATTTTTTAAAGTGTGATAGCGTCTAAGCGCCTTATTAATCTGAGCAAAAAATTTTTACACATGTTATAGGTCACAGTCGCACCAACTGTATAGATTTTGGTGAATCTAGCACTTACAGTTTTTTTACAGGGGCAGAAAGAAAAATTCTTTATCATTATGCCCTAATGGACCAAATTTTTAAAAGTGCGATAGAATCTAAAAGCCTTATTCAATTGAGCTGAAAATTTAAATGAATATTATAAATTACTGTTGCACAAACTATAAGCATTTTGGTGAATCTAGCATTTATAGGTTTTTACAGGGACACAACGAAAATATCTTTATAATTATGATCTAAGGGCTCAAAGTTCAGTAGCGTTGAATAATATCGTGTAATATATGGAGAAAAATACTCAAACACTCTATTATGGTTTTGTCTCTTTTGTTTGTTTAACAACTCCTCTTTCTTTACTTTATCTACAAAACTATTAATTATTCAATGCTCGGAAAATCTAGTGGAGTCACTCCAGATTATATATATATATATATATATATATATATATATATATGGTTTCAATTAAAACCTAAATTTGGTAAAATTATTATTCACTAGAAGTTTGGTTAAATTATTACCGCTTCACTGGTCACTAAATTTAAATGAATTTTCAAAAGAAATGAATCACTATTTATTTTTTATATCACATTTTGGACTTTGTAACATAATTAAAAATTCCTTTTAAGGTCAAAAATCAAAATAATATATTACAAATTAAATTAAATTAAATATTTCTTCCATTTTGCACTCGTTTTGCAACAATGCTCTATGGTCTTATAAGAATGATTCTCAAGAATGAATCAACAATTGTTTACAAATTTAACGGATTATGTATGGGAAATATGTACGTTGCAATTAAAAAATTTCAGCTGTTAGAACTTCAAAACTGATAATCTTTAAAAACTTATTAATTATTCTTTAATATTAGACTGTTTTTTGTTTAATATTAGACTCTTATTTTAAGATAAAAGCAATCGAATGATATCGCGTTGTGAAACTTTGCAACGCAATATCTTTAAATCTAATAACTTGGTGTATATAGTGTCCGCACAAAAAATGAACAGTTTTTAGAGCTCTTTTTAAAAAGTATGACATCTATGCAGTATCTTTTTTTTTTTTTTTTTTTTTTTTTTTTTTAATCATCAGTTTTTACAAAAAAAAAAAAAAAAATGGCCGACATTTATCACCAAAGTAGTAAAATCTAGACCAATCAAGAATAGGAGTGGTCCGCCCGGATGTGTTTCGCCGATAAACTCTTTGCTTTATTTATATAGGTATATCTTTCATGAAATTATATCTTCAAAAATTAAATGATACTTTCAGACAGAATACTTTTACTGCAAGATGCAATTTATTAGAGTGTTTTTCCTAAATATAAGTGTCGAACATAAATTAAATTTAACTGTTCGAGATATGGTGTTACGTTTCAACTTTATACCTTTAATGCATTCTACAATGTTCTCTGTAAGAATAAATTCTTACAGAAAAAAAACAATTATTATTAAATAAAAACATTAATTAATATTTATATAAATTACTTTTTGCTTGTTGCTTAAAATTATACAACGAAAGAAATCTATATTTTCCTACAAAAGCATATCCAATCAAAATGTGTTTACAAATTAAAAATAAAAAACATTTAATTTAGAATAGATAAAAATGTTTCAAGATAAATATAAATTAATAATACTTACTCCTTATCTAAAAGTAATAATAGCATACCTTTAAAATTATAGCATTTCACTATACTCTTAGAGAAGAAATTAAATTTATCTACGGAAAATAATAGAAAACAAAAAATACAAACGAAGTGTTAAACAAAAAACATTTTAACGTAGAAGAGAGAAAAATACAAATCTGCAGAATGCGATAAAGATGTTAATTACAACTGGTTACCACGAGACAAAATTAAATTTAAGTATCTCAGAGATAAAGAGGCATAAAATTACTTTTAATATGTTTTATAATTGCTTTGAAAATTTCATTTCTTTCTATGTTATGTTATTTTAATATAATTGTTCAAAAACATTATTGTAAGTCAGAATAACAACTGCGGAATTTCACATCTGGAAATGACAACTGGAATAATTTTGCATTGATTGAGAAAATATATACATATAGCTGCTACAATTTATTTTCATTTGCTAATAGTAACTATAGTAATTATGTATTTGTTCTTTATTTTCATTTGTTGGTTTTAATTATTACTTAAATTTATAGATTATGATAAACTTGTTTTTCGGCTATTTAAAAAGTTTTTTTTTTTTTGTGTGTGTGTGTGTTAAATTTGAAAGTGTATCTTATAAAAAACGAATAATTGTTCTTTTTAATGTGCTTGTTATTCTCTTACATCTAACTTGAGAAATAAAATAAAATTAAAGAACATTTTAAATAAAACACCTCAAGTATTTATTTTTTTACTTTTATTAGCGATAAAAAAAAAAAAAAAAAAAAAAATAGAAACTTATAATGAACATATATTTCTAATATATTTGAAATTCAATTGTAAATTTTGGTAAGAGTTTTTTTTTTTTTTTTTTTTTTTTTTTTTTTAATACGATTTGTTGGTTGGTTGGTTTTAACGCCGCACTAGTACAGCGGTACAGGTCAGTTCGACGCCAACGTTTCGACGCGGGGGCAGTTCGACGCCAGGTCTTTTCGACGCGGGGTCAGTTCGACGCCATATTTTTTTTTTTCGTATTTTTATTTATTTTTAGAATAAGTTTGCATCATTATTCAAATAAATGCGATATGCCTGATATAATATATATATTTTATATGTTATATATATGAAGCGTGATTCAAATAAATAAGTAATTTGACTGATTTAATAGATATAAAATAAATGTTAATGTGAAACCCAAAAAGCTACAACAAGGAATTCAACAGGAATTACTTCGTTGATAAGAAAAACCTGGCGTCATACTTTATTAATTTGACATCCTCAAAGAATGTCCTAAATTGTTAGTCTTTCAAAAGTGCAAATAATGTTTCCGAACTAATTTCCAAAGGTTTTGAACATATTTCAAACTTTATTGTATTTCAACTAGCTTGTCTTTATCTATTCTTCTTTCTTTGAAACATATTACAGGCTTGTCAATAACTATCTCTTTTTTGACAAGTGCAATCCCCCCCCCTCTTTGCTATCAACTGAACGAGTAAAGTTCAGACATTTTAACCTGTATGCGTCAGATTACTGATACCTGTATGTGTCAAATTAGGGGGTATGAAATCGCTTCAGATTTGTCATTCTGTGGTTTAAATATAAGTTATCTATTGCCAATTATCAACGCATGCGCATTTCTTATCTTCTCTAAAGAGCCCCGTAATCTATTTGGACGCCAGTTGACATTTTTTAACTCATTGTTAGCACTTGCAGCCGTAGAAATGTCTGGAAGCGGAAAATATATTACTAAGAGAGGTAAAGAAAAGTATGAGCACGATGGATATTTATACTGTTTCGATAAATATGTAGAAAATGGAGCAAAAAAATCGTGGCGTTGTGAAGTTGAATTTTCCAAAAACAATAAATGTAAAGTAAGAATTTACACTGATGCAGTTACAGGTGAATTTTTAAAACTTGTTCGCAATCATGCTCATGAAGGAAATGCAGCACGTGTTGAATTTGTCAGCACTTTAACATCAATAAAGCGAAGGGCTGTTGAAACACAAGAAACTCCCGCAGTAATTCGCATTGAAGAAACGCAAGAGCTGTCTGTTGGAGCATTAGGACAGTTTCCAAGTAGAGAAGCTGTAAGATTTGTTATTAAACGACGTAGAAAAGACATAAATGCAGCCCCGTCACAACCAATTGACAGGGCTTCCATTGAACTGCCAGAAAATTATAAATATTACAGAGAAAATAGTGAAAATTTTGTTATCGCCGATTCGGGATTGGGTGATCAAGACCGAATTTTAATTTTCGGAAAAGCCAGTGTCAGCGATTGGATTCACCTCGTAACAAAAATTTACGTTGATGGAACTTTTAGTCTAGCACCACATCTTTTTTCCCAGGTTTTTGTTATCATGGCCGAACGTGGAGGTTTTGTATTGCCAATCATTTATGCCCTCTTACCCGACAAGGCGGAAAAAACATATACACGCATGCTTGAAATGATTCAAGACAGTTGGCCACTTTTTAAGCCGAAAAAAATTTCTTTAGATTTTGAAATTGCCTTAATTAACACTTTTTCAAGCAAATTTCCAAACGCAGAAATTCAAGGGTGCTTGTTCCACCTTGTGAAAAATATGAAGCGCAAATTAGCAGAATTTCATTTAATGCGACGCTATAACACCGATGCTGATTTTGCTCTCTATGCACGTATGATTCCTGCGTTAAGTTTTGTGCCTATTGAAGAACTTGAAAATGCTTTAGAAGTTTTGAGTGAGAATTTACCTAATCAGTTAACCCCAATTTTAGATTACTTTGAAGATTATTACGTTGGAAGGATTCAGAGAAATAAAAGTCGCCGTCGTCCTACTTTTAAACCAGAAATGTGGTCATGTTATGCTAGAACCTTAAATAACGAAGGACGCACCAATAATTTCGCGGAAGCAGCGCACAGGCGTCTACAGGCCGAATTTGGTGTTTCACACCCCACATTATGGAAATTCATAGAAGGTCTCAGACGTGTTCAAAAAACAATTGATCAATGTTATGAACAATTTGTACGTGGAGATGAACCGCCGCACAAGCGGAATAAGTATCTGCGAGCTGATATGAGAATTAAAGAAATAGTTGAAGATTTTGAAAATCGAGAAATAATAGAATACCTGAAAGGGGTGGCGCATAATTTTGCAATGGATTAGTATAATAACAGTTCTGTGTTGTAATCTTATTTATGTGTAATCTTATTTATGTGTAATCTTATTTATCTGTAATTATATTTGTCTGCTATATAACTTCTTTGTAACCATATGTTTATTTACCATTTCTATATTTTGCCTTTTTGATGCTGTTTTGTGAAATAAAATAAAAAAATAAATAAATAAAAAACAACAACCTCCCTCATGTCCCGGGGCCTTGACGTTGGCGAGGGGGCTTCTCACTAATCTGGGACACAAAAAAAAAAAATCTAGAGCACTTTCACACATATACACATATATTTATTTCAAATATGCATGCAAACAATCGCTAATTCAATAAATAAAAATCAGCCATATTACTTATTTATTTGAATCACTCTTCATATATATAATATAATATATATATATATATATATATATTATATCAGGCATATGCATATTTATTCTAAAAATAAATAAAAATACGAAAAGAAATTATGGCGTCGAACTGACCCCGCGTCGAAACGTTGACGTCGAACCGTTGGCGTCGAACCGTCGGCGTCGAAACGGCCTGCTTCGCTAGTACAGTGCTATAGCATTTTTTTAATACAATTATATAATTACAAATAACATTAGTTTCAAACACATATTCAAGAAATCACATTAAAATTGTTATAAATGCATGATGATATCCCCCCCCCCCAAAAAAAAACTAGTATATTGTGGCCACCACAAGACTTTCTTCTATATTCTCTTATACAAATTCACTAAGTA
Organism: Salticus scenicus; assembly: GCA_963930645.1. Lineage (NCBI taxonomy): Eukaryota > Metazoa > Arthropoda > Arachnida > Araneae > Salticidae > Salticus > Salticus scenicus. The sequence continues at coordinate 332,462,502 of OZ005650.1, read as the reverse complement.
CAAATAATTTATTAAATTATTACTAATTAAAATCATCTAACATGATGAATGCAAATATTTCCATCTTAGAGAAAACTAAAACTAAATATCCAAAGAAAGACTTTTCTTCTTTATAAATAACATCTTTAAAATTTTATTTTTATAATGGTTATCTCAGATATCGAGTTTCGTACAGTTATATGCCATAGCAGTTGAGATATTGCCTTCTCGTCATCGAGAAAATTTGCAGTAAAGTAGCGCCACCTATTGGCCGATAAGCGTCCAAATTAAATCAGCATAATGTCTCAGAATGGCCTTCTCACATATCAAGTTTTGTTTGATGATACGTAATAGAACCTCTGATATAGCTTTCCTTTAAAATGCGGAAATCGCTGTGTAGCAGTGCCATCTGTTGAGCGGTAGACATCAAAAGTTGATAGGCACTAATTTACTTCAAAGTGCGTCTACTTATAAATTTATATGCAAATCTGTGACGTAGATCCATAGATATAGCCTTCCCTTAAATTGTGGAAATCGCCGTATATCAGCGCCACCTGTTGGCCCATAATCCTCCAAACTGAATCAGCATAATGTTTCATAATGGCCTTATCACGTATCAAGTTATGTTTGATTATGCGCAATAAAACCTGAGATATAGCCTCCCCTTAAACTGGGGAAATCGCTGTATAACTGCGCCTCCTTTCGAACAGTTGACACCAAAAGTTTATAGGCACTAATTTGGGTTAAGGTGCATCTACATATAGATTTATATATAATTCTGAGTAGTAGTTCCGAAGATACAGTCGCCACAAAATTTTTGCCATACACAGAGAGATAGAGAGAGAGACAGACATTTCCTAAAAATGGTCAAATCGTGTTCTAGACCTCTCAAAACATGTAAAACCATCGAAAAACCGGAAGTCGAAAGTTTTTACGAATCCTATACTTTTTCTGTTGAATGTAGAAGAAAGTAAAAATAGTAACTAAATTTGATTTTTTTTTTTTTTTTCAAAATAAATACAGTTGATTATATACAACATTCAATGAGCTTTAGGTGATTTTAATTTTAATGTTTGGATGATCATAATCACTATAACTTTAATTTAATTTATTAATAAACCAGGAAGAGAGAGAGGCGTCTATTATGCTCACATTAGTTACAGTTACGTGATTTTTGTGACAAAATAGCCAAATATTTCGTTATAATGTTTACTTTCACTAATTACAAATTTAAGCACAAAGTTAATAATTCTTGATTTTCTTTAATAATAAATTTTTATTTTTTGTTAAAATATATCAACAATTTTTTTTTTTTTAATTTTATTTATTTATTTTTTTTTTCCCTTCAAAAAAAAAAAAAACAACATAAATTCTAAGTATTCGATAAAGATTTCAACAAAAAGAAATTATCACTTACACAATTAAGAATATTGTATGATATATTATTTTTTCTAGCATAAAACTAAATTATATGGATGTATAGACAAAGTATCAGACCGCTTAAAAAATAATTTACTATACATTTCAATCTTACAATAAGCTTATTTTTATTCTATTGTAAAACAATTTTGGCATTTACTAAGCTCCCAATACTCTGGATATTTTAATGTTTCTACTTTCGAAAAGTTATTGTTACCTCAAGGAATTTTCATTATTAAATTTGACCAAAAAAAAAAAAAAAAAAAAAAAAAATCTGTTAAAAGTTGAAATGCCTACGTTCATATACTATTTAAACATTCAAAGAATATGCATTTTTTTTTTTTTTTCCATCTTTAGATTTTATCTTTTAATATTTTCAATTATTACTAATACAGCATTAATTTTAGAAGATTTTAATTTTAATTTCACAAAATATCTGGAAGTTATATATATATATATATATATAATATCGTAGTAAGATAAAGAATAGCAGAAAATTAAATGCCTCCAAGAACCACTATAACCAAGAAGAATTAATTTTTAATCGAATTAAATAACTTCTGAAGACTGTATGACATATATGAAAACAGTTAATATTTAATTGTTTCAATGCAATAGAAAAAAATAAAAGTAAAATAAAACACAACAAACTTACCATAACATTATTTTTTAAATAAGTTTCTTAAATCATTTTGAGAAACACGACAATAAAACGAAAGCGATCCCACATACAAAAAAGTCAAAAGCACTAAGAAATTGATATGAAAAGATCTAATTAAAAAAATTTTTTAAGGCCAAAAATTTTGGAAATGAGCTCAATATGTAAAGATTTATGATCAGGTAGAACCATCTCTACAGTGAATTCGTGAAAAATTTAAGATTTCAAGCACTAACCCGCTCTTTAAAATATCCAGCGGGTTTTCACCTCTTGCATTTAAAACTCTAAAACAAATGGAAAAATAAATATGACTTCACAAAAAAAAAAAAAAAAAGAGAGAGAGAGAGAGAGAGAGAGAGAGAACCAAATTAACAGCAATAATCACTAAAAGAATCTTTGACGCATGGAGAAGAGTAAAGCATAGTAAAGCAAGAGGTTAGCTGTTAGTAGCATAACAAAGATAAAAAAAAAAAAAAAAAATCTCAAACATCCGGCCACCAAGCTCTTCCAAGATTTCTAGTTTATTATTATTATTATTATTATTATTCCGATACTCGCGTAGAACATCTTAGCCTCAAACCTGGATATTCGTTTTGACTTAGGTTCCTCAGGATGACAATCGAAATGAATCTCAGCACCAACTCCTTATATATGGGTTTAAATGTTTTGGATTCGTCCTGGCCCAGGCATGGATGTTTATAGTGCTTCGGAATTCCCTTTAAATCACAAATCTCTGTCTAATGAGCTTAAATGTAGAAAACATTACAACATAATAAATGCTAAATCCAACCCTTAAATACGCAAGCTATAATTATATCACAATGTGTTACATTTGAGCTTAAATAACTTACAATAATTAAAATAACATTAGTTAGAATAATGGAGTTCCACTTAATATTGGTTAGGTATTTCCTAGAAAAAAAATGTAGCACAACAGCCCTTCGTGGAGACCCAATAGCTCTCTTAATTGTAACACTTTGCCTAATTATACACAATAGAAGCTGAAATACAATCTTCCCTTAAACGGGTAAATAAAAGTATAGAAAAACCAACGACTGGACGAATTAAACCACAATTTGATAGCCATCAAGTTATAGCAATATGTGTAATTAAAGATATGTATTTTCTTTTTTTTTTTTCAAACTCTGCTTTATATATTTAACAGGGCTGGCACTTCTTTTTTTTTTGCCAGAGACACACAGTCATTCCTTTATAAATTTTATAAAAATAGTTAAATTATATTCAGGCTATCTCAAAGCAAGGAAAGCTATCGAAAACTGTAAGATAAAATCTTTTTACGTTTAAAAATCCTTTTTCTTACATCTTAATTAATGAAGTAATTAATGTTTAGTAATAAATATCTGAGATAAATATATAAGATGACTAACAAAATATGTTATTCTGGAACTTTTTCAATTAACAAAAAGTTATTTCATATACAGGCTGTTGAGAGCAGGGTAAGATAAATTCCTCCAAAAATGAATAATCGGTGAGAAATATTATATCATTCATTATTTTTACAATTTAATTTTACAAAATTAATAATTATAATCTACAAAAAAGAATGCGTGATATAAACTGAGACATAAAACCTGGTAAATTACTACCATTTACCAAGAATTTTAAAATTTGTTAATGAGGTTTGGATTATCGTAAGATTAAACACTATTGTTCATATGGAATATTTTACATCGGTGTTTAAAAGTAACTTTCTAAGCACATGTGATTACTCTTCGTAACAAGCCCGGAATATAAAATGCTTGCTTAATTTTTTTAAGTGTAACGAATTCAAAATCATTTAAAATTTAACGCTTTAAATAATACAAAATTATAAGGAAAATACTTTTTTTTGTTATAATTGGTTTTAATATTACTCTAAAATCAGAAAAATATTATACGACTGTATCAAAATCTTCAAACAAAACATCTGCAAAACCTTCACCATTCATAAATATTTATTGTATCTTCTAATTTATAAATCATGCCTAATACCTTAATTACACAGGACATTAGATTGACAATTTTTAAAATAATCTTTTATATTATACTTCAAAGTCAATCGTACATTTATTCCACACACCCCTCTCCCCTCCGAATTAAATAATTCTTAAAAATAAATACATTAAAGCATATTTTACTTCATGCATCAACGTTACAAAAATAAATAAAATTAACAAAATAAAAAAATTTAGAGATTATTAAAGCAAGCAGCGTCTGCTCTCACATAATGAAACGTCAACGCCAGAATCGGTACCTTTTTATCTCAGCTTCCTTTTCAAAATTTATGGCAAGCCCATTTCCAAGTATATGGCTGAATTATGCAGTGTCAGTGTTTTTCAACCACTCGTTTATCCATTTGCTTTTATTATTATTATTTGTCATTTATCATGTTAAGATATCTTAACTGGAAAAACCGGAAAAACGTTTTTATAATTTATTAAAGATATATTGAAAGTGAATAAATTTCAAAAAAATGTTTTAAAGAAAGTGCAGAATATGAATTTAATAGTAATTCAATATCTTTAATAATAATATTTTTATAGATACTTTTATTGCTATATAACTGGAAATTACAAATAATTTAATGTGAAATAATTTACTAAAATATACTAAGGTGTTACATGAGTTTTGAAGGCCTATTTTTCGTTACGTATTCTTTGAAATAGATTCTTGTTAGGTTTAATTGGTATGTTAATATTAAATTTTATGGCTTCATTTTTTATTTTAACTGCGGCGCCATTATAAGGAATAGAAGCAGTAAATTAGTTTTTTTTTTTTTTTTTTTTTCTTTTGTGTGTGTGTGTGTGTGTGTGTGTGTGTGTGCGCGCGAGTGCATGTGAGATATGATTCAGTTTTTTAATGTGCTTTTTAAATAGCTTCTTAAATTAAATTCTTAGTATAGCCTGCCTTTTTAGAAATTTGGGTTATTTTCCTTAATTCACTATCAAGAAGTTCTTTAATAGAGCAAATTAGGATTGCGCGATTTATGTAAGAGTGATAGCGGCTATTTTGTAAGGACATGGGATTTTACACCTGTTATGAATAATCTCATTGCTATTTCTGGGTTTTGGATAAACGGTAGTTAAGATTTTATTTTGGAGGGAATGTATATTGGTTATAATCAAATATTTAATTTTATTGTTAGTTTTTTTTTTTCCTTATGTGAACTGTATATTATGCTGCATTTCGTTGATAACTTTTAAAATATGATCTATGCTATTTTCTTCGCTGACAATGACAAAAACGTAGCCAACGTAGCGAAATCCGTATTGAATGAGATTATTAAATTTAGTAAAAGTAATATTTTCAGTTACACATAGTTTTAATTCAGCGATAAAAGTGAAAATGGGCGATCAAATTGTCTCCTTTAATTTGTGGATAAAATGTATTGTTTAATCTGAAAATATTTTGATTTAAAACTAAATTATTTTCAGAAATTAAAGTAGTATTAAGTTGTAGAATTTTATTGAAAAGCATATATTATTATATACTATTTGTATAAAGAACTCTTTTACTTAATTTTGATTTTTTTAAATTAATATATATATATATATATATATATATATATATATATATATATATATATATATATATATTAACTTTGTGCATTATGTGTTTTACCTTTGACTGTTATAATTTATTGAGTTATAATTCTCTCACATTAATTTATCATTAAGTACATAAATCATTTCGGGTTCATGATTATTAACAGCATTATTTTTGAAGGGGAGGCGGTTATAAATACATCAAAATTTAAAAACACTAACATATTTTTTCGCATGAAATCGACATGTTATAAAAATATATAAATAAATAGATTTAGATATGCAAATATGTACATTTTTATAGTTCTGATGTTTTACATGCGTAATATTACTACATATTATATAATAGCCTTAGATCCTACACTAAAAAAAAATTCTGTAACTGGCATCTAGAATCTAAATTGTGGCTCTAGAAAAAATAGTTCCATGTCATCCTTATAAATTCTAGTCCCCTTGGAAAGCGAGTTCTAGAAGCCCGTATTAGAATTCTAGAGCGTTTGCCTATATTCTCGAGGGCAAAGTTATTTAAAAATCACTGCGAATAAATGAGACTACAAGAGGCGGGTTTCAGCAACTACAATCTTGGTTTATTACTCAGTTCTAGAAAATTAAGCAAGAATTTCTTGCAATACAAAAGATTCAGAATGTTCGGAATATACAGAATATCGTTTCACCATCTAGAAATGTGTAAACTAGAAATTCTCGATCATTTCGTCTATTCAGTTTATTGGCGTGCCTTATTCGCGTAGCTCGGAAATCTATATTTCTAGTTAAGGGATTTCGAAAATGGTCACTTATTCATTCTAGAGGAAGGCGGTATATATTTTTTCTCTGTGTAATATTTTATTCATTATGTACCAATTTTTACAAAGAATAATATTTACCTTAAAAAGAGATTTATTGAAGAGAATATTACTAGTGAGAAATACTGTTTCAATTTTTAATTAAAAGATAAAATTTATCAAATGTGTCTCAAGTTAAGATCGATTAAATCTAGTTTTATTCATTTGACAAATTCTTGTACTGAAAATTTATTTTAATATTTTGAATGCATCTTTCTACATCAGTCACAAAACTTTCATTAATGGCCTTAAACGCATATTCAAGCTTTAAACATATGATGACATTAAACTCTATCGCATCATACGACATGTTTACGAATTCTCAAAGCGTTTCCCGTAAGACATGGGTGAATTATTGCAAAAATATGAAAAGCGGAGAAGGGACAGCGCAAGCTATAATAAATGATGAAACACAACGTCCAAGTGTCTTGTGATTTATTAAATGAGATGCGACTAGTCTTACTCCAGGAAAGTGCTTTGATAAGAGAGTAAAGGGATTATTGATTTATCCAATATTCGGATAAAACAGGGCACGTTGGTTATGCATAAACATGTTTGAAGTATGTGAATGTCTTTGATAATATATAACAATCCAGATTTAGTAGTAATACCTGGAGGGTAAGTTTAATTTAATTTGAATGATTGTTTTTACCTGTAAGAAAATACCAACAAATACACATTATTAAAGGAATATATATATATATATATATATATATATTTACAACAAGCAAAACATAAAATTTAAAATAGGAATTTTATATTTGAAATTTATTTATTTATTTTTATGAATAAGGTAAGTGTACTAGTGGTGGATAGTTAATCCGTAGAAGTCACATATAAAGTTTAGCTTTAAAAACAAGCTTTTAAAACATGCATAGACTTACTGAATACAAAATCGGTGTTTTAACCCTCTATTGGGGGGTGTAACCCGCTATCGGTGTTTTAACCTCTGTTTGACCTCTATTGTTATTATCTTGACTATGAAAATTTTGAGTTATCTATTTTTTTTAACCCTTTATGTCTCAAAATCTTAGATTTAAAAAATATACACCCACATGTTTGAATATGTTATCTGAATTATTAAAAAAAATATTTTTAAAAACATTATACAAAAAAGTTATTTAACGAAAAAGTGTGTGTTGGATGTCTAAAACATCGGCCAAAATGACATAAATATTTTTTTTTTAATATTTGAGTTTTCGATTTAGATGGAAATTTTAAATATCTCTTAAATTTGTATAACTAAAACTGACTCTTAATTTGTTTTATTTCTCTAAAATTGCATTTACGTAAACTGTTTACGCTTAGAAATGTTTACATCTAATTTTTATTTCTTCATAAATTGAAGTTTTGTGTGAAAATATTGTATACTAACGCCATCTGTTGGGAATTTTATAACATTTTGTGTTAATTCAAATGTTTTAACGCTTTCCGGGCCATGCCGTACGATCGTGCTGGTTAGACATCCATGACATCCACTTACATTTTTGCATCTTGAACAGACTTAGGTAATAAAATCAGCAAATGAACGATCGAGCTAAATAGCAGAAAGTGTATATGTCGGTTATAGTCAATATATTTTTTTTTCAGTCTGCAAAAACAGAAGAATGTAATGTTTGAAGGTAAAAATCTGTCGGGTAGGGACTGCAAGGATTAAGGGACAGAAAGGGTTAAGACAGCAGCAGTCAATAAAATCCACTTTCGAAGCCTTCTTTAGAAAGAACTTTAATTTTTGCGGTATTTTGAAGAAATGACACAAAGGGTGTTAATGCTGGCGAACTTTTTTGTAATTTTATCTTTATTTCTTTTTGTTTTAATTAAAATAATTAAATTTTATTTCTTTTACACCTCCTAATTTCTTGTTGATTTCTTCTGCGATCTGCTTTAAAATCACTAAATAATCTAGTATGTCACTCACACAACTTTTTCTTATCTAGCATTTGAATACTATAAAGACTGATTATGGATTAAAGGGTATCAAAAGAAGTCATTTATTTAACTGTACTTTAAAAGCATTTCATCATAGTTTTATAAAAGCTTAATTACATATATTTTTTCTGTGTAAGGAGGGTTCTATAGTACTATTCAATCCTCCAATTAAGCATAATGCATACATTAAAAGATATGTAAAGTTATTGTTTAATTTTAAAGTTTATTCCAAATTCTTCAGCCAAATTATACCCACGCCACTCTTTCAAACTTACCGATCTCCTTAAAAAATTCAAGTGACAACTCCATGTTATCTTCAAAATACTTATATGAATTTTTTCCTTTAATCTGTTAAAAGGATAGTTCTTTGTTATTACGTTAAGCTGCTATAAATAAACTGTTAAAAACTTTATTTTCAAGGAATTCGAAAATGCGTAGTTAAAGTAAAATATTATCCTTGATATTTACACTTCAAACTAGTACTTTCTGTACCATAAGATATGAAAAAGTAATTATCTTTCCTCAACAGATTTCCTGAAATTTGTAAAATTCAGTAACGTATTTACATAAATTATAATCAACAAAGTGTAATGTATTCATTAAATTTTGGGTAGCCCTTATTATTGCTTATAAACTATATACACAGAGTTCAGGGTAACAGCAGCCAAATTCGCACATAAATGTATATCAAATAAAATTGTTTAAAAAGCTATTTTAAATTGTTTTTAAAGTATACTAATCAAAGTTTTAAGAATCACTAAATTACATCAAACCTCACACATAATTACAACTACAGGGGGCTCAGTCTGAAAATACATGTATAGCGGATGTCCCTAAGTCCATACACATTTTAAAAATTCATAAACATTGAAAGAATTGGTAGAATTGAACGCGGTATGCAAAAAAAAATATTTCCAAGAAAGAGGGTTTTTTTTTTTTTTTTCGATAAAAAAAATTCAAATTTTTCGTCGATAGAGGGCGTTGCGCAGTATCGAAACGTGAAATGTTGAAATCAGAATCCTATGAATTGCACGATTTTGCACGATTAGCATTTAATTTCTCATTTCCTCTTCTACTTGTGCATACATGATGTTTTAATTGCGATGCTAACTTAGAGGATAAAGCATTATTGGTGGAGATGTTTCATCTCAGCTAAGAATCGCAGTTAACGTCGATGTTACTCGTTAGCAAACTGCAATTTATGGTGATGGTAGACACATAGAATAGAAGTCATACGCTTGTAAATATTTGCATGGAAATATATATAGTTTCTCATGGAAATATGTGATTTGCTCAGGTACAGCGCCAGCTATCGACAAAATTTTTAACTATTTTTTTTTTCTTTACCAAAAATGTCTCCCTTCACGAGAATTACTTTTTTCGCAAACAAACTGCTTTCTACGAATTCCTACAATTTTATGAATTTTTAAAATGCCTACAGACTTATGGGACACTTTGTCTATGCATTTTAAACAAACAGCAACAACAGCAATATATATATATATATATATATATATAATTCATTTTTTGCGAAGAAAAAGAATAATGTGTTTAATGTAGTGTGTTGAGGAAAAAAATGCTCTTTCTCATGTTCTTTCATCATCAGGAATATATTTTTCTTAAAAATCTTTGTAACAAATATTTTTATACTATTTAGGTATACATTAAAAAAAGCTTTCGAGTAAATTTTAATATTTATATGATTATGAATTTATTTAGAACTTTTAAAGAAATATAGTAAATCGTAAATTGACATTTTAGAAAATTATCTTCGTTGCATATGTATTTCCTAAATTGATAATTAACTTCGTTTAGTAGAATATCATTATCCATTAAAAGGTATGCAAATTTATTTCAAAACTTGCGCGTAAATATTTACAGATATTGAGTTAAAAAGAAATCATGCAATGGAATTTTAAAAGAAAACCGTAGGTTAATACATACAACTGAATTAGTGGAGGAAAATCCGGGTTAAAACTCAAATTAACAAAGAATATAAAAAAGGCATTCCGTAAAGAAATACATTCATTATAGCAATATTTAATAAGTTGATGTTTTTTTCCCAAGCAAATTTAACCTAGAGACCATAAAAATGTTTTATTTAATCAATATTAGTAGACAAGTAAAAGCAAGCGTAGTATTCACGTTTAAGAAAATGCTTTATTAACTAATGTCAACTTTACTACAGTAGTAATAAAGAGTTAGACGTAGTCACTTCTTTTGAATATCGCTATTTATATAAAATAATTTTCATTGTATGTAACCTAAAAACATATGATTACTAAATTTTTCTATAAAAGACAAATGATATTCAAAAATGTGACTGCGCCGAGCCATGAGTAACAGCTTTAATTACGTCTTTTGGCCAGAAGAAGACAGCATACGATTGTTCAACAAAACAAAATTTAACCTTCTTGTTGTTTAATTTTAGGAAATTAGGTTATAAATTTCGATGAAGAATTCAAATATTTTGTAAAGTTTACAGCGAAGAAAAGGACAGCTAGTAATGTTCGTTAAGAAATTATTAGGTTCATTGGATTGGATAGGAATCTAATAAACCATTGGTTTCTTAGTGGGCAGAAAAAGTAGTAATGCTCTGTGGAGGTCGCACCTTCACTACAATATTTAGAATAGTTTAAAACACTTACGAGAAAAAATGTTTTAATCTTCGGATAGCAGCTTTATATCAGCACTAATTCTTAAGCAACTTCTTAAACGATGCATCTTACATTACCTTTTGTACCTATAATTGGTGTCGAATAAGTCTATAAAAATTTTAAACAATTATAAAGTTTGGATGAATTGGTAGAATTAACCGTGGTTTGTGAAAAAATCACTTTCGTGAAAGGCATTTTTTTTTTTAGGGGGGAGGGTGTAAAGAAACAAGTAATAGTTAAAATTTTCGTATGTACAGGGCGCTGTACGCGAGCAAATAACACATTTTCATCAAAAACTATACTTATATGCATGCAAATGATTACAGGCATAAAACGTCTATTCTGTGCTTCCGCCATTACCACAAATTACTGTTTGCAAATGAGTTACAACACCACTAACTGCAACTTCAGTAGGAAATTCTTAGCTGAAGTTAAATTTATTAGGCAATAACGCTTTATCCACCAAGTAAGCATGGCAATTAAAACTTTATGTATGCGCAAGTAGGAGGAAAAATAAGAAATGACCTATTAATCGCAAAAGCGTCCAATTTATTGGATTCTGATTTTCACATTTCTCATTACGCATCTGTGCAGTGCTCTCTCGACGAAATTTTTAACTATTTTTATTTCCTTTACCAAAAGTAACCCACTTTTACGAAAATAGCTTTTTCTCAAATGGAGGACAATTCTAGCAACTCCTTCAACTTTCATAAATTTTTAAAATGTGAAAAACTGGTATTTACTATTTTTAGAAGACAAACTGGATAAGATACATTCAATGCATAAATATCTATAAGTTCTTTGTGAGTGAACATGAGTACTTTCGTTACAGGTCCGGAACATCTTCATTACTACGCTTAGAATAAGCTTTTCTCTCCGTGCTTCCATTACTTCTTTCACTACTTCCAAGAATGAGGTATAGATAGCAATGATGTTGATTGACTACAAGTTATTATAAGCTAGTTCATTGACCAAGATTTTTACGATTTTATGTTTAAAGGCATAATAAGGCATAAACATCTTTTCCATATTTATACGTTTCCATTTATATATGTAGGGTCTAATATAGGAAGTCAAATTTTCTAAAAAGGATATTGCAATGGTGTGAAAATACTGCATGTTATAATAAATAAAGAGACGGACATTTTTCAGTTTTGTTAAAGAAACGTTTCCTTTTCCAAGAATATACGTGCTAATGCCATATAAATTAACAAAAACAATTCAAAAAAGCCCCACAAGGAAGTACTGTAACTCCAAAAAACGTGCTTCAAACATTATTTTTTACAACCTAAACTTTATTTGCTACTGGTTTATCTTTTCACTTTCGGTTCAAAATCGAAAATTTTCTTCAATTAATTATATGTTGTATAACATGCTCTTTTCACCAATAAAATTTCTACAGAATCTATAAAATATTTCACTATATGTTCGACATCTAAATTCAAAGATATTTATGTTACTTTGTCAACTTTCTGTTTTTAATGTTTACACGTGAAAATAAACTAGAAATTTATATTTATGTATTTTTAAATTTTAAATGTTTTAATGAAATAACTCCTCAGTAAACGAATACATATGTTTCGAATAGTCTCTGTGCCAGCAGATATCACGCTTATTCATGTGATCTTACGAAAGTCGGTTAAAAAATGCCAAGAACATTTTCATTGGAGGTATTTCGTGATTTATTAAAAACTAATGTGTCTTAGTCAATTAATATATATCTATATATATTTTGAAAATTACTCATCAAACTTAGTCGTAAATTTCTCGTCCGTATTAAAACTGTGTTGAAAATCGAGTACGAATGCGTATTGGAATTTGCAACTAATTGCACAATCATCTACAATGCCTTGTTAATAATTCCGACTTAGAATTTATAAGGAAGGCTTAGTATTTATTAGTTCATTGCTCGCAATCGTTTCATAGCTATTATATTAGTTGCAAAAAGCTACATTATAATCATTTCATTAAAGCAAGTTATTTTCTGTACCGTTATGCAAAAGGATTTTTTTTTTTCTTTTCAAAATCTTTGGAGATCTACAGAATTAATACTGTTATTTTTATTCAACATATGACATTTAAAAAAAAATCTCTTAACACTTACGTACAATTATTAGTCAGTTCCATTACATTCGTACAAATTTATTGCTAATGAATAAAGAATCAATTGCTTATGTCATCATCATTAACATCATCATCATCATCATCATCCTCATTCTCATTAATTTTGGTCTTCACTAATTCAACGCAGGATGACGACCTCTCCTATCTGATACCAATCTGCCCTGTCTTTCTTCTCCATTCTGCTCTTCCAAACTTCATAATTTCATCTCTCCAACGACACAGTGGTCTCTTCCTCAGTCCTTTCTTATTTCATGGTATCTAAAACAGGACTTTGGTGGTCCATCTATCATCATTTCTTCTCGCAAGGTGCCCAGCTCAGCTCCATTTTAACTTATTAACTTTAGAAGTAACATCAGCAAATTTGGTTTGCTTCCTAATCCAAGTATTTCGCTTTCTGTCTCTTCAGGTGAATCCTAACATGCATATCCCCATGCTTCTCTGGTTTGTTTGAATTTTTTGTATAGTTTTACACGTAAATGCCAAGTTAAAACAGGCAAAATGTACTAATCAGAAACTTTTCTTTCCAAAGCAATTGGGAGGTAGCTTTTGAATATAGTGCTATTTCTTCCGTATGCTCTCCATGCAAGTTTAACTCGGTTGCTAATTTCTTCTATGATCTAATGAAACCTGGTTGGAAAACTTAAAAATAATAGTTTTAAAATTTAAAATTCGTTAGTTTTAAAAATAATAGATATTTGCCCATTTTTAATGTCGAGATTTTTATAAAAATTTTACAAATTATGAATTTTTGTAGATTAACATAAATATAAATTCTCGTGCAAATTTGCGCACAAATACTGTAAGATCAACTAAATTACGTAACAATTTATTATCCAAATATAACATTATTTACATTTCTTAAATATATTTTACATTAAAAAATATCAAACTATCTTTATATTTATTTCGATTTTTCCAAGACCATTTTATACATATATAAATATATGTATCTTGGAATTTGTACTATCACTATATAAAGGTGGGATTTATTCGGTATTTGGATATCATTCAGAATACAGTGAGGTGACGGAGAAATTTTATATCCTTATTATATTCGGTAACACAGCATCTCATGTATAATGCATCAATATGAAAGATACTTCCCGAAAAAATAAGAAAAAAAAAAACTTTAAGCTGAATACTGCAAACCTAGCTTGTGTGACAATCTGTACAGAAAAAACTTTCTGCGTTATGGTAAAAGAATGCAAACTACCTAACTCTTACGATATATGGAGATTTTTAGAAAATAAATATCATCATATGCGTCAAAGCTTGCAGTCGTATATCTCCAAAATGTCTTTATTTTATTTATTTTATTTACTGTTACACAAAACAATATTTTTTTCCATTAAAAATCTTATAAGAAGTTTGTTCAAAATAATAAGAGATTGTGATTTAAACATTAATTCCACAGTTCTGTTATAGTTAAATAAAAAAATAAATATTATATTGTATATAAGTAAAAACCGATTAAAATAATAATTTAAAAAAAAAAAAAAAAAAAAAAAAAAAAAAAAAACACTCAGAATAATAAATAAAAGATAGACTAAAATTCCTAAAATTAGAAAGTAAATTAGAAATAATTTAATACACATAGTCTAAAATCGGTAAATGGGCAATTCAGTTATCTTTCGTAATGCGTTTCCCAGATCAGTATTGCACATTATGTCAATACACACACGCACATGTGTGTGCATATGTATGTATATATATATATATATATACATATATATTGAAAACTGTCATTTTTGCTTTAGCTAAATATTTTTTTAAAGTACAGAAATAAATAACAAAGTTTGGTTATTACATGTGTTCATTCAAGTTTTAAAAGTAATTAAATTTAATATGCATAAGTATATATACTCACCAATAAATCAGCATATTGTTTCTTAGAAAGTCATCACATTTATGAAGTTTAGAGCACGTATAGACATGATGGAGTCTAAAATATACATATATATTATTTATTGATTCTTTTATTTTAAGAATTTTATATCTTCAATCAAAATATTCTCACTAAGCTCATATATTTCATATATCTCTAATATTATAATAAATAAAATGTTTAAACTGTTAAGTCTAAGTATATGTACTATTTTATTGAAATTATTTTGTGATTAACATTTCCAGTCCCCAATCAAAATAATTTTAAAACAAAATTCTAAAAATTAATTAAAAAATAATAATTTTAAAACAATATTCTAAAAATTAATTGTAAACAAATAATTTTCAAATGAAACTTTGAATTACTTTAACTGTAGAGTTATTTTCTAATTAGGCCGGTAGATGGTAGCACTAAACAGAGCTAATTACTACGGTATTTACATGACGTCATAAAAAGGTGTGGCTATTTGTAGGTGCCACGCTCTAACTAGTCGCTCGTCCGTTAGACCCCCAAGTTAAGTAAGCTTAATGCCCTTAATAGATATCTTACATATGAAGTGTAGATCATTTATAGAAGCCTTCTCATACAGATAGAAAACTGCAGAAAAGCAGCACTACCTTATGTGCTGTATATATCAAAATCAGAAGAGAAATAGTGTGTGTCAGCGCGACTAAATATAAATTTTCGTGGCTGGAACATTCAACAAGACATTACACGCGTTACATAAGGTACACTTAAAAAATATGTTATTAACAAGCTTAATGAAACGAATAACAACGATATGGCTAAAACATCGAAGGGTAAAACCTTGGAAGTCATCTAAGATTGTTGTAAATTGTTTAGTCAAAGACCCCTTAAGGAGGCAGTACCAAATTTTTGGCTACAGACCGGACATAACTGCTATGCAGATCATTTGTTGATTATAGCTGTACTCTCTAACAGCATGTACCCGATTTGTGAATCAGGTACCATGAAATCTTACCACCTTTTCTTTCGTCAAGGAATTCATAGGAATTCCCAGTATAACAGAGACATTAGTAAATTGCATTGGGATGCTATAATCGATATGAACTCCCAATGATTGAATTATCCTTAAAACTTGTCTATAGTTCCATTCTAATTGTTTATTGTTTATTTTCTATTTGTACATTATTTATTTTCGTTTTACCTATGTTTCTTCTGTTGTGATTTCTGATGTTTTGTATTTTGGTAGACTTTGTGAATTATATGGATTAATTTTATGAAAAAGCCACATGTAACACAGATCTCAGACATTGTTTTATGGTAGAAGGCTGAATTGTAGATTTTTGTACTAGTGATTGGAATATATTTCATTAAATGGAATTTCTTTTTATATGGTGTCGCATAAAAATTTCAAAGTCTTAAAATTAAATTTTCTGAAATATTTAATGGATTATAAAAAACATTTCACCATATATATATATATATATATATATATATATATATACATATATATAACCATGCAATTTATAAATTTAACATTAAAAAAAATTATGATACATCTTTATTATGCTTTTTAATTTAATTTAATTTAATTTATTGCACTTACGCACCTTCCATAAAATTATCTTTTTTATTTATTTATTTACTTTTTTATATGTTTAAAAATATGTGTAATGTTCTTTCACTTTAAATACAAAAACTGACAAAAAAGATTGAACACATATAGCCTTTTTGATAGATGTCTATTTTGACTTTAAAATATGAAATATCTATCATCGCGAGATAACTTTTTCATCAGAAATAAACATGTATGCTTTGACGCTTAAAATCAAATTTTACATCACGTCTTTGCATACAAATTCACGAGCAAGTTTTAACAAGTATACGACTTTGCGTTATACAGAGCTATATATTCTTTATGAGTTTCCGACAAAGGTAAATAATGATCACAAAATCTTGTATCTTTCAAAAACTTGTTCATATCCAGGGAGATTGGATTGTCAATGCGTTCAACGAAAACTATTCATCAATTTATGTTTGTCTAAGCCATGTATTTAAATTTCATCATATTCTGCCCTGGCGCTATAACATTAAAGCTGCTTGATACTGCCTTACGGAAAGAATTTTATAAGAGAAGATTTCTTTCAAAGTTTAAAAAACCATGCTTTAATATTCTGAAAGAACATTAAAGAAAATAGTTTCTATATATTATTATTCTGTTTAAACTTAGAAATGGATGTATGTAATAATATGTATAATATATAATAATATAATAATATGTATGTAATAATATGCACTGTAATAATATGTATTATATAAAATGGTTCAGTAAAATGTGTGGGAGGAAAGGCTCTTAATTAATTTTATATTATTTGCAGTTCAATTAATAAGATTTTTTTCTCCAGTTATTTAGAAATCACCAAAAGGAGAACAATCTTGTCAAAAGTCTTCCAATTAAAAAAATTTACATCTTTAAACAAAAAAGAAAAAAAAAATATTTTTTAATAAGAAAGTTTATATATAATCTTTTAACATGTCATTCGTGCCATTCAAGGAAAACCTTTTTGAGTTTCCGCTTAGTGATATTAAAAGAAATAAAAATATTCCATTTTTATAATACTGGTTTGTATAAAGATTTTCATTTTTGTCTTGGGATTATTAACTACATTTTTTGAACTTTTGATGAACAGAATTATTGAAACACGACTTAATTTTTAAGCCATTCTAATCATCCTTCAAAATGTTAAACAGTTTGCAACAGCTTCTTTATTTTTTATTTATTTTTTATTATCCAGAAATCATTTATTACATATTCTAATTAAAAAAAAAAAAAAAAAAAACTTTGTAAAGCAAAATTTTTCTTCTAAAATAGTGTATTATTATATGATCTGCGAGGTTTCACTGCTAATAGAGGGGGGTCTTAATGTAAGACATAAAAACAACTGAAAAGTCACTTAAGATACATAAATGTCTTAATATACACCTTAGACATTATAGATATCTTAATTTAAGACAGAAATGTGCCTGAAATATTAATTCAGACACAAAAAATGTCTGAAACACACAACTATGAGAAATTTCAGACAGCAAACGCATCTAAATTTTCAGTCATTTTGGAAATTCAGACACTTGCATTACTTAGCAAATTTTCATATGGAATCTACTTTAAGCAACATACTTATCCTATTTAAACTTCCTTCCACATTCAATAAATATAATACCATTTTACATAATAAGTTGTTAAGCGTAAGCTATTTAAACAATATTAGTTTATGAAATTAAATTTTTATGGATTAATACTCTTGATATGTGTACATTTGCATGGTATTGTGTTTAATATAACTCATAAAACAACATATTATAACGCGAAAATTATTCGGTTTAAAAAAAAAAAAAAAAAAAAAATATTTAAAGCTTTTTCGTATTTAAAGAAAAACTATTAAGATGAATGCAGCAAGTAAATTACAGGAAAGAAATCTAATCTTGAATAATTTGTGAATAGCTGTTTTTATTTTTTATTATTAATTTCGATTTAAAAAAAAAAATTTCCACATATTTACTTGCATTTAAACGTAAGACAACAAATTTTCTGGTATTCATGTTCATAATTTGTTTTCTTTTAAATATCTGTTTGAAGAAAGATATCGTTATCCAAAAATATTGGGGGCTGGATAAGGATAGTTTTTCTCATATATGGCATGCATTTTTTAAAAATTCTAAACTTCTTGCTATGAAATTTAATATACTAATGTACATTAACTGTTAGATACTATATTACCAATAGTTTTACAGAAAAAATTCTGATTATAATGTAAAACTACCTGTTTCGCTAATACTGACATGCATATAATTATAAAAAATATCACAGTTTTGTTACTTGGTGGCGTGGTTGGTTAGTACCTGTCGTTAGCTGCACTCTTCGAATAGTTTCGTATTCCGCTGCTAATATGAGTTGGATGCCCGAGCAGGGTAAAAGACATTTTTCTTTTAAAAATTCTTTATTTTTTTTAATGCTCTAGAAAATTTTAAATCTATTTTTAACAGAAAAACAGAATCGCAGGCCACCTTTATTTATTTATTTATTAAAAAGGCTTAAAAATAGCGCTGACCATCCGTAAACGACCATCCGTTTAAGACACTTTTTTAACTGAATTCAAGACGTTTACGTTTACAGTGTTTCTTCAATAACAAAGGTAATCCATATAGATAGAAATTCCTTGCCTAGATCACAATCTTTAATTTTGTGATTACCAGAGCATTTGTCACATCGCGCATTTATTCTGCAGTTATTAGCCGAATGATGATAAAATTGACATATTAAGCACTGTAAAATACGAAGAAGACTTCTGTAATTATCGATCTGTATCCTGTAATACATACGTTGGTCTAATTTCAATACCTCTTTACTGTGATGGTGGATTTAGGATAGAAAATTTAACGTTTAGAATAGAGTTTAGTTTTGAAACTGACCAACTAAGTGACTTTTCTCAATATCAAATTTAAGAAGAGAAAGAGTATCTTCGATATGTAATTCATTGGTATCTAAGGGCAA
Organism: Salticus scenicus; assembly: GCA_963930645.1. NCBI lineage: Eukaryota > Metazoa > Arthropoda > Arachnida > Araneae > Salticidae > Salticus > Salticus scenicus. The sequence goes on along the minus strand of OZ005650.1, from coordinate 332,442,948 downwards.
TCCACGAATAACAGCGTTAATAGGATTAGTGGAGTTGTTGTGCTTAAGATAGCATTGAACTTTCATTTCTATGAGCTTTGAGAGAACAATGTCGTGAGCCACAAGGGAATCTGGGAAGATTTTTAGAAAATTTTCCGCAAGGAAACTATAAAATTACTTGCTTAATGGTCGTCCACTGGCAACACAAGGATCTTTGAAACAGAATGGTCTTTTTGATAATTATTAAGACAAACCTTTTTCTACACTCTTCACACTAAAATATTTAAAGTAAGATTACTTCAAATAAACATTTTTAAAACTACAATTTTGTTTTACGTATTTATTTATAAATATGTAAATTAAAATCTAATGATCGTATAATAACAACCATTCTTAATTGAGAAACACTTAAATTAACTTAAAATTTATATGAGATTTGCATGTTATAGGTAATAATAATGTTATATACCTTTTTTATTGTATGATAAATTTTAAAAAACATAACAGTTTACATATGAAGAAATACCAATCAAATATCGGGACTCTTTTTGTATGTTCATGGAAAAACAGTTAACATCCATTGGTTTTAAAAGTAAATAAGTAAATAGATTGATTAAAATAGTTCTTAACCCAACATTAAAGCACAAATTTTAGCGTAGAATACAGATTAAAACTGAAAATATATACAATTTCCTTGTTATTTTTTTTATTATATGGTTTGGGTGAAACTTACTAAAAAAAGTTTCAAATTCTATGTACTAAATTAAATTAAATGCATTTTTATAACTGTAATTTTGTGAAATATGTATATATACAGGGTGGTTATAATTAAATTTCCCCTATAAATAGCATCCTACTTATTGTGTTAAATTTAATGTTTTTCCGGAAAAGGAGCCCTCTGGTGGACATTTTGAAAAGTTTTTTTTTTTTTTTTTTTTTTTTCCATGACTGCATCTCGTGTATAGTCTATATACCAAATTTCGTTTCATTCCGTTCACCCGTTTGCGCTGTAGAATGATGTTTATAGGGCAAATTTAATTTCAACTACACTGTACAATGTTGATTTACTCAAATTTTAAAAAGATTTTTAACGAAAAATTATGTAGAGTTAAATTATTGAAGCGCACATTGAATTTAATTTAAAGCGTGACGGAGAATATTCAAGACTCTTTTATTAAACCAAAATTCACAGAAACGAATTTATTTGTATTAGAATAAGGATTGATCTAGAAATGTGTTTAATTGGAAGATGTGATCCTATTCCATATTCAACTACGGAAAGAATGATTTTTTTTTTTTTTTGTGTATGTGTGTGTGTGGTTCATGCCTTTTTTTAATTCAGGGAAGGAGGAAGTTAAAAGAAAATAATACAATTTTTGCTAAAATATAAAAAATGTCCCTGCTTCTGCAGTCGTGTTCATTCGTTAAAAGTATTTATTTGTTTCTTTATTTTATGAAAAGATTCAGATTTTTAAGAAATATATTAAATTTATAAAATGGGAGTCAGTAAAAATTTCGGAAACATTCAGATAATTTGCACCAAAAAAAATAGGAATGTAATTCCGTTTAATTAGTCACAGCTGTCACAATTTGAGTTCAAAATGCAAAATAAATGCGATTGCCTAATTTTCTTAACAACACTGTGCATATTGATTTCTAAAACCTTTAATTTCAAATAAAAAGGAAAATTAAATTTTCCAGATTTTAAAATAAGATCTAAAAAATTAACTAAAATTTTCAATTAATAATTGTAATTTTCAAGTTGTAAAATTCAAAAATTTTTTAAATAAAATAAAGTACTAAATATGAGTATAACATAAGCACATATGACTTAAATATTTTTTTAATTATACGATAAAAAACATATTTAAAAAATAAAATTAAATATTTTGAACCACAAGTCACTTTGGTATATTTAATAGTATACTAAAAGATTTTGCCCTCTTCACTGGTCACTGTATTTAAATGAATTACCAAAATTCCATATTATTATTGAAAAAATCTCAAAAAAATCAAAAAGAAAAAAGAAAATCTCTGAAATCACTCAAAACCTAAGTTAAAGTTCCTGCTGCGTTCGGTAGTAGCTTTCCAGACGCAACATGTTGCAACTATTGTTAGATATTGTCCATGTTTTATTTTATTTTATCCTCTGATTTTTATATTTTTAACTCTCGTGATATATTTTTGTTACTGTTAATATATATATATATATATATATATATATATATATATATTGAGGTGATGCGCGTGTGCGTGAATCTAGTTTTGTTTCTTTCTGAGTATTACGTACTTACGTATTTTTATTTAATTACGTACATTTTATGTAATTTTGTTTTACGTATTTATTTATGAATGTGTAAATTAAAATCTAATGATTGTATAATAAAAACCAGTGTTAATTAAGAAACACTTAAATTAACTTAAAATGTATTTGAGATTTGCGTGTTATAGGTAAAAATAACGTATACACCTTTTTTATTGTATGATAAATTTTAAAAAACATAACAGTTTACATATGAAGAAATACCAATCAAATATCGGGACTCTTTTTGTATGTTCATGGAAAAACGGTTAACATCCACTGGTTTTAAAAGTAAATAAATAAATTGATTAAAATAGTTTTTAACTCAACATTAAAGCCCAAATTTTAGTATAGCATACACATTAAAACTGAAAAAATATATACAATTTCCTCGTTATTTTTTTTTATTATTATACGGTTTTGATAAAACTTACTTAAAAAGTTTCCAATTCTATATGCTAAATTAATTTAAATTAATTTAAATTAAATGCATTTTTATAACTGTAATTTTGCGAAATATGTATATATACAGGGTTGTTATAATTAATTTTCCCTATAAATAGCATCCTATTTACTGTGTTAAATTTAATGTTTTTCAAGAAAAAGCGCTCTCTGGTAGATATTTTGGAAGCAATTTTTACTTTCTCTTACCCATAAGGTAGAGAAAGCATCGTTTTTGGGTCAAATTTTCGAACGCGAGATTTTGTTATATTTACACGTTTTGAGGTCTCCTGAATACGAAAATCATGTTTTTAGCAAATGGTCTGTGTGTATGTCTGTATGTCTGTGTGTCTGTGTGTGTGTGTGTGTCTGTGTGTCTGTCTGTTATCAGCATATCTCAAAAACAAATTATGGCAGAAAGTTCAAACTTGGTATTCTAAATGTGTATCATATAAGGATGCTACAGTAAGCTTTTCGTTAAGATCAAGCAAATGGTTCGTGCACAGGGACAATCAAGAGAATTCTAATGCATTGCGTCTATGGGGGAAATTGCAGGAAAGCAGAGTTTAACGTCTATAGACTGCACTAAACCAAATGAAACGAATATATATTTTTTGCAATACAGATAGTTAACTGGTAATTTTTTTTTGTGTATGTAGGAGCCTCGCCTCCCCCCCCCCCCCTGGGAGGGACAGTAAATTTTCATGATGGGTATCTTTCAAAAGAGCTCGCCAATACCTTTAAAACGAATGGTTGAACCATTGATCTGCGATAATTTAAAACAAAGTTATCGATTTTTTTTTACTTTTAACGAAAAAAAACTTAGAAAAAAATCGTATTTTTTTTTATTTTTTATTTTTTCAATATTGAGAATAAAATGGACTTTTTTTTTGGATATTTGGTGTTAAACTATTTCTCTAATATGGAAATCGTCTGCTTTATTATAAAAGATAATTTTTTTAAATAATAATTTTAATAAATTATTTTTTAAAAAGAGAATTATTTTTTAATAATCGAATTAAATTCTATATAAATGTAGGTGCATTAATGATACGGGGAGTTGAGGGGGGCTGTAGCCCCCCTCACACAGACTTAATTATCATATAAAATTCTTCAGAAGCCTAATATGAATTGTTTAACATAGGTTTGCATAACAGTACTCGTTATCTTACCTATTAATCTGCAACCTGTATTTATAGTATTAAATTTTAGGGTAAGAGAAAGTCGTGTGAGTGACACACCAGATTATTTTATTTTTTTTAATTGTTATTGAAATTTCGCGACTGCATCTCGTGTATAGTCTGCATTAAAGGTCTGCACGGGCCGGGCTTATGGCCCAATCCCGAGCTGTGCCTGGCCCTTAGGCCGGGTTCGGACCGAATTTTTCAATCTAATCTCGGGCCGGGCCGGGCCGGACCCGGACTTAAAATTTTTTTGGAAGCTCGGGCTCAATATTTTTGTGTATACTCGGGCCGGGCCGGGCCTGAAGGAAATTTTTTCCGAGCCGTGTCGGCCCCAACCTTTTTCTAGAATCTTTTTCTTCTTTTTCGAAAAAGGAAAATGATAAAATATTTCTTCAGTCATTTATTTCATATAATTTTACAGGCTGGTATATCACATAAAATTTTATTTTGTTAATAAATGTCTGTAGCTTCAATTTAATCGCTTATCAATCTGTCTGTTCGCGAACAGATTTTCCGCAAATATTTTTAGCTTGTCTTGAAATTAACATATTTTATCTGAAGTAATATTAAATGGTTTACTATTCAGAATAATATGCATGTCACTACTAGTTTGCGCTCATGTTCAAACAAATGAAATTAGATACGTTACTTTGTATAAGGCTTTGTGCCCTATGGTCTGTAGAATTTAGGTGGTATGAAGGCTATAAAAATCCTGCTGCTGTAATTTTTTCTCTAAACTCCTTTTTCTTTTCTGCAGTGCAATGAATGAAAGTAGCTTCAATTTAGCATGTACAAAAGCCTCTTTTCTATAGAATATGGTTGGATTACCATAAAAATTTTGTTTACCGGATCACATGAGAGATCCTTATACATAACGGTACATAAGAGGAAATGGTTGAACGTGCATTTTCAGTAGTAATAATCATTTTAAATACCGTCCTATATTCTTTTATGAGTATTAATATTTTCGATTTGACTTTCTGTCTGTCTTTATGCCTTCTGTACGTCTGTAATAATAAACTTCTTTTATATATAATTATCTTGTAAAAGTTCAGCAGTTTTGTTAAAGAAGATTCAATTGCTTCGCTGTAGAAAACCTCTGCAAAACACACGCTAAAAATCTTTTTTATAGAAAGGCATGCATTTTTTTTTTTTTTTTTTTCATATTTTTGAATCGGGCCGGGCCGTACACTGGCAAAAAATAAACGGGCCGGCCCCCAGCCGAATTTTTCAATTTCATACCGGGCCGGGAAGTGTAAGCAAAGCTGTCATATGGGCCGCACCGGGCCCGGGCCTCAAAATTCCGGCCCGTGCAGACTTCTAGACTACATACCAAATTTCGTTTTATTCCGCTGCAGAATGCTGTTTATAGGGGAAATTCAATTAAAACTGCCCTGTACAATGCTTATTTACTCAAATTTTTAACCAATTTTTAACGGAAAATTATGTGGAGTTAAAATATTGAAGCGCACATTCAACTTAATTTAAAGCGTGACGGAGACTATTCAAGACACTTTTATTAAACCCAAATCCACAAAAACGAATTTATTTGTATTAGAATAAGGATTGATATTGAAAATGTTTAATGTGATTAATTCCTATTCCATATTCAACTACAGAAAGAAAGAAAAAATGTTTTTTTTGTTGTTCGTGCCCTTTTTAACACTTTCCAACAAGGTTGAAATGTGTTTATGACTTCGGTTTGTCTGTCTGTCTGTCTGTCAGTCTGTCTGTCTGTCTGTCCGTCCGTCTCTCTGTCCGCACTCTAACTCCCGTAAATATTTATGGAATTTCTTGAAACTGATATATGTTATTCAAGTTCACAATCGGACGTTCCCTATTGAAAACTGAGTTTATACCTCTACTAGTTTGTGTACGGAGACACCCGAAAGTATTTCAAAGCATTGTGTTCTCTCAGAGGTATTTCTATAAACCATATTTTCATACCTTTACTGTAGACATATCTGAATGAAATTGAAATATGTTATTCACGTTCACTATTGGATGTTTCCTGTTTAAAATGGAGGAAATACCACCATCGGTGTATGTACAGGGACACTCAAAAGTATTCCAAAGCATTGCGTTCTATGAGAGATATTTCTATAAATCAAATTTTAATAACTTTACTTTCCCCGAAGTTTTTGGAAATTGAAATATGTTATTTATATGCACAAAAGTATGCTTTGCACAGAATATAGCATGATTAGCATTAGATTTACAGGGTGCCACAAAAATATCAAGTTACATTAAGAGCTATTAATAAAAAATTGCTAGAATTGTACTTTGCTTTACGTTAAGCGTTTTTAACACTTTCTAACATTTTTTTAAGTGTGAATATGATTTCAGTTTTGTGTATCTGCCTGTCCGTCTGTCTGTTTGCCTGTCTGTCTCTCCGAGCTCTAATACCCGTAAATATTTATGGAATTTCTTGAAACTGATATATGTTATTCAAGTTCACAATCGGACGTTCCCTATTGAAAATTGAGTTTATACCTCTACTAGTTTGTATACAGAGACACCCGAAAGTATTTCAAAGCATTGTGCTCTCTGAGAGGTATTTCTATAAACCATATTTTCATAACTTTACTGTAGACATATCTGAATGAAATTGAAATATGTTATTCGCGTTCACTATCGGATGTTTCCTGTTTAAAATGGAGGAAATACCACCATCGGTTTATGTACAGGGACACTCAAAAATATTCCAAAGCATTGCGTTCTATGAGAGATATTTCTATAAATCAAATTTTAATTACTTTACATTCCCCGAAGTTTTTGGAAATTGAAATATGTTATTTATATGCACGCTTTGCACAGAATATAGCATGATTAGCATTAGATTTACAGGGTGCCACAAAAATATCAAGTTACATTAAGAGCTATTAATAAAAAATTGCTAGAATTGTACTTTGCTTTACGTTAAGCGTTTTTAACACTTTCTAACATTTTTTTAAGTGTGAATATGATTTCAGTTTTGTGTACCTGCCTGTCCGTCTGTCTGTTTGCCTGTCTGACTCTCCGAGCTCTAATACCCGTAAATATTTATGTAATTTCTTTAAACTGATATATGTTATTAAAATTCACTATCAGACGTTCCCTATTGAAAATGGAGTTTATACCTCTACTGGTTTGTGTACAGGGACACCCGAAAGTATTTCAAAGCATTGTGTTCTATGAGAGGTATTTCTATAAACCATATTTTCATACCTTTACTGTAGACATATCTGAATGAAATTGAAATATGTTATTAGAGTTCACTACTGGATCTTTCCTGTATAAAATGGTGGAAATACCACCATCGGTTTATGTACAGGGACACTCAAAAGTATCCCAAAGCGATGCGTTCTATGAGAGATATTTCTATAAATGAAATGTTAATAACTTTACTTTCCACGATGTTTTTGGAAAATAAAATATGTTATTTATATGCACAAAAGAATGCATTACACAGAATATAGCATGATTGCCATTAGATTTACAGGGGGCACAAAAATATCCATTTACATTAAGAGCTATTAATAAAAAATTGCTAGAATTGTACCTTCGTTTACGTTAAGCGTTTTTAGCACTTTCTAACATTTTTTAAGTATGAATATAATTTCAGTTTTGTGTATCTGTCTGTCCGTATGTCTGTCTGCCTGTCTGTCTCTCCGAGTTCTAACTCCCGTAAATATTTATGGAATTTCTTGAAACTGATGTATGTTATTCAAATTCACTATCGGATGTCCCCTATTGAAAATGGAGTTTATACCTCTACTGGTTTGTGTACAGGGACACCCGGAAGTATTTCAAAGCATTGTGTTCCATGAGAGGTATTTCTATTGGTTTTACCGTAGACATATCTGAATTAAATTGAAATATGTTATTCAAGTTCACTATTGGATGTTTCCTGTATAAAATGGAGGAAATACCACCACCGATTTATGTACAGGGACACTTAAAAGTATTCTAAAGCATTGCGTTCTATGAGAGATATTTCTATAAATCAAATTTTAATAACTTTACTTTCCACGAAGTTTTAGGAAACTGAAATATGTTATTTATATGCACAAAAAAATGCTTTGCATAGAATATAGCATGATTAGCATTAGGTTTACAGGGTGACACAGAAATATCCATTTATATTAAGAGCTATAAATAACAAATTGCTAGAATTGTACTTTCGTTTACATTAAGCGTTTTTAACACTTTCTAACATTTTTTTAAGTGTGAATATGATTTCAGTTTGTGTATCTGTCCGTCTGTCTGTGTGCCCGCGCTCTAACTCCTGTAAATATTTATGGAACTTTTCGAAACTGATATATTTTATTGAAGTTCACTATCGGATGTTCCATATTGAAAATGGAGTGAATATTTCTTGTGGTTTGTGTACAGGGACACTCAAAAGCATTCGAAAGCATCGTGTTCTATGAGTGTTATTTATTTTCCCTATAGAATGTTACCCATTTAAAATGACATTAATAGGTCCTGTATAATTAGTTTGTTTACTGGGACATTTAAAAAAAATGCATTACGTTTTAGGACAGAATTTTTTGAAAGTTATATTTAAAAATCTTTCTACTGTAAAAATCATAAAAATATTGAAATGTATTGTTAATATTCTAAAATAATGTTTTGTATGGAATATGATATGATTAACTCACTGATTTACAGGGCTACACTAAAATATTCAAAGAGATCAAAAGCTGCAATTATAATCTAATGGCTGCATTTTCTTTTGCGTTAAGCCTTTTTAACTCTTTCCAAAATGCCTAAGATTAATTTAAAAATCAATTAATCTATCTGTATATGTTTCAATCCTTCTGTCTGTTGTGTGATAACGTAGTCAAAGAATATCAAATGTTCTTCGATACAACAGTTGCGTACAGTTGGAAAGTGTTACTAATCAATGCGTACTGCGTGATTTTTCCCTCTTGTTTAATTCAGGGAAGGAGGAAGTTAAAAGAAAATAATACAATTTTTACTGAAGTATAGAAAATGCTCCTGCTTCTGCAGTCGTCTTCATTCATTATAAGTATTTATTTGTTTATTTATTTTATGAATATATTCAGAATTTTAGGAAATATATTAAATTTATAAAATGGGAGTCTGTATAAATTTCGGAAACATTCAGATTTGCTCCAAAAAAAAAAAAAAAGAAGGAATGTAATTCCGTTTTATTAGTCACAACTGTCACAATTTGAGTTCCAAATGCAATATGAATGCGATTTCCAAATTTTCTTAACAACACTGTGCATATTGATTTCTAAAACCTTTAATTTCAAATAAAAATGAAAATTAAATTTTCCAGATTTTAAAATAAGATCTAAAAAAAGCTGTTCGGGAATTGAAATAAATTCCTCATAGAGATATGGTAAATAATGTATCTTTTTAAGCTAAATATTCATTGCTCGTTTTTTGTGCATTTACACGTTTTGAGGCTTTCTGATTACCATAGTCAAGTTTTTTAACGTTTGAACTTTGTCTGTGTCTCTTAGAATGACTTAAAAACGAATAATTTCAGGAGATCCAAAAGTTGTACTTTCAAATTAATATAAATTTGTTGCTGGACAAGTTTCATCAAGATTGATAAGTTTTTAAGAAATGTTGCGTATGAAAGTTGTCTGAATAATTTTAAGTGAACTTTAATTTTAATAACAGATTTAAATTCTATATAAATATAGGTGCAGCAATGAAACGAGGGGTTCAGGGGGACGGTACCCCCCCCCCCTCACACAAAACCAATTACCATATAAAACTCTTCCGAAGCCTAATTTGAATTGTTTTAACATAGGTTTACATAACAGTACTCGTTGTGTTACCTCTTAATCTAAAACATGTATTTATGGTATTAAATTTCAGGGTAAGAGAAAGTCGTGTGATTCACACGCCAGATTATTTTTTAATTAGAAAATTCTTTTTAAAAATAATTCCATAAATTATTACATGAAAATGTTTATTTTTCTAGGCTGCATAAGGTCTTCCAATTAAATGTAAAAGTTTTTAGAATCATTTTATTTTAAATGCCTAGTGAAGAGACTCCTTAAGATTTTTAATGATCTTTAAAGAATCAACATAATCTGTTATTGTGGGGACAAAAATTTTATTTATATTTATATATATATTTCTAAAAAAGGGGGATTCTCTGTAGGGGAAAGTATATTTATAAATCATTATTTTACATACCAATCAGAATAAAAATAGCTTAAGACCACTTCAGCACTTTTATAATTTCATATAAACTGACAAAACAATATTATAGAAGGACATAGAAAATTTCTCAAACGCTAGTCGATCAAGTATCATTAAAAAGTAATACATTTTAATAATAAGCCAATATTTTTCCTCTATTGCTTCATAGCTTTTCGGTTTTCAACTGAAAACATTTAATATGCGAGTGATCAAAATTAATATAATCAAAAGGATGGAAATTGAACAATATGCACTGTACCGTATGAAATTATTTCCTCTGAGAACTAAATTAAATGTGCTTTATTATTGAAACACAACGGTTCGGAAGATACAATGCAGTTTGTAACAAGTGATCCAAATGCTATGACTGAATATTACATGATTTATCATAAGTGGCGTGCTTGATAGTATTTCGGGAAATCTCTTTGATATGAAAGTAAGTAGGATAATGATTTACAGATAGCGACGCTATATCACAGTCTATACATTTTACAGTTTAATGCTCATAAGAGGGTAATATATTTTGATTTGTGCAGAATAGAATTACAGTTATGTTGTTTAAGACAATTGCGTTTCATAAAATACCGAGAAAAATGACTTGATAGTAATTAATATTCTTTTGCATTTACGATATAAAAGTAATTATACATTAATGAAAAATGAACCTAGAACCAAGAAATAAGCTAGCGAATATTTTACATTTAAAATAAATCTCAATATTTGTGTTGTTTATCTAAATTTTGCCCTATTTTGTTATGTTATTTTTTTTTAATACATTTCTGTAATTATTGCATAATAATCTATCAATTCGTGTATTCATTGTGAGAGTAATGATAATAAATATAATTATTGCTTAAAAAGTATTAAATATTATAAATTTAACACGTTGAGCAAATTCTTAAAATTCATTAAAATTCCATAATGATTCCTCCTTTTATAATTAAAAATTAAGCAAATTTTAATAAATTTTCAATCATTAATTGTAATATTTTTAGTTTTATATCCTATTTTATATCCGCCACTGATGGTTGACGCAGCTTTATTTCATATTTGATACTGTCGGTCTCCGACGGCTGAGAGGACGCTCAACGTTTTAATTTTTTATTGGTACTACTTTTACTTTCGGGGTAAAACTTTCATTGAAATGTTTGAAGTATAACATGTTCTGCACACTCCTAAAGTTTCAAAGGGAATCCTTCAGTACTTGGAGATATATGACAAAATGTCTACAATCTAGAATGGCTGACATGGCGCTCAACATGTAATAGTTTTTTTTTCCTTTGTTTTATAACGTACGACTAAAAGTATTTGCTTACAGAAAATTTATAATTAGCTTATATAAACTATATTTCTCTCTTTATCATATTCGAATGAGAATTCATACAAAAAGTTCAGAAAAATTCAGTTTTTTTCTTTTTTTATTGTAAATCTTAATATTTTGCTTGTGGCGATTATACTTAGATAATCATGAAAGCATTTCGCTGATTATATCTTTTAACATTTCATATCTACAACCAATTTTTATCGTCATAACAGTATTACCTTCAAAGCTCTTAAAAATATGTATATAAAAATTGCTCATAAGAATTTTAAAATGTTATAAGTACATATTTTAAGTTAATCTACACAAAATATACTAAATAACATTAAGTATACAATAATATTTTTATTAAAAAATTGCTGAGGCAAGCTTGCATCTAGTAAATAAAAAAGCCTTTTCTTTTTCAGCCTTCTACACAACTGGTATTACGAGTTTTGTGTGGAATAAAAGGCTAATATAAAAGCAGGTGCGTTTTCAACGTTTTCGGACAAAGATGAGAAATTTTTAAGACTTTCGTTTATCTGTATGTATATCCGTCTGTATGTCTGCCCGTACTCTAAATCCCGAAAATATTAATGGAATTTCTTGAAATTTATTTGTATTATTCAAGTTCATTAGGGGGCGTCCATTAATTACGTGAAGCGGTTTTGACAATTTTTTGACCCCCCCTCCCCCCTGGTGAGATTTCGTGAGGTTTGGCTCGACTCCCTCCCTGCTCCCCTAACCTCACGTGAGATTTTTCAAAATTCGTACTTTTAATGTAAATACGTTGGATTTTTTCAAAAAACAAAATTTGCTTTATTATTTATATTGAAGACTAGTTAAGACTGGTTTTTCAGATTGCATAGGTCGTAGTCTAGAATCACAGTAATAAAATTGAACAATAAAATACTTAAACTAGTAAAATTAATAAAAGAATATTTATTCTAATTCAGTCCATGGGGACCCGAGCACAGTCTCAGTGACTATTGAAACCAACATATCCATGTGATTTTCAGTAAAGTCATCTATCTGCTCCTTTTAAATAAGTCAAAACGTTATCTGAGTCGTTGTGTAACGAAATATTTACGGGCGTAAAGAAAGCAGGTTGAGACTAGATAATAAATAAATAATAGCCCGGCGCATCACCGCCATTTTTTTGCCTCGTAAGAGGACAGCATTTCCGCTTGGCGATTTTATCGCTTCACTGGCGGTTTTAAGAAATTTTCATCTAAAAATAAAATCGGCCAAAAATGATAAGCAACACAAGTAATCTGTTTCTGTTTCTTAAATAATTCATAACATTTGTAAGGGAAAAAAAAAAAAAGAGCGTACCAATTAAAATTGGAAAGTTTTTTTTAATTAATTTTCTTTTCTCTTCCTCGTATATATATGATAGAGAAAGTATTATTTTTAAGTTAAATTTTTAAAATTGAGTTTTTGCCACATTTACACGTTTTAAAGTCTCCTGAATCCGAAAATAATGTTTTTAGCGGTTAGTCTGTGTGAAGAACAAATAGTAGCAGAAAGTCTAAAATCGGTATTCTCAATGTCTATCATGTATAGGGATGACACATTATACTTTTCGTTGAGATCAAGGAAATAGTTCGTGTACAGTAACATCCTAGAGAATTCCAATACATTACGTCTATGGAGTAATTTCTGATAAGCACATTAGAGGTCTGTACGGGTCAGATTTACGGGCCGGGTTCGGGCCGAATTTTTTAATTTGCTGTCAGGCCGGGCCGGGCTCGGATTCATTTTGTTTTGTGTATACTCGGGCCGGGCCATGAGGAAATTTTTCATGGGCCGTTTCGGCTCGAATCTTTTTCTAGCTTCCTCGTTAATCAACGAAAAGGAAAACGATAAAATCTTCAGTCATTTATTTTACATAATTTTACAGGCTGGTATGTCACATATTTTTTTTTTTTTTTTTTTTATGTTTGTAACTTCAATCTATCAGTCTGTTCGCGATCTGATTTTCTGCAAATATTTTTAGCATGTCTCGAAATTAATATATTTTAAAGTAATATTAGATGGTTTCCTATTCAAAATAGAATGCTTGCCACTACTAGTTTGGCACATGTACAAGCAAAAGAAATTAAATATGCCCTTATTAAATATGCCTATGTGTCCTTACTGTGTATGTTACTTTATGTCCTATAGTGTGTAGAGTTTAGGTGGTGTGAAGCGATGAAGGCTATAAAAATCATTCCGCTTTAACTTTTTCTCTAAGGATCCTTTTTCTTTTCTCCAGGTCAATGGATAAAAGTATCATCATTTCTAGCATGTGCAAAATTATCTTTTTAATTGAATATGGTTAGATTAGCATTAAAATTTTGTTTACTAGATCACATGAAAGATTCGGATACATTACAGTATATAAGAGGAAATGCTTGAAAGTGCATGTTTAGTAGTTTTAATCATTTTAAGCACTTTCCTATATTTTTTGATGAATGCTAATATTTTTTATTTGACTTTCTGTCAGTCTTTCTGCCTTCTGTATGCCTGTAATAATGAACTTCTGTTTTTTATAATTATCTTGTAAGTATTGAACAGTTGTGTTAAAGAACATTCTGTTTCTTAGCTATATAAAACCTCTACAAAACACATAATAAAATTATTTTTCATAAAAAAGCATGATTTTGTTGTTGTTGTTGTTGTTATTTTACATATTTATGAATCGGGCCGGGTCGGGGAACATTTTATCTTTTTTTGTCCGGCCCGGGTCGGACCGAACACTGGTAAAAATAAACGACCGGGATTTTTCGATTTCGTACTGGGCCGGGCCTCAAACAGACCACTAAAGCACAGTGTAATATCTCTAGGCTGTCTTAAACAAAACGAAATAAATAAATAAATAAAAATAGAAAAAAAAACATGCATAAAACCATGATTTTTGTTTATTGTGATATGGAAATGCTTCATCATTCGTTTACAGGGCTACCCAAAGTATTTGGATACATTGGGGTTATATTTGGAAATTGTTAGAATTGTAATTCATTTTGTGTTAGATGTTTTTCATATAAAACTAAATATAAATACACAATATTGTTTACAGTTCTTATTATATTGTTCATAGACAATATACAGGGCTACCCAAAATTGAGCTAAATGTTCTATTTAATGTAATTTATGGAAGTACTTTGCTACATTAATTATGTCAGCGAACTGCTCAGCAAGGTAAATTAATTTTCCATGCCCATACTGTAAACAAAGAATTCTTTAAAGTTCTATTTTCATTTTTGTTTATTTACTTTTTTTTTTTTTTTTTTTTTTTTTTTTTTAAGTATAATAACACGATTTGAGTTGCCCTGGAAACGAAAGCGGTTGATGTGTATGCATATTTGTTATCAACATAACTTAAAAACAAATAACTAAAAAAAAAATATATATATATATATATAATTTTTTTTTTTTTTTTTAATTTACATTAGGTTGTCACTTGAAAAATTTGATCAAGATTAAAAATTTTGAAGGCGAATTAATTTCAGCCTTGATTCTTAAAAAAATAAAATAAAATAAATAAATAAAATAAAATAAATATATGCACTGTAGTTGAAAGGGAGTTGAGGGGGGTTGCAGTAAGAAACGAAAAAAAAAAAAACTTTATTTTCTTTAAAAGTACTAGAATGAATTTGATAAATATTTAAAGTAGTGTGTTTTTTAGATGACAATTAGATCTTAAATAACCTCATTTTCAGGATAATTGACGTTCACTGCCAACCTGCACTCTCCCTGGGAAAATACAACAGAAACTTGATTTCGTTGAAAATAACAGGAACGATTTTGAAAAAAAATAAGGGGAGGAGGGGGTAAATGCTTCTTGAGTTGAAAAATCGATTTGTCTTATCTTCTTATTCAGGATTATTACAGTAGCTGGTGACCCGTGCTTCGCCGGGAAGAAAGTATAACAGAAACCTGTTTATTTAGGAATCTGCTCAAACGATTTAAAAGCAAATTTAGAATTAGGGGTTTCAGATGATAATTCGATTTGAATGTTCCTTATCTCCAGGAAAATTAGCTTTTACTGTTATCCTTCGGTTCATCCAGGGCAAAGAAATAAGGAATGAATTTCCGAGAAAAAAAAACTATGTTCTAATAAATGCCTACTCATACACAGATGATTTTTTACATTCTAAAGTGGTTCAGCGACTTCTAACTGTTGTCGGCATTTTCGTTGGAAGAAATAGTTTGTTCCTTCGGTACAGCTTTTTTTTTTTTTTCATACTACTGTTTTATATCGCTTTCATAACAAAACTTTTTTAAAAAATAAGTTGCAGTTTTAAAGGAATTAAGTTAGCAGTCATTATTAATATGAATTTATGTACAGTTACGTGATGTATATGTAACATTAATATAGAGACGTTTATTTCAATTTAACGCATTATTATTAATATTTTTTTTAAGTTAAAAAAAAAAAAAAAAAAAAGTATGAATTTTTTAATCCCCCCCCCCCCCCAGAAAGTAGACATAAATTGTAATATGAAATAAATATCTCAAGAAAAAGAAATCTAAAAATAGAGCAAAATAATTAATTAACTAATCAAAAGTTCAATTAAAAAAATATATATTAGGTGTTTGCATAAATTCGTGCGGTTTTTTAATGCTTCATTTCATAAAAATACATCAAATCAAATGACAATTTTTAATCAAAATACTCTCCATTACTTTCTACAACCTTTGCCCATTTTTCGGGTAACAAATGTATATTACGGCGATAGAAGCTCTCGTCTTTGGAGGCAATAAAATGATCCGTGCCCGCACGAACTTTTGCAACGACCTAATACTATCAGAACACGGAAACAAGACAACTTTGGCGAACCAAAAAAACGTCGCTAAGACTCTACAAACACACAGTTAAAAAGCGTTTCTTAAAATAATTTATGGTTATTAAAATACATATTTAGATTTAAATAATACTTTTTTTTTTTTTTTTTTTTTTTTTTTACTTTATAAATGTCAGAAATGCAAAGAAAAGTATAAGTGAATAACAATAAAACTTACTATGCAAAGCTGTGTATTAGGTCCCGAGATCCAAGAATCTGAACTACAATTCGCTGCCCATTATCTCCTTCTTGCATTATCCGAAGGAAACCTAAACATTTTGTATCCTTTCCTAGAGTGTTTACAGCAGTTTATCGCTGAACAACCTCCCATATTGCAGTTTATTTCACTAAAATTACGAGCAAGACGGTAGAAACAATGGCTGCTGTTTGTTTTTCACGCTGAGTACATGCGGCAACCCTAAGGCAAAAAAATGTCGGATGCGCCAGCTCGTATATATAGGAGCCTTAGTTGGGACTTGTCCGTGCGTCGCTGTTACTCGGCTCGTATGCTGCAACGTTCGTCGAGTCGATCGAGTGGCTGGTCGGTGGCGCCTAAACAATTGAAAGGCTGTTGTGCTGCTTCGTCGCGTTCGGATAGCCACGATAAATATATTCATCGTGTCATATTTTGCCATATCTAAGTCAAGAAACATGTTTTACTTGAATTTAACTCAATTTTCTCGCAATTTTACACTGTTTTCTTGCGGGTGGAAATTGCGTGGTATTTGCCGAGATCCCTCTCTCCTCCACGTGAGATTGGGTGAGATTTGGCTCGACACCTTCCCCCCCCGCCCCTGAATACCTCACATAATTTATGGACGCCCCCTTATCGGAAGTCCTTTATTAAAAAGGAGTACATACCACAACTGGTTTGTATACAGGGTTACTTGAAAGTATTCCAATGCATTGCGATCTATGAGAGATAATTTTATAAATCCTATTTAAATAACTTTACTTGACACATACCTTAATGAAATTGAAATATGCTATTCATACGAAGAAAAGAATATTTTCCATAGTATATAGCACAATTAGCCTTAAAATTTACAGGGCTTTAAAAAAATCCTGATACATTAAGGGCTATATAAGGAAATACATGGAATTCCATTTTCATTTTTATTAAGCATTTTAGCACTTTTTAATAATATCCAAGAGCGAATATGATAAAAATTAGTTCATCTATTTATCTATATGTTCGTCTGTCTATCTTTCCACCTGTCTGCTACCAGCGTTTATAAATATTTTCAAAATTTCTTAAAAATTATGTATGTAGTCCATGTTCATTATGCAACGATCCCTATTTAAAATGGCATTAATAGGCTCTGTGCAACTGGTTTCTGTACAGGAAATCTCGAAAAAATCCCAATTAATTGCGTTTTAGGAGAGACATTTTTATAAATCACATTTAAATAACTTTCTACGGCAAAAATCATAATGAAGTTTACATTTGTTGTTAATATGCTAAAATAATGTTTTGTATAGAATATGATATGCTTAGCGACAAGATCTACAGGGCTATGCTAAAAAATTCAGATACATTAAGGGCTACAATTGGAAATTTGTAGAATTGCATTTCCGTTTGTAATAAACATTTTTAACACTTTAAAAATGGTTAAGAGTGATTATGAATTCCTTTAGTCTATCTGTCTCTCTTTCTGTTCCTTCAGTTGTTTACGGTGCAGATGTTTACTATGCAGGAAAAAAACGTTGAAAGTTAAACGACGTAACAACACTGCTCGGCATGAAAATTGCCCCCAACACTATTTTGGCAAATTCTTATGTAAAATGATCTCCTGAATCTGAATATGACGTCCGTTTTTCGCCATCCTCCACCGTTTTTTAGGGATGCCCCCCTGTTTTTATCACTTTTTGGTAACTTATGGCTATAAATTTGATCTTTAGGGGAAGGGGGAGGATTATTTTAACTGTTCAATGTATCTGAGGGTCTACAGAATTGGAAAATTCTAAAACATCAACATTTGAGGCAAAGGGAAAATTTAGGAAGGGATTTACCACTGAAATTATGTATTCCATTTCTGATATTTGTTTAATCTATTAATGTTATTTATTAAACATTATATATATATAGTTATAGTATTTTATAGGCAGGAGAAGATTTATGAGCCATAACTAGGGTATGACGAGGTGTTTCATTTTAAACACATAAAATTTAATAGATGACTATGACAATTACAGACGAAATACACAAGTAACATAAACGACTACATTTTTAAGACTGATCCGTTCTAGCAGAGATAAAAGTAAAAAGGAATGAACAGATCATTGATTGGACGTGACGTCACTTACCAACAGTCCAATAGATTGAATCAGGAATACAATGACGAAATACACCACAATAGTTTAAGTATTAAATTAATTATTTTTCATTCTCCAAATGAATTTCATTGCCATAAAATTACCGAACAGTGATAAAAATTGGACGAGAGGGTGGTGTCCCGAGAAAACTGTGGGTGACTGGGGAAAATAGTAGACATATTCGGATTCAGGAGGTCATTTTACATAAGAATCAGCAAAAATAGTATCAAGGGTTGAATTTTCTTTTTTTTTCAGCGCAGTGCAATTAGAGAATTTTAATAATCAATACAAACTGCATGATTTTTCGTCCTTGTTTACTATTCAGGTGTATTTTTTTAATATGTATATATACATATATATATATATATATATATATATATATATATATATATATATATATATATATAGGAATAATTTAACAAATGAATGAAAGGAAATAAAAAATGGCTTTAAACCTTTTCGTTAACGACCTTGACTGTTGGATTTCTTTACTAATCTTTTTTCTCTTTCGTTTGTTCGCACATAAAATAATTCGCATTATATGCAATAATGATAATGGTTTAAAAATAGTTTTTGTAAATCTAAGAAAAACCTTGCAAATTAACAGTTACCTGCCCTAACTTTTAACCAAATGTTTCAGTGCTTTCCTCTTTCGGTTTGTTCTATTTCCTCATTCAGTGGTTTATTTCAATAATTTTATTTGCTTTCTTGTATACATTTTGTAATTCTTTATATTACTGTATTTTTTATATAAATTAGTTTGAAATATGTTTATGCCTTTTTTAGATTTTTTTACATTATATATGTCAGATTGCTATGCAATTAATTGTGGTTTTCTCTTTGGCGAGAAGTTGGCGCTAAGGATAGTTATTAGCTATTGCTACTGTCCTTTCAGAAACTTCTCTTTTACACCTACACGGAGGGGCCTCCCTGATGAAGACCTCTGTGTTTTTTGGGGTTTTATTTCATTTCATTCATTTGTTAAATTACTCCTACAGTCGGTAAAAAATGTGTCTAAACACTAGCAAAAATTTCTATGTAAAAAAAAGTGCACTTCATACGATTTTGTTAAATAAATCCTTATCGAATCATGTTCTTACACTGACTAAGAACAGGATTCGACAAGGATTTATTTAACAAAACTGTATGAATTGTACTTTTTTTACATAGGAATTTTCGCTAGTGTTCGGACACTTTTGTTACCGACTTTATATTCAAGATTTGCATTTCCTTATGCAGCAATTTTGCGCATTGGTTTGTAATTTCCCTGTTGGTTTTTCTAATCTTTAAACTTTTATTCTTATTTTATGTCATGTTCGTTTTAAAAGTTTCTTATATATATATATATATATATATATATATATGTGTGTGTGTGTGTGTGTGTGTGTGTGTCTGTGTGTGTGTGTGTGCGTGCGTTTGTCTGTTTGTGTGTGTGTGATTGTGTGTGTGTGATTGTGTGTGTGTGTGATTGTGTGTGTGTATAAAAATTAATCTAATAATAATTCTAATAACGTGACTATGACAAGAATTAATTATATGCGATTAGTACATTATAAACAATTGCTGTATTCATGCACACACACGCACACATGAAATAGACAATTATTATTCGTGTGCACAAAAAATTTTTTCCATAGTACAGAGAATTAACATTAAGATTTAGAAGACAACACAAAACGATTCAGATACATTTAAAGGTATTAATTGGAAACTGCTAGAATTGCAATTTTGTTTTTATTAAGCATTGCAACACTTTTCAACAATATGTTATAATGGTTTGCATTAATGTATCTGTCTGTCTACCAGTCCGTCTGGTTTGCCTCTTGCGACTGTAAATGTTTACAAAACTTCTTCAAAATTATATGGGTTATTTTAGTTTACTCTAACATGTTCCCCACTTGAAATGGTAAAAATAGCTCAGTCGGTTTGCGTACAGGGCTTCGTAAAAAAATGCCAACACATTGCGTTTTATGAGAGGCATTTCCTTAAATCATAACGAAATAACATTGCACTGCATAAATCATAATGAAATGTACATACATGTTATCCATATGCTAAAATAGCAAGTTTTCTATACATTATGGTTTGTTTAGCGTTCAGATACACTAAAATCATCAAATACATTAAGGACTACAATATTCAAATTCTTTAAGGGATACACTTAGAAATTACTGAAATTGCATCATCGTTTGTGCAAGCGTATAAAATGTCAAAAGTTTATTTAAACTTTATCTTCTCACTCTCATACTTTTTTATTCGACGAAGTTTTATTTTCTTATTAATTAATTTTCTTATTATTACTATTTCGTAATCCTTAAGAGAAAAAAAAAACGGAATAATTTAACTTCGAACACAATAGAAGAATCCTTTTTTATAAAATATAGCAATATAAAAGTAAATATTTCATCATAGACACGTACAAATTCTAAGAGACACAATCTGTCAGCTATGAAAATAAAAATAATATTTTTCCGATGTTATTCTCGGGAAATATAAGCAAAGCATATTTCATTTATGGAAGTGATTGTATATTTTAAAATATTGGGATGGAATTCATTGTTAGAGGCCTTTTTGCTGCTTATCATTCCTATGACGTGCAATATATATATTCTGAAATATTGCAAATAGTTTATTTAAAATATAGAATCATGAAAATTCAGCTGTCGTTCTCCATACTGAAATATGAATTGATTTTTAAATAAAAGTCACATTATAGTTCAGGAAGTATTGTCAGTAATAGAAAATAAGGCACAAAATTTTTCGTAAAATAAAAGCTTTAAGAATATTACTATTGTATGTAATTTGAAGAAAGGATTTTTTTTTTTTTTTTTTTTTTAAGTAAATGTATTTAATATAAGTTAAGATAACATACATATTAAAGAATAAATTTTATAATTTTTATTCTATACAAGCAAATCCGTGTGAAATAGTCGCACTTTCTGTCTTTTCTTATTTACCTTTAAAATTTGAAACTCATAAATGTTGTACCAATTTCACCACCTAAATTTTAATTTACCTGAAGCAAAATTATTATTAGAACCAAATTAATATTGTACAATAGTGAAACCAAAATCATTCAAAGAAACGTTTCCAAATAAAATTCATGGTTCACGACCCAATTTTCATACTTCCACAAGCAGTACAAATTTAATATATGACTCCCACGACGCCTTTTAAATTTTTGTCGTCATGTTGAGAATGACTTTTTATTAATTTTTGTATATATATTTCTTTAATAAATAAATAAAATAAAATAATTCCTATTTTAATTATATTTTTTATGTTTGTGTTTTTTAGTCAATTTATGACACGAAAGTTCATATTCTGTATATATCTTTAAAATATTGCTAGGTTTAAAATGACACTTGCAGAGATTCTGAAGAAACAACTGTTAAAAATACATTTTTTTCGTAAAATAATCTCATCAGAGAAATATCGACATTTTTTTTTATTAGTCCATTGAGATAAGTCCGCGTGCTTAAATATTGTTCATGTATAAATATTATTTTTTTATCCTCGCGTATCGTATCGTTTCGACAAATATAATTGAAACTGATCCACGTTAGAGAAATATTATATAGATTGTAAATAATCAACGAAATTATGTAGTTTGTAACGAAATTGTATAGTTTTATAATTTAAATATTTTAAATGATTCTTGTTACCACTATTTGTTGATAAAAACCTCTAATATTAATTTTCGTCGATTTAATATTTACTATTGTAAAATATTTGTATGAAATCGCTGTCCAAAATCGGGAAAGGTTGCAATTATACCTTTGAAAATAGTACTTTCTTTTTCTTTTAAAATTTTATTACTCTGTTTTTTTGTTTATAATTAACTCTATTATTATTATTATTATTATTATTATTAAACAGCACTTTAAATATGTTTCTGAATTTCTAATACTCATATTTGATTTTTTTTTTTCAGATAAGGTTGTCTTGACATATCCCTTTGTGACACTTTAATATATAGAGAAATATTTTTGTTTATTAATGTGAAGTCATTTTTTTTTAATCACTATTGTAACTGCCATATTATGCAGTGTGTCCTAAAAATTCCAGTACTCCAACTTAAAGAACTCATTGTGTCCATGATTTTTTGTTTAAATATTAAGTTTTATCATCTGCTTATTATTGCAACAATTCTTTATTTTTATCGTATGTTTCTTTTCTCGCTCAAGTTGTGTGAGAATAAAGCTTTATGTTATTTTGTTCTTCATAGTGAAATGAGTTTATCGCGCATTCAGATAATTACGCTGTTTGAAGCTTATTTTGAATGTAAATCGTATGAAAGATGCAACGATGTTTGGCGATATAAATATCCAGATGATGCAATACCGAGTAAAAATATGCTATATCAGCTCGTTCGACAATTTCGTAATACAGGTTCTGTGCAGGTGTGTACAGGTTTCTCTACCAGAAGTCACTCCTAACATGTTAAAACGCGTTTCTAAACACATGCGCAAACGAGTTCAGCTTTGCCTCCTAGAAAAGGGTGGACATTTTGAACATTTATTATAAATGTAAGTTCTGTATTTTTTCCTCCGTTATTTTAAATGCGCCTTTTATCATTAGCATAAAAATAATCGTTTTAAGGTTTGTTGTTTTGTAAATAAAAAATACATCAGCGTCAGGACTGGAACTTTTAGGACACTCTGTATTTTTATTTCAAAAATAAGAATGTTTCTCAAAATATATTAGCTATAATATAATGTATATAAGTTTGAATTTTTTCAGCTCCATCAGTGTTAGGACTCTCTTTCAGACTCTATTCAGTGCTAGGGGGTACTATTGTAAAATGCTTGTTTGGAAAAGTCCAATTGTAGAGTAAGTTACGAGATAAACATTGACCTGAAACATTTAAAATAATAATGTATATCAAATTATTAATCTCAATTTTATAAAAATATACAAAGGTCAATTTGCAGCTATAAGTACAAGCTTTATCCTGATAGAACTTCAAACGATAATGGAAGTTGATGTTTGAAAAATGTATTTGCTGTTCTATTCCTGGGAATTATTACATGTTAAGTTAAAACTGTTTATAGATGAAAAATACAAGTTTGAATGTAAGATATAAAATATAATTATTAATGTATTGATTAAAATTAGTTAATCAGTCGTTAAGTTTAAAACTGTTCTATGTGTATTAATTTTTGCCTTCAAATACTAGGGTTTTTTTTTTTTTTTTTTTTTTTTTTCCTTAATCTGAATTTATACAATAAAATCTATTAAACATTTTTTTAGTGTGTAATATAAGAAGAAAAAAGTTAATATATATATATATATATATGAAAGGATTAAAAGAACTCAGATTCTAAAATTATTATTATAAATTAATATGAAGTGATATCTTAATAGTATTATCTCAGAATAAATCTTAATTTTAAGAACACTTTGTGAGAATTCTATTTTAGAGCCCCAGTAAAGTTAGTTTTCCAACAAAACACGTCGTAGCGCGGGAATCGATTTAAGAATAAGTTTCGTAATCAAAATTATGCAATAGTCGAAATAAGCGGCAAAGCATTGCGAAATACTAAATTCTAGATGTCCGGGTCAACCAATGATAAAATGTAGGCGAGATTTTAGCTTACTTAATTATCCAATAAGAATTCATATTAGGAGTTTGGCCTCTCCCCAAAATATCCATATTTAAGCGGGAGCACACGAAAATCGGCGCCTTTTTAATGGAAGCTTTGCTTAATTAATTCACGTCAATGAAAGTTAACTTAACGGCCCCAGGAGGGGAATTGGTTACGGTTCCGCTGTTAACAGGACAGTTTCGGCCCGACTCGTCTACGGGTGTGCATGTCAGCGTGCTCAGACTGATTGACTGTTAGTAACATGTAGAATGCCTAAGTGACTTCAATAAAACGACTGCATAAACTATTTTGGAATATTTATTAAATGAACTATCTTAATATGAAGTGACAGTAACTAATCATCTTCTAAATAAACAATTCGTTACATACATATATACATATATATATATATCCGTTATATAAAGCAGAAGTTTATGAAAAGTTACAGTCATTTGCAAAAAGATTAATATAGTTGCCGATTTTTAGTATTTTAACACATTGCATCCTTTACGCATGTCATTGCGTCATCTCGTGTGCTGATTGCATCAGACGCATTCTACTGATTTAAATAAAGGTCGCCAGCACGTTTATCGCCTGTTGTTTATTGGATTTTGTCGTAGACAGTGCCGTTGTGTAATAATTTTAATGGGTAAAAAACCTTCACTTACTGTTACAAAAAGGTCAGAAATAGTGACCCTGCATAAAAATTGGATTTTCTGAAGGTGAAATAAGTTAAGGGTAAATGTGACCAATTGAAAATTTTTGGGATTACTTGCACAAGAGGTACATTCTCATGGTCTTCAATTTTAGACTATTCAAAATTTAAAGCAACAAGTAGGAGTTTTGGTACTTTTACCACTACACATTCCCCAAACTTAAGTTTTAAGCATGCCTGATCGCACTTTCAAGATAATTCAAAGGAATTAATCCAAATTTGCATTTAAATACCAAATACTCTAAAAGTCTTTACATTTTTGAGACAGCATATATATATATTTTTTCGAAGGTTTTTCAAAATCTATGCTGCATTTCTTTGTTGTAATACACTTATATTCTGATTCCATACACTTATAATTTTTTTAGTTGATTAATGCTTCATTTTTTTTTTTTTTTTTTTTTTTTTTTTTTAAACTGTTATTTCAAAAAATCACTTGTCTCTGTATTTACGAGACGCGCTGTATTGAAATATATACATATTAAACATAAATGTTTACAGAATACCGTTGCATGTTATTATTATTTAAATATTCCTTCAAAACATTAGTGCTTTAAAACCTTTGATAATTCATTTTCATTACATCCCTAATCAGTTTCCTAATTAATATTCCAAACAAGAATAGTCAAGCCTTTTAAAAATAAGCTCAGTTATTTTATCATTACATTATGTCTTTAATAAAAAGAATCATCCTCTTGTGTGACTTGACTCAGTTTTTAAACTAGTTATCTGCAATATTTTTTTTTTCTTTTCAATTTGTTTGTTCGACACAAAATTACAGATGTTCCAAAGCGTTATTTTAAATTCTGCTCGTTTAGACGGAGACTTTGGGGAAATAAGAATTTAAAACTATTTTTAAGTTAGAATTTCATTTTTAACTTGTAAAAGAATTAAAATAGTAACTTTAAAGTTAATAATGCAATAATAGATATTTCTGAAATGTCTTTAAATTGAAATTTTTGAAGCAAAGACACGTAGAAAGAAAACATAAGAGCAGCCTATAAATAAACAGCATATGAAAAACTTTTTAAGACGATAATTTCAGTTAAGTGCGAATAAGATTTAATGTAATAAAATAATAAATTTATTTATTAAATATTTTTCTGTTATTTATTAATTATCTTCAATTTCACTTTAAAAATTGCTCTTAAAAATCTGGTGCACTGGCTAAAATATTAATAATTAAAACTACAGCTAACGAAAGTTAAAGAACTTTGGCATTTAAATTCTAATAATTTTACTTAAACATATTTATATGATTTATATGATTGTTGTTGTATATTGCATTTATTTTGGAAATTATAAATTTTTAATTATGTGAAACTTACAAAAATTCTTAAATGCTTATTTGATATGTTGTGCATTCGTTGAGGGATTTGTTATTATTGTTATTTTAATTATTTATTTATTTATTTATTTTTTTTCAAATTTATTCATTGCACATTTGTTTTATATAATCATTTTCTGGTTAAATTATTTCTAAACACTACCTTAAATATGAAATTTTCTAGTGATTATTGATTTATTTAAGAACTGCGATTCTCTCTCTACTAATAACAAGACAAAACTTTATTGATGAACATAAAAACAAATGTTATGAAAATTATTTAACATAATTTATACAATTATTAAACATTGATTTTTTTTTTTTACCTATAATACAATAAAAATATTAATCGAAATATATAACTAGAAACTAAATTTAAGTTAATTTTATACATATTTTTTTTTATATATAAATGGAATGAAAAAGTGGTGTTATTTATATTATTCTTTCAGTAAAAGTTACATTGAGAATTATTGCCTGAAATATTACTTTGGAGATCAGAAAGATGTATTTTTCTTTTATATTCTGTTACACGCCAAGAAAACCTTTAAAAATACTTTAACTTTAAACGCAGTAGTTGATACAACACAAAAGTTATTTTCTGAGTATATTTCAGTTTTAAGAATAATGAACTATGATAAATATTTTAATTTTTCTACTTTTGCAACTAATTTTTTATAGCTATACATCTAAATATTATAATTATATATATATATATATATATATATATATATATATATATTTACCGTTTTGTGTAATCAGTCTTAAATACACAATAGTTATTATAGGTAGCATCTGTTCAGTTGCCCACCATATAACTGTACTCATTAATTTCTGCAACCGAACATAATTATTAAGAGAAATCAATTTAGCCGATCACTCCACACGTTTTCAGACGAAATGCATCACCTAGCCTGATACCTTCCGTCTGATTTAATACATTTATATTATCCTAATTCTATTATTAATTTCATTAGGATAAGTTTCATATTTTAATTTTAATGCAATTCTATATTATTTCCAATGCAATAACCCCCATAGTGTAAGTTTACGTGAAATATTGCTCTATTCTGCAATGACAAATAAACCTTTCTTTTCAAATAACTTACGAAGTTTTGAAATGAGAATATTCATAGTCAATGAATATTCTCACTGTCATAAACGGTATTTTTAAACATATTTGTTAACCATGATAATAATACTCATAATTTAGGTTTCTGCGAAAATTTGTTGTATTTCACGATGTTAACAAAAACTTAAATATTCGAATAAGTTATGAAATTTTCAAAATAGAAGGTTAAAAAACAAATGGATTCTTGCCAGTCTCATAAAATATTTTGAAACTGGTCCGATGATTTAAGATAATATGTATGTTCTTGAGATAAGGTATACACAGACTAACTAATTAAAAATAGACTGACATATAATTGGACACAACATCAGTTTTGTGATTTCCTTATTTCTTACACCAAAAAACTTAAAAATTTGAAAAAAAAAAGAGATCGAAAATTTTTATGAACATCGGAGTTCTCCATGCTTATAGTACTATACACTGTTAAGTATTTACAAGTACAAAAATATCCACCAGTAAATTTATCTTCATGAATATAGGTAAGAATGTAGTAAATACGTTACATAAGTACAGATTCTTATACAACTTAAGGAAGAGAAACTTAAAGTTGGACGTTTTTGTACTTGTAAATTCATAGTCTTGGGATTTATTTTAAATGCACGTCAGTTTATGTCTTGAATAGGCTTCTAAATATACTAATAATATTGTGGTGGTAAAATCACGTTGATTACCTCCAGAGTTGTAGGCCTGTATAGAATGCCTTATGTGTAGGTCATTCTAAGATGTTCCCTTATTTACAAAAGTTTTTAAGAAAACCTTGGAAAATTTCGAATGGGTAGGCTGAAAATCTCAACCTGAGATCGAACTTGGCACCTCACACCTTCAAAGTTTAAGAACAGAACTCCTCGGAAATTGATGGGACAAGATGACCGGACTTTAGTATATATATCTATATAGACAAGCTATACATTTATCAAAACTACATTATAATTCAGAGGTATAAAGTTGGCTAAGCTTTTATTACCTTTGGTAGGATTTGTAATGATGCGCTTTAACATGTTTTTAACTAAAATTTTTATTAATGTTGTGGTACATTTTGTATACATTAAACTTTTAATATAAAATTAAAAAAAGAAGCTGATTTATATTATGTTACTTCTAATAAAATTATCAGAAATAATTGCAAAATATGTCATATGGTTGCTTAATATTGCTCGGTTATATTTAGTCCATAATAAAAATTAAAAACATAATTCCTTCATTTAATATTACTCAATAGTGAAAGATCTCACAGGTCTAAATCTAAAATTTTGATTTGATAATTTTGGCTGATGATGGTCTTTGCTGGGTTGAATCCGAAACTAGTTTTTACTCTATCACATACAGATTTTATCAATACAGGGTTTGCTATTTATTTTTCATGACTCTTCCACCAATATAATTATACGGTTACTTTTATAGTATGATACCATGATTAATTACAATTAATCATGGAATCGTACTAGAAACTACCGAAAGAGAAGGAAATTGTGTCGGTAGACATCCTGTATTGGCAAAAACAGTATTGGTGTGACAGAGAAAAACTGGCTTCATTTTCGGCTTCAGCACATAAAAAATATAGGTATCAGCTAAAATAAACAAATTAAATTTTGCCAACATTATATTTGTAGATTTGTGTTAACCTCAGTTTCTTTCATTCAAAAAATACATCCACTTTGAAAATACACATTTGTTTAAAAAAAAAAAAAAAATGTATATACATGTTTTTTACATTTTGATTAGATATTAACTTAAAACAATTAAGAATTTAATTAAAACACTAATCGTTTAAAATGCATTATGCTATTAAAAAGGTGTAAACTTTCTAAATGGGGAAAAAAAAAAAAAAGGAAGAAGAAGAAGAAGTATTAAAAAATTGTTAGGTACACTACCTTTCCATAATGACCGTACACTTTCGATTTCAGACATTTTTAAAAGTATTTCAAATAATGTTAAACAAATCATTTTGAAACTTAAGGCATGTGAAAGGAGGACCAGTAAAAAATTAAAGTAAAATGAAAGTATTTGGCTTCACCCTGTAATAATTAATGCTTGAAATACGATATGGCAGTAGCATGTAGGCAGTAGGACTCTTTCTCATTAACTATTTAAGTTTATATATCTCTACCGCATATAATCAGGGAGATAAAAGTTTCTTTAAAAAATTGCAAAAAACATTTTCATTTTTTGACATTTTCATTTTTTACGCAAAGTATTAAAAGACAGTGCAAAGTTATTTTCAGGAAACTCGACATACAATATTAAACACAGCATACTGCAGTCAAAATAATATATATATATATATATATGTTAAATATCTAACGAAATATCTAACGAAATAAGAGTATTTTTACTAAATAATTTCTAACTGCGCATGCGTAAATGTTTAGTGAAATTTTATTTTCAAAATTTAACAGCCAAGTTTATTGAGCTACTTATATCAAAACCCCAAACAAATATCATGTAAACTCAAGAAGTTCTACATCATAGAATAAACTGAATTTCAGATGTTTTCCAAAAAAGAAATTGTTAAGAGGGTTTTCCCAATATTTATTTACAATCACAGAAAATTGCATTACCATTCATTGAATCGAAATAAAAATGTGAGTAAAACTCTTTATACTTTAGCGTTTCTTCGAGAGTAATTGAAGACCAGTTCATTCTTTGGCGTAGAACATTTTGAGTTTACACAATACTTGTTTGGGTTTTTTATATAAGTAGTTTAATGCATTTGGCTACTAAATTATACTACAAATGAAATTTAGCTAAAACTTAGTCATGAGCAGTTAAAAGTTATTTAGCAAAAATGCTCACATTTTATTAGATATTTAGTATTTTATTCATTCTGATTGCAGTATGTTGTGTCTAATGTTTTAAATTGGGTTTCCCGAATATAGCTTTGTACTGGGTTTAATACCGTGCATGTTATAGCTTAAAAAAAAAAAAACTGAAGTTTTGTTCGCTAATTTTTTAAAGAAATCTTATATCTCCCTGATTACATGCGGTAGAGACTTAAAAATTTATACAGAAAATGAGAATGAGCCCCATAATCATATGCTACAGTCAGATTGTATTTCGAGAATTACTTTATACTGGGTAATGCTAAATACTCTCATTTTTCTTTAATTTTTTTAAATGGTCCCCTTTTCACTTTTGGCCAAAAAAAAAAAAAAAACTGAACTACATGAGGTATAACATGTTTTTTTACATTCCTGAAGTTTGAAGATGATTTGTTTAGTACTATTTGAGTTATTTTAAAACAAATCTAAATTCGAAAGTGTCCGGTCATTTATGGAAAGGTAGTGTATTAAATGAATTTGAAATTTAAATAATCGCATTGATTTTTATATTAGCTAAAGAAAAAAATTACTAATTCATTTCCATATAAAGGTCTCTCTTTAAAACTATGTATACAATTTTTGTAGTGTATTAAAAAAGTAAATTTGTGCAACATTTTAATGCAATGTATATTTTGTCATTTAAACCAAGACTAACAAATTTCATGCAAATTTTATTTCGATCTGCAACATAATTTGAACATTTTCTAATATTATGTTTTTAATAAAATTGGTTTTTAAAGGTTATTTTATTTGAAAATAAAAATTCTCATTTCAGATCAGATTTCTAATGCGTAATCGTAGAAGTATAGGAACATAACAAAGGTTTGATACCTAAATAATTTTATTTTTTATAATTAATTCATTGCAATGTGTAGAATAATTTCCTTAATTATTGCAGTTTCTGGGATATAAATATTTTTAGATAGACGGCAAGTGGAGAGAAAATGTACGTACGTATTAAACAGTAGATAAAGAAATATAGAGCTTTTTATATTTTTAAATATTAATTTAAGTTTCAATGCAGATGGAAATCGGGTACTCTTTTGCTTTTCGTCATTAATTCAATAAATTCAAATCTTTAAAATATAAAACTTTTTATTGAAGAAGTTATTAGATTATTTTTTAAAAAAAATCGACTTTTTTTTTTTTTTTTTTTTTTTTTTTTTTTTACAAAAACAAATTTTAAAACATATTTTCTTCTACAAAATAGGATCTAAAGAAGAAACAAATACTTCGCTTTTACACCTGAAAGCAGTATCCCGGTAATTTACTAGAATCAATGCAAAAAGCTCACTAAGAAGAAAAACATCTTTGCTGAAAAAAAAAAAAAAAAAAAAAAACATACAATTAAAAATAATTAAAAAATAAAACATACTGAATTAGATTTAAATTAAACTTTATTTTACTAACAAAACTGAACTTTTTTTTTTTTTTTTTTTTTTTT
The DNA here is from genome assembly GCA_963930645.1 of Salticus scenicus. Classification (NCBI taxonomy): domain Eukaryota; kingdom Metazoa; phylum Arthropoda; class Arachnida; order Araneae; family Salticidae; genus Salticus; species Salticus scenicus. Next base: position 332,411,401 of record OZ005650.1, on the reverse strand, counting down.
TTTTCTAAATGAGATTAATAAAAGATAAATGGTGAAAATGTCTTTAATAACAGGATAAATATTTGGATACAATTTTGTAAATGTCTCTGATGAGGGTATTTTACGGCATTTTCTATTTTCATATATCTTAGACAACTTGTTTCGTTTCTTATATCAGGATCATTTTCCATTATAACTAGAAAAAAGAAAAATGATAAAAAATTACTATTGTAAGAAAACACTTCAACTATAAATTTTTAAAACAAAATCTACATCCTAAGATATTTTAAGCAAATAATGAAAAGAAAGGATTGTAATTCCATGGCACTAAAAAGGAAATTGAGTATACATAAGCGAATTTTAAAGTATCTTATATACTCCATCTAAATAGAATATAATGAAAATTCATCTAAAGAAAATAAAAGTAGATAAACATGATATTTTAAAACATTAATACAGGGAAAAATCACTTATATAATGGAATCATAAGATATTTAAGTAACATTTTATGAACGCCAGTGTAACAGGAATGTTTTTGAAGTATTTTATGTTAAAAACAAATATGGATTGGAGTGGATATGGGAATAAGGTTGACTAACTGCTGTAGATCCTAGACCTACTTTGAAAAGACTTTATTTCCGAGCTTTTAAAAGAATTCCCCCCCCCCTTCCTATATGACATTTTAAAAGTTTCCGCCTGTGTTCTCAGCCCGTTTTTTTTTTATTATTATTATTGTTTTAAACAAGTGCCTTAAAGTTTTCAGAAATGTCGAGGCATTCCGAAGATACAGGGAGTAGAGTGGGACTTTTGATAACTATATATAACGACATTTTCAAAAAATATTGATAAGAATTTAGACAGTTTTAAGTAAGCCTCAATTTATTACCGAAAAACCCGCCGTGGGCTGATTTTTAAGTGGTATTAGCCCATATTTACATGAATTTCAGACAAAACCTTGGAAAACACCGAACCACTAGGACAGCATGAGTGACTACATATCGAATTCGGCATTTCCCGTCTACCAGCTTCAAGAACAGATCCTCCTGTTCCCTAGACCCATTTTTGTCTTTTGGATCATTATAGTAATATGAATTAATACATAGTGATGCTGCAGATTGTTTTTTATACAATTCAATTACGAAATATTTCCGGTTTATTAAATATATTTAAAAATGATTTTCTAAATATTATTTGGTCTTTAATAATTACATAAACTAATGTAAATACACATCAGAGTAGTTTTTTGTGGTCTTAAGTTACAGATAAATCCTTTTAATTAACATTCTTCTTTATTTTCATTATTAACATAATAATTACTTAAATATTCTATCTCCAAAAATTTAAATATTTAATGAAAACACTTTCCGGTGGTGAAGCATTAACGTGTCCTCGCCCCCCTCCCCCCACAAACCGCTCAAAAGAAAGAAAGAAAAGAAAATTAAAAGTTAAAAACTAAATAAATAAATTAAAAATTGAATCACTTGATAAATAAGAATTCTCAAAATCTAAAATCTTTATTTTGTATTTCGGTTTTTAAATTTATAAAATTTTCAATACTTAAAACTATTGTTTATACAAGCGATTTACTTCATTCTACTCAAATTCTTGCATTTTGATTTCGAAAATTCAGATATTGTTTCAGTCTTCACGTAGAAGATATAACGGTAAACCTTTTTAATGGCATAGAGAGTTGTACAAAGAATACGAAAAAACTTGAAGAATATTAAAATAAAAATTGAAAACAATCGGTAGCAGATTATAAAAAAATATCAGAGGTGAAAGTTTTCAGGGGCTATCTTTAATTCCAGACTTCCCCCCTCCCCCTCTAATTTTTCCTTTACAATGCCTTAAGAATTCTACAAATATAATTTATTATGGGTATAAATAAACAATTTTAATAATAGCCCCGTAATAATAACCTTAATCTTTTCTTTCACGATTCATTTTGTATACAAATAGCAGTTTTTAGGGTTTTGGGATGTTACGTAGTTTTTCACCCTTTGAATAGGGAAATAAAACAATTTATTGTCTCCTGAGGGAGTGAACGGCTCCTGAATCATCTCTAAACTGTACGACTCCATGAGTGTCCGTGCCATTCTAGACTCAGAGCTGATAAACGGGAAGTGCTGGGTTCAATCCCAGGTCTAGCTCGTTGACCTAGCCGTTCGGAGTTTTCAGTTGTTTTCTCCGAGACTCACATAAATCTGGGCTTGTCCCCCTTAGAAAAACATCCCCCCTCAGAGGGCACACTACCCCAGGCCTAGGACCCTTGAGTAGTAGATCGGCCTTAGTTCCAAGCACTCTCTTAACTTTATAATACTCCGAATTAAAAACTGTCCAGTTATTAAAATCTTCCCCCTTACAAAGAAAGGAAAGAAAAAACATGTTTAACAAAAATTATTTCTGTCAATGCAAAAACTTGTCTGAAAGTTTTCTGCCAATGCGGTATTAAACGGAATCGATTAGCTATATTTCAGTGAAACTGTATTTTTAAATTACAGTTACTTCACAATCGTCTGCGTCCGCCTCTCTACATAAACATGTAACCGCAGTCTTGACATACTTATGATTATGGTATATTCATTTAGGATAATTCGAAAACACAGTTGGATTTTGTACATAAAAGTAACGTTTTATGTGAATCGGTTATTTTGAGATATAAATTAGTCCGCAACATGTAGCAGCCCGGATAAAATTTCGTATTAATTTAAACATTTTCTCACTCAATTTCATATACACTCTGTACTTTGAATCCTTAAATATCAAATTGTATTCTGAAAAATCTTAAATTGTCAAAAAATTTAATTTGTCCCCCAACCTACCCCTGTATTCCAATTGCTCGGTAACAGCAACAATAATTTTCTTTTTCTTGTTTTGTTGTTTTTTTTTAACGTGTATATATATATATATATATATGCATACAGATACATACGCAAGCAGATTTTCAAAATTTTCAGAAAGCAAAATTAAAAACATTGGATAGTTTAAAATACAAACTGTCCCCCTCTCCCTTAAAAATAAATAAATCAAATAAATTGTCATATAAAACTCCCATCTATAAAATCTTTATTTTGTATTTCGATTTTTAAATTTACCTATTTTTTATTATTTAAACTATTAAATATATGATGTGGAAATGACTTACTTTTTCCTCAATTCCTGCTATTTTGATTTAAGGCAATCCAGATTATTTTTCAGTCTTTCAGCAAATGCCAGCAAACATTTTTAATGGCATGAAGAGTCTGTAAAATGAATATATAGGAAAATATATAGAAGTTTCAGACGATATTAAACTAAAAACTAGTATGATGTGGCCACCACATGACTTCCTTCTATATAATTTTACACAAAATTTATTCAATACAAATTACTTATCAAATTATTTTCCATTATAAATGCAGACGATTTTTATCTGACAGAATTATATTATAACTAAATGCCGAAAGATGTCAATTTTTTTTCCAAATCAAAGGAAAAGACTTTTTTCCAAATTTTTTTCGTTAAAAGTAAAGAAAAAAAACGCATATCTTTGTTTTAAATTATCACAGAGCTATAGTTCCAACCATTCGTTTTAAAGGTATTGACGAGATCTTCCGAAATATACCCATATTGAAAATTTACTCACCGGGGGACCCCCCCCCACACACACACATGCACAATTTTTTCCCCTGGTTAATGACTAGTATTATCAAGAATTTATATTAATTTTACAATCACACGATTAAAACAACTCTCATTATGTACATTTATACGAAATTTTGTCCTATACTGCCACGTTAAAAATTTAGAAAAATGCGATCACAGCGCCACCTGCTGAGCCATTGTTCCACAAATCTAATCAGCACCAGTTCATGTCAGGGTCCAACTAAATAACAAATTTGGTTAAAGTTCGTTCATTGGTTTGTGATATACAGCGTCCATAAAATTTGTGATACACACACACAGACAGACATTTTCTAAAAACAGTCAAATCGTGTTCAGGATATCCCAAAACGGGTAAATCCATCGAAAACTGGAGTTAAAAAATTTTCACAAATCCAATACTTTCTCTATATATACATGTAGAAGAAAGTAATAAAAATTACAGGTAACAGATTAAAAAATATTTAGAAATATTACCGCCTGTAAGTAAACACACTTTTAAAAGCATCCCTAAACTGTCTAATCCACAGATCAACATTTTATGATTCTCCCCCCCCCCCCTCACAAAGAAAAAAAAATTATGCTTAACATAAAATTTTTTTGGTCTATGTAAAAAATTGTCTGAATATTTTCTGGCCCAGTTTTGATAGGACAGTATCAATTATATCTATTTTAGCGAAAAAGTAGTTTTAAATTACAGCCAATTGACATTTCGGCTATCTCTGCCTTTCAAAGTAAATTTGTGGACGAAATATAGTCATGACTGTCGTTAAGACACAAAAGTACAAAAAATACATGTGCATTACTTGTACTTTTGAAAATTGTAGTTTTGAATTGGTTCGAAAAATGTAACCTGGATAAAATTTCGCATTCATTTGAACATTTCTTCGTACAACTTAAAGCTATGTTTTCAATCTTTTAATATCAATTTGTACACAGAAAATTAACAAGTTTGAAAGTGTAATTTAACTCCTTCCCCATTTCCCCCATTTATTCCCGCTGCAGGAAAAGAAACAATTTTATTAGTTTTTCTATGTTGCTTGTTTCTGTTTTGTTATATAAAATATATAAATATTGTACACAGAAGCAGATTTTAAACATTTCAGAAAACAAAACTGAAAATACTGTGTTGGTATCCATGCAAATCATTCCCATCAGCCCCCATTAAAACAATGTTTTAATTCATAGTAAAATCTTGTCGGAAAGTTTTCGGAATTTATGTTGATAGGACAGTGTAAGTTTGACTTATTTCAACAACAAAGTATTTTTTTTAAAAATTGCAGTTAACATGTAATCAACCGTCTCCGCCTCGCTGTATAAACGTGTAGGTGTAGTTTTGGCAGCGTATGGTTAGGAAACATTTATCTAGTGTAATTCGATAATCCAGTTGTTTTTATACTTCAAAATAATTCTGCATTAAATTGAACTTTTTAAACTTCGATTTGAATTTATTCACAGAATGTAGCCTGTGTAAAATTTAGCATTAAACATTTCTCTACTCAGCTTGATTCATAAACTATACATTTAATCTTTAAACATCAACTTGTAAGCAGATAGTGCCACTAGTTTGAAAATTTAATTTAATCCCCCACCCCCCTACCCCCTCCTTCCAGTATTATCGCTGTGAAAAAAAAATAATTTTATCGTTTTTCTTGCATTGTTGTTTCTTAATTTATATATTAAATGCAAACACTCACAAGAAAAAAAAAGCTAAAAATATTGTTGGGTTGATGTACAACCCCCCCCCCCCCCCCCAAAAAAAAAAAAATAAATAAATAAATAAAATAAAATAAATAAATAATAATAATGTTTAACACCAAATACTTATATATAATTTGTAATAATGTTTCTCTGTTTTTATGGATGTGCTAAACTGTAATTTAACACACACCCCTCAATTTTTTCCTCCCTTACAATAACTACTTTCTAACAAATTAATATATCTCTGTTTATTTTGTATATCTTCTGCTAAAGCAATTTTCTTCTAAACTCTAGAAGAAAAAGCGGCTCAAATTATAAGAAATCCTCCCCCCCCCCTCAGCTAACGTTTCGAAAATTCCTCCCTTTCCTTTAAAAGCTCATACCAATATGAATGTATGTTGTCGGGAACATCTAAATTAAGTTTCTTTTAATCAATGAAAATAATTTTAGACCAATTTATTTGTTTTTTCATAGGTTTCTCTGCAAGCTGAATTAAGGCTTTTTTATGTCAGGTGTTATAAGCGTATACTGCCGTAGTTTTACATCTCTAATGGTTTCTTATCATTTGCTATTCTTATTCCTCATACTGATTTTAGTCTCTTTGACTGACTTCTAATTTATTTTGTTCTTATTTTCTACTGTGCGAAATGTCATGCGTCTATGTCATTTCAAAATAATTCTCCTTCCCCTGTTGATTTTGTGTACCTTACATAGTCGGGGTTTGTAGGAAAATGAAAACAACAGTCTTCTAAAGCAATTTTATTAAGAAAGCATCGGTTATTAGTATTATAAACTAAAATGGCCTCTTTCGGTATTATAAAACATTTAAAATCTCTCCCACATGGAAATATTCTCTGAACTGAACAAATGCGATTACAAATGCTTTTAGCTTCTAAATGTTTTACAAAATCATAGGCAGAACGTCTCTCTATCTCGAACCGTTACAATTGATATAACTATGACATTCTCATCATTTTGCTCCATTGTAAGTTAAAAAAGATACGCATATAAAAATAAAGTTAAAGATACATATGCAATATTTGTAAACTATTGATATAAAATTAGCAGCAGTATCACACATTTAACTTCAACAAAAGACTTGTGTATTTACATACTAAATTTAATTGATTTTTGCTGCTTTTGTATAATTTCTATAATTTTGTCCTCTGCTGTAAATACATAAAGCTTTATGTAACCGAAATACGTAGCTAGATACTACATACTAGATTCTAGGTATCTTTAAATTGAATAACTCTGTTTATAAGTTTCAGGATTTAAATATAAAAAAATAACTGCTAATATAACTAACATAAACAATCATTGATTTTGTTGCTTATTAAAATAGGATAAAAGATTATACAAACCTAATTATGAATTCCAAATGAAAACACTAATTGCTTTAAGTTCTTCAGTACAGTCAACCACAACAAACTTTTAAGGATACGAAGATAAACATTCCGCAGAAACAATCTAATTTTCCCTAACGTTCCTTTTTCTCCGCCTTTTTACGTAATATTACACAGCAATGAAACAAACTATCCAGTATATTTCTGCCTTCAAAACTCTAGTTATATATATATATATATATATATATAGGTATTTACTTTAATATAAAAATAATTTTAAGGTTATGTATTTATATAGTTTTTTATTTAATGTATCTATCAAAATCCCTACGGGGAAAACGTTGTTTTGAAAAGGGAAATATCTGTAAATTAAGAACTGAGTTTCTTGGTTCAATGCTTTTAACAGAGAACTCATGTAAATTTACGGAGAGTCTTAATACTTTTTCCGTACTTTTACAGAAATTTTTGACGGTGAACTGAGTTTCTTGATTCACTGCGTTTAACAGTAAACTCATGTACATTTACGGAGATTCTCAATATTTTTTCTGTATTTTTACAGAAATTTTTAACAGTGTAGAGAACTAATACTAAGGAAATTAATGCATTCAACTGACGGTTGCAAAATATGGACAAAATTATATCAACATTCTTCCAGCAATGTTGATCCAGTTCACTGATACAATTATATATATATATATATATTTATTTATTTATAAATCGTTATGTTCAAAGAAATTATGTATCATGACGTATTGTGAGTATAAAATGTAAGCAACATTAAACGCCATATTTTCTAACTAACTCAGTAAAGACCCAATACCTTATTACTTTATAAATTTTAGATATCTTTGGTAGCACTAGTTTTAACAGTCTTTAGTTATATTTAAAATTAGTTAAACAAATCTGCTACTTGGAATACAATTTTTCACTCCTTAATGATATTTATATAAGCTTAATTCGGAGAGTATGACATTGCGTAAAAAAATAAAGAATAAAAGGTTCTTTTAATTAAGTTATAGCGTAGCTGTTTAATTATATAACATGAATGTACGTAGTATTACGAGCCATACATGTTTTCACCTAATAAATATTTTTAAAAAATCAGTTAATGCATAATCAATTATTACATAAATTAATTCAAAATAAAAATTTGACTTTATTGCTTTGTACTTATGTACAAATGATAAGAGATATTTGTATTTTTTATTATTGTTACTTTTCCATTTCTACATGGTAAAGCTTATAATACAGTTTGAATTGCAGGTAGTAGAGCTTTGTTTAACATATATTTTGAAAAAAAAAAAAACTTTTTTTTTTTTTTTTTTTTTAAACAAAATTCAGAGTTTATTCTTGTTTTTTCATACTCTGTCTGTCATAACATTATTCAATATTTTTATATTAAAGAGCCGATTTTTACCAGATATTTCTACTCTATTCTAAAAAAGTTACTGGTGCCGTTGTTCCTTTTTGTGTCTGCAGTTTTATCTTCTCACGTAGTAGGATGTCCTCAGTGACTTGACAGATAATTACATTTTTAAAATAATCTAAGGAACGTATTTCTTTTAGTCTGGAATTTCTGCTACCTTCTGAATTAACAATTTTTTTTTTTTTCAAATTTGTAGCCAACAAATATATTTCATTGTCAACTTGCAAATAGTTCCTAACAATCATTGTTTTTCTGGCTAAACCAATGTTCCGAAATAACACCATTTTGATACCAAAAACGCATTGTAATATTCCTCATTTTAAAATTACAATCCTTTCTCAGTAAAAATTCTCAGGCAAAAAATACTAATAGACTCAAACACTGCATTTTTTTCCTTATTAAACAAAGCCTGTGGTTCCTCAGGAACATTGCTCTGAACCAACACCTCCTATAATAATGCCTTCAAACTGAGCTTTACGTCACGGAAGATCAGCCGATTACATTCAGTCAATATTTCCTATAATATCCATAGCATTGTACGGTTCATTATTATTTTTTTTTTCAATCCAGTTAACAAGTGCAATTATTGCACTTAAATGCATTTTTTTAGTGCACTTTAGTGAGTCTATGCAGTTTTTCGAAGATTAATGAAATACATAAAAATAATCTTTTATTGTCTCATTCTTATTTTATTTTAAGGATGGTTCTTGTAAGACATTTTTATCCTTCCAAAATTAGTAACAAAGTTACTTTAAGGTTCCATCGTGAAAGTAATAAACATTAAATGTTATACGATGTACCAAGCATGATTGATGGAAAATGCCATAAATACCATGCGAAGTGCACAATTTTTTTATCCTATTTTTAACTAGAAATAACTTGAATGCACTGAAATTGCATTTAGTTTTTAGAATTAAAGACCACGTTAAATACAACGAAAAAAGGTCTCAAGACAACTCATTCATTTATTTAATTTTTCTGTAGCTTCTCATATTACCTTAAAATTTGCTACAAATGAAAAAGAGGAAAATTATTAATTGAAAATTCTAATTTTAAAAGATGCAGGCTGTCGCCTCACTCTGACATTGGTTTTATAAATTCTGTGCAATTTCGGAGATATTTCATAAAATAAATTTTAAAATTAATGAATATTCTTTTCTTTTAAAAAGTTAAATTATTTAATAAGCTCAAAGTATGTTTAATCTTATGATACTACAGTAATTTTCCTCTTTATATAAACACAAATATGCATATATTAAACATATTAATAAATATAAACTTTATGAACCTTTTAAAATAAAATACTATTTTATATATTTTGTGTGAGAAATTTTCCCCTAAATCAGGTTCAATTATCTCAAAAAGTAATTACTTTGTGTTATTTTGAAAACAATTTCAGGAAATTAATTTTCTTTAAACGATTTATGAAGAGTTTAAATGGAAATTGATTTTAAATTAAAAGCACAAATGAGGATGTTTTTGATAAATAATTGGATCTAGAAGTCCGAAAATTTTACATTCAAGAGTTTTATGTGGAAACGGATTAAATTTCCTTCATATTTAGATTTAAATAAAAGCATTTTTAAATAAGATAGATTTATTATTTCCATTTCCATAATCACAAAATTTCATCTTAAACTGCGTTCACGGGTAAACAAATCGCGTGATGTTTATAAATATTTAAAACATTAAAAAATAAAACATTTACCTTAAGTAGAAATATTAATTACATTTTTATTTTAGATGCATTCTTTAAAGGAAAATTTTTAAGACGTATAATAAATAAGTATTAATGTATAAGATAATTTTATTAAGAAAATGTTAAGTTATAGGTCACAAATAATTATTGAAAAAACATCTTAAATTTTCATTTTTTAAATAAAAATGTTTAATTTCAGGAGAAAAAATTATCTATGTTTAAAATGTAGTACATTAAAATAGTTTCAGATGGTTATCTGGAACACTAGATGCTCCAGAACTGTCGTTTTGTCAGTTTTCGAAATTTTCGAAATTTTATTTTCGATTTATGAAAATATAACTGTATTTAAAATTAGAAATAAAAAAAAAAAAAAATTCTGAAATCACTGAATATTACTTTTACCAAATGTAAATTGAACTAAATTAAAATTGAGGACTGTATTTTTAGTTATATCTAGAAGCTCCATGAACAATCCAGCAAAGTATATTCGAAATTTGGTTGATTTATCTAGTACTATTCCTTAAGAAACGTCTTTTTATTTTAATAATCGACGAATTAGAGGGTTAAAGAAACAATATTATTCTCTGAAGATGCAGGCTTTGTTGTCTCTATCAGCCCCTGGTGTCCTGGATAACAAAATATGTGGTTCCTGAGGAGTATTGTTCTGAACCAACGCCTCCAATAATAATGCCTTCAAACTGAGCTTTACGTCACGGAAGATCGGTCAATTACATGCAATCAATATTCTCTAAAATATTCATAGGACTGAATGAGTTGGATATAATCGGCCGATCATTCATGACGTAAAGCTCACTACGGAGGCATTATTTAGGAGGTGATGTTGTCAGAATTCAAATACATACCTGGGGCTCACCATTTTGGGGGAACCTCTGGTAAGGTGAAAGTAGTCTACTCATATGGGACATCTTTTTCTCAGGATATCTTGCGGATTTCCTCTAGTGCACAGGACATTCTTCAAAGATCATGGGAAAGTTTTACGAAGGGATGTGCTATAAGGGTACTCGGGCTTGGTGAACAACTTGGTGCCCCGTTTCCCGTAGTGAACAATGCCATCAGGAAATGGGACACACTGTGTACCGAAGGGCACATCATCTCTATATTTTAATTAAAAAAGCCAGGAATTCTTTTTATTTTAAGAGAACAAGTCCTTTCAGCTCATTCGGAGAGATAGGTTGATGTCTTTCACCTTATCAAGTAGTCGCCATTTTGTTTCAAAATGGCGGCTACAAATTATTAATGGACTTGATGATATTTGAATCATAAATCCATTTTTCAACTTTGATTTGAATTGATTAAGTATTTCAAAAGTTATCATGATAACAAATTTTCAAGTGGCTGCCACTTGGAAACAATACACTAGAGCAAGTTGCCTAGCAAACTCGTTCAAGATATTTAAAGCATAAGTTGACTGTCAAACTTTGTACAGTGTTTCAAAAGTTATTGTCATGACAAATTTTCAAGTGGCAGTCTAAGTGACTGCAACTTGGAAACAAAGTGGCGAAGCAACTTGTCCAGCGAAATTGAACAATATATTTGTATGATAAGTTTAATGGCAAACTTTAGTTCAAATTAAATCAGTATTTCAAAAATTATCGTGATAAGAAATTTTCAAGTGGCACCGTGGTTTCAAGTGGCCACCACTTCGGGGAAAAAATACGGATTGAGATGCCCAGCGAACTTATCTGAGATATTTGAATGGTAAATTCACTACCCAAATTTGATACGAATTCATTTAGTATTACGAAATTTATCATAATGACAAATTTTCAAGTGGCTGCCACTCGGAAATAAAATTGCGGATCAAGTTACCAAGTGAACGTATCCAAGATATTTGAACCATAAATTCACTATCCTAGTTTTGTTTGAGCCAATTTAGTATTTTAAAAGTTATCTTGATAGCCCATTTTCAAGTGACAGCGGTATTTCAAGTGGCCGCAACATGGAAACAAGATTTTGGAACAAGTTGCCCAGTGAACTCATCCAGGGTAATAAGACGATAAAATCACTGTCCAACTTTGGTTCGAATTGAATCAGAATTTAAAAAGCTATCATGTTTATAAATTTCCAAGTGGTAGCCTAATTTCAAGTTGCCTCGCTTAATTTATAACAACTGCACTTTGTTAAAAATGGCAGATAAAGTTCGGAATACGCTTTTTACAACTGGAACTTGAAATCTTCAAGTGGTCTCCACTTGAAAACAAAATGGCGGAGAAACTTGGTTATGAAACCCATCTAAGATATTTATAAGATAATTTAAGACACTGTCCAAATTTGGTATTATTTCGGAAGTTATCGTGATTTTTAATTTTTAATTGGTAGCTTGATTTCAAGTGGTCCTGCTTAATTTAAGATATCTGCCACTTTATTAAAAATGACGGACAAAGTTCATTAATAATGTTTATTGAAACACTTATATAATCTATGTATACATTAAAATTCAAACAAATTCGGAATACGTTTTTTACAATTTGAATTTGAAATTTTCAAGTGGTAGCCTGATTTCAAGTGGCACCGCTAAACTTAACATATCCGCCACTTTATTAAAAATAGCGGATAAAGTTCATTAATAAAATTCATTGAGACCCTTATGTGGTCTATATTTACATCAAAATTCAAGGAAATCTTGCTTTAAGTACGCTTTTTACAATGTGGGTGTGAAATATTCTGGGGACCGCCACTTGAAAACAAAAAATCGGAGCAACTTGGTTAACGAACTCATCCAAGATATTTATAAGATCATTTCGCTGTCCAAATTTGGTTCGATTTGGAGTATTATTTCGGGAGCTATCGTAATGACAATATTTCCATTATAGGTAGATATTTAAATACATATATATATATATATATAGAGAGAGAGAGAGATAAACGAAGTGATGATGATTGCAATAGCTCGATTTCTAAAGAAATCAACCTAATATGTATTTAATTTTGTTCCACATTCTTCAGTAACGCTTCTAAATTCTGAAATTTGTAAATTGAAAGTTCAGAAGTATTTATGTGTACATATATATATATCTTTTTTTTTTTTTTTTTTTCAAGCATAAGAGTTTAATAAAGAGCAATGCGGATTCACATGAAAGACAACAAGATAATATTATTTCAGATAATTAAGGTTATTGTGGAAAAAATAAAATTCATAATACTCGCATGAATTATAACTGAATAAAAAATGACAAAGAGTATTAAAAAAATAATAATAATAATAATGAAGATAATGTGAATGTTACGAATATAATAAAGGAACGTTTTTAATAAGCAATATTATATAAGTAATTGATTGTATTAAATCATTGTATAAGTCTGGTTTCAAGTGTAATGAAAGAATTACCCAGAATATCGTTACATATTCTCCTACTGAGACACATTAAAAATGGATTATAGCAATTTAACTTCCATGCATAACCAAACACAGGCCTCAACTACGAGTATAATAAAGCAATCTGCATTCCCTATTCTTTCAACATGTGTAGAGTTCGTCTGCACATTAATGATGCTTCAAATATTACACACATACACACACATATATATAATTCGATATTTATTTATAGATGTAATTGTAGTAAATAAATATTATATAAATTTTATAACATTATAGTAATGATATAAAATATATTTTCATAAACTTATTATTTCTTTTAAATGTTGTCATAAGCTATCATAGTAAAAATTAGAAAAGAACAGTATGGCTTTGACATTTGAGCTGCGGTTAACACCAAAAATTTATAGGCACTAACTGATGACAAAATGCAACTACATATAATTTTTTATGAAATTCTGTCCATAAATTCTCGAAACAGATTTAACAGCTTTTTTTTTCACACATGTAGACACACATTTTCTAAAAATGATCAAAACGTATTGTGGATCTCTTCAAACCTATAAATCCATGGAAAGTTGGAAATCGAGATTTTTTATATGAATCCAATACATTTATCTACTGAAAAGTTGGTTGCGTAAGTCTTGAAAATATTTTGTGCTAATATGTAAGGGCACAATGAAAATTAAACAAACAGTATATTTAATTTTTATTTCACAAATCATTATATGAAATATTACTAATAAACTATGGATTTTCTGATAACATGAATACAGGCATTTGCTGAAGTATTAGTTTATACATGAACTTATACGTACTACAATTTCACATACTTTATCATAAATTTCATGCATATTAAAAATTGCATTATTAAAGGAAAATTTAAGAAAATTTCTCTTTATCTAATTAAAAATGTATATATTTGTATAAGAAGAAGAAAATATCTTTAAATATATTCATAATTGTTTAATATTTTAATATTGAGCAAATGAAATAAGGAATTTTATTTTAGATAAAAATTTTCTTAATAATTTCACATGGTGTATATTTGGACATTCACAATAATTTGGACATTCATAATATTAAATATTTAATTTTAACAGAAAAGTATAGACAAGTATTTAAATTATTAACTTTTCGAGTGTTTCTGCAAAAAAGTGCATGTTTTTAATTATATCATATTTCATTAGATTCTGTTTCAAAATTTAACAAAATACTAAATCTTCATTTCAAAAACAAAAGAATATAAAATAAAATATGAAAAATCTGATAAAATCTTTTTTTAAAGATTCTACTTTATACTCGAAATTTTTTTAACAAAACTTGGTAAATTCTTATTTTCTTGGAATTTCAGCTGTTGCTTTTTTTTTTTTTTTAAGCTGCAGTCTGAAATAATCTTCTTATCTACAGAAATATTTTTTTACCATAAAAAGAACTTGCATGAAACGCAAGGCAATATGTCAGACAGTTTCCGCGAGCGGTTATTAGTTATATAAAACTCGTTTTTTTTCCTTGAAGAGATTTTCCTTTAGGAATATATATATTTCAGATAGATGATCCAATCTGTGAGACACATGATTTATGAAAATGTTTGACAACCTGTGGCAGCAACTGGTGAAAAATGAATGTTTTCAATAAAATATTTGCCTATAAAATGATTTACATATTTAATTTTTTTTTAAACTGTGGATGCCTAAAATCAAAATTTTAAAATATGTGATAAATGGAAAAATCATTATATATATATATATAATGATTCTAATACTTTTAACTTTTAATTCTAGGCACTTTCTAGTTTGTAGGGAACAATTTCAATTTTCAATAACAGGCCTAAATAATTACAAAATTTTCTTCTACAGCATTCTATACAGCAGTGCCACCTACTGGTTGATATGCATATAATTTAATCAAAATACCTTTAATCAAAAAAGCAAACGATTTTACATAGGCAGTTTGATGCAATTTTGTCAAATAGATGATGAGAAACAGCTGTCGGAAAAATTAGAAAGGTTAATAATAGCAGCGCCAGCTGTAATTCGATATACCCAGAAATTTTATATGCATACATTGTCATAATATGCATTTCAGATATAGAGTTTGCTGCTTTCATACATCATAAATTCTTATGCATTATGTGAGTAAGTTGTTACACATACTTTTGTAAATTAATAATTTGATTTCAAAATTAAAGAATATTTAATTGATAATAAATAATAATAATATTTAATGAAATATAATTTAAAATTTAAATGATTCTTAAATTAATCAAGAAAAAAAAAGAATTTTAATTTACTTTTGGCAAATAAAAATCTTAATTTTAATTGTATCAGATTATTCAACATAACGAAGCAATTTCCTTTTTAAAATGGGCTGCGGTAGAGCACCGGGCTCGTAATCGGAAGATTGCGGGTTCGGTACTCGAGTCGGCCAAAGACCGTCGTTTACGAAAATGGTGGCTACTGCACGCAAAATCTGTCGTGGCCTCAATGTCCTCCATGTTCCCATCAAAATTATACTTCTGGGGGTCACCGAAGCGGGAGAGCCATCCCATCCGTGGAGGATCAAAATTGTGATGATTTACCTCCAAAACAGCTCTAGGGGTGAGTCCCAGACCGTCGCCAATTGCCCATGGCCCAGTGCTAGTGCACGTAAAACCCAACCAACCAACCTATTCAAAATAGCAAAACAAATATAGTAGAGATCGTAAACGTACTTTAAATTATATTTTCCGCCATAAAACTAAAATCGTTATCAACGGGTATTTTATTTTATCCCCAAATTAGTGTCATTCACTACGGTATGTTTGTGAATCTCAACATAATTTAATTGTTGCCATTTTTTCCCCGACAGGAAAAAAAAAGTACATTTATTTAAAATGAGGAAAATAAATTAGATATATCAGTCGTATCGTTACAAATAAGGTACCAAATGAAATGGAAAATTTTTGTGAATCCGATGGATTAAACAGCTTATCGATCGGACAATTAGATTTTTTAAAATTAACAAAAGTATGAATTTTAGGGGGCAACAGCAGAAGATTGTATGGAAACCGTTAGGAAAAATAAAAAAAATCTGCTTTACATTAAGTCACATGTTTTTGAAGTGGGATTAAAAATTGCAGTTTTCAATATTCTTTTTAGATTTTCTCTCACGAACGCAATAATATATAATATACAGCCTGTACCCCACAAGACCAACTTGCATTTTAAATTTCATCAATTTTTTTGGTTAATAAACAAAAAAGTTACATTTTTTTTTTTTCTTTCAAATTAAATTTTATTCTAACTTCGAAAAGATTTATGTGATACGATACAGTAAGAATTTGGGTTTTAAAAGTTTTTTTAAATAGATTATTTTGTTTATCATTTAAAAGTATTTATTTTTCTTTTCTGTTTTAAATTACAGCCATCCAGTGGCTCGCATAAGATTTCTGTTGAAGTGCAACATTGGCGTTAACTACTGGTTTGTGCTTTTGTAACGTCCTTAGTTTAATTTTTTTATCATTCAAAATGCATTACTGTTTCAAAATAAAACCTGTGTTTATTTTAACTGTACAATTTGTCACTTTTAATGACACACGTATTTGAAATTGACTACGAAACTTGGATTATGGAATTGGAATTTGTCGAATCACACATGTCTCCCACGTAGAATGTTTTTTAAAAGAATAAAATGTAATAAGATCCTATAGATAAAATCCTATAAGTTCCTATAAGTTTTATGAGATCCTGTAGATAAAATCCTATTTCCTTGTTCTCTGAAATTATGTGTTTTCTTACATTCTATTACTAATATTTTGTCTACAATAAATTTTTAAAATGTTCTTGTACTTCTTATGTAATTGTGAAACTATTTCAAAATAAAATCCCCTACCACGTACACAGTTTGTGCTAGGATGAGCCAAACCATGGTACACAGTAGCTGTAACTATGATATGGTGAAATCATGTACCATGATTTGTGGCTTCGTTCAACCAAAGTTTCGTATTCTAGTAGCTGCAACCATGAAATGGGGAAATCTTTTACTATGATTTGGTTCTTTTTTTTCAACAAAAAGAAACAAATCATAGATGCTGCACTAAACTTTCCGTTGAGATCAAACAAATGGCTCGTGTATAGGGACACCCAAGAGAAATCAAATACATTACGTTTAAGGGGAATGTTGCAGGTATGTAGAGCTTAACATCTATAGACTGCATTCAACCAAATGAAACTAATATAATTTTTTTATATGCGTAAAAAATATTTCATGTAGAATATGGCATGGACATCATTCGCTGTTCGTTTACAGAGTTACACAAAAGAACTAGATTATAGTGCGACAATACTTGAAAATTGATGAAAATGTATTTCAGGTTGTGCCGTGTGTTATTAATATAGGGTTATATTTATGAGCAGCACAATGTGGTGTTTATATAACCTTTAGAAGATATACAGGGCTGTTAATATTTAAGTTATAACATTCATTTTTATTGTAAGTGGAAGTGCTTTGCTATAATATTTTACCATGTTCAGGAAAGCTGCTCAGGAATTGAATTTAATTCCTCATAGCCGTATGGTAAATAATGTACACTCCTTCTCATATTTATAAGGACACTTTATGTTTTGAAATAACTAATGTAAAAATAATTGTGAACAAGATTATACTAAGTGCACTTAATATATCTAGTATTCTAAAAACCAAAACTGCTATATATTTTTTTTTAATATGAAACAAAATTAATAAAAAACAATGCAAAATATTTTTTTCTCCACGTTTTTAGATGTTCATAATTATAGGGACAATCCAGATTTTTTCATTTTATTTAACTTTCTAGCGGATAAATTACAGTTGACATGCGAATTTGTTAACTACTGGGCTAGATTAATTCATATTTTAGCCTTTAATTTTCTTGGACGGACATTACTGATAATTCCTCGAAAAAAAGAACGTTCATGTAGTGAAGTATGATAAATGCGTTTTTTAAGTGGAAGGGTAATTTCAATCCGCCGAATTTCTAATGAAATTCGAAGATCAAAATTAGCTGAAGAAAATGTAATCAAACGTTGAACTGCTGGTTCGACAGGAGAGAGATCTGATGCGAAATCAGAGTTGTTTTGCAAGGAATCGAAGATTCATAATTCCTCTTACTGTTCTACTCATAATGACCGCTGCTGAATTTGCTCGTAATTTTTAACGAAATGTTGGGATACACTTTTATGCATGTATAAAATAATTAATAATCTGTTAAAATGAATAAAAAAAAATGTAATAATCAATAAGCTTTAAATGAAAGAAAGTCTGTTTTAAAGTTGAATAAAGAAAATATTAAATGGTAAAATGTTACATTTTCGGATGAAAAACATTTTATTCTTGATTAACCAAATGGTTTTAACAGTTACTGGCACGATCTGAAGAAAGCGAAAGACAGATCAGATTTTTTTAAAGGCAGATATGAGTCGGGCATTTTAAAGGTGGATCTATGGTGCTCTGGGGAGCTGTTTCTATTGAAGGCAGAATGAATTTAGTAATTTGTTCTCTTATTATGAACATCAAGTGAATATCCGCAAATTTTAAACGTGGAATTCTCAGATTTTTTTAGATTTTGTGGGGTAATAATATTTTTTCGACAACACTTACATTTTTGCACTACTTCTAGAGCAATCGGAAATAGTTTGAAGAAAGAAACGTCTGTATTATTGCCTGTCCCGTGGCCTAAAAATTGAAAAAACCTTAACTTATCATATTAGAAAAGTGCATGTAAGTGGAAAGCAATTTTAAATAGTTTAAATGTATTCAGAATATCATCTATGCTGTACGAAATGGTATTGAAACTGGTTATTAAAAAAAAAAGTATATATATATATATATATATATGTGTGTGTGTGTGTGTGTGTGTGTGTGTGTAGCAGAGAGAATGTCTGACTCTTTCACCCTAATAAGAGACCCCATAAAATATTAATTTAAAGAATAACTGAAAAAAAAATTACTAAGATTCGAGCTGTCCTTATAATTGTGAACACCTGAAAAATCATCTTTTGGACCGTATTTAAAGTTTTTTAAGATAGAAAAACGATTAAACTTTTTAAATATAGTCTATAAATGAAATTCAAATTAATAAAAAATATATTTGTTTAAATAATAGTGTTCAGTGTTTAGTTAATATTAAAAAAAAAAAAAAAAAAAAAAAAAAAACAATTGTCCTTATAATTATGAGAACGAGTGTATTTTTTAAAACTAAATATTTATCGCTTTGTTTTTTGTATATTTACACGTTTTGAGGCTTCCTAAATATCGAAATCAAGTTTTTAGCGTTTGTTCTTTGTCTGTGTACTTTAGAGGATATTAAAAATAAATAATTTCAGGCAATCCAAATGTTGCATTTTGACGTTACACTCTTAAAACTGTGCCTCTGATACAAGAGGCACATTTTGACTTTTTTTGCCTCTGAAAAATAAGAGTCACGAGGGTGCCTTTGAAATTAAGAAGCAAAGGTGCCTTTGAAATTAAGAAGCACGAGTGCCTTTGAAATTAAGAGGCACATGTTGCCTTTGAATTTAAGAGGCACCAGCCTTTGAAATTGAGAAGCACGTGGTGCTTTTGAAATTAACAGACACCTCGTGCCTTTGAAATTAAAAAGGCACACATTTTCTTTTAAGAGGCACATCGTAGCCTTGATTTTAAACTTAAGGGCCCGCTTTACTCACCGTCGCCGGAAGCCGAAGCTAATGTTACTCTTTGGGAAATTTTCTTTACAAAAAACTTATTAAATAATGCATATTTTTAAATTCTGTTTTCATATTCTGAAAATTCCACACTGTTAAGTTGACGGACCTTTTTTAAAAATGTATTTTTTTTCATTTCTAATATTTTATTTTGAAATTGCAAAATACAAAATTTCACATATTGAAAATTCGTATTTTGCAGCTACAAAATAATATATAAAACATTAAAAAAATACTTTTTAAAAAAAAGGTCCGTAAATTTAACAGTTGGGAATTTTCAGAATGTGAAAACAGAATTTAAAAATATGTATTAGTTAATAAGTTATTTGTAAAGGAAATTTCCCATAGAATAACACTGAATAGGGCCTCCGGCGACGGTAAGTGTAGATAAAATACTTCTTGAAATTATTTTAAACATGTTTGTAAATTAAATAAATGTGGAGCTGAAAAAGTTATAGATAGATAACATTAGAACTTTGATGAATGGAAATTACAATTTTGCAGAAGAAAATTTATAGTAAAAATTTTTTTTAATCCATTTTCAAAAATGGACAAGATAATATGACAAAAAATGTATGAATGACTGTATAAAACGGAGAATCATGTAGGTAATTGTTAAAAACTTATTTAAAAAATGTATAATATAAATAAATCTTATTTAATTAATCTACTCTAATGCAAACTGGAATTAATTAAAGTTACAATGCTTTTATAGTATAAAATTCTCAGTAAAATGTCAATCACGTGTAATAGCAATATTTCCCAAAATTCTCGCGTGGCAATGCTCTGCTAAAACCAAAAGATTTAGTTGACACAGATTTATTTCAGTAATATTTTGTTAATGATATTTTACTGTACTGACAAAACACAGCTCATGATTCTTTAAAATAACAAATAACTGAATGATGTATGCATAATCTTTTCATTTTAAAATTATTGCAACCTATGTTAATAAAAGACAAACTGAAAATTTCCAGCTAAAGGGGGAAAAAAAAAGTGTCTAAAAAAGGAAATTAACCCGAAACCATTGGCTTCAATAAAAGTGTTGCTATATTAAGTTTTCCAAGCTTGTTAATTGATCTTGACCTGTATTTACTCATTTGAAAGTTTTCATCTCAATTTTTCCACTGGTTTTCAGATTTTTCTTTTGTAAAGTAATATGTATTCAACCTCTATTTAATTGTTACTTTTTTATGAAAAAGAAGGGAATAAAAGCATATTATTTACTTTAAATTGTAACATCGTTATACAATCGAACCTTGTTAACGTGAATCTCAAGGAAAATAAAAAGTTTGTTCATGTTACCGGTAGTTTATGCTACTAGTAACTCAGAAATTGCTTTTTATTAGGACGGGGATTGTGCAAACATTTCATGATAACATAATTCACTTTAAGCATGTTCATGTTAACGAGCTTCGACTGTTCAGAAATTATCATCATTCAATAGTTTAAATAAAAATGCGATTTAATAATTAACTTTATTGCATTGCAATAATAAAAAGCACCATAAACTGATTTTAAATTATAAGTGAATGTTTTTTGAAAAGAAAAAAAAAAGAATATATATATATATTAAAGAGCATAAATTTAAATAATATGGCAACATTCGTCAATTACGTGAAAGAAAATAAGCACAAGTTTCACAAAATCAACAACTCTAATCAAATAACTAGTTAAAGAAAAATATTTATAAAACATATTTTTTCGATTTTCTTGATTGGGCCATTTGATTTAGTTTTAGGTGTTGCTGTTTTTACATTGCATGAACACCTGCTTTCTTTTGCCTGTAGTGAATGCCTTGAAAATGCATCGTTAGAAGTTATTATATTTATACATATAAGAAAATAAATGTTAGTTTTTTTTTTCTACATTTAGATTTACTTTATACGTTGTATAAGTATTACAGAGAGTTAGACATATTCCTACTTATAAAACTGCTCAATTTGTAATTTGTACTAAGTAATTCTGGAAAAAAAATTTGTTATATTTATACATTGAGTTATTAAAAAATAAATAAATTAATTAATTAATTAAATAAATATTTTATTTATTTATAAATAAAATAAATGTATAATTTATTTATAAATTAAATAAATAAAATAAATATTTTTTTTTTTACTTATTTATTTATTTATTTTTTTTTTTGGGGGGGGGGGCTGATTTATTATACTATTTATTTACCATATTTACACACATTCAGTGTTCCAGTAATTGACGCTGCCAGTGTTTCATTTTACCAGTAAAAGAATTAGCCAACATTTCTTTTTCCTGATGGTGCATCAAGCTTAATAATTTTGACCCAAAACAACTGTTATTTGCTTTTTTTCCATTTATGGCAATTTTTTTTTTTTCAAAGTGTTGTTGCGTATGCGCATGCACTTTACAATTATCTTATATTCAGTTCAACTAATATTAACATATTAAAAATTAAAATATATACAAACAAATAAAATTTAAGTCTAATATCTCATAATTTGCATTTAGTTTCTTAACTTCACGTATTAACACTACCTTTATGAAATTGAAATTGATAATCATAAAATTTAAAATGTTTGTAAATTACAGTTAATTAAGCAATGCATTTAAAAAATCCAGTACATTCTATCCCCCCCCCCCCCTTCTTCCCTTTTCTTCCTAGTTCATTCTTTTTGAGAAAGTAATTTGACTTGAATTGCAGAATAATTTGTTGAATACAAAAATACTTAAATTCTGAAAAAAAAAAAAAAAAAAAAAAACTTAATTGAAAAAAAAATCATTTAATTGAAAGATGCTGCTGAAAAGAAAACTCTTTTGAGCAAAGTATTCCTACAATAATTATTTTACTGTTTGTCGGTTTACTATTTCTGCTATTTAGAACATTTACAAGGTCACAGTGTTGCTATATCTATATGTCTTTTGCCGCTATTATTTGAGATCTATAATTTTTAAAATATTATATCATTAAAACTTCAAGATTTTTTTTTTAAATAGTGGTAACAATATAATAAAATGCATATAAAATATAGGAACATTGCGACTCCTGCACTCAATAACTAAAATTTCAGCACTGCTAGTTCCATAAAGGAGATAAACATGAAATATTAGTATTTTCTTCAGATTTCCTTACTAAAATCATTATAACATTTTTAATTCTGTTTAAGTACCACTGATAACCTAAGGAATAAAGGAATAAAAATAAAATTTGTTAGAGTTTTGTTGCTTAATATTTAGAATATGTAGTAAATATAAAATAAAAGCCAATTTAAAAATTACATTTTATTAACATTCGCATCAGCATTTTAAATATTTTAATCAAATGATTTCACAGAAATTGTTTTAAATAAACAGTTACAATTTGAACTAATCTAAAAAATTGACTCCATGTTAAGGAGAAGTTCAGTATAAAATATACTCAGACACTGGCCTCTTCTCCTTATCACCTAAAAGGAAAAAAAGATGCTTAATGATTTTATATTTATTCATGATAAATTTAAAAATCTGATTTCATCTGTTAGGTAATAATTTTTTTTAATAATATGCATAAATGAAACTACATAAAATATATATAAAAAAAAAATATGTTTTTATACGTCCAGAAGCAGAATTTTCTGTATCTACCTGCAGCAAAGTAAAATTTATTAGTGATTCCGGAATACCGGATTAAATTTAGTATCAAGGAGAGTAAGTAATTGATAAAATACGTAAAATGTACTCTTACAATAAATAAATAAATTAAGAAAATAAGTCATCCATCAGTAGCCAGGTGGTTCTGTGCTCAAACTGGTAGACAGGAAGTGATGGGTTTGATCCCAGGTTGCACTCGTCAGATTAGCTATTTGGAGCTTTCTGTAGTTTTCTCTGAGACGCATAAATATACAGGACAGGTGTCCTTAGAAAGACCCCCATGGAGAGCAACCCCTTAGGCTCAGGTTACTAGTGTAGACAACTGGTCGTAAGCCGAACACCAGGATACCAGATGGCAAAAGCACACTGTAGAAATAAATTATTCTAACATATAAAAAACGACTATGTTTTCACTAATATCAACATGTAACTTTAATAAAAAAGCACCACAAAACTGGCGTTGTAAAAAAAATTACTTACAAACTTTGAATAAACGCCATAAAATGCAATAAACTCGCAACAATTGTTTCGGGTCGATAAAACACACGACCCTTTATCAGGCGAATAAAGTAAGCACGAGTGCTGCAGTCAAAGCGCCAACGCACCTGTAGCACCTGCGTCTCCGCTTTGACTGCAGCACTCGTGCTTACTTTAGTCGCCTGATGAAGGGTCGTGTGTTTTTTCGACCCGAAACAATTGTTGCGAGTTTATTGCATTTTATGGTGTTTATTCAAAGTTTGTAAGTATTTTTTTTTAATCAACATGTAAAACCTCATTTAATAAGATGATGTAACAAAAATACACATCATAAAAAAACTTCACTTTACAAAGCACAAAATTTTTTATGTGTCACATCATTCCAGGGAGAATAAAAACTAGTATGTTGTGGCCACCACAATACTTTCTTCTATATTTTCCTATACAAAGTCACTCAGTAACAATATTAAAAAAAAAAAAAATTACAAGGTTTTTTTTTTCGTTAAAAGTAAAAAAAATCGATAACTTTGCTTTAAATTATCACAGATTTATAGTTCAACCATTCGTTTTAAAGGTATTGACGAGACCTTTCGAAAGATACCCATCTTGAAAATTTAACCCCCCCCCCCCAAGGGGTTCCCCACATGCACAGAATTTTTTTCCTAGTTAACTACTACTATTATCAACAATTCATATTAATTTTACAATCACAAGTTAAAAATAACTCTCATTATGTACATTTATACGATATTTTGTCCTATACTGCAATGTTAAAAATTTAGAAAAAATGCGATCTCAGTGTCACTTGTTGAGCGTTTGATCACCAAATGAAATCAGCACCAGTTTATGTCAAGGACCAACTAAATACCAAGTTTGGTTAAATTTCAATTAAAAAAAAATTATTTATTTATTTATTTATTTTTTTTTTTTCGTTAAAAGTAAAAAAAATCGAAAACTTTGTTTTAAATCATCACAGATTTATAGTTCAACCATTCGTTTTAAAGGTATTGACGAGACCTTTCGAAAGATACCCATCTTGGAAATTAACCCCCCCCCCCCCAGGTGGGGAGCGATGCCCCCACATGCACAGGATTTTTTCCTAGTTAATTACTATTATTAACAATAATTCATATTCATTTTACAATCACGAGTTTAAAATAACTCTCATTATGCACATTTATACGAAATTTTGTCCTATACTGCCTTGTTAAAAGTTTACAAAAAATGCGATCACAACGCCACCTGTTGAGCGATTGATCCCCAAATCTAATCAGCACCAGTTTATATCAGGGTGCAACTAAATACCAAGTTTGGTTAAATTTCATTCATTGGTTCGTGAGCTACAGTGTCCACAAAAATCGTGATACACACAGACAGACAGACATTTTCTAAAAACTATCAATTCGTGTTCAGGACATCCCAAAACGTGTAAATCCATCAAAAACGGAGGTCGAAAATTTTCACGAATGCAATACTTTCTCTATATTACATATAGAAGAAAGTAATAAATTATTATAAACATATTAAATTCCATCCCTGAATTCAAAGTTAAAATATTTTTTAGCATACTTAAAGTAATAAATGTATATACTTGGAGCATACAACGCACGATCTATATTTAAATTTTAACATATAATTCAAATGAATAAAACTGTTATTTAGTAAAAAATACTTACTTTATCTTTAAGTAATTTCCTATCCACTGTTCATGCTGGTTACGCCCAATACAAGAAACTGTTTTATATCATCGTTCAAACTTAAATTTAAGCGATGTACTTCAAATTAAGCGATGTACAGGAAGTGCTGGGTTTTATCCCAGGTTATGCTCGTAAACCTATCTATTTGGAGCTTTCTATGGTTTTCTCTGAAACTTGCATAATTATACAGGATATGTTCCCTGAGAAAGACCCCCACCGAGAGCAACCCCTTACGCTCAGTTCACTAGTGTAATGACAAAAGCACACTGCAGAATTAAATTACTTTAACATATAAAAATCGACAATGTTTTCACTGATATCACCATGTAGAATCTCATTTAATAAGATGATGTAACAAAAATACTCATCAGATAAAACTTAGTTTACAAAGCACAAAATTTGTTATGTGTCATATCATTAAAGGGAGATAAAAAATAAGTTATTATAATTCTAATAAATTTCATCCCTGAATGTAAAATTAAAATATTTTTTACCATACTTAAAGGGAAAGAAATTATATACTTGTGGCATACAACGCACGAACTATATTTAAATTCTTTATCCCTGAGTAATTTTCTATCCACTCTTCATAATGGCTACTCTACTTCCATTCCAAGAAATTGTTTCGTACCTATTAGCGTTCAAACTTCAATTCACATTTTTTTGGCATTTATTTCACATTTTCAATTTGACATTATTTCAAAGCTTTGAGGCATAGTTACAATGACTTTTCACTCGACTGATAAATATTTTTACAGAAGAAACAGGTGCACACACGATATCTTGTAAAAATCTTCTTCGAACGTAAACATCCGCGCCATGATAAAGGCTGATGCATGCTGGGTTCGGTTGTTACGCATGCTCCGTTCCATTATATGCAGCGCTTAGAAATCAGAACAGCGTTTTTAAAGGCACAAACGTGGGTTTGGGCTAGGTTTATGACTCTCACCGAGATCGAAGTTCAGTCGGTGCTTTTCATTTTGTTGTGCCTTCTATATTTCTTCCAGTATCAGAGGCACTTTGACAGTGAGCCTCTTGATAGAAGGCATAATTTACTTGTGCCTTATATTTAAGAGCTACAGTTTTAAGAGTGTAATACGTTTGTTACTAGAAAAGCTTGATCAAGCTTGATAGGTTTCAAGGAATGTTGCGTATGAAAGTTGTCTGAATAATTTTAAATGAACTTTTGAATTTAATAACAGATTTGAATTCTATATAAATTTAGATACAATAATGAAACGGGGGTTGGGGGTGGTAGCGCCCTCACACAGAATTACTTGTCAAATAAAGCTGTTCCGAAGCCTAATTTAAATTGTTTTAACATAGGTTTACACAACATTACTCGTTATCTTAACCCTTAATCTCCAATGTGTATTTATAGTATTAAATTTCAGGGTAAGAGAAAGTCATATGAGTGACACACCAGTTAATTTGAATATCATGAAGAGAAAACACATTGAATTATTTATTTTTATTTACTTTTTAATGCTTGCTCCTCTTTAATTTAACCTTCTATTATTAAAAACGCGCATTAAAAAAATGCTACAAGGTTCTTGGTAACATTTGTTACAGTCAGAGGACATTTCATTTTTTAAATGATACAGGATGATCGAAAGTATTATTTTATGCCAGTCACTCACTTATCTAATTAACGAAATCTTCACCAAAAGACATGAGAACGATCCTGTATTTCATTTCTTCAAATTTTATGAACATTAGGGACAATAAGAGTGATTTTTCATGTCTTAAATAAATACATAAATATCAACACATTCCTATTACTTATATTTACGCAAACAAAAGGTGACTTAATCACATGAAATATTTTCCATATTACTGTGAAGCATTTCACAAAAATTAAAATTTCTAAGATAATTTTCATTATCTTGAAATTTCTTTCTGTTACAATTATGCCAAATGTAAACTGTTATTAAAACACGACATTTCAGATTACACAACAATCTCCAATATATGATCAAATATCATATGTGAATATCACATTTGATAACATATTGTTTATGAGTTATCATAACTAGAATGCATAGAATCTAGAATGCTAGATACAGGATGCTAGAATCATAACTAGAATTATTTGATATCCCCCCTAGTAAACGTATCTGGTTGTGTAATGAGGAAATCATATATATATATATATATATATTATGAGAAATAAATAAAAATGATCTGCTGAGTAATGGGTGATGCAAATAAGACGTTGAGGTTCCTGATCTGCAGATCCACTAATTATTAAATTTCTTTTTAAGATCATAACGTTTAAATTCTAGAAAATAATACGTAGCTTATCTGTATTTCGTGGTAAATAAAGGAAAATCATTTTCTTGCTTTCAATTATACGTACCATTATTTCCAAATAACTCAATTTTAAAGGAAAAAAACTTGACAATTTTTTAAAGAAATTTTTTTAGTAATAACTAAAAATTCTATATGAAGACATGCTAATATTTTACATATTATTGTGGTCAAAGAACACATAAAAATTAAAATTATATTTCTTATGCGATCAGTAACGCTTTTTTAAAAAATCATAAAAATAATTTAAAAAATATATGTATACAAGGAATATATATACAAGCAAAAGTTTAATTAATTTATTTTTATTAGTGTTATTTTAGTTTAAAGAAAATAAATTTCTCGCCTTTTGCGAAATACTGAAAATGTGAATATATTTCTTTACCGATAAGAAGAAAGTTTCCCATATGTCATCTAAGAATTAAGCTATTTTAAAAGATTTATTTGATTAATGTTCTGAATTAATAAAATGATTTTGATTTAAAGAAGTAATTTTAAGTTCGCAACGAATGATTTACGTCTATAAAATCAATGTGAAAAGTCCATGGTTTTGAATCATGTAAATATCATAGTTTTGTTGCTTATATATACATATTTATAAAGTTTTAAAAGCAATTTAAAAAAACTGTCAGTTTTCTAATTATATACTAAATAATAAATTCGTGAATTTAGAACAGAAATATTATGACATAATAAATTTTAAATTCTTAAAAACTGAAATAATATGTCTAACTGAATAATTCTCATTTTATTTTCTTCTCTAGCATAAATTTCAGTAATACGCACACAAAGAAAAACAAGAACGAAAAATCATGCGGCAAACATTGATCATTATCACTTCCCAATTGTACGTACTCGTTATACCATATAACCTTAAATGTTCTTTGCCTATATTATGATTTTAGCATATGAAGAATAAATGTGGATTTTTAAAGGGTTTTCCTGTAGAAAGTTCTTTAAATGTTATTTATAAAACTGTTCCTCCTAAAATGCAATGCATTGGAATTTTTTGGGTGTCCCTGTATATAAACCAGTTGTATAGAATCTATTAATGCATTTAAAGTACGGAATATTCCATACAGAACTTGATTAACATATTGCAATTTTAAGAAATTTTGAAAATATTTACGGACGCTGGAGAATGACGGACGGTCAGTCGGACAGACAGTTACAGTAATTCAAAGAAAATTCATATTTAAAAATTAATAGAAAATGCAAAAAAACGCTTAATGTAAATGAAAATGTAATTCCAGCAAATTTCCAATAATAACGTGTAAAGTATTTGAATATTTTTGTGCGACACTGTAAATCTTATTGCTAATTGTATTATATTATAAATATAACATTCTTTTTTGCATATGAATAACAAATTTCATTAAGATAGGGGCAAAATAAAGTTATTAAATACAGTTTATAGAAATACCTCTCATAGAATGCAGTGCTTTGGAATTTTTTCGAGCATCCCTGCTCAAAAAATATTAGTGGTAAGTACGCCATTTTCTATATAAAGCATGCGATAGTGAGTTTAAATAACGTATCTCAGTTTCTTTAGAATTTGTGTAAAGTATAGATATTAAACTATGGTTTACAGAAATAACAACAAATAGAACGCAAAGCTTTTGAATGCTTTCAGGAGTCCCTGTACACTAACCAGTAGTGTAATTTATTCCATTTTCAATAAGAAACATCTGATAGTGAACTAGAATAACATATGTCAGTTTCAATGAACTTCATGCATATTTACGTGAGATACAGCGCGGACAGGCAGACAAACCGAAGTCGTTCACACTTTTGAGCCTTGTTAGAAAGTATTAAAAAGCATCCTTATCTGTGAAAAATTACAGTTTTTTATTAATTTAGTCAAAAAGAGTGAAAGTTATAAGAAAAGAATTTTTAAAAATGTACTCTCATGGACTGATATATATATATATATGTGTGTGTGTGTGTGTATATATATATATATATATATATATATATATATATATATATATATATATATATTGTTTTTGATGAGTCCACAAGAAAATAATTTTAGTTCATTTTTAATCAATAATTACTAAAATAATCATTACTAAAATTCATAAATTTGAGATTAAAAATGTGTAATATAAAACTTATAGTTTATAATTGCTGACGTTTCGAAACTTACATTTAACAGAATCCAAAACGTACAAATTTTTATGGGATTCTAGACAGAATTATCACTAAACTCCGTCAAAAATTATAAATTGAATTTTGCCAGTCAGTGTTGTTCAGATATCTATTCTAAGCAATTGCTTTTTTGAGATAGATCTTTCTTTACGGATCAACAAAATTCTTGCTCTGTGGAGTATTTGATGCTCTTTTCTTACTCTTGTGGATCAAGTGACGGCTCTCTTGGACTGTTTCCAGAATATTCATTGAATAGTGACTACGGTGATACGGGTGTCAGATTTATTAGACTGCTTCAAGAATATTTTTCGAATTGGCAGTAAGTACTATTGGACTATTTCTAGAATATACCTTAAAATCACAGTTTTCTTGTATTGACTAGAACCTGCCTGTTTCTTTGCGAACTTCTTTCTCTACACCTGAAAATCGACAATTTTCCGTAACAATATGTTCTACATCTCAGGAAAAATCATTTAGAATCAATCAACTTTAATTTATTTTAACTATACAGAGAGATATGATATTCTAAAATGTTTAAAAAAATATTTATTTATTAAATTTACTTGTTACCAAGAAAAGGGGGAAAACATTCAGTGACATAAAATGCTTATCTGGTAAATAACTTGTTAAACATGTTGTTTATTATACATCTATATATGTTGATTGGCATAAGAACACTAGTTATTTATTTTTCATGTAAAATGAGATTGATGCTATATTTTAACCGTGAAAATTTTACGCGAATGAAAGTATAAATTATTTTTTGTTGGCTGATGCCTACAAAAAATTTGAATTAAATTATGCTTTTCGAAAATAAAATTATCACGGGATTAAGTAACATTGCACGTCTCTATTTCTGTTTTACCTCACAAATAATGTTGTAACAGTCCAACAGTGTTCGAAATTGTCTCCTACATATAAACAAGGTTCAAACAATTACACTTCTGTGATAGAATAGTTGCCACATCTGTCAGATTTAAGGATAATAATTTAAACTAAAAGTTACTTTTTTAAACTGATCACCCTGTATATAATACAAATAATAACAAGTGATGGCTCCTTGACAAGAAGGAAAAAAATAAAAGGAATATCATTGTAACTCGAAAAATAATGAAAGTGTAAGTTTGGATACCAGTATTTTTTATGATGCCCGTTCTATTCGTATAAAAATTAATGTAAGTCATAATTGCCGAAACGTCAGTGGAGGCCCTACATTGAGACTCAAAACGGTTTTGGGCTGTGTCTGTCTGTCCGTCTGTCTGTCTGTCTGTCTGTCTGTCGCGCGATAGCGGCCGCAAAATTAGCGCTATTGACTTGAAATTTGGTACACATGTTCATGAGCCCCACGAAATTAGCTGTATAGCTTTTGGTATGTATTTCATTTGTAGTTCGTATACAGGGACACGCCAAAGTTTTTCTTATTATTACGGCTTATGGGAGGAATTTGTATGTATCGCGGTAGTGGCCGCAAAAATAGCGCTATTGACTGGAAATTTGGTACACATGTTCATGAGCTCCACGAAATCAGCTGTATAGTTTTTGGTATATATTCCATTTGTAGTTCGTGTACAGGGACACGCCAAAGTTTTTCTTATCATTACGGCTTATGGGAGGAATTTGTATGTATCGCGATAGCGGCCACAAAAATCACGCTATTGACTTGCAATTTGGTACACATATTCATGAGCCCAACGGAATTAGCTGTATAGTTTTAGGTGTGTATTCCATTTGTAGTTCGTGTACAGGGACACGCCAAAGTCATTCTATTATTACGGCCTATGGGAAGAATCTGTATGTACCGCGATAGCCACCGCAAAAATCAAGCTATTGACTTCGAATTTTTACCGAAACGTCAGTGGAGGGCCTCTGTTGAGACTCAAAAGGATTTTGTGTTCCGTCTGTCTGTCTGTCTGTCGTGCGATAGCGGCCGCAAATATCACGCTATTGACTTGAAATTTGGTACACATGTTCATGATCCCCACGAAATTAGCTGTATAGTTTTGGGTGTGCATTCCATTTGCAGTTCGTGTACAGGGACACGCCAATTTTTTTTTATCATTACGGCCTATGGGAAGAATTTGTATGTACCGCAATAGCGGCCGCAAAAATTCTCCGATTGATTTGCAAATTGACACATATATTCAGGCTCGGTGTAGAAATAGCTATTTATTTTTTTAGGCCAATACTTTTTATGGATTGTATGGATTGTAGACAGGGACACGCCAAAATACTTCACATTACGGCGTATGAGGTGAATTGCGTTTAAACGCATTTTAACATCTTTACTTTGCAATCAAGAAAATTAAACTAGCGTACATGAGTAAGATGTTTAACGTATGTTGTTTGAAGAAAATATGTGCTCTTAAGCTTTCTAATTAATGTACAGGACCTTACAAAATTGTTCTGACAATGTCACGTAGTCATCCAAACGATGTTAAATTTGGAACAATTATTAATTTTAAACGCAGAGTAAGCTGAATAGTTTTTACAGGTGTATAGAATGTTTATGGTTTGTTTACAGGGACACGCAAAAGAATTTCGTAGCATTAGAGCCTATGGACAAACTTTTATTTAAGAGCGCACTTTAATGCGTTTATACTGCATTGAACTTAATAAAATTATCATACATTATAAAGATGCTTAAAATTATGTTTACTCTTAAAAAAGGTTATGTATAGACTAAATAATTTATGGGACCACACAAAATAATTCCGAGTATGTACTGTAATCATCCGAAGGATGTCAAATTAGTTTGAAAAATTAATGAGTTATAATTAATTAAGTTTATTCTTATTATTGGCGTTTATAATGACTGTGGCTACTTTTCCGGGATATATAAAATAATTTCGTACTATTACGGTCTATAGTCAATATTTCTTAAAAGTTTATTTTAACATGGTTACACCCCATCAAATATAATGAATTTATGTTAGAATTTTAAAAGCATGTTTTTTTGTTGATAATTGTGGGCATAGAATTGGAAATTAGTTTAAAGGTTACGCAAAATATTTCCGATATGCTATGTAATTTTTTTTTTTTTTTATGGAATTTGGTAGTTATGAAATTTGGTATTTATGAATTTCAGGGAAATAATACAAGACCGTCGTTCATTAAGAATACATATTGTTGCGTACTTGGGGTCCGTAAGTTGTCCGAGAATGAAAGGCAAAACTTGCAAAAATTCAGTGATGTATTCACAGGACGTTCCAGAAAAATACAGGTCTATAAACCAAGTATCAGCTTCAATTCAACCAGTAAACACAGCTTAAACAACAGCCGTTAACAGCAAAACAACGATACAAACTATTTAGTAATAACACATAAAGTAAGTCTCATCTAAAGAGGCTCAAAGCAAAGCAAGAATTTCACGAAACTGACACAGATCTGAGACTGACAGCCTTGGTGAAAAAATGCTCCTTTTATACTTTTCTATCGAAAACAGACTGTTCTGGAAAATTCTCGTATCTCATAATGAGATTAGAGCTTCCATATTTGGTATATCCCTAATAAGGATTTTCTCGCAAAGGTCGCCAAAAAAAATCGCCAAGGAGGGAAACAGTCGCCAAATTTGGCGCCAAATCCATTTCTTCCCTTATTGGAACTTTTTTAAATGTTTTTAAGGAAAAATTAGGCTATTTTAACGCTAAAACGACTAAAAATGCACAAAGTTAGCATTTTATTAACTTTACTAAACTTCTTTGAAAGAATTGATACAAAAATAAATGCAATTATTTACAATTCCGTAACACTTTATAAGATATGCAAATAGAGACATAGCGGGGGGTTGAGGGGGGCGGCAGCCCCCCTCAGGAATGTATCTAATTATGGTAACAAGTCGATCGAATCAATATATACGATTATATAATAAGGAATAAATAAAAATGACCTATTGAATAATGTCTGATGTAAATAGGACGTTGAGGCTCCTGATCTGCAGATCCACTAGTTCATAATTTTTTCGATTATGAATATTTTAATAATTTTCATAATTCAAAAAATATTATTTAATCAAAAATATGCATGGTATATGTTTGTGTCGCTTCATTCTAACACATTAAAAAAATGATATTTGTATATAATAATTTTTTGGAAATATATAGATGTCACATTCATTTAACTAATTAGGGATGGCTATTTTTTTGTCTGACTATTCATTAACCCGGCACTCGGTTTTCATGATTTAAACTCAAATGTCATTTATAGCAACGCAGGGGCGTTACAGGTTACTTTATCTACAGGGGGCTAAGATGACTTCTTCGGTAGGGGATGGGGGGTTGAGGGGTGGTGGTGAGACTGACTTCCTAGTTCATTTCAATGAACATAAAGGAAAATTTATCTATTTTCGAAAAATCTTCGGGAAAACTTTAGTCCTCGTGAGAAAAATCATGAAACTGTTCGCAGCTACATTAAAAAGTTAAACACGCTGATACAGGCGCAGCACTTTTCCTCCCTATCCATGGCTCCAAAGAAAAAAAAACTCTACATGAACTACGTGTTTCAGAGATAATTTTAAAATATATATTACTAAATTGGCCTCCATTCCTCTGACATCAGCCAGTGCTACTTATTATTTACGTCGTACAAGTACAATAAACTGGAACCACAACAGTGTTCAAACAATGTTTTGCATTCAATCATGGATAAATATTGATTCTATTTCTCAATTTGATATCTTGTCGCTGCAAAAGGAATTTCTCTTCTTCTCAATACCCTTCGAAAACTGATAGGGATTATTTTCCTTTTGGCAAAATTTGTGAAAGCAGTATTTACTTTAATAGCTATGGGAAATTCCAGACGACCTTCGACACTAATAAAGGAAAGTTTATATTACCTGCAGAAATTGATAAAGGCTTAGATGAAGGGAATTTGCCTTCTTAAAACAAGGATTATATAAAACTTCATTGTCGAATTACGTGTGTTCTTTTTCTTTAGTTCCTCTTTTAATGAACAATTTTCTTGTACTTTGAGAATTGAAACATTTTATTCTTATTAACTATTAGACTTATCACATTACTTTGGTTTTTATTAGATTCTACATCAAAAACATATAAATTTGATATCCCACACATTTACATCTAAATAATAAAATATTTCTGTGACGATAGACATTGTTTAAGCGGCGATATTATTATTATTATATTTGCATGCGTTTAACTGTCCCTTGTATCATTAGGGTTTTTCCCTGTCAGGATTTGTATATTTTTAAAAAAATGAGATACATTTTTCAATAAATGATTTCGAGAAAAACATCACAGGTCAATCATCCTCTACAAGTTCTCCCTGGTAGACTCTCAAACTAATAGAAGTCATACAAAAGAAAAATAATTAATTAAAATACTGACAAATATAATTAAAATAGACAATATAACAAACTGCTTTAATCAATTGATTTAAATATTTTATTAAGTTTAGAAAAATTTGAATTTAAAAAACAGAAGCAACAATACATTGTTTAACTTAAATCATTCTTTTAAGAAGATGACCATTTTTTTTTTAATTATTAAATTATAATTATATAATTTTTAAATACATTTTTTAAAATTATTTTATAGATAATTCAGCTTCGTAAAGAATAAAAACCTTATTGATGAAATAATCTTTCAACAGCTGTTTAATAAATTCAATCCAGCTCCTTCTCAACAGAAAATGTAATCAAAATTTACAAGCTACAGCAAAATATTTATTCTCGTCTTTATATGCAGTAAATTCTGTGTAATAAAATTCCTAATTTGTACAACTGAATCATTTATTCACTGATTTATGTAACCTAGCTTAAGTGGGATTACCACAGAAGTAGCGAACGTTTAAATTTTATCCGTAAACATCAACCTTACTTTGAATAAACACAGATTAGAGTGTGAATGGAAAATACTTCATTTTTTTGCTGATTGGCCTTATTTTGAGAGATTAAAATGTAAATAATTTAAGGATTGTTAACAGAATGCACAAATAATATAAATAATACAATACAAATTTTAAAATATTAATTATATTTCTATAATTTCTTCAATTTACTTCCTCACATGTCTACAAATTATTTATTTATTTGATATTTGATTTTAGTAATAATGTTACACATTCGAAAATATCTGAAAAGAAAAATTTTATTATTATTATTAAGCATAGATTTGATGGCTGTCGTTCTTGGCGATTTATGTATTTGGCAATCAAAAACGTACTACGAAAATAAACTTGTAACAGTATATTTTCGTTATATATTGTATGAAATATTGTTTCATATTACTGATTGCTTTCTTAATATACGCTAACAAGATAACCATGATTTTTAAAAAGAATTAAGTATGTTCGATAGATAACATTGTTTTTTTTTTCGCTATGGGCGTCAGATATCAAATCCGTTCCTATTAGTATTATTTTAAATTTGAAAATCTCCTACAGCTTCAAATTTACTTCTTTCCTACCTATTTCTGAAAATATCGATAGATAAAATGTACTCGATTCTCTATAATGATTTTATTTGATGAATTTTTTTCTTGTCATAATTAGAAATATGAAATATATCACAGAAATTTCGGTACTTTTCCATTTTGCGGGCGCAAATATTGGCAAGCAAACATTATTGGTGACAAAGATTATTTATTTTTTTTCAAATTTAAAGTACATAGCTAAATAAAAATATATATAGTTAGTTTATATTCGTTATTATGTATTTGATAAAATAAATGTTTTATTTGTTATGGGACAACCATTTTAAGAGCCAGAAGAAAAATTTGAGAAAATTTACTTCTTAAAAATGTTAATAATAATAATAATAATAATAATAATAATAATAATAATAATGAAGCAAATGTTCATGTTTCCTTAATTTTCTTATTATTATTATTCGAAGTGTTTTGAAAGAAATACTCTTTCTTAGGTGCTTAATGACTGGCATTGTTTGTATATCATTTTTGGTGACTTTATCGCAAGCACCAGTGAAATGTAAAAGTACCGAAATGTCTAATTCTGTAATGCTTAGAAATTATTAGTGCGAAATTAGAAGATGAGTTCATATATGTGTTATAATGAGTTATGTGAATATATAGATAAGTTATACAAGTCATTTATAATTGAGTTTTAATTTAACTCTCCATTTTTTTATGCCAAAATATATTCGAAGTATTTTAAAATATATTTTTTAAATAAATAAATAAATAAAAGTAAAATAAATAAGATCTTTGAAAAAAATTTATGAACAACATAAAAGATTTCCAGTGAGAGAATTAATTTAATTTTCTAAAAAAAAAAAAAAAAAAAAAAAAAAAGTTATTTACAGATGACAATTTACAATCCTAAAACCATTTTTTCATTGAAAATATCTAAAATAACGTTTTTTATTTATTTGAAGACGGAAAATTTCTCCAAATAAATATTCTAACTCGGATATATGTTACCAATAGGGACATTGACATTTATTTTCATTATTTTTTACACCATGAATCCCTTTTTAATTTTGCCGTTGAAAATGATATCATGACAGAAAAACAACGACATAAGATAAACTTTTTTCAAGGTGGCAAATAGACCCGCAGTTTTCAGTTAATAACTTCGTTAATTGAAATTATAGAAATTTATAAGTAGCTGAAATGTCTTCCTTGGAATATTCCGCAAATATTGATACCTTTCATGACACGAAGACACTGCCCTTCAAGAGGAGATGCGGTCGCAGACAAAAAAATTTGACGTCAGCGACAGTAACTTTATTTTAATGTATAGACATTCATTATTTTATATTAAGTCTGTATTCATTAATAACATTAATATATATATATACTTTTTTAGTTTTTTCAAATTGATATTAAAATTCATTTTAAGTGTACTCTACTCAAAGTTATTACTCAAAGTTTTCATGTTTATATATATATGTAAATAGTAGGATATTTAATTTAAACATATATACGAGTAATGAGAACTGTCTGTTTTATATATTTTTAATAGATCTTTAAGTAAGCTTTATTTTTATTTTATTTTATTTTTTGTTTTACTTATTTATTTTTCTCGCAGTAAAAGCATACTCTAAAAAAAGTAACAGTTAAAAAATACCAAGAAAAGTTTAACTTTGAATTCTATAAAATTTATCTAAAAAGTAATAGTACTGTATACTTCAATTTTTATAACAACTTGCATACGCGGTACTATATATTAAATATTTTTTAGGGTGGAAAGCTTATTTATTGTTTGTGTATATACAAACTTCCCTTAAAAATTATTCCAAAATTTTTTTCAAATTTTAATAAATATATATTTTTACATAAAACTTTATTCTTTACATTGTGAGGAAATTTATAAAATGTGGATTTATTTTATCGTCAATTTATACGAAGTAACATGCAAAAACCTTATATTTAATACATGAGTGTGAAGAATATTTCTGCTTGAGGCAGAATGCAGTTAGTGGGTTTGTTAGAAAATGGTGACTAGTCAAATAAATATTCCAAATACTCTGGTACCAGGTTACGTAAAGTGATATAAATTACTTTTTTGCGCATAGGTATCTACATGGGAATTACAATCCTATGCGTCAATGCCAGAAGCTATAAATCAGACAAACGTTTTCTTAGTTTTTTTTTTTTTTTTTTTTCTTCTTTCTTTCTTTTTTTTTTTTTTTTAATAAAATCATACATTATATATAATGATATGATTTGATTTTTCAAAAGCGGCATATAGAATTCAAATGGCAAAAAAATAAACCAGTTTAAATTAAAAATAAATGAAAAATAATAATAAAACAAAATTTTATCAAAAGTTATGAATTTTGCTGCATGTTTAAAAGAATGTTCTTCTACATTAATCAGAACGTGTCACAACCTATCAACGTTTATAAAAATGCCATATATGGCCATGTTCTGG
Source organism: Salticus scenicus (assembly GCA_963930645.1). Taxonomy (NCBI): domain Eukaryota; kingdom Metazoa; phylum Arthropoda; class Arachnida; order Araneae; family Salticidae; genus Salticus; species Salticus scenicus. The sequence goes on along the minus strand of OZ005650.1, from coordinate 332,372,479 downwards.
TCATTATAGATCTATGAAAATTGGCGGTGACATTGTCCAAACGGTTTCCGAGTTGTTCTACCTTATAATTTGGTAGAAATAGGGTTCCGGGTTCGAACACAAGTCACTTTTAACCCTAGACATTCTCTGTTTTCTGTTATTTTCGTCGTATTACACCCTGGTATGGGTTCCTAGTGTAGACAATTGACCTTAAGCCATACAACTTAAACCTTCCTACGTTTCCACGCATCTCGAAGCCATATCTTCAAAATTAATTATATCTAGGCACATCTTTAGTTGTCCCACTTGGTGACATTTAAAATTAGGCACCGAAGTAGCTCGGTCATTTCTTGCACAGGTCTTTTCTAACGTAATTGATATAAACATTGTAATTTAACACCAAAATGGACAAAAATTTAAGCATCAGGAAAAATTTACTGCTTGAAAGCCATTCCCTAGTCATGTAAAAGAACATTGTTCTTTCTGATAAATTAATATTACCGTATTTTTGTGTGTATAATCTGCAGGTCTAATAAATCGGTTTCACACCAGAAAATTTAATCTACAAGAAAGAGTGTATTTAAACGAGGAAACATCGTTTAAATTAACAACGCTTTGTCTATTAATAAATATTTTGTTTACTAACGCTTTGTCTATTAATTAAAATTTCCTGTGTGAAACTGATTTAGCAGACTTGCAGATTATATGAAAAATGTGGTATTTTGCATTCAAATTACTTTAAAATTAGTAAAAGTTCAAAAAATGTTTTATTTGGAATGTGAAAACTAATGCATAACAACATATTATTAACTTTTATCCATGGACCTATTATTATAGTAGTCAGAGCATTTCTTTATTACGGGAATATGAAAAACTATTGTAAAGATGAGTCAGCTGATTGCACGGAACTTCTATCGTGTTGTTGGTGAATATTTGTATTGATTTATTATTATTATTATTATTATTATTATTAAAAGATAAAGCAAGTAAAACGTGTGTAAAACATTATATTTTCAGCTTTTCAGTCCTATTTTCTTTATTTAATGCACTCATCCAGAGGTAAGTATAATTGTCATAGGTTATTATAAAAACAATATTGCATTTTTATTCTTTCATGCAATTTTTATTTTTTAATTTAAAAAACTGAATATAGCAGTTATAAACATTTCACAAAAATAATTTCTTAAATCACAGCTTTTTTCAGACAATCTAATTATCATTGCTTACGATAAAATATGTTTTATATATAAAACAATGTAACTTTTAAATCGAAATATAAATTTAATAATAATAAAAAGAAAAAAAAAACTTTCAAAAATTAGGAAAGCTATCGTTTGCGTAAGCGAATGTAGAGTTTACATCAAAAAATAAAACAACAACAATTAAAAAGTCGAATGTTTTCTTTTCTTCAAATATAAAAACTTAAACTTATAAAAATACTTTGATATAAATTTCAATTGGTTACAGAAGCGTTTCTTCTTCATACCTGTAAAACTGAATAAAATTTTGGAATGTTCAGTGGATAAAATTTTAAGTTGGGTACAGACCTAAACCTAAGCAAAGTGTCACTGAATTCTGTTCAGCCGATTTTACGTGATACCCGGTGAAATAAAAAACGTTCTATATACCTCCACTCTTCCCCTGTACATAGAGAAAATTTTCTGAAATAGTTTTAGGATTCCCTGATGTCTAAAATGTAAATATAATGCATTTTTTCCCGTTCAAAACGTTTTATTCCCAAAAGCCTTATGGCGCATGCACAGGTGTTTTTTACCCATATCTCTAAATCTAAACAAAATTGTGAAATGTTAGATAGATATAATTTTAAACTGGGTACATAAGTCCCTGCTAGATGAATTACCCAGCCGTTCTCACATAGTATCCGAAGAAAAAGAGAGTTGCAGACATGCTGACACAAGGACACGCGCAAACAATGAAATTTTTTGAAGTCATTTTTGGCTTTTACGGTGCGTAAAATGTAAAGCATTTTATTAGCCTCATTTTATTAATATAGATATCTGTTTTTTTTTTTTTTTTCAGATAAAACTGTAGTTTTTTAAACAATTGATTTACTTTTTTGAAGATTTGCAAATTTTTGAATTCACCCATCTCTTTCTTTTATCTGGTAAAGGCTTGCTAAAATTTTGAGATACGAAACAATAGTAACGATTTTCTTCTTTTCGTGATTAACTTTTAAAATTTTTCCTTCATCTTCATTCAGCACCTGTTATGTGCATTTTCCTGCAGAATGTATAAGCTTGTAACTCTAACATATTTTGTTTATTTGCTGATGTTTGTGAGATAATAAAGGTTTCAAATTCTGGATCTTCAAATTAATTACGCGGCATGTGAAAAAATCTCTTATTGAAAATTCAACTCTTTAAAAAACCTAAAATTTAGCTGGTTCTTTTGCCGACTATTTTTTTAACTCTTACTCTATTCAAAGGAACATTTGACAAAAACGGCCAAATATATCTGCGTATTGGAGCAATTTATCATAAGCTTTCAACTTATGTAATGAAATTTTTAAACTTTAGCGCATGCTGAGTGAAAATGTTTTTCATACAAAATGCTGATATTTTATGATTTATTCAGGATATTTTATTCTGATTGAAGCATATTAGTTCAAAAGTGTTTTTACAGTTTATCTGAGAGTGAGAATAATTTTCGTTTAAAACTCTGCATATTGTAAATAGAAAATATTCTGATTTGTTTTTAGTTTTAAAATAAATGCTTATTTCTCCTTTATTTAACATGCTATCGTCACACAATTTCATCCACAAACTGCGCTGGGTCTATAGTAACGTATCCTAAAGTTACAGATTATTTCCTTTAGTTTGCGATACAGGGAGATCGCAAGCATTATTGATTTTGCTTAATTTGTTACCAGCTCCTTCGTTATTGTCGTAACCTAATCTATACTAAAAACATTAGGAAAACCCTGTTCTTTACATATCCAGTGTTTGAAAATATTGCATCAAGAGATAAGTTTTTTAATTGGAAAAAAAAAACTGATAATTTGTAAATCTTGCTAAACTTTTGATCAGTAGTGTAGAGCTCTATCTGCCTATGACAAATCTTGCGATTCATTAAAAATACACTTCTTTCGTATTTATTTTACTCACATTTTAGACATAATTTGATAATCAATTCAGAAATTTAATTCATCAACCTGGAAATTAATTTTTTTGATAGAATGGAGTAGAAGGTTGATTTTTTACCAACTATGTGAAAAATACCAGAGCCGGGAATCGAACCTTGGGCCTTCCGCTTAACGCGCGGATGCTCTAACCCTTGAGCTACCCTGGCTGATAACCAGCTCGGCACTTCTCACATAATTTACGTTGGCATGGTCACCGAGTCTGCATTAAAGCAGCTATATCAAGTGACAAATTTGAAAGTGGCATAACTCCAAACGGCCACGAAATTTCAATTCAGAAATTTAATTCATCAACCTGGAAATTAATGGAGTAGAAGGTTGATTTTTACCAACTATGTGAAAAGTACCAGAGCCGGGAATCGAACCCCGGGCCTTCCGCTTAACGCGCGGATAGATACAGTAAAAATCGGTACAGTAAAACCGCGCGGCGCAGTAATAATCAACCTTCTACTCCATTCTATCAAAAAAAAAAAAATAATAATAATTTGATAATGTCTAAAGATTAAGCATTTCAGCGATCTATGTCACTAGCGCAGGTTCAAAGGCAAAATTTCTCTCTGCCAGTGGGAAATCTTGTAATTCATTTTCATGCATCTCTGCCGAATCAGTTTTACTTAAATTTTAGGCATGAGTTGATAACAATAGAATGTAAAATCATGTCCAAGAACCTATCTCACCAGGAGAACAAATATATTTGGGCGAAAATATATCTGCCAGTGTCAAATCTTGCGAATCATTTTTATGCACTTCTGTTCAAAACGATTTTACTAAAATTCTAGACATAAGTCGGATGTCAATAACAGAACAAAACGAAAATATTTTCAAAATCTTATCTCATCAGGAAATGTTTCAAGTGTTAAAACCTGTCCACTTATGTCATGTCTTGCGATTACCTATTTAACTTCTGTATCGGCATTTTTAGTACATTGTGGTATAAAAGATTTCTTTTTTTTTTTTTTTTTTTTTTTTTTTTTTGTAAATGACATTATTGTGGTAATACATCTTTTTAGTGCAATGCTTTGTATTTAATTACTACAGTACAGAAATGAAAGAGCGAACATCGATTGTTTTTTAATACATTTGTATCTTTATCTAGACACTAGCAGGCTTTGCCCGCTTCGCTGGTCAGTATATTTAAATGATTTCTTTTTAATTGAATAATTGAAAATTTGAAATAAATATATTTCCATTAGTCACTATTTTCGTCACAGCTTTAGCATGGTATCTCCTCGGCGATATTAAATATTTTTTTTTAACTTCTTGAGTCTGTACAACAAAACGAATATTAAAACGAATATTCTCGGAAACAGTCTAATAGTAAAGTTAATTCTTCGAATATCCTGGAAAAAATTGAATCTGTTACTCGTATCCAGTTGCTTAGAGCTCAATCCCTAAAGTGCAATCACTCAGAGTAGGGCTCTGAATAACTCTGAATCGCAGTGACTACATACTCTCTCGCAAAAATGAACTCACTCCTATTTATAACTTTTGGCGATGATTCCATCGAGAATCCCATGGAAAGCTCGATATCTGTTTCCCCGTGTGTCGGAGAGCTTCGAAACTTCAGGAACTCTAAACTACCATTTTTCACCAAATTTGGTCGCTCACTCTCCAAGTTTGTCGCCAAGGCTGACCCCACTGAAAGTGAATGAACTGCCCTTTTATTTTCACTTTGCCTGTAACACTACTTACATTGCAACACCGTACAAATGATGCAGGGCAAAGAATTAATCCCTTATAACAATATGCTATGAGCACTATTTCTGCCGCATTTTAAACAACCAATGTTTATATATATATATTTCCCATTAAATGTATTTTTATTCTTATTTATTTATTTAAATATTAATTTGAAGTAATCAAATATTTCTGCCAAGTGCAGTCACACACAGCAGCTCGTTTATTTGTATGATAAATTAGCGTAGTGATTGGTATGTAAAAAAATAAATAAATAAGTAAACATTATCGTGCTACACAACTTTATTAAATCTCTCCCTTGGCGGCTTTTGAATTTTTGGCGCCATATTAGCGATGGATTTGATATATATATATATATATAATTTTTTGTATAAAAAGGGAAACCCTATTTTGCTGATACTTTTATCGAACGCATTTTCGTTAATTTATAAGAATTCTTCATATTCTGTTTATATTTTTAATGGTTTTTAGACTGAAAATAGTGCTAGCTGAAATAAATTTTCTATTTTTAAAACTGCATTTTTTTTTCTATAAAATTATCTACTCAGATAAAAATAGATCATTTATGTGACTACTATTTCGGTTTATTTATTTTTTTCTTTTTTTAATATTTTATAATTTATTTATATTTTTGATGCGCTACTTAGATTAAAATGGCTGTTGCTAAATTAAACTACTTGGCGAGAAACATTCGGTGTATTTCAACGCCAAAATTTAAAAAATCGCCCAGTAGGATCTATAAATAAAACTGATAAAATAGATTTATAGTTCATAGAGTTTATTGTAGTAAAGAAACGCTACCCAGTCAAATGTGACGTCATAAGCAGTTTTTTTGTTTTCTTTAATAATATACTATAAATATACATCAATAAATTTTCAAAACAAAATATACTATATAAAAATGATATTGTTCAGCAAGTACTATAATACATTATTCTCTTATAGTCATAATATTAAACTCTTAAATCATTATTTCCTTTATTATAATAACAGAAGGATTTCATGAAATACTACCAAGCATTGCAATTATGATGAATCATTTGATAAGCAATTTCATCATATGTTACAGGCTATATTATCCATCTTCTGACCTTTCATCGTGTTTGAATAATAATTTCTCTTCAATGTATTTCACATTAGAAACACTTTGAAGCTTATACATATTTCTCTTGAATGCATTATGTTTATGATCCGTGAAATATGTAGTCATAAAATTTAAGGTACTTCGATAAAATATAAATAAGAATTGCACTAGGGATATTTATTACCACATAGTGATGTTATTTTTAGAAAACAATATTTGATTTATACAAAATTATAAAAACAAATTAAAATACGAAGACGGTATGCATTATATCGTACATTTTTCATGGATTAAAAAAAAAAAAATCATAAAATTGAAACTGCAATATATTTTTGAATTAAAGGGAGGAAAGCCTTTAGATTAATATTACAGTTGAAAGAAAGGAAAAACTCAATGTTAGGTGTATATAAGTTATATATTATACAAAAAAAATATATTTTTATAGTTTTAAATATAGAGACTTTATGTTACATAAAAGAGTGGAACAAAAGATCACATACTACATTTTTATGGAAAATTTCGAGATACTTTTTTTTTTTTTTTTATCATAACGCTAATTTTATTTCTTTAAAAGAATTTGTCATTAAGTAATAACATGTTTTCAAAAAAAAAGATTTTAATTGTTTTATAAAATCACATATTAAAAGCTTAACATTTGTAAAAGTTTTTTGAGAGATAGAAGTACTTAAAATTCTGAACAAAATAGTATTCTTTGATCTATTGAAATGTCTGTAACTTTTGTCAATCTGAGAATTCTTTGTTTATTATGATTTCCTTAAAGAAAAACTAAAGCATACATTTTCCAGAACTGAACGCAGACATTCTTTTTAATTCCACTACTTAGTTAAAAAAAAAAATTACGTATTATTAAATAAAGAAGAAAAATAATTCAAACTATTATTAAATATTTCTATTAAAAAGGTGGTAAGCAAAAATATGACTCCACCTAGCCTTGATTCCAAGAACATTTTTTCAAGATTCTTCAAATAATATTTCCAGCTGGTAAGGCAAAACACTGATTTGCAGAAGTTTTAATGCCATCTACAACATTGTGAGAGTAGGGAGAGGAATTGTGAACAAATTAAAAAATATATGAAGTTTAAATTTGTAATATTAACTGCAACTTCAGAAAATATTATTTAAGTAAAACATAATCTTTAAATCCTTTACATTAAGATTGGGTGATTCCTAACCGCACCAACAACTGACGCCAGTGTTATATTTGACTTTGGTTGGTGGCGCCTAGGGAGAAATTTTTTTCCATAATTATACATAATAAAATAATCTGTTATTATTATTATTATTATTATTATTATTATTACATCGTTTTACCATTTAGAAAATACGCAACAGCTAAATTGGTATTCTTTTCAAAATTTTCATTTTTTCCATTTTATTTTCGAACGAAAAAATATGTAAATGCATATAGTTATGTTTTCACTTTTTTTTAACTCAAAAAAAAAAAAAAAAGTTAAAAATATTATTGTTATTTTTTAATGTACTAATTTAAAGTTTGTAAGTTTTCTTTGTGTGGAAACGGTATTTAAAAATAAATAAATAAATAAATAAACAATGAGTAATTTTGCAAATAAATTTCTCTATAAAATATCGCGGGATTTGGCTATCGTCAAGGTTAGGTAATGCCCGCTCATACATTCCTCTTAAATTCAACAATAATTACATTATTACATAATAAAATATCTATTCATTTTATCATTTAAACGTAAGGTTTAAATTTTTTAATAACATGTCCTTTTTGCAAAAGTTTACTACACAATGACTGCTGATCTCACGCCAGCTCGTCATATGGACGAAAAGTTAAAACAGAATTTATATGACCGACAAATATTGTACAGACAGTTTTTAGATTATAAACAATACAAAAATTATTATTGTTGCAAAGTAAGAAATTTTAGCATATATGACTCGCATAAAAGCTAATATTAAAAAAAAAATCCAAATTCAAAAATCACAATTTCTTTTTGAGATATTTTTAGAAAACTGAATGTCCTTAATTCCCATAGGATTAACATGGAGACTTTGGAGATTTAACTGATGTACAGCCTTAAGCGTAGAAGAAAAGGAGTGGAAAAATTATTGTTTTAAAAATTTGCTTTCATCATTAACTTAGGAAAGTATATAAAGTTAAAAAATGAAGTATACAATAAATATAACTAAATAAATATTTATTTATTTCACAAAAATTTACAAAAATCATTAAATGTAAAAAATGAATGGATTTAACTGAATTGGTTTCTTTTCCAATTCATACGTCTTAATATATATATATATATTGTTTTTGTAAGTACATTTCGCTTTTATAATAAATATAAACATCAAATTATTACTTAAAAAATGACAAAAACAATACTGTTTATACATTAATTTTACCATGTTTTTATTAACTTCGATTCTTGTTTGTATGTATGTATGTTTGTTTGTTTGCCAGGTACAAATCTTGCAATCGATTTTTAACTAACTTTCCGACTAGCTAGATATTTGAAACTTTCAGGACAGCTCAGAACACGGTGACAATACATTTTTTTTAATACTTTTATTCAACTGTTTCCGGTCCCGCTGCCTTCCGCAGAGTTTATATGATACGACAGAAAATTTATTTAACTAACTTCCCGACTAGCTAGACATTTGAAACTTTCAGAATAGTTCAGAATACGGTTAAAATGCATTTTTTAAATACCTTTAGCCAACTGTTTTGGGTTTCCACAGCCTTCGGCAGCGTTATCAGTACAAAAATTTAAATCCATTTTTCCCTAACTTTCCCACTAGCTAGACATTTGAAACTTTCAGTATAACTCAAAACACGGTGACAATACATTTTTTTAATACTTTTAGTCAACTGTTTCAGGTCCCTACTGCCTTCGGCACCGTTTATATGATTCAACAGAAAATTTATGTAACTAACTTCCCGACTAGCTAGACATTTGAAACTTTCAGAATAGTTCAAAATACGGCGAAAATGCATTTTTTAAATACTTTTAGCCAACTGTTTCGGGTTCCTGCTGCCTTCAGCAGTGTTACCAGTAATAAGCTTGCAATCGATTTTTCACTAACTTCCCGACTAACTGGACATCTGAAACTTTCAGGATAGCTCAGAACACGGTGACAATACATTTCTTAGATACTTTTAGTCAACTGTTCCAGGTCCTTACTGCATTCGGCAGCGTTTATATGATTCAACAGAAAATTTATGTAACTAACTTCCCGACTAGCCAGACATTTGAAACTTTCAGAATAGTTCAAAATACGGCGAAAATGCATTTTTTAAATACTTTTAGCCGACTGTTTCGGGTTCCTCCTGCCTTCAGCAGCGTTACCACTAAAAAGCTTGCAATCGATTTTTCACTAACTTCCCAACTAGCTGAACATCTGAAACTTTCAGGATAGCTCAGAACACGGTGACAATACATTTCTTAGATACTTTTAGTCAACTGTTTCAGATCCCTACTGCATTCGGCACCGTTTATATGATTCAACAGAAAATTTATGTAACTAACTTCCCGACTAGCTAGACATTTGAAACTTTCAGAATAGTTAGAAACACGGTGAAAATGCATTTTTTAAATATTTTTAACCAACTGCTACGGGTTTCTGCTGCCTTCGGCAGCGTTACCAGTACAAAGCTTGTATTCGATTTTTCACTAACTTCTCTACTACCTAGACATTTGAAACTTTCAGGACAGCTCAGAATACGGTGACAAAACATTTTTTTATACTTTTAGTCAACTGTTTCAGATCCCTACTGCATTCGGCACCGTTTATATGATTCAACAGAAAATTTATGTAACTAACTTCCCGACTAGCTAGACATTTGAAACTTTCAGAATAGTTCAGAACACGGTGAAAATGTAATTTTTAAATATTTTTAATCAACTGCTTCGGAATCCTGCTGCCTTCGGCAGCGTTACCATTACAAAGCTTGCAACCGATTTTTCACTAACTTCCCGACTAGCTAGACATTTGAAACTTTCAGGACAGCTCAGAACATGGTGACAATATATTTTTTTTAATACGTTTAGTCAAGTGTTTTAGGTCCCTACTGTATTCAGAAGCGTTTATATGATTCAACAGAAAATTTATTTAACTAATTTCCCGACTAGCTAGACATTTGAAACTTTCAGAGTAGTTCAAAATACTGTGAAAATGCATTTTTAAATATTTTTAACCAATTGCTTCGGGGCCCTGCTGCCTTCGGCAGCGTTACCAGTACAAACTTGCAATCAATTTTAACTAACTTCCCGGCTAGCTAACCATTTGAAACTTTTATAATAGCTCAAAACACATGAGCAATGAATTTTTTGAACACATTTATCCAATTGCTCCAGGTTCCCGCTGCCTTCGGTAGCGTTCATATGATTCAACAGAAAATTTAAAAACATGGTATATAAAAAGATCTTTTTATCTTGTAATTATTTTAATTTTTGGTTTATTAGTTTACTCAGGATGATATACAAACATACATAATATACAAACCAGGGGAAATAACTTAATAATTAAAATAATATACGCTTAATACATTAAAATTTACAAAAGTCAAAATGAATAAAGAAGGTATTTAACTACATTAGCTTCTGAGTGGCTCATACGCTTTTAATAATTTTTTTTTTTTTTTTTTTTTTTTTTTGTAAATACATTTTACTTTTAAGATTAATGGCATCTTCAAATTATCAATTTTATATCTGATATTATTATTAAAAAATTTATTATAAATAATAATGTCAGTGCACTTTTATACTAAGATTCTAATAGAAAGAAAAAAGGATCTGTATTTTCTATTAAACACTTGTTTAAAAAAAAAAAAAAAAAAACATTGTCTTGCAAACAAAGCAAGAAATATTATTTTTCTAAAGAAATAAATACTGATATGAAAGACTTGCTTATGAAAACAAATATTCAATTTTGATAACTACAAATCAATCTTGGAATTAAATTTAAAAAATCTGATATGGCCACCACATGACTTCCTTATACAAACCATCGGAATATACATATTTTTATGAAACCATTGGCAGTTTTGTGTGAGGTAACTAATTCATAAATAAACACTCAGGCTCCAATTCACGAACATTCTTAAAAAAATAAATTAAAAAAAAAAAAACTGCTATTCGAAGCAAAAACAAATCACGATAATACGATTATAGATGGCGCCGAGAGAAATATACTAGTTTTTTTCTGGAATAGTATCCAACGAATTGTTACAGAATATCTCATTGGCAAATGCACAGGTTAGAGTACAAAGAAAATCATTCGAGTATAGACGGCCCAGTTTTGTTCTCTTTGGCAAAAAAAAAATATATATATATATAAAAGGAAAAGGAAAAGGAAAAAGAAAAAAGAAAAAAAAGGAAAAAAGAAAAAAAAAACGAATTTGGCGGAAATTTAGTTTCGGGTTGCCAAAGTTTGGAAGCTCTAACTTAAATAATAAGCGTGATCTGGAATATTCTGGAAAAGTTCATTATGAGCTCTATCTACGGGCTAAATATTCATTAAATAAAATGCATTCATCGATAAGAACCTGCTTATTTCTTTACAAATTACAGACGTCGCGAGAAATCGTGTACAGTCGCTGATACTCTAAACGAGAGCTCGTGTTAAGACGAAACTTGTAGGTGTACAACTAGACACCATGATAGTCACACATATACATTTACAACATTCTGCGATCATTCATTTTCGAGCAATGCGAAATACAATACCCATTTCGCAAATCGGGATTACTATACTTCCTTTGTGTAAGGAAGTAAAAAGGAGGCGACGATCCTAAATGTAATATTGCACATTGTTTTGTTTGGTAATATTCATAAATAATAGTATCCTTCAATGAAAAATCTACTAAACTTTTTCCAATTTTAACAAGTAATTTAAGAGCTCACATACGAAACAGTAAATAATTATAATATATAAAAAGCGAAATTGTTTGTATATGAAAAAGTATGTTATCTTAAATTCGCTTTCCTTTAATTTCTTAATGTATTATTATGTATAAACCTTTAGCTAAAAAAATAACTGCATTTAAAGTACCAAATAAATGAATAAAAAAACACAGAGCTGCCACAGGCGACTTTTTTTTTTAATTCTTTTCTTACCACTTTTTCCAAAAAATAAATAATATAATACGTATAATTATAATATATTTTTGCAGCTACATGTGCACTTTAACTGCATAGATTTATTATAATTCTTAAATAGTGGTACAAAAGTAATAATAATAATAAAAAAATCGCTTGTTGCACCTCTGAAGTCACCAATAGTTTTTATAACAAAATTTTTGTCTGTATAGCTTAAGAACATACCTTTGCCATATATATTCTTTTATTTTCCTATAAATTATAATCTAAATTAAAAACAAATCTGATGTGCACACCACATGACTTCCTTATACACCCATTGGAATATGCATATTGTTATGAAAATATTGACATTTTTGTTTAAGGTAAATGATTCGCAAATAAATAGACACGTACTAACCACGGAAAAAAAAAAAAAAAAAAAAAAAAAAAGCTGAAAAACTGCTACTCTAACCACAAAAGTCATAATAATAGGTTTATATATACCGCCTATGAAATATACTAGTTTTTTCAGGAATGGCTTATTACAGAATCTCTCATTGGCAAATACACAGCTTAGTTTATTGAAAATCCTTCGGGTATAGATGGTCTACTTTTGCTCTCTTTGCCAAAATTTAGAGGTGAAAAATGATACATTTTACCGAAACAAATAATTCAGTTAAAATTGAGAAAGTATTTACTAATTCTGGCTACCCTGAAACAATATTTTCCGCCAAATTTGATCGCTATTCTCGCCAAGGCGCCAAGTTCGTAGCCAACGTTAATTTTGGTCTTGGCATCTATTTTGGCGAATTTGCGTCGAATCTGTCGAAAATTTGTAGTTTAGGGTTACAAAAGTTTGTAAGCTCTAACTTCAATAAAAACAAAATTCTGGAATTTTCCGGAAAGATTCATTGATTTATAGCGCTGAACTAAATTCTTCGAAAATTCTTTAAATGACAAACAAGACTAAAACAAAATAAAAGACATTCGTCGACTAGAACCTGCTTATATATTAAGATTTACTTTCTACACTCAAAAATGTCAGCAACTTTCATAACAATATCATTACGTGCTTTATCTACGTGCTGAATATTCATTAAAGTGCATTCATCGACTAGAACCTGTTTATGTCTTTAAGATAATTACTTTCTACACGCAAAAATGTAGACAAATTTCATAAAAATATCATTACGGGCTCTATTTACTGGTTGAATATTCATTAAATAAAATACATTCGTAGAACCTGCTTATGTCTTTACAAGTTACTTTCTACATGCAAAACTGTCAACAACATTCATAATAATATCATTACGGACTCTATCATTAGCTTCTTTTGAAATCTCTATGATGGAAAGTCATATATAATGCCCAAAACCTTTGTATATTTGCCATTATGAATATAATTTTCGTAAATACTTCCAAAACGGATTCTTGCAGAAAGACCAAAAAGAGAGGTGCACAACTAGAGGTTATAACAAACCTATATATCAATTTGCAACGTTCTACGTCCAACCGCGTTTGAGTTATGCGAGATACATACACGCACAGACGCACAGACGTCACGAAAAATCGTGTAAAGTCGCTGATATCTCTAAAACGAGAGCTCGTGTTAAGACGAAACTTGCAGGTGTATAACTAGACATCATGACAGTTACACGTATAAATTTGCAACATTCTACGATGATTTGTTTTTGAGCTATGCGAGATATAAAATCCATTTCAAAAATCGGGATCCAATACTTCCTTATACTTTGTATAAAGAAGTAAAAAATGCTTAAAAAATTATGTTTGCTTAATTAAATGCTACATCTTGAATGACAAATCATAAAGAAATAAGCGAAAACAGATAAACCTTCTTAAAATCTTCATAATTTTCCAGAAGGATTTGTTTTTGCAAATAGAATCCTATAAAAATTAGTCTTTTAAATAAGAATCCTAAAGAAAGAATTTCTAAAAGAAAAACTTGGATTAAATGGCTTGTATGAAGAGGGCTGTAAATCGTTAAAAGGTTCTTTGCGTTAGATCGTTTCAAAAGCAATGAAGCAGAAAACGCTTAAATTTGTTTCAAGAGGTTATATATCTCAGAGCGTTGGTTATGTTGAATAAGATTTTTTCTTCCTTTTTTTCACCTCGAAGCGATGCATTAATCAAGCAATTTCTCTTAATAAAGATCTTTTAAAAATTCAGTAAATCTCAAATATACAAAAAGAGATTCTTTACAAAATACAAAATACAAGAAAAAGGAAAAGGAGTGATATATTTTGTCTTAAATGTCATGCGACATTTATGGCATTTTTTCCTTAACATAATCAATGTTATTAAGAAAGTACAGAACCTTTTAGTTTGTCTATTTATAAAATATAAAAATGTTGAAAGAATTATATATGTATGTTTTCTATAAAAGGTTTTAGCTGCGCCTGTTTTGAAAAAATATATTAGATGGACATACTAAAAAAAATTCTTTAAAATAATTAAATAAGGCATTAGTTACAGACATATTTCTGACTGTAATGATTTAAGTAAAATTGTATTATATTGTAAATTTTCTTCTTCTCCAACTAACGTAATTTGATCTAAAATGTACTAGAAATCCCTTCTCATCAAGACAAATAATTTTACTACTTTAAAAAGAAGACGTAAGATTTGACACAAAAGGGTTTCATTGAGAAACAATTATTTTATTTTTAAAACATATTTAATTATTAAATAAATAAAAAAACAACGGAACGTTTTCGCCGGGGTACCCCAGCGTTCTCAACGCAGTGTTGGCAGATTGGGGCTTTTTTTATTCAATAGTCACCAATAAATTTGAGAAGTGATATTTTATACACGTAATAGGTGATTAGTCTTCGAAGTGATTAGGCAACCGTCACAATTAATACTTAGTGGTGGCTATTGAATAAAAAATGTCTCCAATCTGGCAACACTGTCTCATCGGTACCTTGGTGCTTGAAGTCTCCGCAAATGCGTTGTTTCTTCCAGCCGCCGCTACTTTTAAGTGCGTGGCGCCACTGCTAATCCAACCCCGCCACATCGTTGCCATTACATGAAAAAGGAAAACTCAAAATTTCAACTGCATCTCTATACGCAGCATAATTATGATTATGGTAATTCACTAGTTTTTTAACATTTTCGAACCTAATATTAACTCCTTTATCTCTATTAACTTTAATTAGCGCAGTGGTGATTTTTCCGGTAGATATATCATTGCTATGCTCCTCAATTCAAGTTATAATTTTTCGTTTCGTTTTGTCAATATAACATTTCTCATAATTTTCATTATCTGTATAAAGGATTTTATAAATTCCAGCTGTGGTTCAAGGATTGATTGGATCTTTGTCACTACGTATAAAGATTGGATTAGATTTGATAGGAATGTGGATATTGCGTTTAGCAGCAGCTTAAACTTGCGAATTACCATAATCACAATTATAACGCGTATAGAGAAGCAGTTGAAATTTTGAGTTTTTGTTTTTCATGTAATGGCAAAGATGCTACGGGGCTGGATCAGCAGTGGTGCCACGCACTTAAAAGCAGCGGTGACTGGAAGAAACAACGATTTGCGGAGACTTCAAGCACCAAGTTGCCGTTGAGAACGCTGGGATACCCGGGTGAAAACGTTCCGGCAAAAGCATGAAGTTATAAAAAGGTTGTTTTTTATTTATTTAATAGTTAATTTGTGTACTTCATGGAATAACTATGAATAATAAAACACATTTATTTAGAAAAAGTTATAAAAGTACATCACATAAATTGAATTAGAGAAATAAAAGTTTTTAAAAGATCGAAAATGTTAAATATTTTTGAGACATGAAATTATCACATACTAATGTCCATGTGTTTGTTGTACTATCTGTAATGTATCAGTACAAGCGCGTTATGTATAATTTTGATTATTTTACGTTTTCGAAAATTGCGTGTGTAAAAAATTATACGACGCTAAAAAACTGTTTCTTCATTAAAAATGATGTTGTGTCATACATGGAATAACTGTCAATGGAACAAATCTCTCAAAATCTGTATAAAATATATAAAAATTCCAAGTCTTATAGTATAGCTTATCATAGACTCTGAATACATGCAGTGCACTGAGAAAAAAAAATATACCGCCTTCATCTAGAATAAAATAAGTGGTCATTTTCTAAATCCCTTAACTAGAAATATAGATATCCAAGCTATGCGCATAAGGATGACATGGAACTATTTTTTCTAGAGCCACAATTTATATTCTAGATGTCAGTTATAGAATTTTTTCTCAGTGTGAGACTTAAGACTGAAACCTCATTGAGACCTCAGCAGAAAGTTTACTATCCTACATACAGATGCCTAAATTCTTGAAAATTTCAAAAATTCATAATAAAAGTAGTGATGTTCGGAAATTTTTTCGGTTTGCCTAAATATGATTAGAAGGAGATTAGATTTCTTTTCCTGAATATAAAAGTAAAGATTTTGATAAAGAGGGCGCTCACACATCATGAAATGATTTATGCAAATCAGACTGGAAATAAAAGACATGCCTGAAAATTGACTCGTCTTGCATTGGTGGTTAAACTTTTCCATAAATAGGGTGAATTCACAATATTTCCCACGGAGAAATGGCAGAAGGTGGAAAAAGAAGGCGCTCTTATATGCCTTATACCTGATATTGTTGGTCATGCTGAACATCTTCCATTGTACAATAGATGAACAGTGTCATGTTATTGTGACATGCTTTATTGTCAGTTTGTGTTTCCTGATTTACATTAAAATATCAGTATGACGTAAGGATACTTCGTTTCGATTACTATTGATATATATATATATATATATATATATATATATATATATTTAAACATAAATAAAAAATAAAAAATAAATGCAACGTTCCTTTGATAACATTCCCAGAAAGCAATTTTTTTTCCAATCAATACTCTTTTATAATAAATTTTCAAGTTCGTCCGAATTTATGACGCATCCGGTATATATATATACTGGTGGACAAAATTAAAGCAACAATCCGTTTATCTGTTTTTTCGTTTTCTTCTTTTGTACATAATTTTTAAACAAATAAACATGTGAACATAAAATTTGGATGGCCTGTTCATTATCATATTATTAACCGAATTTTATGTAACTTTAGCATAAGAATAATTTTTAAGCTAATAAATATTCATTTCTCTCTCAAAAATAATAAGAATAAATAATAATAATAATTTTTTCTCTCATAAATATTCATTTGTTACAAAATTGTAAATAATTGTGTTTATTTCTGTATAAATTCTTTCAAAGAGGCTTAGTAAGTTGATAAAGTGCTAATTTTGTGCATTTCTAGTCGTTTTAGCGATGAAATAGCCTTATTTTTCCCTTAAAAACGCATTAAAAAAACCCAGTAATGCAGGTAATGGATTTGGCGCCAAGTTTGGCGACTTTTTCCCACCTTGGCGATTTTTTTGGCGACCTTGGCGAGAAAATCCTTATATGGGATATACCAGATATGGAAGCTGTAAGCTGATTGGTTGACCACTTTCTAGAGTTTTCTCGAAAAATCTGGGTTCCATGGAACAGTATATAAGGAAGCGCTTTCTCGCCAAGGCAGTCAGTTCAGTTCAGTTTTCAGCCAGCTTCGCTAGTGCTTGCATTGCTCTTGAGCCTCTTTGGAAGAGACTTGCTTTATGTGTTATTGCTATACAGTTTGTACTGTGGATCTGCTATTGACAGCTGTTGTTTAAGCTGTGTTTACTGTTTGAATTGAAGCTGATACTTGGTTTATAGACCTGTATTTTTCTGGAACTTTCTGTGAATAAATTACTGAATTTTTGTAAGTTTGGCCTTTCATTATCGGACAACTCACGAACCCCCAAGCACACAACATTTCTGGTGTCAGAAGCGGGATTGTCTGTGAATGGTGATAACGAGGGCTATGGAGCAAGAAATGAAGAAATTTCTAGAAGGTCTCACTGCTCAGATGAATGAGTTAAGATCTGGATTGATAGAGAAAATGGAAACAGGACAGGAAAAGATGGAAGCATCGCAAAGAGAGATGAAAGACACTATGGGTGAAGTTCAGGAAGAAATTAAATCTAATCAAGATGAGATGAAGAGAGAGCTTTCAACGGTGAAAGAATCAATCGAGGGTAAATTAACGGTGATGGAAAATAGAATGGATGGAATAGAAGAGAAAGTTTTGAAAATAGAAGAAAGTTTTGAAGAGAAAGCCATGAAGATAGAAGAAAATGTTATGAAGGTTGAAGAGAAAGCTATGAAGATAGAAGAAAATTTTATGAAGGTTGAAGAGAGTGTTACGAAAATAGAACGGAGTTTCGAGGAGAAAGTTAAAGAAAATTTTGATCAGGAACTGAAAGGAAGGTTTTCAGAGATAGAAGGTAAACTGAAGAGAATAAAAGAAGATCTGGAGAGAAAAGTGGAAGAAAAGTTAGAATCCATGCCCCAGGAAACTGAAAAGAAAGAGAGAAGAATCCAGAATCAGAAATTTATTAAGCTATCTACCTACGATGGCAGTTCCTCCTGGCATGTATATAAGACGCAGTTTTCCATCGTAGCTGAAGCTAACGGCTGGGACTCTACCGCCAAGTCAGTCCACTTAGCAGCAGCATTACGGGGAGATGCAGCTGAGATACTGAGAAATGTTTCTAAAGAAGAAAGGAACGACTTCGAGGCCTTGAATAGAGCACTGGAACTACGGTTCGGAAAGAAGTGTTCTAAGGACTATAGTCGCCTCCAGCTAAAGTCCCATTACGAGAAAACGGGCGAAAGTTTGCAAGAGCTGACAGCGGACATTCAGAGATTGTCACACCTAGCATTCTCAGACTGCCAAGCTGACACTCGAAACGACTTAGCTCTTCAGTACTTTATCGATGCTGTTCGGGATCCAGAAATTCAAAAAGCGCTGAGACTCTCCAACATCAGAGACGTAGAATCAGCTTTAGGCTATGCACTTAGGATAGAGGCAGCCCAACAAGCCTTCCGTAAAGACCGCCATACCATAAGAGCAGTCTCATTAAATGATACGCCTGCTGATGAGAATGAAATGAAGAGAAGTTTCGCAGAGATCTTAAAGAGATTGCGCAACCTAGAAAATAATATAGAAATAAAGGATCGGAAGATAAAGTGCTGGGGCTGTGGAGGGGATGGTCATGTGAAGAGGAACTGCCCCGTACGACCAACTATAGGAAATCACCCGGCTTCACCCTCACTGCAGGGAAACTAAGAGGAGGCCATCTCGCGGGGCGGAGGTTGCCTAAAATTAAAGAGCCCCAATTTACAGTATTTCATGTTTCATCGATGAGTGGCGGCGATAATGGACTTCACGTCTATGGCCAAGTCAACAACGCCACCTGCCGGATGATTCTGGACACGGGAGCCAACGTGACCATCATTAGAGCGGATTTGGCTCAAGAACTAAAAGAGAAGATCATCTGGACGCCGCCCTGCGTTAAACTCCAGACTGTGAACGGAGACGAATTCAAAATATATGGAAAAATGAACTTGGCCATCACTTTTGGGAATGCCAGTTACCATCATATGGCATATGTGGCTGATATAAGAGATCCTTTAATCATTGGAATTGATTTCCTGAGAAAATTTAACTTTCAATTGGACTTCAAGAATAATGAACTGCATTCGAGTTCGGAAGACATCGCTGTGTTCAACACTGAAAATCAAGACATTCGGACAATTTGCCAGATAACAGCCAAGTCTGAAATTTCCATCCCGCCACACACAGAGACAATAGTTTCAGGAACACCACCTACAAAGCAATACTTCCGCTATGGACTGATTAAATACCCGAATACAGACAATAGCCCAAGAGGAGTTCTGGTAGCTTCATCTGTAGTTGATCTCTCAAAGAGTACTATTCCTGTGAGAGTCGCAAACATCAGCGATAAGGTCCGAACAGTGAAGAAAGATGAGGTGTTAGCAGCCTGCACTCCTGTAACATGCATAAACCGCCCCATGCAATCAACCGAGTCCAAGTCTTCTGAGCAATTAACAACGGAACTACTGAAGAATGCAGAGTTAGGAAAGGAACAGAGATGTGCTGCGGAGAAGCTACTCCAAGAATTTAAAGACCTTTTTTCTCGAACACCTGAAGACGTCGGGCGAACGAACATCACCCAGCACAGAATTGATACAGGAAATCATCCTCCAATCAAACAACATCCAAGAAGACTTCCTTTTGCTAAACAGGAAGAGGTCACTGAACTTCTAAATGAAATGCAGCACAATGACGTCATCGGGCCATCAACGAGTCCTTGGGCCTCTCCCATAGTACTGGTGCGAAAAAAGGATGGTTCAACAAGATTTTGCGTGGATTATCGTCGTTTGAATGACATCACTAAGAAAGACAGTTACCCTCTTCCCAGAATTGACGACACATTAGACACACTTGCTGGCAATAAATGGTTCTCGACGTTGGATCTGAAGAGCGGTTACTGGCAAGTAGAATTACATCCTGATGATCGTGAGAAGACTGCATTCACCACGGGACAAGGACTGTGGCAATTTAAAGTTATGCCGTTCGGATTATGTAATGCTCCTGCCACCTTTGAACGCCTGATGGAGACAGTGCTAAAAGGACTTTCCTATGAAGCCTGTCTGGTGTATTTGGATGATATTATCATTGTGGGGCGCACCTTTGAAGACCATCTACGAAACATCCGAAAGGTGCTGGAGAAACTCAGAATGGCTAACCTCAAATTGAATCCAGGCAAGTGTAACTTGTTCCGTCGTGAAGTGAGCTACCTCGGCCATATCATCTCTGCCGAAGGTGTGAGAACTGATCCTGAGAAGATCTCTGCAGTCGAGAACTGGAGTCGCCCTGAAAATATACACTAACTACGAAGTTTCCTGGGGTTATGCACTTACTACAGGAAGTTTGTCAAGGGTTTCTCAAATATTGCCAGACCACTGAACAAGCTCACGGAAGCCAAACAGAAGTTCCTGTGGACAGATGAATGTGAAAAAGCGTTCAAGCGACTTAAAGAGGCCTTAACATCATCGCCTATCTTGACATATCCACAGCCTGATAGACAGTTCATACTTGATACAGATGCCAGCCATGAGAGTGTCGGTGCTGTTCTGTCGCAGGAAATTGATGGTCAAGAACATGTCATTGCCTATTGGAGTAAATGCCTGTCTAAACCGGAGCGAAATTACTGTACCACCAGGAAAGAGCTACTCGCCATCGTAAAAGCCATAGAACATTTCCATCATTACCTCTATGGCAGAAGATTCCTGCTCCGGACTGACCATGCATCTTTAACGTGGTTGCTCCAGTTCAAGAACCCGGAAGGACAGATTGCCAGATGGATACAACGCCTCCAGGTATATGACTTCGAGATACGTCATCGTAAAGGGACTCTACATGGTAATGCAGATGCCTTGTCCCGGAAGCCCTGCTCGGAAGGCTGCAAGTACTGCTCTAGAGCGGAACAGAAATACCTGCCGATAAATCCGGTGGCCTGCCAAGTTACTATCTCAACACCATCAGAACAAGATCCCGATCCATGGAGTGACGAAGAACTTAGAAAAGCCCAGTTGGAAGATCCTGACATAAAGCCAATATTACAGCTGAAGGAGAGGACCAGCAACAGACCTATCTGGCAGGACACTTCCAGATTTAGTCCCATTACGAAAAGTTATTGGGCACTTTGGGACTCTCTTCATATCAGAAACGGCGTATTATACAGAAAGTGGGAATCTAATGATGGGAAAAGCTTCAGATGGCAGATTTTATTACCAAGATCAAAAATTCCAGCTGTTTTAGAACAACTGCATAGTAGCTCTACCGGAGGCCATTTTGGAGTAATGAAGACTCTGCAGAAAGTTCGGGAACGCTTCTACTGGTGCAAGGCAAAGGAGGATGTGGAGAAATGGTGTAAATCATGTGATGCTTGTGCGGCACGTAAAGGCCCGCAGAAACGAAGTCGAGGAAGACTGCAACGGTATAACGTGGGAGCACCATTTGAACGGATCGCAATCGACATCTTGGGTCCTTTGCCACGGACCTCCAGTGGAAATAAATACATCCTCGTCGTGATGGACTATTTCACCAAGTGGACTGAGGCATATCCCATTCCCAATCAAGAGGCATGCACAGTCGCAGAGGTCCTAGTGCAGCAATGGGTGTCAAGGTACGGCACGCCCATACAACTTCATACCGACCAAGGTAGGAACTTTACCTCTGATGTTTTCAAAGGACTGTGTCAACTACTCGGCATAGACAAAACCCGGACAACACCCTTACATCCCCAGTCGGACGGCATGGTCGAGAGGTTCAATCGTACCATCCTGAATAACCTCTCTCTTCTAGTATCAAGGAACCAGCAAGATTGGAACTTGAAGTTGCCATTGTTCCTGCTGGCTTATCGAAATGCTGTCCATGAAACCACCGGCTACACTCCAGCCCAGATGCTGTTTGGACGTGAACTTCGTCTCCCTTGTGATCTCCTGTTTGGTTGTCCACCCGATGCGCCTTCATCGCCCGAAGAGTACATCCAAGATCTCCGGGCACGATTTGAGGACGTACACCACTTTGCTCGGGAGCGAATTCACATTGCAACGGAGAAAATGAAGACAAGGTACGATCTAAAGGCTACGCAACATGAGTTCCAGGAAGGAGAGAAGGTATGGTTGTGGAATCCTGTTCGACGCAAAGGACTCTCTCCCAAGTTACAGTGCAACTGGGATGGACCGTACACAGTCTTAAAAAGGCTGAATGATGCAGTGGTGCGGATCACTAAAACACCTTCATCAAAACCGAAGGTGGTGCACTATAACAGGCTAGCCAAGTACCACAATTAACGGTAATATTAAAATTTAAAATGTAAATACTGGTAAAATTTGCGCATGCGCACTGTAAATATTTCTATATAAATATTTGTACATATTTGTGAATTTTGTAAATATTTCTCACTTGATTTGCATTTCTATTTTATCGTTATATGCAACTTAGTTTTTGTATTTTAGATTGTGTAAATTTGTTTAGTTTCGCCTCTTGACCAAGGTTTGCACTGCCCGGGACGTGCAGTCCTTGAGAGGGGGGCAGTGTTACAAAATTGTAAATAATTGTGTTTATTTCTGTATAAATTCTTTCAAAGAGGCTTAGTAAGTTGATAAAGTGCTAATTTTGTGCATTTCTAGTCGTTTTAGCGTTGAAATAGCCTTATTTTTCCCTTAAAAACGCATTAAAAAGCCCCAGTAATGCAGGTAATGGATTTGGCGCCAAATTTGGCGACTTTTTCCCACCCTGGCGATTTTTTTTTGGCGACCTTGGCGAGAAAATCCTTATATGGGATATACCAAATATGGAAGCTGTAAGCTGATTGGTTGACCACTTTCTAGAGTTTTCTCGAAAAATCTGGGTTCCATGGAACAGTATATAAGGAAGCGCTTTCTCGCCAAGGCAGTCAGTTCAGTTCAGTTTTCAGCCAGCTTCGCTAGTGCTTGCATTGCTCTTGAGCCTCTTTGGAAGAGACTTGCTTTATGTGTTATTGCTATACAGTTTGTTCTGTGGATCTGCTATTGACAGCTGTTGTTTAAGCTGTGTTTACTGTTTGAATTGAAGCTGATACTTGGTTTGTAGACCTGTATTTTTCTGGAACTTTCTGTGAATAAATTACTGAATTTTTGTAAGTTTGGCCTTTCATTCTCGGACAACTCACGAACCCCCAAGCACACAACAATATTATTAACCGAATTTTAGGTAACTTTAGCATAAGAATAATTTTTAAGCTAATAAATATTCATTTTTCTCTCAAAAATAAACTTTGGAAAAAATGAAAAATTTCAATAATTTTAGGAAAGAACACTTAATGAAAAGTGATGTTAAGAATGTATTAGAGATAGGTAAAGACGCACATGGCCTTGAAATGTGAAACTAAAAAAGATTTTTTTTTTTTTTTTTTTTTGGTATTAATTTTTCTTTTACTTTTAAAATAGTCTTTTTTAAAAAATATAATTAATGATTTGTAAACTATGAGCATCACTAAAATAATAAAAATGTCATTAAATATTTTTATAATATTATTAAATTTTCATGTTTGTATCTATATTTTTTAAAAAGCTATTCACATGCGAAAAAAAGAAGAAGAAATAAGAAACAGAAAAGGGAATACAGGTAGAAAGATTTTGGTTGTAGTCTAACATGCGTGTACATCTTCACCTATCTGTAAGGCATCCTTATGACCATTTTTCATTAAATGTTCTTTCCAAAAATTATTGAAATTTTTCATTTTTTCCAAAGCTTACTTTTGAGAGAAAAATGAGTATTTATTTGCTTAAAAATTATTCTTATGCTAAAGTTACATAAAATTCAGTTAATAATATGATAACGAATAGGCCATCCAAATTTTATGTTCATGTGTTTATTCGTTTAAAAATTACTTGCAAAAGAATAAAACGGGAAAATAGCTTGTTGCTTTAATTTTGTCCACCAGTGTAGATATATAGACATAGATAGATATATTATTCATTCCCCTTCATTATTATAATACATTCTTTCTAGATATAAATATACATTTCATGGTAATAAGTGTCATTTATCAGTTGATACTTTCACTAAACTTTTGCGTTTAAAAATTTAAGAAAGACCGATAAGGGAATTTACCTTTTTTAAAACATTATATTACTACAAATTAATTCAAAGTAAAAATGTAGGTAAATCCCCTTTAAGCTTTGCTTCATTTTAGGAGAAACTGAAATTCAACACATTGTATCGACGATATCTTTTCAGTTTTCACGATATTTGTTTAGGACTTATATAAGAGCCACTTCAGTCGTTTGGCTAATACAATAATAACGCTTGCACTTATGCAGTTAAAGGTTATTTAGTAAAAGTACGGGTATTTTATCAGATACATAAATATTGTATAATCTGATTAAAGCATGCTATTTGAATTGTGATCTGCAATGTCTCTAAAATAAACGGGGCATTAGTTTAAAAATTTTGCATATTTAGAAAAAATGTACGAAATCATTTTCGATGTTGTTAAAGAAACCTTTATATCTCTATAAATATAAGTACTATTCCCATAGAAATGAATGAGTTCAATTAAAAGAAACATCATAATTAAATGTTACAACTATAAGAAATTTCAAACTCTAATTTTTCTTTTTTTTTTTTACAGGGGTTCACAGATATTACATATATATTTTTATTTTGTCTGTTGTTTATTTTACTTGTCTCTTTTTAGCTTTCAGGATGAACATTTCGCTGAAATATGTGAAGTATAGCAGGATTTTTTACACCGGTGAAGTTTCAAAAGAAAAACAAACTATTCCTTTATATATTTAACAAACCATCTGAATTCGAAAGTGACCAAATATTTTTTGGTACGTAGAATAATATAAATATGCATATATTACCCCCAAACAAGTGAATATTTTATAATTTAAATATTCCCCATGTATTTATGTATGATATTAACAAACAAATTTCTTGAAGAACTCTATAAAGATCAGAAACGTGAATATTGTAAATAAGATTTAAAAAAAAAAAAAAAAAAAAAAACAGATATTCAAGTAAATTTAAATAAATGGCCTTTATATTCAAGTTGAAACTAGAAAAATCTATACATATATTTTTTAATATATTCTATGAAGTTCAATTTATATAACAGTACTTTTATGAAATTAAGTTGACAATACATATTTAAATGAAAAATTAAACTTAAATTCATTCGTTTTAAAATTAAACACAGAGAGAAAAAAATATCTTAAAAGCTTGATATATGAATGGAAATTTTATAATAGAGAGAATAATGAATTCAAGTTTAACATGAAAATCATTTCTCCTTCCTTTATCAGTATAATAATGACAAGTATAAGCTTTTGAGAAATTAAGATCATTCACTATATTTCGTGACCAACAGAGCGTACATTAAAAGAATGAAACATGATGGAAACAATGTTTCTTTTCATTCAGTGAGTGAGTGAAAATGCTTCATTCTCTCAGAGAAGAACTTTACTGAAGTAGATTTATGTGATCAGGCTAACAAATATAAAAAGAATGAATATGTAGTGCACCTATATTAAAGAAAAAATACGTTACCTTTTTATTCTTATTTAACTGTGTAACTAGCATTTAGAAAAATATTCAATGTTTTATTTTAAAACTCAATCACATACGTTTTCACAGGTTTAGAAATGTGTAATTATTTACAGTTTTTATTATGCAGATAAAAATATAACGCAAATAATTGTACAATATATACAAAATCTGGAGTGATTCTACATCACTTTCCGAAGATTTAGTTATAAATGATTATTTAGATAAATTTAAATGCAATTTCTCTTAAATAATAAAGAAAAAAAAAGGAGAGAGAGAGAGAATATCACAATAGATGTTAGAGTATTTCTTCCCGAGTTGTACGTCATTTAATGAAACATAGTGTATCTAAATAATACATTGTAAGCTCGTAATATCTAATAATTATCGGTTTATTTTATGTTTCAAGCAATTTAGCATTACTAAAGACAATTTTAAATAATTTAAATTTATAGATTGCATGTAATACACGTTTAGATATTATTGTATTTATAATAGTTTCAGTCCAAAAGTCATAAAGCTAAAGAATATTTCTTCGTGTCCCTGTAAAAACCTATAAGCAAAAAACTCATAAATTTTTTTATAAAGTACATGCGACGGTGACCAGTAACATCCCTGACTACTTTCAGCTCAATCGAAGATGGTATTTAGACGCTATCGCACGTTAAATATTTTGAAGCCATAGCTCATAGTGATAACGAAATTTTCTTTGTGTTCATGTAAAAAAGTAAAAGACGTAACATAACATTATATACAATTCGTGTGACTGTAACTTATAACATACTTACACATATTTAGTTCATTTAGATAAGGTGTTTATCAGTAAGCCGTTTATCTATTGAACTTGGTCTATAACGATAAAGACCTTTTCTTGGTGTACTTGTAAAAAAACTATAAAAATCATAAAAATCTATACATTTCATGTGACGGTGACCCACAGCAAAACTAAAAACTTTCAGCTAAATCGAACGACACGTTTGGACATAGTCGTGTGTTCACTCACACACACACTTACATACATATTTCAATTTTATTTTACAAACATGGGTGCGTTATACTATAGGTGCATATGTAACCTCATTTTCAGTTGGTAATGATAGTAATACAATATTAGTTAACATCACTTAACCGAAGCCGTTGTTTATATGGTATTTCCAATTTAGATTGGTATCCAGGAGGCAATGAAAAAAAAAATCTCACCAAACTCCGTAATGATATAAAAATTTACGCTGATTAAACATTTGTTTGCATCACCTAATATCATACCTTACGTTATTTTCTGTTAGAACAAAATGCATTAAGTGTATATATATATATATAAGCATAAAACATTGCATTTTTATTGTATCAAATTAATGATGGTTGAAGAAAATGAATAATTGATGTGATCTACCTTTAAAGAAATTTATAAATAATTAAACAAGTTTAGCTTATAAGTATTTCAAGACTTGAGGATCAGTTATTTAGTGCGAAATATTTGCAGCAGTCATATAAAAATACAATCCCAAACACTATGTTTATCGTGCGAAATAAATAGTTTCTAATATACAGTGCCGGCAAAAAAAAAAAAAAAAATCTTTACACTTGAGCGACAAAAGAAAACTGTACATGTCAATTGCCGTTGCCGCCATAAAAAAGTGTCGAATTCCAGCGATGACACGCGGCGTTAGTCCGCCACAGACGTCCTTTCCCTATCCTATCAACACTCAGTTCGCTTCGTAGACTTTTAGAGTAAGGCTTTTTGATCCCGCATGCCAACATTTCGTTTATTTTTCAAAAGTTTCAGAACCTACATCGGTATTCCGACTCCACACAATGGGTCGGACGAAGCTTAAAATGGAAGAAAAATCTCATGCCTTGACTCTGTTAGAGAAGGGAATCTCTGTGATTGATGGAGCCAGAGATCTGGCAGATTATTCTAGATATATCCAGTTGTAGCCATCTGCCAAATGTAGCCTAAGATCTGAGCCTAAATGGCTGCAGTTGGTAATAAAATGTAATGAGATGACAAAATACTGTGACTGCAATGTGATATTTACAATAAACGACTAGAATGTTAAGATTTTGTCTTAAATGTTTACATTTTAATGACCTTGTAAAGATTTTCTACATTTGGCTACATCTAGCATGATCTGCCAGATCTCTAACTATATCAATCACAGAGATTCCCTTCTCTAGCAGAGTCAAGGCATGAGATTTCTCTTCCATTTTAAGCTTTTGCTGATCCATTGTGTGGAGTGCTAATACCGATCTAAGTTCTCAAACTTTTGACAAATAAACGAAATATTTACCGGCGGGAGCAAAGAGCATACAACCTTACTCTAAAAGTTCACGAGCTGAACTGAGTGTTAATAGGATAGTAAAAGTCGTCTGTGACCGACTAACGCCACGTGTCATCTCTAGGGTTTGATACATTTTTATGGCGGGAACGGCAATTCACAAGTAATTTTTTTTTTCCCGCTAAAGTGTAAAGATTTTCTTATTCTTTTTTTTTTTTTTTTTTTTTTTTTTTTTTGTGTGTGTGCCAGCACTTTACAAAAGAGGACTTACCGGATTGATTAATGAGAATAAAATTTTAATGGTTTAAACATGGTCACGTAAATTCCTTATGGTAAATAATGTAATATTTTCGTAGAACGCCATAAAGCAAACCTTTTTATTAAAAATATGGAAATATTTGACGAAAATGCATTAAAAGAAATGCAAACAAACTAACAACAGAGCATAATACGATTCAAAATATTAAATATTAAAATAACAGAAGGTATTTTAAAATTGCCATTAAAAGTGTTATTTTTATTTATTTATTTATTTATTATTATATTACTACTGTTATATTTGCCGCATAATGCATATTTCAATCTACAACTAAACCCTAATTTAAAATTAATTTTAAGAGACATAAACATTTAATTTTTAACCTTCTCTGATGTTATTGAAATTTCTAATTTATCTGTGTTCCCAAGAAACCAGTTCAGTTATACAAACAATCAACTGCTTATATCTCGTTGTTTAGAAATTAATATTCAAAAAATAATTGTTATTGAAAATCATTAGAAATAAAGTCTTTTTGAAGTACTGTGTTCACATATGAAGATAAATAAGTAAATTTTATGTATTTGCACATCTGAAACAAAAGAATAACTAAATTAATATAATAGAAGCTAAAACAAACAAAAAACATATTTTTTTCAATTAATTAAATTCGTTATTTAAGATACAATGTTATGTTTTACAGAAAAAAAAATACAATTATTTTTGATTAATTAAGTTCAAATATTTAAACGCTATTTAATTTTTATGTACTTTTGTATTCCTTTCATTTCATTTAATATATCTCGATATTAAAAAAAATGTTTAATTAACTAGTTGAAATTTAGATAAGTTCAAAGTTCAAGAAGGGATATTTTTAAATATAATGCACGCGGGAAATATTTAATCTGAATTTCTACATGAACAGTTTTTTTTTTTTTTTTTTTAATATATCCATAAACAACTTAATAAATGAAAATAGTATTTAATAATCATTATTTGCTGCATTGCAGATCGTAAGGTTGTCATTCTTAAATTACGGGGAATTAAATTCAAAATTAAACTATTAGAATTTCTTTAATATTAAACAATAAAGAATTACTTGGAAAATTTCGAATATAAAATATAAAATCTTAAAAATGCGAATATACTATATTAAAATTTCTTTTAAAGATTAAATTTGACATGTGAGATTGATTGACTATTTAAAATAATTAAATTTAAAAAAAAAAAACTAAATTCTTACAGAAACTTCTAAAATTATTAAAATTGATTAAATTTAAATTCTGTAAACTCTGAAAAGAAAAAGTGACTTGTGTAAATTAGGAAATTCTTAATACCGCGTTCACTGTCAAATTTGTACATTTCGATATGATGAATTGCCTCTGTAATTTTATATTTGTCATGTACTTAAGACAGAATAGTAATAGTTAGTTTTAAGATATAAAGAGAAATGTATTTCACAGTTATTTTACCTTTATGATTATTCTTTACAGCTCTCACTTTCCTTAGAAGAAAATGTAAGTTTAGAAAAAAAAAAGTACGTATAACTTTTGTTTAAGAAGCTTAATACCTGGATACCCGAGTTCACTAGGTGTCATTGTACAAATCATTCGTAGTATAGATACAGTTTCTTTTCATATTATTATTATCATTTTTTTTTTTTTTTTTTTTTATTTGCTTGCCTAGTACGGAGCGTGGATTACCACTTGCTCAGATTACTACTTGCCCAGAACAAAGTACGGGTTGCCACTGAAAGCTAATTTTCTTGGAGATAAGGAAAATTCAAATCGAATTATCATATCAAACCTCTAACTATAATTTCTTATCGTGTTTGTCTTTCATAGTACAACAGATGCATAGGAAATATTTATGAAACGACTGACACGTTTCGGCGTTCAGGTATTGCTTCGCCAATATTTGATCAACGTTTTTTTGCGTTTTGTGTTATCTTAACGCATCCCTTTCCTATCTACGATCATGATTTTCCATAAGAAAGATTTCCTATGCTGCGTGTTGAGTAGACTCAGACGCTTTACGACCCGTTCATTTTTGTTCGTGTAGCACTCAAAATTCTGAAACTTTCTCATTTTTCGTATACGATTATACATATTTCATGTGATTACCCCTAATTTTTCGCCAAATTCCTTTTTAATCTTTATCAAGTATTGCGTGAAAATTCTTATTACTTGCCTTCAGGAGCGCTCGATAGGTACCACTAAAATCGTCGCCTTTAAAACGTCGAAAAAAATTCGCATGTTGTTTTCGGTACGATTTCCTCACCAAGAACAGGATTCTTTGACTTTTTAATGACATTGGTACACACTGCAGTAATGAATAAATAAATCCTTCTGTGGCATCTTTTACTCTAGAAATTTGAACTTTACTTTAGTTTTTCTTTTAGCTTCTGCTTTCGTTTGATAACTCTGAACCGCTTTCTATCACATGATCCCAACTCAGAGTATTGATTGGTAAAGTATATCTCAGTAGATGTCACTAAAAACTTGCTTTAAAACTTCTTACTACGCCCAATATATTCTCAGTGTCCCATTTGATAAAAACGTAAACTTCACGATAAATCTACTTTTTATCATATAATAACAGGGAAGTCATAAAATGCCTCTAATAACTAACTCTCTTCACTACATATACTGCATCCTCATTTGTTGTGTAATTTTAATAATGTTAGTATCTTTTTACTCGTGTTGTTGTTCGTAATCATGTAATTTGTATTGACATATAAAGTAGATTTTAAAAAACAATTATATAAATTTTAAACCGAAAACTTCTTATTTAAGTCAACTTAATGTTTTCTAATTCATATTAGACACAGGATGAAAAACATTGTTTACAAAGAAGATTCTTAAAACATTCTCACTGTGACACAATAAAAATAAATCCGCTTAAATAAATTTTCACTCGTTATCCGTGATGAATAATTTATGTTTTCATTTCTTTCTTTCAATTTCAAATTAGTGAGGTTTTACTTGGTTGTTTTAAATTCTGCTCGTTAAACTAGATAACGACTTAAGGGAAATACGATTGCGAAAAACTATTTTAAGATAATATTTTGCTTCCATACAGTGAAAATTGTAATTGAAATTTTTATATTTAATAATGAAATTCCTGATATTTATGATGCAACTTAAAAGTTTATATATTATTTCGAAGGCAACAAACAAAATGTTATAAAGAAAAAGGGCAAAACTAATAAAAGAAACTTAAAATAGCTATATTAAGTTAATGTAAAATTTTGTTTTTAATGTTAAGGATTTTGTCCCATGAGAGACTCAAACTTTGAACCAGACATTTCTCCAAGGTATTCCTTTCTCTGTTGAACTCGGGGGACTGAGTTACTAGAAATACAGATGTTTTAAGAATCAGAATGTTTTAATGCCTTCTGGATGTTTGATGTCTTTAACAAAGCAAATTATAAATTTATTTTTCATTTGATGTGTTTTCAAATTTTAAATGAAATTTTTTTTATACAAACAAAAATTTAAGAGAATTAGGATAAACTGTGAAAAAAAATCTCATTATTTAAATTCTTTATATCTACTAAAAAATAGAATTTTAAGAATTTAAATAACTGCATTTAATAATATTTCATAAAAATAAATTCTAAAGATAGTTTATGAAATGAAATAAAATTCGATTTAAATCAACTAGTTAAAAAAAAAAGTTTCCATTGTAAAATATTGCTTTTGTGCTATAGTATCTACAAGTAATAAAATTGTCTATGTATATGTTTCTGATCAAATTTTCACATGCAAAAAATTGACCTAGTTACACCAAAATTTGTACAAATATATATCTTTCTTTACAAATTCTAATCCGGCAGAATTTCCGATTTTATTTTTTAAGTTCTTTTACGCATTCCGAAATTTGTGTAAAATTGCAACATACTTAGGATATAATATATATTTATTTGCGTATAAAATATTTTAGGAATTTGATTAATTTGTAATTTGTATTCTTCATAATTCATTTCGGAGTTTTATAAAATCTGTCAAATTTGGTGTCATAGTTAATGAAAACTTTTATTTACACATAAAAAAAGAAATTAAAATAACCTAAAACTAAATTTTTACATAAACCGTGCCAGCAGTTTCCACGAAAATTAAGTTTATTTCATATATTCACCAATCGGACTGTGTGTTACAAGTAAACATTATTTTCTTCGAGATTCATATTAAAATGTCATTTAAAAAACCCCTAAATCTAAATTTTTATCAAAATATTTAAAGCAGTTTCCAAGAAAGCCAGGTTATTGCGAATAGTAATATGATTAAAATATAGCAGGTAATTAAAATATGATTACTATTTCAAAAGGGATCCGGAATTTTCGCCCCCAGCATTTCGCCCAAGGAAAATTTCGCACCCTGTAAATTTCGTCTCTGGGAAGTTTTACCCTCATAAATTTCGCCCTCGAGTGGTGTAAAATATAAATGTAATTACAAATAAAAATATAAGCATGCATGCAATATTTCCCAAAATATTACCATGTCTTTATTAACTTCGATTCTTCTTTGTATGTTTGTTTGTTTAATTGTGTGTCCAGTACAAATCTTGCAATCGATTTTTAACTAACTTCTTGACTAGCTAGACATTTGAAACTTTCAGAAAAGCTCAAAACTCGGAGACAATGCATTTTTTAAATATTTTTAGCCAACTGTTTCGGGTCTCTGCTGCCTTCGGTAGCATTTATGTGATTCAACAGAAAATTTATTTAACTAACTTCCCGACTAGCTAGACATTTGAAATTTTCAGAACAGTTCAGAAGATTCATTTTTTTTATATTTTTAGCCAACTGTTTCGTGTCCATGTTGCCTTCGGCAGCGTTTGTATGATTCAACAGAATTTTTTTTTAACTAACTTCCCGACTAGCTAGACATTTGGAACTTTCAGAATAGTTCAGAACACGGTGACAATACATTTCTTTAATACTTTCAGTCAACTGTTTCGGGTCCCTGCTGCTTTCGGTAGGGTTACCAGTACAAATCTTGCAATCGATTTTTAACTAACTTCCCAACTAGCTAGACATTTGAAACTTTCAGAAAAGCTCATAACACAGTGACAATCCATTTTCTAAATATTTTTTAGGCAACTGTTTCGGGTCCCTGCGTCCTTCGGCAGCATTTGTATGATTCAACAGAAAATTTATTTGATTAACTTCCCGCCTAGTTAGACATTTGAAACTTTCAGAATAGTTCAGAACATGGTGACAATGAATTTTTTTAATACTTTTAGCCAATTGTTTCGGGTCCTTGCTGCCTTTAGTAGCGTTTATATGATTCAGCAGAAAATTTAATTAACTAACTTCCCGACTAGCTATCCATTTGAAACTTTTATAATAGCTCAAAAGACGAGAGCAATGCATTTTTTTTAAATACTTTTTGCCAACTGTTTCGGGTCACCACTGCCTTCGGTAGCATTTATATTATTCAACAACCGTATAACTTCCCGACTAGCTAGAAATTTGAAACTTTTAGAAAAGCTCATATCACGATGATATAGAGTTTTTTATACTTTCAGCCAATTTTTTCGAGTCCCTGCTGCCTTCTGTAGCGTTTATATGATTCAACAATCATGTTACTTCCCGACTAACTAGGCATTTGAAACTTTCCGAATAGCTCAGAACACGGTGACAATGCATTTTTTTTATACTTTTAGCCAATTATTTTGGATCTCCGTTGCTTTTGGTTGCGTTTATATGATTCAACAGAAAATTTAAAAACATGGTGTGTAAAAAGTTCTTTTTATCTTATAATTATTTATTGTATAAAAATATGAAATACAATATTGATATATGTTTTGATTTTGGTCATAACAAGTGTTCACAACAGCATAGCGATAAAAATATTCGTGAAAAGAAAATTGAATATATTCAATCACGCTAAAAAAATTGCTACTTCTTTTCTTACATCGTTCATAAATTCTTGTCGTTTTTAACTTTCAATAAGCAGAATTATTCTGCTCCTTAATCCCTTCCGTGGGGATCAAACTTGTGATGACATGTCTTCGGACCACCTCTAGGGGCGAGTCCCATTCCGTCGCCAATTGCTCATTGCGCAGCACTAGTACGACGTAAAAACCCAACCAACGAACCAACCAACTCTGCTCCTCAAAGGGTTTAGGAATCCCCAACTGAGAATCGAAACGGAGGTTGTTTGCAAATAAAGTAAATTTTCAAAAGTAACTGTTAACTCTAATAGAATATAGAAAGTTTTATTATGGGTTTACATTTATTATTTTACACTATTTATTAGTAATGAGCATATAATTAATTAAATTGCATTAAGCCAAAATAAATAATGCTCGCTTACTCTACCTAAGTATGTTTCGTTTCTTTCGTAATTCATAAAAATTCGTTTCAGTATCATTTTGCATTGGAATTTTTTTCCCTATATGCTGAACTCTACGCACAGAAAAATATTTTCTTGAATTTTCAAATCTTATAAAGATATATTACAAAATTTACCCTTATTTGCAATGAAAACGAAAGACAAGAGATTTTGGAGAGCAAGTTATTGATCTGGCAAATTTTTATATTGGGCAAAATTAGTTTTCATTGGTACTTCAGTTTTCGAACCGGTTAAACATGTTTCAGGAAGCAAACATTTCGAAGAAATACATCTAAATTGGTGAAAGTACCGATTTTATACATCTAGCACTTAATTTTAGATGTGTCAAATACAATTTTAT
Organism: Salticus scenicus; assembly: GCA_963930645.1. Classification (NCBI taxonomy): domain Eukaryota; kingdom Metazoa; phylum Arthropoda; class Arachnida; order Araneae; family Salticidae; genus Salticus; species Salticus scenicus. Next base: position 332,337,206 of record OZ005650.1, on the reverse strand, counting down.
TTTATTTATTTTACAACATACCTCAATACTTGCATCAGGGCCAAATGTTTTGATTTTGGTCATAACAAGAGTGAACAACAGCATGGCGACAGAGTTACCAACAAATCTCTGAGTTACCAACAAATGTCGCCCAAATCTATATATATAAAATCGTTTGTCCTGAGTGCGTGCGTGCGTGAGTGAGTGACTGATTCATCATTGCTCAGCCCAAATCCCTGGATCTAGAAGCATGAAATTTTGTGACAATGTTCCTCCTGTTACACAGACGTCCACTAATATTTTACCGTACGATTTTACAAAATTCGTACCCTAAACGGGGGGCAGTAGGTCAAAACGTGATTTCACAAAATCCTTCATACCTCAAAAGAAAAAAAAAAATCCGTAATTTTTTTGCTTTAAAATATAGCTAATACAAATATCTAAAAACCAATATCTGGGATTTCAGAAATTCAGTCCCCAAAGGTGGGCGGGGGGATGTGGTTTCACATGCGTAAAACATGATTTCACATAATCCATATATCTCAAAAAAAAAATAATAATAAATAAATAAATAAAAATAAATACGTAAAATATTTGCTGTAAAATATAGCTAATACAAATACCTAAAAAACAATTTCTGGAATTCTAGAAATTGAGCCCCTAAAAGAGAAGAACGTAATTTGAAATAATCCTTTTTATCGCAAGTACATATATATATATGATAAATTTTAAATATAAGATGGAATAAGACTTGAATTTTTTATATATAACTAGAACAGAGTATTTAGAAACCAATGCGCAAATGCAGCTAAAGGAAATATAAAACCATAATAAATAAGCAAAATGACCAACGATAGATGAAAATTAATCCCAAAACACATGAGGGCCTTCTTCAGGGGAGTTCCCCTACGTAGGGAAGAAAATATGGGAAGTTTCTGACGAAACGTTGGCTATTTATCCAAAATATACGTTTCTAGCCCCCAACTTCTCACAAGTGGAAGCAAGACCATACAGCAAACGAATTTAATTAATACAAAGCATGAATTAATAAATAAAACATATAAGCAAATACATCAGAATGAAATACAAGAATATAAATATTAATAAAAATAAATACATACTAGACAAACTCGAATAGTCAAAGGAAAATTGAAATCCCCCATCTAAATCCCGTATTATATTCTTGTATTGTTTATATTCTTGTATTTTATTCTGATGTATTTGCTTATATGCTTAATTTATTAATTCATGCTTTGTATTAATTAAGTTTGTTTGTTGTATGGTCTTGTATCCATCTGTGAGAAGTTGGGGGCTAGAAACGTATTTTTTGGCTAAATAGCCAACGTTTCGTCAGAAAATCTCATATTTCCTTCCCTACATGGGAGAGCTCCCCTGAAGAAGGCCCTCATGTGTTTTGGGATTAATTTTCATCTATCCTTGGTTATTTTGCTTATATATATATATATATATATATATACTAGCTGTTACCCGCGACTTCGTTCACGTGGAAATTTTGATGTGTATGTGTGGGAACTGACGGTTTGATCATAATATGTAATGAAATGAAACCTTATCATTGTGGTGCTGTGCAAAACAGAGTCTGATAAAGTACACTCAAAAAAATTTGTAACTCATTGAAAGCCAAAATAAAATGCCAAAATAAATAAATAAAAAGTTATCGCCAACATGGCGATAAAAATTTAAAATTCGTCCATAGGGATTCTGTACTAAAACAGTACTGCGTTGTGGAAGTATAAAAACTGGGTCGTCAATTATGAATTTTATTTCGAAACCTTTCTTTGTATGATTTTAGTTCACTATTGCACAATATTAATCTGGTTCTAATAATAATTTGGTGACTGGTTAATTAAAATTTTAACTATGTGGTGAAATTCATATAATATTTATGAGTTTCATTTTTTTTTTTTTTTTTTTTTAACAAATAAATGATTTATTTATTTATTTATTTTTCATTTCCCGGCGAATTGTTGAATAATATTTTAGTTCTTAAACAATTTTGGACGGCTTTGCCCGCTTCGCTGGCAAACTCTTTTCTATATGCTTTATGAAAAAAAAAAAAACTGAAATCGGTCAAAAGCTTGCTTTGGGTTTCCGCTGCCTTAGGCAGCGCCTTGTTCGTCCTTGCAATCTCCGGTGCCTGTCCCTATTGCCTGCGACAATGGCTTACCCGTGGGCTTCCATTTGGTTGTTTATCATACATAACAGTTTCGATACGGACAGTATCGAAACATTTGAAGTAGCTCTTTTATATCTGAATCCCAGTTACATATGAACAACATTATATGTGATGTACATAATATTTGCTCTCAAGTTATTTCCTATATTTATTTGATTTAATCAATCAACCAGAGAATGACAGCAATTTCAAGCCACATATAATATTACAATATGCTATGATCGGCAACTTCTATCGCATGAGACAATTATTATTTTGTGGTTATATATACTTCATGCTTAGTTAATAGTAGTTGGTATATAGAAAAATAAATAAATTAGTATGTAAACTTGATCATGGTACAGCCTTAATGCCCTTGGCGACTTTTAAATTTTTGTTGCCGTTTTAGACCAAAATATAATTTATGCGATTATTGTTCCTATACGCAAGCGACGTGTGACGTCACTGACCGTCCGTGGATGCAAGAAAATGATTTCCTATGTCAATTGTCAATCGCCCATTGGATTTTTTGTAAAAAATGATTAAAAATCGAAGAAAATTATTTCCCGATTTTAATCCCCATATTTGTTTACACATATGTATTAGTTATCATGTGCATGTGTTAGATTGAGTTATTTTGCTGTCAAATTGACAAAATTTTAATTTTAAATTTCAAAACTCTGTCGTTCTTGGCGCTTATTGTATTTGGTAATCAAAAACGTACTACGAAAATATACATGCCAGATGTATATTTTCGTAATATGCATTGTACGAAATATTGTTTCATATTATTCATTACTGTCTTAAAATAAGTTGTTAAAAAATTACAAGATAAAAATATCTTTTTATATACCATGTTTTTAAATTTTCTGTTCAATCATATAAACGCTACCGAAGGCAGCGGGAACCCGGAGAAATTGGATAAATTTTTAAAAAAAATTCATTGCTCTCGTGTTTTGAGCTATTAAAAAAGGTTCGAATGTCTAGCTAGTCGGGAAGTTAGTGAAAAATCGATTGTAAGCTTTGTACTGGTAACGCTGCCGAAGGTAGCATGTACCCGAAACATTTGGTTAAAAATATTTTAAAAATGCATTTTCACCGTATTCTGAACTATTCTGAAAGTTTCAAATGTCTAGCTAGTCAGGAAGTTAGTTAAATAAATTTTCTGTTGAATCATATAAACGCTGCTGAAGGCAGTAGGGACCTGAAACAGTTGACTAAAAGTATTAAAAAAATGTATTGTTACTGTATTCTAAGCTATCCTGAAAGTTTCAAATATCTAGCTAGTCGAGAAGTTAGGGAAAAATCGATTGCAATCTTTGTACTGATAACGCTGCCGAAGGCAGCAGGAACCCGAAACATTTGGCTAAAGGTATTAAAAAAATGCATTTTAACCGTATTCTGAACTATTCTGAAAGTTTCAAATGTCTAGCTAATCGGGAAGTTTGTTAAATAAGTTTTCGTTCGAATCATATAAACGCTGCCGAAGGCAGTAGGGACCTGAAACAGTTGACTAAAAGTATAAAAAAAATGTATTGTCACTGTATTCTGAGCTGTCCTGAAAGTTTCAAATGTCTAGCTAGTCGAGAAGTTAGTGAAAAATCGATTACAAGCTTTGTACTGGTAACGCTGCCGAAGGCAGCAGGAACCCGGAGTAGTTTGTTAAAAATATTTAAAAAATGCATTTTCACCGTGTTCTGAACTATTCTGAAAGTTTCCAATGTCTAGCTAGTCGGGAAGTTAGTTAAATAAATTTTCTGTTGAATCATGTAAACGCTGCCGAAGGCAGTGGGGACCTGAAACCGCTGACTAAAAGTATTTAAAAAATGTATTTTCACCGTGTTTTGAGCTATCCTGAAAGTTTCAAATGTCTAGCTAGTCGGAAAGTTAGGAAAAAATCGATTGCAATCTTTGTACTGATAACGCTGCCGAAGGCAGCGGAAACCCGAAACAGTTCGCTAAAGGTATTTAAAATATGCATTCTTACCTTATTCTGAACTATTCTGAAAGTTTCAAATGTCTAGCTAGTTGGAAAGTTAGTTAAATAAACTTTCTGCCGAATCATATAAACGCTGCCGAAGGCAGCGGAACCTGAAGCAGTTGACTAAAATTATTAGAAAAATGTATTGTCACCGTGTTGTGAGCTGTCCTGAAAATTTCAAATATCTAGCTAGTCGGGAAGTTAGTTAAAAATCGATTGCAAGATTTGTCCCTGACAAACACACAAACACACAAGAATCGAAGTTAATAAAAACATGGTAATAACCATGATTTTTGAAAGGAATTAAATTATGTTCGCCAAATAATTTGGAGATATTTTATTTTTCTACCAAGGATGACCGATATCAAATCTATTCCGCTACAACACATTAGTATCTTATATCGGATACTTTATTTAGATATTTGAAAACAAATTTGACTTCAAATTATGATAGAATATTTATCATTTCCCTTTTAATCAGTATATTAGTTGGATATTTATTGTGTTAATATCATCCTTTGAAATTAAATGTTTGTGTTTTCAATCGAATATGGAAGTTTGCCATTTTTACTTTCCGAACACTATAGTGAGGAAAGTATTGTAATCATGTCAAAAATCCGAATTCGAGATTTTGATGTTTCTATACGTTTTGAGGTCCCCTGAGTCCGTTTTCACAATTTTTACGATGATGTATGTATGTGTGTGTGTATGTGTGTATGTGTGTATGTGTGTATGTGTGTATGTTTGTGAACACGCTAGCGTCTAAAGGCTTTGTTCGATTAACCTGAAAGTTGGTACGTATATTGTAAGTCACCATAGTACGAACCCTATAGATTTTGGTGAATCTAGCACTTATAGTTTTTTTACAGGGACACAAAGAAAAATTCTTTATCATTATGGCCTATGGGACCAAAATCTTAAAAGTGCGATAGCATCTAAACGCCTTATTCAATTGAGCAAAAATTTTATACCCATATTATAGGTCACAGATACTCAATCTGTATAGATTTTGGAGAATCTGGCACTTATAGTTTTTTTACAGGGACACAAAGAAAAATTCTTTATCATTAAGGCCAATGGGGCCAAATTTTTAAAAGTGTGATAGCGTCTAAACGCCTTATTAATCTGAGCAAAAAAATTGTACACATGTTATAGGTCGCATTTGCACCAACTGTATAGATTTTGGTGAATCTAGCACTACAGTTTTTTTACAGGGACACAAAGAAAAATTCTTTATCATTATGGCCTATGAGACCAAATTTTTAAAAGTGCGATAGCATCTAAACGCCTTATTCAATTGAGCTGAAAATTTGTATGAATATTATAAATCACTGTTGCACTAACTATAAGCATTTTGGTGAATCTAGCATCTATAGATTTTTACAGGGACAAAACGAAAAATTCTTTATCATTATGATCTATAGGCTCAAAGTTCAGTAGCGTTAAATAAAACATCGTGTAATATATGAAGAAAAGTACTCAAACACTTTATTATGTTTTTCTCTCTTTTGTTTGTTTAACAACTCCTCTTTCTTTACATTATCTACAAAACTGTTAATTACTCAATGTTCGGAAAGTCGAGTGGAGTCACTCCAGATTTTTTTTCTTCTAGAGTTTTGAAATTAAAAATTCAAATTTTGTCAATTTTACAACGAAAATAACTTAATCTAATGCATGGACATGATAACTAATACATATCTATACCTAAATATGCGGATTAAAATCGGGAAATATTTTTCCTCGATTTTTAATAATTTTTTACAAAACTCCAATGGGCGTTTAACATAGGAAATATTTTTCTTGCATCCACGAACGGCCAGTGACGTCATCACTTCGCTTGCGTATTTCTTTCTATCTTTTCCTTGGCGAAAAATGTCCGATCTACTTCAGCATCAAAATTATAAAAAATTGTCAAGAATTATCAATAAGAAAATACCTTTACCAAAATGCAGAATTAACTTTTATGCCAAGCGTGTTTCATCCGCCATACTAAAAAAAAAAAAAAAAAAAAATCTGATGTTGAGGTATATAAAAAAAATGCTGTGAAATAAAATTCAGAAGAAATATGTTAGATTTGTAATATTACTATTTTATTTTAAAATTATAATGTGTCATCACGGAGTAAAAAGACTACTCCGTGTGTGTCATTTTCTCATCGACCAATTTAACATTTAGTAATTTCTTATTTTTCGCATGAAAGCATTTTATGCTGAAAACAATAAATAAATATATCTCGTAAACTTTTTTTGGCAACAATTAAAAATTTAAATGGCTTATATTAAGTCAATATAAGTCAGTAAGTTTATTATTTTCATATTTTAATTAATTTAAAAGATTTTTTCAATTTTTTTTTTCCTAAACCATCCCTGACCTATTAGGAAAAAAACAAAAAAAGAATGATCGAAATCGGTCAAGCCGTTTACGATTTTATAAATAACATACAGACAAACATTCATTTATATATATATAGATATATATGAGATTTTTGCTCTAAAATATAGCTCACACAAATATCTAAAAACCAATTTCTGAAATTTTAGAATTTCGTCCCAGGTGGGGCGGGTAGGGGGGACAGCTATGGGGTTAAAAAAAAATAGAAATAGAGTTAGATCGTGCAAAATTGGTACAGATAGGTTTTAGAGGCCTGCACGCCTAATGAGGATATTTTAGAAAGTGTAAGGTTAGGATGGGTGGGAAGGCGGTAGGTGGAGGGGCAAAGAAATAAAAATAGTTATATCGTTCAAAATTGGTACTTTGAGGCTTTTGACACCTACAAATTGATTACGGATATTTTCGAGTTTGTAAAAACTTTTAGGACAGCCGGGAAGGGGGAGGGGCAGGGAGGGAGCGAAGGGACAAAACATTAGAAACAGAGTTAGACCATTCAAAATTGGAACATACAAATCGAATGCAGATATTTTCAAAAGGGAAAAATTTTTAGGATAGCTGGGAAAAAAAGAGGGGGGGGGGCGAAATTATAGGAATAATAGTTAGAGCGTTGAAAAGTAGTAGTATTAGATTTTAAGACCCGATACATCGATTGCGGATATTTTCGAAAGTGTAGAAATATTATGAGGGGCGGGAAAGGGAACGGGCGCAAGGGCAAAAATAAAGAAATTCAGATAGAACGTTGGAAATCAGTATTATTAGATTTAAAAGCCCGAGAAAACGATTTCGGATATTTTTGACTATGTAAAATAATTAGGAGGGGCCGAAACAGTGAGCGAAGAACACGCGCGCCGTGCGCGCATGTGTACGCTGCTGCTGGCAGTAGAAGCCCGGACTGATTATTTCACCAATGAGAGAAGAATTTTTTTGTATTTAATATATACGTTTTTCCCTTACGATAATATAGTGATTCATTAAGAGTGTCAAACATAAATGCGCGCGCGCAGCGCATAATGGTCTGCGCTGCCGAAGGCAGTGGGGACCCGGTGCGACGTTTTTCTCGATCAGAATTTTTTTTTCTTTTTTCTCACATGATAAAAATTAATACGGTTCTGAGTATTCATTAATAATATAGTGATTCATTTAAAAATAGTGCCCAGCGAACTTGTCAGAAACTACTTTTCTGGACTCAGGAGGCCTTAAAACGTGTAAGTCAGGTGAAAACTCGAAATCGAATTTTCGGACCGAATACAATACTTCCATTACCTACAATAATAGGGTAATGGAAGTAAAAATTTCTTGGTGCTGTAATCTTATTTCCTTATTTATCAATAATAATGAAATTGATTAATAAATAAAATAAAATGAAATAAAATTTGATAAATAAAATTATTGTGCGTGCACTAAAAATTTAATAAATGAATAAATAATATTGCTGTACATTTAAAATTTCTTTTAATTAACAGCGATAAAAAATTCACCGAAAAATTTTTGTTTCGAAAACCTTTTATAATTCATATGTTTTATATTGAAATTAAAAGGGATAATAGTGTGAATTAAATAAAAATATACCGAGAATTACTACGAGTATATTTATATTTTTATTTGTCATTACATGTATATTTTACACAACTCGGGGAAGAGGCGCTGGAGGCGAATTTTTTTAAATTCCCTGCCCGAGGCGAAATTTGCGGGGGGCGAAATGCTGTTGGCGAAATTTCAATAAACCATTTCAAAAACAAACTCTAATTCTAAATTTTTATCAGAATAATTCAAGTAGTTTCTATGGAAACCAAGTTTCTGCAGGGTACCAGCGAACACTAATTTCCCTGAGGATAGAGGTAATTGTCAATATATAATGTCAATATATATACAGGGTATCTCATAAACTCTGCACAGCTAGATTCCTCGTTGGGAGTACATAAAAAATGTCCAAAGAACTGTACTTGTATGATCCATATTTTGCGAGAAAAATACATTCGGCAGCAAAATTATTGGAGCGCTAGCAATAATCTCTATATAAAGAAGTACACTTAATACTACTTTGTTGAATATATCCTCGTCGAATCATGTACATAGTTAATCTAAGAACATGATTCAACAAGGATTTATTTAACAAAACAGTACTAAGTGTATTTTTTTTACATAGGAACTATTGCTATCGCTCGAATAATTTTGCTGCCGACTGTACAAAAAACAAAGTATGATGTCACAGCCGTTACAAGGAATAAACACAGTATTGAACACATCAGCAGCAGTATTTGTATAGTTTCGATATGCACGGCGGACACTTTGAACATCTGTCTTTATAAACATTTGCAAATACTGCTGTTGATGCGGCAAATAAAGTGTATTTTCCTTGCACTGGCTGTGACGTCATAATTTGTTTTTCATATTTTTCTCGTAAACTATGGATCATACAGGCACAGCTCTTTGGACATTTTTTATGTACTTCCAACGAGGAATCTGGCTGTTCAGAGTTTAGGCGCTATTTATGGGACACTCTGTATAACTGTCATATCGAACTGTCATTTAAAAAAAATCTTAATTACTCTAAACATATTTTTCAGTGAAAACACTTTTAAAGTTGTAGTCATTTCATTTGAAAATAAAGTGTTTATAAATAATATAGTACAGATTAGCCCATAAATTCTTGAACTGAAAACATATATATATATATATATATATATATTTAGTCAAACTACTTTAATAATCGTCTGTATTTTTCTTATTTTAGGTAGTATTTAAAAACACTAAGCACAATTACATTCTTCATAATAAATATGCATAGGAATCTACCTAAATCTGCTACGAGAAGTACAATCGAGGCTTGTTTTAGATCCGGAATAGACAAGACGATATCGTGCTTAAATTGGGTGGGGGGGGGGGGAAGTAAGCATAAAAGGTGCATTTTATAGCGTTTGCAATAAGTTGGTGAGGAAAGAAACTAAAAAACACAGCAAGATCTGAACTCACAAGCAGTTTTCGCTCTCCAAAAGCTTTTTTTTTTTTTTTTTTTTTTTTTAATCTACGAGAGAGTATTCAGAGAAATACACAGATGTGTGTATGACAACTGGCAAAAATAACGAAACAATCACGCTTTACCATTCAACCTATAGTGCATGATAATATTGGATCCCAATCTTATAAAAAGGGAAAATGACATGGACTCTCTAAATTATAATAGAAAAGAGACAACAAAGATGCCGATCTTTTCTTAAGAGACATGATCTGCAAAAAAAGAAAAAAAAAATTCACTGATGAAAAAATATTTGCGTAGAAAAAGCATACAATGCTCAAAGCTCAAAATATTTGTGTTTCTGTAACACATTTTAAGGAGATTCCTAAATTTTACAGAACCGTAATTAGGTTCTATAAAACTTCTTTAATCATGATTTGAGACGGAGTTTGCTTTGCTGGCAAAATGAAAGCTCTTTTTGCTGACAATGGCATAAAAATAAATAACCATTACAATATCAACAAAATTTTGCCACATGCAGAGCTGTCAAGTTATTAAGAAATATTATGATTGGACTTTTCAACAGGACTCAGCTCCTTCAAATTTGGCAAACCTCATAAAAAAAAAAAAATTGCATCAGCAGAACTTTCCTGGTGTTATTTTCACGAAAGAATGACAGAAATATTTAATGTTTTTCGTAAATTAAGTTTTAGAATCTAGCTATATATCAAAATCTAGATTTTATTCTATTTTATTTTATTTATTTAATTATATATTTTAATATCAGTTATCAAATTGGCACAATATTATTATACTTAAGTTATTTCGAGATTTTTAAGTTTTAGGATTGTTACTTCTTCTTCGATTTTCTAATGTTAATTTAATTTTACACATTTTCTTTAATATTTGCTGGAAAAGTGATTCTACTAGAGTAAATTTTATTGAATATATCATTTAGAGACTATACTATGAACCTCATTCTTATATACTTTTTAATGATTATACATAAATTACGTAATCAATACTTAAAACTGGAATTCTATTATAATATAAGAATGAGATATCGAACTATTACCAACATGAGCAAAAAATGATTAGGTCAGAAATTAATGTATTTTGAGCATTTAATTGGGTGAACTGCACCGGTCAAATGTTTCGACATAAATAAAGGTTCGATTCTTGCTTTTAGAAGCCACTCTTTGCTGGCCGGGAAAAAAAAAAAAAATCAACACTTCATTATTAAAACTGTACTTTAAATATTATTTCTGCAACAACTTCATAATTCTTAACCTACAGACATTTTTCTGAATTCCGTTCAAAAATATTTCCTATTCCCATATGCAAATAGGACTTAAATTGAAAAAAAAAAAAAAAAAAAAAAAAAAAAACTTTAAAAGAATATTTTTTTTTCATGAAATTAATTAGGTTTCTAATATATTAATTTAGAACTACAAGCAATTTATATATATATATACACACACACATATATATAATAAATATATATAGAGAGAGAGATCTTTTTGCTAGAAAGTTTACTTCTTTTACTTCTTTGTAGGGTAGCTTGAGACTATATTCCACTTGTTTGAAAAAAAATATATTTCTTTTTCTCTTAAAACTTCATTTAAGAGAAAATTCAGAGTATCTCTTTAAACCTCTGATAATGTTTTAATAGACGTTTAAAATTTTTCAAAATTTTCATCCTTATTATATGCTTGTAAAGTAAATAAAAAAAGAAAGAAAGAAAGAAAGAAAATTACTTCGCTACTTACCTTTGCAGAAAGATTTAAAACTACTTTCATAAATAGCATCATTATCTTTATCACCATCACATTACTTAGAAAGTTCCTACGAGGAATGAAATCCTAGCTTAACTTTTAACAGATTTTAAGTTGAAAAAATAATTTAAACTGCATGGACAATTTTAATGGTTGAAGATAGGAAGGAGGTCATCATGACACATGCGTTCTGATTACATGGAGAAGCTGAGTTACAAAAGAGCAATCACGTACAAAGAGGCCCCGGTAATGGGAATACAATAAAGAATAAAATTTATATCATAATTATTACAAAATAATTCTAAGAAGAAAAATGTTACAAAGCGCGCATACCACTTTCTTCTTGTGCAAATTAACTAAATAATGCTTTTTTCCTGGGAAAGTAAGCTAAATAATATTTTTACCTGAGAAAATAAGGAAATATAATTTTTGTATTTTTTCGGAAAATCAAGTGACTTTTAACATACATTTTCAAAAATTAAAGTAAACAGATATTGTAATAGTGGTAGATATTCAATAAAAAAAAAAAAAAGCTGCAATACAAGAAAGCAACAATCATTGAGAAATGTAAACAATGTGCTCTAACTCATAGTAATTAAATTGTCAAAATTTTGCATTTACAAATAAATACTTAAACTGAAATTATATTTAAAACACAACTTAAGTACTATCTGGCGATCATACAAAACTATATATCACCAAGACATTTGTAGAGTATTGCTTCTCTAGAGCCCGACATTTATATGTAATAATAAAAGAAGGTATCAAAGAGAATGATGCAGTTTACTTAAAAGATTTAGCCAGATATTAATATTGAATTGTCAATATCATCATTAGAATAAAGTTGCTATGCAGATATGGGTATAAACATTTTTAACAATTTTAATTTTATGTCATTTTTAATCAAATAGTTTATTTATTGTGTTTTTATAATTTAAAAATATAGGTCGTTGTAATTAAAAAATACTCTTATCAGAATTTTGTTTATTATTATAACTATTATTATCCTACTTTTTCTACCGAAAATCATTTTATTTTTATGTAAAGAAAAATGTTAAACCATCTTAAAGTTAGTCATTTTCCCGTTGATAAATTTTCAAAAGATAATATTTTTTCGAAAATTAAAACCTTCTAAAATAACCAATGCTAAACAGAAATAAAAAAAAAATATAAAAAAAGAAAGAAAGAAAGAATAAAAAGAGAATAGAATGAATTCTTCGAAGAAGAAAATTAAATGGGTTGTATGAATAACGTAGTAAATTGTTAAAAGGTTCTTTTACGTTACATCATTTCAAAGGCAGTGAAGCTGAATGTCGAAAAGCTCTTATATTCTTTAAAGGTGATAATTGGCAATGAGACATTTTTTTTCCTAAGCGTTTCTCTTACAATGCATCGCTTATAAAAGAAAATTATCTTTATTTGTATCTTGGAAATTTTCACGAGCTGGAAAATATAACTTTGTATGTCTTCCCTCAAAGGGATTAGTCTGAGCAATTCTTCTGATGATACGTAAACTAATTGGGATTTCTAATAACTTTTGGCAAGTAAAGAAAATTAAATTCAACGTATAATTATTTAATTATAAAATTTAATTTATAAAATGAATAAAATTTTTAATGTCAGTATTAAAATGTATCATATGTACGTTTATATATCTTCAGCTATAATGTTATGTTTTACTTTGACTGTTATAATTACATATTGGGTCATTTCTACATGTAAAACAGAGGAACAGCCCATATCTGGTGAAATCACATGACAAGAAGTCGCTATACATATGTAGTTTTTAAGTAATTCCATTCGTAAATACCTTTTCCCTGTGAATTTAAAATTTTCAAGTGGCTGGCACTTGGAAACAAGATGGTGAATCAGGAACAAGTGGGGCAACGAAATACATGTATCAAATATATTACTAAGATAAGTTTACTTTACAAATTTGGTTTGAATTGGTTCAGTATTTCAAAAAGCTATTGCGATGACAAATTATCAAGAGGCAACATCATTTGAATGTCTCTTTAATTTAACTTATCCGCCTCTTTGCAACAAACTGGGGGATTAAATTCATTAATAATCTTAGTGGAGATCCTTACGTAGTGTATGTACATCAAAATTTAAGTAAATCCGGTCTTAAATACGTTTTTTAAAGTGTGAATTTGAAATTTTCATGTGGCTGCCGCTTGAAAACAAAATAGCGGAGCAACTTGCTTAACGAACTCATTTAAGATATTTGTAAGATAAGTTCGCTGTACAACTTTGGTTAGATGGTTCAATGTTTCAAAAGTTATAATGATACAAAATTTCCATTATGTACATATATATATATATATATGTATATAGATAGATAGATAGATAGGTAAATATAGATAAACGAAGTGATCGCAATAGGTCGATTTCCAAAGAAATTTACCTAAAATATTTGAAATATTTACTGCCACAATAGCGAATTGTGAGATTATTAGGTCTTCTTCATAAAAGTAAGGTTTGTGAAATGAAGGTGTAAATCAAATTAGTTTTTTTAGATATATCATGATACGAAATTTATATACAGGATGACTCAATACCACATTTCAGAAATGCCAGAAGGGGTAGGGTACATCCAGTTAATTCAGTATCATATAGCAGTGCAAGGTCGCATTGAAGTCGGTGGACGAATCTTTGAATATACTATATTTTACCCAGGCTTATATTTATTATTAAGAATATTTACTTAAGTAGCGTGTTTTTTCCTTCCATAACCCGTCTACCGTAGGTAATGGAAGTATTGTATTCGGTCCAAAAATGTGATATCGAGATTTCACCTGATTTACATGTTTTAAGGTCTCCTAAATCCAAAAAAGTGGTTTTTGGTAATTGGTCAGTGTGTGTGTGTGTGTTTGTACGTGGAGAATCCTCGGACTAGTATATCTCCGAAACTAATAAAGATAGAACTACGAAACTTTAGAGTTGAAACAGGTCTGGTGTACAGATGAGTTTTCCAAGTTTTGGTGAAAATTGGAAAACCGGAAGTGGAATATCCGAAACCGGGAGTGGGGCCGTAAGTCCGTATCTCTAAAACATCTAGAATCTAAATTTGGGCTCTATTAAAGATAGTTCCATGTCATCCTTATTAATTCTAGTCCCCTTTAAAAGTGAGTTCTAGAAACCCCTATTATAAGTCTAGAGCGTTTGCCAATATTATCGAGGTCAAACTTATTTAAAAATCTCTGCAAATAAATGGCGAATACAAGAGGGGAGTCTTAGCAACTATAACATTGGTTTATGACCCATTTCTATAAAATCAAGCTAGAATTTCTCGCAATACAAAGGATTCGGAATATTCAGAATATTGTGTCAACATCTAGAAAAGTATAGACTAGAAATTCTCGATCATTTCGTCTATTCAGCTTATTGGTTTGCCTTATATGTATAGTTCGGAAATCTATATTTCTAGTTTAAGGATTTAGAAAATTACCACTTATTCGTTCTAGATAGAAACGGTATATATATTTTTTTTTTCTTAGTATAGTATAAGAATGCAGGGTAAGAAAATATCATGCTACTGCCACAAAAGATTATTTGTTTGTATTTGTATATAACATTTCTTTATTTCATAAAAGGATTTTCTTGAATCCTAACGGAACATTAAAAAGAAAATAACTGTCAAAATAAGGAAAAACTAGTGGATCTGCAGATCAGGAGCCTTAACGTCCTATTTGCATCAAGCAACAGATCACTTTTTTTTTATTCCTTATTATAAAATATATATATTTATATTGATTCGATTGATTTGCTACATAAACTGAAACGTTTCTGAAAGGGGGGAGGGGGACACGTCAGGACACACAGGGACACGTCAAAATTCTTACCATTACGGCATCCTCATATTCCGTAATGGTAAGAATTTTGACGTGTCCCTGTACACAATCCATAAAAAATATAGACATAAAAAATTATACAGCTATTTCTATACAGACCCTGAACGAATGTGCCAATTCGGAAGTCAATCGGAGGATTTTTGCGGCCAATATTGTGGTGCATACAAATTCTGCCCATTACACTGAGGAAAAAAAATATACCGCTTTCATCTAGAACGAATAGGTGGTGCTTTTCTAAATTCCTAAACTAGAAATATAGATTTCCGAGCTATGAGTATAAGGCACGCCAATACACTGAGAAAAAATTCTATAACTGACATCTAGAATCTTGTGGCTCTAGAAAAAATAGTTCCATGTCATCCTTATAAATTTCTTATAAAAAAATTTCTTGTGACCTTCGAAAGTGAATTCTAGAGACCTCTATTAGAATTCTTGAGCGTTTGCCTATACTGTCGAGGACAAACCTATTTGAAAATATTTCCAAATAAATGAGAAGACAAGAGGCGGGTTTCAGCAGCTATCATCTTGGTTTATGACCCAATTCCTTAAAATTAAGCGATAATTTCTCGTAATACAAAAGATTCAGAATATTGTTTCACCATCTAGAAATGTGTAGGCTAGAAATTCTCGACCATTTCATCTATTCCGTTTATTGGCGTGCCTTATGCGCATAGCTCGAAAATCTATATTTCTAGTTAAAGGATTTAGAAAATGACCATTTATTCATTCTAGATAAAAGCGGTATATTTTTTTTTCTCAGTGTAACCGTAATGATAAGAAACACATTTTGATGAGTCCCTGTATACGAACTACAATTGACATACACACCCGAAACTACACAGCTAAAATTCCGTGTGGCTCATAAACATCTGTACCAAACTGCAAGTCAATAGTGTGATTTTTGTGGTACACACAAATTCTTCCCATAGGCCATAATGTTAAGAAAAACTTTGGAGTGTCCCTGTACATAAACTACAAATGGAATATACACGTAAAACTATACAGTTAATTCCGTTGGGTTCATGAATATGTGTACCAAATTGCATGTGAAAAGCGTATTTTTTGCGGTCGTTATCGTGATACACACCAAATCTTCCCATAGGCCGTGATGATAAGAAAAACTTTGGCGTGTCCCTGTACACGAACTACAAAAGGAATACACACCCAAAACTATGCAGATAATTCCGTGGGGACATGAATATGTGTACCAAATTTCAAGCTAATAGCGTGATTTTTGTAGACAGACAGATGAACAGATGGAACCCAAAATCTTTTATAGTCTCAACAGAGGGCCTCGACTGACGTTTCGGCAAAAACTGCAAGTCAATAGCTTGATTTTTGGGGTAGCTATCGCGGTACATAAAAATTCTTCCCATACGCCGTAATGATAAGAAAAATTTTGCGTTTTCCTGTACATAAACTACAAATGGAATACACACCTAAAACTATACTGTTGGACTCATGAATATGTGTACCAAATTGCAAGTCAATAGCGGGATATTTGCGGCCGCTATCGCGATACATACAAATTCTACCCATAAGCCATGATGATAAGAAAAACTTTGGCGTGTCCCTGTACACGAACTACAAATAGAATACACACGAAAAACTTTACAGCTGATTCCGTGGGGCTCATGAACATGTGCACCAAATTTCAAGTCAATAGCATGATTTTTGCGGCCGCTATCGTGCGACAGACAAACAAGGAAATAAACACACAAACGGAACCCAAAACCATTTTGAGTCTCAAACAGAGGGCCTCCACTGACGTTTCGGTAATTAATACTCGCAAAAAAATAAGAAAAATTACTATAAAAAAAATTCTTAGCACTAATGTTGAAAGAAAAATGTAAAACAAAAGAAAGAAAGAAAAGAAATTCCCAGAAGAGTTTCTATTCACATGAGTTCTTAAAAAATAAACAAATAAATAATTAAATAATTAAAAAAATACAAATTCGACGCTTTCTTTAAATTTCGAAAACAATTTTCTAACCAGAAATATCATCTGTGAAGTAGTATTGATGGTATAAAGATTTTTGTTCCGCTCAGTGCAGGAGTCGAGGGATAGCATAACAAGTCACTCACTATCTCTATGCTGTAGCAAGCGTAACAATGACCATAGAACAAAAATGCCCGAATTCCCGCCTTTTTGAAAAGAAAACAATATCGGGGCCTCACGAGAGAACAAACAACTATCGTCTGATCTTGTGTATAGCAGGACAAAAGAGCTTGTCTAAATTCCTGGGAACATACAGAGTAACTTTCTTGGAAATTCTGATAAGTATCGGGAAGCAGAATTGTTAAAAGTTGCACGAGAGCAAAAACAAATTTACACAGTTCTAATTTCTGTCGTTCTGTGTTCGTAAAAAGAAAATATATGAAAATAAATCTTGTATGAAATTTCGGGAGTAAGACAAACATTTTTTTTATTTTTGCTACTAACAATAAGCAATTATTTCCAAGTGCCTATGAATCAGTAATATACGTCAAATAAATCCGCTATTTTGCGGAGGATAAATTTTAAAGTTATCTTCATCTTATTTATATTCTTCATTATACTTAAAATTAACTTTTAAGTACATTTAAGGATGTAATACTACAAGGAAGTTTACAACTTAAAAAAAAAAGTCATAAACTTACATTAAAAAGAAAAGAAAGAGAGAAGAAAGAAAGAAAAGAAAAACCAAAGGATAATAGAAGACTAATTTTTCATGATTAATAAAGATGAAAAACAGAGAAGCAACAACTAGGGGAGAGTTGTCTAAAACGGGGACAGCGGGTCAAATGGGGACGTTCAGTTTCTCATTGATTAGTGCTGCCTTCTTTGAATTCAATAATCTACGATAATTCTAATTCGGCTTTATGCAAGTTTGAATCTAGTTGTTGACATATTTAGCCGGTTCTGTTATTTTCTACAAAGTTTTCAATTTTTTGCGATTTTCATTTCGATTGTGACCGTACACTGTATTGGATCTTATCAAGTGACCGTTGAACGTTCGATATTGGTAAGTATGTTATGAATTCGTCTAGATTTAATTTACATTTTTACATATTGTTTTATAGTTTTGTCTGACACGTATGCGAAGGGACGCCACGTTTTAGCATACGTCATGGTCGGCTCAAACGGGGACATTGACGGTAGTCCAAAACGGGGTCGTCCCCATTTTGGACGCTATAGAAGTAGGATAAATTTGTAATTTTTATTTCGTTTTTAAAGTGTTTTAAAAGAGTACAAGTGCTTATTTATGTGTGTAATACATATGTGGAGAGGACGAATAAGAGACAAGAAAATGGCTCATACATTACCCTGGACGCTACGTGACAATTTACTTTTCGGAACTGCATTTTCAAGAGCAGCTACTGTGCAAAATGCTATGAATGGATTTTAAAAAAACGAGGCATATATCTCTTTAACAGAGATGTGTTCCCTGAACATTTATTTGCGCTTTCAGAAACAACTGAAAAACTTACAACTCTTTAGAGCCTCACTTAGCATCAAGATGTGAAAACGTCACACCCCAACCTTCCACTTCATCATTTGGGATATCTCCAGATATAGAACCCGATAAATGTGCAGCTTTTAACACTTCGCCTAATAATGCCTCTGCCATAAGAAACTGAACGTTAGCAAAAAAAAAAAAAAAAAGTGAATGACATGAGGAGAGGTAAAACTGCTATACTCACTTCATCACCTTACAAAGGAGAATTGAAAGCTGTAGAACAGGAGAAAAATGTAAAGCAGAATAAATAGAAAAGAAAATTGGTCAAGAAACCCACCGAACCTAATCCCAGGTATCCAAAAGCTAAAAAAGAAAAGAAAATATAAAAAATTCAAGACCCAATATTATCATCTGATGAAGAATACATGTATTTTTTGTAATAAACTTTACATTGACTCGAAAGACAAAGAGAGGTAGATTCAATGTAGCAGCTGTCGAAGTTGGGCACATGAAGTCTGTTCAAGTGTTGAAAAAAGAAATGCCAATTTCATATGTGACGTCTGTGTTTGATTATTTTTTGTGTCATTCTAGTAACTGTTGAAAAAGATAACAAAATATTTTATCTGCATCTTGATTTTGCATTAACTTCACCTTTTCTTTGTAATCCAAGTTTTTTTAAGAAAATTTTGCATTAGGACTTGAATTTACGTTATTTCTTATGAGTACCCCATTTTACCCAACCGGTTGTCCAAAACGGGGACTTTGCACATTTTTCAGAAAAATGTTTTTTCTGTCTATACTAATGATATTTTTTTTTAAATAACTTTGCCATCTGATAGTCCAAGACATGTTCTAATCAGGAAATGCTTTTAATAAAGAAGCATCTTTAATAAATTTTGCCGACTTTTTCTTATTTATAGATTTCTTTTTGCGGACAGAGATTTGTTAACGTCCCCGTTTTGAACAACTTTCCCCTAATTTTGGTTGATGCTTACAGACACCACAATCATAACAAACTTCTTGTTCGTCCCTTTAAGACAAAAGTTTTCCGTTTAAACAAGTATAGATGTAGATGAGTACTAAACGAAAATAATGGTATTAATTTTCTAAGCTATCAATACTTACGAATACTAGTCATGTCATTATTTAAACTCTGAACTTTTGTTACATATAAGTCAACATTTACTGTTAAATAAAATTATATTGAGGTACGCTTTAGCCTAAATCCGTTACTAAGGGGACGGACTCAACTAAACAAAATATATATATTGGTTATATTTTTAAGTGTGTGCGAGTAATATTGAGTGTTTTAGGTTGGAAGACGACTAACAACGCAGGCCTCAGTGGAATAGCTTCCGTGGAGGCCTTTCAAAGGGACTTAGCCTGTATTAGCAAGTTTAGGAGAAAATCTCCAAATGGTTACGAGAATGGGCACAATTTGGGTTCGAACCCCGCACTTCACGTCTAACACGTTTGACAGCAGAACCACTGGGAAACTTTTGGGGAAGATTTTATATTTTGAAAGATTACAAGATTTCAGCCAGGACTTTCTAATGAAAATATATTTGTGTTACTATGCAATGTAAACTTTAAATATGTTATGTTATGTAATCACTTTAAACAGGCTACGCAATTTGGAACTAGCAAATTAAAACACCAATTTCTTATTTTGTAAGAAGCATGCATACTATTTATTCATTTAACTAAAAAAGCGTAAATAGTGGAGAAATCAGAACTGGAAACAACAACAACAACAACAAAAATGTATATTCTGCATAATTTTTTTGTAAATTTGATGTTTAAAATGTTTCGGGGGGAAGGGGGGGGGGGGTCAATTGTCTCATGTTCTCCCGACGCTACTTAATCAAGAAGAACGAAAAAAAAATTTGCAAAAAATCGAACTATTATGAGTTTGTGTTTGAGATGCTTTCTCCGCTCAAATTCGTGAAAAAAAAAAAAAAAAAAAAAAAAAAAAAACGAATTTCGCTCAACCAGCACTCATTTATTTCGGATTTTTAAACTTCATATCCATATCAGCATAAAGTTTAAAGGTCTATTTGATATTTTAAAGCTGAATTGTACAAAAAAAAACCTTTATAAAAATCTGAAGTGTATGAAAAAAAACTGATATCTGTAAATTTATAAATTATTTAGTAAAAATAATAAATTGTAATTTAATAGTAGAAACTTTAAAGCTATAATTAAGATCTAATATAATTTTCCAAAATGCGAACGGTGTTTGCATATAAGCAATATATTTCGCTTTGCTCTTATAACTAATTTTTAATATTACTAAAAATGGTATGTTAGCATAATAGGTTTCATATTCATTTGCAAATATTTTTCAAAATTTTTCTTAAAATATATGTCAGAGTTCAAATTACAACCAAGAAGTTTCAATTTCATATTTAATGCATCTGTGTTATTTAGAAAATATTAAACACTCACAAAAGTTTATTGTAATAAAAGATTGATAATATTTTGGAAATTTTATCGAGGCAATAAAAAATACAGAAGTTGATAGTGTAACTTTATTGAGAGAAATTACTTTTACTTCACTAATAAAGATGTTATTTTGTGGGTTGCAGTAGGGCATGACAAAAAAGATTAGTTTTATGGGAAATAGGATTCACATAAAGCATGAAACTCGGAAAATCTTAGATTTTCAAATATATCATAAAGAACTCAGCGAAATAATATAATTGCTTAAGAAAAATGACTATAAAAATCAATGAAATAATGCTTGCCTATTAATAATTATGAAACGGGATTAATTGTAATTATATTTTTTTTTTTTTTTTTTTTTTTTTTTTTTTTTTACTTTTTACAATTATTAGTTAAATAAATAAACTTTTATGCTATACTAAATATCTGCAATGAAATATCTAATTATTTGCATGCTATTATGATGTTTATGATTAATTTTATAGTTTTTATTTTACCCATTTTTTGCGATAATTTTAGTGATTTACGTGAATATAATTTGATGGATTTAAAATTATTTTGTTTAATTTTATTTCTTAAGCTAAAAACGTATATATACACTGTAAAAAATATGTCCTTTTTGTTGCCAGAAATTCTCTGTAATTTGAGGAAATACGTTCTGACAACCTAATTTTTTCGTAAATTACGCGTACTTTCTCAAATTACAGAGAATTTCTGGAAGCAAATAGGATATATTTTTACAGTGTGTGTATATATATATATATATATATATATAATATACCGGGTGTCCCAGAAGTCTGTAGACAAATTAAAAATTTTTAAAACTTAAAGGAATTGATAGAATTAAACGCAGTTTGCGAAAAAGTTATTATCGTAAAGTAGAATTTTTTCGTTGATAAAGAATGCGTAACGAGAAATATGCAAAGCAGAGCGCTATAAAATGCATGGTTTTACGATTCACACAGCTTATTTATTATTTTTCCTCCTACTTGCGAATACATGAAGTTTTAATTGCTATGCTGACTTAGCAGATAAAGTGTTATTGATGAAGATGTTTGTCCTTAGGTAAGAACCTTCGACTGAATCTGCAATTAGCAGTGTTGTAACTAGTTTGCTAATTGTAATTTGTGGTGATGGCGGACACATAAAATAGGATTTATATGCCCGTAAAAATTTGCATGCAAATAAATATAGTTAATAGGGTAAGTGCACCAGTAATTGACACTTTTAGAGCAATCTTTGATGTTTTTAATGTTGTAGTTATCAGAAAATATTTTTAGAAATCTTAAGTTAGAACATATGGTATGAAAGACATTCAGAACTATATATACACTTGATAACAATTATTATTACTATCATTATTTATGAATTTTTATTTGACATCCACTCAATATTCCAGTAATTGACACTGTCAGTTTTTCATTTTATCAGTAATTGGCACCCTATGTTCTAGTGTTTGACACTGCTAGTTATACATTTTACCAGTTATTAGCACCCTACGCTCCAGTGTTTAACATAAAATGTTAAAATTCTAATATATAAAATACATGATTTTATTATTTTTCTTATTTATTAATTATTTCGGGATAGATGTAAATTACTGGAGCATGCCAATCACTGCAGCATCTACCCTATAGTCTTTTTCTGAAAATGTGTGATTTCTTCATGTACAGCTCCCTCTGTTGACGAAAATTTAACTGTTATTTTTTTCTTTGCACACAAATATATATATATATATATATATTCCTCTTAAAGAGAATATTTTTTTGCAAACCACGTTCAATTCTACCTATTCCTTCATTTTTTATGGATTTCTCAAATGTCTACGGACATATTGGACACCCGGTGAGTACAAATATACCTATATATTTTAAGAAGAAATTGTGATACGTTTTCATTAAAAAAAAAAAATCCTGTTATAGCCGGTATTTAATTAATTCTACCATAAACTATTAAGAAAAACATAATTCCTTAATTTCGTAATTTTGTTATAAAAACAATCCAATGGTTGAGTTTTCAGCATAATTATTCTTGTTTGACATTATTAAAATATTTGAATCAGCTAGAATATTTTTCTTTTGTTTCTTAGATTTAATCTAAATTAAAAATAAAAAAATAAAAATAAAAAATAAGTAAATAAATAATACTGACTTTACTCCGATTAGACTTATAAATTATATTAAAAAGATATGTTTATTTTTTGGGTGATACTCAGCCTTAGTCAAAAATTCTGATTTCCATCTCTTTTTAGTTCCCCATCTCACAGTCTCTATCACCGCTGTAAGACGAAGTCCATATTATCCTGTGAAGAAATTTGTTCTTAGAAATACTCATTGCCTAATGCATTTTTAAAATCAATTTTTTTTTTTTTACATTCTAAAATTTCGTAACAATTAAATTAGCACGCATTTTCTAAAATTTGATTTTTTTTTAATTTAAAATTTTTAATTTAAAAATTTTAATTTTTAATTTAAAAATGTAAAAATTAACTAAGTACTATATATTTCTCTATTTTTAGCTATAAAATTAAATAAAAAAAATTAATCAATTTTTGGAAAAAAAATGTTAGTTTAAGGGTTGTGAATTTTCAAAATATGAAAACGGAATGTACAAAACACATTAGGTGATGAATAATTCTACTAACAAATTTCCCCGCACAGTTACATGGATTTTGTAACCGGAGACGAGGAAATTGCAAGAGTGAGAGAAAAGCATGAAAGTATCCGAAAAATATTTCGAACTTGGTAATCTGATATTTTCTCGTGTTTAAAGGTGTGATAAGTTCAGAAATCATAAAATTGATGTGAGGCTCGTCCTTACGTTAGTCAGGTTTTAGTTGTTTTGTTAATTAGTTAGTGTGTTGCTTTGTTACTCTGTGTACGCATTATCTCAAGAAAAATGAACGTAAAAAGGTTGAATAAGCTTTAATATATCATACGATATTATCAAGAACCAAATTTATTTGCTTTCTTCTAATTCAATAACTTTGAAACGTATTCGAAATGTCCCATTTCCTTAACATGGCGGGATAGGGGAAATTTTTGCTCAAATGTTTATTATTGTATCGCAAAGATATTAAAAGAAAAGAAAAAAATCATTTTTGATACTGGTATTGGGCAACATCGATCGAAAATATTCTCCTTAAAAAACTTCATGGGTTATTCGAAATTTACGACTTTCTTAACATGGCACAGACTAGAATAAAATTTCACATAAACGTCCACTAGAAAGAATGTTTTGTTTGTAAATGTGTCTGATTAATTTAAAAAAAACATTTATGATACTGATATGTACATCGTTGACAGTGATTATTCTAATTTGAAACTTCACAAGTTATCCGAAATTTAAGACTTTCTTAACAGTGGGGAATACAGTCGGCGGAAAAATTACTGAAGAGCTAGCATTAAAAGATGTGCTTCTAATACTGTTTTGTTAAGTAAGTATTTCGCGAGTCGTGGTCTTAGTCTTTATGCTGTTTTAAAAAAGTAAGCTGCAGATAAAAATTAGCGATCAAACTTTAAAAGAAAAAAAAAAGTTTGTATAATTTTCCTGCCGACTGTAATAAAAAGTTTAGTTTTAACGTGTATTGTGAGGATTATTATATTAGAAATAGTATAATATTACGTGAAAACTGAAATACAAAACTAACCCTAAAAATTATCCAGTAAATGAGGATAAGATAAATGTATCAAATAGGAGATAGAGTAGCCTAGTGAGTGAGACATTTTATTGTGGACCCCGCTGACTGATCGGCCGGTTTCATTTCTCTTAGTATGACTGTAGTATGTCTTCAGTATTGCTAGATTGTGCGACTCAACTGTCACCAATAATTTTGAGAATTTATATTTAATGTACATAATCGACGATTAATTGTCTATTAAGAATATCAAACATCCCTTCTCAAACTTATTGGTGACTATTAAATAAAAAAGTCGCGCCATCTGGCAACACTGTATGGCTTTAGTGAAAATTTATGAGATCAAATTTTTAATGGTGGATTTAGCAGAGTCCACCTAAGTCAATTAGTTTTATGTTATTATAGCAAACACATATTTAATCTCCAATTATAACTTTATTTAGAAAAGATTTATTATGTTGACAGGACAATAGTGAAAATTGAAAACATGAGTCAGTTTAACCGTTCTGTCAAAACGCGCAAAACACAAATATCGGATTTCTGTTTAAATTCGTTAATTGACGAAATACGATGTAATTGATAATATTTAATCTCTTTGTATCTATTTGAATCACAAACTATTGATTATAATAATCTAAATTACAAACAAAAATATCTATGAAATTGGGCGAGTATCCTTTCAATGATCCAACACAATAATCATGAAAATTCATCAAAAGTATGTTAAACATAAAATTTAATATCAGAAGTTTTCTTTTTCTTTTTTTTTTCTTTTTACCCACGATAATTAACCCACAATTTAAAATATTATTTTTGATTGATTTAGCCAGGAAAATGTGCTAGATTTTAGAATTCTTCAAAATAGATCTATATTATACATCAATTCCCTTCAGTCCAAAAAAAAAGTACATTTTTCACTTTCTCTTACCCATACATATTGTAGAGAAAGTACTGTTTTGAGATGAAATTTTTAAAATTGAGTTTCTATTACATTTACACGCTTCGAGGCCCCTGAATCCGAAAATCATAATTATAGGGGTTTGTCTGCATGTCTGTGTGTGCATGTATGCCTATTTTCAGCACTCCTCAAGGACAAATAGTAGCAAGAAATTCAAACTCGGTATTCTAAATGTGTATCCTATAGGGCATACATACTATGGCTGAATATCACATAAATGTGCATTTTAGTGTTTCAGGTCTTTATTATTAATTTT
Source organism: Salticus scenicus (assembly GCA_963930645.1). Lineage (NCBI taxonomy): Eukaryota > Metazoa > Arthropoda > Arachnida > Araneae > Salticidae > Salticus > Salticus scenicus. Next base: position 332,311,358 of record OZ005650.1, on the reverse strand, counting down.
AAGCAAATAAATTGTAAAATTTTATTATTATTCTTTAGAAGTACCTTTTTAAAAAAGCATCCAATCATAAAATGTGAGTTTATAGCAATTTCAGTATTTTTTAGAAAATTTTAAACCTTAAAATCGTCATTTTCGTGACTGTCTCCAAGACCAAATGTTTACATACAAAGTATGTTTTTTACTAAGAAAAATAAAATGATAATTATAATAATTGTTAATTCTTGTAAAAAAAAACTATTTGTTTTCAAAGGAAATTTTTTTTTCTTTTTAATTACGTTAATTTTCATGCATGAGTAATTAAAATGCTTGTATGCAAGTCTTGACGTCATTTTCGTGGCACGTGAAAATAACTTCATATATCATCAAGGGATGGTGCCACCATTCACTTTTTTTAAAGTTTAAGATCAGAAATCAACATTGACGATATGTGGAGAAAATAAATCTCAAGAAAATTAAAAACAGGTAAGAGTTAACATTATTTTTATTGTTTACATGCTGTGCGTATTTTTATTGCTTGTCATTTTCGAGATGCATAAAAAATAAAAAAATATTATTATAAAATTTAGAACAAAGTTTTATTTTAATATAGAATGACGACCAAAAGAAGGAAATGTGACGATATCGGCTTAGTGAAAGCATGTTTTTCTGTACCGAACGAATTATTGACGATCAGTCATTTTCGTGACGGTCATTTTTGTGACGTCACGAAAATGACATTTGTTGCAGATTTACTATTTTGTATGCCCTGGATTTAAATAATTTTTTATTTTGAGTTAAAAGATTTGTTGGTGTAGGATAAGCTTTATATTTAAATATTTAAAGTACTTTCCGGTATCCAGGTAAATATAAAAAAACTACATACGACATTAATATTAAGATACAATTAAAAAAGCAAACTTTTAATTTTTTTTTTTTTTTTTTTTTTTTTTTTCCCCTTTAAGGTGTCATTGAGAATGTTACTCAAAATGTTTTACTTGTGTCATTTATGGCAAGCTGCAGAAAAAATAAGTTTGCATGGCCTGAGAAAGAGGATGTCCATGAAATTCAAGTGCCACATATTCTGTGCAAAATTAGGAATTCTCCTGAACCTGCTTCAAATAGATATTTTAAACTTCAGGATGAAGATTTTAATAATGTTCAAAATGCTTTTTCTGAATTTAATTCAGTTAATCATTAAACTTGTAACTACAAGGATTTTAATACAATAAAATTGCTTGATATTCTCATTATTGCTCTTTCTTTTCCCTTCACAATATTTTCTCTATTGTTCTAATATGTTCCATTTTTAATATTATATGGTCCTATTTCATTGACAAACAATGTTATTTTAGTGAAAAATAGTCATTTTGACAAATATTGTCATTTCAGTGACAAACAGTCGTTTCAGTGACAAACATTGTCATTTCAGTGACAAACCAGTCATTTCAGTGACATCATTTTTTGACATCTTTAAATGCTATAATTAAAAATTTAATGCTTACGGACTTATTTTTAAAAATTCAAATTAAAATACAAAGTTTGAAAAAAAAGTTTAAAAAAATCCAAAATGCACACTTATGTGATATTCAGCCCTATACTAAATTTTTCATTGAGATCAAGTAACATCTAAGAGAATTCAAATACATTACATCTACGGGCAAAATTTGCGGTAGGTACAGTTTTACATTTATAAGCTGGACTAAACAAAATGAAATAAATGATATTTTTATATGCATATTTCATATAGATTATTGTATGAAAGTCATACACCATTCGTTTACAGGGCTACTTAAAATAATTAGTATATAATAGAACTATACTAGGAAATTACTGCAAGTAAGTTTGAGGTTTGCTGAGTGTCATTAATATAGAACTAAATTTAAGTATACAAATTACTATTGATATATTTTGTAGATAATATACAGGACCATCCAAAATTAAGCGAAAACGTTCTTTTCTATTGAAAGTAATTGCGTGAGTGCTTTACCACATTTTCCCATGTCAACGTAAACTGCTCAGTAATGAAAATTAATTTCTAATACCCATACGGTAAAGAAAACAAATTATTATTTGAAGCTCAGTTTTCAGCTCTAGTTTATTGTATAATATTTCGCTTTATAGTCCTTTTAATAAGAAAGTTACCTTTTTAGGAGTGTACTTTTTGTTTATCAGCATAACTTAAAACAAATAGCTGCAGGAAATCGAAATTTAGTATTTTGAAGCTCATATGAGATTGCCACTTAAAAGTTCGATCAAGATTGGCAAGTTTCAAGACGTATTGCGAATGAAAGTTACCTGAATAAATTGAAAAATATTTTTGAATTAATAATAGTCATTATTTTCTGTTACATATAAGTACTGTAATCGAATGACATTAATAACGCAGTGTTTACTGTCGTTTACGGCTGAGGGGCATGTTAGTATTTCAAGAGCTTCACGATTAAGTCCATATGAATGCGAGATGTAATGAGCTATTCTTTGGGTGGTTATAGTATTACTGTTAATGGGGTTGGTTAGATTAGTCCTGTAGAAAGAAGAAGAAAATCAAAGATCGCGAAAAAGAACACCTTTCACATTTAAAATTCAATAAACCTTCTACAGCTTTTACAGGAATTTGCAAAACTACATATGCAATTATTAAAATATTTTTGAGTTACTTTTAAATTTAAATTATTTACATTTTCTGCCTTTATATTATCAGCTCCTTTTACAGAACAGGAAATAAACTGAGATTCTAAAATTTTGCATAGGATCGCAAATCTTACATGTACTATTTTTACTACCAGACGGTATAACTTATGAAATATACTCTTCTAATCTATATGCAAAAGAAATATTAAATAATCAGTCTAAAAATTTTTAAAGTTGGAAATGCTAAGCATATTACTGGTAGACTATGAAACTTATTTTAAATTTTACTTTAGCGTATACATTTATCTAATTTATTCAATTTTTGAATTGTTCTATATGATAGATGTTAAAAGAAACAAATTTTAAAAAGGCTCTTTTTATGGAGCAAATTCTTATTACATTAAAAATTACAGAGTTTTTTTCAGCAAATACAGAGGCTGTTCGAACATTTTTTAGACGATTTTGATGGAGTGTACTGAAGCAATTTCACTCATATTTCGTGTTTTATTTGTTCAGTAGCCCTTGTTCTTAACTATTCTACATCGTAATTTCTATGATAATAATGCTTTTTATAATATCGGAAGAGGTATATTTTACTACTCCTCTCGAACGGCTTTCCAAAGTCCACAAACCGTTGTAGGTCGGTGTTTGGATAATGTTAATTTTAAGAGTCGAAAAACACAAAAATCCAACAGTGATACATCAGGAGATTTATGCAGGAATATCAGTGAAGGGTATGGTTTGTATTCCCGTTTTTTGTTTCATTTTGTTCTAGAAAAGCAATTGCGGATTGTGATGTGTGGCTGCTTGTTTTGTCTACAGTTTTGATACAGTTCAACGGATTGATAGCGTTGTGGATAAAGATCTGGATTTTCATTTTTAAAAATTGGAATTAAAATATGTTCTTGATAATATTTAGAGCTGATTTTGACACTTTTGTCACATTTTTTTTGTTTTTATCTTGCGCTTGTATAAAAAACCAGTGGCTATCATAAATCCTTTAGAAAAACTTTCTTTTGATGCTTTGAACCATGTGGCAAAAAAATTTTTCTCCACTTTTGTGATAATAAATTGATCTTTTTTTATTGCAACCACTTAAATAGACCCAAGATTCATCTATTGTTGCGACATTTTTCCATTTTTCTCCTGATAAATGCTTTTCATAAAGATTTCACTAAAAACTCTCTTTGGAAAGAGCGAAAACCTATCCTTCCATCCACTGCCTTTTTAAAAACGCATTTTTGCATCGAAACAAAAATTTTACATATCAGAAGATAAATAAAACTTCCAAAAATATAACTGTTGTGAAAATAAAATTCTCCATGCAAACAATTTTCTCTTACTGCGAAATAAAATCGTCTAAAAAATGTGCGAACAGCCTCTGTACAACATGAAAAGTTTCATTAGTCACTACATTAGTGAAATGATTATTTAAAAACGCATTCGAAAATTTTTAAAATAATATTTAAAACTTAATTCAAAAATTCTCATTTATTGTTCGACAGTTATCTCAAAATACGATGTACAATATATGAAATTTTCGCGTAATTTATCATTTCATGCAATAATACAGACGCGGTTTGAAGTTGTTGCATCAAAATATTATCGGAGAAAGTACATGCATGACTTGGAGAAATAAATCAAGACGAAAAGCTTTAGTTGTTTCCATTGACAGTTCATTTTTCAAATATATGAAGTTGTTTTTGAAAGGAAACAGCTTTTTATGATCATTATTTACAGTTTTCAACGAATCTTTAAAAATAAACAACTGGTTATAGCTCAAAGTACAATAAGTTACATTTTAAAATAAAAATGCTCAAGTGGTGCTACATCATAAAGCATCGTGATGCATCTGAAAGTTACTTTATAGTACTATTATGTTTTAAAAGTATGGTATTTTGAAACATAATAAAATAAAATTTATTCTCTATTAAAAATATATATATACCTTTTTGTAAAGCATAAATTAAATATTTTTAGTATAAAACTTGTTTATCATAGAGTCAGTCTTTCCCGTTATCAGTTTAGGTAAACAGAAAGGAAATTTAATTTAATTGCCTGTGTTTAAAAAAAAATATTCTAGGTGTAACACTCACACTACTTTATTTTAACTTACATTACTATATACATATTATGAAGTTTTAAGGTGGGAAAAATGAGATCTGTATTTGAAAGATTAAAAAAAATTTTAATAACAATTTAAAATTGTTTTAGAAACAATTTTTTATTTGGAATATATGTCTGAGTAAAAAATAGAGGGCCATAGCTTGTTTGAATGTTTCAGTTGCATTTAAAAAACACGAAAAAAATCAATATTTCTTATATAAATATATAATTAATTTCAGCCTTTATCAATCCACTGCAGGATGAAGGCCTCACGTAGGTGATTACAATCTGAGCAGTTTCTTGCAATTCTTCTCCTTTCTGCTTTACCAAACTTCACAATTTCATATCACCGACAAACTGCGGTCTCTTCCTCCGTCTTTCTTTATCTCTCAGTATCCAAAATAGGACTTTGGTGATCCATCTATCGCGATTTCTTCTTGCAGGGTGCACAGCCCAGCTTCATTTTAACTTCTTAACTCTAGAAATTACATCAATAACTTTGACTTGTTCCTTAATCCAAGTGTTTCGCTTTTTGTATCTTCGGGTGAATCCTAACATGCATCTCTTAATTATTCTCTGGGTTGCTTGAAGTTCTTGTATAGTTTTACACGTTAATGTCCAAGTTTCTGAAGCATAAGTTAAAACAGGCAAAATGAACTGATCAAAAACTTTTCTTTTCAAACAAATTGAGAGGTAGGTCACTTTTGAATATAACGCAATCTCTTCCGAATGTCCTCCATGCAAGTTTAACTCTACTGTTAATTTCTTCCATGATGTTCTCGTTCATTGTAATGACTTGTCCGAAATAAGTATAAATTGCATACTGGTTTTAATTCATCCATATCAACAGTGATCTTCAGTGGAGAAACAAAGGAATTTAACATAAGTTTTATCTTACAATGGCTCATTTACAACCCAACGAGTTTGGTTTCTTTGTTACTTCTTGAAGCATTTCTTGCAAATCCTCAAATGACGAAGCAAGCAGTACAATGTCATCTGCAAATCTCAAACAATTTATAAATTCTCCATAAATTTGTATGCCTCTCTGTTACAATTTAGTTTTTTAGAAATTTCTTAAAGCATTGCATTGAACAATTTAGGTGAAATTGTATCCAGTTGTCTTACACCCTTTCTGATTATGTATGTGTTACTCACTTTGTGGAGTCTTAATTTCGCTGCTGCTTCTTCATAAATGTTTCCAATAAGTGGAATATATCCTGAATTAATATTAGTATTCCTTCATGCATCCATAACTGCTATTGATGATACAGAATCAAAGGCTTTTTTATAGCTCTCAAAAGCCACACAGAGAGGGAGTTCGTATTCATTGTCTAATATACACAGTCCAGTCACATTAATGTGACCACTTGTCAAAAGCCGGAATAACCACCTTTCGCAGAGCGGACTGCTGCGAGACGTGCAGGAAGAGAGTCACATAGGTCCCTGAAGGTGTTCTCTGGGATGTTGAGCCATGCCGACTCTAATGCCGTGGCCAGCTGCGCTAGATTACGCGGTTGAGGATCCATGGCGCGAACAACTCGATCGAGATGGTCCCACAGATGCTCGATTGGGTTTAAGTCAGGTGAGTTTGGTGGCCAGGGGAGGACGGTAAACTCATCCTGGTGCTCTTCGAACCATGCACGTACACTGGCAGCTGTATGGCACCTCGCATTGTCCTGCTGGAAGATGCCATCATCCTGAGGAAAAACAATGCGCATGTAGGGGTGAACATGGTCCGCAAGGACAGATGCGTACTTGTATTGATCCATTGTGCCTTCCACAATGATCAGTGAACCTAGAGAATGCCAGGAAAACATTCCCCAGACCATAATGCTCCCGCCTCCAGCTTGGACCGTTCCGGCAATGGTTGCAGGGTGGTTCCTTTCAGAGGTTTCACGCCTTATACGCCAACGTCCATCTGTCCGATGGAGCATAAAACGCGATTCATCCGAAAACGCAACCTGTCGCCACTCAGTGGACGTCCAGCTGCTGTACTGGCGTGCAAATTCTAGCCTTCGCCGTCGATGAACAGCAGTCAGCATAGGTGCACGAACCAGGCGTCTGCTTCGGAGGCCCAGACGCAGCAATGTTCGCTGAATAGTAGTTTGGGAGACACTTTTGGTAGCCCCTTGGTTCATTTTGGTGGTCAGTTGCTCAACGGTAGCCCGTCTATCTGCCCGAACGCATCTCCGCAACCGTCGTTCGCCTCTGTCATCTATGGCCCGTGGTGCACCACATTTGCCACGTCGCTGATTTTGGACAGTCCCATTTTGCCATGCACGGTACACTTTTACCACGGCGGCACGCGAACAGTTCACAAACTCAGCCGTTTCGGAAATGCTTCCACCCTTGGCCCGAAAGCCAATGATCATGCCCTTTTGGAAGTCGGATAAATCGCTTCGTTTCTGCATTACGCCAACGATTGAAATGTTTTCCGAAGCCCTCACACACCCTTTATATACGCTCAACTGCACTGTGCTGCCACCTGCCTTCTGTGATTGGTTATTTAACTCTGACATGGAAAGTAGGTGGTGGTCACATTAATGTGACTGGACTGTGTATAAACATTCTCAGAAACATGGAATTATTAATAATTAACTACAAGCATTTTCTTTAATTTGCATTTCTTTTATTTTCATTTCTTTTATTTATTTATTTATTTTTTCCGTCTGTTATGTAGATTTTGGAAAAATATACGCAGAATAAAAGACAGCAGCTATGCAGGAAGATTACTAATTAAAATATTTAATTAATGCATATGTATGTTACATATTTAAAACATTGTAAAACAGTAAGTTACAGATTTTGGATATTTTGTTGTTCTGTAGATTTTAGAGCTTGTTTAGTATTTAAAAATTCTTAAAATTCTTCCATTAAATTTACTCTGTAGCTGTATATATAGTTAACTTTTTGTCACAAATAAACAACATTATTAATGATAAAATAATTAATCTACTATAAACTTCAATATTAATATGCTTATATACCTTTTTTTATGCTTATATACCTTTTTTAATCTTAATTCCACATGGATTACATACTGCGCATAATCATACCTTTACAGGATATTAGAAATATTTAACATGCAATGGATCTTTTTTATTTAAAAAAAACGAATTTTACAGCAATTTTTTAATAATCACTTTATAAAAAGAAGAATCACCTAGTGCTGTCACGTGATGGTGATTTCAATTTTGTTTTCCTTTATTGCTCTAGAAACACACTTATCCACAGTTCAGCCTAAAGGTATCCCTTTCATCCACATTACATCCTAAAGATGTCTATTTCACCCTCAAAATATAAATGTCCTGGAAAGAACATGTGTTTGCATGGTGGCTTAAATAGAAAATCCAACTCCCCCCCCCCCCCTCCTAATAAAAAAAAGGAATGTAAAGAAAAGGAAAAGAAAGTTTTTCAAGGAAAGATAAAGTGGGGGGGGGGGAAGTAAGATGTGTTATTTGGATAATGGATTAATGTAAAGAGGATTTTGTTTTCCGGTTAAAATTTAAACCCCGTAAGCTGAGGAAAAGGATAAATCTGAAACATGAATTTAATGTGTTACATGGGCTTCGAAGACTAAATAAAAACATATTTTTCCTATTTTTTTAACCCTTTGCCTTTCAGTGTTCCACTATATGGAACATCTAACTTCGCTAGCTTCCCCAAACGTTAAATTCAATTACAAATGCATAAAAATGGGTTTATTTTTTACTTTGAACTTTCCTTTTCACCCATAGATGACACCACTACACAAGGCAATGCATGATATTTCACTGAGACGCGTTATTTTAAATCCTCGTATTTACAAGAAATTTTGTATATTTGTTTTGTGATACAAAAAAGATTGCTTGAAAAAAAATTTCTATGTGATATCGTTGGCTGTACTCTAAATTATTTATTCTATATTATTTTTAACTTTTTATACAGGAAACATACGAGGAATTGTTGAATAAAATAAGGTGTTCCATCTCCTGGAACACTGCGACACTAGCGCCTTTCATATTACGCAACCGAAGGCAATGATGAGAGAAGACAGCTGTGTTCACGTTTTCTGTTTTTCTCTTTTTGGAGGGAATGACGTCAAGCTATCAGATGCTGCGAGGGAGGGTTGGTTGTTTATAAAAAAAAAAAAAGGAAGAAAAGAAATATACATTCCATGCTTCTACCAAAAGGGAGTGACGTGCTTCCAAAAATTTCATGAAGCTAAAAAATGGACTAATTGTAAATATTTTTGCACGTACGACTTGTATATAAGTATACTAACTGTAAATATCAAATTATTTCATAAAAAATTACATATCCAAGTTTTTTTTTTTTTTTTGGGGGAGGGGGGAGGGGAGGGGGGTGGTGTAGAGTAGCAGGCCTCCCCGTGTGTAAACCCTGGGTCATGCTAAATCTGCTACACAGGTATAATACAGTGTTTTTTAATTCATATGCAAAACTTTTTACTCATTTACGCGCTTCGCTGCGATGCTTGCTTAGACGCACTTTTCAGAGCTCTAGTGGCGCAGTGTTCCCGCTGATGGAACACCCACAGATTAAAAACGGTAAGTACTATCTTTACAAAATTATACCTGTGTACTCCTTTAGACCTAAGTAGTAGCCTACAACTTCTTTTGTTGAAATTCCAACTTTAAAGGGTAGTGCGCTGCAAAGGGTTAATACAATAAATAAAACTCTTTATTAAAAAATTTGAGCATGTAAAGGCTCAATAATTAAAAAATATTTTACAAACTTTTAATTAAAAATTTTCAGAAATTTCAATCCGACGGACTTCGCTTTCGGAAACTCACCAGAAGAGCGATGGAGATGATTTCTCAAAAACTAATGCACCAGTCTTACTGAAGTTTTGCACATTTCTTCAAAATAGAATTCACTAGTGATTTTGTGAGGTCGAGACTATAGACCATCACCAATGTTGGGACTGTCAAATCCCTTCGTCGCCAGTGACTCGGCGAAAGTCTTGGTCGGGTGAGTTTTATGTCGAAATAGTGCTGCAATGAAAGAATTAGGCTCTGAGAGTTAGATGAATGGAAAATGATTTGTAAGGTTTTGATTGAAATGAAGAGAAAGGAGGTTAGTAGGAAAAAGTATAAGATTGAGATTGTTTTGGTGGATGTATATAAGAGTGAATTGGTAGTGGTAGAGAATTGTAGCGGATTAGTGTGAGAGGAGGTGGAGTAAAGAGTAATGTTGGTGGTGATAGTTTTATGCGTATGATAAGTGATGGTAGAGAGGTGTAGTGTTGTAGCGTAAAGTAAGAGAAGGATCTGTCACGTCTAGGGAATCCAGCCGACAATTCTGGTGTGAGAATAGTTAGTGGTAACAGAGAGCAGCCGTCGACAAGATCAGTATTGGTGAGATAAGCTACCCTTTATTTTATGTTTTGTTAAAGTTATTTCCTGGGGTATATTGAGAGTTAAAATTGAGTTAGCCCAACACCCACCTTGATATTGAATTTTAAATAGTTATTTTATATTTAAAACCTTGTATAGAGCTCTTTTTATTATCTAATTAAGTAATTAAGTTAATCTTTAAGATTAAGTTTGAGGATTTGAGATCATGGCACACACGAATTCCTCACAATTTAACGAAAGATTTAAAAAAAAAAAAAAAAAAAAAAAATTTACAGATGTGTACTCTTACCTTCTTATTAGTCTTGTAAAATTAGTTGTGTTAGAAAAAAAAATCCTTCATCCAAGCAGTAGTAAATTCTATTTTGAAGAAGTGTGCAATACTTCAGTTAGATCGGTGCATTAGTTTTTGAAAAATAGTCTCCTCTACTGTTTTGAAAGGTTTTTGGAGAACCAAGAAAAACTGGCTTTTTGTTTCCGAATTTTTAAATAAAAATTTTATAAAATATTGTTTAAATGTTACTCTTTTTTTTTTTTTTTTTTTTTTTTTTTTTTTTTTTTACATTCAATAATTTTTGAATAGAAATTGTATTTATTATATTAAATGACTTATGATATTAAATTTATTACATTAAGTAATTTATTATATCAAATAGCTTTCGAAACCCATGTGTTAGATATTGTCCATGTTTTATTTTATTCTCTGTTAGATATTGTCCATGTTTTATTTATTTCTCTCATTTTTATATTTTAACTCACGTGATGTATTTTGTTATTGTAAAAAAAAAAAAGATTATTGAGATGATGCTCGTGAGCGTGCATCTAGTTTCTTTTTCTCAGTATTCAAATTTTTCAATGGAATAAAAGCAGCAAGTAGATTTTGTTGTTAGAAATTATTATTTAGTTTTTTAGAAAGCTTAGGAGTTTAAAATAACTTCTTTTGTATGCTTTAAGTTTATTTGGCGTCCGCAATTATATATATAGTAAGCTAGAGAGTTAAAATAACTTTCTTTTTGTACGCTTAAATAACATTTTGTGACGTCTACGCGACAGGACGAAGTAAAACAATGTTTCAAGCAATTAAAGGTTTTAGAAAAGCCGATCTGAAGTTTGTAGCGGAAGAGCTTGGCGAAATAATTCCTCCTGAATTTACTATTGCTACCTTGAAGGAAATTATTTTGAATAGCAACGAATATAAAAATGATCCCAATTTTGTGCAAGAAATTCTATCAACGGCTGTTGTTGAGAGGCAAGAAAAAGAAAAATTGAAAGTCGAGCAAGAAAAAGATCTTCAGCAACAAAAACTTAAACTTGAACAAGAAGAAAAAATTGAATTAGAAAAGCTTAATCAAGAATTAGAGATAAAGAAGATGGAATTAGACCAACAGTTGGAACTGGCTAGAATACAGTCACAGGCCTACATTCAAGGGGAGTCAATTTTAACTGTTAATGAAAATAATTCATCTAGAAGAAAAATTTCCTTACCCAAGTTACAATTCCGACAATTTGATGGGGATTTAAAAGAATGGCTACCATTCTGGAGTCAGTTTGAGCAGATAGATAAAGATAACGATATTCCTCCAGAAAACAAATTCCAGTACCTCATTCAAGCAACGGTCGCTGGTTCCAGAGCACGAGAAGTCGTAGACAGTTTTCCGCCAACTGGCGCCAACTATGCCAAAGTTATAGAGAGTCTAAAAGCTCGTTATGGAAGAGATGATCTTCTAGTTGAAGTGTACGTTAGAGAATTATTAAAATTAATTATAGTTGCTCATACAAAAGAAAACTTTTCTCTTACTTCATTGTACGATAAACTTGAATCATATTTAAGGGCTCTTGAAACGTTGGGTGTCACTACTGATAAATGCGCTTCTATATTATATCCTATGGTAGAATCCTGTTTTCCAGCTGAATTTTTGAAAGCTTGGAATAGAAGTAACTTTGTTTCTACTAGTTCTGATGCGAAAGAACGGTTGGACAATTTGATGCAATTTCTCAAATGTGAAGTTGAAGGAGATGAAAGAATAAATTTGGCGGTAGCCGGTTTTGGTCTGGCGAAAAAAAATGATGACCGAAATTATAGAAAAAGAAGGACTTATACTGATGTTGTTAAGCCTATACCCACTGCCTCTACTTTATTAACGACTTCTTTTAAACAGGATCTAAAGAAAAATTGCGTGTTTTGTAATGGAAAGCATATGAGTTCAGACTGTTTTACGGCACGAAAGATGAGTTTTAATGAGAAGCAGAGTGTTCTAAAGGATAAGAAATGCTGTTTCCTCTGTTTGGGGTCAGGTCACACTACCAAACAGTGTAAAGCTGTCCTGAAGTGTTTTATCTGTGACAGGAAACATTCCACCGTGATGTGCCAAAGTCTTGATAAAGGCAAAACAAATGAAAGGGAAGAGAAAGAAAAGTCAAATGAAAGTGAAGTAAATATGGCAAATTTCAATAAAAATCCAAGGGTATTTCTTCAAACTCTCAAAGCAAAAGTCGTCTCTGATAATAAAGAAAAGGATATTCGTCTAATTTTGGATACTGGTTCACAAAGATCGTATATTTTGAAGAAATTAGCAGAAGAAATGAAATATGCAGCCATTAAAAAAGAAAAGGTTGTACATTCACTTTTTGGCGGAGTCTCAACCAAAGAATATGAACATAACTTTTATAAAATAAGATTAAGAGATTTGACAGGGAAATTCAGATGCAATTTTGAGGTTTTGGATCAAAATATTATATGTGAAAATGTTAAACCTGTGGGAAAAGGTTCTTGGCTGAAAGAATTGGCCGAGAAAGACATTGTTTTGACAGATGTTGGCGATGCAGATGAATCTATTCAAGTACTGATTGGAGCTGATATAATCGGTAAACTATTGACAGGTCGAAGAGAAGTGTTGTCCTCTGGGCTAGTTGCAATGGAAACACTTTTTGGCTGGACATTAATGGGAAAAGTTCCTCAAGAAAGTTCATCTAAAGAAAATTTAGCTCTATCAGTTACTTCCATGTTTGTAAAAGAAGCAGAAATTTCTGACTTATGGAGATTAGATTTACTTGGAATAAGTGATCCAATCGAAAAGCTATCTAAGATGGAAATAGATCGTCAAGTGAAAGAACACTTTCTACATACAGTAACACGGAATAAAGACGGTCGTTATGAAATATCCTTGCCATGGGCTGAAGATAAACCACCTTTACCTGATAATTTGTGTTTAGCCAAGAAAAGGTTAACCAATGTCACACAAAAACTACTTGCGAGTAATATTTATGAAAAATATGAGGAAGTACTTTTAGGATGGCTTGGCGACAAAATTATTGAAGAGGTCCCTGAATGTGAAAGGTCCTTTTATGGACACTACTTACCTCATCGACCAGTTATAAAGGAGAATAGCACTACTCCAATTCGTCCAGTATTTGACGCAGCAGCAAGAATCCAAAACCATCCATCTTTGAATCAATGTCTACACTGCGGTCCAAATCTCATTGAATTAATTCCTGACATACTTTTGCGATTTAGAGAAAATAAATTCGGTGTCTTAGCTGATATCAAGAAAGCGTTTTTGCAAATAAGCATCCGGAAAGAAGATCGGGATTTTTTACGTTTCCTCTGGTGGAGCAATCCAGAACAAAGTGAGCTTAGAATATTTCGTCATGCTAGAGTCGTTTCTGGAGTCAAGAGTTCACCTTTTTTGCTAGATTCAGTAATAGAATACCATATTAAAAATGATGAAGAATACGACCCAGAACTTAAGCAAAGATTGTTGAGAAGCTTCTATGTTGACAATGTTGTTACGAGTGTCCGTACAGAGGAAGAGTTAAAGAGATTTATTACTTGCTCTAAAAACCTAATGTCTAAAGGCGGATTCGACCTAAGAGGATGGGAACATACAGAAGAGAGAAAGGACTCGGAACACAATAAAGAAGCTGTTGTACTTGGATTACACTGGAACAGATTTTCGGACATTTTAAAGGTCAATGTATCCTGGACGAAAGATGTAAACCTGGAGAAAATAACAAAACGTACTATGCTATCAGTGGCACATAAAGTTTTTGATCCAATTGGTTTTACTTCACCAGTCATGATTTGCCCCAAGATGATGTTACAGAAAACCTGGAAAATTGGTTTAACCTGGGATGAAGAAATTACCGGGGATCTAAAAAACGAGTTTATCGGATGGTTTCGTGAATTAAATATATTGGAAGAAATTGAGATTCCGCGATACATTCAAGTCACTCCAGATAATTTAAAAAAATGTACTCTTCATACATTTTGTGATGCTAGTAATCAGGCTTATGCTGCTGTTGTATTTTTGAGAATAGAAAAAGCTGATCAAGTGAAATTATTCCTTCTGGCTGCCAAATCCCGCATCAGTCCTTTAAAGTGCCCAACTATACCTCGAATGGAGCTTTTAGCGGCTTTGATTGGTGCTAGATTATCGAAATCAGTAACAGATGCATTCAGTTGGGAAAATATGGAAAGATATTTTTGGAGTGATTCCACGACAGTTCTTGCATGGATAATCAGAGAAGAGAACTGGTCAGTTTTCGTCAGGAACCGAGTTCAAGAAATCAGGAGTTTGACTGATCCTTCTTTATGGAAATATATACCCAGTGAAATGAACCCATCGGATCTACCCTCTAGAGGTTGTAAAGCCAAACAACTTGTCTCTCTCAAATGGTGGGAGGGTCCATCGTGGCTTAAGAATCCATATGAGTATAATAAACATATGGATTTCCTCTGCCAGAATATAAATGAAGAAGACGTTGAAAGAGAAAAGTTAAAATCTACAAAATTACTGATAAATGTAGATGAAAATTCACAGAATACTTGGTACTATCACTATTTTTCATGTTATGAGAAAATCGTGCGCCTTGTTGGATGGATTTTCCGTTTTAAACATAATACTTGTAATCCAAAGGATAAAGTGAAAGGAGAATTGACAAGTCAGGAATTTCACAAAGCAGAAATGAAAATAGCGTGGATGATTCAGAAAGAAGCTTTTTCCTCTAAAGATTATGAGAAATTGAAAACTCTTGAGACTTTCAAAGATGAGGAAGATATAATCCGCGTGAAAACTAAAATTTTGTACAGACAAGACAAGAAGGATTTTCTCACACCTATCGTTCTACCATCTAATCATGAAGTTGTTAAACGACTAATTTCATATTTTCATCTGAAAAATTGTCACGCAGGTCCTCAGATTCTTTTAAATTTGATTAGAGAAAAATATTGGATTTTGAATGGAAGAAGAACTGTGACATCTGTTTTATTTAAATGTACTACTTGTAAAAGATTCAACTCTAAGAACGTGGAATCTTCGCCTATTTCTCTACCAGAAAATCGAGTAAAAGATGCAGCTGTGTTTCAGATCATTGGTATTGATATGGCTGGTCCTTTGTTTCTGAAAGACAATCAAAAGAGTTGGGTTATCTTGTTCACATGTGCTATCTATCGGGCAGTACATTTTGAACTTGTTACATCAGCATCTACCGAGGTTTTTTTGATGGCTTTAAGAAGATTTATATCTCGTAGAGGAAGATGTTCCATTATATATTGCGATAATAGCTCTAATTTTGTTGGTGCAGCCAACTATTTGAAACGACTGAACTGGAATCATATACAAAAGGATGCAGCAACCAATTCAATTGAATGGAAATTCAATCCGCCAACTGCGGCGTGGTGGGGCGGATGGTGGGAGAGGCTCATCAGACTGATGAAAGATCTATTAAAAAGAGTCCTTGGGCGAGCGTGCTTGAATTATGAAGAAATGATTACTGTATTGGCTGATTGCGAAAGCATTATCAATTCTCGACCTTTGACTTACATGTCAGAGCAAGAATCTATTAAGCCAATTTCTCCTGCCATGTTTTTGAAAGATATTCATGAATATATTGTACCAGACATTGATGCAGTCGAGGGAAACTCTTTCAAACGAAGGCTTAAATATAGACAAGCACTGCAGAAAAGTTTAAGAAATCGATTTAGATCAGAGTATTTGGGTTTACTTATTCAGCGACCGAATGTGAGAAGAAGCCAACAGACAGTTTCTGTAGGAGACATTGTATTGGTGGGAGCGGACAATAAAAAAAGGATGCACTGGCCATTAGGACGCATCATAGAGCTTATTCATGGCAAAGATGGAAAAGTGCGCCTCGTAAAGTTACAAACATCTCATTCAGAGATACTTCGACCAATACAAAGAATCTATCCTCTAGAAGTATCATCTAGTAACGGTGCTGAAAATACGTTTCCTAATCCAGCTGTGAAGGAAGCACAAATTGAAAAGCTTTTGGAGGATAAGTCCTGCAGGGAAATTAGAAAGACTAGATCTGGAAGACTAATTAAAATGCCAGATAGACTGATTTTGTGAAGTTTATGAAATCTTCTAGAGATGTCAAAATATAGAGTTTTGATTATAAGATATAATCAAAAGGTGGGAGGATGTTAGATATTGTCCATGTTTTATTTATTTCTCTCATTTTTATATTTTAACTCACGTGATGTATTTTGTTATTGTAAAAAAAAAAAGATTATTGAGATGATGCTCGTGAGCGTGCATCTAGTTTCTTTTTCTCAGTATTCAAATTTTTCAATGGAATAAAAGCAGCAAGTAGATTTTGTTGTTAGAAATTATTATTTAGTTTTTTAGAAAGCTTAGGAGTTTAAAATAACTTCTTTTGTATGCTTTAAGTTTATTTGGCGTCCGCAATTATATATATAGTAAGCTAGAGAGTTAAAATAACTTTCTTTTTGTACGCTTAAATAACACCATGTAACCCCTTTAAAAGAGGGATTCTTACCCCCAATAATTAAAAATAATAATAATGATTTCAAATAAAACAGTTTACAGAAAGAAATTCAAAAGATTTCTTTTTATAAAAACAAAATAACTATTTTTCATGGTTTTGTAATAACGATTTTTCATAATGAATTTATTGATAAAATAAAACTAATATTGTTATAGAATGCTTCGTGCTTTGTACTTAGATAATATTTGCTGAAAGTTAAATGTTTTATAATACTATATAAAAACATTAAAATCACGGAAGAAATTCCTTTTTAAATAAATATCAGGAGTTTTGTTATTATTTAAAAATAATATTTTTCTATAATCAATTCCGAAGTTTCTCAATGATAAATAGACAATAAGACTTCTTCACACACCATAAATTATAAGCCAGCACAACCGGTTTCGAAAGGACGTAGCCTTCCTTTATCAGGTGCAAAAAAACACGTGCTACTGCCTTGGAGGCAAAAGCAAGACTTGTCTATTTATCGTTTGTACACCAGTTTTGCATTTAGTTTTGGTTCTCAATGATAGCCTCATTTTTCTCAATCGTACACATGCAATTTAAATATATTTCTAGCCATAATTATGATATCTAATGAACTTATAACACTTTACTTTTATAAAAGTCAAATGAGATCTTTTTACTGTGATAACGAAGGATTATACTTTTTAGTGCATCGAATCAGCTAGGAAAAGAAATTTATCAAGAAATTTATGAGCATTTTGTCATTATACGATTTAGACTTTGATGTTACGTAATCCTATTAGGTACATTAACTACAAAGAAAACGCCCCAAAATGTATAAAAAGTGTACAATTATTCTTTTAAAATAAGAAATATAGATTTTACTACTCTTTTCATGTCTTACTTTTAAAATAATTATTTGAAACTTTGTTATACTCGAAGTAGCTGAAATATTTTATCGATCGTACATGTGTTTAAATTAGCTACCTTCTAAATAAATTATGTTATGTGCATTAAACACGTATTGTTAATTACCAATAGTTATTGGCGTTTCCAGTATTTTTTTTACTCGAAAATTAAAGTTTCTTGTTAAAAAAAAAAAAAAAAAAAAAAAAAAAAGCAATCATTGCAAAACAAAAATTATAAAAACACATAAAAATACTTAGCAATGTTTGAAAATTATCCTTTTTCTAAAAGAAAGATAAAGGGGTTTAAATTACTTAATATATTTAGCGTTCAAATAATAGGGTTGTTTTATTCGTTACTTTTAGATATAAAATGTTACTTTCCTTAAAAAAACAAGATTAAATAAAAGAAAATTTCCTTTTACCTTCAAAAAGCAACAAACTATTACTACTTTCTGTAACGAAAGTTATCAAAAATCATTTATTCCTTGAAAAAATAATCATTCCTTTTTAATATTCATTCGTTATTTTCTTTCAAAAACACTTAAACTTTTCTTTCTTTTCTTCTTTTTTTTCTTTTTTTTTTTTTTTTTTTTTTTGCTATATTGAATCATTTTTTAAGATTTCAAATGAGACTTTTAAGGAGCGTCCTGGATAAGACTGAGACAACTTAAATATCGATTAATATTAAATCTACGAATCAAATTAAATTTAAACTTGCGTCAGAATATTATTCATTAAGTTCTTTTTCATTGTCTACACCTAAATAGCTGTGTAAAAATTTTTTAAGCCTAGTTTATAAAGATTTCTTCTAGCCCATCGCATGCATGCTTGTATTGTTTCTTTAGAAATTGATTTCAATAATTTTAGGTAAATTCTCTTAACTGACTAATTTTTAGGCTCCTTTTTTCACTGGAGTACTTGCTTTTAATAATGCGCCAAAATCTTTCAATAAACCTTTCTTGGGACACGTTGGGGGGCATTATTCAATTTTGACGCAAATTCAATTTTCTTGGTGTTCAAAAAGTCAACAGCATTTTTCATATAATAGCTGGTAGCCAGGTCCAGGCAAAACAAAATATCTTCATTTTGATGATATTGTTTGATAAAAGGAATCAAAACCTTTTAATACACTGATTTAAATAAGCAGGACCATTTACAGGTCCCTGAAAAATTACTTTGCTAACGAACTAATTTTGTTTTGTTTTCATAAACTTTTTGCTCCTTTTTCGGATTTCTTTTCCAAAAAATTCATTGGTATAAACATGTTCTTATTCATCATATTAGTTTAACATTTGTAAATTGTAGTTTTTGATATTTGACTATTACTTTCTTCTATATTCAATAGAAGAAAGTATTGGATTCGTAAAAATTTTCGACCTCGGGTTTTTCATGGATTTACACGTTTTAAGAGCTGTAGAACACGATTTGACCATTTATAGAAAATGTCTGTCTGTCTGCCTGTGTGTGTGTGTGTGTGTGAAAAAAATTGGTGGCAACTGTATCTCAGGAACTACTGCACAGAATTTCGTACAAATTGGTATGTAGTTGCACCTTGACATAAATTAGTGCCTATCAACTTTTGGTAAAAATTGTCTTACAGGTTGCGTTGCCATCCCGCTTTTTCTAAATTTTTAACATGGTGATATAGGACAAAATTTTGTATAAATGTGCATAAAGAGAATTTTTTTTTTAGTAATCATTATGAAATTTACAAGAATTATTTATAATAGAGATAAACAACTGGGAAAAATGTTTTGTATGTGTAGCAACCTCGCCACCCCCCCCCCCCCACCCTGAGGGGGAAGTCCCCCCTCGAGGGGTGTAAATTTTCAAGATGGGTATATTTCGAAAGGTTTCGTCAATACCTTTAAAACGAATGGTTGAACTATAAATCTGTGATAATTTAAAACAAAGTTATCGATTTTTTTTACTTTTAACAAAAAAAAACTTAGAAAAAAATATCGTATTTTTTTTTTTTTTTTTTAACGAAATTTAACCAAACTTAGTATTTAGTTGGACACTGACATAAACTGGTGCTGATTAGATTTGGGGATCAATCGCTCAACAGGTGGCGCTGTGATCGTATTTTTTCTAAATTTTTAACATGGCAGTATAGGACAAAATTTCGTATAAATGTACATAATGAGAGTTATTCTTAACCTGTGATTGTAAAATTAATATGAATTATTGATAATAGTAATAGTTAATTAGGAAAAAATTTTGTGCATGTGGAAGTACCACCCGGGGGAGAGGGGAATTTTCAAGATGGGTATCTTTCGAAAGGTCTCGTCAATATCTTTGAAACGAATGGTTGAACTGTAAATATGTGATAATTTAAAACAAAGTTATCGATTTTTTTTTTTTTTTTTACTTTTAACGAAAAAAAACTGAAGAAAAAAAAAATCGTATTATATATATATATATATATTGTTGCTGAGTGAATTTGTATAGGAAAATATAGAAGAAAGTCTTGTGGTGGCCACAACATACTAGTTTTTTAAATGTTTAAAGACAGCAATTTTGCTACGTTTAGCATCACAATTATAAAAATGAGGTGCTATTGCAAAACCTTTTCTAACATTAGACTCAAAAACAGTTTGTTTTGTTCGTATTGAGTTACCTTTTCTTGGCAATCTGTAAAATTTGCATATTTTTGGCAAATTATTTGAGGCTCGACGAAAATAATACTCTCATTCTCATCTGGGACTCTTCTTAGCACAAAATAATAACATTTTAAGATATTTATGAAAAGCATTAACATAGTTGCTCCCTTTTACAGTTTCCAGTGTTACCACTCAAATAGAAGAATGAAATTTACTGAGTTTTTCAGGTTTTCCAGACGTGTTCTAAGAAAATTCCAGTCTACTCATATATTGTGCATTGGCTGTGTTAAGGGTAAAATAATTATGGTATCACTCGAAAACACAAAAGTTATATTACTTTGACCTAAGGAGATATTGCCCTCCATGGAGGGGGGAGGGGGGTCCTTCTAAGAGGTCTTGTTTTAAAAAATGGCAGAAGCTGAGGGGAAAGAAACATGAAAAATGATTCTACGTTAGAGAAAAAATTAGTTTTTTTTTTTTTGGCAATCATCGTATGAAATTCCCTGACTTTTCCAGATTTTGGATAAAATATTAAAAGTCCCTGACATTTCTCTGACTTTCATGGCCAATTTTCAAATTCCCTGACTATTCCAGGTTCTCCAGGTTTTCCAGGTAGAGTGGAAACTCTGAGTTTCTTAACAACCGGAAAATTTGTATAGGAAATTTTTATATATTTCTGTAACAATTTTCGCTGATTTGACAAAATAGAAATTTCTATAAAAAATTTTCAGTTGTCAAAAAGCGTAAACTTTGACAACTATGCATTTACAATAAATTGTACCAATTCATGTGTTTTATTATAGTATTACAAACTCAGTGGGAAAAACGATCACGTCTATGAGAATTAAATTTAGTTATTTTTATGGCTTAAAAAAATAAAGTATTGTACAAAACCAATTTGCTACTAACAAATAATGTATTTTATTTCACGCATATTTATTCGATATTTACTAAATGTTAATCCACACATCTACGATGTCACATTTTTATGTCTGCATATTTTCGTGCAGATTAATTTTTAGAACTTATTACTAGAGAATTTCCAAATACATAAAGTGTACCTAAACAGCATGAATGTGTGCATTCCTAATTAATATTCTGAAATGTAAATAATACATTCTTTACATAAATAATAAATTTTTGCCAATGTTCAATCTTTATATCTATAGTAAATATACATTTATATTTCAGAAAAACAATAAAAAATAATTTTAAATTAAAGGACGTTTATTTAAAACAGAGAAACATCGTTAACATAATGAGTTTTAAAGAAAACAAAATAATTGGATTTAAATAAACAAATTTCTGAAGAAGGATTAAGTCCTTAAAGAAATGCTTGTTTCTGCTAAATTATTCACAAGTTTAAAATTATGTATTATAAAATTTATATGAATTGAATTATTTTATCACATATTTTAAATAAAGCAAATAAAGAACTACGCATTGAAAATAAATTTTATACATTTCAAACTCAAATAATTTTTTTATTTAGATAATATTAATAAATATGGATTCAAATAGGATTATTTATTCAAAGTACTATTGATGTCAACTATTCCATCTACATTCTTGAAATTGTTAAAACAAGTTTGTAATGAAAAATTTTCAAAGTTGAACCTTTATTAAATTCAAAAGAAAATACCATTTAACAGGCAATAAAAATAAAGAAATTGCCAAGAAAGGGTTAAAAATTCAAATCAATATTCTTTGCAGCTGTTGCCTTTGTAATTTTTAAATTAACATGTTTTCTAATCAAATCTTTATGTTCAATAATTTAAAAAATGTATGTTAAAACTTTATTTACCATGATATATATGCCTATTTTTTATTTTAAAAAAAATATTTTGTTTAGGATTAAAAAAATAGAAAATATAGTTGATTAGAATAGAAATTCTTAAAGTAAGACTAAATCTTTATAGTATCACTTACTAAATTATTTCATCTGTATATGTAAATTGTAAAAATATTAAAAAATTAGTGTCATGTATTAAATAGCGTTTAGATAGTTTTTAAAAGACATTGGATTATGGAAAACTCATTTATGGTTTTCATATATGTATTTAATATTTATAGTTTTGTTTTGTACAAGTATTTAAATTGCAAATGGTCTTCGCATGCGATCCCCGACTTCCCAGAAAAGCAAAAGCAAAGACGAAGCAGCAATCAAATTATATCAATAGCTTCATGAAAATACGAAATCTTGTGTTACCTTTATAAAATACATCTACTTTTAGTAAAGGTACAATAAAGCATCGTTAAAATTTAATGAATATTATACATTTATTTAAAAGTTCTTTCTCTCTCTTTCTTTCTTTTTTTTTTTCTAATGTTAAAAATTCTCGTACATTATAGTTTTCCTATTTTTACTTTCTCTTACCCATAAGGTAGAGAAAGTATTGTTTTTGGCTCAAATTTTCAAACGCGATATTTTGTTATATTTACACGTTTTGAGGTCCCCTGAATAAGAAAATCATGTTTTTAGCAAATGGTCTGTGTGTATGTCTATGTGTCTGTGTGTCTGTCTGTTATCAGCATATCTCAAAAACAAATTATGGCACAAAGTTCAAACTTGGTATTCTAAATGTGTATCATATAAAGATGCTACAGTAAGCTTTTCGTTAAGATCAAGCAAGTGGTTCGTGTACAGGGACAATCAAGAGAATTCTAACACATTACGTCTATGGGGGAAATTGCAGGAAAATAGAGTTTGCACTAAACCAAATGAAACGGATATATATTTTTTGTAATAGAGATAGTTAACTGGGGAAAAAAAATTGTGTACGTAGGAGCCTCGCCTCCCCCCTGGGGGGGAAGTCCCCCTCGAGGTGAGTAAATTTTCATGTTGGGTATCTTTCAAAAGAGCTCGCCAATACCTTTAAAACGAATGGTTGAAATATCGATCTGCGATAATTGAAAACAAAGTTATCGATTTTTTTTTTTACTTTTAACGAAAAAAAAAAAACTTAGAAAAAAAATCGTACTTTTTTTTTTTTTTTTTTTTTAATATTGAGAATAAAATGGACGTTTTTTTGGATATTTGGTGTTATACTACTTCTCTAATATGGAAATCGTCTACCTTATCATAAAAGATAATTTTTTAAATAATAATTTTAATAAATTATTTTTATTAAAAGAGAATTATTTTTTAATAACCGAATTAAATTCTATATAAATGTAGGTACATTCATTAAACGGGGGGTTGAGGGGGCGGTAGCCCCCCTCACACAGAACTAATTATCATATAAAACTCTTCAGAAGCCTAATATAAATTGTTTAACATATGTTTACATAACAGTACTCGTTATCTTACCAATTAATCTGCAACCTGTATTTATAGTATTAAATTTCAGGGTAAGAGAAAGTCGTGTGAGTGACACACCAGATTATTTTAATTGTTTTTTATCACATATATTCACTACTTTTGTTTTCTGTAAACCCTTATACTCATTATTTCCTTTCGAAATGGTTTATAAAAATTATATAAAAATGATAATTACAAGATTTTTTGTTAAGCGTACTACAATTGCCGTGAGAATAACATCATTCGGTATTTTTTATTCGGTATGACTGTTTTAACTATAGCAAAATAAAATCTTTAATAATATTTTTAAATCAGCAATGCCTAATCCCTACAGCCTCAATTGAACATGAAAATGTAACTTAAGTGTATATAATAAGAAAGCCCCACAAAATTGGCGTTTTAAAGTAGTAAGTAACTAAGTAGTAAGTTTTGTATACAAAACTTTGAATAAACACCATAAAATTCAATATACTCTCAACAATTGTTTCGGGTTGTAAAAGCACACTATTTTTTGTCAAGTGAACAAAGTAGGCACGTGTGCTGCAATCAAAGCGGCAACGAAGCTGCTTCTATCTAGTTTACTTCGCAATTTAACTGATTTTTACATTTCTTAGCTAAACAAAAATTTTCTTAGCTAAACATCTATTTCTCTGTGTACTGATTAGACAAAACATTGTAACCAATCCCTAATGAAATATTAAATGTTCCTTGGTTACAAAGTAGCAAAAACCGGTGTTAACACACTAAAGGTTTAGGTTGAGTTAATTTTAAGTTGTCCTAGTGCTACAGTACAGGCACTTCACCCCTAAGGATGGTCCCAAAACATACCATAACAATTTTTATCCTCATGCAGGGGAGGGCTGTATTGACAGAGACATTATATTAGTCATTAGAAAAAGTTGCACAGAATTTGCTAATATAGATAAAAAAATTCCTGAGGAAGAGGTCCTTAATCACAATTCTATTTAATTCAGATTTGAAGAATTAAAGTATAAAAGAATTATTTAAAATTTAATTTTATGCTTTTTAAGCCACAGTAAGGTAATTTTGGTCTATTGCATGTGTTGTCAATGTTGCACTACTGCATGTTTGTAGCTCCATCAGAAACTAGTATAATGTGGCCACCACATGACTTTCTTCTGTATAATTTTACACAAAATTTATTCAATACAAAATATTTATTAAATTATCAAATTATTTTTCATTATAAATGCAAACGATTTTTATCTGACAGTATTATATTATCATTAAATTCCGAAAGATGTCAATTTTATTTTTTGCAAATCAGAAGGAATAACATTTTTCTGTTTTTTTTTTTTTTTTTTTTTGTTAAAAAAAAAAAAAAAAAAAAAAAAAAATCGATAACTTTGTTTTAAATTATTACAGATCTATAGTTCAACCAGTCGTTTTAAAGGTATTGACGAGATCTTTCGAAAGATTTTTTTTCCTAGGTAACTACTACTATTATCAATAATTCATATTAATTTTACAATCACACGATTGAAATAACTCTCATGATGTACATTTATACGAAATTTTGTCCTATACTGCCATGTTAAAAATTTATAAAAAATGCCATTACAGCGCCACCTGTTGAGCAATTGTTCCACAAATCTAATTAGCACCAGTTTATGTCAGGGTCCAACTAAATACCATGTTTGGTTAAATTTTGTTCATTGGTTCATGAAATACAACGTCCACAAAATTTGTCATACACACACACACACACACATACACACACAGACATTTTCTAAAAACAGTCAAATCATGTTCAGGACGTGTAACTCCATCGAAAACTGGAGTTCGAAAATTTTCACTAATCCAATACTTTCTCTATATATACATATAGAAGAAAGTAAAAATGAAATTTAAACGGATGCATATGATTCATTATAATGTTAAGGTATTCTACTATTCTTTTATCTCCTGGTCCCAAAAAGGCTTTTAAGAAAGCTTTCAAGACGTTAAGATTATCGCCATCGATTTCCGTATGAACAGCAGTGTAAAATGAAACATGTGCATATAAAAATAATCTCGTGTCACTCACACGACTTTCTCTTACCCTGAAATTTAATATTATAAATACAGGTTGGAGATTAAAAGGTAAGATAACGAGTACTGTTATGTAAACCTATCTTAAACAATTCAAATTAGGCTTCGGAAGAGTTTTATATGATAATTAGTTCTGTGTGAGGGGGGCTACCGCCCCCCTCAACCCACCATTTCATTAATGTACAAAAAACAAGCGATGGATATTCAGCTTAAAACATACATTATTTACCATATTTCTATGAGGAATTTATTTTAATTCCCGAACAGCTTTCCTGGAAATGGTAAAATATTATTAGTAAAGCACATCCACTGACAACAAATAAAAGTGTGTTGTGGCCACCACACGACTTTCTACTGTATTTTCCTATGCAAATTCACTCAGTAAAAAAGAAATAATTTTTTAAAAATTATCTTCCATGGTAATGCACACTGTTTCCCTATTAGAAAAGTAGTACACTAAATATATAAAAAAAAGTTGCATTTATTCTCAATATTACATTTAAATATATATATCATGAAAAACGACAGTTTTTCTAGTGACGCAAGCGCAAAAACAAACGAACGCCACGACACTCAGCGGAAACGGAAAAACGAACGAAAACTGCGACACTTATATATACAAGAATTTTAAGATCAAACAAACCGCTGAAAGCCGACACTTAATATCTCAGGAAATATAGGAGGTTATGTTCTGATATTTTCAAAATAGACTTTCACCTTCTGTCTGATCCTACCCTGAAATCGCTACATTTCTGCGTGCAATATTTTTCGAGATATGAATTGGCTCATTTAAGTTACAAATGGACGGACTAATGTGTAAGAATTTTTTCTCGAATATGGCTCGAGCGAATTTAGTTAAATTTATATATGATATTAATCGCTTTTATCTGATGTGCCTGACATCTCCCTTTTCCCTAGGAAAACTCTTGTTTTTTTTATAACTCAGTTTAAAAATCGAACTATTTTTTACTCCGAAAATACCGTGATGCGGCAGTTTCGCGGACGAATTTCTTCTCTTCCATCTGAAATACTGAATATCAAATAATCGTTTTGGCTCCATCTATCGGAAAGCGTCAAAAATAAACACAAAAAATAAAAAAAAATATTTTTCTTTTTTTAATATATATATTAAATGAGTTATTTATTTAGGTACTTGTATTTTATATGACATTTGTTTATCAAAAATATTCTTTGTATTTACATTGTTTTCATGCTGATACGTTGTTAACTTTCAAAATTGGTTCTATTTTAAAAGGTGATTGCAACAACAAAAAATTTTTCCTTTATTTTCATAAAAATGACAAATAATATGATAATCATATGCAAATATTTGTAATTTTTTCAAAATTAGGTGATAAATCACTTAAACTACGGATTGAAAAAATTCTTAAAACAGAATTTGAAAATAATTAATTTGCTCATTAAGTTTCTAGTATATATAATATATAAATTACAAAATGTTAAGCTATAATAAAATTTTGAATAGATTAAGATTTTTTTTAATTAAATTCATAACAAACTATACTACTTAAATATTTACCAGTATAAAATTTTCACCTTTTAAAGATTTTTCTATTATTATTTATTTTTCTCTTTTAAATCAAATCTATACCTAAAAATTTTTAATAAGAAATAAATATAAATAAGAAATTTTTGTCATTTTTAAAATGTACTATATTATGCCTTTGTAATGTTGCATGTGTCCATCTTTTTTATCATTTTTTATAAAATTTTAAAATTTTATTTAGTTTGTTATTTTGTTCGAGTATGACCTATAAAACAACACTTTTAATACAGTGTTATAACTTATTACCATGCTCCTTTAATTTTACGTTTTGATCATTAACCCCTAAAAAGTAATGATATCAATACAAAAAACCCTTAACGGGTTAAAAGTTTGTGACGCAGCACTGTACTTTATGGCTATAAGAATTAGAAATACGGTTCTTAAAAATAATGATATCAAATTTTCAGTGACGCTTTGATATTAATTAAATTATACATAGATTTTCTTATTTGAATTTGCTTTTTCCTTTTATTTATATTTACAGTGTAAACGTTATTTTCAACATAAAATAATATACAGCATTTACTCATTGATACCTTTCCATTCACATCTCTTATACTATGAAAGCATGTGTTTTAAAAGAAATTATATGAAATTCCAGTAACGCAGTGGTGTTACATTAAGTGATTTGTTTTTAAATTTCTCTGCAATTATTTTGTTTTGCATATTAAAGTATATGTGCACATTGAAATATTGCTTTTAATTTTCAAATACGCTGTCAAATATATCACTTTCATTAAGCTTATATTATGTACTGAAATATATTTATTTCAATGAATTATTCTATCTTTTGCGTCACGCCAACCAAAACTGAAAAAAATTTTCACAGTTTTTTTCTTTGCATCACGATATCTATTTGCATGCATTTTCAATTTATTTGGATGAAATGACACAAAGTAAACATTTCCATATATTTTACTTACAGTTTTGGATGGCGTGACGCAAAAGATAGAATAATTCATTGAAATAAATATATTTCAGTGCATAATATAAGCTTAATGAAAGTGATATATTTGACAGCGTATTTGAAAATTAAAAGCAATATTTCAATGTGCACATATACTTTAATATGCAAAACAAAATAATTGCAGAGAAATTTAAAAACAAATCACTTAATGTAACACCACTGCGTTACTGGAATTTCATATAATTTCTTTTAAAACACATGCTTTCATAGTATAAGAGATGTGAATGGAAAGGTATCAATGAGTAAATGCTGTATATTATTTTATGTTGAAAATAACGTTTACACTGTAAATATAAATAAAAGGAAAAAGCAAATTCAAATAAGAAAATCTATGTATAATTTAATTAATATCAAAGCGTCACTGAAAATTTGATATCATTATTTTTAAGACCCGTATTTCTAATTCTTATAGCCATAAAGTACAGTGCTGCGTCACAAACTTTTAACCCGTTAAGGGTTTTTTGTATTGATATATATACATATATATTTGTTTTTTGTTAAAAAAGAAAAAAATCGATAACTTTATTTAAATTACCGCAGATCGATGGTTCAATCATTCGTTTTAATGGTATTGGTGAGATCTTTTGAAAGATACCCATCATGAAAATTTACTCCTCTCGAGGGGGGACTTTCTCCCAGAGGAGAGGCGAGGCTCCTACATGCACAGAATTTTTTTCCCAGTTGACTATCTCTATTATAAAAAAATATGCATTCGGTTCATTTTGATTAGTGCAGTCTATAGATGTTAAACTCTACTTATAGATTAGTCTATAGATGTTAAACCTGCAATTTCCCACATAGACGTAATGTATTTGAATACTTTTGAGTGTCCCTGTACACGAACCATTTGCTTCATCTCAACGAAAAGCTTAGTGTAGCATCCCTATATGATACACATTTAGCATACCGAGTTTGGAATTTCTGCTACTATTTGTTCTTGAGATATGCTGATAACACACACACAGACAAACACGCAGACCATTTGCTAAAAACATGATTTTCGTATTCAGAGGACCTCAGAACATGTAAATATAACAAAATCTCACTTTCGAAAATTTGACCCTAAAACAATACTTTCTCTACACTATGGCTAAGAGAAAGTAAAAAAAGGGTCTAAATTGTATAGAAATATAGCTTCATTTTTACCTATATATAATGCATCTTTAGTACTACATTTTACTTAGTTTTATTTTCTTAGTATTTCCTTTTGTTTTTCAGAAATGTACTTTTGAGAAAAAATTTAACTAATGTTCATTTAACAATTATTTTAGATATAAAAATAATATAAAATTTGATTAATTCTATGACAGAGTTTTTATTCAACTTCATTTAGCAAATAACATTAAACAACTCATTTCCTCGCTGATAACGTTTTGAATTTTCATAGTTTTAATCATACATTTGATTAATAAATTATTCAAATGAAATTTTGTTGGCGTGTCCACATGTATAGATACAAATTATTTCTTTTAATATCGTTATTTCATGAAACGTTCAATAAAATTATTTTCTAATTACAAATTATTATTATTATTTTTTTTTAATATTTCATAAATTTTCATGAAACAGTTAAATTTGGTTGAAACCTCAGTATACTTTACATTTAAAAAGTCCAGTATTTTATATTTTTATAAATAATTTTTATGAACATAATAACTATACTTGCGCAAACAAACACAAATGGTGCAAGCGACTCAAAAAAGAATATTCTACGCTTGCAGGCCATTCAGAGCATTTCTAATGTGCAGGATGACCACAAATTTTATTATTTATTTATTTTGAAATTTTAGTGAACTAGAGACGTCGTGTTCAAAATGTCATTGAAAAAATATGTGGTGAAACATCGACTTTACATCCACAAAAATATAGAATTCGTCAAGTATTTCTTAAGATATTTCACAAAACGTGTAAAATCGAAAGTGTTACATTATTCCCTCACACATCTGTGTGTATATATATATATATGTGCACTCCAAAAAAATCGCCAATGTGGGAAAAAGTCGCCAAATTTGTCGCCAAATCCATTACCTGCCTCATTGGGGCTTTTTAATGCGTTTTTATGGGAAAATAAGGCTATTTCAACCCTAAAACGACTAGAAATGCACAAAATTAGCAATTTGTCAAATTACTAAGCCTTTTTGAAAGAATTTATACAAAAATAAACACAATTTTTTACAATTTTGTAACACTGCCCCCCTCCCAAGGACTGCACGTCCCGGGCAGTGCAAACCTTGGTCAAGAGGCGAAACTAAACAAATTTACACAATCTAAAATACAAAAACTAAGTTGCATATAACGGCAAAATAGAAACAAAAATCAAGTGAGAAATATTTACAAAATTCACAAATATGTACAAATATTTACATTACGCATGCGCAAATTTTACCAGTATTTACATTTTAAATTTTAATATTACCGTTAATTGTGGTACTTGGCTAGCCTGTTATAGTGCACCACCTTCGGTTTTCATGAAGGTGTTTTAGTGATCCGCACCACTACATCATTCAGCCTTTTTAAGACTGTGTATGGTCCGTCCCAGTTGCACTGTAACTTGGGACAGAGTCCTTTGCGTCGAACAGGATTCCACAATCAGACCTTCTCTCCTTCCTGGAACTCATGTTGTGTAGCCTTTAGATCGTACGTTGTCTTCATTTTCTCCGTTGCAATGTGAATCCGCTCCCGAGCAAAGTTGTGTACGTCCTCAAATCGTGCCTGGAGATCTTGGATGTACTCCTCGGGCGATGAAGGCGCATCGGGTGGACAACCAAACAGGAGATCACAAGGCAGACGAAGTTCTCGTCCAAACAGCATCTGGGCTGGAGTATAGCCGGTGGTTTCATGGACAGCACTTCGATAAGCCAGCAGGAACAATGGCAACTTCAAGTCCCAATCTTGCTGGTTCCTTGATACTAGAAGAGAGAGGTTATTCAGGATGGTACCGTTGAACTTCTCGACCATGCCATCCGACTGGGGATGTAACGATGTCGTCTGGGTTTTGTCTATGCCTAGTAGTTGACACTGTACTTTGAAAACAGCAGAGATAAAGTTCCTAACTTGGTCGGTATGAAGTTGTAGGGGCGTGCCGTACTTTGACACCCATTGCTGCACTAGGACCTCTGCGACTGTGCATGCCTCTTGATTGGGAATGGGATATGCCTCAGGCCACTTGGTGAAATAGTCCATCTCGACGAGGATGTATTTATTTCCACTGGAGGTCCATGGCAAAAGACCCAAGATGTCGAGTGCAATCCTTTCAAATGGTGCTCCCACGTTATACCGTTGCAGTCTTCCTCGACTTCGTTTCTGCGGGCCTTTACGTGCCGCATAAGCATCACAGGATTTACACCATTTCTCCACCTACTCCTTTGCCTTGCACCAGTAGAAGCGTTCCCGAACTTTCTGCAGAGTCTTCATTACCTCAAAATGGCCTCCGGTAGAGCTACTATGCAGTTGTTCTAAAACATCTGGAATTTTTTATCTTGGTAATACAATCTGCCATCTGAAGCTTTTCCCATCATCAGATTCCCACTTTCTGTATAATACGCCGTTCCTGATATGAAGAGAGTCCCAA
The DNA here is from genome assembly GCA_963930645.1 of Salticus scenicus. Classification (NCBI taxonomy): domain Eukaryota; kingdom Metazoa; phylum Arthropoda; class Arachnida; order Araneae; family Salticidae; genus Salticus; species Salticus scenicus. The sequence goes on along the minus strand of OZ005650.1, from coordinate 332,279,566 downwards.
AGTGCCCAATAACTTTTCGTAATGGGACTAAATCTGGAAATGTCCTGCCAGGTAGGTCTGTTGCTGGTCGTCTCCTTCAGCTGTAATATTGGCTATATGTCAGGATCTTCCAACTGGGCTTGTCTAAGTTCTTCATCACTCCGTGGATCAGGATCTTGTTCTGATGGTGTTGAGATAGTAACTTGGCAGGCAACCGGATTTATCGGCAGGTATTTCTGTTCGGCTCTAGAGCAGTACTTGCAGCTTTCCGAGCAGGGCTTCCGGGACAAGGCATCTGCATTACCATGTAGAGTCCCTTTACGATGACGTATCTCGAAGTCATATTCCTGGAGGCGTTGTATCCACCTGGCAATCTGTCCTTCCAGGTTCTTGAACTGGAGCAACCACGTTAAAGATGCATGGTCAGTCCGGAGCAGGAATCTTCTGCCATAGAGGTAATGATGGAAATGTTCTATGGCTTTTACGATGGCGAGTAGCTCTTTCCTGGTTGTACAGTAATTTCGCTCTGGTTTAGACAAGCATTTACACCAATAGGCAATGACGCGTTCTTGACCATCAACTTCCTGCGACAGAACAGCGTCGACACTCTCATGGCTGGCATCTGTATCAAGTATGAACTGTCTGTCGGGCTGTGGATACGTCAAGATAGGCGATGATGTTAAGGCCTCTTTAAGTCGCTTGAACGCATTTTCACATTCATCTGTCCACAGGAACTTCTGTTTGGCTTCCGTCAGCTTGTGGAGTGGTCTGGCAATATTTGAGAAACCCTTGACAAACTTCCTGTAGTAAGTGCATAACCCCAGGAAACTTCGTAGTTCGTGTACATTTTCAGGGCGACTCGACTCAGGTTTTCTCGACTGCAGAGATCTTCTCAGGATCAGTTCTCACACCTTCGGCAGAGATGATATGGCCGAGGTAGCTCACTTCACGATGGAACAAGTTACACTTGCCTGGATTCATTTTGAGGTTAGCCATTCTGAGTTTCTCCAGCACCTTTCGGATGTTTCGTAGATGGTCTTCAAAGGTGCGCCTCACAATGATTATATCATCCAAATACACCAGACAGGTTTCATAGGAAAGTCCTTTTAGCACTGTCTCCATCAGGCGTTCGAAGGTGGCAGGTGCATTACATAATCCGAATGGCATAACTTTAAATTGCTACAGTCCTTGTCCCGTGGTGAATGCAGTCTTCTTACGATCATCAGGATGTAATTCTACTTGCCAGTAACCGCTCTTCAGATCCAAAGTCGAGAACCATTTATTGCCAGCAAGTGGGTCTAATGTGTCGTCAATTCTGGGAAAAGGGTAACTGTCTTTCTTCGTGATGTCATTCAAACGACGATAATCCACGGAAAATCTTGTTGAACCATCCTTTTTTCGCACCAGTACTATGGGAGAGGCCCATGGACTCTTTGATGGCTCGATGACGTCATTGTGCTGCATTTCATTTAGAAGTTCAGTGACCTCTTCCTGTTTAGCAAATGGAAGTCTTCATGGATGTTGTTTGATTGGAGGATCATTTCCTGTATCAATTCTGTACTGGGTGATGTTCGTTCTCCTGACGTCTTCAGGTGTTCGAGAAAAAAGGTCTTTAAATTCTTGGAGTAGCTTCTCCGCAGCACACCTCTGTTCACTTCCTAATTCAGCATTCTTGAGTAGTTCCGTTGTTAATTGCTCAGAAGACTTGGATTCGGTTGATTGCGTGGGGCGTTTTATGCATGTTACAGGAGTGCAGGCTGCTAACACCTCATCCTTCTTCACTGTTCGGACCTTATCGCTGATGTTTGCGACTCTCACAGGAATAGTACTCTTTGAGAGATCAACTAGAGATGAAGCTACCAGAACTCCTCTTGGGCTATTGTCTGTATTCGGGTATTCAATCAGTCCATAGCGGAAGTATTGCTTTGTAGGAGGTGTTCCTGAAACTATTGTCTCTGTGTGTGGAGGGATGGAAATTTCAAACTTGGCTGTTATCTGGCAAATTGTCTGAATGTCTTGATTTTCAGTGTTGAACACAGCGATGTCTTCCGAACTCGAATGCAGTTCATTATTCTTGAAGTCCAATTTAAAATTAAATTTTCTCAGGAAATCAATTCCAATGATTAAAGGATCTCTTATATCAGCCACATATGCCATATGATGGTAACTGGCATTCCCAAAAGAGATGGTCAAGTTCATTTTTCCATATATTTTGATTTCGTCTCCGGTCACAGTATGGAGTTTAACGCACGGCGGAGTCCAGATGATCTTCTCTTTTAGCTCTTGAGCCAAATCTAATGATGGTCACGTTGGCTTCCGTGTCCATAATCATCCGGCAGGTGTTGTTGTTAACTTGGCCATAGACGTGAAGTCCATTATCGCCGCCACTCATCGATGAAACATGAAATACTGTAAATTGGGGTTCTTTAATTTCAGGCAACCTCCGCCCCGCGAGATGGCCTTCTCCTAATTTCCCTGCAGTGATGGTGAAGCCGGGTGATTTCCTTTAGTTGGTCGTACAGGGCAGTTCCTCTTTACATGACCATCCCCTCCACAGCCCCAGCACTTTATCTTCCGATCCTTTTTTTCCTTATTATTTTCCAGGCTGCGCAATCTCTTTATGATCTCTGCGAGACTTCTCTTCATTTCATTTTCATCAGCAGGCGTATCATTTAATGAGACTGCTCTTATGGTATGGCGGTCTTTACGGGAGGCTTGTTGGGCTGCCTCTATCCTAAGTGCATAGCCTAAAGCTGATTCTACGTCTCTGATGTTGGAGAGTCTCAGCGCTTTTTGAATTTCTGGATCACGAACAGCATCGATAAAGTACTGAAGAGCTAAATCGTTTCGAGTGTCAGCATGACAGTCTGAGAATGCTAGGTGTGACAGTCTCTGAATGTTCGCTGCCAGCTCTTGCAAACTTTCGCCCGTTTTGTGATAGCGGGACTTTAGTTGGAGGTGACTATAGTCCTTAGAACACTTTTCCCCGAACCGTAGCTCCAGTGCTCTAGTCAGGGCCTCGAAGTCGTTCCTTTCTTCTTTAGAAACATTTCTCAGTACCTCGGCTGCATCTCCCAGTAATGCTGCTGCTAAGTGGACTGACTTGGCGGTAGAGTCCCAGCCGTTAGCTTCAGCTACGATGGAAAACTGCGTCTTATATACATGCCAGGATGAACTGCCGTCGTAGGTAGATAGCTTAATAAATTCCTGATTCTGGCTTCTTTAATCTCTCTTTTCAGTTTCCTGAGGCATGGATTCTAACTTTTCTTCGAGACACCGAATCTTGTTCTGCAGTTCATTCCCTATTACTTCTGCGTTCCACTCTTCTTTCATTTTCCTCTCAAGATCTTCCTCCATTCTCTTAAAATTGCTTTCTATCTCTGAAAACCTTCCTTTCAGCTCTTGATCAAAGTTTTCTTTAAATTTCTCCTCAAAATTCTCTTCTATCTTCATAACTTTCTCTTCTATTCCATCTATTCTGCTTCCCATATCCGATAATTTATTTTCAATTACTTCCTTTACTGTCGAAAGTTCTCTCTTCATCTCGTCTTGATTAGATTTGATTTCTTCAGTCAACCCGTCTTTCAACTCTCTTTGCCCAGTTTCCATTTTCTCTTGTGCTGTCTTCATTTCTTTCATCTCTTGACTCAGTCTATCTTTCATCTCTCTCTGTCCTTCTTTCATTTCTCTTTGTCCTTCTTTCATTTCATTCATCTGGGTAGCTAAGCTTTCTAGAAGTTTCTTCATCTCTTGCTCCATAGCTCTAGTTATCACAATTCACAGACAATGCCACTTCTGACACCAGAAATGTTGCGTATTTGGGGGTTCGTGAGTTGTCCGAGAATGAAAGGCCAAACTTACAAAAAAATTCAGTAATTTATTCACAGAAAGTTTCAGAAAAATACAGGTCTATAAACCAAGTATCAGCTTCAATTCAACCAGTAAACACAGCTTAAACAACAGTTGTCAATAGCAAATCCACAACCACGATTTCTTGAGACCATGAAAGCCTCTGCGCAAGCACTGACTCAACGAGTCTAGTGTTAAAATAGGGACACCGTTATCTGATGCAGAGAAAATAAGCGATAAAAGCCCAAGCTGTCTGTCAATTTAGCACCCCTCCAAGCTTTTGGACTGTTCCTCACTGCTAGTTTTAGAGGAAACGCGGTTACACTATAAAAATTTCTGTTGTTGAATCTGCTTGTAATTTTGATGGGAATGTCTGCGTGTTTAAAATAATTAATATTGTCTTAAAATGAATAAAAAATCAGCAATAACTAATTCATCTGTGAGAGGAGCATCTGCGTTAAACGGGAATAAATACAATATGAAATAGTAAAATGTTACATTTTCGGATGAAAAATATTTTATTACTGTTTGACCAAATAGTTTTAACAGTTATTCGTACGATCTCAGGATAGCGAATAACAGAGCAGGTATTTTCAAAACAGATATAAATCAGACACTTTAAAGATGGAACTATGATGCTCTGGGGAGCAGTTTCAACTAAAGGCAGAATGAATTTAGTAATTTAGCTTAATACTACGAACATCAAGAGAATATTCCCAAATTTTAAACTTGTATTTCTTAGATTTTTGTTAGCTTTAATAAGTGAGTAGCGAGTATATTTTTTTTCTTCAACAATACTGAGATTTTTACTCTTCTTCTAGATCAGTAAAAAATGGTTTGAAGAAAGAATTCGTATTTTTACCTTTTCCCGTGATCTACAAGTTTAAAAATGCTGAACTTATCATATTACAAAAGTGTATGCAAAAGTAAACAAATAAAGTATCATATTACAAAAGTGGAAGACAATTTTAGTTCATTTGAAGGTATTGAGAATATCATCTATGCTGTATAAAATGCTATGGAAACTGAGTATTGGAAAAAAATACTATGTTAGATAAAATGTCTAACTATTTCATCGTAAAACGAGGTCCCACAAAATATTAATTCAAGGAATAACTGAAAAAAATGATGAAGAATCGAGCTGCCTTATAATTGCTAGCGCGTTATAAAACCTTTTTTTTTTTTTTTTTTTTTTTTTTTTAACAGTATTTAAAATTTTTAAAATAGAAAAGCGATAAAAAAAAAAATCATCTAAAATTTAAATTAATGAAAAATATATTTATTTCAGTAATAGTTTTCAGTGCTCGGTTAAAATAGAAAAACTGGTGTACCAATAATTATGAGGACTAGTGTATATTTAACTTATATGATATTCCAGAATATTTTTCTTTTCCTTTTATGTTTTAAAAGATTTGTAAAAAGTCTAAAATAAGTATTCAAATATAAAGTGTATGTCTAAGGACAGAATATACAGAGAAGTATTCCTTAAAAATATTTCGAAGAAACAATTCTATCAAAATGTATTCTTTATCAAAAGATTATTTTTTAAATTCCTTTTTAAAATATCTTTAAAGGTTTTAAAGTAAACTTGTTATTCCAGGAAAGTCCTTTATTTGTAGCTAAAAGTAGGTGATTTTCAATTTTGAGCTTACAATCTGTCTATTAACCTAAAAGTTTACGTAACAAGTTAATCTAATTGAAAACAAAAATCATGTATTACCCTGTGATCTTCTAGCTTATCGGTTCTTTGTATCAGAAGATTGATTTACGTGTACTAGTTTTAGTAAAAAAATTGTTTGAACCATGATTGATCAAAGTAAAATTGAATGAGCCTTTGTAAATTTAAAAGAAATAAATACATTGAAGTTAGTTAATTTTACAGCGTAAGATATAGATGGAAAAGAAAAATTTTAAAAAGGAAAAGCAATTGAAAATTTTAAACAATTTTTCATTAAAATAAATTTTACTTAAAAGCAATTTAGAGATTTGTATTAAAAAATGTTATTTAATTATTAGGAGGCCTGTCCCCCTATGAACAGCGTGCGCCAACCCCCGTTCGTTTACAAAGACTGGAAAAAATGTGGGTTTTCCTGGAAAAAAAAATACTTATATTTTACCAAATACCTTCTTAAAGCTTATTTAAATGTTGTCCAGGAAACTTTCCGTGGTCAGTTTATTTAAATTAAAAAAGCAACAGCATTCTTCGGCACATCTAATATTTTTATTTTGTTATATATATATTTTTTAAATATAATAAATATTAAAAAATACCAACTCAAACTCAAACATCTTGTTTTATTTTTTATTTCATTTCGCACGCGCGCTTTTTATTTCCTAATTCAAAATCATTTAAAAAAAAATTTTTCGATATTGTCCGTTTCGAAACTGATTATTATTAATTTTCTTTTCTTTTTCTTTCAAAAAAAAAAAAAAAAAAAAAAAAAAGATGAAATTCTGGCAAAAGCAGAATTTAGTTTAGTACGGAGGACTATTAGTTTTTTATTTTTAAAATTATAACATCGCTTTCAAATTATTCAATTATATTTCCGATAAATTTTCGATTTCGATAAATGTCCAACTATCGTAAAATTGGTATCGTAAAAATCCGTAGATTGAGACTAATAGTCCTCAGTCCTAAAAAAAAAAAAACAAGGGAAGTAAAATTCAGTTTATATATCTTTAATTGAAACAGAAATATGATGAAAAGAATTTCTAACGTGAAACATCAATTTCTATTTTGACATCATTTACAACTGTTAGAAACACCTTCTTTTTTCCCTCTCTTAGAATCACTTTAAATGTTTCTGCAGGACAACGCGGTATGTTCTACAATCGGCAGCAAAAATATCCGCGCACTGGCAAAAAATCCTATATAAAAAAAGTACACTTAATACAGTTTCGTTAAATAAATCCTTGTCTAATCCTGTTCTTAGATGTATAAAGTGTATTTTTTTTTATATATAGGAATTTTCGCTAGTGCTCGAATACTTTTGCTGCCGACTGTATAGTCTAGTCTAGTCAACCGTAAGTTTCCTTTCCAAAAATACTTCTAGCGTTACAGAAGTGAAACTTTCGCAGGCTGTAGGCTGTATGTAAAGCTAAATTGTGAGTTCCTTAAAACTCACCTAGCTCATAGCACTGAACATCTTGAACATGCAAGCCAACTTCAGATTCTAGACGTATTCAGGCGGAGATAAACGGTGTTCTTGATAACCGTAGGTACTCCCAAAGTGCCTGGGATGATGATTATTATTATTCAATATATTTCTGTTCTGTTGTAGTTGCTTATGTATTACAAATGTAACCTTATATATGATTTCTTTTTTCTTTAAAAATGAAAAAAAAATATTATTATTTCTAATTTATTTATTTATTGTATTAGTTAACTCAGTATAAAGGCAGGTATCTTAAAGTCAGACAAAAAGTCTTTATTTTTTTAAAATACTTTGAGTATCATAAACGGCCCGTTATTTCACACACTGATTATGCATCTTTGATGCCATTTTTGAACAGCTATTTATTAGGCACTCATTACTGACCACAGTAAATTATTAAAGATATGTTATAACATAAAAAAATATTATGACATTACAAAAAACATTCTGTATATGAACCCTGGTCTCTCACATGGTCTATCTCATTTTTTAGGCCAACGCCTTACCAATCAACCCACGGTTGCTTCGGAAAAGCGAGTTTGTTCGACTATATATATATATATATATATATATAAATATATTGTATTCAAAAATCGTTGCAATTTTATCATTTTTTAACTATCTCGCTATAAACGTTATTGATGACATATCTAGATTTTTATATACAACTACCAAAATTCCAAATTTAACATATTTAATAGTTTTCGTTTCCGTGAAAAACATCAAAATATCAGAAAAGTGTATGAAATCATGGTTTCATTTTCTTAATTTATAGATCCTTAAAACATTATTATTCCTGAAAACCAAAAAAATTGAACCAAAAAATTTTTGTTTTGGAGTACACGGTTAAAAATTTCAGTTCTAACATGACCCACTATAAGAAATAAAGTTATAAGCAGTACCATAATATGGTTCAACCTCACTTTTAAGTTTTCTACTTCTTGCGATTGAATTTAAGTTGCACCAAAACTTGAAACGACCATACATCCATTCACAAGGGAAGTATGAAACAGTAAAATTTCTTTTGAATCCAAACCAAGCTTAAATTAAAGAGCGTAGTCGAAAAGACAGGGCAAAGTGCAAATTTTATATAACAATTCACCCATGGGCCAAAGTAAGACTCTAGAAAACTTAGCCCTTTTTATCATAATTAAATAAACAAAATTAGTGAGCAAGAAAGCGTGGCAAAGTACTAGAATGTTTGACTTGAGAGAAACAGGTCTTCAGTTCGATCCCCGTCTCGATCGGATTTTGATTTTTTTTTTTTTTTTTTTTTAAGCATAATATCAGCATTTTGTTCAATATAAAATTACCAAATTATGGTAAAAGGTTAAACCATTGGGTGGTTACAGCCACCTCAGTACAAAGTTTTGGTTCAAACTAAATATTAAATTTTTAACAGTGTATATGAAAATCGTGCGGAAATAAAGTAGCTTTCAAATCAAAAATATTATTTGAAGCAGCATTTATATGTAATCAAGCACGTTCATTTATGCAAGTTTCGCTTACTTAGTTACAAGCTATTGGCTTCGACCTCTCTTAATCATTTTTAAATTAATTTCTTGATAGAGCAATGTTTATTTTGAAAGTGTAGCTTTGTTTATTTAGATCAAAATTTTTATGTCTAAATATGCTGTTTTAATAGATATTTTAACAGCAACTTCATGCAATAAAGTATTCATATTCACTTTATTATTCTTTAAAAATTCTGTTTCGTAAGGCTAAAATGGTTTAAATAGTTACAATACTTATTTAAAATAATAACAAATTCCGTGGATATGGAACGATCTTTAAATAATATGCATGTTGCTAAAAATGAATTTCATTTACAAATATTGCAAAGTAGTACAAAACATTTAATAAATTTAATATCTAAACTGAAAAATATCTGAATTTCTAAATGTCTTAATTTATAATTCCTGAACTTTTATATATCTTAATTTCAGACATATCAATATTATTCGGAAACTTACACAAAGATGCTGAAGTATCTTAAATTTAGACGCATGTGCTGTCTGAAATTTTACATATTTACGTGTTTTAGACATTTTGTGTCTAAAATCAATTTAAAATATAATATAGACAAACATAGCAAATGAAAATTAAGTAATTTTCTAAAGTGTGTTTTGATTTTTCATATTTTTGATCTTAAATATATATATATATATATACATATATATATATATAATTAATTAATAAATGAAATGCAAGAAATAAGTACTACTTGATATCTACATATTTTTTAACAATATGTGCGAGTACGCCGAAGATCCATTGCTTTATAATCACCCTTCAAACACTGAGCAATAAACTCGGTCACAGTCAAAACCAATGCACACGTGCTGCTGATGCTGGAGCATATAAAGGGCCCATGCATTGCCTTTCTACACGTAGATTTCTTAGAGACATAATGGAATTAGCCGCGGTAGCCCAGTCGGTAGAGCGCCGGCCTCGTAATTGGAAGATTGCGGGTTCGGTACTCGAGCCGGCCAAAGACCGTCGTGTACACTGATGGTGGCTGGTGCACGTAAAATCTGCCGTGGCCGCAGTGTCCTCCATGTTCCCATCAAAAATTATACCTCTGGGGGTTACCGAAGCGGGAGAGCCATCCCTTCCGTGGAGGATCAAAATTGCGATGGCATGTCTCCGGACCACCTCTAGGGGTGAGTCCCAGACCGTCGCCAATTGCCCATCTGCGCAGCACTAGTGCGACGTAAAACCCAACGAACCAACCAACCATAATGAGAAAAGCAGCTGATTTATCAAATTTTGATTAAGGTGAAATCGTTATAGTTCGGTATTTCCAAACATCTATTTCAGAAACGGCGCATTTTGCAAATTATTCACTTGCAGCCGTTGTAAGTACTCATCGAATGTGGTATATGCCTCGTAAAATGGCAAGACTCCAGCCAGTGGTTTGTTAACCACGACGTATTGATTTCAGAAGTGAAAGGGGGCTATTAACATTGTTCTCAATGAACTAAAAATTACAATTTCTAAAATTCTCAGCAGGTACGATAGTGGCAAATCATATGACGTTTCTCAACACACAATATAGACTAGATTGTTGCGTATAGGCCTACGAAGCCGACGGTTACTTTGCTTCATCGCCAAATGCGCCTTTAGCGGTCCGACGAAAATCGGCATTGTACCATGGAAGAATGAAAGAAAGTCATCTGATCCGACGATTCATGTTTTTTAGTCAATCACATAGACGGTCGTGCTCGAATACGTCATTTTCCAACGAAAACTCTGGTACCTGGGTCCATTACATGGGGACAAAAGCCAGTGGTAGAGGTTTTATGGTATGAACGATATTTTTTCGCTAAAAATACAAGTGTCTGAAATGGAATGTTCAATTCAGATGCCTGAAGTATCTTAATTGGTACATCGTTCCGTATATTTGAAGTGTCTGAAAACTTCGCCATTTTTTATCTGTTAGTTTTTGGATTAGGCAGCCATTACTGACCAGAGAGACTATTTTCCATAAATAAAAAATAATAATTCTGTTTTTCTGTTAAAAAAAGATTTTAAAATCTCCGAAGCCTAAAAAACTTATTCATATTTTTTACATGAAAAACTTCTATTCCTTGAGTAAGGATTCGAATTGACCACAACCAAATTCCCAATTATGTTACCAAGATTCACAGCAGAGATTGTTTGTATGATAATATATACTCGTATAGTAGAGAAACAAATCTTATTTTTAAGTTTTATTGAGCGCTTGTTGCAGTAAAACTATGGATAATATTTAAAAAGACAAATATTTTTTATTATCGTAAATTTATGTCAAGAGGTTTAGAATTATTTTGTAAAATATGAACATAATATCACAAAATAAATATGTGAAAATTGCATCCTGTAGTGATTGGAAAACGATTTCTTTTTTTTTTTTTTTTTTTTTTTTTTTTGATGATATTTAAAAGAAAACAAATTATGAACTTGAACACCAGAGAAAAGAAAGCATTTTTTGGAAATTTATGGACCAGAAAATTGAAACGGGGATCTTTTTATAACAGTTATATTTATACTTATATATTATTATGTTCAGAGTAAGAGAGAGTAATGAATTTCAAATTTTTCCTGTTAAAAGGCCTAAAAGGCTTAAAAGCCTTTTTCTGTCAAAAATATTTTTGATTTTAAAAATTGTGTTTAACTTCCTTAGAATGTTTTTTATAAATTTATAAATAAATAAACGAAGAAAATTGCCATACGCTGATTAAGTATATAAAATTCTGATACTAAAAATTGATTGTAGATTCAAAAGGGATAAAAAGAGATATTTTAATGTATATATTTCAGGATGTGCTGTTTTTCAAAACCTCATAGATTATATAAAAAGCAGCATTTTATATTCTGATATTTTCCGGTTGTAAATTTAAGTCAATTTTTATTTCAACAAGAGTCACATAGAAATCCTTCCCTGGAAAAACTTTGATAAACTATCTTTAAAGTAGGAAAATATGAAAATATTACTTTTTATCTAAAAATTGGAATGCAAAGCAAAAATCTTTTATAATGTTTAAGAGAAAAACTGATTTCAGGAAATTCTTCAATAAATTTGATAAATCTATTTCCTTTTCATTTTTCTTATATTAACATGCATATAGTCTCAAAAATACAAAAATGTATTCATTCGTGTGTTAGTTATACTAGTTTATGTTTTCTACTTGTTTTATTTTATTTTATTTTAAAATATTATTTTTTAGTATCTGTGAAAATATATGCGGGAAAGGTAAATTGCAAAACAACCTTTCTCTTTAAAATGGTGCTAATAAATTTAACACAAAAAACCAAGGGTCTGTGCGATTATAAGATATAGAAAAAAAACTCTAATTTATTTTAAACGTTGAAAAAAAACTAGTATGCTGTGGCCATCAAAAAACTTTCTTCTATATCATTCTATATAACAGCGCCACTTACTGTTTAACATGTATACAAAAGCTTTACCGTAGCTTCTCACGATAAAAAATTTGCATATAGAGTTTGGTATAAATTTAATCGACAGATGCTGAGATGTAGACTTGTAAAATATAACAATAGCAGCTCCACCTATCCGCCAATGTACACCTAAATTAATTCAACATTCCTATTCATAATGGTTATACAACATATCAAGTTTCATAGAGTTACATGCCATAGAAGTTGAGAATCAGCCTTCTTATTCACGAGGTAAATTACAGCGCCGTAGCGCCACCGGTTGTCTGATATACACAAAAATTAAATCACTCTAGTGTTTCTTAAATATTCTCTCATGAAACAAGTATTATGTAATTATATACAATATAATCTGAGATAGAGCTTTCTGATTCTCGGAGAAAATTGCAGTGCCACCTAATGTACACCCAAATTAAATCCGCATACTGCCTCATAACGGCTTACTAACTTATCAAGTTTTGTTCGATTTTACGCAATAGAACCTGCGATACAGCCTTCACTTAATTTGCAAAGTCAACGTATTTGTTGCCTGTTGAGCATTTGGCACCAAACGTTCAGAAACACTAATTCATGTGAAGATACATCAACACTTAAATTGATATGGCAATTATGTTCAGTTGTTTCTGAGATATACCAACACCCCCTGTTGAACAATTGGCACAACAAGTTGATAGGCACTAATTTATATCAATGTGCATCTACATATGAATTTATATGTAGTTCTGTGCAGTAGTCCCTGAGATACAGTCGACAAAATTCTTTCACACAGACAGACAGACGTTTTTTAAAAACGGTCAAATCGTGTTCTGGACCTCTCAATATGTGCAAATTTATCGAAAACTGCAAGACTAAAATGTTTATAAATCCAATATATATATATATATATATATGTATATATATATATATATATATATATATATATATATATATATATATATATATATATATATAATTTATTTATTTATTTTTTGAATATTGAAAAAAAAAGTATAAAATAAAAAAAAAGGATTTTTTTTTAACCTTAAATTTATTTGAAATAAATTTTTAGGCTCTAAAATCTACAAATAAGATTCAATCGCAAATTTAATATTTAACAAGGAGTAGTGGATATAACTTGAAAAATATTTTTCAATAATTCACATAACTACGCTAAATGTTCTTAATTCAGAATCATAAAATATAGACAGTCAAAAATTTTATTTTACGGTTACTTAAACAAAAACCTTTTGCGTTTTCTTTTCTTTAAATTTACCAATTTTCAGGTATATATGAGACACTGTCCAAATTCTTGGTATCTGTGCAAGACTTTCGAAAATTTATATATAGATTATTCACAGTAAAAAAATAATACTCAGTAACTTTTAAAATCTAGAAACATACTTTTTACAGTGAAAGAAATAGCAAAGTCCACTGAAACTTTAATCATAAAGTATTTTTAATAAATAAACGTGATTGTCAAATAATTATGTTTTTCTTTGTGTAGAAGTACCTTAAAATCTGAACTATACAAAATCTTGAAAAGATAAACACGATTTATATTTACACAATGGACGAAATTTCTACCACTTAATTGTTGGAAATGTAGCACTAAGTTATCGAAGAATTTAAACGGGAACTGAATGGCACAGCCAAAGACCAAGATTTCGTTACATGGTTTGGTTACTTTTAGTTTTACATTAAATAAATCAATTTTCAGTCTAAATAGTACAATGTTAAAACATTTCATTTTCGGAAATTCGTTTTTCTATACAATTTAAATCCGGTATTTTTTATGACTTAAGAAGTATTAAAGTTTAAAATATTTGTATATTTTAGTACACAAGAAAAAAAAATGGTGCAAAGTGATATATAAATGCAAAAGTAAGTCAAGTTCAAAGAATAAAACCAATTATTACACACTGTAAATTTGTAATTCAAAATGCATACCAGCACAGTGCAATGTTTCTAGACAAGGTTGCTTAAAGTTTAAATAATGCAGATTTTATCTAAGCAAAATGACATTTTTTTAAAAAAAAGCTCTATATACATATATCCGATACTTTTCTTAAAAGAATAAAGAAATCCATCATCTCCACTGGATGCGTCAATAAACAAATAAATAAATAATAAAATAATAAAAACTTCTATTAAATATTGGGTTGTTCCATAATTATTGGCAGCACCCGACATAAGCAACTTAAACAGATCGGTCCGACCAGTACAGAAGTGATGCAACACCAACCACCCCTGCAACGAGAAGTGGAAGAGTCCACACACTATATAAATTCCAGTCGGGGCACTGGAAATATTTAAGAACATGATGGAGCAACGCAACGTGCGAATCGTGATTCAGCACGAGTTCCGGCTAGGAAATTCAGTGGCCAACGTAAACAAAGCATGGGGTGTGGGCACGACAAGTGTGCGGACAGTCTATAGATTTTTTGCCAAGTTTCGTAGAGGCGATATGGAGATTTGCCATAAACCTGGAGCCGGCCGTTCAGTGCGGTGTGATGTGAACCATTTGCGGCAGAAAGTCCAACCGAAAGTTCCCGACCAACATCAACGGTACGACAGCTAGGAGCCGAACTATCTGTAGCACCACAATGTCACGACATTTGGCGGCAATGGGCATGGTGAAAAAGCTCGAAACATGGATACCACATGACCTAACGGAAGAGCAACGTCTACGGCGCCTGGAGACTTGTAAATCTCTACAGGAGCACGGGGATAGAGATCCATTCTTGCATCGTATCCTGACTGTGGATGAAAGGTGGGTGTTGTACGACAATCGCAAGCGCAAAGCACTGTGACTGCATAAAAATGAACCTGCGACACAGATCCCCAAACCAAACTTCCATCCACAGAAAATTCTCGTCTCCATTTGGTGGACCGCGAAGACCGTGGTTCATTATGAATTTCTCCCGAGATTCCAGACCATTAATACGGACGTGTACCGTCGTCAGTTGGGTGAATGCCACAGAAAACTTCGCATCAAACAACCAGCACTGGTCAATAGGTCAGGTCCCATACTCTTGCAGAATGCCCCCATGCCTCAGTTGGTAGCCGGCAAAAGATCCAGGATTTAGGGTATGAGCTTCTGCTGCACCCACCTTATTCTCCAGACCTGGCTCTGACTGATTATCGCATGTTTCACCATTTGGACAGGTTTGTGAGGGACAAACAATTCCCGAACCAGAATGCTTTGACTTAGGGGGTTCGTGACTTCTTTGACCAATGTGATGCCGACTTCTGCCACCGTGGCATTTTTTCGCTCAAAACTCGTTGGGCGAAGTGTATTTCTGCCGATCAAGGAAATTTTGCTGAATAAGATACGTTTCTTTCTTTGTGACTCATGTTTTCTTTCTTGTTTCATTTTCTGCCAATAATTATGGAACGACCATTATTTAAACTCCTAGTGTTGGCCTTAAAAAAAAAAAAAAGAAAGAAAGAAAGAAAAAAGAAATCTCTGTAATATAAAGGTAATTTTTAAAAGCAGCTAAATTTGCTTCGGCTTTTGCATTTTTTTTTTAATTCATCATTTGATATTATTCTAACATTAATAGTAAGGGATTTTTTTTATTATTATTATCAGTGTATGAGTATAATAATCATCGTTTAAAGACTAGATTTATATTACCAACGGAGAGCTTCCTCCTGGTCTGATCTCTTCACAAGCATTCATCAGAAACTAACCAAACAACCTTATCTCACTAATCGAAACCGCATTAATCTAATAACATCTTCCTTTTTTAGTATTAAAAGAAAAATGTATAATGAATTTATTTTTAGTCTTTATCATAAAATTCAATTTTATTGCTATTTAGTTAAAAGTGATTTAAAGTTAAATCGACTTTTTTTTTTTTTTTTACATTACATTATGCTTTTAAAATTCTATCTAAACTTCCGTCATTGTTCATAACAATTTTCTTATATTAGAGCTACACAGTGTTTAAGTTTCTGCATTTACAAATTACTATTGTAAAAGACCAAAATCAGAACATCGCTATATCGTCATCTAATCGGAACAGTTATATATTATCATAGTAATACTCATACATCAAAGCTGTTTATGCTCAATCTGCCAGCAACATTATATCAGAATAGTGTGTAAATCAATAATCTTCTAACTCTCGTATCAAAGCGCTCTTCTTGAATGGAACTAGCCGCATCTCACCTCATAAATCACGTGATATTCGGATGTAGTGTTTCATCATTTATTATAGACTGCAATGTCCGTTTTAGCAGTCATGTTTCTGTAATAATTCGTTTGTCGTCTGTCTTCACAGGAAACTCTTTGTGCATTTCCGCACATTTCTCCTTAATATGCCGTGTTTATATATGATGCTATATAACCTAAATGTATTTAAAACTAAAATAGGACATTAAATATTCAAACAAAAACGGTATTAAAATACTTATCAAAATCAATTATGGTAAAATTAATATATGCGAAATTTCAGGTACGTTTAAAATCTCTAGGATCAGCTACACAAAATAATTGTTCTTCTTCATTAAACAAAATATTAAAAAATGTATTCTTTCAATTTAAATATTTTTTAGGCATACTAAATATATTATTTTTTTCATTTTATTCTTTATGTGTAAAAATTTAGTGGAATTATGGACCCAAAATGGCTCTTCACACCGAAGTTTGTGACAGAATCTTCCATAGGTTCACCACATGTTGAATCAGTGAGTGAGTGTACACTTTTATATGTACAGGGTGATTATAATTAAAGTTGCTGTTTCAAAACGCTCTAACTTTAAAATTACTGGTTAGAATGGCGTGATATTTTACCAGAATAATCGTGAGGCAATGAAATTTTGTTTGTCAAATATATATATATATACAGTAGCCGCCGCTTTATAAAATCACGTTTGTTTTTATCAAAATGATTTTATTAAGCGGCTGATTTTTATATCCGGCGAACATACCCGAACTCAATAAAAGAGTATTCATTACCTAATTATGGAAGTAAATTCTTCTTCGCCCTTCCATCAATCATCTAGCCGTCCGTAGGAGTGGAGTTTTTGCTGCTTATCATTCATATAAAATTTTCAGCTTTTAAGGATAAAATTACATAAAAGATGAAAATTTTCATTGAACTGACATTCTTGTACCTATCTAGAAGTGCTGCGTGTACGACTTCTGCTTTCCTTATTCATTTTCGCTTGCGGTTCCCTTTTACGTTTGGTACAATTTAGACACCAATATCATCTTCATTCTTATGTTTTTATGAAGCAAACTGAGAAATTTCAAACTTCGATGTCGCTTTCCTTTGACTATACATTTGAAGAAAACCATCATACTTTACCAAAATTTTCCGCTTTACCTTCAAAATAAAAACTATCCTCTTGCATATCTAGCAGCTAAGTTGCTTAAAATAAGAACTAGAAATTATATCTGAATATTTAAAAACAGAAAGAAAAATACTCATTGGCCAATCATTTGAAGAATTTATTTCTTAATTTCATAACTACAACACATGACGGGGCGTGTTTTCTTTTTCTTTCTATCTTTTTTTTTAAGGCGTAAAATTTTCGACAAAGAGTAATAATGTGATGGCTTGCTTCGTTTTGTTTCTTTTTTTCTTTTTAAAAATCAGTTGAGAAAATATAATTCCTTGTTAAGCTTACATACGTGATAATTTTTACTGTTGAAGAGATTTTCTTTTGAGTTTATTAAGCGGCAGTTTGTATTGGTTTGATTCCGGACCCAGCGATATGATCAGATTAAGCGGCTGATTTTAATAACCAGTGATTTTATAAAGCGGCGGGTACTGTATACATGGTTCCAAAACGTTAATCGTTTTCGCTTATATATTTCTCGTAAATTTTTGGACTGTATCATTTCCGTTTGGCTAGTGTTTATTCCTGTGTCGAACTATTTACGACTTTCCCCTAACATTATACTGACAGTGCCATCTATCGGCACATTTTGAAATAAATTTTTCCTTCGCCAAACGAAATTCCATTGCCTCACGATTATTCTGGTAAAATATCAAGTCATTCTGATTGATAATTTTAAAATTGGAGCATTTTGAAATTGCAATTATAATTTTAATCACCCTGTATATGTACTACGAGTCACTAGAAACTGAAGAAAATGTTTGATTTAAAATTTATATTTTATGATATCAATCGGAATATGAAATGCCCTAAATGTTAATATATACAAGTTAAGTGCAAAGTAAAACATATCCGAGTAGCGAACACAACAGACTCCAAACAAAAATAAAGGCTTAATAGCGATGACTTCTGCTGTTTATGTTGGGAAATAGTTGCATGGATAGGAATACACACTGATCCAAGTAGTTTTAAGACTATCTATGGCTTTATCAGGAGGTAATATGACAGCAATATGCTTGCTTAAAGTTGTGTGAGATCAAATGTTGAGTGTGCTGGTAATTCCTTTTGAACTGTCCTTTCTTCTTCAAGAAAATGGTGCATGAGGCGAAGAGTGCGAAGGCGGCCGTTATCTGCTTACAAAATAAAGATTTTTAAGATTCCTTATAAGTGGATTAAGATACAAGGAAAAATATACGAAGAGAATTAAGGAAAAATATTTAAATCCATGTATTCAATTAACATTTTGCAACATAATATTTCATTACATTTTGAAATAAGATGTTAACCAACTAGAAGTTACATCGTATTTCATAAATTATGCAGATGATTCTGTACTATCACTACGAAATTTACTATATTTTTTAACAAATTGCAATTGCTGAACATTAATATTGGAAAAAATTGGTGAATGAAAAATTAAAAAATACATACGTCCATATTTATACAATAATAATGTATATACATATATATTATATAATTTTGTGTTTTTAAAGAGTTATAATTTATATGCAAACACATATATCATTTTCTATTCTGTATAAATAATATTTTCAAATTGGAAGTACAAAAGGAATATTTCGAGAGATATAATTGTTCCTAAATTTTACATAAATTTTAAACATTATACATTCTTTAAAATTGCTGGCAAATAAATATTTACCACAATAAACAAAACACACCGAGCAGAAAATACAAAGAAATAAAAAGGAAAACACAGAAAGGGACTTCATTGTTTCAGAACAGTCGTAGAAAATTGGAAAAGAAATGCTTAAATTTTAATTGCTTATGAATGTTTGTCAATATATGTAGATTGGAAAACTTCAAATACAAAAGAAAGAATAAATGTATTATAAAAGAATTTATTTTAAAAGTGTTCACGTTATTGAAAAACTTAAGTCTATAAATGACTTTTTATAAAGCCTTTAAAAATCCTATTTTTTTTTTTTTCTTTCTTTCATTAATTGCTTTTTTTTTTTTTTTTTTTTTTTTTGAGTTTGTAAAATACATTAGAAATTTTAGAATTTTATATAAACATAAAATATATTTGAAAATTGTACATATTGCAAATTGTAAAAGCACTTAATTAGGGAATAACTTCATATCAAATTCTTTTCAACAAACTTAATTAAAATTTCCTTAAAATTACAAATCATTTGGGTGCTTTTATGTAAACAATTAAATACAGGGTGATTATAATTTAAAGTTACGATTTTAAAACGCTATAATTTTAAAACTACCTATCATAGCGATTTGATATTTTCCCAGAAACCAACCCTGTGTGTCAAAATAGCAGTATTTCCCGTAAAATTAGAAGACAGCTCAGTATGTAAAATAATCTGGTGTGTCACTCACACGTCTCTCTCTTACCCTGAAATTTAATACTATAAATAGAGGTTGCAGATTAAGGGTTAAGATAACGAGTACTGTTATGTAAACCTATTTTAAGGGGGTATTCTGGTCTAGAAATTAAAAAAAAAAAAAAAGAACTTCTCAAGAGCTGAATAAGGAGAAGGAGGAAGGCCCAATGTATGGATCTGGGATCGCCGATTGATGCAAAGTGAGTATTACATATTATTTTCAGAGTTATTCCATTAGAATTGTTTCCTAAACTTTAAACGCGTTTTTCTCGAAACTACTTTTTTTGAGGTGGTTGACATGATATTTCAAGTTCTACTGAACCGATTGCTTTGAAATTTGGTATATATCTTGTTTATACAACTCTCTATCGCGTCTGCCTTGGATTTTAAAAAATTTTGATTTTCAATATTTTTAAAAAATTCGAAAAGGTCGAAAAAAGTCGGGTAATTTTTTTTTTTTTTTTTTTCAAGTCAACGCCATTTTGTCATTTTTCTTTTTTTTTTTTTTTTTTTTTTGAAAATGGTCAACCCGATAGCGACATCTTTATTAATGAAGAATTTGTTTGATTTTTTTGTTTTAGATCACTACAAGGGTTGAAATCATGTCAACCAGGACGCACCGTTTTTTTTTGAAGCCCCCACTCCATCGGCCTGTATCTCTGCGAATTTTTTTTTTTTTTTTTTTTTTTTTTTTTTTGTGTGATTTTTTTTTTTACATTCTCAAAATGTCAATAAAAACATATAAAAAAATGGATAGTAAAAATGTTTTTCATTTTTTTTTTTTATCTTACTTTAAAAAATGCCTAAAATTCAGGCTTCTAGACCAGAATACCCCCTTAAAGCAATTCATCTTAGGCTACGGAACAGCTTTATTTGACAAATAATTCTTTGTGAAGGGGGATACCACCTCCCTGAACCCCCCCCCCCCGTTTTATTATCGTACCTACATTTAAAGAGAATTCAAATCTGTTATTAAGTTCAAAAGTTCATTTAAAATTATTAGACAACTTTCGCACGCATAATTCTTTGAAACTTATCAATCTTGAACAAACTTTTCCAGTAACAATGAAATATATATTCAGGTAACAATTCTTATGATTTTTGATATATTATTTACAGATTTGAAATCTTTACATTGCGTTTTGTCAATTTTCGTCTTCTCATAAATTTATGATCTTCAAAATGCTAAAACTTCTTCAAATATTTAAGAAGAGACTTTTTTTTTTTTTTTTTTTTTTTTTTTTATGTTTAATATAAAATTAGAAAGTGAATGTCTATGTAAAAATTTGAGGAAAAAAAAAAACTGATTTTGTTATATTTTTATTTTTTATATTTTTTTACTTTACAGGTATTGCAAAACCCATATGAGTTATTTAATAATAAAACACCTAAATTTATGATCAGTAATCCAACAAATATTTTCAGGCTTCTTAGTGCATGTCTTTCGCACGCATTAAAAAATTTAACAAACATATGTACAGTGCATATAAAAAGCATATTTAAATATAATTTAAAACTTCGCAAATATTTAATTAACTTACTTTGGTGATTGAAATGGAAATTCAAAAATCATATATTGAAACTTGATTTCCAATATCTGTATTGAAGTGATGGAAATCAAACAATCGGCAGCAAGCGGACATGTTTCTTGTGAAAATAAGAACTTTCCGTTGCCATTCCTTTTCTATAAAAACATATTGTGGAAAATATGTGTTTATTATTAACGAAAATTCTTTGAATTAAATTAGGAAAACAATAGCTCTTCTATACCAATCGCTGTTTGTACGAATGTGTAAATAATATCTCTCAATCAATAAATATAAATTATATTTTCAGTTACAAATGTGAAGAGTTTCTTTTATAACGTAGCTGAAAAGCTAACACTTTACATTTGAAGAGATTTGAGAATAAAAATACAGTTTGATGGCATATGTGAGCAATCTGATAGATTAACGGCTTTTGCCAGTAAAAAAATTCCAGTGTTCCACAATTATACTTTCATGACATCAATTTACGGGCTACGACCGTTTCGCTAGCAAAACGGTCATTTCCCGTGAAATTATAAGGTCAATTCTTAAATTATACTTTCAAAACATTAATTCACGGATTATGACCGTTTGCTAGCAACACGGTCATTTCCCCTAAAATTAGTCAAATACCGTGATTTTACTTTTTTTTTTTTTTTTAATAGTGTAATAAAGAGATGTATTCCGATTACGATATATTTGAATTGGTATACATCGGCTCTACGTCACGATAAATCGGCGGCTCCAATAAACCGAAGTTAAGATTACATTTTTAAACTGGCATGAAATCTGCCATTTGATGTTATTAATTTTTTTTTTCTTTTTTAATTTGTTTTAAAACGTGTATTCACGCATTTTGTAAAGTGGTTGTAAAAGGATATCAAACAGACTTTTTGGCTGATAGTTTCGCTAATTTAAGGATGAAATGTGGTTCGACTAAAAAAAAAAAAAAAAGGAAGAAAGAAAAGAAATACCGAAAAGTTATTCTTTCACCTCTTCTAAATCTTAATTTCAAGTAGTATAACTTCTTCTTCTTCTTTTTTTTTTTTTTTTTTTTTTTTTTTTTAAGAAATATTTCTAAAATTGTTTCTGATTTATTTATCTGAAAATAAATACATGGTAGATTTCAATCGTCTTTTGTATTATCTTCATGGTTTTTCCTATCTCAAAGGTTTCCCTGTGAAACAATATCCCAAATAATCAGAATATACCTATCTTATAATTAATTTTTTTATGTATACTTAGTTAAAAACAAGTACCTAGATATCGCAGTTATAAAGTTATAATTTTACCATAAATTTCAAATTATTTCGACATAGCATTTAAAAATAATGGCATCATAAGTTACAATAAGCGCATATAATAGTTTTGCATCATAAACCGGGATTTCAAAACTATATATTAAATTACGGTATCAATCTTTCATATTTTGTTTTTAAATCTATTGAAAATTTCAGAATAATGAATTTATAGACAGATATAATTATTATTCATTTACATTATTATTGTCATTTTTTTTCTAAATAATATTTTCATGTTTATTGAAGAAAAAAGAAGTTTAAAGAAATTAAATATCAGAGAGCCTTTACATTTGTTAAATCAAAACAGGGGAATGATCATTTCTTATTTTTTATTAAATGAATTTCATCTTGATATTAAATATTTAGATTGCTCAACTGCAATAAAAAAAAAAAAAAAAAAAAAAAAAAATAGAAGAAATTTTAATTTAAAATAGGTCACTCAATCTTTTTTTTTTTTTTTTTTTTTTCAGTAATGGAAAATTATTTCTTTCCATTTCTTTTAATATATTTTATGTGAAATAAATATTTATTCGCAATGCATATTTATTTAGCAAATGCATATATCAATTTCATTTCAACTTAATCTATTATTAAAGTAATAGAAAGTAAAATGTACTGCGTCGGAGCACTTATTGAAATATGAAGTGTTTACCAAATAAATATCGAGTTCTTCAATTCATAAAAGAAGTTAGAAAAAAATTAATGTTTGTAATCAATGCGTACAAGCCTCTCGTTATAATATTTTAGGATTTAATATCGTATTTTAAAAGTGTATATGTACAAGATCAGAACGTCAGTTTTTATTTTAAACAATATTGATTTAAAAGATATATATATATATATATATTCAAATGTTATATGAATAGCTATGTGTTCTTATAATTCCTAAAAAATATCTAAAATCGAAAGAAAAATTATACATAAAATATAAATTCTTAAGCTTTTTAAAAATAAAATCCGGCGGTCTAGTCTTACAAGGAGAGCACACGTCATTGAAAAATTGCAGTTTGGGAAGAGCTTGCGCAGAATTGTAGTATACAATGAAGGTAAAAACATATTAAGGTAATAGCGGGCATTAGCCAAACAATCTTTACACAAACTTCTAAGTTTAAGAGATTTTGTAAGTTATTTCAACAAAACGCAAACGTACCAGTAGCGTTCATAGTACAGTGTAAGACTCCTATAATACGAGCTGGCTCACAGCTGATCATTGTTGCCCAGCAGGAATATAGCTTGGCGACGTTTAGTTGCAGACGTATTACTCAGCGTCTTTATCGCCTAAAATGGCGAGTTTGCCTAAACAGAAGAGCGAATTATTGTTCGTACTTGGTAAGTTTGGCGGTAATATTTGGCGAAATTTTCTTATAACCCTTATAAAAAGTAGTCATCACTGTTGCTGTTAAATTAGTTAATTTTAAATATTTATACACGTTAAAAAGTAGTGTAGGTTGTAAAATACAACATTTAGATAATCAAACAGCAATAAAAACAAATAATTGATACAAAAAATGCAAGAAAACATATCATAATTACACTTCATATTTGTGATTGAAAGCTAAGCGTATAATTTTCTTTTGGACAATTCATAGCCCATTTCTTTCGCCTTTCTTCATCTTTTGGAAATCTAAATGTTCTAAAAGCAGTTCTGGTATGATATGAACAATTTTCGGCTGCAAAACCTCCGTTTTATGTGATTTGATAACACTTGAAATTCGGACCGCGTGGGCAACAATCGCTGAGTGGGAAACAAAATGCCTGATGAGCCAGCCTGTATTGAAGGAGCTCTAGTACAGTGCGTGCAGCTACTGTTTGGAGGTCCTAGGTTTGATGCTATAAGTGTATCTAGCCTTTTTATATTTTTAATGAATTATTTTATTTATTTATTTTCTAAATAAAACAAAGCTGTTTTTTTTTTTTTTTTTTTTTTTTTTTTTTAAGTTACAGAAATTTATAAATATGTTAAATAGAAAAATTTGGCTACAACGCATAGTATTTTAATTAAATAATAAATAATTAATTTGAATTGAATTTTCAAATTGATGATTTAATAAACAGAGGATTAAATTTTACAATTATATATCTTTAGAATTGTTCGACTGCATCTTTAATACCAATAAATGTATATATATATATGTGTGTGTGTACATAAATTAAAAAAAAAAAAAATCTGAAAAATAAACATAGAAATAAATGAGAAACATAGAGGAAAATTATAATAAGTAAATCTAACCGAAGTGAGAAAGATAGTTATTTCATATATCTAAATATCGGTTTGAGACTTCGGTTTCGGTTGTAATATCTTTATATTACATAAACACTTTTGACTTCTAAATATTAGAGAGAAACTTCTATTTTTATTTCATACACAAGAAAAACGAAGAACAAGTAAATAACCCAAAAAATATCACTATTTAAAAAAAGTTATTTTCTTAGCTGTTGTATAAATCCCTGACAATTTCCTAACTTTTTATCCCATGCCTCTAAAAAATCTTTCCCTTAAATGTCGGCTCGTTTTTGTAATTTGTTGTGAAAAAATACATTATTTGTAACAAGTTTCGTTATTATACAAAGTTTTGTGACATTTATCAACTGATAAATGTCAGCTAAGAAAGATATTGGTAGTGCATCAGAAGTTGAGGAAGAAATGCTGATGGATCACCATTGTACAGTGATGCAGTGAAAACTAGATTAAAAGATGTTGTTGTTTATTTAAAACATTTGCTAGCCCGAAATTATTTAGTAATTATATCGCGATTCTCCACTATATTTTCTGAAGAAACTGTATTATTGAAGAAGAAATTATTTAATTTGTTTGTATAGAAATTATTTATCTATATATACGAAGGTACCGTCATGTAGCATCGCACTGACAACCTTCAGATAGTTGCAGCACACACTACCACGTACACAACTGGAGCTTTGACATTTTGACGAAATAACTTATACTTAAACAGTTACTGAAAATTTAAAGTCTTTTTTCTTGATATTGTTTGGCTATTTCAGTTATTGCTTTAGTATGTTGCTGCCTTCATAGTATACTATAATTCTGCGCAAGTTCATTCCAAACTGACAGCTTATTTGGTTGCATTAAGCTTATACGTCATCAGTGCATGATGAAGGTATGTTTAATTCTACCAAAGCAGCTGGCCCGATCAGTAAACGAGAGGTTCTGCTCTCGAAGCTGGTAAACTAGAAGTGCCATGTCATAACCCAGGTCACGCTCACTGTCCTACCTGTTTGGAGTTTTCCTTAGTTTTCTCCGAAACTCGCGTTAATATCGACTAGTGCCCTTTTGAAAAACTTGTAAGTTTCCACCGTAATCCACCCAGAGCTAGGCCTTCCTCTAGTCAATCGGCCTTAATCCCAAACGCAAACACCAAAGCAAAGATGCTATATGCATCTTTACTTTTATTTATTTTATTTTATGTCTATTTATTTACTTTTTTATTGTTCCATACGGTGAGGTCTTTCCTTTGTAATTTACTTACGAAACATCAAGTCTTTTATTTATTTATTTATTTATTTTGTGTTGTGCTTATTTACTTCGAGCAAAATTAACCATTACGCATTTTTGTAATTTATTATGTTTTCAAACAAAATTCTTAGTTCCCAATAGTTAATTATATAGAAGTATGAAACTTGTCATACTTAAGATGTACTATGAATAACACAATCACATTTTAGTGACATAATCTCTACAATTATACACAAGATTAAAATTTGTAATTAACAAAAGGTTTTATTTTTATTTCTTTTTTAACAGTTTATGTACACAACAGTCACTTATTTTTATGTTTTTAATTCAAACTTCAAATTAAGCAGAAATAATACATTTTATAATTGCATAAAAGGTTTATATTTACTTTATCTTTTTTTTTTTTTTTTTTTTTTTTTTTTTTTTGTTCTCTTTAAGCATTGGAATTTCATATTCATAAAGAATTTTTTTTTTTAAATCTAAATTTATATATTGAACATAGATAATATTTTTAAAAAAATTCATTCCCGAATACAATTTATACAATCCACTTTCACGGCTAGGCACTTAATTAAAACAGTTACAGTGTATGGAAAATAAAGTTATTTCAATTTGCAGATTCAAAATAAACTTATCTTACCATTGTTTTCATGTTTTTCTATCCAATTTCCGAAAGCATTAATATTAATTGTATATTTACAAAAAGAGAAAAGAAATAGAAAAATAGAAAAAGAAAATATAGCGTTAAAGGTATAGAAAAATATAACATTCCATTTGCTATGTCCAATTCCCATATTTTTCCAATTTGCCATTCCATCAATTATTATCAGCAACTTCAACGAGCAAATCTAGCATTTTTAAGCAGACTACTTTTCTATATGATTTAAATACCTAACAAAGTATAAAATTTCCAAAAGAATTTTATTTAAATTATGCTACTTAAAAAGTAAAATTTAAGTAACATTAACTTCTTTTTATTTTTTTAGCTTGTTCATGCTTCCTTAAGATATAATTTTTAAAAATAACGTTGTAAATTGCTGCAATTTAAAAAGTATATAAATATACAATCATGTAATTCTTATTTTTTCACTATCTATTTTAAGACGAATCAATACTTAAATCTACACTAAAAATCAGAAAATATATTGGTTAATATTCTTTTTATGATTTACGATAAACATGAAAAGAATTATTCATGTTTAAATTTTTAGCGATATACACCTCACATTTCTCTTATAATGTATTATCTTTTTATCTCTACTACATCAAAATTCATTTATTACTTCCTTTCGCCTCTATATAAAACACTTTATTTTTATTTCAGAAAATAAATTCCTCTTCTCTCTCGGGCAATTCTACAATTGCAACTGTTTTCAGCTATTTTCATACATTTTAGCAATAATACAATTGTTATTTGGGGCGATATTTGTTTGAAAATTTGCAATTCCGATCTCACGGCTGAATACTTTATTTTAAATTAGAATAGTGCTCCAGAAACAAAATGAATTCCATTAGTTCCTCAAATTTAAGCCTCAAATAGAAAATTCCTTTGTTTTGATTTTGTTTTTATTTTAAGATAAATGACACTGTGATGAAAGTGTGGAAAATCATTGCATTTAGTGAGAGAAGATGAAACATTTTGCATTCAAAATAAATCAATGAAATGTAATAAAAGAGGTTAAATAAAAAATACTGAGAAGAGCTCTTTTTCTATTGCTAGTTGTGCTTCAAATATTTTTAAAATTTGGATTTTGTATAACATTTTTTGTACTGTTTTCAAAACAACTTTAAACAAAACAAATTCATTTCACACATGATTATCTTTAAATGAAGTCATTTGATTTGAATTCTTTCGTTTGTAATGAATCGAGTATTAAATATAAATTGCAGTAAATCTTGTGAATAATTGTCTTATTTTTCCTTTTTATCTTTATAAATAAAGCAAAGAGTTTGTCGGGAACACATCCGGGTGGACCACACCTATTTTTGATTGGTCTAGATTTAACTACTTCGGTGATGAAAGTCGGCTTTTGTAAAAACTGATGAATTTTTTTAAAAGATACTGCATAGATGTCATACTTTTTTAAAAGAGCTCTAAAATCTGTTCATTTTTTGTGAGGACACTATATACATCAAGTTATTAGGTTTAAAGATATTACGTCGCAAAGTTTTCTTTCAATTAATTAAAATATGAAAATAAATATTAGCTATAATTTAATTGTTGAAAAAAAAATGTCGAGTTCATTTTCTTTCGACATAAAAAATAAATACATTTAATTAAACGTAAACATTAAAAAACTGTAAAAAAAAATAAATAATAAATAAAAAATAAATAAAATTAATTAATTAATTAATCATCTCACAAAAATTGTCTTTAATATCACTTTAAAAAATTTCTACACTTTCATAAAGTGCTAATGTCGTTCGATAGCTATAAGATTCAACCGAAAATTTAAAAACATAGTATATAAAAAGGTTTTTTTATCTTATAATTTTTTTATATTTTTGTTGTCATTTCGGCGATGAGTTGAAATGGGTATCGCAAATACATAAATAAACATTTTGGCGAGACACGTCTGAGCTACTTCAGTGCTAAGTTTAAAATTCCGCAAAGAGGTCCAAGTTTTTTCAATGTTTTTGCATATTTTTTCTCGATTTTATTTTAAATATATTTATAATGCGAGTGGGAAAAAAAGGGAAATATATATATATATTTTTTTTTATTGGTCTAATTATACAAAATATCTCCATGTAAAATATTACGCATTTTTCTTTCTGTTTATTATCAAAAAGAAAATGACTAATGCTATATTATTATGCTCCTATATTATTGAAATCTCTATAAATTAAATTAAAAAAAATTATCCAGTACCAAGACGTTATGGTGAAGAAGTCTTTGCTGAAGGCAGCGAGGACCCGAGGCAAAGTTTTTAAGCAATTTCAATGTATTTTCTTTTTAGTTTTCATTTGTAGAACGGTATAAAAATATTTATTTATGTATTTATTTTTAATTCATTTAAATATAGTGTCCAGGGAAGCGGGCAAAGCCTGCTAGTTATAATTAAAGAAGATGCAAAATGTACTTATATCAAATTGCAGTAGTAACATATTTATTTAATGCTGACCCATTAAATGCATTTTTAGTAGGTTTAAACCTTTTTCTATTAATTTTCTTAAATAACACTATAAAATATTAACGCAATAGAGGTATAACTAATAAATTATCACAGTATGAGAGTTTCAATGTGATGTCACCCTAATATTTGAAGTTTCCGATAGCTCTACGTGCAAAGTAAGCACATATTTGGAAAGATCAGAAGCAATCCTTTAAAAAGGTTTTTTTTTTTTTTCCCTTGTAAAACTTATAAATTATATTTATAAGTTTAATTTATATTATATTTTTAATCCATGGCATTAAAATAAATAATAAAGATTTCAGGTTTTTCCTTTCTCTTAAGGAATTTTATTCTCAGCTAGATTAACTTAATTTTGTGTGTTGAACAAGCTCTTAGAAAAAACATCGTGGAGAAATATCTGACTTACATTTTGTTGGAAGCTGATCAGGATCAGATAGACATCCTACGAATCATTAACTGAGTTTTATAGTTTCAGCATTCGAAATGTTTCTTAAGAGAAAATTAGTATAGGTAAAAATAAACAGTACAATATTCTTTTTGGAATTCTGAAATAGGACACACGTTTATCAAAATTAAACTTGAATTAGAGCTGATTTTTTTTTCTTTTTGTTGTTGTTGTTTGTTTGCTTGTTTGTTTGTAGAGAAGATACTATATACATATATATATACATATATTCTAAATCAAACATGCATAGAGCATTTTTATGTAACTTTTTTTTTAATTAAAAAATGTATTTTGACTAAAACTATTAACGAATAAAAACCTTTTAACTTTATAAAAATTTAAATAACGTCTTTCAGATGAAAAAGAGAATTGGTTTCAACAAAAGCGAAAAGGGACCAATCCAGGTATCAAAGGTCCTTGGTACCTTGATATAATCATTGGTACCTTCGTATAATGCGCCTTTTTTTCAGTGTTTTACCCCCTTAGGAACACGAACTGCATCACGCGTGAAACGATATTTGACCACTTTCTACTCTTAATTCAAATTTTTCGGTCTTTACAACTAAAATATTTTATGTACATATAGACGAAGAATTATTCATTGTCATCCAGTAATAATACATTTTATTAAATAATAATAATAATAATAATAATAATAATAAATAGACATTTTATAAATTATTCCGTAAGAATGTACCGTTTTTCGCAAAACAGTTTTATATTCACAACTCTGTTGTAAGTGAATATTTTTAGTTATCGAACGGGTAACTTAGTTGATATAGAAATGGCCTTTAAATCCGCGAACCTAGGTACTATAACTGGCATGACACTCTTCGCTCTTATTAAAATTAATCCCACCATCCCATTTAAAACATTTAAAAACCTGATGTTTTCAATCATTATACGCCAATGTTGTTCTATAAGTTAACACATAACTCTGCGTGGCTAAACACCACTCTATAGCAATGCTTGTTGAAAATGGCTCCTTTTACGCATACAACATTTTTTTTTTTTTTTTTTTTTTTTCATTTTAGCCATTGTCCGCAATATCTTAAAAAATCACTATCGACTATTGCTATAAAGTTTTTACACACATTTGTATAAAGGATATGTAAAATACTTTTTTTATATTTAATAAAACTAATTACGTTTAATTCAATATTTTTTCAAAAACTTTTGAACTTTTAGAATTTTTTTTTTTTTCATTTTTTTATGTTTTGAATATTTTGTAAACATTAATAATATATTTTTTAAATATAAGTAATTTGCGAATCATAGTATTGCATTTTAAAATTCCTCTAAATGCTTAATTCATTTTTAACCGACTTCAAAAAAGAGGAGGTTCTCACTTCAAACTGTTTTTTTTTTTTTTTTTTTTTTTTTTTTTTGCCATTGTCCGCAATATCTTAAAAAATCTCTTTCGACTATTACTATAAAGTTTTACACACATTTGTATAAAGGATATGTAAAATACTTACGTTTAATTCAATATTTTTTCAAAAACTTTTAAAATTTTAGAATTTTTTTTTCAATTTTTTTTTTTTTTTTTATGTTTTGCATATATTGTAAACATTAATAATATATTTTTTAAATATAAGTAATTTGTGAATTATAGTATTACATTTTAAAATTCCTCTAAATGCTTAATTCATTTTTAACCGACTTCAAAAAAGAGGAGGTTCTCAATTCAAACTATTTTTTTTTTTTTTTTTTTGGCCATTGTCCGCAATATCTTAAAAAATCTCTTTCGACTATTACTATAAAGTTTTTACACACATTTGTATAAAGGATATGTAAAATACTTTTTTATATTTAATAAAACTAATTACGTTTAATTCAATATTTTTTCAAAAACTTTTAAACTTTTAGAATTTTTTTTTTTTTCAATTTTTTTATGTTTTGCATATATTGTAAACAGTAATAATATATTTTTAAAATATAAGTAATTTGTGAATTATAGTATTACATTTTGAAATTCTTCTAAATGCTTAATTCATTTTTAACCCACTTCAAAAAAGAGGAGGTTCTCTATTCAAACCGTGCTTTTTTTTTTGTTTTGTTTTGTTTGTTTGTTTGTTAGCTCATAACTTCTTAACGGATGCTCCGATTTTGTTACTTTTGTTTTGTTGTAAAGACATTGGTCTGAAATTGGTCCCATTTTAATATCTCTACGATCTAAAAAAATACAGTGTGCGCACAAAATTCAGTCCCAACTCTTTTAACTGCTGAACGGCTGCGGCTATAGTCATAAAAGTGGTATGTAGGTATAGTAAAGTGGCCATGTGCTCCGAGATTCGACTGCTAGCAGCTCCAGCTGGGGGAAAACAGCGGAGTTAGCGCTCCTATCTCGAAAACGGTTTTAAATAGGGGGGAAA
Organism: Salticus scenicus; assembly: GCA_963930645.1. NCBI lineage: Eukaryota > Metazoa > Arthropoda > Arachnida > Araneae > Salticidae > Salticus > Salticus scenicus. The sequence goes on along the minus strand of OZ005650.1, from coordinate 332,247,701 downwards.
AGTGAATTATTGTATTGAAGAGCATCATTTATTTAGTACAAAAAGGCAGTTTGTAGACATCGATGCTAAAAATAGAACTTTTAAAACGTGCATTTGTTTGTTCGCAATTTCCTGCATTATACATGATTGAACTACGTCCCACACATTGTAGAACAGCGGGTAACACGTGTGCTACATAAAGTTTAAAGTACGGTCACTGTAAGCGGTCACATCGATTAGTGCATAGTCGTTTTTAATCGATTTTAAAAAGAGAAGGTTCTTAATTAAACCGTATGTTTCTGTTGTTGTTGTTGTTGTTTGTTAGATTATAACTTCGTCACAGATGATCCGAATTCAATATTTTTTTCATTGTAAAGATCTTGGCCTGAAATAGATCCCATAATGATTTAATTAAGATCTTATTATTAAGATAAATTACAGGTGACAGCAAAAGTCCGTTCTCACTCCTTTAACTAACCCTCGAATGCATAATTTTCGAGATTTACATGTAACATGTATTGTGCACATTGGATGACTTCATATATTTTTCATTGACAAAAACTCGAAATTGCTATTTTTTGAATTGTGTCACATTTTTTGCGGATTGCGATATGTGAAACCGCCATCGAACGTCTTCTCATGTTCTTGAATACATTTTCACTCAAAAAAAAAAAAAATCTTTTTGTAAAAAAAAAGTACCGACACCAAAAAGCAACTATTATTCAAACAACTAAAAATAAAATAAAAATGGGCATGAAATAAAATTTCAAATTGCGCCTAAAATCATAAAATAAATTTTTACGCCAAATAATATAAACATTACAGTTATTCATAGTTTTTTCATTCGGAACAAAATTAAATCAAAACTAATACTCTTATTCAATAAAAAAATATAATTCTATTCAAAATACAATTTCACTGTGGCATCTGAAAAACATAGCCGAAAACAACTCCGATTCAATTAAACAATTAAGATTTCGTAAGTGGCAAAAGTTTGGAAAGAAAATTCAAGTTACTTCGTAGAAATATAAATACTGAATTACGAAGGATGTTCACTGTTCTATTTAGATGTTCATAATGGACCAATCGTATACAGTGATAAAATAATAATATGAAAATGGATCATTCGAGACAGAAGCGTTTGTAGATATCGGTCTACAAACAAATCTAAAAAATTAAAACTAGTGGATCTGCAGATCAGGAGCCTCGACGTCCTATTTGCATCCCACATTATTCAAAAGATTTTTTTTTGTTGTTGTTGTTCCTTGTTATAAGGTATATATATATACATATTGATTCGACTAATTTGCTACATAAACAGAAACGTTTCTGAGGGGGGGGGATGCCGTCTCCTCAGTCCCCCGCTGTATCTCTTTTTTTTTTATAACTATCTGTATATATGTGTGTGTGTTATGTGTATATATATATGTGTGTGTGTGTTTATTCTAATACCTGATTGTCTTGTATTAATTCCCTGTAATTCATAAATACTTGTACCAAATTTCATGGAAAATGATTACATAAAATATCGGAATTATTTTGTGTAACCTTGTAAATGAATTACCAATTCTATGCCCACACTTATCCACTGAAAAATATTCATTTAAAATTCTAATAAAATTTCATTATATTTAACGAGTTTTAAGCATGTTAAAACACACTTTTAAGAAATACCGACTATAGACCGTAATACTACGAAATTCTTTTATTTATCCCAGAAAAGGAGCCGCAGTAATTATACGAGTATACACGAAAAAGGAATACACCTATTTAATTAATTATAACTCATTAATATTTAAACCTAATTTAATATCAATTGGATGGTTACAGTACGTCATCGGAATTCTTTTGTGGGGTCCCGTAAATAAATTATTTTGTCTATACTTATCCTTTTTCTAGAGAAAACATGCTTTTAAACCTTTGCGGCGCAAGACATTTCGGATCATTTAAATTATACTGCCACCGGAATTCATGAACTAAATTAGACTAAAAGTAATTTTAAATTTTAAGGTTAAAAAAACGGCCTTTTCTGCTATGTTATAAACGTAAGTTTTTGCTAAAAAATTTCCGGGACGAATTTTTGTAGCTGGATCTTAAATTTTGCGTCCTCGTAACGAGGACAGCGCGCGTTAAGGGGTTAAGCATCTTTATAATGTATGTTAATTCCATTATGTTGAATGCAGCATAAACGCATTAAAGTGAGCTTAAATAAAAATTTGCTTATAGATTCTAATGTCACGAAATTCTTTTGTGTCTCTTTGTAAACGAACCATAAACATTGTATACACCAGTAAAAACTATTCAGCTTATTATACGTTTTTCATGAATAATTGTTCGAAATTTGGCATACTTTGGCTGATTACGTAACACTATCAGAACACTTTTGTATCTTGTTGTAATTAGGAAGGCTAAGAACACGTATTTTCTGCAGAAACAGTAAGTAAAAGCATCTCAGTAATGTACGCTAATTTCATTTTGTTGATAGCAAAGTAATAATGTGAAAATGCATTTAAACGAAATTCACCCCATATGCTGTAATGATAAGAAATTTGACGTGTTCTTGTACACAATCCATAAAAAAAATATAGACATAAAAAAGTATATAGCTATTTTTATACAGAGCCTGAATGTGTGTGCCAATTTGCAAGTCAATCGATGGATTTTTGCGGCCGGTATTGCGGTACATACAAATTATGCCCATATGCAGTAATGATAAGAAAAAAATTTATGTGACCCTGTACACAAACTACAAAAGGAATTCACACCCAAAACTATACATCTAAATCCGTTGGGCTCATGCATATGTGTACCAAATTGCAAGTCAATAGCGTGATTTTTGCGGGGGCTATCGTGGTATATACAAATTTGTTCCATATGCGGTAATGATAAGAAAAATTTTGGCGTATTTCTGTACACGAACTACAAATGGAAAACACACCTAAAACTATACAGCTAATTCCGTTGGGCTCATGCATATGTGTACGAAATTGCAAGTCAATAGCGTGATTTTTGCGACCGCAATCGCGGTACATACAAATTCTTCCCATAGGCTGTAATGATAAGAAAAACTTTGGCATGTACCTGTACACGAACTACAAATGGAGTACACACCCAAAACTATACAGCTGATTCCGCGCGGCTCATGAACATGTGTACCAAATTTCAAGTCAATAGCGTGAATTTGTTTTCGCTTTCGCGCGACAGACAGACAGACGGAACCCAAAATCTTTTTGAGTCTCAGTAGAGGGCCTTTACTAACGTTTCGGCAAAAAGTGCAAGTCAATAGCTTGATTTTTGCGGTGGCTATCGCGGTACATACAAATTCTTCCCATAGGATGTAATGATAAGGAAAACTTTGGTGAGTCCCTGTACATGAACTACAAATGTAAATAACACACTTAAAACCAGACAGCTAATTTCGTCGGGCTCATGAATATGTGTACCAAATTGCAAGTCAATAGCGTGATTTTTGCGGCTGCTATCGTACGACATACAATTTCTTCCCGCAGGCCGTAATGATAAGAAAAACTTTGGCGTGTCCCTGTACACGAACTAAAGATGGAATACACAACCAAAACTATACAGCTGATTCCGTAGCGTTCATGAACATAAGTACCAAATTTCAAATAAATAGCGTGATTTTTGCCGCCGCTATCGGGCGACAGACAGACAGACAAACAAACAAACACACAGACGAAACCCAAAACCGCTTTGAGTCTTAACAGAGGGCCTCCAATGATGTTTCGGCAATAAAACAAAAATAAAAATCATGTTTTATTTAATTTTGCGCCGATATAAGAAATTATGAATAATTGTAGTATTTAAGCCTTTTTTATGCCAATTTTTATTTTATTTTTAGTTGTTTGATTAAAAAAGGCTTTTTGGTGTCGGTTCTTTTTTTTTTTTTTTTTTGCAGAAAGAGTTTATATTAAATATGCTTGTACAAACACTTTAATCAATAAAAAATAAATAGATTCATTTCATTGTAAGATACGTTACGGATAGTTGCAAACCCCTTTAAAAAAAGAAACGTTAAAGTTTGGAAATACAAGTTCGGGCTTGACAAGAGTTACAATTTTGCTCCTAATATTTGAATCAAAATATGTAGAATGATAAATTAGGCATCAAAATGTTCAAAATTGTTCATATTTTAACATGTATATGTATATATATATATATATATATATATATATATATATATATATATATATATATATATATATATATTTTTTTTTTTTTTTTTTTTAAGTTTAAGACCATAAAATAAAAGGAAACTTTTTTTTAGAAAAACACTTAAAGCTAAGATTATTTTGAAACATAGATGCCACAGTTGTTGAAATATTTATCATAACCAGGCACAAGCTTTTATAGGCCCTTATCGTAGAAAGATAGCGCATGCAATCTTACGATTCAAGAAGAAATAAAAACAAATTTGATGAAGAAGTGTACAGGGAATTTAAAAAAAAGAAAAGAAAAGAAAAAAATGAAAGAAAAAAACGCATTAAGAGTGTTGTAAGGGTGAAGCTTTGGTTTAATGTTTGTCAGGAAATCATCAGCAATACGATAAGGCAGCTTACTTCGATTTCGTCGTGAACATTTTCACGCCCTTCAATTGAAATTCCGCACCACCTGCTTACCATCGAGTTTTTCATTACCATTTATCCATAAATTTCAAAAATTTGTTTGTGATTTTTATTGGTTTAATGTTCCTAGCAGTTATAAATTGGATGACAAACTATAACTCGAATTCAGCGAACTGTTCAATTCTTTTTTAAATATTTTAAACTCTCAACAAGCAGCAAAAGCAATACTCAGAAATCTACAAATAATTTTAATTGTTTACCAATGGGTCAGCAATGTGGATGTGCATACCTGGAATCCCGAACCCAGTGTTACGGCTACAAAAATTGAACATGGAACTTATAGTGTAACGACGTTTCCTACGCCTAGCAGTGAGGACGAGGCGAAAATCTTGGAGGTTTTCCAAGCTGACAGGTTTGAATTTAGTAAACATCCAGTCATTCGATATTCCCTCATGGCTTATTTTCTCTCAGCGAAAAGGTTGTCTCCCCTATTTTACTAGTGGACTCGTTGAATCCGCACTTGCGTAGAGGCTTCCATGGTCGCAAGAAATGTAGTTAAAATGTACTTACTTTCTGGAAACCCTCGTATGTTTCAAACTATAAACAATATGATCAATGTTTTGCTGCAAACTTTTCATATTAATTTTTCATATTAATGTTTTTCCTGAGCATTTTTTAATGATAATTTGGAAAAAATATATTCTCTAAAAATATTATAACATATTAGATTTGTACTTTTTAAAGTAAAATCTGAAAAAGGAATAATTGAAAAAGCTTTAAATGCATTTTCATATATTTAAAAAGAAAAAAAAAAACTAAAACGAAATGGGAAAGATCAGTTATTAAAAACTCTGAATCGGAAAATGTAGAAAACATAAATATTTGTGTTAAAAAAAAAAAAAAAAAAAAAAAAAAAAAAAACAGCATTATTTAAGATAAACGAAAAGTTATGTTTGCTTTATTTCTACATCATTATTCAGACATAAGCTAATAATTTTACTAAACTGTTTAATGCATAAATACTTGAATAATGATCTTTAAATATTTAAATGTCATTTAAATAATGTATATTTGCTTACTGCTGTTTTTATTTTATTTTGAATATTAATTTCTTTTTACAAATGAATATCTATAAAGCAGCTATGTTTCGAATGATTTAAATATATCTTTAAATCTCGAAAATGAATAATATCTTCGCAAAATAAATATTTGCAAACTTTTTAACTTTTTGGTGGATTTATAATTTAAATTTTATTTGATTTACGAATAAATGGCATATGAAACTGCAATATCTTGCAGTAATCAAAAATAGTAGAGTAATTTAGTGAGCAAAGTACATTATTTTTTTTTCACTTGAAATTAAATGAACATACGATAAAATTAAGAGTGAAAATTTTAAAGTCGTAAAATGAATTGTAATAATTAAACTCTGCTTATTTAATCGGATATGAACTGATTAGAAAAGAAAAAATCTGCATTAATATATTTCGATTTAATTAATTTTCTTTCTTTCTTTTTTTTCCGGTCATGTGATACAAAATATTTGAAGTAATTGAAGTATAGTAATTTACTAAACAAAATATACGTATTTTTATTTCAAGAAATCAGTTTTTTTTTTTTTTTTTTACTTTAATTGTAGATAAATTTCAGTAAAAATCTTGGGAAACCGAAAGACACGATCACATATGTTATAGTTATCGTTAGCCTTTTTCAAGAAGCAATAATTTTAATGTACACAATTTTTCTTTTGAATTCAACATTTATGATTACACAAAGGCATGAATCTATAAAAGTTGAGTAGTAATAATTGAATAAAGGATAAAATTACGGACTATGATTTGCTTTCGAACTGATCGATCATGTATATTCGATCTTGTATAGTACAGGTGATCATTCGATTCATCTATCGTAATTGACTGTAGGAAAAAAAAATTAATGAAAAATTAATCACATTTAATCTTTGGGTATAACTTAATATGGTATTTGGAATAGTTATATCTATAAATGAATATATCAAAATAATTTCAAATACATCTCTAAAATTTAAATTCAGCTGTGGTACAACGGTTATAAGCTTTCCAAATAGTTGTCATTTATTATTATAAAAAATTTGTCATTTATTATTATTTATTATTATTTGTCATTTATTATTATTTAAAATTCATGCGTAGTCTTAATACACAAATTGTTATTTCCAAGTAGTATCATAAAATTATTTCCATGTTTCAGTTTAAAATTACGAAGATTTTTATGCCTAATTTTCTAATAACGAGTTTCTTTTACTCAAAAAAAAAAAAAAAAAAAATGTAAATGACTTTGTATACAGTGGGTAATTAAATTATTAGAACATTTTTTATTTTTTTTTTGACATTTCTTCGATTTCTGAAAAAATACTGGGCGAAATAGACAGGAACTTCAGGCAAGCAAAAAACATTCAAAAACTCCCATTTTGTACTATCGATTTGTACGATCTTTTTGTACGATCTCTTTCGGATTGTTGAAAAAATTTCATAAAATCGACATATTCTTAATTTCCTATTCATAAATTCCTATTGGCTTAAGGCTCCAGTTCCCTAAATTCCTATTGGTTGCTACTCTGACTCTATAATTCACTTCCCTACCTATATATAGGAGCAATAATCCACTTCGTCGTACAAGTCCATGATCCGGCCCATCTTGACCTACGGGTCAGCGGTGTTCGGGTCTGCCTCAAAGACTCAGCTTGAAAGACTTCAAGTTTTCCAAAATAAACAATTGCGTAGGTATGCTCAGGCTTTTCGCTACGTTCGCAATGATGTCATTCACAAAGACCTGAAAATTAGGCCTATTTATTCTGAAATTAAGAGACTTGCGTTGAAGTTTCACATGTCTATCCCAAAAGTTCAGAATCCTGAGTTAAACGCTATCAGAAGGTATGATCCAAGAATTGGAAGGGCAAAGAAACGCCCTCTCGCAATTCTATACAGGGAGGATGGGTTCGCCCCAGTCTCCAAGCGTAGAAGACGAAATCCTTCTCGCGTCACATAACGCAGAATTTTCACTCAAAATTTCTTTTCCGTAGACTGAATTAATATTTCAGCTACCTTTGGCTACCCCCTGACATATGCAACCTTGCTGTGAGTTTTTATCTCCAGTCATGTATGGTCAGCCTTCCTACCAGTTATTTACCTTACTAGTAGGTTTTTTTATTTTTAACATAATTTTGTAATTATTTTTGTATATAGCTTGTAAATAATTTTCTTGTTTTATTTTATTTGGTAATTATCTATATTTTAGACTGCCTAACAGTCTGATTAGGCTTTTGATTCTTGTATTAATTAAAAAAAATTGATAGTTATGTTTAATTGTCAGGTTTAAAAAAAGGGGAAAAAAAATAAATTGTGTTAGGATTTCTGTTTTTGTTGGTTTGCCAGAATATGTTTTGTACAAATTCCATTCTTCTTCTCCTCTACTCCTGGAAGTCTCACGCCTCTGTCCAAAGACATGTTCTGTCATCTAAGCATCACGCCCGAGTTCTTTGAACTCCCCAAGTTCAATGTTCCGATGTATTTGATTATGCACTTCAGCTCCATTATTCTTCTCCTTCTCATGTGGAGGTAGGAGACGGTTTTGACCGTCGTAGGAACTCCCTAAAGCAAAGTGATGATGATGATCTGTACTGATAACGGTACGTTTTACGCTACCAAAACTGCAGTCTGCTCTGCACTTAACTATTTTTTTTACATTGACGTTTTTAACGTTGTGCAAATATTGATATAAAAACCATTCACTATTAATTTGCAGATCTAACCAAAAAACTTTTGTTATACAAAAGAATTTAAGTTACACTTGGAATTGCTAGAAGTGCATTTCAGTAAGCAAGTATCATGTGTTTGTCATGTAGAGTTAAATTTAAATGCACAGTGTGTTGTGTGCATAACATATAGGCAATATGCAGAAATATTTAAAGTTAAGCAGAAACATTCTTTTCTATTGAATGGAGTTCATGAAAGTGCTTTACTACATTTTAATATATCCACGAAAACTGATCAGGAAAGCAAATTATTTTTTCATTACTATACAACAGACAAAGCATTTTTTGAAGTTCAATTTTCAGCGCTAGCATTTTCTATATTTACTCTTTTTGAAGTAACGTGGATATGGCAGTCAAGATTTAGTGATTCCTCTGTATTTATATTTTATATAAGTATAACTTAAAAAGAAATAATTTAAATTTAAATTTGTCATTTTAATTATGTTACCACTTTGAAAGTTTAATTAAAAATTTGTACTTTTCAAAGAGTATTGCGATTTAAAATTGTCTGAATAATTTCGAATAAACGTTTAAACTTAATAACAGCCTCGAATTGATTATATATAGGGAAAGGGGGCTAATATGGACATGGGGCTACTTTGAACAACTTGAATATTACTGTTATTTATCATTCAAAATTCCTCCGTAAGTTTTTGACGTTTAATCTTCTTGGTCTTCACTTCCATGAATAGTTACATGATAATACAATCTAGATATACTTTAGTTCAGAAATAGTTTATAAAAGAATATTTTTATGGGGGGGGGGGGGGGGGATTGAAAAAGTAAATTTCTTATTTGCTTTTTAATGGCGAGAATTGACTATTTAACTTCGAATTTTCAAATAACAATTTACACTGTTTTATAAATATTTATATTAAATACATATTTTGATAGTTACTTATGATCCGCATGATTTGTAAGTATCATGTCTAAATGTACATAAGGTTGCAATGGGCTAAAACAGACACATGACTCTGTCTTGGGAAAATTTCTAAAAAAAGAAAACAGAGTTTTGTACTATATTGAAAGAATTAAAGCTACATCTAGATCAAATATATATATATATATATAATGTTTTTTTTTTTTTTTTTTTTTTTTGGGGGGGGGTATAATTTCATTCATTTTTGTATATATATTTCTACTTTTAATTTCATTCATTTGATTATATATTTCTGCATTTATATATTACTATATATATATATATATATATATATATATATATAAACCAGCTTTTCTAGGATGCTGAGTCAATCTTTCTTTTTACCAGACATTTAGACCTTATCATACATATGGACTCTTATACATAAAAATTACCTTATTCAGGTTAAATTTGGTTTTATCATGATTTTACATACACTTTTATGAAAAAAAAATTGCACTTTTTAATCAAGAGATCAGCTTGTCCATGACATGGACTAGTGTAAACAACAACAACAAATAATAATTATATTTAAAAAGTATATTGGCGAATAGTGGGATTTATTACAAAAATTATTGAAAAGTTATTAAAAGTCAAATATGCAAGTTAATGTAAATAAAAAAAAAAGTATTTGGTGTGTTATAAATGCTACTTATTATACATTTTGGGAAAAAATGTAAAGCGTGCCTACATGAGTGCCCCCCACTTAATTATACGGAAAATAAAACTATTTCCATACCTATTTTAAACTGTTTTTAAAGTAGGTTCATATACTGTTCTTGTTATATTACGCCTTAATTTAAAATTCGTCTTATTTTTATTAAAAATCTTGATAAAAAAAAAATCGTTTAAATGACACACCACCAGATTAATTTTCCATACACCAATATCTGTCCTTTATTAAATAAATAAATAAATAAATACATTTAAGGTATATAAAGCGTACTCTACAAAATAGTTCTCTTTTAGGAATCTTTATAACTAGAAATCACACCATATTCTAAAGATGTTTGTAAAACCAATCAAACATCTTTCTAATTATTCCAAAAAAAAAAAAAAAAAAATCCCGAATCGTCAATAAAATTAAATTTTTAATATCCTTTATTCATTATAAACTTTTTTAGATAATTGCATATAGATTTTTATGCGCAGTTTTAAGACCTAAATTGTCATTATCGAAAACATCATAAATTTTTTTCATATATTTCAATTACAAATTACATAGATTTTTTATATCTAAGTTTTGTAATAACATGTTTTTATTTCGTGAAAAATTTAGAATGACTTTATGTGCTTCACTAAAAAAATTTATATTTTTTTCTTATGAACAAATAACTTTTTCCGCAAATATAATCATTGAATTTATACTATACTCTAAAAAATTGTAATTTTTGATTAGCAATGATCATAAAACCTCACTTTTATAACATTTTACTGTTATTACTATTTTTTTTAATCATTACTTAACGATTTTTTTTTCTTAGAAAACTTTAAACAAATAAATGTTAACTGCGTTATATCTTTTCTTGCTTTACAACTTTGAAACCTATCTTTATTAATAAACAGAAACTGACTACCGAAGCATGTCAATTATTAATAGACAATTTTCTTTTCCTTTGTAAGTAGTTTCACAACAAGCTCATAGTTTATACATGGTATATTAGTGCAGTGATAAAAGTGTAATAAAATCTTGAATTTCAGCATCTTAAGGGATGTTTAGAAGATAAGGACTTCTTTCTGCTTTGCATCAATAAAACATTAAATATTTTTGTATTTTCCAGAAGGACCATAATTTTATGTTCCAAACCTTAATTAATATCTGTAAAAAATCGACTTAATATTTTTTTTTTTTTTTTTTTTACAAAATGTTCTCGTAAATGTAACAATATAAGTGTATAATTTAATTTATTCACTTCAAAACTATATTGTGATTACATTTACATTTCCACTTAAAACTAAGCAGTTGTAAGTATAAAATCAAATAAAAATCTACTTCGAACAATGCAACTTTTTTCTAAATTTTATAATTACGCTGAATATAAAATGTTTTATAACTCCTTCCGTACCAGTGGATCTACGTATGGATCCATGGTCTGATACTCCCCATACACCAGTGGATCCATGCACAAATCCATGCCCATTCATTATTTTATCGTTGCCACTGAAAATGGTATTGCAGGAATATATGCTTGTATATCATTATATACAGCTGTGTATAGCATTGCTTGTGAAAATCCTGTTTTGCATGCCATCTTCCTATACATATGCTGGTACGGAAGGGGTTAATATTAGTATTAATATTTCTACTGAAAACAAATATTAACACATTTACTTATTCAACAAACACTTTTTACATTGATTCAATAAACAAATATTACAATAAATGGCAAGACAGCTTACAGTTTTCAAAGAGAACAGTCAGTCAATAAAGAGTATTATCTTTCTACTTATAATGGCTTGTAGGGGAAATTCATAAAACTAATTAAATATGAAATTGTATGAGAAGCCATTAATAACTGCTTATCCTGTGATAAAAGTTTTTCGAGGTTTTTTGAAAGGTAACTAATATCTCAAAAATATGTTCTACAAATTTTTCAAATATTTTCTACAAAAATGGCCAAAGGAACACCATGGGTACTATTTGAACAGACCATTTCATAGAGATATAACAACCATATTTTGGAGAATAACTCTGCGACCTCTTACTTGCTTATTTAGTAGTAATAAGTTTGAGCGCAGTTCAGTGAGAAAAGTAATGTCTCATATGGTCAATAGCTTAATAAATATGGGTTTTATATTGTAAAATATAAAATCAAATATGTGTAAAAAATATCACAATGTTCGTAATTTGACTCTTTTATAAATTTGAATATGGTGTACTCTTTGCTTCGTCAATACTATTCTAGCGGTGAAAAAACGAAATTAAATGATTTATTTTTATTTAGTTCCCGATAGTCTGACCTCTAACCTAATTCAACACCCTATTGATCCTTATTTTTTACGAAAAAGAAAGCTTGCATTAAACGAAAGTCTACCGCTATGTGTAATGACAGTAAACCAATGTTCTCTATTGACGATATAGATATGCAATAAATTATAACAAGAGTGTTTTCTTTATTAATATTAAATTTGAACTTTTTTTTCAGCTTTTTGATGATATGATCTATTTTAAGTACTACAGCCAGTACTTTTAAATATTGGATTGTGTTTCACATTTATATACTTTTTAAGCTATGTTCTGTAAAGTATGATGAAAAGTTTCCTGTACATTTAGTCTTCAATGATAAAACGAGGCTACTGTTTCAAAAATCAAGTCATCTTTAATTTATGTCTTCTAATTTTTTTCAAGTACATATCGAAAAAAAAAATTTTTTTTAAGAGAAATTTAATTTTTTACTTCCATTGTTAAGATTGGCCTATAAAAGATTAAAACATGGAGAAGATGTAAGTATGTAAGATATAAGCATTACTTCAAGTGGTTATTTTATTATTACCAAGTCGCCAATATTTTGACGAGACAATTTCCTTCAATACAGTATAATTTATACTTCGCAGGGATTCTAGATTATTTATATAATCTAAAGTCCGATTTGAGGAAAATTAAATTTCAAATACCATAAGATTTGCTTCATTTTTTATATATACATCTTACGGCGTTTTCAAATACTCACTTTCAATCACTAAATATTTAATGGAACTGATTTTAGTTAATGAGATTAAGTTTGTAAAAAAAAATGCGCCTCAATGTTTTGTAATACAGTCCTGTATATTTCAGAACTGTTTTAGGCTGGTTTATTGTGCTGAAAATATCTATTTTCATTGGGATAAATCACCAACATAAAAATATTAATTAGCGTATATAACAATTATCATTGAAATTTTTTGGATGGATTAAGGTTTGTAAAAACGAAAAGTCATTCGGAAGTTCTCGGTTTTAAATTCTGACCTGAACACTTTTTTCTCTTCTAAAGGAGAGAGGAAATTTTCAGACGATTTGTTAAAAATCGTATGTCAGGATTAGTTTTTTTTTTTTTTTTTTTTTCTAGTCTGTATTTAGCTATGAATATTAAAACATAATAAACATAAATCCTGCCATGAAATCAATCCTTAAATAATAATATTACTTCTATCAGCTTGAATTACTGCAACATATTTGGCATACTATTTAAGGCCAGTATTCACTGACTTTTTATTCATCTTTTTTTATAGAGTAGTTAATTTACCAGAATGTGATTTACCAGATTTCATAAATTGTTTTAAATTTTATACTGCCCATACATGATATTCCTTTTGAAATTTCATGTAGATTACTTTGAAAACTGCGGATAACCATACCTTTCAACGTGGCTTTTGGACAAAGATTTTTTTTTCTTTCTTTATTTATTTTTCTTATGAAATCAAATAATTTCCTGAATTTTATTTAGTAAAACTGATTCATTATACAGCGAATACCATGTTTAAAAATTATTTGAGACATTTCTTAACTAATTCTTGCTAATTCTTAACTAAGAATTGTTACAATTTACAACTCTTTCATACTTTCCTTATATGGCACATCTCCTTCAGGATACATTTATCTATGTGGAATTTGTATGACAAGTATAAAAATATAAATTCCTCTAGTTTATAATTATGACAAGCCACAAGTTCAAATTAGTTTTCAACTGACTGCTTGTAGTTAAATTTTTAAAAAACGTACTAAATGCTTTTCATTATTTCGCAAACATTTAATAGCAATTTTCCTGCTACTTCTGAGATCCACACGCTCCAAATATTCGAAGTTCATTAAACCTTGCTTTTCAAAAATATATTCGTCCATCTGGAGAATAATTTTTAATGATCTGACCTTTGTTTAACAGGCGCCAGGGCATACCTGGTTCAGGTACTGATTCTTGAAAAAACATTTTAAGCAATAGAATCCCATTTAATTATACCGATTGGCCAAAGAATTGGCCATTGAAAGACAAATCGAAGATTTATATATTTGAAATAATTTTACATATTATTTAATTATAAACCAATATTTTCTTTTTTATACTAGCCTAACATTCAACAAGTAAATTTGTTACGTTATTAACAATCTGGCTTAAAGGAATCTGCTGTATAATGGCAACAGTTTCGTAGACTCCCAGACTCTGAATTATTTTCACGTTCAAAGCTCATCAAGGCACCTTTTAATTCCATATATTCAGAGCAACTTTCATGGACAAGTAGGTAGCTCTGGTGCTACTTTAATCAGGCTAACTGCAACCCAACTTAAGAACAAATTCCTCCATAGTGTAGTCTCAGGAACAAATATTTTCTTTCTGAAGTCTTTTAAAGGTAAAAATGTAAGCTATTTTGTTTAAAACTATCACAAAAGTAATCTAAGATTAATATTGTGTCATAAGTGGCTTTGAAATAATAAAATTGAAACATCTTGTAAAAGTCTGAATAAAGTGTTTTTACTCTACTGTGAAACATAATCTTCGAATATATATATATAAATATTATATATAATTTTTATTTATGTATCCCATTAGGGGGCTGATTGAAAGAGCCCTCGAATAGTTGCTGTCTCAGTACAACGAATGTGAAATAGAAATGTTTTCTATATTAATAAATTTATTTTGATGAATGAAGGTGAAAGAGAAATGTATTATTTGAGGGACATTTTTATGTACCTGGTGAAGCAAAGGTCACAGAAAGAATTATATTATTCAAAAAATATTAACCGTAGCATTGTACGGTTTTCATTGAAATGCGCAAAAAAGCACGGCGTTTTTCTTGTATAATGTATAAAGCTAGGAGAGATTGTGCGGTAGGACAGACTGCGCACATAGGGGATCGTAGGGAAAAAGTAGAGTGGGCGAATTGAAATTTTAGGTGGTTGTACAACACAAATAGTGAAGTGCCAATCTGAATTTGCATATAGATTGCTTCAAGTGTCTAAGATAAAACGTGGTTTATTTGTCTCGTTCTCAAAAATGAATGCTGGAATTTTCATAACCTTTTCTTAGAATTTCAATACAATGGTAGTAGTACAAAATATTTTTTAATTAAACAATTTCTCATAACCTACTGACCTAGACTAACGGTACAAGCACCAAGAATTCCTCTGAAGGTGAGTAATTATTTAATGAAACACTGCGCAATCTCTCCTACCAAAATGAGACAGTTAACGCTTTTGCTGTTTAGGAGAGGTTGCGCATTTAAAATTATATACTAAAAGAGATTTCGCAGGTTACTGGTGATAACAAGACTATGATGATGAGTTTGTTCAATGCCTGGGACTGTGCCAAAACCTAACTTCCATAAGTCATTGGACTAGTCCAAACTATTCGAGACGGCGCACCACCTTTATGAATACTATCCACAGAATCTGAAATTGAACATTATTCAGGAGTGGCACAATCGACAAAAGCCACACCTCTGATGGGATTTACCTCTAGAAAACTGTTAGTCCTTGAGAAATTTATCGCAAAGGATTTAAATGTTATTGTATATCTATTTAGTTTTACAATACTTTCAAGTATGATGCTCAAGTTTTGTGCAGATGTCGGCTGCTTAAGTAAAACAGATAAAACTAAATGCAAGAAAAAAATATCAGCCTGTTCAATCTTTTTTTTAGGGAATGTAATCGTCTAAATTTCAACAAAATAAAATAAACGTAAAGGATTTTTTGTCGAAGATTTTGTGGAAAAAAACTTTAATAAATAGTAAATGGCGGGCGTATTCAGCGCTTAAAAATGGGCGGGACTAGCCACATATTGCACGCACAGTGTGCTAAACATTTTTTTTTTCCTTGGAAATGCTCGAGACGGATACACCGTCTCGAACAGGTTCACTTGTGGTAGGTAGTTGCACAATAATTTCACATGTAGAATAATATGTGCAATGATTGTGGACAATGAGAGATTCGGTCAGCAAACAAGAAACTATCCTAGATGAAAAGGTAATGTACTAATTTTAAGTTAAACGTGTTAACTAGTAACTTAATATTATATTCTGGTGTTGTTCATTATCTAATTTTGTTCTTCTTTCTGTTTCTTTAATATTTTTTTCTTTAGACAATTTTTGTAGTTCTTATTAAATTTCTTTTTTTTTTTTTTTTTTTTTTTTCTGATTTTTTTAGTTATTGAATTGAAATATCCACTCCCAATGCAAAAATGTTTGTTTACAAATGCCTTTCAACAATGTCATTTAAGGGAATTATTATTATTCCTGATGTAATTGTAGTTATAATTAAGCGCAATAACTCCTACCCTATAAGGAGAGAATGCGCAAAATAGCTCTCTTAGTTTTATTACTATTGTTGTTTTAAATTACAACAGAGCAACTATATAGCAATGAAAAGCATAGAAGATAGATCAATTCAAAGTTATGCACCAAAAGTTTAGCAAAAAATTAATATTTGGATTTTTTATATCATTTTGTTGAATTGTGCGCAAACTCTCCTACCTTTACCTTACAAGAAAATAATATTAGTTATATTTTTCACCAACAGATGACGCTGTATTTGCAGGATCCTGTCTCTGTTTAAATTAATCCGCCTTCTGAAATGACATCACATTCTGAATACTGATTAACACGACTTTGGCGTGTTTCATAATTTTAAATATTAGCGAACATTTAAATTAAACATCTGATTCTTATTACTGTTGTAAATCGTTCTAAAAAGAAAATCATAAAATTGTTGAGAAAAAAAGGTTTATTAGTTAGGCTTTTTTAATACTTTCCAACAAGGTTGTAAAGTGTTAATGACTTTGGTTTGTGTGTTCGTCTGTCTCTCTGTCCACACTGTAACTCTCGTAAATATTCATGGAATTTCTTGAAACTGATATATATTGTTCAAGTTCACTATAGGATGTTCCCTATTGAACATGGAGCGTATACCTTTACGGGTTTGTGTATAGGGGCACCCGAAAGTATTCCAAAGTATTGTGTTTTATGAGGGGTAATTCTATGAACTATATTTTAATTTCTTTATTTTACACAAATTCTAATGAAATAGAAATATGTTATTCAAGTTTACTATCGGATGTTTTCTATAGAAAATAGAGCAAATATCACCACTGGTTTGTGTGCTATACGCCCGAAAGTATTCCAAAGCATTGCGTTCTGTGAGAGGTATTTCTATAAACCACATTTTAATAACTTTACTTTGCACATATTTCATAGAAAATGAAATATGTTAATTTAGAAAATTTGGAGTGGAAGGATGATTTTTATACCAACTATGTGAAAAATACCAGAGCCGGGAATCGAACCCGGGCCTTCCGCTTGACGCGCGGATGCTCTACCACTGAGCTACCCTGGGTGATAACCAGCTAGGCATTCCTCACATAATATTCATTGGCAAAGTCACCGAGTCTGCAAACGCAGCTATATCAAGTGACATAATTATTCGTGGCACAACTCCAAAAGACAACGAAATTTTAATTTAGAAAGTCTTTATTTATCAACCTTAATTAATTTAGAAAATTTGGAGTGGAAGGATGATTTTTATACCAACTATGTGAAAAATACCAGAGCCGGGAATCAAACGGAAGGCCCGGGTTCGATTCCCGGCTCTGGTATTTTTCACATAGTTGGTATAAAAATCATCCTTCCACTCCAAATTTTCTAAATTAATTAAGGTTGATAAATAAAGACTTTCTAAATTGAAATATGTTATTTATGTGCACAAAAGAATGCTTTCAACAGAATATAGTATAATTAGAATTAGAGTTACTAGGCCACGCAAAAATATTCAGTTACATTGAGGGCTTTTATTGAAAATTTGTTGAAATTCCAGTATCGTTTTCATCAAGCGATTTAACAATTTTTAATAATTTTTAAGTGTGAATATGATTTCAATTTGTGTAGCTATCTATTGAACTTTGCATCTGTCTATATGCACGTCTATATTTTCAGATTTTTTAAATAAATTGTATATGTTATTCAAATTTGCTTTAGAATGTTCCCTATTTCAAATGGCATTAATAGGTTCAGTGCAACTGGTTTGTATACAAGTACACCTAAAAAAATGCCAATGCATTGCATTTTAAGACAGACATTTTTTATAATTTACGTTTAAAGAACTTTCTACTGTAAAAATCATAAAGAAATTGATATTTATTGTTAATATGCTAAAATAATGTTTTGTATAGAATATGATTTCGCAAACCATCAGATTTAAAGGGCTACACAAAAACATTCAGATACATTAAGGGCTGCAATTAAAATTTAAGGGCTACGTTTTCATTAGTGTTAAGCGTTTTTGACACTTTCTAACAATGTTTAGGAATGATTAGGAATTCAATTTGTCTATCTGTATGCCTTCCAGAACTACTGTCTGTGCGTAGTGTGATAACGTAGGCAAAGAACATTGAAAGTTATACGATACAACAATTACGTACATTTGGAAAGTGTTAATAATCAATGCGTACGGCATATTTTTCGTTCCGTTCTTGTTTATGAAACTTTCCAATCAACACTACATGCCTCCGAACTGAGCGTTACGTCACGAAGATCGGTAGATAACATCCAATCAACATTTCCTATATTTTCTATAGGATGGTGTGGATTGGATGTAATCGGCCGATCTTCCGTGACGTAAAGCTCAGTTCGGAGGCATTATTATAGGTGGTGTTACACAAATGCGCAACGTCTGACCGTCATTCTCATGAACGACTGCCGTCATTTTGAACATTTATAGCACTAGTTGCGTTGTTAAATGTACTGCACCACTGTAAAAAAAAAAAAAAAAATTACATTTAAAGTGTCACCTAAAGGAGAAAAATTAAGCTGATTTGGGAATAAATCTTTTGTTTCTTTCTTTCTTTCTTTTTTTTTTTTTTTTAAAGTCTTTCTCTGCAATTCTGTGAAAACCTTATAGTGCTACGGTCAATACTTTTTGAAAAATATATTTTTTATTTTTCTGGGACTTTTGGATTACAAAGTAGCTTGCAAATAAATATTTTGAAATAATTTCCTGCATTTTTTTAATTTTTAAGCATTATGTGTACAAATTTATTTTTTATTCAATTTTGGACATATGTGTTTTAAACCTGTTGTAATATTAATGATATTATGTACGACTGTTATTTAAAAAAAAAAAAAAAAGAAAAAAAAAATGTGTGCTTTTGTAGAAATTATTTTACATATAAGTAAATATTTTGGCATATAATGTCTCGATATTTATTGTTTCCTTTTATGCATGGAGACTGTAATTTTTAATATGAATGCACAGATTATAAAAGATTAAGAAACTTATATGCTGCTATTATTATTTCTTTTATAAATCCCCCCACAGACACACACACACAGGGAATTCTTGTGATGGCTACAAAGTAAGCGTTTTTATTGCATCTAATAAAACATGGACAGTTGGAATTTCGGAAACAACGAATACTCTACAACGATAAAACTACTGATAATTGTTTCTTTGTGGGCCATAAAATTAATTTCTCATCAGCATCAAAGAAAAGCTTGATCATAAATTGTTTCCTTTCTAATTTTATTACAATAGCTTAAATTAATTCCCAAGAACAAAACAAAGGACATATAATAAATTTAATGAGACATGTATATTTTTATTTATATTTATATTTTTTTTACTTTTTATCTGTATGTTGGTTACAGTTGCCAATTTAACACCTTTTGGCTAACGGAAATTTTTAATAATTTTATTTTACTTTATTACGGAAGACTGTTACAACTCACCGATTATATAAAATAAATATTTCTATTAAACGTTTCCGGTATTCAAAAGGTGCTAAGTTGGCAACTATAATGTTGTTTGTCTTAAAACTGTATAATAGATTTTTATCATACTTTCTCAATTAATTATTTTTATAATATATTATGTTTCTAATGAAGTCATATTATTATTTTCTTTAAAAAATGAATTATATTGTGTGTTGTTTCAGCTCCTGATCCGATCAGCAGTTAATAAATTTTATCTTAAGATATTGAAATATTTCTTCTAAGAACATACGTGCCAACCTAACCTTTTTGTACACCACTTAATTTTTAAAGTAATTCTCTTCAATTATATTTACGATTAAATAAGAAGAAAAATACTCTTAAAAAAACTGGCGTGAAAATAATTATAAGATTAAAAAAATTTTATAAACCATGTTTTTAAATTTTCTGTTTAATCATATAAACGCTACTGAAGGCAGCCGGAACCCCAGCAATTGGATAAAAGTATTTAAAAAATTCCTTGCTATCGTCTTTTGAGCTATTATAAAAGTTTCAAATGGCTATCTAGCCGAGAAGTTAGTTAAAAGTTGATTGCAAGCTTTGTACTGGAAACGCTGCCGAAGGCAGCAGGGTCCCGAAGCAATTGGATAAAAATATTTTTAAAAAGCATTTTCACCGTATTCTGAACTATTCCGAAAGTTTCAAATGTTTCGCTACTCGGGAAGTTAGTTAAATAAATTTTCTGTTGAATCATATGAACGCTGCCGAAGGCAGTAAGGACCTGAAACAGTTGACTAAAAGTATTTAAAAAAATGTATTGCCACCGTGTTCTGAGCTATCCTGAAAGTTTCAAATATCTAGCTAGTCGGGAAGTTAGTGAAAAATCGATTGCAAGCTGTGTACTGGTAACGCTGCCAAAAGCAGCAAGAACCCGAAACAGTTGGCTAAAGGTATTTAAAAAAATGCATTTTCACCGTGTTCTGAACTATTCTGAAAGTTTCAAATGTCTAGCTAGTAGGGAAGTTAGTTAAATAATTTTTCTGTCGAATAATATAAGCGCTGCCGAAGGCAGTGGGACCTGAAATAGTTGACTAAAATTATTAGAAAAATGTATTGTCACCGTGTTATGAGCTGTTCTAAAAGTTTCAAATGTCCAGATAGTAGGAAAGTTTGTGAAAAATCGATTGCAAGCTTAGTACTGATAACGCTGCCGAAGGCAGCAGGAACTCGAAACAGTTGGCTAAAGGTATTAAAAAAATGCATTTTCACCGTGTTCTGAACTATTCTGAAAATTTCAAATGTCTAGCTAGTCGGGAAGTTAGTTAAATAAATGTTGTATCGAATAATATAAGCGCTGCCGAAGACAGCGGGACCTGAAATTGTTGACTAAAATTATTAGAAAAATGTATTGTCACCGTGTTGTGAACTGTCCTGAAAGTTTCAAATGTCTAGCTAGTCGGAAAGTTAGTTAAAAATCGATTGCAATATTTGTCCCTGACAAACACACAAACAAACAAACAAACAAGAATCGAAGTTAATAAAAACATGGTAAAATAGGCGGAAAGGGGCGGGACTAATAATCTTCCGGATTAGGTTAACAAGTATGTAAGAAGTTGAAAATACAGAGTATTTCAGTAGTACATAAACTATAGTAAGTCATATCGTACTATAGCACATATTTTGGAAACAAGCAATCTACTATTAAAACCTGGAGCATTCTCCCCACCTTTTTTTCAGGGCGGTTTCAGGGATGAGAATGTTCCGCCTTTTTTTGCTGCCAATATTTTTACCTAATAATCTCTATCGTATTTAATTACCACACCTTTACTTAAAAAATATGGTGAAGATTTCTGTATGAAAATAGTGGTAGTTAAAAAGACATAAATTTCTCATCACTGAAATTATCCTAAAAAAAATAACCATATTAACAATAAATGTTAATTTCTTTATTTTTTTTTACAATAGAAAATTCTTTAAAAATAATTTATAAAAATGTCTGTCGTAAAATGCAATCCATTGGCATTTTTTGGGGCGTCTTTGTACACAAACAAGCTGTACAGGAACTATTATTGCTATTTAAAATAAGAAACATTCAATAGTAAATTCAAATAACACACACACACACACATATATATATATATATATATATAATTATATAGACAGATAGGCAGATGGAAACTCGAAAAGATGACACAAATGATGACACAAATTAAAATCATATTCACACTTAAAAAAGTTTAAAAGTGTTAAATCGCTTAATGTATAAGATAATGCAATTCCAACGAATTTCCAATGAAAGCCCTCAGTTAATTGAATATTTTTTTGTGGCCCTGTAAATCTAATGTTAATTATACTACATTCTGTTGAAAGCATTCTTTTGTTCATATGAATAACACATTTCAATTCTATTAAGATTTGTTCAAAGTAAATTTATTAAAATTTGTTTTATAAAAACAACTCTCATTAAGGAATGCTTCTAAATATTTTGGATGACCCTGTACATAAACCCATGGTTGTATTTACTCCATTTTCTATAACAAACATCCGATAGTGATACTTAAATAACATATTGAAACTTGTATAAATAAAGGAATTAAAATATTGTTTACAAAAATACCTCTCATGGAACTCAATGCTTTGGAATATACTTTTGAGTGCCCCTGTACACAAACCAGTTAAGGTATCCACTCCATTTTCAATAAGAAACATCCAATAATGAGCTTGAATTTCAGGAAATTACATGAAAATTTACGCGAGTTACAGCGCGAATAGACAGGCAGACGAACAGACAGACAAATCGAAGTCATTAACTCTTTTCAACCTTATTGTAAAGTGTTAAAAACATTTAGAAAGTGATAAAAACTATTAATATTAACGAAAATGCAATTCCAGTAAATTTCAGATAATACTCATTGATGTGACTGGATATTTTTGCGTAGCGCTGTTAATCTAATGCTGATCATACTGTATTATATGTAAAGCATACTTTTTTGCGTATGAATAATATATTTTAATATTTATTATTTTAGATTATTACGATTTGTGCAAAGTAAAATTCTTAAAATTTGGTTTATGAAATACCTCTCATAGAACACAATGCTTTGGAATACTTTCGGGTATCCCTGTATACAAACCAGTGATGGTATTTATTCCATTTTCAATGAGGAACATCCGATAGTTCGTATGTATATGCTAACACTTGAATAACTTTAATAACATATTTCAATTTCATTAAAATTTGTGTAAAATAAAGTTAATAAAATAGGGTTTACTAGAATAGAAATACCTCTTATAGAACACAATGCTTTGGAATACTTTCGGGTGTCCCTGTACACAAAAACTGAAGGTATTCACTCCAATTTCAGTAGGGAACATCCGATACTGAACTTGAAGAACATATATCAGTTTCAAGAAATTCCATGAATGTTTATGGGAGTTAGAGAGCGGACACACAGACAGACAAACAGAAGTCATTAACGCTTTTGAACCTTGTTGGAAAGTGTTAAAAAATGATGTTTGCAATATTCTCTAGAAACTTTTTTTCCAAATAGCCAAAAACATACCAGCAGTAGTCTTAGACATGTTTCTAGAAAACTGAAATTCGCACAAAGCCTGACGAAAACCTAAAAGAAAATATTTCGATAAATTAAAAACTTTTGTAAAATATTTAGTATTTTTTATTTCGGATAAACATTTTAGAAAGCTAAATTTATACTATATATCAAATTCTGCCAATCTAATTCAAACATGTCTTGAAAACTACAAAGAATTTGAGAATTTAAAAAAAAAAATTAAAATGTTAACTTTATATGGAATATATTATAAAAAAAAATTTTTTTTTCATGATAAATCTTCTTGGATTTTGTATTAGATATTCGTAGATGCTTCAAAACATTTTTTATGAATATGTATTGCTTTTCTTTATGTATAAATTATTTTTATAAAGACACAAAATGTCATAACAAAATAGTTTATGCGCATATTTTATTATATCGCTTTTAAATTCATAAAATTCGCGTATTTTTATTCTTGAACATGTGTGCATTTTATATGAAATGTCAACGAAATTTATCTTAAGCTATATATATCAGCTTTTCGGTATTTTCAGGTAGAAAAGCAATATATAATATAAATTTACGAGTCACAATACAATGATAAAAATGTATGCTAAAAAAAAAAAAAAAAAAAAAAAAAATTCTGCAGATAATTCACAAGTGTAACATAAATCATATGTTCACTTGAGACCAAATATTTTAGATGAAACAAACTGTAACAGATGTATTTTTAATTTTTATCATAATGATTGTATTTCAGATTAGATGATATCAATATTACATTTTAATGTCTAAATTAAAAGGTTACGCTTATTTTAATTAAATTTTAACTAAATGTGTTAAAAAATAAAAATAAAATTAATTTTAAAAATTGTCTGTCATTCCCCCTCCCCCCTAAATTTATAAGTATTTAGTATCAAGATAACATTATATATAAATTTAACTTATATAACGTATACATTTGTGAATCATTTTATTTAAAATCACACTTTGTTGACAGCAGTTGTGTTACACTTGTGTTACAAAAGGTATTTTTTTATGTTAAATTTTTCTGTTATTTAATGTAGATTAAGAAAATAGAATTATATATATTCAATTTATAATAAGGTTTTTTTTTTTTTTTTTTTTTTTTTTTTCCTTTAAAGTTTTTTCAAGGACAACATTGATATACTTGAGCTGAATGTATCCATTTTTAGTATCAAATTGAAAGATACGTGAAAAGAAAAACGAATAAAAATAACAAATTGCACACAGGTTCAAATGCTATTTAAAATACCTTCTTATAAATGAAATAAAAAAAAAATTATTTGTTAAGCTTTATAAAACTCTAATAAATCTTAATATCTATATATTAATCAGTTTTTTGTTGGAACATATATGGAATTCTATGATATATATGGAAACAATCTATGGAATTCTATGAAATTTTATATTTCGTTTCACCTTGACATAAGTTAGTGCTAGTCTGGTTTTAGGGCACATCGCCCAACAGCTGGCGCTTCTATACTGAAATTTCACTAGTAGTTGGCTAAATATCTGCTTCCAATTTGTATAAGTGCATAAAAATGTATATGTTAGAACTTAGATAGTCATTATGAAACACTAAGCTGGTCTAAATAGGTTATAAATCGGGCGACAAAAAGCAGTGCTATGCCGCAATTTTCCTATTTACGAGAAAGCTATGTCTCAGCTTTCATAGCTCATAAATGCACTAAATGTAATATGCTAGGTAACTAATATGAAACAATATGCTGACTTATTTTTCGTGCATATCGGCCGACATATGGCGATATTATACTGCAATTTTCTTCGATTAGGAAGAGGTTATATATTAGCTTCCATTGTGTATAAAAGCACCGAAATAAAAGCTCCAAACTTTATTCAAAGAAATACAGTAAGGGACAAAAAAAAAAAAAAAAAAGCTGCACTACAGAAAAATTGACTTATACCTTTTTTATTTGTAATAACTTAAAAACTAATGGTTGAAGCAAATAAAACTGTCATGTTTGAATAGTACCAAAGAGATGAAATCATACTTATGTAAATTTTTCATTTAGTAGTTAGTTTTATTACACTCTACGAAATACTTAATAAAAATATACATAGAACTTTCTTTTTCAACGTATATACTTTGTATTCTATTATGATCTATTGCATGAGACAAACATATTGTATTTTAAAATATAAAATGAAACTATTTATTTGTTAGGTCGAAACAGTTACTTAATAAAAATATGTATTCTGCATTGGGTTAATTCAACCTTTTTATGGAATATTGCTTTAATGCGCAATGACATTGCATAGTGTTTTAATATAAATCTCAGAATTGCCGTTGTGACAAATATTATAAATATTTTTTCTAGTCCTTGTAAAGTTGTAGGCAGCAAATTTCAAATCTTCCCCCCTCTCCCCCCTTTTTATATACTAAATATTTTCAAGTGGATTGAGATTAGGTCTACTTCCAGGTCTGGTAAAGAAGAAATTCTACGATATTCTTTGTGGAATTTAACTTAAAGTGAACAAGTAATATAAAAGAAAAATTTATATAAAATATAAAAGTCAATTCCTACTTACATACACTATTGAAAAAGTTTTTTTTTTTTTTTTTTTTTTTTTTTTGTTAATAATTTTGAATTAGGAAATAAAACGCGTGCGTGCAAAATGAAAGAAAAGTAATTATAAGATAAAAAAAAAACTTTTTATATACCAAGTTTTAAACTTTCTGATGAATCATAGAGCTCGTATCAATGTGCATAAAAATTTTCAAAGTGACAACGATGTCAATTTTTGTGAAATGCGTAATTTAACTTTTTGTGCACTATTATTATTTTTTATGTACTATTATTATTTAAACACTATTAGATGTTTCTCATTCAAAATGGAGTAAGTACCGTCACTGGTTTGTATACAGGGAGAGCCGAAAGTATTCCTAAGCATTGCGTTCTATGAGAGGTCTTTCTATAGACCAAATTTGAAGAACTTTACTGTGCACAAATCTTAATAAAATAAAAATATATTATTCATATGCACAAAAGAATGTTTTCCATAGAATACAGTATGATTAGAATTAGATTTACAGGGCCACACAAAAATATTCAGTTACATTAATGGGCATTATTGGAAATTTGCTGGAATCGCATTTTCGTTTATATTATTATTTTTTCTTTTTTTTAATCATTTTCTAAATATTTTTTACACTTTCAAATAAGGTTAAAAAAAATTAATGACTTCCGTTTGTCTGTCTGTCCACCTGTCTCTCCGCTCTCTAACTCCCGTAAATATTTATGAAATTTCTTGAAACTGATATATATTATTAAAGTTTATTATCGGATGTACCTATTGAAAATGGAGTAAACAAGTTTACTGGCTTGCGTACAGGGACATCCAAAAGTATTCTAAAGCATTTGGTCCTATGAGAGGTATTTCTATAAACTATATTTTAATACCGTTACTTTACACAAATTTCAATGAAATTGAAATATTTTATTCAAATCCACTATTACATGTTCTCCATTGAAAATAGAGTACTTACCATCACTGGTTTGTACACAGGGACACCCCAAAGTATTCCTAAGCATTGCGTTCTATAAGATGTATTTCTATAAACCAAATTTGAAGAACTTTACTTTGCCCAAATCTTAATAAAATTAAAATGTATTATTCACATATACAAAAGAATGCTTTCCATAGAATAGAATATGGTTAGCACTAGATTTGCAGGTCCACGCGATAATATTTACTTACATTCATGCGTATTGTTAGAAATTTGTTGAAATTGCATTTTTGTTTGTATTAATCGTTTTTCAAAATGTTGTCAGCATTTCCCAATAAAGTTGAAAAATGTTAACGACTTCCGTTTGTTTGTCTGCCCGTCTATCCATGCTTTAACTCCCGTAAATATTCATGAAATTTCTTTAAACTGCTATAAAATATTCAAGTTCCCTATCAGATGTTCCCTATTAAAAATGGAGTGATTATATCTACCGGATTGCGTACAGAGACACCCAAAAGTATTCCAAAGCATTGTGTTCAATGAGAGGTATTTTTATAAACTAAATTTTAATTCCCTTTTTTTTACACAAATTTCAATGAAATTGAAATATGTTGTTCAAGTTCACTATCGGTTGTTTTCTATAGAAAATGAAGTAAATACCAGTACTGGTTGTGCACAGAGACACCCAAAAGTATTTTAAAGCATTCGTTCTATGACTATAAACCAAATTTTAATAATTTTACATGGAACAAATCTTTATAAAATTGAAATATGATATTCATATGCACAAAATAATGCTTTCTACAGAATGTAGTATAAATATCATTAGATTTTTAGGGCCACACAAAAATATTCAGTTACATTTAAGGCTTTTATTGAAAATTTGCTGAAATTGCATTTTTGTTTACATTAAGTGATATAATACTTTTTTACATTTTTTAAGTGGTAATATGGTTTCAATATAAGTATCTATCTGTCCTACATTCCAACTGTCTGTCTTTCTATCTGCTCGTCCCAGCGTCTGTAAATATTTTCAGAATTTTTACTAAATTATGTATGTTATTCAAATTCACTATGGAGTGTTCTCCATTTTAAATGACATTAGTAGGTCGTTTGCAACTGGTTTGAGTACAGAGACACCAAAACAAATGTCAATGCATTGCATTTTAGCACAGACATTTTTATAAATTATATTTAAAGAACTTTCCGTTGTAAGAATCATAAAGAAATTGATATTGGTTTTTAATATGCTAATATTAATGCTAATGCTAAATAATATTTTGTTTAGCATATGATTTTGTTATCCTTCAGATTTATGGGACTACACTAAAATATTCAGATACATTATGGACTGCAATTAGAATACAAGGGCTACATTTTTTTTAGTGTTAAGCATTTTAACAGTTTCTAACAATGTTTAAGAATGATTAGGAATTCAATTAGTCTATCCGTATGCCTCTCAGAACCACTGTCTGTGCGTTGTGTGATTACGTACGCAAAGAGCATTGAAAGTTACACGATACAATAATTACGTATATTTGGAAAGTATTAATAATCAATGCGTGCCGCGTGATTTTGCGTTATTGCTTTTTTTCCCCTTAATTTATATAATGAAAAAAATTTTTTTATTTAATTTTCTTGTTGACTGGCTAACAGGTGGTGCTGGTATTACTCTAAATCTAAGATTTTCCAGTTAGCTATATACCGGCATCAATTGGTTATAATTGAACCAAATTGTATAGTTTATTATTATTGATTCTTATTATTCTTATTACTATTATTGTGAAAAGCTATTTTGATTAAATTTTCGCACATCTTATTTGGTAAGTCGTGCTGTTATATATAGAAGATACAGAAGAAATCATTGTTTGATATAAATATAAAATGCTTTTGCGTTTTATATTACAATGACTAACCAATTTTAGTAAAATGCTCCGAAGAAATGGTGCTGAATGTTAAACATAAAAGTTTCATAAAAAAAAACACAATAACCTGAAAAAAAAAAAAAAAAAAAAAAAAAAAAAAAAAAAACGCAGCAATAATTTCGGAATTATTTCTAAGACAGAGGGCAGTACTTGACTATATTTCGATACGAAATAATTGTTGCGACCCTTGCAATTTCCATAGAATTTTTTATTCTACAATAATGATTTATGTATAGTATCAAAATATACCATACTTAACCTATCATATTACCACGTTTCAGAAATATAATCTCTATAGTTATAAACAAGATTTAAGATTTCATTATTTTTATTTTCTTCTTTAACAGTCTATGTAAATTTTAATTTATTGAACCTGTAACTAATTTTTAAACTCATTAATTCAAAAGTCAATTTTTGCTGGGATCATTTTTATCACTGTAAGCGCTTCAGTCTTCATATTTATTTATATATAGGTATATATATATATATATATATATATATATATATATATATATATATATATATATTTCGAATATTAAGCTTTCTTAATTTCTAAAGGATCGAAATTTTAAATTCACAGCAAATTATTTTTAATACTTAATAATAAAAAAAAAATTAATCATGACAAAAGTCGGTTGAAAAATTATTGAAGCACACATCGACACTTTTCTTATATATATGTATATATATCAGGGCGTGAAACTTCCGCTCGCCAGCTCGCCATTGGCGAGTGGAATTTTTACTGTGGCGAGTAAAAATTTGGTCTAGTTATAGATAGAATTCTTACACGATATGGTCATAGAAAACATTCTTTTTATAGATTTAAATATAGTAAAATCTTGCCATCTTATAACCTTATATTTAACCTCTCCTTTTTAGATTCTCGGAGAGCCGAGTCTGTGTGTGCGCTGCCCGCTGCCCAAGATCGCCCCAGCCTGGGAAAGGAAAAATGCTTAGTGCATACGGTGCATACATAAAAGTTTTGATCTCTTCGGCAGTTCCGTTTCTGCCACTGTGATTTATCCAAGCAGAGTGAGAATAGAAGAGCAGAGAACCTCTTTGCTTGTCGCCCACTATCCGAGAGAAGAGATATGCGAAAGTTTTCCTACGCTGTATTGTCACATGAAAATGAGCCCGAGCCCTTTTAAAGATACTGCCTATGTTTATTTTGTTGAATAATGATTTAAAAAAAAGTTCATATTTTCCAGATTTTACTGAAACGCCAATGGTTTTCGCTTGTAATGACTTGTAAGCAACGATTATATCGAAAAAGTTATTCCGAAATGGCTATTTCAAATGACAGCAATGAACAAGTTATACACATCGACATTCCGTCTGATTACAAAAATAAAATGGACGAAAAAGACATGTCTAATTTAAAAAGTTAATTAAATAAATAGATAAATAAGGAAGTTTAATCTTTCATAATAAAAAGATTTTCACAGGATATTGTTTAACAAAGAATATTTCTTCTTCTTATTTTCTTTAATGACTATTTGCATTTACCTTATTAGATATTTTAATCTTTTTCAAATCTCAAATACAATACATTATAATGATTTTTAATTATATATGATTATGAAACATGACACACTTTTAATATATATAATTTTAGACATATTTGTAAAAACCTTTCAAATAATTAGGAAAAATAAAAAATCCAAAATGCGTAAAAAAAAAAAAAAAAAAAAAAAAAAAAAGACAACTCTATTTTGTGGCGAATAAAACTTTTTTTTGGCGAGTGTAACCTGAGTTGAAATTTTGAGCCCTGTAATATATATATTACTTTGATTGCTAATTTTTATCATCGACTTACTTTTTTATAAACAGTATAGGATCATGACTCGACAAATATTTACTTAATGAAACAGTATTAAATGCGCTTCTTTTAAATAGAAATTATTTCTGTTTCTCCAATAATTTTGCTGCCGACTGTAGAGAATTATTCTCACGGGCAGGCACTTAATTTAAATGGTAATAGTATACAGGAAATAAAGCTAATTCAATTTGCAATTGATATAAAGTTAACGAAAACATATTCTAGCGTACATATATATATATATATATATATATATATATATAAATGGAATAGTTTAAAATAATAGACAAAAGAGAGATATAAACGAAAAATGTAGCAGAAATGTACTGACGATATTTTCTATTATTCCTCAACTACTCTCAATTATTCCATAGATCAACTCTAATATTTTTAATACACTTTTTGAGGCTTCATGGCGTTTTCGAAGAAATTCGTAAAGGGAAAGTTGTGAAGTAGTCGAGTTGAGTTAGAAGTCTGCACTCTGTTTATATGCGTGTTTTAACAATTAATTAGTTTTAAATAAGTTTGTTGGATACTATTTTACGTATAAATGCAAATTGATTCTCGAGTGTATAAAATGGGTGTTAAAATTACACCCGAGGCTCGATCCGTTCGGTCAGTTTAGTTCAGTACGGGGATTACAGATAGAGGGGTATTAGTCCAGTGCAGCCGCGTTTCAGATATATAGTTCTTGGAGTTTAGCATACATGAAGTATAGTTCTAAGGAGTACAGTCAAGTCTGACGCTAGTTATGTCGACGCAAATTTACAAGTAATATGAAGCCATTCATTATTTTCTATTTAAGTGAAGATACAGGTAATCTATATTTTGTTACGCGTATAGGAAGTAATCCTATTTCTCGCTCTATTTAGGAGCTTTAATCAAAGTGTTTTTGTTAAGTTTAAAATTAGTCTCTCACTTCATTTATTGAACACACATAGCAGAAATGGGGGGGGGGGGGATGGGGTTATGACGAGGTCGCCCAAGACCTTTCGTCACAATTTCTTTTGTATATAATCTTATATATATAATCTTATATATTATCTATGAAAGAAAAAATATTTTTTATTTTGTTTTTCTCAAAAAATAACTTATTTAAAAGATGTCACTTAAAACATAAAATTTAAATTACAGCGAATGCTTATGACTTTTTTCTCCCAATTTTTTTTTTTTTTTTTTTTTTTTTTGTGAAATTCAATTTTTATAAAAAGCTTTGTAAACTTTAAAAGAATAGAAAATCATATGATTTGTCTTTTTTGTATTACATTATGTATTTTGACAAGAAAATATATTTCAAGTTATGCTAAAAAGTAAAAAATAAATTGGTTAATAATATTTTATGACTTATGACGAACATGAAAATATGATTTTTCATACTTAAATTTTTAGTAATGCCTACATTATATTCCGCTGGTAATGCATTACCTTTTTATATACATGCTAAATCAAATTTCACTTATTACTCTTTTCGACTCTATAAGACACTTTATTCGTATACCGAAAAAATAATTTTTATTCCCCCTAGGGCGAAGAAAGTTTACAATTTCAACTGTTTTTAGCTGTTTCTATACATTTTAACAATAATAAAATTGTTATTTGGGGCGATATTTGTTTGAAAATTTTACAACTCCGATCTCACGGTTGAATACTTTACTTCAAATTGGAATAGTGTTCGAGTGACAAAATGAATTCCATTAGTTCCGGAAGTTTGAGTCTCAAATAAAAAATTCAATTTTTTTTTTTTTTTTTTTTTTTTTTTTTTTTTAAGATAAATAACACTGTGATGAAAATGTTGAAAATCATTGCATTTAGTGAGAAAAGACGAAACATTTTACAATCTAAATGAATCAAGGGAATATACTAAATGTGATTAAAAGGAAACAATTTTAAAAAGGTCTTTTTGTACGGCTACTTGAGCTCTAATATTTTTGAAAATAGGTTTTTGTATGAGTTTTGTTGTATCATTAAAAATAAATAGCAAAATAATTTCATTTCACACTTGATTATCTTTGAAAAAAGTCATTTAATTTCAAATCATTCATTTATAATAAATAGAAAACTCAAGAAAACTTGCAGTAAGTCCGGTACTTAAATCTTCTTTTTTTATTATTTTTCATTTTTATTTTGTAATTTAAAAAGTCGGTAAATATTTCAACTGAAAATTCTCCAGTAACGTAAAACTATGTATCAGAAGAAGCTCTGATCCTATCTGTTTTATGTACCAGTACAACTGTCCTATCAGAAAAAAACAACAAATGGTTGTGATCTTTCTATCCAAGTTTCCACTCCAACTTTAATTCTTCCTATACAAATATTCTTGCATTCTTAGAAGCTTCAAAAGATATTCGTGTTGCTATTTATACCTGAAAGAATACTGGCAAATAAAAACAAATACTGACAAATCGAAAGTACACGAAAGAAAAGAAATTATGGCGGGACTACTGCAACAATATCAGGAGCAAAAAATTTCAAGAGGTCATTTTATGAAATGTATGGCATATTATTGTGTAAAAAAAAAGTAAGTGTACTTGTTAAATAATATTAATAGCACTATAATTTGTTTATAACATTTTTTGTATTGACCGGCAAAGCTGTGGAATTTCTTGAATAACTATCAGTTCCAAAATCAAAGTGAAAGTTGTTTATCTAGTTATATTTATTATTTCCGATGTTTATTTTAATTATAAATAAAAAATTATAACTATATTTTTGAAACTTTTATGTTTATTTTAAAAAATTAGTTTTAATGAATGTAATAAAATTAAAAGATAACTTTAGATTAATTAAATTTATACATTAAATAAATGCTTTTTTTTTTTTTTTTTTTTTGTATTAAAAAAAATTTTTTGAAAATTTTTTACAACTTAATTTTAGTTTTTCATTACTAATGCTTATGCTGTGAATTCTCTACTATATTATGAGTTGTATCTAAAACGTTTGAGATATTTTCAAACTAATTTATTATTCCGGATATTTATTTTACCATGTTTTTATTAACTTCGATTCTTGTTTGTTTGTTTGTGTGTTTGTTTGTCAGGGACAAATCTTGCAATCGATTTTTAACTAACTTCCCGACTAGCTAGATATTTCAAGTTTTCAGAACAGCTCACAACACGGTGACAATACATTTTTCTAATAATTTTAGTTAACTATTTCAAGTCCCGCTGCCTTCGGCAGCGCTTATATGATTCGACAGAAAATTTATTTAACTAACTTCCCGACTAGCTAGACATTTGAAACTTTCAGAATAGTTCAGAACACGATGAAAATGCATTTTCTTAATACCTTTAGCCAACTATTTCGGGTTCCTGCTGCCTTCGGCATCGTTATCAGTACAAAGCTTGCAATCGATTTTTCACTAACTTTCCAACTAGCTAGACATTTGAAACTTTCAGGACAGCTCATAACACGGTGACAATACATTTTTCTAATAATTTTAGTTAACTATTTCAAGTCCCGCTGCCTTCGGCAGCGCTTATATGATTCGACAGAAAATTTATTTAACTAACTTCCAGATTAGCTAGACATTTGAAACTTTCAGAATAGTTCAGAACACGATGAAAATGCATTTTCTTAATACCTTTAGCCAACTGTTTCGGGTTCCTGCTGCCTTCGGCATCGTTATCAGTACAAAGCTTGCAATCGATTTTTCACTAACTTTCCAACTAGCTAGATATTTGAAACTTTCAGGACAGCTCACAACACGGTGACAATACATTTTTCTAATAATTTTAGTCAACTATTTCAGGTCCCGCTGCATTTGGCAGCGCTTATATAATTTCGACAGAACATTTATTTAACTAACTTCCCGACTAGCTAGACATTTGAAATTTTCAGAATAGTTCAGAACACGGTGAAAATGCATTTTTTTTAATACCTTTAGCCAACTGTTTCGAATTCCTGCTGCCTTCGGCAGCGTTACCAGTACAAAGCTTGCAATCGATTTTTCACTAACTTCCCGACTAGCTAGATATTTGAAACTTTCAGGATAGCTCAGAACACGGTGGCAATACATATTTTTAATACTTTTAGTCAACTGTTTCAGGTCCCTACTGCCTTCGTCAGCGTTCATATGATTCAACAGAAAATTCATTTAACTAACTTCCCGAGTAGCTAGACATTTGAAACTTTCGAAATAGTTCAGAATACGGTGAAAATGCTTTTTAAAAATATTTTTATCCAATTGCTTCAGGACCCTGGCAGCGTTTCCAGTACAAAGCTTGCAATCAACTTTTAACTATATTTAATGAAATTTTATTTTTCCGACTGAGTGAAAATAATGCCTGGACCGGGACTCGAACCCGGGATCTTTGACTTACAAGGTCAAGGCTCAACCAATTGAGCTATTTAGGCCGACATCCCGGTCAGCATTACTCACTCAGATAATCCTTTAGGCAGAAACAATCTGGTCTATCATTTAGATAGCTCAACAGAAATAAGCCGCAGGAAATGGAAAACACCATTAAACAATGGGAGAAAGAAATACAATTTTTAATAAAATCACACAATCAATTGTGGAACTTTTAACTAGCTTCCCGGCTAGATAACCATTTGAAACTTTTATAATAGCTCAAAAGACTATAGCAAGGAGTTTTTTTAATACTTTTATCCAATTGCTGGGGTTCCGGCTGCCTTCAGTAGCGTTTATACGATTCAACAGAAAATTTAAAAACATGGTTTATAAAAAAAAATTTATCTTATAATTATTAATTATAAGCATGTTAAGAATATTACAATGCGTTATTAAATGCCTCTCTGCCAGGATTTCGGTTTTAAAAAAAATTGTTTCATATATTTAGTTTATCTTAACTAAAAGAAATTATTTGTATTTTCTAAATAAATGACAAATTTTTCTCTATTTTTCATTGATTTTTTCTACATATACATTGTACACTGCATATATTTTTTTTACTTTTCAACACATAATACAAATACAATTTCGTATTTAGTATATGAAAGGTACCGAAATTCGATATAATTAAAGCATAATAATAATTTAATTAAAATTTAGTGATTTAACATACATATTTTATGAAATAAAAGACATGATATATTTCTTCTCTATTTTCTTTTACTCACATACATGGTAGGAAAATTATTGTTTTTGAATAAAATTTATGAAACATAGCTTAAGCTAGAATTACACGTTTTAAGGTCCCCTAATACCAAAAGTTACGTTTTCAGCGTCTTATCATTATTGCTTTATATTAGTAGGAAGTCCTTATTCTGTATTCGATATTTATATATTAAGAACATATTACTTGAAACTTTTAATTTTATAAGCAAAATAATTCTAATACATTATGTCTATGAGAAACTTTTCTCTTTGGTGCATTTTAACATTCTAAGACTGCACCAAGCACAATAAAATGGACAGAAATTTTTATGTGCACAAAAGAGCATTTCATATAGAATACTGAATGAAATCCATTCATCTTCTTTTGCAGAGTCGTACAACAGAATTCGTATATATATATATATTAGGACTGTACTTGGAAATCACTAGAATAGCATTTCCAATTGTGTTATGTGTTTTTTGTTCTACGTTTAAGTACACTCTTTAATGTATATACGTTTCATGGTGAATATGAAGGCTACTCGAAATCAGTCGATTTATTTTTAACCCTTTGTATTCCACCAGGACTTTAAAGTCCCATAAAAAAAATTCCTCAATATAGCCTAAATTTACTACAGGATTTCAATGGAACTTCAAAGTCCCTATAGTTTAAGCTTTCCCTATAGTTAGGCTATAGTTTAAGCTAAATTTAATATGAGATGTTTCTCGTGCAGCAAAGAAATATAATAAAAAAGTTTCAAACTATTTTTCCAAAAAAAAAAAAAAAAAAAAGAGGTAAATTGGGATAAAAATTAACTGTTTGAAATATTTTTTATTTTATGTTTTAATGTTTATAATTTGTATTTTAATTAATTACAATATATATTTCTTCCAAAATTTTGAAATTTTTAATTATTGAAAAGTTAATGATTTTTAATGCCATCAGTGGTTATATTAAACACTAGCTGACCCGTCCGGCTTCGCACTGATGAACAAATTTTAGTTAAAGATGGATTTGATATGTAAAAAATCAAGAAAGATATCAGTTTATATGTTATAGTCAGGCAATATTATTAACTGGAAAGTCAAAATATAATTTTACAATTATTTTTTTTAATTAGTTGTTAAATGTTGGCAATTTTTACTTAATGCTATTTATTTATTTATTTATTTATTTCATAAAAAGAAACATTTCTTTACTCATGAATAAAAAATATTGAAAAATAAACCTATGACATGAAAATGTTTTTGATAAAATTGACGTCATAATAGCTTTAATTATTATTTATTTTTTCATTTCGCAAATATATTTAATTTTTTCCATAATTGATTATTATTTTAATAATGTATATTAAAGGAGAAATCAATAATATGAAACAATATTCGTACAATATATACTATTACAGAATCTGGTGTGAAACAACCACACGACTTCCATTACCCACTATTACACGTAATATATACAATTTTTTGGAGATATTACTTGCATTTTTTGAGATTTTCGAGTAAGAGAAACTTGATACACGTATAAAGACACATTCAACAGAGTTTGCAAAGCGAGTTAAAAAATAAGGGGAAAAAAATAGATAGTTATTTTTTTAAACACGAATTTCCGAGATCTAAAACTGAACTACCTAATCAGGATGACCGTTAATATTCCTGTAATAAGCACGTAATACTTGAGAAAGGTTATCTAAATTGGATTAAAGAAAAAATTTTCAAGAATACGTTAGAGCCGTTTTTGAGATACCAACTTTTACCAAAACTTAACATACTCAATTATTGACCTAAAAACAATAATTACATACGAAAGGATATTTAATAGGAAGTTAACATGGCGAGTTTGAAAAAAATCCGTACAGGCGTTTTTAAAGGAACGCACTTGCGAAGTCTGAAATTGAGCTGTTTATAGAGGACGCCTATCAATTTTCCTGAACTAAGCAACTTTTCAATCGAAAGGGCATCTAATATATTATTTATATAGCAACTTTGAAGAAAATCATTAGAGGTGTTTTTGAATATGGGCTTAGGGTCCCATTTCTGGTTTTCGATGACCCAATTCCGGTTTTTCAATTTTCACGAAAATTTGGAAAATTTACCTGTACACCAGACCTGAATCACTTGTGAAGTTTAGTAGTTCTATATTTATTAGTTTTGGAGATATGACAGCCAGAAGATTACACACACACGTGCACATATACACACACACTGACCAATTGCCAAAACCTATACAATACTTCCACTACCTACGGTAGTAGGGTAATTGAAGTAAACACATACAAATCGTATTTACTACGATAATATACAGATTTTC
Organism: Salticus scenicus; assembly: GCA_963930645.1. Classification (NCBI taxonomy): domain Eukaryota; kingdom Metazoa; phylum Arthropoda; class Arachnida; order Araneae; family Salticidae; genus Salticus; species Salticus scenicus. Next base: position 332,209,598 of record OZ005650.1, on the reverse strand, counting down.
GTATTACGTTTTCGATCGCCAAATACAAAATTCGCCAGTGACGATAGATATCAAATCTATGCTTTGTTTTCAATTAAAATATTGAAAATTTTAATTAAAAATTTATTTTACCAATATTTATTATAGCTTCTAGCACTTGGAGAGAGACAGTGTAACTTTTGATTATTGAAAAAAAAAAAAAAAAAAAGCAATCGGCTTTTTAGTTCTAGCGATCGTTCTCTACATATGCATATAAACCTTTCTTTTTTTTTATATTAGTATAGCTATAGAGCATAGGTATATTAAATAGGTTTCCAGTCAACATAATGTAACTCAAATAATTAAATGCTATTTACATTTCAGTAATGGCTGTATGCGCTATGTATATTGAGCTACTTGCCATAACTATTAGTTTGCTAAAAATAGTCGCCAAATAAATTTAAACATCTCAATACGCAAGCGACGTATGACATCACTGACCGCCCGTGGATGCAAGAAAAAGATTTTCCAAGTTAATCGCTCATTGGATTTTTTTTTTTTTTTTTTTTTTTTATTATTATTATTATTATTATTAAAATTCTAGAAGAATTATTTCCCGATTTTAATCCTCATGTTTGGGTATAGATATGTATTAGTTATTGTATGCATGCGTTAGATTGAGTTATTTTGCTGTCAAATTGACAAAATTTTAATTGTAAATTTCAAAACTGTCACCCTTGGCGTTTTTTGTATTTGGCGATCAAAAACGTAATACGAAAATATACATGCCAGATGTATATTTTCGTAATATGTATTGTACGAAATATTGTTTCATATTATTCGTTACACTCTTAATGCAAGTTTTTAAAATAACCATGATTTTTGAAAGGAATTAAATTATATTCGCCAGATAATTTGGCGATATTTTTTTTTTTTTCTGCCAAGGATGACGGATATCAAATCTATTCCGCTGCAACATATTAGTATATTATATCAGTTACTTTATTTAGACATTTGAAAACAAATTTGACTTCAAATTATGATAGAATATTTATCCTTTCCCTTTTAATTAGTTTATTAGTTGGATATTTATTGTGTAAATATCATCCTTTGAAATGAAATGTTTATGTTTTCAATCGAATATGGAAATTTGCCATTTTTTTTTTTTCTAGAGTTTTGAAATTTAAAATTCCAATTTTATCAATTTTACAACAAAAACAATTTAATCTAACGGATGCACATGATAACTAATACATATCTATATCCAAATATGGGGATTAAAATGGGGAAATAATTTTCCTCAATCTTTATTATTTTTTTAGAAAAAATCCAGTTCACTTTTTATATTATTGTTCGCGTGAAAATATATTTTATTATATGTCTAAAAATAAATTAATTCGTAAATCTTTTTGGCAACAATTATAAATTAAAATAAATAATATTATAAAATAGAATTTCTTATTTTATTTTATTTTATTTTATTTATTTATTTATTTTTAAATTCCAATTTCGTTTACACACATCAGTTTAAACCACGGAGTAATAAAGACTCCGTGGTTTAAACATTGATGCTTAGATATTATATCATATCATATCAAATTAAATTATTAGAAAAATAAACACTTTTAATTCTATAATAACGTCAGATTTAACGTGTAAGTTTAACAATTAAAAAAGCTTTATATGAATTTCAATCACGGATTTCAATTTAATGCGCGTGCAAATATATTTCTTTTCTTTTCACGTCAAGATATTTTAAAAACGAAATGAATATGTAAATGTTTCTTTTATGTTGGCAGCAGCTAATTTTTTTAATATTTCATTATTTCCATTTCTATTACGGCTTCTATGGGGATTTTAATTAAAATGCTCAGATTTTAAACTAAAATTTATTTTATCAAAATTAAATATAGCCTATAACAATATGGCATACTGTAGCTTTCGGTCAGTGAAAGAAGTTTTTAAATCGGTTCAGTAGTTTCAGAGATTACCCTCCACAAACAAACAATTTTTTGCGCTTTATATAATGACTAGCTGACCCGTCCGGCTTCGCACTGATGAACAAATTTTAGTTAAAGATGGATTGATATGTAAAAAATCAAAAAATATATCAGTTTATATGTCAGGCAATATTATTAACTGGAAAGTCAAAATATAATTTTACAATTATTTTTTTTAATTAGTTGTTAAATGTTGGCAATTTTTACTTAATGCTATTTATTTATTTATCTATTTATTTATTTCATAAAAAGAAACATTTCTTTACTCATGAATAAAAAATATTGAAAAATAAACCTATGACATGAAAATGTTTTTGATAAAATTGACGTCATAATAGCTTTAATTATTATTTATTTTTTCATTTCGCAAATATATTTAATTTTTTCCATAATTGATTATTATTTTAATAATGTATATTAAAGGAGAAATCAATAATATGAAACAATATTCGTACAATATATACTATTACAGAATCTAGTGTGAAACAACCACACGACTTCCATTACCCACTATTACACGTAATATATACAATTTTTTGGAGATATTACTTGCATTTTTTGAGATTTTCGAGTAAGAGAAACTTGATACACGTATAAAGACACATACAACAGAGTTTGCATAGCGAGTTAAAAAATAAGGGAAAAAAAAATAGATAGTTATTTTTTTTAAACACGAATTTCCGAGATCTAAAACTGAACTACCTAATCAGGATGACCGTTAATATTCCTGTAATAAGCACGTAATACTTGAGAAAGGTTATCTAAATTTGATTAAAGAAAAAATTTTCAAGAATACGTTAGAGCCGTTTTTGAGATACCAACTTTTACCAAAACTTAACATACTCAATTATTGACATAAAAACAATAATTACATACAAAAGGATATTTAATAGGAAGTTAACATGGCGAGTTTGAAAAAAATCCGTACAGGCGTTTTTAAAGAAACGCACTTGCGAAGTCTGAAATTGAGCTGTTTATAGAGGACGCCTATCAATTTTCCTGAACTAAGCAACTTTTCAATCGAAAGGGCATCTAATATATTATTTATATAGCAACTTTGAAGAAAATCATTAGAGGTGTTTTTGAATATGGGCTTAGGGTCCCATTTCTGGTTTTCGATGACCCAATTCCGGTTTTTCAATTTTCACGAAAATTTGGAAAATTTATCTGTACACCAGACCTGAATCACTTGTGAAGTTTAGTAGTTCTATTTTTATTAGTTTTGGAGATATGACAGCCAGAAGATTACACACACACGTGCACATATACACACACACTGACCAATTGCCAAAGCCTATACAATACTTCCACTACCTACGGTAGTAGGGTAATTGAAGTAAACACATACATCTCGTATTTACTACGATAATATACAGATTTTCGTATTACGTTTTCGATCGCCAAATACAAAAATCGCCAATGACGATAGATATCAAATCTATGCTTTGTTTTCAATTAAAATATTGAAAATTTTAATTAAAAATTTATTTTACCAAAATTTATTATAGCTTCTAGCACTTAGAGAGAGACAGTGTAACTTTTGATTATTGAAAGAAAAAAAAAAAGCAATCGGTAAATTTAGTTCTAGCGATCGTTCTCTACATATGCATATAAACCTTTCTTTTTTTTATATTAGTATAGCTATAGAGCATAGGTATATTAAATAGGTTTCCAGTCAACATAATGTAACTCAATTATTTAAATGCTATTTACATTTCAGTAATGGCTGTATGCGCTATGTATATTGAGCTACTTGCCATAACTGTTAGTTGCTAAAAATAGTCGCCAAATAAATTTAAACATCTCAACACGCAAGCGAAGTATGACATCACTGACCGCCCGTGGATGCAAGAAAAAGATTTTCCATGTTAATCGCTCATTGGATTTTTTTTTTTTTTTATTAAAATTCTAGAAGAATTATTTCCCGATTTTAATCCTCATATTTGGGTATAGATATGTATTAGTTATTGTATGCATGCGTTAGATTAAGTTATTTTGCTGTCAAATTGACAAAATTTTAATTTTAAATTTCAAAACTGTCACCCTTGGCGTTTTTTGTATTTGGCGATCAAAAACGTAATACGAAAATATACATGCCAGATGTATATTTTCGTAATATGTATTGTACGAAATATTGTTTCATATTATTCGTTACACTCTTAATGTAAGTTTTTAAAATAACCATGATTTTTGAAAGGAATTAAATTATATTCGCCAGATAATTTGGCGATATTTTTTTTTTCTGCCAAGGATGACGGATATCAAATCTATTCCGCTGCAACATATTAGTATATTATATCAGATACTTTATTTAGACATTTGAAAACAAATTTGACTTCAAATTATGATAGAATATTTATCCTTTCCCTTTTAATTAGTTTATTAGTTGGATGTTTATTGTGTAAATATCATCCTTTGAAATGAAATGTTTATGTTTTCAATCGAATATGGAAATTTGCCATTTTTTTTTCTAGAGTTTTGAAATTTAAAATTCCAGTTTTATCAATTTTACAACAAAAACAATTTAATCTAACGGATGCACATGATAACTAATACATATCTATATCCAAATATGGGGATTAAAATGGGGAAATAATTTTCCTCGATCTTTATTATTTTTTTACAAAAAATCCAGTTCACTTTTTATATTATTGTTCGCGTGAAAATATATTTTATTATATGTCTAAAAATAAATTAATTCGTAAATCTTTTTGGCAACAATTATAAATTAAAATAAACAATATTATAAAATAGAATTTCTTATTTTATTTTATTTTATTTATTTATTTATTTTTAAATTCCAATTTCGTTTACACACATCAGTTTAAACCACGGAGTAATAAAGACTCCGTGGTTTAAACATTGATGCTTAGATATTATATCATATCATATCAAATTAAATTATTAGAAAAATAAACACTTTTAATTCTATAATGACGTCAGATTTAACGTGTAAGTTTAACAATTAAAAAAGCTTTATATGAATTTCAATTTAATGCACGTGCAAATATATTTCTTTTCTTTTCACGTCAAGATATTTTAAAAACGAAATGAATATGTAAATGTTTCTTTTATGTTGGCAGCAGCTAATTTTTTTAATATTTCATTATTTCCATTTCTATTACGGCTTCTATGGGGATTTTAATTAAAATGCTCAGATTTTAAACTAAAATTTATTTTATCAAAATTAAATACAGCCTATAACAATATGGCATACTGTAGCTTTCGGTCAGTGAAAGAAGTTTTTAAATCGGTTCAGTAGTTTCAGAGATTACCCTCCACAAACAAACAATTTTTTGCGCTTTATATAATGATATAGATATAGATAAATAAACACCTCTCAGTTGCTTTGTTAGCTATATTAATTTGTACTCTGCTATTACTCCTATTTAAAAAAAATATTTATATATACTACCTTTAAAATAAATTTTTTATTACTAAATATGACATTTATTGTTTTATGGAGGGAACAAAATGAGAATGAAAGGGTTAAGTAATGTTCTGAGTCAATAGTCTCTGAATAGATTGAAATAATTGTTTTTATTGATTATAACCCAAAATATTTTGTTAATGTAACTACAATATTCAAACGAGAGGAGGTAAAAGACTTACACAGTGATGTGCTTTAGGTGAAGCAATAATGTTTAAATTTTTTTAATGTTTTTTTTTTTTTTTTTTTTTTTTTTTTTTAATCACAAATACTGTATCACTTTGTCTTATACCTTAAATTGTATTAATCTGATTTTATATATATTCAGTGTATGAGAAAGTAATGTGAGTGTCACACCAGATTATTAATTTCTTAATTATATTCTTAAATTGCTCTATTTACTCTAACAATGAAGTCTTATTATCTAAAGGTTAGTTTTTTGTTTATTACAATTCATCTGATGTGTTATAATTATCTGCTATACAACAAAAACAATACGATTGGTGCTATTAATTTATTTCAAACATTTATTAAAATTATATTTTTCTACTAATATTTCTTCGATACGAGAAAAAAATTATTTCTTAAAATATATTGCGTGTTTTCGAGACATAAAAATCAGAAGTAAACGAAATTTTACTGTAATAACAATAAGTTTGTCAAATAGTACGTTTTTAACGCCCCACGAGTGACCAGGCGGTTCTTCCCTCAAAGCTGGTAGAAGAGAAGTGTTGGGTTCAATCACAAGTCACAAACGTCGATCAAGTCGTTCAGAGTTTTCAGTGGTTCTCTTCGAAACTCGCGTGAATACCGGCTAAAATCTCTTAGAATGACCTCCACCAGGGGCATCCCTCCTAAAGTCTCTGGCCCCTTGTGCAGACAATTGGTCTCAATACCAACACCCCCACCTTTTCCTAAACATGCCCTTTTTTTTATGAAAAATTAGAAGTAATATAGTCTTAAAAATTCCATAACATTTTAGATTTCAAACATTTTAGGTAAATTTGAAATTGGATAACTGAAATTGTTTTGCATGAATCTGCATATTTTTGAGAATTAAAAAATCAAAAATAAAATCAGTATCGTAAAAAACATGACTTAAAAAAGAAAAAAAAAACTTTATACTAGTTTTTTCAAAACACACGTAATATTAAGAAATGATTTTTTATTGATTAAAATAAACAAATGTTATAGCTTAATAAAAATTATAAATGAAAATTTTACTAAAAAATAATATTAAATAAATATTTTAGTAATAATATTTAAGTATTTGAATATCACTTAAATATTATATATTTACTCGCCATCATATTTTTATTTTATTTTGAATGCTAATTTCTCTTTACAAATGAATATCTAATAATTCACTAAATTTTGAATAATTTAAATAAACTTTTAAAGCTCGAAAATAAATCATACTTCTGGTAGATGTACAAAACAAATAATTGCGAAATTTTTATTTTTGATAGATTTATGCTTTTTTTTTTTTTTTTTTTTTGAACAAATGGCATATGAAACTGAAAACTTTCTACAATAATCAATAATATGAGAGTACTTTAGTTAAGCAATGTATATTTTTCGTCTACTACCAGCTAAATAAACATACATTAAAATTTATATTCAAAATGTTTAAATCATAAAAGGAAATTTAATACTAATTGGATTTCGCTTATTTAATCAGATGTGAAGCAATTAGGAAATAGAATATTGCACTGATTTATTCATATTTCTATAATTTTACTTCATATTTTATTGTCGTATCAGATAAATTATTTCAAGCAAATAAAATAAAATAATTCACATTTCAATAAAATAATATATATAATATATATATATGTATGTATTGATAATTCTATAAATGAGGAGTTTATATTATAATTATTATTATTATTATTATTTGATTAATTGTAAATAGTTTTTATAAAAAGGCTTGGAGGTAAGACGAGATCGTGTATGTTTTATAAATTAGAAGCAACCTGCAATTAGCAACTGTTTTTATCTAGAGGATCTTTTTTTCTCTCTAACTGAAGCATTTAAGCTTATACTGAGGCAGGATATTGAACAAAGTTGAGCAGCAATAATTTATAAAATAATGAAATCAAAGATAATCATTTGATTCAGTACCAAAGATATATGATCCTGTATGATACCGACGACTATTAAAACACGAATAAAACGTAGGTCGCAATGTATACTACTTGTGTTACTACAACAACAACAACAATAATAATAATAGCTTTGAAAATTTTAAAGATATTTTATTATACCAATTGATTTTTTAAAAAACTTACATTGTAAATTTATTTCTTTGTTGTATATATATTTAAATAAGAAATTTAAACCTGAATATTGAAAATAAAATATTTATACATATAGTTGAAATTGAAGAAATATCAGTGTCTTCAGAATTTTTTTCCCTTTAAAAGGGTGCTTTTTCGAGCAACTTATAAATATCCCACCATAGAAGGTATTTCTTTACGAAATTTTAATTTCTGAGTGGGTTTAACACGTAATGCAATCCCCTAAAATTGAATCCTAAGATTGAAATGCCGAAATTAGAACTTCCGAGTTAACGATATAGAAAACTAATCTTCAGGAATAGAAAAGTCCAAATTATATACAACTTTTAATTTATTGTGTATTTAAATGTATAATAAATAACATTATTTCTAAGTATACAACCAAATAAAGATGAACAAATTAATTTCAAATTTCAAATAATTCTAACTATATCCTATCTTTTATCCATATTAGTATTTTCTTTTCTATAAATATCTTACTGAAGTTGTAAACGCTACTGCTTTTGTTAACCCTTTAGCGGACAATTTATTTCTAGTAGTGTTAAAATATTTTGGGAATTGAGATTGATTTAAGAAAATAAATACATTTATATTATTAAATTAATTTATACCTTATACAATATCCTTTTAATTTGTACGCATGTGTGCACATGTGTGCAAATTAAAAGGATATTGTATAAGGTATAAATTAATTTAATAATATGTTTAAAAATTCCTTTTTAAAATATTTTTAATTGTATTTTATTAGATAAAATTAATTTAGTTTATTAGATACACTGTTAAAAATTTCAACAAAAACTCTGTGTAATGTACTATCTTAAGTGTTCCGTAAAATTACAGAGAAAAATGAACGGAGATGTTAAAAAACTTATTTTATATATTCATTTTAATAGCTAATATTAATTTAATTAATTATTGGTGAGAATATATTTCGGACTTGGAATGCTTTTTCCAAAGTATAAAAAGTAATTTTTAATTTTAATAAAAAAAATTAAATAATAAAATTAAGTAAAAATACAGAATAAAGATTCAGAATCTCGATTATTCACTTTTAACTAAGAATTACTGTAAAATTACAGAGACTCTCGATAAATATTTACATTAAATTTACAGAATTTTTTAACAGTGTATTTTATTAAATAAAATTAATTTCAATTTTAATTCTTTATATGGCCATGAAAAATGAGCTTACCACCTAATTCATTAATTTTAAAAGAGAAAGGCGTGGTAAGTTATAATTTTCCGCACATACTTTTTTTTTTTTTGTGTGTGTGTGTGTGTGTGTCTAAGCACACATTTTTGTGGTAAAGTTACTCATCACGACCTTAAAATGAGAATTTCAGAAAAAAGAAATACTCTTTCTCAACACAGAGTGTGGCATTTTTATTATGTTATTATTATTATTTTATTTTGTTTTTATTTTATTTTTTGTTGTTCCTTTTGTTGTTTTGGTTTCGTGTATTTTGGTAGAGTAAAAATCACAGGCGTAAAAAATAAAGTAGCTTACCACGCATTCCCCATTTAAAAAATTGATGATTTTGGTAGTAAGTATTCTTACTACGGTTCGTTACAGGAAAAGAAAACTAACAGAAAATTGTGTCTATTGATTATTCTGCACCTCAAAACTAATAAAAAAACTAATAGCAGAAAAAACTATATAAAAATTCACATAAAATTTAAACTTGCGTTTATAATTTAATTGGTAACCACAGTAATCTAGTAACCACATATCGAATTCATTAAAAAAAAAAAATCCAAATCTCTCTCTAAAATATAACTTTTAATGTGCTGCAATCGTTATGAACATTTTAGATTAATTCTGTGAAATATCATAAAATTACTTGTATATTCCAATTTAAAAAATATACACATTTTTATGCTTAGTTTTATAATAAGAAGATTTCATTTCATAATATATATATAAACTACTTTATATACTTCACTTTTTTTTTTTATAAACAAATAGTTAATTTATAATAAATTCTGCAAAACGCATGAATTTTAATCAGCAATGATCTTAAAACGTAAGTAACGACTTTTATACTCCCTTTTACAACAATCTAATATTAATTATTTATTATTATTATTTCACGAATTCAGAAGTATTTTTCCAGAATCTACATATAGCTTAATGTCATAATGATAAAAATCAATTCGGTTTTGAGCAAAATATCTGAAGACGCATTTAAATATCCGCATTTTGGACATCATCCAAATATTTAAATTTTTTGCCACTTAGAAAATATTGTAGTGATCGGGAAAAATAGAAATCCATTGGTGAGGCAATACTTCCCACCCAGATTCATTAATTTTTTTTCAGGGTTTATCATGTGCAGTTCGGTCTTGCATTTTCGCGTTGCTGAATATCGCTTTTTCTTTTGAAAATAGCTGAGCACTTTTAAATTAAAGATTGATTTACTCGATCCTATTGTTCACAGTAAATGTTTGCATTCAGAGTTTGTCCGGGCTTCAACACTTCAAAATGATCGACTGCGCGAATACTCCACCAAACACACAAAAGCATCTTTTTTGGAGTGTAAACCTGGCTTAGTTTGGGGCTATTCAATCAGAGAGAGCCACTGCCTTTTGCATTTTGGATTATCATAAATGACACATTTTTCACCTCCAGTGATCATGCGATCAAAAAACGCTTCTGTATTGCACCTCTAAGGTAATAAGTTTCATGTGTTCTGTGAGTTAGCTTTGTTTTCGTCGGACAGATTATGCGGGATCCATACACCTGCCCGACTAACTTTACCAGTCTGCTGCAAATGTTCTTGGATGCCCGGCCAAGGTCGGTTAAGAGTGTTAGACATTTCCTTGATTGTCTGACATGGATTTGCTTCCGTTGTTGGTCTTCCTGATCGATACGAGTCGGAAATATCAAAATTACCGGACTTGAACTTAGAAACCACCTTTGGCATTTACAAATGTTTAATGCACTTGGAAAAACATCGCAAATGTTTTCGGGTTATTATCCTTAACAACTGTTGCGTTATTACCCTTTCGAAACCTAAAAAACTTAGAATGACAGATATGTATCTCTTCTGGTACTTAGCTAGCCTATGAATTGAACAAAAACAAAAAATGAGGTTTAATTATTTACGAGTAAACAAGTCACTTAAGTCTCCTTGGCACGAATTCAACTGGGCAAGACGCACTATTATTAGATGTACATATTTTTTGGATTTAATTTGTGATCCTTGTCTTCTTATAAATTTGTGTGTTGATGCATGATGTTGTTTTTGTTTCATTTTATCAATATGTGTTTTATGTTGTCGAGTGTAAAATCATTTTCAAATTGATATATATTTTCGCAATATTAATAAGACTTCTATTTCCGAAATTTTAGAAGGGTTTAACTCTAGTCAAATTAATTATGTATAAAAAAAAGTGACAATAAATAAATGTTGTATCAAACGTAATATTAAATATTTGGTTGAATTTTGTTGAAATCTTTAATATAATAAAATAACTTAAATATTTATACAAAATCAAACAATAAAATTATTTTTTAAGAAATTACAGTTAACGAAAAATTTAAAAGTTAAATGGGGATTTAATGTGAAATTGGTAGTTTTGATAACAATATTACATACAGCTAATAGTTATGAAAGTCCTAAACTTCACTTTTATTTATAAAAAGGGGCTTAAAGATGATAATTTAAAGAATAAACAATTTTAAAAGCTTTAAAAGCTTTTTTAGACACTTTAGCTAATAATATTGGAACACTAATGAACACTTAATAACTAATTAGTTTAAAAACTAGGACAGTTTACTCATCAATTTTTTTTTTTTTTTTTTTTTTAGCTTAATAAAAAAAAATGGAAGAAAAAATTATTTCGAAAAGAAAAATTTTCAGTAATGAAATAATAAACTTTGTTATTTTACTCTGTTGATTAAAAAATATAAATAATGTAATTCTATGTCGTACAAATTGCTGTATGTATAACAACATAGGATAGATTAATGGAGGCAATATAGAAGCATGTGAAATATACATTGAAAATTATTATTTTATTATAACCACCTCGTTAACATTTCATAGTGTACGTTGCTTTAAATGCACCGTTAATTCCTCTTGACAAGGATTATAATTTTTTTATTGCATCTATATTCAATCTATTAGCGTACAATGTTACAAACTGATAATTGTGACTGTCATGAAGTCTAGTTGTACACTTCCAATTTCTGTTTTGATACGACTTTTTACTTTAGAGATATCCACGATTTTATACATTTTTCGCGACGTCTATATGTACGTATGTGTGTATATGTATTTGTATGTACCTCTCATATCTCAAAAACCATTAAATATAGAGCTTGTATGTAGATTCTTTTTATAATAATTCTAGTTGTGCTCCTCTCTTTTTGGTCTTCATACGGTTTTCCATTTTGAATGTATCCACGACAACTCAAACTTTTTGGCCATTTTATGACTTACCGCCTTTCAATAGAACCTTATAATAGAGCCCGTAATAATATTGTTACAAAAATTGTGTAAATTCTTGCGTATAAAAAGTAGATAAAATTAGAAGGTTCTAGTTGGCAAATGAAATTTATTTAACAGATTTTCGCGAGGGGGGAGAGAAAGAGGAGAGAGAGACAGACAGTCAGACAGACATTTTCTAAAAGTGATCAAATCGAGTTCTACAGCTTTCAAAACGTGTAAATCCATCAAAGCCAGAGGTCAAAAATTTTTACGAAGCCAGTACTTTCTGTTTAATATAGAAGAAAGTAAAAATAGACTCTTCTTTTAATAAAAACCATACCAAAATGGGGATAAAAGGAAATGTATTACACTCGAAGCATATTATATATAGTTTAGAAATAAATAGAGGGAGGAAAGTGTTTCACTTTTTCTGCCCCAATTTTTCCATACAGAATTTTTTTATGGTATTTTTACAGTTATTTTTGGGATTTCATAGGTTAAAAATTTCTGTAGGAATATACTAGTGGCAAAAAAGCCGGAACTCTTTCATCCTTGTAAATAATTTGAAAGTTTATATGCATTTTTAAAGTTTCAACGTTTACATATACTAATTTGTTTCTTCTTTAATTATGGGCTTAGTTGAAATATATTGTATTATTATTTAAGTCGTGTATAACTGTTACCTAAAAAAGTTCTGCACTTTTTTACCTTTATGTACCTTACTAAAAATATTTTTACCCACACACACATATATATATGTCCGCATAATTTTTTTTATTTTCTTTTATACAACTATTAACTTCATTTGTGCTACAATATTGAATATGTATGTGTAAGTATGCATGGTTAAATAACATATGTGTTTCATTAATTCTTGTTATAAAGTCTTTAACCCACAGTAAATTCTTCTGACAGTTACAAAGTGCGTATTTTTATTGCATCTAATAAAACATGGACAGTTGCACTTTCGGAAACAATGAATACTCTGCAGCGATAAAACTGCTCATAATTATATCTGTGTAGGCCATAAAATTAATTTCTCATCAGCATTAAAGAAAAACTTGATCGTAAACTGTTTTCTTTTCTAATTTTATTTGAACATCTTTAATTAATTTAAGAAAGCAAAATAAAAAACATAATTAATTTTATAAAATATATGGAAAGAAAAAACCACTTTTAGTTTTTATATGTATGTTGTATTTTTAAATATACAGAATAGATTTTTATTTAAATTGTATTGAGTATATAAAGGCGTAAAAGGACGCGTCTATATACTCTTAAATTCTTTTATAAACATAATATATTTCGAATAAAATTGTATTATTATTTTCTCCAAAAATTAAACTTTATACTATGCATTATTTCAGGTACAGAATCCGTTCTACAGTTGTAAAAAGCTTTTTTTTTTTTTTTTTTTTTTTTTAAGTCAAAATATTTTTTTTATAATTATTTTAGAAAATAAAGGAATTTTCCGGCTTAGATAAGCTATATTACGTGAAAAATAACACCAATCTGCATCAGATATTTTAGAAAAAGCAATTTACAACAAAAACTTAAAACACTTCAGCATTGTCTTTAAAATTAATTAATTTAAAATCTACTAAACTCAAATTTCATTCATTTAATAAATGGAGTTGATATGTACTTCCTTGGTGATCATACTACATCCAGAAATTTCTAGAAAAGCATTCCAGTCAGAACAAAACTACAAAGAGGCCAAATATTTATACATTAGTATAAATACTTGGTACAGAAGTATTATACATTATACAGGTATGGGAGCGGGTCACTTTTGTCTTCCCCATTTGATCACTTCCATTTACACACACATGCATATATACAGGGTGAGGCCATAATTAAACTGACAGTTCTAACATTGTTCTGTAGTGCTACCTAATTGCAAGAAGGCCAGCAAAGTTTGTGGGAAGATTTAACAAAACGGGAAACGAATGATTCCAAGAAAGAAAGAAAACGTAGGTGCTGTGTAATAGAAAAGAGAGTTTTAAAAAATGAAAAAGTTAGAACAAATTAGTGCGGTGTCTCTAGTTTCAAAATAATAGATGGAAGCAAAAGCAATGGTTAAAAAAAGTGCACAAACATCAATTTTAAATTACAAATTACGACAAAAGCTTTACTTACACCCCTGTTTAAAAGTTTAACAAGATTCGCAAACGATCTGTTTTTTTTTTATTTTTTTCAAATTAAAAACTTATCTCTATATGAAATGTTTTCAAGCATTGGGTATTTAAAAAACTAGGTCTTCCTCATGTTTTTCAGTGAAGATTGGTTTAAGACAACAATTAGGGGGCCGGTAACAAACTGAGAAAAATTAATATTGTTTGTGATCACCCTGTATCGTTAAGTAAACGGAATGCGCTGTAACTTTAGGATATGTTAAAATAGACCCAGTTCAATTTGTGGATGAATTTGTGTGATGATAGCATGTTAAATAAGGGAGATATAAGCATTTATTTTTAAACTCAAAAAATAAAAAACCAACATGTTTTTTATTTATAATATACAGAGTTTTCAACAAAAATTATTCCCACTTTCAGATAAGTTGGAAAAACACTTTTAAAACAATATACTACAATCGAAATACAAATATCTTAATTATCTCATGAAATATGAACATTTTTATGAAAAACGTTTTCACTGCGCATATGAGAAAGGTAAAACATTTTTTATTGCATAGGTTGAAAGATAGATGTATTGGGCAACTTTATCAAAAGTGCATTTGAATAGAATAAAAATTAAGTGAATTGTACGAAAAAGAACGAGCTAGATTTTAGATATTTTCCAAAAGTTGAAATTTCTTAAGGGGTTTTTCACATGCCGTGTAATTAATTTGTAGATTCAATTATTTCAACCACTTTCCAAAGGTTGTTTTTTGGGAAGAACCCTTTATGATCTCACAAATCATAGTAAATAAACAAAAATATGTTAGAGTTACAAGCTTATAAGGAATTTTTCACAAGAAAAGTACATTTGGAGTGTGGTTGAAATAATTGGATCTTAAAATTAATTACGCGGCATGTGATACAGATAGATAGATGCAGAGAGAGAGAGATATGGGCTTGTTTTGTTGCTGGTATTATACAATTAATTTTGTTTATTCGGACGTTTTTATTGGTTTGTTGGTTGGTTGTTAGAAAAAATGTATCACATTACTATCAAATGCTTCCGCCAAAAATGATGTCAAATTGCTATTAAAACGTCGAATGTTGAGTTACATTTTTGACATTATTTTATTTAAATAAACGATATAAGTTTAAATGTTACACATTATAATTTGAAATCAAATATTAGGATTTCTATAACCCCATTCTGCTACTGTCTTGTATTATATACTCTTAATACTCTAATTAATGACACAGAAAGTTGCTATAAAGAGGTAGAGTCTGCAGGGAGTTGGCAAGTGGAATTTGTCTTGGGGAAAGTCTTGGGGAATTTGTCTTGTCAATTTCCCCCTCCTCGGAAATTGACAAGCGAAGCAAGCAGGAATTGGAGCCTCTAGTATCTACATATATATGTACCTATGACTGTGTTATTCTTTTTAATATTTCGATGCTCCAATTTTTTTTTCTTTTTCAACTTTTGCAGTCTTAAATTTTTAATAACATTTGGATTTCCATAATGACTTTGAAATAATAAATTGATTTTTATTTAAAATGTGTAATTATAATTTATGGTGAACATCTAAGCAATATGAGGCATTGTGAAGCATGAATATAAGAGCGTTATTTTCTTTCATAATTACATTTTATGGCATAGTAATAATTATATAGTTTACATAGCTGAATCGTATATACTCTGTTTCAAACATATATATTCACCAAGAAAAAAAGGTGAAATTTACAAAGCTTTGAATGCGCATAATATGACCAGATGATTTAAATATTAGAACAAAAAACACTGTTTTAACGAGTAACGACTAAAATAATAGGCCTTTCAGTAAATTGCAAAATCAGCTTTGACAGCGATACAATAGAATGGCGGTTTGGAAATGGAATGAATTAAATATCCGATGGTCTTCTGTCTCTATCTTGTCACAATTTAGCAATTGTTAAATAAATTTAAAGTTATACGATAACTGAAGTACGTCACTCAACATGTTCCCCGGAGACTTGGAAAATCAACTGAAGAAATTAACACTTCGAAGACAGTGTTGCAACAACGATCAATATATGACCGAAAGTTGTCCTGCTTGTAAATTTACTTAGCAGGGGGCGCACTACATTGTATACAAACATCCCCAATCAACATGAACTTTTAAGACCTTTATCCCCAATCGTCTTAAATTTCCAAGACCTTTCAAATAAGGTGTCACATGGTGGTGTCAACTGCAAAATCCTTTAGTCGCACTTTCCACCACCATGGGGACAGTGTGTTCTGTACGAACATCACCAACGGTCAGAAAATACCAAGGCCTTTAAAATAAGGTGTAACATGATAGGGCCTACTACAAAATCCCCTACTTCCATTTTTCACCACCAGGAGCGCCCTATATTGTATACAAACATCCCCAATCAACATGAAATTTCAAGACCTTTAAAATGAGGTCCTACGTGTATGGGTCTAGAACGGATTTCCCTCTCAAACTAGTGTTCCCCTTTCCCTTTGTACTCTTGAAAAATAAGACTGAAGTTTTCCGATAATACCTTGCAGCGTAGTTACATGAATTTAGAATATCAGGTTGAGTTCCAGTAGGGTCACACTAAGGATACATGGCATAAATTCTTGTGCAAGATACAGTCGGTAACAAAAGTGTCCGAACACTAGCAAAAATTCCTATGTAAAAAAAATACACTTCATACGGTTCTGTTAAATAAATTCTTATCGAATCATGCTCTTACACTGACTAAGAAGATTCGAAAAGGATTTATTTAACAAAACCGAATGAAGTGCACATTTTTTACATAGGAATCTTTGCTAGTGTTCGAACACTTTTGTTACCGACTGTATATAATTTTGAGAAAGAAGACTGAAGGGTTCCTATAACAACTTGCAGCGTAGTTACGTAGTTATATGAATTTCTGAGGCAAGGTTGAATTCAAAGCTTGTCACATTAGTGTTACATGTGAAAATTATCTGTAGAAGAAAACTTAAAAAGTAGACAGGAGAATTCCTACAACATCATGCATTAAGTATCTTGAAAAATGGATGTTAACTGAAAATAAATAAATTTCATTAATTTTATTTACATAATGTATGCCAGATTTTATGGAGAGTTGCTGAATCGTTAAAGTTGATAGTTTTATTCCATTTAATGATATTGATAGCTTCAATTAGTAGGTCTTGATAATAACGGGGCCGCGGTAGCCCAGTCGGTAGAGCGCCGGCCTGGTAATTGGAAGATTGCGGGTTCGGTACTCGAGCCGGCCAAAGACCGTCGTGTACACTAATGGTGGCTGGTGCACGTAAAATCTGTCGTGGCCGCAATGTCCTCCATGTTCCCATCAAAAATTATACCTCTGGGGGTCACCGAAGCGGGAGAGCCATCCCTTCCATGGAGGATCAAAATTGCGATGGCATGTCTCCGGACCACCTCTAGGGGTGAGTCCCAGACCGTTGCCAATTGCCCATCTGCGCAGCACTAGTGAGACGTAAAACCCAACGAAACAACCAACCAACCAACCTTGATAATAATGTGGAGCAGAAATTATTTCGGCTTGGGACCATAAAGGAATTCCATTAGGATTATTATAAAGAAAATCAACAAGTGCAGAGCTTTTTTTCTTCTTTTACACTACAGATATGTTCACTTGTTCTAGCCTTGAAGGTGCGATGTGTTTGCAGGAACTTAACAGGCCTACAGGTGGTGTCTATAAAATCCCAATTAAATTTAATAATGAACTGTATTACTAAATCGGGCAAACACTTCGCACACTCAAGGCTAGAATAAGTGAACACATCCGTAGTGTAAAAAGAGAAAAAAGCTCTGCCCTTGTTGGTTTTCTTTATAATAATCCTAATGTAATAATCCTTTATGGTTCCAATCCGAAATAATTTTGGCTTCATGTGATTATCAAAACCTTCTACTAACTGAAGCTATCAATATCAATAAATGCAATAAAGCTATCAACTTTAAAGATTCAGCAACTCTCCATAAAATCTGGCATACATTATGTTAATAAAATTAATGAAATTTATTTATTTTCAGTTAACATCCATTTTTCAAGATACTTGATGCCTGATGTTGTTGGAATTCTCCTGTCTACTTTTTAATATTTCTTCTACAGATAATTTTCACATGTAACACTAATGTGACCATCTTTGAATTCAACCTTGACTCAAAAATTCATATAACTACGTAACTATGCTGCAAGTTGTTATAGGAACCCTTCAGTTTTCTTTTTCAAAAATATATATCTTCTACAAGAATTTATGCCATGTATCCCTAGTGTGACCCTACTGGAACTCAACATGATTTTCTAAATTCATGTACTAACTACGCTGCAAGGTATTATCGGAAAACTCCAGTCTTATTTTTCAAGAGCATGTATCTTCTATAGGATTTGGACATGTATCCCTAGTGTGACCCTACTGGAACTCAACCTTGTTTCCTGAATTCATACAACTAATGGTCTAATCATATTTTGTACACGCTACTTTTTTTACTATAACCGTATCAAGATACTTTGTTATATATAATACTGTCTACTCTTTTCTTGTGTAAAAAATTACCTGAAGATGCTACAGTCGGTAACAAAAGTATCCGAATGCTAGCAATAATTCCTATATAAAAAATGTAGATTTAATACTGTTTTGTTAAATAAATCCTTGTCGAATCATGTTCTTACACTGTTTAAGAACATGATTCGACAAGGATTTATTTAACAAAACAGTATTAACTCTACTTTTTTTTTTACAAAGGAATTTTTGCTAGCGTTCGGATACTTTTGTTACCGACTGTACAAAGTTGTAGCGAAAAGCTTTGTGAACAATTTTTAATAAATTTTTATACGTGATTTAAAGTGTTTTTGTATATAAATATTTAAGTATTCTAAAAGTTTTGAGGGTTTTAGTTTATATATTTTAACTATTTGGAATAGATTAATTTAAATGATCAACATATATAGAGATATGAGAGATATGCTAAATATAAATTTATTATTTAAACTTTTCTTCTTTTTCAAATAAACTGGTGCGAAATTAACATAATAGTAACCTGTCTATTTGCCTCTAAAATGTATATGCTCCATATTGTCATTTGTTCATTAAAATTTTAATAATAAAATGAATCCCAAAAATCTTTTTTTTTCCCTTAACCATTATAAGATATGTAATGCGCCGTCGAATTCAGTGTATACTAATGTATTAAAAAGGTAAAAGTATTTAAAATAAAGAAATTTTGTTTGTAATCTCCCTGCATATAAAAATGATGCTTTTAAAAGTGTGAAATATTTATAAGTATTATTTCTTGCAAAATATGACAATTTTTCTTCAAGAAGTTTTCTGGTTAAAATAATTACATGAAATAATAATAATAATAGCCCTACAAATGTTTTGTGGCTCGCTAAAATTTCGAACATATACTTTTGTACAAATAAGTATAATTTAAACTAGAAGAAAAAAATAGAGAAGACGGAGTCACCCCATAAAACTGTCTTAAACACTGAAGCCTAAAATTAATGATAGTCATGAGAAAGTTTACCTTTTTCTTTATTATTATTTTTTTTTTAACTTGAAAAGGTTTTTCAGCGTAAATATGATTTATGATTAATAAAATATTCATGCATATTTAACGCTTGACTTTTTAGAGTAATAAATCCATGAGTTATTGTATATTTTTGTTTTTGCATCTCTTTCAAACTTTTTGTCTTTATTCATTGCGTGAACTACTATCTGTATGTCGCATGCATGTTAAATAATTGTTTTATTAATAATAAAGTTTCGTAAAATAATTTTCAAAAGTTTAGTGGATGTATACCAAAAACGAATTTTTTATACAGTCGGTAACAAAAGTCTCCGAACACTAGCAAAAATTCCTATGTAAAAAAAGTACACTCAAAACAGTTTTGTTAAATAAATCCTTGACGAATCCTGTGTTTATACAGACTAAGAACAGCATTCGACAAGGATTTATTTAACAAAACTTTATTAAGTGTACATTTTTATATAGGAATTTTTGCTAGTGTTCGGAGACTTTTGTTACCGACTGTACAGGAATGAAATATTTTTTTCTGGGAAACTTTTTTCTGTTTTAAATTTATTTA
Source organism: Salticus scenicus (assembly GCA_963930645.1). NCBI lineage: Eukaryota > Metazoa > Arthropoda > Arachnida > Araneae > Salticidae > Salticus > Salticus scenicus. Next base: position 332,189,258 of record OZ005650.1, on the reverse strand, counting down.
AGACTTTATTTTTCTTTGAAAAAAAAAAGTCTTAAATAGTTGTAACCACCGCACTCTAGAATGTAGAAAAAGAGGGGGGGGAGCTAAAAACCCCATAGAAATAGCATGGGAAGAAAAGCAAAAAAACTCACAATGTCAAGTGTGTTAAAAAAAAAAAAACGGCTCACACCGGAAGTAATAATAAATAATAAATAACCTTTCTCTGTGATGTAAGAATGAACACTCCTGTTCAAAAGTTTAGCAAGATTTGCAAACGATTAGTTTTTTGCAATTTAAAAACTTACCTCTCGATGATATGTTTTCAAACATTGGATATTTAAAGAGCTGGGTCTTCCTCACGTTTTTCAGTGAAGATTGGTTTAAGACAATATTCAGGGAGCCAGTAACATATTGAGCAAAATCAATAATGTTTGTGATCACCCTGTATCTTTAAATGGACGAAATGATCTGTAAGTTTAGAATATCATAATATAGACTCAGTATAATTTTATTTATTGAAATTTATTTTTCCGACTTTGTGAAAATAATGCCTGGACCGGGAGCAAGATTCACTTAGTCGGAAAAATAAATTTCAATAAATATGATTTTCTTCCCAATCAGTTGATTGTGTGATTTTAATATATTGTACTTCTTTCTCCCATTGTTTAATGGTGTTTTTTCCGTTACCCGCGGCTTATTTCTGTCGAGCTCTCTACATGATAGACCAGATGTTTCTGCCTAAAAAGGTTGTCCGAGTGAGTAAAGTCCAACGGTTGTCGACCTGGATAGCTCAATTGGTAGAGCCTTGACCTTGTAAGTCAATGATCTGGGGTTCGTCTTCCGGTGCAGGCATTATTTTCACTAAGTCGGAAAAATAAATTTCAATAAATATGATTTTCTTCCCAATCAGTTGATTGTGTGATTTTAATATATTGTATTTCAGTATAATTTGTTTGGGAATTTATGGGACGATATCTTATTACATAACAGAGATATGAGCATTTATTTTAAAACTTAAAAAAAAAAATGTCAGCATGTTTTTCATTTATAATACACAGAGTTTTAAACGAAAATTATTCGCACTTTCAGAAAAATTGAAAATACACTATTGAAACAATATACTGCAATCGGATATTTCATGAAATATCTTAAATATTTCATAAAATATGAGCATTTTTATTAAAAACATTTTCACAGCGCTTGTGTGAAAGATAGAAAATTTTTTATTACATAGGTTGAAAGCTAGATTTATTGGCAAAAATTCATTTGAATACAGTAAAAAGTAAGCAAATTTTTGGCAAAAGAACGAGCTAGATTTTAGGTATTTTCCAAGACTTAAAATTTCCTAAGCGTTTTTTTTTCACTGCTGTGCAATTAATTTGGAAATCTAATTATTTCAGTCACTTTGCAAAAGTTCTTTTTGAGAAAAATACCTTATGATCTCCCAAATCTTAGTAAATAAACAAAAATATGTTAGAGTTATAAGCTTATAAGTGGTTTTTTCCAAAAAAGTACTTTCTTTCAAATATAAATGTATATATATATAAAACCCACAACATCGAAATTGACTAGCACGCTGTTAATTCAAATTACAGTTACATAAATTATATCATTTAACATCTTGATTTGATTTTATACATATAAATCTGAAAAATTCGTAGTTTCACATGCCGCTGGTTGCACTATAATGGCATTTGGTAAATCGAAGAAACCTTTCAGTGTACAAGTATTTCAGTTGTTAAGTTCTGTGCATTGTTGGGGACGAAAGGTTGCGAATGTGAATTGTTGAGTTTGAAGGCAGTTTTAAGTTGCGCGGTGAGAAATTAGCAATGGTCTAAGATGCATATTTAGTTGCGGTTCGGAAACATACCATCACAATTTAGATCCACTACACAGGAGCAATGTAAAACTAAAAGAGTTAGTAGGATATATGAAAAGGTTAAGAAGAAAAAGTCACATGACTAAATATGTTGAAATGATTATTTAAAATTTAAATAAAATTTGAATTTGTATCTATTTAAATTGATTTTATATCTACTTAAAAGGAAGGAGAATAATGATCTTAATAAAAATTGTAGCAAGACCCTTCTTTAAAAACTTAATAAAACAGAAAAATATTAAAAATTAATTTATCTTATTTTACGCAAATTATGATGGTATCTCGACAAATGGTTTTAGTGTTTATTCTTTTCATATAAACATTGTAGAAGTAGACTTAAAAAATTTCTATACTGCAGACAAGACATTAGGCGTCACCGCTTAATTACCAGCACTATTTATTATGTCATTCAATAACATATAACATAAGCCATCTAAAATATTATTATACAATCGTTACTAAATGGAAAACAAAGTTCAGGTTGTAGATTCAACAATTGAAGTTACAGTCTACTTGTAGTCCTTATTAGTTCCCCATCATACTACAGGTATGGGGAACTTAGGTAATCGTGAAAATTTTCGACCTCGGTTTTTTGACTTTTCTACACGTTTTCAGGTGTGAGGAATCCGAAAATGACAAAATTTCTATGGTGTCTGTCTGTAGGGTGTCTGTTAGTGTGTCAGTGTGTCAGTGTGTCAGTCCGTTAGTGTGTTAGTCCGTTAGTTTGTTAGTCTGTTAACACGATATCTCACGAACAAATGATCGCAGACAGGTCAGATCAGTTTTAAAGTATTACTTTCGACACTGGCAAGAACCCTATTCATTTGCAACATTCGAATTTAAAAACTTCGTAAGTTATTAGAAAATTACGATTTTCTTAACATGGGAAAATAGGACAAAAATTCACTTAAACGTGCATTTAATGGAAACTTTTTACTGTAAAAATGTCAGACCAGTTTTAAAATATCAGTTTTGATGCCGGAATGAACATCAGTAACTATAGATATGCTACTTTGGAAATTTCGCAAGTTATTGGAAATTTACGAATTTTTTAACATGGCAGTATAGAGCAAAATTTCACATAAACGTCAATTTTTAGAGATATTTTCATCGTAAAGATGTCAGACTACTTTTGAAATATTATTTAGGACACTGGCATGATTATTAATGACTATAAATTTTCCAATATAAAGATTTCGTAAGTTATTGGAAATTTACGAATTTCTTAACATGGCTGAATAGAGCAAAATTTCACATAAACGTCAATCTTGAGGGATATTTTCATCGTAAAGATGTCAAACCACTTTCGAAATATTATTTAGGATACTGGCATGAATATCATAGACTACGATTTTTCCAATTTAAAAAATTCGTAAGTTATTTGGAATTTACGATTTACTTAACATGTCAGAATAAGGCCATATTGAGCATAAATTTCCATTTTGAGGATCGTAAATACATTAGACAACTTCAAAATTACATTTATGATATTTGTTTGAACATGATGGAATACAAATATTCTAATAGGAAAATTTCGTAAATCATTCGTAATTTACGATTTTATCAACATAGAGAAATTGTAAATTTTTCATATAAATATGAATTTTGAGGATTATTGCATTGGAAATAGTAGGATGAAAACTAAACAACGGAATTGACCCTGATAAAATAAATTAATAGATTAGAATAAGATATATATATCGAAGTGAACGGTGGATAGCCTATTAGGCGGGGATTTCATTCTGTCATAATATCAAGCTTTGGTCAAATTCTTTTCTTTTAACATGATTATAATATGTCTCGCACTAGAAATTTATGAGAACATAAATATGATGGGGAACTGAGCAGAGTCCACCTATGCCAACTAGTTTTTAACTGAATAGGTAGACTGAGACAACGATTCTGGAGTGAATAGTTTTGTTTTTGCTGTAAAATACAGTGTTGGTTTTTCCTATTTAAAATTTTCAAATGTATCTACTACACTGCTACTCAAAAGTTTAGTAAGATTTGTAAAGGATCAGTTTTTCAATTCAAAATTTAATATCTCGATGAATGTTTTCAAACACTGGGTATTTAAAGAACTGGGCCTTCCTCATGTTTTTCATTGAAGATTGTCTAAAGAAAACATTTCGGGGGCCGGTAACAAATTGAGCAAAATCAATAATGTTTGTGATTACCTTGTATCGTTAAGTAAATGAAATAACCTGTAACTTTACGATATGTTAATATACACACATTAAAATTTGCGGATGAATTTGTGTGACGATAGTATGTTAAATAATGGAGATAAATGGAATTATTTTAAAAATTCCAAAATAAATCATCATGTTTTTATTTCTAATATACAGAGTTTTAAACGAAAATTATTCCCACTTTCGGATAAATTGAAAATACACATTTAAAACAATATACTGTAATCGGAATGCAAATATCTTAAATATCTCATGGAATATGAAAATTTTTATGAAAAACGTTTTCACTGCGCATGTGCGAAAGATAGAAATTTTTTTATTATATAGATTGAAAGGTAGCTATATTGGGCAACTTTTATCAGCAGTTCATTCGAATAGAATAAGAAATTAAGAAAATTCTCGGCAAAAAAAACGAGCTAGATTTTAGATATTTTCCAAGAGTTGAAATTTTCTAAGCGTTTTCTCACATGCCGTGCAATTAATTTGAAGATCCATTTATTTAAACCACGCTTCACAAGTGCTTTTTTATGAAAAAACCCTTATAAGCTTATAACTCTAACATATTTTTCTTTAGTACCTAAGATGGAGATCATAAGGGTTTTTTCACAAAAAAGAGCTTCTGCAAAGTGGTTGAAATAATTAGATCTCCAAATTAATTACGCAGCATGAGCAAAAAAAAACCGTATGAAATTTCAACTCTTGGAAAATACCTAAAATCCCGGTCGTTCTTTTGCCGACAATTTGGTTACTTTTTACTCTATTCAAATGAACTTTTGACAAAAATTGCTCAATATCTAGCTTCCAACCTATGTAATAAAAATGTTTCTGTCTTTGACACAATGATGAACAATGAAGACGTTTTTCATAAAAATATTCATATTTCATGAGTTATTTAAGGTATTTGTATTCCGATTACAGTATATTGTTTCAAAAGTGTATTTTCAATTTATCTGAAAGTGGGAATAATTTTCGTTTAAAACTCTGTGTATTATAAATAAAAACATGCTGATTTTTTTTTAGCTTTAAATTAAATGCTTATATCTCCATTATCGTCACACAAATTCAACCGCAAATTGTATTATGTGTATAACTCTAAAGTTACAGATTATTTCGTTCACTTAACGATGCAGATGATCACAAACATTATTGATTCTGCTCAATTTGTTACCAGTCCTCTAAATTTTATCTCAAGCCAATCTTCACTGAGAAACATGAGGAAGACCCAGTCCTTTAAATATCCAATGTATGAAAACATTTCATCGAGAGATTAGTTTTTGAACTGAAAGAAACTGATCGTTTGCAAATCTTGCTAAACTTTTGAGTAGGGGTGTACTAGATACATTTGTAATTTTGAAAGATTAAAAACCAACACTGTATTTTTTAGTAAAAACAAAATTATTCACTGCAGAATCGTTGTCTCAATCAGTTAAAAATAAAGGCTCAGTAAAAAATAAAGACTACAAGTGGAGCAACTGCAATTTACACTGTTGAATCTACAAACAGAACGTTGTTTTTCATTATTAGTAACAATTGTATTATAATAATATTTTAAATGGCTTATGGTATACATAATAGAATGACATCATAAATAGTGCTGGTAATTTAATCGGTGACGCCTAATGTCTTGTCTACAATATAGAAATTTTTTAAGTCTACTTCTACGATGTTTAAATGAAAAGAATAAACACTAAAACCATTTGTCGAGATAACATCATAATTTGCGTAAAATAAGAAAAATTAATTTTTAATACATTTTTGTTTTATTAAGTTTTTAAAGAAGGGTCTTGTTAGAGTTTTGATTAAGATCATTATTCTCAGTCCTTTTAAGTAGATGTAAATTCAATTTAAATAGATATAAATTCAAATTTTACTTAAATTTTATTTAAATTTTATTTAAATCTTAAATAATTTTTTCAACATATTTAGTCATGTGAATTTTTTTCTTCTTAACTTTTTCACATATCCTACTGTTTTACTTTTACATAGCTCCTTTGCAGTGGATCTAAATTTTGATGGTATGTCTGCGAACCATACCTAAGTATGCATCTCATACCACTGCTAATTTCTCACTGCGCAACTTAACTCCCTTCAACCTCAACAATTCACATTCACAGTCTTTCGTCTCCAACAATGAACTGCGTTTAACAACTGAAATACTTGTACATTGAAGGGTTTCTCCCATTTGCCAGATGCTATCACGGTGCAACCAGCAGCATGTGAAACTAGGAATTTTTCAGATTTATATGTATAAATTCAAATCAAGATGTTAAATGGTATAATTTAATTAACTGTAATTTGAATTAACAGCGTGCTAGTCAATTTCGATTGTTTTTTTTTTTTTTTGTTTTTTGTTTTTTTAGATATTTATACTTATATTTGTAATATCCATAGTTGAATAGATGGGGATCTTTAAAGTATAAATAATAATAATAATAATAATAATAATAATAAAAGTTAAAGTGAACTTAATTGTTTTTATCATTATTTTGTAATCTAAATCGTCTTCGTAATTTATTCAGTATGTACACCATAGTTAAAAATACACCGAAATCTTAGGTAATATATTCTACAGCAAAAACCGTCTGCCTTCTTATAATTTTTCTATAAATATATTATCTATTATAAATATTACCACTTATTTGATGTTTACTTTTTATAAATAATTTTGCAAAAAATATATTTATTTTGTAAAAGTAATGTTTACAATATTCCGTAGAATTTTTCCCAAATAGCCTCAAACTTAGTATTAGAAGTAGAAAAAATATTTTATAAAAATCTGAAATTAAATCAATAGTCTGAAGTAAATTATAAGAAATATCTCAGTAATTTCAAAATTTCTGTGAAAAATTTCTTTCGTTTACTTTTTACAGAATTAAAAAAAGTTACTATAGATCAAATTCTGTCAATCTCATTAAAACATTTCTTTACAAACACAAAGAATACATGAGAATTTAAAAATAAATAAATAAATAATTTTTAACAAATGTCGACTTATGCGGGGAATATATTATACGCTTTTTCCTTTGATAATAAATCTTTCTAGATTTTATATTAGATGTTTCTAGATGCTTCAAGCTATTTTAATAATTCTTTTTTCTTTTCCCTATTTATAAATTATATTCTTTGACGTAACAAGATAGAAAACATCATAGCAAAATAGTTTATGTACATATTTCATTATATTGCTTTTAAATTTATAGAACTGCTGGATTTTTATTGTAGAACAAGTATGCATTTTATGATAAATATACACTTTTATTGTAAACAATGTGAATCAGCTTCTTAGTACTTTCAGGTAGAAGAACAAGTTAGTTTAATTTGTGAGTTACAATACAACGATAAATAATGTGGTGTGGCATTCACACGATTTTCTCTTACCTTGAAATTTAATACTGTAAATACAGACAGGAGATTAAAGAATAGGATAAAGAGTACTGTTGTATAAAACTATATACAAAACAATTCAAATTTGGCTTCGAAGCAGTTATTTAGAGAATAATCCTGTGTGAGAGGGGGCTACCGCCCTCTCATCTCCTCGTTTGGTTATTGTACCTACATTTATACAGAATTGAAATCTGTTATTAAATTTAAAAGTTCATTTAAAATTAATCAGATAACTTTCACACGAACCATTCCTTGAAACTTATCAATCTTGATCAAACTTTTCAAGTCACAAACTTATATTAACGTCAAAATACAATATTTGAATTAATTGAAATTATTTGTTTTTAAGTTACTCTGATAAGACAGAGACAAACATCAAACGTTAAAAACTTGACTTCGGTATTCAGGAAATCTCAAAACGTGTAAATATACGAAATCAGGTGATGAATATGTAACTTAAAAAGTACTTTATTTACCGTATGGGTATTAGGAATTAATTTAAAGTTTTCCTGGACATGGTAAAATATTATAGTAAAGAACTTTCACTAATTACATTCAATAATTAAAAAAAAAAAGAAAGTTTTGTCATAGTTATTGGCAGCTCTATATATCTTCTACAAATTATGTACACACCATATAGTACACATAAATATAATCGTATATTAATAACACACAGCACAACCTGAAATACACTTCCATCAATATTCATGTATTGACACACTATATTCTTTTTTTTTTCCTTTTACTTCTTTGTGTAGCTATGTAAACGAACGGGAACGATTTTCATACCATACTCTACATGGAACCTGCTTTTAAGCATATAAAAAATATATATTCGTTTCATTTGGTTTAATTAGATTATAGATGTTAAACTCTACTTACCTACAATTTCCCCCGTCGACATAATGTATTTTAATTCTCTTTTGTATCTGTGTACACGTGTCATCAATTTGATCTCAATGAAAAACCCTTATATAGAACAGATTTAGGATACAGAGTTGAACTTCCTGCTATGATTTGTTCTTGAGATATGCTGATAACAGACACAGACACACAGATATATACACACACAAATCAACCGCTAAAAACTTATTTATCGGATTCAGGGCACGTTAAAACGTGTAGATATAGAAAAAAAACTCAATTTAGAAAATTTCACCCCAAACCAATAAATACTTTCTCCACCATATATATGGGTAAAAGAAAGTAAAAATGTAACGGCTGAAAAAAAAAAAAAAAAAAAAAAAAAAAAAAAAGCATATAGCGCAAAAAAGTGTCACATAACTTATGGTTTTCGTTTGAGAAGAAATATCTTTAATCGCTATCCCTTGTATTGTCATAATAAAAATACTTTAGATTGGATAACACTAATATTACTTTTTAATGTTTAAATGTACGATAGTTACTCTTGTTAACTAAATATTTAAATGAATTAATTTGAAAGTAATAGGTTACATTTGTGTCTTTAAGTTTTTATTTTTGATTTGGCCGCCTTTGTAATTTATTTTGGAGTTGGCCGGTTTTTCAACAAACTAGAACTGAATTTTCTCTAAATTTAATTTGAATAATTGTTCTCTAGTGTTGCAAATACACAAATGTTTCTTTCAATAAAATTTTATTTTAAAATAACTAGTTTCTGTTATCTGATAAAAAAAAAAATAATACCTGATAACAATAAAAAACTAGCTGCCATAGGTGGACTCTGCACAGTTCCCCATCATATTTATGTTCTCATAAATTTCTAGTACGAGACATATTATAATCATGTCAAAAGAAATGAATTTGACCAAAGCTTGATACAGTGAAAGAATGAAATCTCCGCCTAATAGGCTATCCACCGTTTACTTCGATATATTTATCTTATTCTAATCTATTAATTTATTTTATCAGGGTCAATTCTGTTGTTTAGTTTTCATGCTACTATTTCCAATGCAATAATCCTCAAAATTCATATTTATATGAAAAATTTACAATTTCGCCATGTTGATAAAATCGTAAATTACGAATAATTTACGAAATTTTCTTATTACAATATTTGTATTCAATCATGTTCAAACAAATAACATAAATGTAATTTTGAAGTTGTCTAATGTATTTGTGATCCTCAAAATGGAAGTTTATGCTCAAATTTGCCTTATTCTGACATGTTAAGTAAATCGTAAATTCCAAATAACTTACGAATTTTTTTAATTGGAAAAATCATAGTCTATGATATTCATGCCAGTATTCTAAATAATATTTCGAAAATGGTTTGACATCTTTACGATGAAAATATCCCTCAAGATTGACGTTTATGTGAAATTTTGCTGTGTTCTGCCATGTTAAGAAATTCGTAAATTTCCAATAACTTACGAAATTTTTATATTGGAAAATTCATAATCATTAATGTTCATGCCAGTGTCCTAAATAATATTTCAAAAGTAGTCTGACATCTTCACGATGAAAATATTTCTCAAAATTGACGTTTATGTGAAATTTTGCCCTATACTGCCATGTTAAGAAATTCGTAAATTTCTAATAACTTGCGAAATTTTCAAAGTAGCATATTTATAGTTACCGATGTTCATTCCGGCATCAAAACTGATATTTAAAAACTGGTCTGACATTTTTACAGTAAAACGTTTCCATTTAATGCACGTTTAAGTGAATTTTTGTCCTATTCTCCCATGTTAAGAAAATCGTAAATTTCTATTAACTTATGAAGTTTTTAAATTCGAATGTTGCAAATGAATAGGGTTCTTGCCAGTGTCGAAAGTAATATTTTAAAACTGATCTGACCTCTCTACGACAATTTGTTCTTGAGATATCGTGTACACAGACTAACAAACTAACGGACTAACACACTAACCCACTAACAGACTAACAGACTAACAGACTAACAGACACCCTACAGACAGACACCATACAAATTTTGTCATTTTCGGATTCCTCACACCTGAAAACGTGTAAAAAAGTCAAAAACCGAGGTCGAAAATTTTCACGATTACCTAAGTTCCCCATACCTATAGTATGATGGGGAACTAATATATATGTAATATATATAAAATGACTGATATCCATAGCAAAAAATAACTCCAGAAAATTATGAAAATGGATCACAAATTGTCCCAAATTTATTAATCACGACCTATTTTTTAATAGGGTGGGAAACCATTCGAGTGGTAAAAAAACATACGGCGCTATAACTTGCTGAATCATCATAGGTATGTACTTAAATTAATAACATATGATTAATTAATCATAATATATTAACTATGATGTCATTATGTTATTAATTAGTATTTTGTTATTACAAAACGCTAGTACCATACCTTTGAATTTTGGCTTTGTATCTTTTCCACGTCGTAGGGTCAATATTCCACATCCTTGAATAATTAGAAGTTACTTCTTCTACAAACTTGTCCATAGTCGAAGTAAACACGAAATTTTATCAGTAGAAACTTTGCGTGCACCAAGAAATAGCAGCCACAGGACTCACAGACAAAAGAAAACACGATAACACTAACCTAATCAACAAGTGTGCCTAATCAACAAGTATAGTCGGGTGGAGCAGAATCGTGATCTTTCTGATATGGAGATGACCAGTTTTGAAGCTCACCAGTCTTCGGACTTGACCGGTTTAGCAGCACATCATTATTTTCAAACGCAAATAAAACAGGAATGGATCGGCTTTGGCATGGTTTCTTATTTCCAGATGGTGGAAACGTTTACTTAGAAATTAAAAAACTGAAAAACAACGCTCTTTTCAATTTTAACGAGTTGGCCAGTTTTGCAAATAGACGACACATTTATAAAAAATTTCTTTTAAGTTTTATGTAACTTTAACAATTTTAGTATCAAGATGATACTATATATAAAGTGAACTCATATATTATACAGTTTAGGAATATAATTTTAGTTCAGATACTACTTTAATGGCAGCAGTTCTGTATACCATGCTTACTTACAATTTGCTTAACGGCCCTCTTCACTCACCGTCGCCGGAAGCCCGAGTCAATGTTATTCAATGGGGAAATTTTCTTTACAAATAACTTATTAACTAATACATATTTTTAAATTCTGTTTTCACATTCAGAAAATTCCCAACTGTTAAATTGACGGATCTTTTTTAAAAATGTATTTTTTTAATTTAATTTTCAATATTTCATTTCGAAATTGCAAAATGAAAAAAATTCACATATTGAAAATTCGTATTTTGCAGCTTCAAAATAAAATATAAAAAATTAAAAAAATAATATTTTAAAAAAGGTGCGTCAATTTAACAACTGGGAACTTTCAGAATGTGAAAACAGAATTTAAAAATATGTATTAGTTAATAAGTTATTTGTAAAGAAAAATTTCCCATAGAATAACATTAGTTTCGGCTTCCGGCGGCGGTGAGTGAAGAGGGCCCTTAAATGATTAAGTTTTTGAGATATTTAATATATGTTAAGAGAAAAGAATATTTTATTCACTATTTGATATGAATCTCTTTCACTGATTGGTTTTAAGGTGCAGCATTAACAATATATGAGTTGAATGCAACCATTTTAATAAAAAGTTTTTATTGAAATTTTATTATTTTCTCTATATATTAAAAAAAAGTAACTGTCGCTGGCGTCAATTTTTTTTGTCTGGGACAGCAACTTCTCGTGCAGGGCAGGGTTCTCCGCGTCATGAGATATATCAGTGTATTCCGACTGCTACAAGGAAGGCATTTCAGCTGCTTACAAATTTCTATCATTTTAATTAACGAAGTTATTAAGTAAAAACGCGGATTTATAAAGGTACTCTATTTGCCATCGGAGGAAAAAGTTTCTCTTATGACGCTTTTTTCTGTGTCTCTGATGTCACTTTCCTCAGGAAAATTAAAATGTGATCAATGGTGTAAATAAGAAAAATTGAATAATTGGCATCTTTGAGATGCTCGAGAGAAGAAAAAAATATTTAGAATAGCAAAACATTTAAAAATAACCGATATTTTAAAAATATTATGCAAAATTTAATAAAGATGAAACGAAAATTAGTTTATATTTTTATTTTAGTTTATATTATGGTATAACTTCAGTATATCCCCACAGCTGAATTTGGCGATTTTTCTTTGGCGCCGTTTTGAACGATAACGATGTCGTTCTGGACTGTTTGCGATATAATATGGCAGCCTATATGTTGTTTATTTTGGATTTATGATTTTATGTTTTATGATTTAGATTATGATTTTATTATTTAGATTATGATTTATGATTTTTAGATTTATGATTTAACCATAATCGCCAACAAAAAATCGCCAAATATCGTTGTGGGGATATACTGAAGTTGTTTCTTTATTTTAACGTTAGGCGAAAAAGATTTAGTAATGAATACCATGATTATGTTAAACAATTATTGGTATAGAGTTAGAGACTAAGCGCAGACATTTTTAAAATGGAATTTATGAGATAAAAATTTATATTAATTTATATAAAGATTTAGTTTTTTAACTCAAAACATATTTAATAGGATAGATCTTTACTATGACCAATTTAGCGATTTTTAAAAATTAGAAATGAAGCTCGTACGTTTTTCGCCAAGGAATTCATTTACGCAACCACAATAGCCATTTAAACTCTAGCCATGCCTTCCTATAGAGATAAATTATAAAATGGTGCAATAATAATGATAATAATAATAAAATCCGCAACCTATTTTTGTTTTTTAAGCATTGATATAAAACTTTGCAGAAAACAGAATTTAATACAACAGGACATTTTTTTTTTCTGTATAAAGGAATGTAGTAACTGCATTGCTAAAATATTGTAGTTACAGCCAATACAGGACCTCATTGGCTGATTTTAAATTTTTCATTTATTTTGACGATGACTTAAATTATCTATAGCAATTATGCATGTCAAGATTTTCGCGAAAAACGTCTAAGCTACTTCGGTGCCAAAGTTAAAATTTCGCCAAGAGGTTAAACTGTACCATTGTTTTAGAACGACTTTTTTCAACTTTATTTTAAATATTTTTCAACTTAATTCACGAGGGAAAAAAAGAAGAAAATTTTTTATTTGATCTAAATATACAAAATATCTCCAGGTAAAATATCCGTTTTTCGTTCTGTTCATTATTAGAAAGAAAATGGCTGAAGTAGTTTTTCCTGTACTATTGATGTCTTTATAAATTAAATTAAATTATCCAATATCATTAAACTTCCTTCTCCGCGCTCATTTTTTATTTTCTAAATTTAATATTACATAATATATATGTAAAAAAATCAAGGTGTAATCAGTACATATCCAGAAGATGTAGCCAACAAATATTCAGACCAAAATCAACACAAGTTCAGGAGATATCCCAACAACTATTAAGATGTCATGATCAATACAAATCCAGTAGATATCGCCAACAATAATAATTATTCAGCAGATATCGCCAACAAGTATTCAGGAGCCATCATCAACACTTATTCAGAAAATATTGTCAACAAATATTCAAAAGCCATCCAATTTATGAATGGTGATGATCTATCTCGAATACTTCAAACTGGCAATTCGTTTTTACAATACAATCAAGGATGAATTTTTCACTTATCAGTAGATTTCGAAAACTGTGATTTTTTTTTTTTTTTTTTTTTTACGATTTAACTTAGTATCGATATAACTTTAGTATATCCCTACAGATGAATTTGGCGATTTTTCTTTGGCATCGTTTTGAACGATAACAATGTCTTTCTGGACTGTTTGCGATATAATATGGCAGCCTATATGTTGTTTATTTTGGATTTATGATTTTATGTTTTATAATTTATGATTTAGATTATGATTGTATCATTTATGATTTAGCCATAATCGCCAACAAAAATTCGCCAACTATCGTTATGGGGATATACTAAAGTTGTTCCTTAGTATTTAATACAGTTTAAGAAATTAAATGGTAAAATCAGATATTGACAGGCATCTTGGCAAATTCATGGTGTAATACAATAAGTGGCGACAATGCAAAATCGCTATCTGAAAGAAACTGTCCAGTCGTACTACTACTACTAATGAAAATTTTTAAATAATTGCATTAATCGCATAAGATATTTATCTTCAACCTAACTAAATCATATTCTAGAAAAAATGCACTTTAAAAAGTCGCATCTATCGAATTCAAACTTTAAGAATAACTATATTCGATATCTATATATTAAATTTTAAATAAATTAGTATTCAACAAAACTGATTCTACAAATCTTCATCTAATCAAAAATTTCGTAATAAAAACAAATAGAATCATTTAGGCTTCATTTCAATAATAAAAGGTAAGAAAAACTTACCTTCCTTCATCTATATTGTTCGAGGGATGAAATATTCATTCTTAATTCAATAATAAGTGGAAACTTTCACTCGTGGAACAGTCATTTCCTGTAAATCAACGCATTTAATCTGGTAAATACACAATCACAAATTATTAAAGACATAATACTGATAAAATTACATAAATACTTACGCGCGCTAACAATACACAATATTTACATTTTGAGAACTTAGAACATTTTTTCTTCTTGCTATCGAACGCACAATTCCTCTCGTGCGCGCAGGCGCAGACGATCGGATTACAAAAAGTTGAAGTGGAAGTAGCGATTTTCGCAACACACTCCCACCTTTGAGTTTCAGGGATTTTTAGAGAAACTCAAACTTCACTTTTGGCTTAAACAAAGGTCTATATTTCGATCGTTTTTCAAGTGGAACAGTCTCTATAGGAAAGTCCTTTACAGAACTTTTGTCAACTGGCTCAGTAGGTTCAGTCACTGGAACAGACTCAGTTGGAGGAGTCTCTGGAACAGATTCAGTTGGAACAGTCACTGGAACAAAGTTCTTTTCAGGAGGTTGGATATTCGACTTAGAAATTCGTGAGGAACAGGGTAAATCTGCCCAACTTTTAGGAGTTACTTCTAGAGGAATTAATCTAAGCACTGGACGAAAAAATTCACCACCTTTCATTTTCCCTTTTACTAGTCGAACATGGCCATCTTTAGATGGACAGAGTTCAATAACTTTACCGAGAGGCCAGTCAATTTTCTTGATGTTTTCACTGGATACTATAACGATATCACCAATTTGGATGGGTCGTTGATTTTTAGTAAATTTCGAAGATTGCCTTAAATGCCCCAAATATTGAATTCGAAACCTTTTTCGTAAATCTTCTTTTATTCGCTGTCTATAGGCATATCTTTTATTGAGAGATGATGAATCTAAGACATCAAGACCGGGAATGCCTGATTCTTTAATATCCCGTAAAAACATAGCAGGAGTAAGTGGAGTTAGATCATTAACATTTTCGGAGAGGTAAGTTAAAGGACGTTGGTTAACAATGCCTTCAGTATCACAAATAACAGTATTCATTTCTTCTAAATTCAACGAACTTCTTCCTAAGACTTTTCGAAGAATTCCCTTGATTATACCAATCAAACGTTCCCACCACCCACCCCACCACGGTGCAGATGGAGAGTTGAACTTCCAAATGATCTTCTGAGCTTCACTGTATTGAGAAATGGTATCCCAATTGATTTTCTTAAGTAAATTTTCCACACCAACGAAATTCGAGCCATTATCACAGTAAATTATTGTGGGTCTCCCTCTTCGAGCTATGAATCTTCGGAGAGCCTGTAGAAAATTTTCAGTCGACATGGATGTAGCTATCTCTAAATGCAAGGCTCGGTAGACGGCACAAGTGAAGATGACTATCCAGACTTTTTGACCTCCTCGAAGAATTAGAGGACCGACATAATCAATTCCTATGACCTCAAACACTGCTGCTTCCTTTTTTCTGTCAACTGGGAGAGGTGCTTCTATGATGCGCTTTGGTCTAGCATCATATCTTTTGCAGCGTACACAATTTCTGATAACTTTTCTTACTGTCTTCCGATACTTTAAAATCCAAAAATCTTCTCTTAAATTATTCATGAGGATCTGGACACCAGCATGATTCAAATTTAAATGTCTGGTTCGGATGAGTTTTTCTACCACTGGATGATTGGATGGCAATATTATCGGATATCGGAAACTTTGTGTATCTTCTCTCATGATGATTCTAGTCTTCATTTTCATAAGTTCATTCGTATTCATAAAACAGTTAAGGGATTTCAGGCGTTTATCTTCAGGACCCGAGAATGATTCTTTTTGTACATTTTTCAACATAACAGTTTCAGCGTCATGTATATCTTCTGAAGTTAAGAATCCAAAAATTCGATGTGAAGGTTCAACTTTACAATTATTAAAAAATCTGTAAATCCAAGCAGTGATTCTTAACAATTTATTGTATGACGAAATACGGTTATAAAGCTTCTCACTTGAATCTTCATGATTTGTAGCACTAATTACTGTTTTCTTCTTCTCGGAGTACACTATATCAAAGTCAGGAAGGACATTAGATTTTGGCCATTCTTGTCTTGGCTTCCTCAACCATTGCACACCTTCCCACCACTTGGATTTAATCAATGTTTGAACACTACAGCCGCGAGATGGTAAATCTGCTGCATTGAAAGACCCTGGTACGTGGTGCCAATTTTCAGGCTCTGTCAGAGATCTAATTTCTTTAACTCTGTTAAAAACGAAAGGCGCCCAGTTTTCACTTCCCTTTATCCAATATAGTGCATTTGCGGAGTCGGACCAGAAAATTTTTTAGATATTCTTTATTCGGAGATCATTCACCACAGTCTCAGCTAATCTCGCTCCTATGCAGCAGGCAAGGAGTTCCAATCTTGGAATAGAAGTACTTTTCATAGGAGCAACTCTGCTTCTAGCCTGTACAAGTTGACAAGACACTGAACTTCCAGTTTCACTTCTTAAGAATATGCAGGTAGCGTATGCACTCTTGCTTGCATCGCAGAAAATATGTAAATTTAAATTTTCTGGTGCCTCATGATTCAGAGTGAGGCATCTTGGGATTTCGACTTCTTTCAATTTAGGAATTTCTTTTCGCCACTGCTCAAACTTCTTGGTAATTTTTTCAGGCAATTCTACATTCCATGATACTTTCAATTTCCAGCACTCTTGCAAGAGAATCTTCGGCCCCAAGGTAACCGGACATGTGAAGCCAAGGGGATCAAATATTCTATGTACCGCACTCAGTATTTTCCTTTTCGTTGCAGGGGTACTATCTTCTAAAGTATCTCGTAAATCTACAGACAAGGTATCATTCTTTAAGTTCCATGACAATCCCAGGACTGGAATACATCTTTCTTCTGATGGACTGGGGAAATTGTGCTCCCACCCTCGAAGCTCAAATTTAGCATCACTGAGAATTAACTTGCATTCTTCGACAAATTTCACGAGGTCTTCATAGTTTTCAACGCTGGTGATACAGTTGTCCACATAAAAGGATTCTAACAACTTGGTAGCTGTTTCTTCAAAATGAGCAGAAACATTTTTCAGATGATATCGAAGAGTAGCACCGAGTAGGTATGGCGAACAAGAAAGGTCCAAAAACAACTCTACGATGTTGAAAAACTTTAGGTTTCGTGGGATCACCTTCCTCCCACCATAAGAATTTCAGAAATGGCCTATCACATTTACTAAGTCCAATTTGTAAGAAAGCTCTTCGGATATCAGCAATTACTCCTATTTTCTTCAATCGAAACTTATTCAAGATTGCTGGAATCAGTTCGACGGTGTTAGGTCCTTTCTCTAAACAATCATTGATTGAAGGTGAATTTTTCTCTTTGGCAGAACCATCAAAAACAGGCCTAACTCTGGTAGTAGAATTTTGTTTTATTACGGCCCTGTGGGGCAAATAATGTTCACTTTCATCATTACCCAGAATTTTAACTTCTTCTATAACACCTTCTTGAATCCATTCTGTTAATACTGTTTCATAAGCTTCTAATGTCCTTTTTTTCTTGAGCGAATCTATACAACCTTTCAATCTTCGTTCTGCAATATTTTTACAAATGGGTAAAGGAGGATGGCCTTGGATCCATGGAGATTCATTTCATATCTCCCTTCAGCGTCACGTTTGATACTTCTATTAAAATGCTCTTCGGCTGCTATTTCAAGTTCCTTTCGGCTTTTCTTCTCTCCTGGATCGAGAATCCCAAGCACATCAAGTCGCCATAAATCAGAAATTTTCGTGTCATTTACATGTAATGACATAATGCTACTTGTACTATCTGAAACTTTCTGTCCGATTTTTTCCATTAGCGTCCACCCAAGGCGGGTTTCTATTAAGACTAAACCAGATTTTAATGGTTTTATATTTCCAGTGTATAGTTTTCCAATGACATCAGCTCCAATTAAGCCATGGATTTCATTTGGGGAAAATTCGTACAATAAATCAACATGACAATTCAGGTCAGACAAATGAATTTTATGCTTAATTTCATTTAGAAATGAACCATAGGGAATTTTTTGTATTTCAAACAAATTTTGTCCTGATTTAACACTTCAAGACTGCAACGATAATTATCATTATAGTCACTCAGACCGATTAAATATTTCTTATGGGGTATCACAGTTTCTACTCCACCGAATAAGCTATGTGTCAAATCTTCTTTACCTATGCATACATATCCCATTTCATTTAATGCAAAAGTTGACAAATAGGACTTGCTGCTGCCAGAATCAAACAATATCCTGATGTATTTCATTTTATTTCCCTTTCTAAGACGAACAATCAGAGTTTGCAAAAGAACTTGTCGAGTACTGGTTTTATTTTTTAAAGCAGTGTCTTTCTTATTTTCAGCATTTAAATTTTCAAATTGCTGAAATTTAATTCGATGTTCTTGATTGCTTTTCCCAGGGCACATTATCTTGAAATGAAATTTTCCGCAATCACAGGCCGGTATCTTCGCTTTGCAAAATCGGGATAAATGTTTTTTTGCAGCTAAACATTTAAAACAAGCACCTTTTTTCATCAATATTTGCTTTTTATCCTCATAGGATAAACTATCAGCATTTTTACATTCACTGCTTATATGTGATTTATTGCAAAAAATACACATTTCTTTTTTCAGTTCAGAAGAATTATATAATTCAGCTGCGGTAGGAATAATTCTTTCACGTCGAACGGGTGGCGGATAAGTACTTTTATTCACATTTTCAAAATTAAATCCACTACGAGCAAGTTTCTCTTCACTTTCAATTTCATGCCACAAAAAGTTCATCAAACAATCTAATTTGTTACCTGATTCCAATTCATCATCATTTTCCTGTTTTGCGTAGTTCAAGGTCGAACTCAAATTTCTTTCCCATATTTTTAAAATATCTACAGGTAAGCAGGATTCAATTAACGGGTATAAAATTGATGAATAATTTTCACTTGAAACACCTAGCATTTTCAATGACCGTAAATATGTTTCAATTTTATCATACGATTTAAAAAGTGACATTTTTGGACCTTTACTTATAGCATTGTTCAACATTAACGCAAGAACTTCTCGTATATAAACTTCAATTAACATATCTGTACTCCCAAAACGACTTTTAAGACATTCTATTACATTTTTGTAACTATCTTTTGTGGCGGGATACGATTCAACAATTTCCCGTGCCCTTGAGCCTTTTATTGTGGCCTGCAACAAATACTGATATTTATCTTCATTTGGTATTTCTTCATCGTTGTGTATTTTCTCAAATTGTGCCCAGAATGGCAACCATTCTTTTATTTCACCCCCGAACAATTTAAATTCTATTTCAGAAAGTTTGAATTTTCGTTTCGTTATATTTTCATTTGATTGAAAACTGTTTTCAATTTCAGAATTTTTCAAAAGTTTTTCAACTTTTGTTCTTAATTTAATAAATTTTTCTTCATAAGAACTAAAGCCTTCATACTCTTTATCATAATTATCTTGTGTACACTTATCATCTTTAACAAGAACATCTAACATTTCTTTTTCTTTTGGACATAACATTGCCCATTTTTCATTTAACTGAGCATATAAAACTTCAATTTCTTCTATATTCTTATCTTCCTCTATTAAATTATTCGCCAATGAATTAGCGATACGTGTAAACGCACTTCTAAAAGGTGTTCTTTCTTTAGCTAATTTTTTCATTTCAATCCTAGGTAAACAGATCGCGACAGTCGGATGCCAATAAATATCGAATTCAAACTTTAAGAATAACTATATTCGATATCTATATAATAAATTTTAAATAAATTAGTGTTCAACAAAATTGATTCTACAAATCTTCATCTAATCAAAAATTTCGTAATAAAAACAAATAGAATCATTTAGGTTTCATTTCAATAATAAAAGGTAAGAAAAACTTACCTTCCTTCATCTATATTGTTCGAGGGATGAAATATTCATTCTTAATTCAATAATAAGTGGAAACTTTCACTCATGGAACAGTCATTTTCTTTAAATCAACACATTTAATCTGGTAAATACACAATCACAAATTATTAAAGACATAATACTGATAAAATTACATAAATACTTAACACGCGCTAACAATACACAATATTTACATTTTGAGAACTTAGAACATTTTTTCTTCTTGCTATCGAACGCACAATTCCTCTCGTGCGCGCAGGCGCAGACGATCGGATTACAAAAAGTTGAAGTGGAAGTAGCGATTTTCGCAACAAATTTGGTTGCTGCAACATGCAGCTGAATTTGGCGATTTTTCGTTGGCATCGTTTTGAACGATAACGATGTCGTTCTGGACTGTTTGCGATATAATATGGCAGCCTATATGTTGTTTATTTTGGAATTATGATTTTATGTTTTATAAATTATGATTTAGATTATGATTGTATCATTTATGATTTAGCCATAATCGCCAACAAAAATTCGCCAACTATCGTTATGGGGATTTACTAAAGTTTTTCCTTAGTATTTAATACAGTTTAAGAAATTAAATGGTAAAAATCAGATATTGACAGGCATGTTGGCAAATTCATGGTGTAATACAATAAGTGGCGACAATGCAAAATCGCTATCTGAAAGAAACTGTCCTGTCGTACTACTACTACTAATGAAATTTTTAAAATAATTGCATTAATCGCATAAGATATTTATCTTCAACCTGACTAAATCATATTCTAGAAAAAATGCACTTTAAAAACTCGCATCTTTAGTGTTGGAAGCACCATTTTAAACCTTGCTGTTCGCTGGAAATAAATGCAGAGTATTACATATTGTCCTAAATTAACTAAAAAAAATTCAATAGTAAAAAAAATATAGGCATTAGAAAAAATAAATTCATAATTTCTTTAATCAAGCAATAACACCCAAAAAATTTATCGTCAAACATTGACAAAAATTTAACAAGTCGGTCATATTCTAAAGTTGTAACGCTAAATGATTTAGATGTCAAGAATTTCTCTCTGTTCTAAATAATTAGTGCTATGGTTGTTTTTTTTATGTTCTCTCTCAAAATAATGGCAAATTGTTATTAAATTGTCGAACATTATAACAGATTTTTGAAATATTATAAACGATATAATATTAAATATTGTGTATTTCAATGCGATACCAAATATGGTGGATTTCTATAATATTGTTCAACTTTCTTGTGTTGTGTATTATTAATGTTCCAATTCAATTAAAGCAAAGTTGCGAATAGTCGGGTAGAATCCCGCAGGGATTAATGAGCGAAGCGAGTCGGGGGGAGGCGAAGCCTTCCTCGGGGGTTGGTGAGCGGAGCGAGCAGGGGGCAGAGTCCCCTAGTTATTTTAATAAAAAGTTTTCTTAAAGTTTGAAAATACATGAGATGAAAACCAAAAAAGAAATAACAAAATGCATACGATGCAATCACGATAAAAGATTGAACTTACATTTTATACATTAATACTGAAAATTCATAGTAGTAATCAATAGTAGTAATAATAATATTTAATAAAAACAATTTCAAAATTCTGTCACAAACTCTTGTGAATGATATGCACAATTCTTATTCATATTCTGGCTGCACTGAAATGGTTACATTTTCAGAGAAATTAAATATTGTTTATCTAATTTTTTCTTTCTCTTACCCATAACGTAGAGAAAGTATTGTTTTTGGGTAAAACTTTCAAAAGCGAGTTTTTGTTATATTTACATATTTTGAGGTCCCCTGAATCCGAAAACGTGTTTTTAGCGGTTGGTCTGTGTGTCTGTCTGTTATCAGTTTATCTCAAGAACAAATGGTAACAGAAAGTCCAAACTTTATATTCTAAATATGTATGATATAGGGATGCTACACTAATCTTTTCGTTGAGATGAAGCACATGGTTCGTGTACAGGAACGCCCAAGAGAATTCAAATACATTACGTCTATTAGGGAAATTGCAGGTAAGTAGCGTTTAATAGCTATAGACTGCACTAAAATAAATGAAATGAATATATATATATATTTATTTATTTTTCTTTCTTTCTTTCATTTTTTTTTCTCCTGAAAAATAGTAATAACGTTATGCTTTATTTCGTGAGCATGAAATATTTGCAAACGAATTGTAAGAATACAGAATCACAACAGGACAAAGAATATTAATACCCAAATGATTATCACGATTTTTAATGTTTATTCAAATTGACATAAATAGGTCGAAGTTCTCAGGAAAATCGTATCTCAAATAATACACATTATGAAATAAGTCGCCTACGACATAAATTTGGGATTCTTAATAAGTCCAACGAACAGTCGTACTATACACAAGCATAACTTTGGCCCTTAAAGGGATTATTTTGGTCCAACAGTAAAAAAAAAAGATTTTCTTTTTTACAGTAGTCAATAAAACTATTAATGAGATTTTCGATTTTAAAAAATAGAAGGATTTTAATTAAAACAGTCAATTCTTTCAGTCAACAAACAATAATTCTCACACTCAATAATTCTCAATAATTCTCACACAATAGGTTACACAGTAGATATTGTAAACACTGTATAACCAAACAAGATTTTTTAGTCTGAATCCTTTTAAATGAAAAATCTCTATTACAAAAGTAAAAATTAAATTAAGTGTGAAAATAGTATTAGTAAATATGTGATAATATAATATCACATTATATTTTTCCTCTGTTTGTTTAGTTAAAACAATATTTTTATTTTTGCAAAACATAGCATAAATCGTATGTTTACTTTGATCCAAGCCTACTTGAAGCAAAGTGGATCCCTAGATAGTTGCGAGCTTTATCATTGGAGGTATAACATTAAAACTTTATTTTAATTATTTAAGTTATTTTTATGATTGTATACCAGTATACTACTACTCTTTTATTTTATTTTTTTTATGAAGATTCGGTTGATGATGATGAAGGCACTGTTGTCAAATTTACAACTGTTAACAAGAAAAACAAGAATCATTTTTAAAAAAGATAACTGTGTGATTGTTAATTAGGAAGGTAACTACTACCCTGAGTTAATAGTGAAGATGCCAGATGAAGAAGAATCAGTTTAAATAGCTGATTGTATGACTAAGACCCCAAAGTCATGGACATGGTCCGATAAAAAAGACATAATGATGTACGAGTGAGATGACGCCAAACAAGAGAGACCTCCCAGACTGCTTAACTTAACATTTTTAGCAATTTTTTTATTTTTAATGTTCAGTTTGTATCCACTCATTTATCATGAAATTGTAACTATTTTTTCAATTAGTACAGTTTTATTTCAGTCATTTAGTTAAATTAACCCTATATGAGGGGTGTATTGCTCTGATTTATGAAGCACGTTGTAATATCAGTATTAAAAAAAAAAGACTGGGCCAAAATAATTCCAAGCATCAACATTTTAAACCGTCTCATTTTTAAAGACCATTGGAACTTTAAATAAACGTATTACTCACTTATTAAAAACTCGAATTTTCGACAAACAATAATCTGAAAAGCGCTTATCACTAACAATTCCTGTATGAATGGTCTAAACTTTTAAAAAATGTAAAAAAAAAGGGGGGGGGACAAAATATGGTCTACGATATCTGTATTTCTTATAATTTAGTAACTTTACTGTTTGTTTTAAAAAATTTGCGCATCTCACAGTCTCACTTGGGCTTGTTTCAATTTATATCCTTGGGCTCGTATCTGTAAATTCATGGAAAGTGATGTGGCCAAAAATTAAAAAAAAAAAAAAAAAAAAAAAAAAAAAAGAACATTTTTGTGTCATTCAATGTGAATAACTTTCTTTTTCAAAATATTTTTTTCATAATGAAACTTATTTTAATAGGTTTGTAATTTATATATTTATATGTCTGTTTAATCAATATCACATCCCAAATACGAGCTAAAGTTTAGCAATTTAATTTATTTTATAATTATTATCATTTATATATATATATATATATATACATGCATATTATGTAACAGTCAGAGCATGTACAAAATAAACTAAATGACCTATATAAGGAATGCGAATTCCTTATTTTCCACTATCTGGAGCGAAAAACAAGAACAAAGCACAGTATACGAGTAATTTTTTTTTTTTTTTAATCACACCGAAAATATTTTAGAGAAAATAAATATACTGTTAGGACTGAACATTTTCTTTTGGCTTCTCATAATCCTTTGTCGTTGGTTGCTTTTCCGCTCAAACTACTACAAATAAATAACGCTGCTGTACGTAAGTATTTTTTAAACATTACGTTGCTATGCTTATTTTGCAATCGCTTTTATATGAGTTGTACACGCAATAAAGCTATCTGAGACATTTGCATACATTTGCTTTTTAACACTGCTTTTAGAAAATTATATCTATATCTATCTATCTATCTATCTATCTATATATATATATATATATATATAACCCCGTTAAAAATGACGGAATATGAAATCAATGAACGTAGTGAATCAACGAAGGCTTTGCCTGCTTCGCTGGTCACTATATTTAAAAGAAACTCTTTCATATCGCTTTATAAAAAAAAAATAAAAATAAATAAATAAATAAATATGAAATTGCTTAAAAGCTCGCTTCCTGTCTCCGCTGCCTTCGGCAGCAACACACTCATTCGCAGAATCTTGGGTGCCTGTGACAATAGCTTACCAGTGGGCTTCCATTTGGGTGCTTATCAGATGACAGTTTCGAAACGCACAGTATCGAAAAAATTGAAGTAGCAATTTTATATTTAAACCCCAGTTACATATGAACAACACGATACGTGGTGTACATAATATTTTCTTTCACGTTATTTTCTACATTTATTTGATTTATTCCATTTCACGCCAAACATAATATTACAATATGCTATGATCGGCTACATCTATCGCATGAGACAATTTTTTGTAGTTATAACAGTAGTTGAGTTAGTTAATAGTAGTTGGTATATAGAAAAATAAATATGTAAATATGTAAATCTGATCATAGTATACCCTTAATATAGCTCCCCTTATCGACTTTTGAATTTTTATCGCCATTTTAGACACATAATTTATGTGATTATTTTTTCTCTTTCTTTTTTTTTTGTTTTTCAATATTTTACAATTTATTTATATTTTTGATGCGCTAACTTGGCTTAAAGTGGCTTTCACAAAAGGAGAGCTCTTGGCGAAAAATGTCTATTTAAGCATCAAAATTTTAAAATATTACCCATGATTATCAATGAAGTAGCTTTCATGCCAAGCGCGATTCATCCATGCCAAAAACGTGATAAAAAATAATACATAAGCAATATTTAAGCACGCGGACTCAGTTCAGTGATCTGATAAAAATCTACGACATTTGTACGATGAGATCATTTTATAGAAAAAATGTATTTTTAAAGGTTGCATTTTTACAATCTTTGCAAGCGTATTTTTAAATCTAGCAATATTTTAATGATATAATCCCCATGTGAACTTTTGTCATAAATTGACTAAAAAACTCAATAATAAAAAGTATAATCAAAATAGTTATTAAGTTTTTTTACCACAAAATTATGCAAAAATAAATAAATCAATTAATAAAAATGTATCGCCAACATGGTGACAAAAATTTAAAAATCCCTATGAGTGTCTTATACGTCCTGCCTTACGAAGTACGAAAATTAGTTCGTTAAACATGGATTTTATTTTTAAGTCTTTTGTGAATGATATTCGTTTGATTATCATTAGCATTTCATCTCACAATATTAAATTGTTTCTAATAATAATTTGGCTTCTGAGGAATTAAAATTGTGTGGGAATTTTTTCTTAAGGTGTATGAGTTTCAAATTTTAAAGGTAAATAATAAAAGAAATAAAGTGCGAAAGTTTTGCACTGGTTTGCTATTATTTTATATATATATATATATATATATATATATATATTTTTCGCGTGAAAGCATATTTCATTTTATGCTAAAAATAAATAATTAAACAAATAAATGACTGGTAAATATTTTGGCAACAAATATAAATTTAAATGTCCAAATTTGAAGTTATTGCCAGGTTATTATTTTCATATTTTAATTAATTTTAAAAAATCTATTCAAAACTTTGTTACAAATAAGGTACCAAATGAAAGGGATTTTTTTTCTAAATTCGTCGGACTAAATAGCTTATCGATCGGACAATTAGATTTTTTAAAATTAACTAAAGTATGGAAATTAAGTCACAACTTGATATATAGATGAGTACGAACCGGAATCGTCATCTCTCTTGCAAACTATATATATATAAATAATTATATAATTATATATATACAATGCCTTTTAACTAGTTTACAAAGCGGTTTTCTACTGAAATACATCATGCTAGTGAAGTTTATATTTCAAATCTTCTTAAATTCTTTCAATTGTTTAGATAATTATCAGTGAATAACATATATGTCACTATAACAACATGTTAAACAAGTATGTTGTTTTCCACCACATGGCTTTCTTCTATATTCTCTTATACAAATTCACTCACTAAAAATAATCTATTAAAATTATCTACTATGATGAATGCAGACGATTTTCCTTCTAGAGAAGTAATATAACCGCAGAATATTCAAAGAAAGTCAGTTTTATTCGCTATATGACATCTTAAAAATATGCAACTGTTTCTTTCCACTAAGGTTTTTTTTTTTTTTTTTTTTTTTTTTTTTCCGTTAAAAAATGAAAAAAAAAAAAAAAAAAAAAAAAAAAATCGGTAACGTTATTTTAAATTATTGCAGATCGATGGTTCAACCATTCATTCTAAAGGTAATGACGAGCTCTTTCGGAAGATGCCCATAATGAAAATTTACCTCCCTGAGGGGGGGGGGGGGGAACTTCTTCCCTAGGGGAAAAGGCGGTACTCCCAGATACATAATTTTTTCCTCATTTAACTATTATTATTATTATAAATAATTCTTTTTAATGTTATAATGGTTATTAAAAAATAATTCCCTTAATGTACATTTATACGAAATTTCGCTTGTATTGTCAACTTAAAAACTAGTATGTTGTGGCCACCACAAGACTTTCTTCTATATTTTCCTATACATATTCAATCAGTAACAATATTTAAAAAAAAAAAAAAAAAAGAAAAATACGATTTTTTTTTCTAAGTTTTTTTTTTTTGTTAAAAGTAAAAAAAAATCGATAACTTTGTTTTAAATTATCACAGATTTATCGTTCAACCATTCGTTTTAAAGGTATTGACGAGATCTTTCGAATGATACCCATCTTCAAAATTCAACCCCCCTGGGGGGGTACTTCCCTCCCAGGGGGGGAACCGATGCCCCCCCATGCACAATTTTTTTTTCCTAGTTAACTACTACTATTATCAATAATTCATATTAATTTTACAATCACAAGTTTAAAATAACTCTCATTATGCCCATTTATACGGAATTTTGTCCTATAAAATGCGATCACAGCGCCACCTGTTGAGCTATTGATCCCCAAATCTAATGGGCACCAGTTCATGCCAGGGTGCAACTAAATACCAAGTTTGGTTAAATTTCATTCATTGGTTCGTGAGATACAGCGTCCACAAAAAAATGATACAGACAGACAGACACACAGACAGACAGACAGACAGACACACAGACAGACATTTTTTAAAAACTATCAATTCGTGTTCAGGACATCCCAAAACGTGTAAATCCGTCAAAAAACGGAGGTCGAAAATTTTCGCGAATCCAATACTTTCTCTATATTACATATAGAAGAAAGTAATTTAGAAAACAACAACAACGGTATGACAACGACACCTTTTGGAAAATCTTCACCAAAAGTTGATTGGCACTAATTTATATCAAGGTGTAACTACATATAAAATTCTGTGAAATTCTTTGTAGTAGTTACTGTGATACAGTTGCCACAAAATTTGTCGCACACACACAGAGACACAGACAGACATTTTCTAAAAATAATCAACCTATACCTCTCAAAACGTGTAAATCTATCCAAAAAGCGAGAATATAATACTTTCTAAAAAAATAACTTATAAAATTATTTTAGAATACAATAATAAATACTTAAAAGAACAATAAATTTAAAAGACAGAAGAAACACAAATAGACAATAAATCTTAAATATCTTCTTCTAAAGAAGCGGAATATTAAATGGGCATGAATATTTTTATTGGTCGTTAATCAAGCTTGCTGTAGAAACACTTTAACAAAAAATATTCTTCATTCTAGGGCATCATTATTCTATTTCTTAAAAACTTAAGACAGTTTTATGGGAGGGCTCTATCTTTGACTTTTATTTTTTAAACTAAAAATATGTTTTCTCTCACACAACCCAAACAAAGGTGATGTTTGAGTATAACTTCTATAAAACAAGAAATAGTTTAATATTTCTTACATGATTGCAGTCTTTCATCGGAATATTTATGAAATATTTTAATTTTTCTCTTTTTTTTTTCAGCAAAAGTTTCTTTATTCTTATCTTTAGACAGTTATTCTATGGTTTTTCTTTTTCTTTCTTTCTTTCCATTATATATATATATATATATATATATATATAATCTAGTTTGTTGATGAAAAATGTTTGAAAACAAACACTATAAATTTAAAAAACATGAAACTTGTTTAATCGAAATAATGAAACATGACCTTCATCAAAAGAAAAAAGTAAGCAGGAGTGCAGCAACAAAAACGAAGAACAGCCATTCTGCCTAATCTTTTGCCTTTATGCTCTATTATTGTAACTCGAAATTATGCTTTATTATTGTGGCTCATATGTTGCGTATTTTTAATAATTTTTTGTGAATATTTACAAAGATTTAGCTTTTTTTTTTTTTTTTTTTTTTTAACTTGCTGCTAAATTTCACAGATGAAACAAAGTATTAGTTTCATAAAAATTTTCGACTTCCAGTTATCGACGAATTTGGATATTTTTCGACTTCCAGAACACTATTAGACCATTTTTAGAAAATGTTTCTCTGTCTATGGACCCGGATGTGTGTGACAGGAATTCTGTAGCAGCTGAAGTACTAATCCACATACTTTAATATACATTTATATGCATATAAAACTGCTTCTTGACATAAGTTAGTGCCTTTCAACTTTCGGTGAAACTCGCCATAAGATATCGTTTTAACAGAACATCCCATTTTTTCATACTTTTTAATAGGACATAATAGGACGAAACTTCGCGTAAATACACAAAAAGAGAATTATTTTTAACGAATCATTGTAAAATTAAAAAGATTATTTTATAATAGTAATAGCTAGGAAATTATTTATCTATATGTAGGTGTATCGTTATGCCCCGCTCCGCACCTAGTGGGTATAAATTTTCAATATGTGTATTTTCAAAAAGAACTCATCTTTACCTATAAAACGAATTGTTGAACCACAGATTTGTAATAATTTTAAAGAAATATGTTATAGATTTTGTTCAATTTTAACAGAAAAAACAAAATAAAAAACATTTCCTCAAATATCTATGGGGCACTTTTTTCCCCCTCAGATTTAGCGTTGTACTTCTCTGGAAGGAAAAATGTCTGCATGCATCATGGAAAATAAGTATATAACAATATTTCTTTGTTCGCGTGTGGAGGTGGATTCACGTTTGATCGCCTTGCTTTCTTTCATGCTCCTTATTAAGGATTGAGGGCAGCCAGACAGGACCATTTTTAAGAATACTAAATTATTGGGTACGGTCTAGATGTCTGCACGGGCCGGCCTCAGGATTAATTAATTAATTTATTTATTTATTAATTTTTATTGTATTTTTTTTATGTTTGTGTATTCGGAGCGGGACGGGACTGGATTAAATTCCTTCCAAGCCTTGTCGACCCGGAATTCTTTTTTACATTTCTCATTAATTAACAATGATGGTAAATTATGAAAGCCTTTATTTAGTCATCTATGTTGCATAATTTTATAGGCTAGTATGTCACAGGAAATTTTGTTTGGTTAGACAGTTTTTATAGCTTCAACTTGATTGCCTGACGTCTATTCGCTCTCTGATTTCCGCAACAATTTTTAGCATGTTTTGAAATTGATATGCGTTATTTAAGGTTCAATAGCAAGTTTCCTATTCAAAATGTTATGTATATTGGCACTAGCTTACGCACAAGTACAAATAAAAGAAATTAGATGCGTTAGGGTCTATGAAGCTTTATGTCCTAGGATATCTAGAGTCTAGGGACTATGAAGGGCATTTTAAGTACTTTTCCGCTACTTTCCGGGGCAGTAATTATTATGAATCACTTTTTTTCAAATGCGCAAAAAGCATGTTTACATTGTAAATATTTAAAGCCCCAATGTTTTGTTTACAAGATCTTACAAAGGGATTCAAATATATTGTGGGATATAGGAGAAATGGTTGAAAGTAAGTTTTTAGTAGTATTAACCATTTTTAATGCTTTCTTACATTGTTTGATGAAGATTATTATGGTTTGACATTCTGTATTTGTGCGCCTTCTGTCTGTTAGTAATAATGAATATCTGATTATATGTAATTGTCTTCTAAAAGATCAGTAGTTTTGTTAATGGATAATATTTTGCTTGTCTATATAAAGTATCTGATAAATAGATACTACAAAATTTTTTCATAGAAATATATGCTTTTTTTTTTTTTTTTTTTTTATCAGGCTGGGCCGGGTCAGGTCGGGTCTGATTTTATCGATTTTTATCCGGGCCGGGCCGGGTCTCCAAATTTCGACCCGAGCAGACCTCTAGTGTGGTCCCCTGATCTTCCTACTGAATAATTCATATCTACAAATTCCAACGTGTTTGGGAATACTGAAAAATATAGTGCTAATGATCTAAGGATGTTCCTGAGTAGCCCATTTACCCGGTAATAAAATAAACAATTAATAATTTGAATATTTAATCTATACTGAATGGATTTGTACAGAAAAATATAAAATTAATTTTAAAATTGCCGCAGTTTATTAGTGCTTGGTTGTTTATTGTTATTATCGTTATTATTCAGCAGCAGTATTTCGGTGTCTTTTAATGCAATCTAATTTGTTCTGTTTTAATGCCTAAACTTTTGTGACAAACAAAATTATTTTTACATTTTTCTCTGTTTTTAATAAAAATTACTGTCGCCACAATTCACCTCGTGTGTCTGCGGACCTATTTTCTAATGAACGAAAGGATTCCGAAAAGCAAGTTTTTAAGGTTACAGCTGTTGTTGAAAATAACAATTAAAAAATGCGCGCTTAAAATCAAAAGACGCCATAAAAATCTATGAATTGGATTCCAAACATAGACATCTGTAACACTAAAAGGGCACTTTTAAAGCCAAATTTATTATTTAAATTTATGGCAGTCATTTGAAGATCCAGAAGGTGGGAAAACGGCAAAGATCGCAAAGGAAAATGCACTCAAGGCTTCAGTACGCACTGCAATATACCGACAAAACCATAATACTTAAATTTAGAAGCAAAGAGGCGCAAGAAAACTCCTATTGAAACCAATATTGGCCAATGATGAAGCAAGGAAATGAAATGTTTACAAAAGGTAATACCTACCAAAATATTTAGTGAACATAATCTAAGAATATTTTACAACTAAAAAGGAGACAGTAAGGCTAAAACATTTTTTAGTATGAGGAGACAGATTTTACTCTGTTTGCAGTAAGTTTTGAAACTACGTTCTTTAATTTTTATTGATTTTTTTTTTCTAATGACTCAGCACATGCGACAAAGCATTGGCTGGATGGTCACCGAATTGATGACCATTTGTGAAAGGGCTCCCATTGGAAGTCATCGCTACCCCTAAAAAGGACAACACGTCAGTGTAAAATATCCCTTTATTATTATTATTATTATTATTATTATTATTATTATTATTATTATTATTAGTTGAAGTGCACACTTTCGCATAAGTTATGTCATAATAATTTTAAAAAATCTGATGTGGGCACCACATGACTTCCTTATACACTTTTAGAAATATACATAATGTTAAAAAACACTGACATCGGAACCGAAACAGTTGGCTAAAAATATTTAAAAAAAATGAATTATCACCGTGTTCTGAGCTTTTCTGAAAGTTAGCTAAATCCGATTGCAAGATTCGTACTGGTAACGCTGACGAAGGCAGCAGGTACACGAAAAAATTGGCTAAAAGTATTAAAAAGAGGAATTTCACCATGTTCTGAACTATTCTGAAAGTTTCAAATGTCTACTCAGTCGGGAAGTTAGTTAAATAAATTTTTTGTTGGACCATATAAACGCTGCCGAAGGCAGCAGGGACCTGAAAGAGTTGGTTAAAAGTATTAAAAAGATGCATATTTACCGTGTTCTGAACTATTCTGAATGTTTCAAATGTCTAGCTAGCCGGGAAGTTAGTTAAATAAATTTTCTGTTGAACCATGTAAACGCTGCCGAAGGCAGCAGTGACCCGAAACAATTGGCCAAAAATATTTAAAAAATGCATTGTCACCGTATTTTGAGCTTTTCTGGAAGTTTTAAATATCTAGCTAGTCGGGAAGTTAGTTACAAATCGATTCCAAGATTTGAACTGGTAACGCTGCCGAAGGCAGCAGGGACCCTATACAGTTGGCTAAAAGTATTTAAAAAATGCATTTTCACCGTGTTCTGATCTAATCTGAAAATTTCAAATGTCTAGCTAGTCGGGAAGTTAGTTAAATAAATTTTCTGTTGAATCGCATAAACGCTGCTGAAGGCAGCAGGTATCGGAAACAGTTGGCTAAAAATATTAAAAAAGTGCATTGTCAACATGTTCTGAGCTTTTCGGAAAGTTTCAAATGTCTAGCTAATCGGAAAGTCAGTTAAATTGCAAGATTTGTCTAAACCGTTTTTGAGTTATTACCGTTTTTTGATGCATTATGGCCAAAACCTATGTATTTTTGTCATTATGAACCTAATTTTCCTAAATATCTCCAAAACGGAAAATCATAGAAAGTCCAAAAAGGGAGGTGCACAACTAGATGTTATAACAAACCTATGTACAAATTCGCAACTTTCTACGTCCAACCGTTTTTGAGTTATGCGACATACACACACACTGACACACACACACACATACAGACGTCACGAAAAATCGTGTAAAATCCTTTATATCTCTAAAACGAGAGCTCGTGTTAAGATGACACTTGCAGGTGTGCAACTAGACATCATGAAAGTCACACGTATAAATTAGCAACATTCAGCGATCATTCGTTTTCGAGCAATGTGAAATACAAAATCCATTTCGCAAATCGGGATTACTATACTTCCTTATACTTTGTATAAGGAAGTAAAAATGAATTACCACCGTGTTCTGAGCTTTTCTGAAAGTTAGCTAAAAACCGATTGCAAGATCTGTACTGGTAACGCTGACGAAGGCAGCAGGGACCCGAAAAAATTGGCTAAAAGTATTAAAAAAAGGAATTTTACCATGTTCTGAACTATTCTGAAAGTTTCAAATGTCTACCTAGTCGGGAAGTTAGTTAAATAATTTTTTTGTTGGACCATATAAACGCTGCCGAAGGCAGCAGGGACCTGAAACAGTTGGCTAAAAGTATTAAAAAGATGCATATTCACCGTGTTCTGAACTATTCTGAATGTTTCAAATGTCTAGCTAGTCGAGAAGTTAGTTAAATAAATTTTCTGTTGAACCATGTAAACGCTGTCGAAGGCAGCAGTGACCCGAAACAATTGGCCAAAAATATTTTAAAAATGCATTGTCACCGTATTTTGAGCTTTTCCGGTAGTTTTAAATGTCTAGCTAGTCGGGAAGTTAGTTACAAATCGATTCCAAGATTTGAACTGGTAACGCTGCCGAAGGCAGCAGGGACCCTATACAGTTGGCTAAAAGTATTTAAAAAATGCATTTTCACCGTGTTCTGATCTAATCTGAAAGTTTCAAATGTCTAGCTAGTCGGGAAGTTAGTTAAATAAATTTTCTGTTGAATCGCATAAACGCTGCTGAAGGCAGCAGGTATCGGAAACAGTTGGCTAAAAATATTAAAAAAATGCCTTGTCAACGTGTTCTGAGCTTTTCTGAAAGTTTCAAATGTCTAGCTAATCGGGAAGTCAGTTAAATTGCAAGATTTGTCTAAACCGTTTTTGAGTTATTACCGTTTTTTGATACATTATGGCCAAATTTTTGTCATTATGAACCTAATTTTCCTAAATATCTCCAAAACGGAAAATCATAGAAAGTCCAAAAAGGGAGGTGCACAACTAGATGTTATAACAAACCTATGTACCAATTCGCAACTTTCTACGTCCAACCGTTTTTGAGTTATGCGACATACCCACACACAGACACACACACACACATATAGACGTCACGAAAAATCGTGTAAAATCCCTTATATCTCTAAAACGAGAGCTCGTGTTAAGATGACACTTGCAGGTGTGCAACTAGACATCATGAAAGTCACACGTATAAATTAGCAACATTCAGCGATCATTCGTTTTTGAGCAATGTGAAATACAAAATCCATTTCGCAAATCGGGATTACTATACTTCCTTATACTTTGTATAAGGAAGTAAAAAATACGTTGATTGTTACAAATGAATAAAAACGAGAGCTCTTTTTTTTTTTTTTGAAGTGGAAACTTCTTTAGGCGCGTTGAGCACTTTTGGGTGAACAAAAATCTTTGAATTCCCGTCATCGTCAGCTAACGCTTTCCATTTGAAGTGAAAACTTTTGGGTGAACAAAAATCATTGAATTCGCATCATCGTTAGCAAACGCTTTCCATCCTTGTATGATACAAATAATGTATCATACAATTAACTTGCTAATATGAAGTGTTAATAATTATATACTGTATATTGTTTTAAAATCTGGTGCGGCTCTATACGACTTCTTTCATCTCCGGACACTGTCTCTATTGCAGTTAGACCTCACAAAACCGTGAGAAAGGCCAGAGCCGCAATTTCTCTCACGTTTTTACAATCTGGTGCGGCTCTACACGACTTCACTCATCTCCGGACACTGTCTCTTAAAGATTGCAGCCGGAAACGTTGCAGTTAGACTTCACAGAACCATGAGAAAGACAAAAGACGCCATTTTTCTCACGTTTTTAAAATCTGGTGCGGATCTACTCGACTTCTCTCATCTCCGGACACTGTCTCTTAAAGATTGCAGCCGGAAACGTTGCAGTTAGACTTCACAGAACCATGAGAAAGACCAAAGACTTCATTTTTCTCACGTTTTTACAATCTGGTGCGGCTCTACACGACTTCTCTCATCTCCGGACACAGTCTCTATTGCAGTTTGACCTCACAAAACAGTGAGAAAGGCCAAAGCCGCCATTTTTCTCACGTTTTTACAATCTGGTGCGGCTTTACACGACTTCTCTCATCTCCGGCCACTGTCTCTATTCCAGTTAGACCTCATAAAATCGTGAGAAAGGCCAAAGCCGCCATTTATCTCACGTTTTTACAATCTGGTGCGGCTCTACACTACTTCTCTCATCTCCGGACACTGTCTCTATTGCAGTTAGCGCATTAAATAAAATTGTAATATAATTTTTGTAGTAGTAGTTTATATTAATGAATAAAAAACACTTCTTTTAAAAGTATTTCCTACACAATAAAATATTTCCTGACGATTCAAGAAGTACACACGTAATTGTTTACGTTTTCACTTCTGTCGGCACTCCCGAAGTGCAACTGTTTTTTTTTTTTTTTTTTTTTTTCCAGCTATGTATATCATTGCTCATATTGTGTTTCACTGAAGTATAATTTTTCTTATTCTATCATTACGTTATCCATATAGATTTAAATAGCAACCATATTATTTGGTATATTTAGCTTGTACCATAATTTCTAAAATTTAAATTAAAATATATGCAAGAACTAATAGTATGAGATTCATCCATAATAATAATAATAAATAATAATAATAATAATAAGGATCCTTGTTCTGGGCATAAAATGATCATACATTGGTAATGATAGCAATCTAATGTGCAGATAGAATATTTAATTTTAGAAACATGCAACGCACGAAATTAATTTGCATTTCTGTGATTGTAATAAAAATTACATATCAATGTGTATTTTAAAAAATATAGAATTTTTTTAATCTTATATTTATATTTATTTTTCTTATTTTATTTATTTATTTATTTATTTTTATTTTTATTTCTTTATTTCTTTATTACTTCCATTACCCTACTACCGTAGGTAATGGAAGTATTATATTCGGTCTGAAAATTCGATATCGAGATTTCACCTGATTTACACGCTTTAAGGGCCCGCTTCACTCGCCGCCGCCGGAAGCCGAAGCTAATGTTATTCTATGGGACATATTTCTTTACAAATAACTTATTAACTAATACATATTTTTAAATTCTGTTTTCACAGTCTGAAAATTCTCAGCTGTTAAATTGACGGACCTTTTTTAAAAAATTATATTTTTAATTTTTTATATTTTATTTTGAAGCTGCAAAATACAAATTTTCAATATGTGAATTTTTTTCATTTTGCAATTTCAAAATAAAATATCAAAAATTAAAAAAATACATTTTTAAAAAAGGTCCGTCAATTTAACAGTTGGGAATTTTCTGAATGTGAAAACAGAATTTAAAAATATGTATTAGTTAATAAGTTATTTATAAAGAAAATTTCCCCATAAAATAATATTGGCTCGGGCTTCCGGCGACGGTAAGGTCCCCTGAGTCCAAAAAAGTGGTTTTTGGCAATTGGTCAGTGTGTATGTGTGTGTTTGCGGGGGAGGGGGGATCGTCTGACGAATATATCTCAGAAACTAATAAAGATAGAACTACAAAACTTTAGAATTGAAACAAATCTGGCGTACAGATGAATTCTCCAAATTTTGGTGAAAATTGAAAAACCAGAAGTGGGACCGTAAATCCGTATTTCAAAAACGGCTCTAACGATTTTCTTCAAATTTGCTATATAAATACTCTATTAGATGTCCTTTCGAATAGTATAGTTGGTTAGTTCAGGAAAATTGATAGGCGTCCTGTATAAATAGCTCAATTTCAGGTCTCGCAAGGGCGTTCCTTTAAAAATGGCCGTACGGATTTTTTTCAAACTCGCCATATTAACTCACTTTTAAATATCCTTTTGTATATAATTATTGTTTTCCCGTCAATAATTGAGTATAAGTAAAACTTGATATCTCAAAAACGGCTCTAACGATTTTCTTGAAAATTGTTATATAAATCCATTTCTTTCTTATGTATCACGTAGATATTAGAGGAAAATTAACAGCCACCCTGTTTCGGTAAATCAGGAGTTTATTTAGATCTCAGAAATTGGTGTTTCAAAAAATAACGCTACCATATTTTTTCCTTATTTTTTACCTCACTATATGTAAGGTTCGTTTTATATGTCTTTACATGTGTATAAAGTTTCAATTACCGGGAAAATGTTAGGTTTCTACTTTTTTAGGTCACTTTTATATTTTCTGATCACATTATCTCCTAAAAATGCATATAATACGTGTAATAATGGGTAATGGAAGTCGTGTGGTTGTTTCAAACCAGACTTTTTTTTTTTTTTTTTTTTGAAGAAAAAGAAGAAGAAGAGAAAGAAATTATGTATATACTTGTGTATAATAGAATAAAATTGTAATAGGCATGCATATAAAATTTCTGCGCTTATAAAAATGTAATGCAATATTAAAAAATAATGTAAAAGTTAAATTATTAATATTTATATTTATCATTGAAAATTTTCAAGCTAAATAGGTATAATAATTAAAACATCTTATATAACAAAGAAATATGGTGTAGTTATATTTTGAAGAGATTAGTATTTGTCGGGAAGGAGGGGAATGGAGAAGGTGCGCACATCTGAACTGATTAGGAACGGCGCTGAGCAGTTTTGTTTCAGTCGCCTTTCGAATCCGGACGAGGTACAAGGTATCTCAGGACTTTAAAATATAATCAGAACTATTAAAAACATTCTAATCGTATTCATTATAGTTCCAGTAATCATTCTTAAATATGAATAAAATTCGTAATTAATTATTCAAGTCAAATAAAACGATTCTTCAAATGTCGAATTATAGTCTAGTGATTTAGTGGTGTGTCGTTAATCTTCGGAATACTGGCAGAGGGGGTAAGTAGAATTAAACTTATTCTCATTTGATTAATATGCATGTTATTCTGATTTGTAATAAAGTAAAAGTTGCAGAATTTGAATTTAATATAAATTCGTTAGAAATTCTTAATCTGAGTTTCTAAATTTAATCAACCCTAATTCGAAATTCATAAATTGATACTTAGTCGAAATTCTTTAGTGGCTTCAAAACCATAGTGGTCCGTCGATTCACGGAGGTTTAATTATCTATTAATTTAATTAGATAATATAATATAATTAATCGTAATTCGTTAAATTAAAAAAAAAAAAAAAAAAAAAAAATTGTAAATTGAAAAAATTCTTTTGTTTACGTAGGATTAAATTATCTGTATAAGAACTTTAAAGTAAATTAAAATTAATTTGTTGAAATAAATTATTAATACAAGGTTAAATTGTTTTGATATAAAACGTAATTCAAAGTAGTTTCGCTTTCATGCTTACGTAAAAGTTTTGATTTAGAGAAAACGTAATTCAAAATAGTTTGGTTTTCAAACCGGAACAATTTCGGTTAGGGAATTTAAGAAATAGCTATTTATGTTAAATAATTGTTGAATAAAAGAGTGTATGATAATGAAAAAAGTGCATTTAATATTTTATTAGTTTATTTATTTCAGTAAAAAAAAAAAAAAAAAAAAAAAAAAAAAAAAAAAAAAAAATATTCTATATGTGTGTTTCTTTTCATTTGTTATTATATTTTTGTTTTGTTTTACTTCCTGATCTGCAGAATAATAATTTAAGGCGATCGATTAATTCATATTTAAATTTAATTGTTTGTAATTAGTTTGCTCAAAAGATGGGTAGAAAGGGGAAAACAAGGGCGAATGACGCCGAACAGAGTGCGTTGTTCCCAAAATCTAATGAAGTGATAAAATTTGAAAATGTAATTAAAGAAATAGAATTTATAAAATCGAAAGTCAATGATTGTGATAAAGGCGATCAAGCCAGATTAAAAATCTTAAAGGATAAGGTAAATACACTGGAGGTTAAATTCAAAGAAATAGTTACAAATTTTTCCGAAGAGGAAAACGATGAAAACTCTGAAGAGGTGTTAAAGAATAGGGACATTCTGTTGGAGTTGTCTGTAGTGTTAGAGAGTAAATCGCAATCAAATACCCCAAATGTAAATAATGATGCACGTACCAAACCAGGGACTTCTGTTAATTCGCATATTAGTCTTCCCAAACTTGAAATTCCTTATTTTTAAGGGGATAATGAATCTTGGTTGTCATTTAAAAATTTATTTAAATCATCTATTCTGGATAATGACAGCCTTGGTGAGGTTGAAAAGCTACAATACCTCCAATCGTGTGTAAGAGGTAGTGCATCAAAACTTATTCGTGGATTTTCGTTACAATCGGAAAATCTTAAACACTGTTGGGAAATTCTTACTCAGCGCTACGAAAATAAACGTCAATTAGCTATAACTCAAGTAAATAAAATCTTTTCAGTAAAAGTAAACAAAGCGGATGATCCTAAATCGTTTTTCAATTTAATAGATACTTGTAACGAAGCGGTGCGAAATTTATCGACCCTCGGATTGGAATCTAATCCTCTTAGCGATCTTATTCTTATAAATTTCATGATTTCAAAATTGGATTCATCCGTTAGGCATAGGTGGGAGCTTAGTCTAGAGAATACGCAAACTATTCCCGATTTAAATTCGTTTCGTACATTCATTGAAAGGGAGGCGTCGAGTCAAACAAAGCTTGAAAATAAACCAGGGATGTTTAAGAAGCCAGTAGAAGGTAGTAGTGTAAAAAAATCTTGTGTCAATAATTCAATACTAGTCAAAGAAAATAAATGCGTCGCCTGTTCTCAAGTACATCAATTGTTTAAATGTCCCAAATTCAATCGAATTAGTGTTCAGGAGCGATGGGACTTAGTTAAATCAAAATCACTGTGTGAAAATTGTTTGCGAACTAATCATCAAGTGCGTCAATGTAGAATTAATATTAAATGTAAAGTATGTGCAGGTTCACATCACACTCTTCTGCACATTTATGCACAGAATTCTGCAGATCAGGAAGGCGGCCTTGTTACTACGTCGGTGGCCAATAGTTCACAATCTAATGCAAATTTTAGTAACCAAAAGGTGTTATTGGCTACTGTCCTTATAAAGGTTAGGTCACCTAACGGCAAAATTATTCAATGTCGGGCGTTAGTTGATAGTGCCTCACAAAATAGTCTTATAACAAAGGAGTGCGTTGAGAAGCTAAATTTGCCTTTGTTTGGCACTTCTCATCGACTTGTAGGCATAAACGGTCTTTCCGCAGAAACTGTTTTAAATTTTACGGAATTCTCATTCTCGCCATATTTCGCTAACGAGTATAGGAACTTGAAAGCGCTAGTAGTAAATAGGGTTACTACCCCTCTGCCAAATTTCCGGGTGAAAACGACGTCTTGGCCACATACAAAAAATCTTCAGTTAGCCGATATGAATTTCTTCAAGCAACAACCAATCGAAGTATTATTAGGCGCAGATATTTTTGCGTCACTAATTTGTGGCACACCGGTATCGGAAAGGCCAGGAGAACCACCTGCCATTCCCAGTTCACTTCGGTACTTACTCAGTGGCCCCCTCTCAAGGGATGGAATGGAACCAGAATCAACATATAGCTCATCGTTACACTGCCTTAACTTGAACGATTTTTTTGACAATCAGCCCATAATATCTTCTAAGAGTGAAACCGAAGCCGATCCGGCAGAGGAACTATATAAATCTTCCACCAAGCGCAACCCCGAAGGTCGCTATGTGGTGAAATTACCCCTCCATGATGAGATAGATTTAGGTGAAAGTGCCAACTGTGCACTAAAATTGTTTAAACGGCTTGAAAATCGATTTATTCAGAACCCTAATCTTAAACGGGAATACTGTAAGTTTATGTGTGAATACTCTGACTTAGGTCATATGACTTTACTAAGGGCTGAAGAACTTAATCGCCAACCCAATTATTATATGCCCCATCATGGAGTTATAA
Source organism: Salticus scenicus (assembly GCA_963930645.1). Lineage (NCBI taxonomy): Eukaryota > Metazoa > Arthropoda > Arachnida > Araneae > Salticidae > Salticus > Salticus scenicus. The sequence goes on along the minus strand of OZ005650.1, from coordinate 332,147,581 downwards.
ATGAAAATAGTAGCACTACGAAACTACGGGTAGTGTTCAATGCGTCGGCCGTAACTACAAATGGCAAATCCCTGAACTCTAACTTGCATAAAGGGCCCAAACTCCAATCCAGTATTTTCAGCAACTTAATCAGATTTCGTTTAAATAAAGTCGCCCTCTCGAGTGATATCGAAAAGATGTTTCGACAAATTCTAGTCGCAGAGCCTGATACAGACTTTCAAAGAATATTTTGTAGGGCCAATGTTTCAGATCCACTCAGAGTGTATAAATTGAACACTGTTACTTATGGCACAGCATGTGCTCCATTTTTAGCCCTGCGTACCATATTACAGCTATTAAACGATAAAGAACCCAATTTTTCCGTAGCTGTGCAGGCTGCCCGCAACAACCTGTATATGGACGATTTCCTTGGAGGGGCTGAAACAATCGAAGTCGCTCAATCTTTGGTCACAGACCTTCAAGCTTTGTTTAACGCTGGGGGTTTCAAGCTGCGAAAATGGGCTTCAAATTATGTGGAAGCTCTAGTTCAAGTCCCAGAACCTTTAAAATCAACAAATCAGGAATTATCCTTAAACCCCGATCAATCCCAACGTATTTTCGGACTAAACTGGAATTTAACATCGGATACACTGCAGGTTGGAGTTAACACCGAAGAAAGCGTAAAAACTAAAAGACAATTATTGTCCGTAATTGCACGCATCTTCGACCCTTTGGGTCTGTTATCCCCTGCCACTATTCTTTTAAAATTGCTTCTACAAGATGTTTGAAAGCTAAAACTTGGTTGGGATGATCCTTTACCACCAGACATTCAAAACAGGTGGAACGAATTTTATGAAAAAATTGCTTCCTTTAAGGCCATGTCAGTACCCAGATTTTTAGACCTGAAATCCGAACCTATTTACCAGATTCTGGGATTTTGTGATGCGTCAACAAAGGCATATGCTGCCGTAATTTATATACGCCCAAGTCAGAACTCATCTTTAAAATTGATTGCAGCTAAAACCCGTGTAGCTCCTTTAAAACCCATTACCTTGCCTAGGTTGGAGCTATGCGCGGCTGTTTTACTATCGGAACTTTTGTCAGTCGTCCAGAGCTCGCTGGATTATCAGGTTGAGGAAATTCTCCTATGGACAGACTCAACAATCGCCCGTAGTTGGATCTTAAATCCACCCTTAAAGGGCAACACATATGTCCTACACCGAGTAAACAAAATTAAAGCTCTCACAGACCCAACATCATGGCATCACTTACCAAGCAAACATAACCCAGCAGACTGTGCAACCAGTGGGCTGTTTCCCGACAAATTAAACCACTTTAACTTGTGGTGGTCTGGACCTGATTGGTCAAAGATCCCGGTCTCAGATCACGAGTCCAAGATTGCTACCTCAGTCCCATGTACAGTTGTGGGAATTCCTGGACTAATAGAGTCAACTCCAATGCATGAATCCGTTATAGAGGATTTGGTTTCAAAATTTTCATCAAGTAATAAACTTTTTCGAGTAATTGCATTTATGAAGAGGTTTATTAATAATATTAAAAATGCTACAAAATTGAAAGGACCAGTCTCAGTACAAGAAATTTCAGAAGCTAGAAAAATTGTTATTAAATTCGTCCAACAAAGGGCCTTTGCTTCAGAAATCGCACTTTTGCAGCGCGGCCAACCCGTGGCAAACAGCAGTAAATTAAAAAATCTCAATGTGTTTCTTGATTCAGAAAATCTATTGAGAGTGGGAGGTAGAATTGACAAAAACATCACTCTGCCCTATGATACTAAACATCCAATACTCATACCTAAAAATCACCCTTTTACATCGACATTAATAAGACATTTTCACACGTATAGTCTTCATGGAGGTGTCGACCTAGTATTAAATCTCATTCGCCAGTCTTACTGGATTCCTGATGGTAGATCCACTGTGAAAAAAGAGCTTCGTAAATGTGTCACTTGTGCCAAAGTCCAACCGACCCCAATTCAACAAATGATGGGTGACTTACCCAGTGCAAGAGTCAACCCTTGTAGACCATTTCAACATGTTGGCCTTGATTATGCAGGCCCTATTCAAACAAAGTGTGAACATAAACGAACAAAAACAAAATTTAAGTCCTATATTTGCCTATTCATCTGCATGAGCACTAAGGCAATTCATCTCGAATTAGTCCCGAGTTTATCAACTGAACATTTTTTATATGCCCTACAAAGATTCATAGCGCGTCGAGGCTATCCTTCGGACATATACTCGGATAACGGGCGCAATTTTGTGGGTGCCAATGCCCATTTAAAAGGGCTAGTAAAGCTTTCAAAAACCAATACTATTCAAGACTTTGCCACAACTAGACAAATTCATTGGCATTTTATGCCACCTTACGGGCCTAACTTTGGCGGCCTATGGGAATCTTCGGTTAAATTGGCCAAACGCCATTTACTTAAAGCGTGTAAAGGCAGTTGCCTATCGTTTGAGGAGTGTGCTACGATTCTCACAACTATTGAGTCTTGCTTAAATTCACGACCCTTAGTCCCACTTTCCACCGAGCCCAATAATTTCCTGGTACTTACACCAGGACACTTCTTAATTGGGGCTCCGCTTCTCCAGCTTCCTGAACAATCTCCCAACCCAACTAATCAATTTTGTACCAGTTTTTCTTCCAGATGGAAACTCCTCCAGCAGATCAAGAAGCAATTTTGGAGCACATGGGCAAAGTCTTATTTGACTTCACTCCAGTCAAGAGAAAAATGGAAGAGTGGTAATACACATCTGCAACCTGGTCAGCTAGTCCTGGTGTTGGAACCTTCTATTCAGCCAGCTCAGTGGAGGTTAGCCCGCCTTCTGGAAGTCCATCCGGGTGAGGATGGAATTAGCTAGTGTTCACGCTGAAGACGCCAGTTGGAATAATCAAGAGACCCGTGAATCGAATCGCCAGTCTGCCATGCTCAGCCCCCCCCCCCCCCCGGAGGATGTCGGGAAGGAGGGGAATGGAGAAGGTGCGCACATCTGAACTGATTAGGAACGGCGCTGAGCAGTTTTGTTTCAGTCGCCTTTCGAATCCGGACGAGGTACAAGGTATCTCAGGACTTTAAAATATAATCAGAACTTTTAAAAACATTCTAATCGTATTCATTATAGTTCCAGTAATCATTCTTAAATATGAATAAAATTCGTAATTAATTATTCAAGTCAAATAAAACGATTCTTCAAATGTCGAATTATAGTCTAGTGATTTAGTGGTGTGTTCGTTAATCTTCGGAATACTGGCAGATGGGGTAAATAGAATTAAACTTATTCTCATTTGATTAATATGCATGTTATTCTGATTTGTAATAAAGTAAAAGTTGCAGAATTTGAATTTAATATAAATTCGTTAGAAATTCTTAATCTGAGTTTCTAAATTTAATCAACCCTAATTCGAAATTCATAAATTGATACTTAGTCGAAATTCTTTAGTGGCTTCAAAGCCAGTATTAATATTTTTTTATTTATTTCTTTATGTGTGTACATATATATTATTTATTTTAATATTATTACATTACATATACATACGTACATACATATATATATATATATGTGTGTGTGTGTGTGTGTGTGAGTGTGTGTGTGTGTGTGTATATATAAATTTTACACAATAATGAAACTTATGGAGGATAAAATGAAATAATTGTAAAAATGTGAATATAAAGTTACGCTAAGTTGTAGAGTAATGCTTTATATATTTGGTAAAATGTAATTAACTTAATGTTATTAACTTAGGTGAAAAAATCTTAAATTCTAGAAATATCATTTAAGTATATAAATAAGAGAAATTTGTAAGCGAAATTTATATTTTAGGATGAATCTAAAAATATTAAAAAATATGAATTATTCTTGTAAAGAAAAATTATCACATTGTGTATAAAAAATATTACAAATATTTACACTTAGTTATTATTAAATTTAAAAATTAGAAAACTATCCTTTATGAAGCATTTATGTGAAAGTGTAAGAAACACACACAAAACACACACAAACAGTGTTGAAATTTCAGAAAAACAAAGATTATCTCATATGCAAAAGTCTCAAGTAAATATATTTTGCAATACAGGACAAGGCCATGCAATCATTTAAATTTATGATTGATCAATTATTTATCTCAAAATAAATGTTAGATAAAATTTATGTAATATGTATAATGTGTAAGAATAAAATATTTGTAAAAATGTGTTTATTATATAAATGTGTGAATAGTAAGTTTTGCCTGGCCGCGACAATACTTTCTTCTATATCATTATCATTGTATTATAACTATCTATCTGTTAACATTCACAAAGTTCTGATCGACATGGCTCCTCACAATAGAGATTTTGTAAATTCTCTTTTTGTGAACTCAACTAACAGATGCTGAGAAACAGCAAATAAAAAAATTTCCAGAAAATGAGTAATAGCAGTGCTGTGTGTTTGCCGATAAACACACAAATTAAATCAACATATATATTTAAATTGCATTTTCACGTATCAAGTTTGATGAATTCATATGCTATAAAAGCAAAACTTTAGCGTTCCCGTAAGTAGGAAAAACTGCATCATAGCAGATCCGCCTGTTTGCCGATATGTACCAATATTAAATAAGCGAAAATTTTCATAACGATCGATTCACAAATCAAGTTTGGTACTTTTATATGCGATAGATGTAGAAATGTAGCCTTCCTATAAATTGGAATAAACACAGCATTTCAGAGCACCACCTGCGGGGCGATATACTTAAACTCTTATCAGAATCAATTTATATCAATATATGACAAAATATTATAGCCTACTTTAGTCATTTGCACCTGAAAATGCTATTACACTATCATAACTGCAGATGAGGAACCTCAACGTTCTATTTTCATCACTTACTAATCATATATATATATGATTAATTCACTGCATAACGTTTCTCAGGAGAGCTATTGCCCTCTCAACCCGGTCTATTGTATCTGTCTGTGCATATGTATACATACATATTCCCTTGTAGCTCATAGCCTTGTGTTAATTCCTTGTAACTCATAAATACATGTACCAAATTTGATTCGAAATGATTAATAAACAAATCGAAATTATTTTGTGTACCCCTGTAAACTAATTACCAATTCTATGACTACCAATTTTTACAGAAACCATACTTTTAAACATTATAATAACATTTATTTCATCATGTTTAATGGAGCGTAACGATGTTAAAACGCGCTTATGGGAAATACCGTGTATTGCTCGAAATGGTACGAAATTATTTTGTGTGTCCCTGTACACGAGCCATAGTAATTACATACAGTAATAAAAATTGTACGACTAATTCATTGTAATTCATTAATATTTGAACCAAATTTGACAGCATTTAGATAATTATAGATCATCAGCGGAATTCTTTCGTGTGGTCTTGTGAATAATTTATTTATTCTACAGTGCGTTGCATGAATATAAACGCACCTTAGCTCTAAGAATTAGAATGGTATAGAAGTTTAATAAAAAAATATGAATGTGTGACACTTGATGCAAACTGTATGAGCATGATTCAAGAAATGAAAATACGAGTCAAAACAGTAAAAGACCAATATGATTTTTTAGAAAATAATTTTATTGAATTTATGACAAAAATACATGTTGCATGAATTTAAACGCACATGTAAAAAATAAATAACTGGGTAACAAATACTTTATCTAATACTTTGTAAAGCCACCATGTGCTTCTAGAACAGCCAGTAAACGACTTGGCATTGACTAATATAGTTGCATGTGGACATCCAAGCTGATTGTCTTCCAAGGTAATAGAATGGCCGATTTTAGTTCATCTTTCCTGTTAAACTGCTTTCCGTTTACGTAAACATGGCGAACCAGAATACCCCATACATTCTCTATTATGTTTAAATCATGGCTTTTTAAGGGTCAATCCAGAACTTTAATTTTGTTGTCACGGAACCATTTTTTTACGATATGTGTTCTATGTACAGATGCACAATCTTGATGAAAAGTATAATTTCTTCCAGCTTTCTTGACTGGTTCACGGCGGAGGTTCATTGTGAGCATCTGGACATAATCTACAGAGTTCATAATGTTCTCCACGAACTCTAATTTGAAAGTCCCTTTAAAACCTATGGCTGCAACACCGTGACAAACCCACCTCCAGATTGAAATTTTGAACAGAACATTTCTTCGGTTCTCAAATCGTGCCAGTAGCTATGAAATCCGTCCGGACCATCGAGATTAAACTTTTTTTCATCTGAGAAGATGACTTTTTCTCAATTTAGTCGATCTAGAATCCATTTTCATGCCCATTCCAACCTCATGTCTTTGTGCTTTTGAGTGAGGGGTGGTTTCGCCTTTATTTTCTTAAATTTAATGAATGTTGCAGCTTTGATAGTTCTCCATATGTTTGTCCGATGAACACCCAGCTTGTATTGAGCCTTTATCTTCGCACAGAAAATATTCTTATACTTTGCTGCATTGCATATTCGACGTTTGTCGTAACTGGTGAGCTTTTCTGTTCGCTTCTTATACGCTTTTTCCCATAATTTGCTCTTTTTTTATATAATTTCACGCAACACTCTCACTTCTTCCAATTCGGCGCCCAGTTTCATGATTGCTAAAGCCTTTACCACGCATAAAATCAATTTTTATCCCCTCGTCTACTGTCAAAGTTTTCACCCTTGCCATCCTGAAAAACTCCGTAAATTTTGCACTCAATCATTAAAACTGGTTTTAGAGAACTTTAGCTACACGACTATCTGTGTTTTAATTTAATTCCAGTGGCTCTGTTAAATTTTAAACGCAAAATATAAAGTGCGTTTAATTTCGCGCAACAAACGAAAAACAGTGAAAAATAAGAAAATGCTTAAACACTCATTTACATAAGCTTGCATGAGTCTAAACATATGTGCTCAAAGAACCTTATTCAGTTGTTAGTCATATGCAATAACTGTAAGTCACATTCCTTCTTTTAAAAATTTAAAAATTCTATTTCTGGTTATTGGAAAAGGTGCGTTTATATTCGTGCAACGCACTGTATACATATATTTTTCTAGAGAAAACGTGTTTTAAGCATTTAAATAAGGTATGTTAATTCTATTGTCCTGTATGTAGCATAAACACATTAAAATGCGTTAAACAGAAATATGTCCAAACGCTCTAATGTTACGAAATTCTTTTGTGTGTCCTTGTAAACAAGCCGTAAAAATTACATACACCAGTAAAAACTATTCAACTTATTCTATGTTGCTCATGAAAACATTTCCAAAATTTTACATAATTTAGATGATTACGTGACATTGTCGGAAACTTTTGTGAGTTTCTGTGCAACAATTATTAAGTTTAAGCACACATTTTCTACAGAAAATGTGCTTTTAAGCATCTCAATAATGTATGTTAATTTCATTTTGTTAAAGGAAGTGGGACCCTGTTAAAATGCGTTTAAACGAAATTCTTCCCATAGGCCGGAATGATAAGAAAATTTTGGTGTGTCCCTGTACATGAACCATAAACAATATAATCACTAAAAAATATACAGCTACTACTGAATGACGACTAAACATATGTACCAATTTCCAAGTTAATCCGGAAATTTTTGCTGTCGCTATCACGGTACATAGACATTCCACCCCCATAGGCCTTAATGATAAGAAAAATATTGGTGTGACCCTATTCACGAACTACAGAATGAATACGCACCTAAAACTATACAGCTAATTGTATGTGGTTCATGAACACCAATTTGCAAACCAATAGGGTGATTTTTGCGGCTGCTATCGCGAGACATACATACAAACAGAATGACAGAATCCAAAAACTTTTTGACTCTCCACATGCAGTCCTCCACTGACGTTTCGACAATTATAGCGAAAAGCTTTGTTTTTAACACTTTCCAACAAGGTTGAAAAGTGTTAATGACTTCGATTTGTCTGTCTGTCTGTCTTCCTGTCTGTCTGTCTGTCCGTTCACTCTGTGTTCGCTCTAACTTCCGTAAATATTTATGGAATTCTTGAAACTGATATATGTTATTCATGTTCACTATCGGATGTTCCCTATTGAAAATGGAGTTCTTACCTCTACTAGTTTGTGTACAGGGATCCCCGAAAAAATTTCAAAGCATTGTGTTCTATGAGAGACATTTCTATAAACCATATTTTCATAGCCTTACTGTACACAAATCTTAATGAAATTGAAATATGTTATTCAAGTTTACTATAGGATGTTTCCTGTATAAAATGGAGTAAATACCACCACTGATTTATGTACACAGACACACAAAAGTATTTCAAAGCATTGTGTTCTATGAGAGGCTTTTCTATAAACCATATTTTCATACCCTTACTGTACAAAAATCTTAATGAAATTGAAATATGTTATTCAAGCTCAGAATCGGATGTTCCCTATTGAAAATGGAGTTTATACCTCTACTGGTTTGTGTACAGGGACCCCTGAAAATATTTCAAAGCATTGTGTTCTATGAGAGGCATTTCTATAAACATATTTCCTTACCCTTACTGTACAAAAATATTAATGAAATTGAAGTATGTTATTATGTATGTTATGTAAGTATGTATGTTATACATGTTAGTATGTTATGTATGTTAGTATGTACGTTATACAAGTTATCAAGTTTATGTTACAAGTTACCAGTAAAGTCTGTTATACCTTTACTGGTTTGTGTACAGGGACCCCCGAAAATATTTCAAAGCATTGTGTTCTATGAGAGGCATTTTTATAAACCATATTTTCATACAATTTTTTAATAAAATCACACAATCAACTGTGGAAGAAAATCATATTTATTGAAATTTAATTTTTCCGACTGAGTGAAAATAATGCCTGGACCGGGACTCGAACCCCGGATCTTTGACTTACAAGGTCAAGGCTCTACCAATTGAGCTATCCAGGCCGACATCCCGGTCAGCATTACTCACTCAGAAAACCTTTTAGGCAGAAACAATCTGGTCTATCATTTAGATAGCTCAACAGAAGTAAGCCGCAGGAAATGGAAAACACCATTAAACAATGGGAGAATGAAATACAATTTTTTTAATAAAATCACACAATCAACTGTGGGGCAATTCTCATGTGATGCACGGGACATTGTCTGACCGATTATTAATTCTATAGGGTTTAATATTATATACAAAAAATAAATAATTGGTGTTTCTGATGCTAATGAAGGTTAACTTCATAAATGTAAAACAATATTTCAAAATAAAAATTATTTAGTCAGAATAAATGAACAAAAACCTAGCGTGATGCACGGGACGCAGAAAAATCAATTATTTCTGCACTCATTCAGTCAAAATAATATTTGTCTGAATGTACTTGCTATAAACACATAAAACTACTAATCTGTGTTAATGACACTATATTGGATATAAAATGTGAAGGAACAGACAATTCTATCATTTTGTTTATTTTTTATAATTATCTAAAAAAAAATATGGGTGTGATGCACGGGACATTTGATGTGTGATGCACGGGACAAATATAATTTGTCAAAACTATAACCAACTTTTTATGCGGTATTTAGCATATTTATATTTCATAACTGTCAATATTAAGTTCATAAATAAAAATTCTTACTTTAGAAAGAATATATAATAATAAATAGAATGGCATAACACAATTTTTAGGAGGATGTAAACAATTCTGCACTTCACTAGTTCTGTTTTCTCAATAGAAGAGTTTAACCATAATTTTATTTAATATAATGATTTTGTATTTCCTCACTGTAAACTACGTAAACTAATGCTAAAAACTGAGATTATTTATATTGAAGCAAAGGACGTTAAGAGCTGTGTAGATATGGAAAATGCCACACCCATCCAAAGCATCATGCAAAAACATGTGATAATTGTTTCTGATGGAGAAGTTCAATTAAAAGAAAATGCATGTAACAATTTCAAGACCAAAACAACTTCCATGCAATTAGATTTAAAGCTTCAACTCAATGTTTGGGTCTTTGCTAAATATGAAAGTGATTGTTATCCTGGCATGATTCTTGCCAAAATAAATGAAAATAACATTAAAATTTCTGTTATGGTAAAAAGTGGAAATCAGTATTGGAAATGGCCAGATAAGGCAGATGAACTTATTTATCCAATCGAAGACATTATTAAGCAAATTCCTCCCCCAGAAATTGTAAATTCATGCAGAAACTTCAAATTTGAAAACTTTTTGTGATGCACGGGACATAATATATTAGCAAATAAAGTTAATTAAAATAAAGTTTTGTTAAAAATATTTCTAATGTAGTTTAAATATGGTTCATTTTAAAAGTTCTTAAGAATTTTTCAGCAACAAAAATAAAAAATAAATTTTGTACACAAATAAGTAGCTCTTTTTGCGTGATGCACGGGACATGCATACTTCTTAGTAAAATTTGAATAATTTGAACAGTTTAAAAATTATATAGATATATTTAATTGTTTTTTCTGAATGTTCATTCATTATAATGTTTTCCTATAACACAAAAAACTTAAAATTTTCATTACTAATAATTTAATGAGAATTTGAAATTTCCTCCCAATTTCAGTATTTTTGTTACAATTAGTTTACTAAATTTCAAAAGTTCATAAAAAATTAATTTTTCAATATTTTTTTATATTTTGGCATTTTTTATTTAATACATATGTTCTATTTCAACAACAGTAAAAAGAAAATACAATTTTCAAAAAAAAAAATTTGACATTGTTGGTTTCATTTTTCAGAGAATTGCCCTGTGGTGTTTTCCATTTCCTGTGGCTTACTTCTGTTGAGCTATCTAAATGATAGACCAGATTGTTTCTGCCTAAAAGGTTTTCTAAGTGAGTAATGCTGACCGGGATGTCGGCCTGGATAGCTCAATTGGTAGAGCCTTGACCTTGTAATTCAAAGATCCGGGGTTCGAGTCCCGGTCCAGGCATTATTTTCACTCAGTCGGAAAAATTAAATTTCAATACATATTTTCATAACCTTACTGTATGCAAATCTTAATGAAATTGAAATATGTTATTCAAGTTCTCTATAGGATGTTCCTTGTACAAAATGGAGTAAATATCACCACTAATTTGTGTACAAGGACACAGAAAAGTATTTCAAACATTGTGTTCTATGAGAGACATTTCTATAAACCATAATTTCATACCCTTAATGCACGAAAATTTTAATGAAATTGAAATCTGTTATAAAAGTTCACTATCGGATGTTCCCTGTTGAAAATGAATTTCATACCTCTACTGGTGTGTGTACAGAGACCCTCGAAAATATTTCAAAGCATTGTGTTCTATAAGAGGAATTTCTTTAAACCATATTTTCTTACTGTATACAAATCTTAATGAAATTGAAATATGTTATTCAAGTTCACTATCGGATGTTTCCTATTGAAAATGGAGTTCATACCTCTACTGGTTTGTATACAGGGACCCCCGAAAATATTTCAAAGCACTGTGTTCTATGAGAGGCAATTCTATAAACCATATTTTCATACCCTTACTGCACACAAATCTTAATGAAATTCAAATATGTTATTCAAGTTCCTTATCGGATGTTTCCGGTATGAAATGGAGTAAATACCACCACTGATTTGTGCACACCCAACAAACACAGACCTACCGGTAGACAGCTGGTCCATTACCGGCTTGCCGTTTTAGGCGGTGACGTACCGATGTCGCTTGCCGAATCGGGTACGTAACTTTTGTGGGCCTTCGGGCGGCAGTCGCCCGATTGTCTTGTCCACAATCGGTCCGTTGCTGGGAAAACCGACAAGGCAGCCGGCGCGACACCGTACCGACATCTAACAGTTTCCTAACCAAACGTATACCGGTAATGGACTGGCATCCATTTCTATTTGCAGAAAAAAATTCTTCCTGCCCGACTGATCAGTGCTGCCATCTAGTGAAGAAATCGTGAAATTTATGTTTACAATTTCCGTTTAACTTACCCGATAAGAGGACAGAACCCGCAAATGTTCCAACTAGTGGCTTTACTTTGTACTTTGCATGCGTTTAACCATTCGACCATCGGTGCTTGTAACTTTTTTTCTTGATAAACGATAGTTTCGCTATTTATTATTTTAGATAGATATTGTATACTTTTATGAGATGTTACAATTAAATTAAAACTTTAAAACTCAATATAATCAAAGAATTATAATTAAAGTAGTTTGAAGTTGTGGTTTAGATCAAATAATTTTTTTAATAAAATTAGAATATCAAACAGTTACATAAAAATATATATATTTAAAATATATTACATATTGTTTAAGGAAAATATTTTGAGTCCAGTGAAATTATTGAACTTTTGTCTGTTCATAAAATTTTATTTTGAGTTTAATACTTTAGTAGATTTTAATAATTTATTATGTATTATCCCTTGTAGAAACAATTGGCAGCGAAACTAAAAGTATATTTAAGTTATTAAGAACATACATTTTATCGTTTATTCTGAGACAGAGATTACATAATTCTTTAATTGTTTCAAATTAAGATTGTCAATAAAAGAAAAACAAAATAAATAAAATAAAAATGCATGTTTTCTTAAGGAGAAAAAATGATTTAATTAAAAAACGCAAGGAAACTTCAATTTTCTAAATAGATAAATGCAAATAAAAAAAATCCTCTATTAAATTCATACTTTATATAAATGTAATTAATTTTTGAGATTATTTACGTTTACACCTTTTGAGGTTCCCGAAAAACAGTTACAAATATTAGCAGGCAGTTCAAATTCGGTATTCTAAATCAACATCAAATGAGGATGCTAATCTAAACTTTTCATTGAAATTAATCAAATGATTCGCGTACAGAATATCCAGGAGAGTTAAAATATATATTACATAAACAGGCAAACTTTCTGAAAGATACAGTTTAACATCTTTAAACTGCAGTAAGCAAAATAAAATGAGCATATATAATTACGTATGTGCTTTTTAGGCATAAAAAGCATGTTTCATAAGCATGTTTCTGAAAAAATTAGAGCTGCCATCTAGTGAAGAAATTTTGAACTTTCGAAGTTATAGGTTTTAAATATCCAGTTAAATTGGTTTTAATTTTTGAGTTGTGCTTCAGATCAAATAATTTATAGAGTATGATTTGAATCTGTGTATTGTTTAATGAAAATATTACAATTTAAATAATTTCTACGGACTAAATATTTTTATTAAACAATACATGTTACATATACATTAAAAAACTATTTAATATTTAAATTATGCTCAAAATATACATTTTATAGCATTTTTATTTATTTATTTATTTTTATTATTATTATTACTTAATTTTTAATGAAAAGGATGAAAAAATATGCATTCTTTCTTTGGCATTTCAAATAAATGAATTGCTAAATACTATTAATTAATTCGTTTTATATTTAATAGTGTTATTGTTATTAATAATAATATTATTATTATTATGACAAATATATGCATCTGTTATACTAAACATTCTCAACATTTATGGCAAAAGTAAAACTTAAAAAATAATAATAAATAAACTTACTTATTTATTTATTTATTTATTTTAAATACTAAATTTAAAAATTCGAACTCGAAGCAAACTGTCCCAAAATCGGACCGACATTGGCACATTTTTTTTGTCGGGCCACTACCGGATATCAGATATAGGCCCAATATCTTATGCCGATAGAAATGCTTTGCCGATTTTTAGCCGTAAGCGGTCCGGTAACAGCAACCAACATAGTTTCCTACTGTCGGTTGCCGGCATTCTACTGATTAGTCGCCGACAGCAGTGCGCCTTTGCCGGCAGTAAACCGACAGTGCCGACTGCGGCCCGACTCGATACCGAAAAGCTTGTTTTTGTTGGGCAGGGACAGACAAAAGTATTTCAAAGCATTGTGTTCTATGAGAGGCATTTGTTTAAACCATATTTTCATACCCTTACTGTACAAAAATCTTAATAAAATTGAAATATGTTATACAAGTTCACTATCGGATATTCCCTGTTGAAAATGGAGTTTATACCTCTACTGTTTTGTGTACAGGGACCCCCGAAAATATTTCAAAGCATTGTGTTCTATGAGAGGCATTTCTATAAACCATACTTTCGTACCCTTACTGTACACAAATCTTAATGGAATTCAAATATGTCATTCAAGTTCACTATCGGATGTTTCCGGTATAAAATGGAGTAAATACCACCACTGATTTGTGTACAGAGATACACAAAAGTATTCCAAACATTGCGTTGTATGAGAGATATTTCTATAAACTAAATTTTAATAACTTTACTTTGCACGAAGATTTATGAAATTGAAATATGTTATTTATAAGCACAAAAGAAAATGCTTTGCGTAGAATGTAGCATGATTAGCACTAGATTTACAGGGTGACACTAAAATATTCACTCATACACAGATCTATTAATAAATATTTGCTAAAATTGTGCTTTCGTTTACATTAAGCGTTTTTAACACTTTAAAAAAGTTTTAACACTTCCGAATAAGGTTGAAAAGTGTTAATGACTTCGGTTTGTCTGTCCGTTTGCCTGTCTGTCTGCCTTTTTCACACTCTAACGCCCGTAAATATTTATGGAATTTCTTGAAAGTGATATATGTTATTCAAGTTCACTATCGGATGTTCCCTATTGAAAATGGAGTTTATATCTTTACTGGTTTGTATACAGGGACACCCGAAAGTATTTCAAAGCATTGTGTTCTATGAGAGGTATTTCTATAAATTATATTTCCATACCTTTACTGTACACATATCTTAATAAAATTGAAATATGTTATTCAAGTTCACTATTGGATGTTTCCTGTATAAAATGGATTAAATATCATTACTGTTTTATGTACAAGGACACTCAAAAGTACTCTAAAGCATTGCGTTCTATGAGAGATATATTTATAATTCAAATTTTAATAACTTTACTTTCCACGAAAATTTAGAAAATTGAAAAATGTTATTTATATGCACAAAAGAATGGTTTGCATACAATATAGCAAGATTAGCATTAGATTTACAGGGTGACACAAAAATATTCTGTTATATTAAGAACTATTAACAAAAATTGCTAGAATTCTACTTTCGTTTGCATTAATTTTTTTTTACACTTTCTATCATTTTTTTAGTGTGAATATAACTTCAATTTTTGTATCTGTCTGACTGTTCTTCTGTCCGTCTGTCTTTCACTCTGTCTGTTTTTCTGCGCTCTAATTTCCGTAAATATTTATGGAATTTCTTTAATTAAACCGATATATTTTATTCAAGTTCCCTATCGGATGTTCCCTATTGAAAATGGAGTGAATACCTCTTCTTGTTTGTGTACAGGGACACTTAAAAGTATTCGAAAGCATTGTGTTATATGTGAGGATTTTCTATAAACAATATTTTAATACTTTTAATGTATAGAAACTTTAATGAAATTTTAATATGTTATTCAATTCCCTATCGGATATTTCCTATATAAAATAGAGAACATTTCTAACTGGTTTGTGTACAGGGGCACTTGAAAGTGTTCCAAAGCATTGTGTCGTATGAGAATTATTTTTATAAACCAAATTTTAATCATTTTATTTTCCACAAAGCTTAATTCATTTGAAATATATTATTCGTATGCACAAAAGAGTGTCTTCTATGTAACATAGTATGATTAGCATTAGATTTTAAGGGCCACACAAAAATAATCAGTTACATTAAGAGCTATTAATAAAAATTTACTGGAATTGCATTTTTGTTTACATGAGCGTTTTAACACTTTCTTATAATTTTAGTGGGAATATGATTTCAATTTCTGCATCTGTCTGTCCGATTTTCTACCTTTCTATCTGTTTTTCTCCAGCTCCTATCATCCGTGAATATTTTGAGAATTTTTAAAAAATGATACAAGATGATATAAAGTTCCCTATGGAATGTTCCCTATTTAAAATGTCATTAATAGGTCCTGTACAACTAGTTTGTTTACAGGGACAACAACAATAACAATAAAAAAAAAAGCCAATGTATTACGTTTTAGGACAGAATTTTTAAAAAATTATATTTAAAAAACTCTCTACTATAAAAATCATAAAAACATTGACATGTATTATTAATATTCTAAAATATTGTTTTGTATAGAATATGATATAATTAACTTTCACATTTATAGGGCTACAGTAAAATATTCAGAGAGGTTAAAAGCTGTAATTATAATCTAACGGCTGCAATTTCTTTTGCGTTAAGCCTTTTTAATACTTTTCAAAATGCCTTAGAGTAATTTTAAAATCAATTAGTGTATCTGTATGTTTTTCAGTCTTTCTGTCTGTTGTGTGATAACGTAGGCAAAGAATATTAAAAGTTATTCGATACAACAATTGCGTACAGTGGGGAAGTGTTACTAATCAATGCGTACTGCATGATGTTTCTTTCTTGTTAATTTTTAACGTGTGTATTTTAAATGTATATAAAAAGCAGTTTATTTATTTATTTATTTTATTTATTTATTTATATATTTTTATTTTATTTTTATTATTTATTTATTTTTTATTTATCTTTTTTTTTTTTTTTTATTTATTTTTTTTTTTTTTATTTTTTTTTTTTTTTTTTTCGTGTGTTAAAGAATTTAAGTATGACAAAATGTAAAATTTTGTGGAATTCATTTATTATTTACAGCGCACATAAAATATTAATAACACAGAGAGATACACCACAGACATTTTCGGAAACAGAACATTTGAGTTCAGGACTTCTCAAAAGTTATAAACTGATTGAAAACCGGAAATGAATAATTTTCAGGAATCCAATATTTTCCTCATCTATATAGAAAAGAAAAAAAAAATATTTAAAAATTAAAAAAAAAAAAAAAAATGGTCTTTTAAGCTCTTATAATTAGTGAAATATATGCACAGAAAAATAATAATATGAGAAGGCAAGAGATAACCCTATTTTGTTTCAATAAGAAGGAACACGTTTTATTCAATTTCCTCTCTTAAATTGAAATTCAAATCGAAACACTTGAGATGGACAAATGAACTAGATAACTTCCATTCGTTTCATTTAATTTTATCATGAATTTGATAAAAAATAAAAATTATAAAAAAGGTATCGAAAATTTAATGGAAAGAAATGCAGTGAAGTTCTACTACTAGAAAAATTAATCAGACTTTATTTATTTATTCAAAAATTTATCTTTAAAGATCCCATAGTTTGCGGGTATGTTAATGCATTATATTTTAATCTAGAAAAGTTTCGATCTGTTGGGGTGTAACTTTATTATTTTAAAACACGAACACTTGATTTGTTCATAATTAACAGATTAAATTATTTCAGAAATGTAAGGTATAGGCACACACATAAGTTAAATTTTTTTCTGCTCTTAAAATATGGAAAGTCGTAGCTGGAAATAATTTGATATCATATATATGATTTTTAAACTTTAAATAACATGAATTTGTCACAATAAGCATATTTTTTATCTTTATTAATAAAAATGTATATTTAGATATTTTTTTCAAGCTACTCATTAAAAGGAAAAAAATAATCTGGTGTGTCACTCACACGACTTGTCTTACCCTGAATATCAATACTATAAAGGTAGATTGCAGATTAAATCGTAAGATCAATAAGGTAAGATAATAAAGTTCAATCTACTTTGAAAATAATCCAAAGTAGGTTTAGGAACAGTTTTATTTGATATATAATTGTATGTGAGGGGGGCTACCACCCGCCTCAACCCTCGTTCAATTATACTGCCTATACTTCTCTATATATAAAAAAAAAGTTTCTGTCACTGGCGTCTTTTTTTTTTCAGGATTTTTCGCGTCATAAGATATATCAGTGTATTCCGACTACTTCAAGGAAGGCATTTCAGCTGCTTAGAAATTTCTATCATTTTAATTAACGAAATTATTAACTAAAAACGTCGTGTATGGCAGTATAGGACAAAATTTCTTATGTAAATAATGAAAGTTGTTTTAATCGTGTGATTGTAAAATTAATATGAAATACCCCCCCCCCCCGCCCGGGAGGGGAGTAAATTCTTTCGAAAGATCTCGTCAATACATTTAAAATGAATGGTTGAACCATAAATCTGTGATAATTTAAAACAAAGTTATAGAATTTTTTATCTTTTAACGAAAACAAAAATCGCATTTTTACTGATAATTGCAAAAAAATGACTTTATTTTGGCATTTAGTGATATAATTCTGTCAGATAAAAATCGTCTGCACTTTTAATGAAAAATAATTTGATAATATAATAAACAATTTGTGTTGAAAAAATTTTGTGTAAAATTATATAAAAGAAAGTCATGTGGTGGTCGCATCATACTAGTTTGTTTTAGAGTTATTTTGATAACAGATATGCGTGCTGATAAACCGAAAAAAAATTGGACTTTCGTGTTCATATCACCTCAAAACGGGATATTATACAAAAAAACCAGACTTGAAAATGGATTTTAAAAAATACTTTGTTTACAGGATGTGTATGAAAAATGAATTTTCCTTTGAGCAGTGTTCGTCGACATAGTAAAATGTAGCAAATCACTTTCATCAATTACATTCAATAGGAAAGAACGTTTAGCTTAATTTTTGGTAGTCCTGTATATTTTCGACATGCACATCACACATTGTGTACTTAAATTAGACTTACATGAACAATAACTTGGTTATTATTTTTAGTATTGTAATACTAAAAATACTAACCAATACTTGTGCAATAATTGTTATTGTACAAGTAAACTTACTTATTGTACTTATTGTAATGCTAAAAATGCTAAACAATATTTGTACAATACTAAAAATAATAACCAAATTACTAAAATTAAATATACCAGTAGTTTACCATCCTGTAACGAATTAAAAAATTTCAAACACTTTATACTTCGTAAATTAAATTTACTAATTCCTTTCACCTTCCCCTTTACTATTAAACAACTGGTTGTTAATGACTGGGATCTTAACAGACATACAGGTGGTGTCTATAAAATCCCAATTAATGATGAACTGTATTTCTGAATCGGTTTAACAAGTCGCACCCTCAAGGCTATAATAAACAAACACGTCCGCAGTGTAAAAGAAGAAAAAAGCTCTGCTTTTGTTGATTTTCTTTATAATAATCCCGATGCCATTCCTTTATGGTCCCAAGCCGAAATAATTTCTGCTACACGCGATAATGAATTGAAGACCTTCTCTTGACTGAAACTATCAGTGTCATTAAATGCAATAAAGCTATTAATTTTAAAGATTCAGCAATTCACCATAAAATATGACATACATTATGTTAATAAAATTAATGATATTTATATATTTTCAGTTAACTTCTATTTTTTAAGCTACTAGCTGCAAGGTATTGTTGGAATTCTCCTGTCTACTTTTTAAGTTTTCTTCTACAAATAATTTTGACATGTAACATTAAAGTGCCCCCATAGTAGAACTCAACCTTACCTCCTAAATTCATGCAACTATGTAACTACGCTGCAAGTTGTTATAGGAAACCTCCAGTCTTCCTTTTCAAGATTATGTATCTTCTACTAGACTTTATGGCATGTATCCCTAGTGTGACCCTACTGGAACTCAACCTTTTTTCCTGAATTCATGCAACTGATGGACTCATCATATTGTGTACAAGCTATTTTTTTTTTTTTTTTTTTTTTTTTTTTTTTTTTTTTGCTATAACCGTATCAAGTTCCTTTGTTATATAAAATGCTGTCTACTCTTTGCCTTGTGTAACAAATTACCGGAGGATGCCATAACGTTGTGGCGAAAAGCTTTGTAAACAATTTTTAATACATTTTAATACGTGTTTTAAAGTGTTTTTATTACATACTTATTACTATGTTAACACGGGAATTCAATACGAATTTTAAACTTTTAGAGGCTTTTAATTTTAATGAAAATATATATATATTTCACTTTTGGAAGAGATGAAAATTTTAAATATTTATTTTATTTTATTTTATTTTATTTATTTATTTATTTATTTATTTATTTTTATTTTTTTTTTACATTTGAGACCAATATTCTTTGTTAGTTTTTGTATAAATATTCGTTAAGCCATAAATTTCAACGATCTACATTTTTCTCTAGAATTTTCTTAGTGTTAAAACTTTCATTTATTTATAGCAGGTCTTTCGAAGAATAAATGTTTATTTTATGCTTTTTAGGGCTCCACAATAAAAAGCTTCTAATGTTTAATTATTATTATTATTTTTTTTTTTTTTTACTTAAATTTTCATTTATTCATTCATTTACTTAATTGTAAGATTTTGTGAAATATAGTTTACTACACGATTTTTAATCCGATTATCTACAAACTGTCAGTTAATGAAAATGACGCTAGAAGTAATATTCATGGCTTTTGTTTAACTTAAATATTTTATTACTTGTCATCCCAGTAGTTACCAATCAATTTTTGAAGTCTAAGTTTTTACAGTTATGTACGATAATTAATTTGTCCCTCTATCAATAAAACGAAAATTCTTACACGTTCATTTTTCTCGAGATAGAAAGTAATACATTTATTATTCAAATGCAAGTCTTAGGCTCATCAAAGCCTAAACAGTTTGTGCGATGGTGACTTATAACGTAGTTTTCAGCTCAATTGAAAAGAAGCGAGTTTACGTTATCGTATTCACTTGCAAGCCTACACGCACACATGAAAGCATGCATCAACGTGAGAACAGCAAAAATGAATTCAAAAGACCTTAAAAACGTTTGGATACACAAAAAATCAAAATCGAATGTTTTCATGATATTTTCCTTCATTATGTATGTTCGGAAAGTAAAAGTTAAAAATAAATAAATCGTCTTTGGACAAAGTTACTTTTCAGTATTTCCATACATTCTTTAACACTTAAATCACTCAAACTTCGCTTTTTAAATTTAGAGATTAAAAAAAAAAAAAAAAAAAAAAATTGCAGCAATTATCATTATTTTTACAACTGACAATAGTTACTCTTAAGCATTATAAACTGAGTTTTTAATCAATAAAGTTTTTGTTCCTATCCTGTTATAATCACTATTCAATAAAACTCTAAGCTTTCGGTGTAGATTTTGATAATTATTACGTACTTTAGATAAATTTCAGTAGTAATTTATGTAAATCTGAACCTTTATAAGCAATTACTTTAGAAATGATTAAAATTCAATTTACGTCTTAATTCTCGTTTTCCCTCTGATCAAAAAATAATTTCCCTTGTAGTTATAAAAGTATTTAAAAATATATATAATGAACATTTTTAAGATGTTAATTAAAACCAATTGAGTAGATGAAAACAGCTAAGCTTAAATAATAAATTTATTCCTAAAACATAATCAAATAATAATTACTTAATTTTTTTTTTCTTTCTTTTTTTCTTTTTCTCTTTTTTTTTTTTTTTTTTTTTTTTTTTTTATTCTGAAGAATGTATAGTTTAATATTGTATAAAATAATTAGCTTATTCTTCTTAAATCTATTCTTTAAACAGTTTTGTAAACAAATAAATAAAAAGTATTTTTACTTTGTCTATTGCTTATGTCATTTTTTAATTTTTTTTTTTTTTTTTTTTTAAGTGGAAATCACTTAACTGTTATTAAATTAATCTTTTATGTAGGAAGGAACATTTAAAAAAATATATTTTCTTTAACAGAAATTAGAAAAATAATTATTCACTTGGTATTTTATACAAGATAACTCTTACTAAAATGATTATAGAAACTTAGTAACCTTTACCCCGAAACATAAATTACAATCTTTACTAATTAAAGGATATTATCACATAATACCATAAAACTGTTTTTAAACACATAAAATTTGCTTAATTATATTGTTAGTTTCGGACAAAAATATACTTTTTCATTGTATAAAATAATTAGCTTTTTCCTTACATTTTTTAAATAGTTTTGGTTTTTTCCATTTAATTATACTTTTCCTATTTATTTTTATTTATTTATTTATTTATTCAAACAAAAATGTGCAGCATTGAAAAAACAATCAATATTCTAGTTTTACAAAAATCGCAAATAGTATGGAATGGTTGGTATTTCATACTATCCGAATCGCTATCTTAGAGAATAAATCAACCACAACCACTTGTTAGTAGAAATAAGTTCATGGGAATCAGACTACTAACTAAGTCAACTCCTCTATCCGCAATGACACTAGGTTTTTCATTTTTTTTTTTTATTATTATTAGTGCTAGAGGCCTATTTCAGTCGGTATAGTTGTCGAATTTTTATAATACACTCTTAATTAGTGCTAAGGGCCTATTTCAGTCGGTTTATTGAATGGGGATTTATTGAATGAAGTCCCCCCAAGGCACAACTTTGACATGAGTCCCCCCAAGGCACAACTTTGACATGAGTCCCCCCCCCCCAGGCCCAACTTTGACATGAGTCCCCCCAAGGTACAACTTTGACATGAGTCCCCCCAAGGTCCAGCGTTGTCGAATTTTTATACGTCACTCTTAATAGTGCTAAGAGCCTATTTCAGTCGGTTTATTGAATATCGATTTATTGGATGAAGTCCCCCCAAGGCCCAGCGTTGTCGAATTTTTATACGTCACTCTTAATAGTGCTAAGGGCCTATTTCAGTCGGTTTATTGAATGGGGATTTATTGAATGAAGTCCCCCCAAGGCACAACTTTGACATGATTCCCCCCCCAAGGCACAACTTTGACATGAGTCCCCCCCAAGGTACAACTTTGACATGAGTCCCCCCAAGGCCCAACTTTGACATGAGTCCCCCCCAAGGCACACCTTTGACATGAGTCCCCCCCAAGGCCCACCTCCCCCTCATTGGGAAAAGAGAAAAAACGTTGTTTTGCGGCTATAAGACAGTTTGGACTTCCAACGTTATTTGTTACAGTATCTGCAGCTGAAACACATTGGTTTGATTTAATGAAAACTTTATCATGGAATTTAGATCGTCACGAATTAACTAAAGAAGAATTTGTCGATATTAACAAGTTTAGCAGTAGGCCTCTGGCACTAAATTAAAATCTGTCAATGTCAGATTTTCATGTTTTAAATAATGAAATAATGTCGTGTTTGTATATATATATATATTTTTTTTTTCGTGAAAAGGTTATAAAATTCGTAATACTCACCTCCAAAAAAGTCTGAATTTTGATAAATCAAAGAAAATGTATGACACAAAAATTTCTCTTCTCACTGACAGAAGGGGAACTACCGTTCATATTTTAGGCCCCGGGAAAACTTACATTAATTCCAACTTGTACGTTCTTATTTTTTTTTTTTTTTTTTTTTTTCTGGAAATTTTTTAAAAAATACTTAGCAGTTTTCTGTGGTTAAACATAATGTAATTTTTGAAAAGAAATAGTGGTTTTAAAAAACCGTACAAGTTGGCACCTATGGACATCTGACGTGCTTCCTGTAGGTTGCAGCATCGTACAAGTGAGATTTAAAGGCATTCCATTTTGCCCGACTATTCCATATTAGCCACCGTTCCTTTATTATTATAAATCATTTTAACACGCATTAAATTTATTCTTTGACAAATTTTAAACTTTTTTTTTTTTTTCATAAAATCTTTTTCTTTAACAGAATTTACAGAAAAATTAATTCAAAATTTATTTCACTTATTTTACAACAAAAGTACTTATTTTACAACCTGTGCTTCCCGAAGTGAATGCGACTCGCTTATTAATGTTCCCTTGCAGCGGAATTCTTAAAATTTATCTATCTTTAGTAGAGCAAAAGTTAAGAAAGCGGTTTTGACTCATTTGAGTAAAAATAGTGTAAGTGCTAATGATAGACGTCAACATAAGCACGTTGGAACAACGTCACGGCTTTTAAATGAAGATGTATAACTATTAATTAATAAATTAAAAAAAAAAAAAAAAAGAATATATATACATGTATACACTAAGCGACAAAAAAAAAAAAAAAAAAAAAAAAAAAAAAAAAAAGCCGCACTGTAGAAAAGATGATTTATACCTTTTTTACTTGTAATAACTTTAAAATTTACGGTTGAAACAAATAAAACTGTCATGTTTCCATAACACCAAAGGGCTGAAATGATACCTATGTACATTTTCGATTTAATAATTCGCTTCATTACACTCTACGAAGTATTTTATAAAAATCTACGTAAAATTTTCTTTTTAAACATAATGCAATAACCATACACTTTGTATTATATTATGATTTATTATATGAAATAAACAAGTTATATTTTGATATATGAAATAAAACTATTTATTTGTTAGGTCTAAGCAATTTTTTAATAAAAATATGCATTTTGCATGAGGTTAATTCCATCTTTATATGGAATTACTGCTGTAATGCAGAGTGGCATAGCATTATACCGTTTTTTGATATAAATCTCAAAAATTTCACTGTGCTAAATATTGTAAATAACTTTTCTAGTTCTTGCAAATTTGTAGGCTGCAAATTACGAATCCTCCTTTCTCTTCCCGCGCCTTCTTATGACTAAACATTTTCGAGCGAATTGAGATTAGGACTGTTTTCAAGTCTAATAAAGAAGAAATTCTACGATATTCTTTGTGGGATTTAACTTAGCGTGAAAATGATATTATTACTTACAGAATTATAGGTGCTCATGGTAATGGATAGGTAATTTTAACAATTTGATTCAAACTGACGTACCACAGACTCCGTACAGCAAGGTGCATTAACATCATGAAATGCTGCTTGAAGGAAAGTCTGAAATACTTCCAAAATAGTCGGCCAGACGCCACTTTTATAATCACCGTGTTTTATTTTGAGTTAATTGATCCCTTGAGCATGAACATTTGCCCGATTCCTTGAAAAATTGTGCACCTCCGTACCATAATGTACGGGGGAAATGTCACTGTTTTAAGAGTGCGATTTTCATTAAGTCGGTCACATTTTCGTCCTCATTCTACCTTTTTTCATCTGCTGGAAATAAAGAAAACTTGATTTATCAAAGAAAACCAGTTCAGTCTAATAATTAACTGGTAATGTTTTTAAATTTTTGGTCAACTAAAGTACTGTTTTTTCTAATCCTTTTCCTTAATAATGGCTTTTTCGCAGATCTTCTGTTTTTTAACCTACTTTGTTTAATTGTTCCCCCATTGTTTTTGAAGAAAGTAATTTGCTATACACCTTTTTCAAATCTTTTTTAAGTTCTGAACATGATACAAATCAATTTTTTAAACAATCGCTTTTTAACTTGCGGTTATCTTGCTTGGATGAGCAGCATGGCTGCATAAAGCCAAATTTCCAATTTAAACGGCCAAAAAATTTTATATTTTGCTAAAAACCATTTTACCAATATTTCGTTAACATTTAATTATTTTGTCATTTCACGTATTAAAATATTTTTTGATTTTCATTCGAAAATTAATACTTTTTGTAGCATCGTTAACTGCCTTATTCTTACCGTTTTTTAAATAAATTTCAAAATTACAGTTTTTCTGACAATTGCATCTTGTTTTTAACACTGAACTCAATTCTAAAGTGTAAGTGGAGGACAACATAATAAAATCTGTTCGAAAATTTGCTTTTTAAACGATAAACTTGGCGGTTGTAGAAGTAAAAAGGAAAATATTCAAGTGCGGCTTTTTTTTTTTTTTTTTTTTTTTTTCGTCGCTATATATATATATATATATATATATATGGCTGAATATCAAATAAATGTGCATTTTAGTGTTTCAGATCTTTATTATTAATTTTAAGCAAATAAATTGTAAAATTTTATTATTATTCTTTAGAAGTACTTTTTTAAAAAAGCATCCAATCATAAAATGTGAGTTTATAGCAATTTCAGTATTTTTTAGAAAATTTTAAACCTTAAAATCGTCATTTTCGTGACTGTCTCCAAGACCAAATGTTTACATACAAAGTATGTTTTTTACTAAGAAAAATAAAATGATAATTATAATAATTGTTAAATCTTGTAAAAAAAAACTATTTGTTTTCAAAGGAAATTTTTTTTTCTTTTTAATTACGTTAATTTTCATGCATGAGTAATTAAAATGCTTGTATGCAAGTCTTGACGTCATTTTCGTGACACGTGAAAATAACTTCATATATCATCAAGGGATGGTGCCACCATTCACTTTTTTTAAAGTTTAAGATCAGAAATCAACATTGACGATATGTGGAGAAAATAAATCTCAAGAAAATTAAAAACAGGTAAGAGTTAACATTATTTTTATTGTTTACATGCTGTGCGTATTTTTATTGCTTGTCATTTTCGAGATGCATAAAAAGTAAAAAAATATTATTATAAAATTTAGAACAAAGTTTTATTTTAATATAGAATGACGACCAGAAGAAGGAAATGTGACGATATCGGCTTAGTGAAAGCATGTTTTTCCGTACAGAACGAATTATTGACGATCTGTCATTTTCCTGACGGTCATTTTTGTGACGTCACGAAAATGACATTTGTTGCAGATTTACTATTTTGTAAGCCCTGGATTTAAATATTTTTTTTTATTTTTAGTTAAAAGATTTGTTGGTGTAGGATAAGCTTTATATTTAAATATTTAAAGTACTTTCCGGTATCCAGGTAAATATAAAAAAATTACATACGACATTAATATTAAGATACAATTAAAAAAGCAAACTTTTAATTTTTTTTTTTTCCTTTAAGGTCTATAGTTTGTTCTGAAGATAAATCGCGGGTAAAATTGCCGTATAAATATAGTGACGAAAGCGTCATTAAAAAAAGTCGGGACAGTAGCAGTCTTGGATATTTACTGCGAAACATCCTTTTTTTTTTTTTTTTTTTTTTTTTTCTTCTTCTTCTTCTTCTTCTTTTTTACTATTTAACGGCAAAAGAAAAAAAAAAGAAAAATATAATTTTTTTAACATATAATATAAAGAAAAACAATTACAAGTTTTCTTTTTATTCCACTTTTTACGTTAAAGCAACTGAATATTTCATCGCTGAAACAATTTTATTTTTTCTTGTTATCTCAATAATGATTTTCACCTGGTGTATTACACTGTCGTAATTTTTCGGAACAATCAACTCGGAAACAGTGGAATTTTCTATTTTAAATTTAAATTTCTATCACTAATAGAATTCATTTCGTTTTCCTTTAGTTCTACCCTTTTCAAATAAAGTATCCAACCATGAAATTGGAATTGCAGATTCCTAAACAAACTTCTTTTCAAGTGTCTATTGTATTATTACTACGGGAATAAAAATATCTGTAAATGATTATATTTACACAAAATGGAATCTCGAGTTTTGAAATCCAAGTGGAGAGTAAAATGCATTACATAAAGGAATTGAGAATTACTTAAAGAGAGATATAGAGGGTAATGATTGATAGTCTAAAATAAAAATTATAAGTTGTGAGTCAATTACAATTTAAAGCTTTAGAAACGTTTTAAAGTTTATTTTCTTACCAAAGTGAGGAATTATTTATTTGATCATTAATGTCTATTTACAAAGAAGGTCTGCGTAAACTTTTAAAATTTATATTTCGAGATACACTGAAGATTATTTAAATATTTTCAATATATTCTCAAGTTTGAATTTTACTTCTACTTTTTGTTCCCTGTTAACCTTTTAGAGTTCAAAAAATTTTCTTTCAATTCCTAAATCAATTTTAAACATGAATATTGTGCCCTGATTATAAATAAGCAAATAGAAAAAGGTATAGATTTTTTAATTTGTGAGATATTTTCGGTTTGAAACATCTATATATGTTAGTTAACCTAATTAAATTAAAATTAAAATTAATTTAGTTTTTTTTTTTTTTTTAATGTAAACACTGTGAATTGAAAAAAATCTCAAACGTTGTTTCCAGTGAAAATCACAACATACTTCATCGGGTGAAAAAAAAAATTGGCAACGGTTATCTAAACAGCAAGGTAGAGGAATAGTCGGGTAAAATGGAGTAACGTTTTATCGCACCTGTACAGTGCTTCAACGTATCGGAAGCATGTCAAACGTCTTTACTGGACCTCAAATACGAATGACAGGTCCCCTTGTGTCAATAAGAAGAGCAGTTTTTGTGTCCTACCACTTCTTTGATTTATCAAGATTCAGACATTTTTGAAGATAAGCGTTACGAATTCTGTAATCTATTTACGAAACAGTAAAATGAGTGAATACTTAGGGTCACTTTCAGTAGGCGAGTTGAGTTATTTAGTAGCCTGATTTCCATGAACTTATTTCTACCAACAAGTGATTGAGGTTGATTTATAACTCCAAGATGACGATTCGGGTAATGGCGAATAACAACTATTCCATGGTAGAGATGAGACGGGCTCAGCCCGAGCCCGTAAGCCCGAGCCCGAGCCCGAGCCCGAGCCCGATCGGGCTCAAATCTTACGTAAGTCTTCAGGCTCCGGGCGGGCTCGGATTCAAGCTAAAAGTCCCGTTAATTTTATTCTTCACTAACTGGAAAAAAATATTTTTATATTCATTTTGAGTAATGTCATAATAGTCAGGATAGGTTATAAATCATAAAATAATCTTGCAAACCTTAGTAGCTTTGACTTCCCTTTTTCTAAATATAACTTTTTTTTTTTTTCAACGGGATGCATATTATGTCATAGTATTATACAGTAATCCTTCCTCCTTCGTTATATTGGGCCTCATTATATCACTCATTCGGATAAATTTTTTGTCCCCCGATAGGCGCGTTATAAACAATGGGCTGCACTATAAATATATATTATATAAATATATACATGTATACATAGACACAGACATTATAAATTTTTATAATAACATTTATAGTTATTTAAATTGAGGATTGATAATAAGAAAATTAATTTGAAAATGAAAACGGAATTTAATTTTACTACTGTGTATGCGTTGCATAGCGTGCCACTTTCAATAACGGGCTCGGGCGGGCTCGGGCTCTGATCACACAAAATTTTTCGGGCTCGGGCGTGCTCAGTTCATAAACGTTTCGGGCCCGGGCGGGCTCGGATTGCCGAAATAGAGCCCGAACTCACCTCTATTCCATGGTACTTGTTGTTTTATCTATTTATATGTTTTTTTAGTTTAATGAGTAAGGCTGATTGAGTACTCTAGAGTCCTAGCTCGGAGAGTAGTGCCCTCAGGCCTAAGATGCCCTCAGGGTCTTCCAGGGGCTCTCAGGAGCCCTATTAGTGCCCTCAGGGTCTTTCTAAGGGATCCTAGCCCCTATTTACGCAAGTTTCGGAGAAAATTGCGGAAAACTCCAAACGACTAGGCCGACGGTCGAGACCTGGGATCGAACCTGGCACCTCACGTCTACCAGGTTTGAGCGCAGAATCACTCGGCCGCTGGTGGGCCTATTAATATGGAAGCGGTCTTGATATAAAGCTTCTTGGAATAAGAATTTTTGGTTCTCCTTCACACTTCCTTTTCATCTGTCAGTGTGAAAAAGAGGCTAGCTGCTTGTAACTTATTTTATTTGTTTATTGCAGACTTTATGACCTCTAAACCTATATTTAAATTGATATACTTGTTGTATTTAATTTTGTAAAATTACGAAATTATAGATCTTGTTAGTAAATTACATCTTTGCGACACCAGTTGTAAATCGCATGCATGTATTTTCTGTAAAAATGCGTTTATGCG
Source organism: Salticus scenicus (assembly GCA_963930645.1). Lineage (NCBI taxonomy): Eukaryota > Metazoa > Arthropoda > Arachnida > Araneae > Salticidae > Salticus > Salticus scenicus. The sequence continues at coordinate 332,118,165 of OZ005650.1, read as the reverse complement.
TAAAATAAACTATATTTTTATTTTTATTTACTCAAATTTATTTTGTAAAATCAATGACAAGAAGACATTCTGACCTTTAAAACATCAGTTTTCTAAATTTACTTTCTTTTTATGAATATTTTAGTCATTTACTGCCTCGTGAACGTAAAATTAATTTTACAATGTTACACCTATTTTCACTCATAGTAGATTGATTATAACTTATACTAGATGATGTCACTTTTATACAATCATGTTAAATATTTCTCTGCAGCTAGAAGTCTCTATCCTGTTTCAGTTTTGCATGTGATCTTTAAATTGAAAATATTCAGTAAGTAAATTATTGCAGAAAAAATAATCAGATATAAATAAAGATTTGTCAAGAGCGTTTTATCTATTTTTTATTTATTTATTTCATTAAAGATGAACTTTTTTAAAATATTAAAGCATAAAAGTATTTTATGACAGCCCTACATAGAAAATTCAAAAGTTATGAAAATTCAAAAATCATTTATAGAGAAAGCTTATATTATTACTATTTTATACAGAACTAGGGAGGCTCCGCACCCTGCTCGCTCAGCTCACCAATCCCCGAGGTGAGCCTTCCCCTTCGCTAATCCCCTTCGCCTCCTCCTGACTCTCTTCACTTAACCCTTTCACTACCAATATTTTTTCTGTGAAAAAATAAGTATGAAATAAATTATCTGAATCAGCTTCATTTAATAGACGGTATATTTCCTCAACTAACCGTTCTACTTCCCTATTCAAGGTAGTTGCAGGTCTAAAAGAAAAAAAAAAAAAAAAAAAAAAAAGAAAACCTCCAGAAAAAAGTCTCATAGTATATGTTAAAATCGCCTTGGGACATATATGTCCCAGTGGTAGTGAAAGGGTTAAGGGGACTTATTTGAAAAAAGAGAACTCCTACGTACAATCAGCGACCCCTTTGAGGCTAGTGGAGAAACATCAACTAGGGTCGTTGATTTATGGCTTTTTAGCGGGTGGAATAATCGGACACAACAGATCAAAGAAAGCGGTCCCTATTTGACCAGCTTACCAATTTGGCATATTATCGCTGTTTGTCTTATTTACATTTGTAATGATAGCAAAACAAAATAAAGCAGTAAAAGCGCGCTTCGGGAAAGGGGAAGGAAACGGAATACTTGGAATAAGTTATATGTATATAGTTGTATTCGGAATTTTATGAACAATACAGAATTGTGCTTTTATTTAAGTTCTACCTCTTTGTTTTCATAATTGCTACTATTATTACATATGTAAGGCTTCTGTTTTTCTTTTTTACAAAACATATGTAATAAGCAATAAGTCAGTCTCAATTTTCTTTGACTTCCATTTACAGTATTTCTTGACATACTTCTAAAATCATTTTTACATTTATATAGCAAAATATTGATGACTCATTGATATACTAAAATATATTATTTGCATCTTTTTTTTTTTCTATAAGGAACGTAATTTTTCAGCAAAAGGCATCAAACTGGTTGTTCTGAGCAGGATTTAACCTATTCTTAAATCTGAACCTGCAGTAGTCTGATATATTTACGAAGTATTTTTATTCATAAACATTAAATATAAGCAAGTGTTATTCATATCACTAGCAAAATAATTCATTAAGTTGTTTTTTAATAAACTTAAGTCTAAGTGCGTATAATACCTAACCTCGTCGACAGTTAAAGCTTGTATTATTCTATGGGGGAATTTGTTTCTATAATTACTTATTACTTATTATTAAAACTTCTATTTTCATATATGTGCTACAATAATAATTAAAATAATAATTTTTAGTTATACAAACTACAGTTTTCACTTTTTATCTATGACATAATTTCAATTACACCAAACAATTTTTATAACAAAGTTATATTTTATCTCATTTCTTAAACCCTCAGACATTAAATTTGTCTTACGTTTTTACCCTATTTTTAATAAAAGGCTTAAAAATAGGCTTGGAAAGTAATTTTTTTTTTTGTATTTTACAGAAGTATGAATGAGGCCAAGAAGGAAGCCCAAAAATATTTTTCTTAGGATAATAAGACTATTGCTTTCAGACAAAATATTACACCTGAATTCTCCAAGTTTTTTCTTCTACTTTTATTTTTCACGAAATTAATTAATTTACTTATTTATGTTACTTTATTTAATTATTTCTTTATTTATTTCAAAAAGTAAAAAAAAAAAGAAAAAAAAGAAAAAAAGATATTACAGTAAATTTAAGATAAAACTTGAAAAAGAATTTCTAAGATATGAATGTAGTAACCGTTGCTAAAGAACTCAAATTCTTATTTTCATGATAAATAAAAACAGTTAATTATTTAATGTATTCATTTATTATTCTTTCTATATATTTAAACCAATTTAAAAATGTATATTTAAAATAAAATTAAGGTAAATCGGACGAAAAAATTAATATATATATATATAGTATAGTAACCGGTGATAAGGGCCACAGTTATTTATCTAGTCATAATTTAAGTATAATTTTAGTTTCTTTTTCTTTCAAAAAATTGACATATTGTTTTGATGTTGGCAATGTTTTTTACTTCCATTATCCTACTACCGTAGGTAATGGAAGTATTGTATTCCGTCTGAAAATTCGATATCGAGATTTCACCTGATTTACACGTTTTAAGGTCCCCTGAGTAAAAAAAAAAAAAAAAAAGTAGTTTTTGACAATTGGTCAGTGTGTGTGTATGGGGAATCTTCTGGTTATTATATCTCGGAAACTAATAAAGATAGAACTACGAAACTTTAGAAATGAAATAAGTCTGGCGTACAGATGAATTTTCCAAATTTTGGTGAAAATTGGACATCGGAAACGGGAAGTGGAAACACAAGTCCATATCTCAAAAACGGCTCTAACGATTTTCTTCAAATTTGCTATATAAACACGCTATTAGATGTCCTTTCTAATGATGTAGTTGATTAGTTCAGGAAAATTGATAGGGGTCCTGTATAAATAGCTAAATTTTAGGTCTCGCAAGGGCGTTTCTTTAAAAACGGCTGTACGGATTTTTTCAAACTCGTCATATTAACTCCCTTTTAAATATGCTTTTGTGTGTAATTATTGTTTTCCTGTCAAGAATTGAGTTTTGGTAAAAGTTGGTACCTCAAAAACGGCTCTAACGATTTTCTTGAAAATTGTTATATAAATCCATTTCTTTCTTATGTATCACATATTTATTAGAAGAAAATTAACAGCTACCCTGTTTCGGTAGGTCAGAAGTTTAGGTAGATCTCGAAAATTGGTGTTTCAAAAAATAACTCTACCATATTTTTTTTTTTTCCTTATTTTTTACCTCGCTATATGAAAGCTTCGTTTTATACGTCTTTACATGTGTATAAAGTTTATCTTGCCAGAAAAATGTTAGGTTTCTACTTATTTAGGTCACTTTTATATCTTCTGATCACGATCTCCAAAAAATTCATATAATATGTGTAATAGTGGGTAATGGGAGTCGTGTGGTTGTTTCACACCAGATGTTTTTACTATGGAAATGCTCAGAAGACGATTGATCGTTTAGAATTAGAGGAAGTACAAGAGAAGTTCATGGAGATATGCATCGTCCTGTAAATAATATGCTGATAGCGATTTTTTTTTTTTTAATCTTTTTGGAAAACTATAATAATTACAAAGCACATTTTTTACATGGAAGTATTGAATTTCTATTTCTTATTTAAATGCTTATTTCAGGGAGAAAAATTGGTGGGGTTCTGACAACTGAACGATACTAGTTTAAACTAATGTGTTAGAAAGCACACGTTTATTATTATTTTTCCAATAAAGACACGATAATATTGAGAAAAGGTATCAAAGTGGAGTTTTAGGATGTGAAAAATGAGAAATGTCTCGTTAAACATTCGGCAGGTTGACTAAAACTTGCTTTTATTAAGATTCGACTAAAGCGAAAAATGCATTCAACACATTTCTATTTCATTAGCATGTATCAAAATTTCTTTTGTCATCGTCAAAGTTAATTACTATAAATTAAATACTGTGGTGAAGAAACATTCACATAAACAAACTAGTATGTTGTGGCCACCACAAGACTTTCTTCTATATTTTCCTATACATATTCAATCAGTAACAATATTTAAAAAAAAAAAAAAAAAAAAAAAAAAAAAACGATTTTTTTTTCTAAGTTTTTTTTTTGTTAAAAGTAAAAAAAATCGATAACTTTGTTTTAAATTATCACAGATTTATGGTTCAACCATTCGTTTTAAAGGTATTGACGAGATCTTTCGAATGATACCCATCTTCAAAATTCAACCCCCCTGGGGGGGTACTTCCCTCCCAGGGGGGGAACCGATGCCCCCCCATGCACAAATTTTTTTTCCTAGTTAACTACTACTATTATCAATAATTCATATTAATTTCACAATCACAAGTTTAAAATAACTCTCATTATGCCCATTTATACGGAATTTTGTCCTATAAAATGCGATCACAGCGCCACCTGTTGAGCTATTGATCCCCAAATCTAATGGGCACCAGTTCATGTCAGGGTGCAACTAAATACCAAGTTTGGTTAAATTTCATTCATTGGTTCGTGAGATACAGCGTCCACAAAAAAATGATACAGACAGACAGACAGACAGACAGACACACAGACAGACACACAGACAGACATTTTTTAAAAACTATCAATTCGTGTTCAGGACATCCCAAAACGTGTAGATCCGTCAAAAAACGGAGGTCGAAAATTTTCGCGAATCCAATACTTTCTCTATATTACATATAGAAGAAAGTAAAAAACGTCGATTGAAACATTTTGGCAAGTAAGAAAAAATAGTTGCCATTGACACCTGACCATTACATTCCAATATCTAACCCTGAAATAACGTCTGTGAAAGTTAGAAATACTAAACAGAAGGGTAATCGATACATTGACTATTTAAAAGCAAACACAAAATACAAAGCACATGTATTTTTTTCCTGCATTTCCTCGGTCTTTTGGGGGTCTAATTAGCCTTAGAATGGTGCCCATTCAGCGGCAATCTAAAACAAATCGATCTTACCTCCATAGATAACATTTTTTCTTTTCTCACAGTGCATCTGGAAAACAGAAATGATTGCACTTTCTTTATCTCAATCTCCTCATTTAATTATAGAATTGGATATGGAAGTATGACATCATTAAAGAAACAGGAATTTTTGATTTAGGATTGAGTACGAAAATGCGCGTAGAGTGAAAAACCTTACTCTCTAATTGCTTTCTAACGAAAACATCTGTTCATTCATTTTAATTATATAAGGTTTCTGTTATATCGGAAGGTGCAAAATTTTACTTTATTTTATCTTGTGACATACATAGATAAAGAAGGTGGAAATATTCCAAACAAATATATTGAATGAAACATTTTTAACAATATATTCAAAAGATAGAAAGGGATCTATAAAACGAAAATTTGTGAAATATCCCCAAAACAGAATTATATAGGGATAGATAAAAGGAATTAAGTATTTCAAACTACATTTTTCGTATTTAGCATACTATAAACATTATCATAGAAATGAGCTCAGCCGATCCATTCGGGTTAGTCCCCCCCCCCCCCAAAAAAAAAAAAAAAAAAAAAAAAAAAATTGCCCCAACTACTAAGCATTTTTCACAACTTCCACACCTTATCGTAATTTACTAATTAATTTAATTGGAGTTAGTTTCGTATTTCAATTTTCATGCAATTCTATAAACTATTTCCAGTACAATAATAACGATAATGCATGTGCACATAAATATTGCCCTATTTCACAAAAACTTGCAATTAAAAGAATTTAAGATAGTTCACAATTTTCCTGTCGTCTTATGAAAAACTGTAATTTCAAATAACTTAATAAGTTTTAAAGTAGACTGTTTATATTTAATAATGTTAAAGTCAGTATGATAAATGAAATTTCAAAATTTGTCGGAATATGTTTACGATAAAATAACCTTTAAAATGTACGTTTATGTGAAATTTTCCCATGCTGAAAAAATATTAAACTTTAAGTAGCTTCCAAATCTTTTTTTTTTTTTTTTAATAGAAGTTGTCATCGTCAATGATGTTCATAGCAGCAACGTAAATGATATTTTAAAACTGGTCCGAGATATTGACGATGAATATAACTCTCATAATGCACGTTTATGTAAAATTCTTCTAAGTTAAGAAATTTTTAATTTTCGATAACTAATATATATTATATTACAGAATATGTCAAATGGTATTTTTAAACTTATGTAATCAGCACACTTATGCCAAATTTTGCTCTATTATCCCATGTTAAAAAAGAGAGAAAAAAAAATTGTTAAATTTCAACCCCTCTCCATATAAGTGGCTGAAAGGTTCTGTTTTTGAAGTTGGTAGACGGAAAGTGCAAGGTTTGATCCTAGGTCATGCTCGTCGGTCTATCCGTTCAGAGTTTTCCAAGTTTTCTCTGAAATTCATGTAAATACTGGTTTGAACTCTACCGACCCCCCCCCCCCACACACACACACACACACGCACATCAAGGACGCTTCCCCAGGCCTAGGGCTCAAATACAGTCAAACGATTTTACCTGCTACATCTACATCTTACATTTCGAATAACTTACCCAGTTTTCAAATTAAAATGTTAGAAATCAATAAGATTCTTGCCAGTATTATAAGCGATATTTTAAAGCTGGTCCGACCTCTTTACGATCGTTTTTTCTTTAGACAATGTCTATACAGTCTAACACACTAACTAACATACATACAGAGATACAGAGACTCCGAACCATGCCCGAAGCTAATCGCCTTATCGGGGAGGAATCATGGTCCGGCGATGGCCATCCACCATCTGTAAAACAACCGACCGGGGATTTTCTATAATAATATTTAGATGTGAACAGTTGAATATGAACATTTCTAATTTTTAGAGATAGTTTTGTTCCAACAGTTTTTACTATATTAGTAAGAATGTTCTTCTTCTAATAAATATAGTACCTTTTTATTTAGTAAGATCTCAATAGGATTCACAACTGCCTTTACAACCATTCAACATTTCTTTTTAATTTTGCAGTTAATTAAGTTTTAATTTGAAAGAAAAATAGAAGAAAAAAAAAAAAAAAAAAGGGGGGGGGGGAGGAAATATAATGTTTTTAAACTTTATTTGAGCGCCTCAGCCTCGGATTTTGAGTTTTAAATTACTAAAATATTTTTAGGGATCTTCATTTAATGCTGGTTGTGTAGTTTGAAAAATAAATTCGTTTTCTTCAACATATTTCATACAATTTATTATTTTGTTTCTCAGACTGTTGTGTTTTGTAATATGTTTGAACCAGCTCATGAGTGACTGATTATCGTTCATTTTGAGGTGGTAACGCTCTGTTAAAGGGCAATCAAGAACGTAGTGCAAAGAGTTTGAAAGTTTGCCACAAATACAGTTTGGAGATGACCTTTTCCCGATTTTGTATAAATAAGTTTGGAATGGACCATGATTTGTCAAAAAGATATATAGATGTCTATTTATTATGTTATATTCGTGGTTTATTTTTGGTATAAATTTAAATGTATACCTCCCATTTTCTGATTCTTCCCATATTTTTTGCCAATTTTGAATAAGTTCATTTTTTAGTTCATATTTTAATGATGATAATGGGATTGGTTGATATATTTGCTTTGCACTTTCGTTCCCGATCGCCTCCTTTGCCAATGCATCTGCCAGCTCATTGCCTTCAATACCTGTATGACCTCTCACCCAGTCAAAATGTATTTCTTTGTTTATATTTATCAATTTTTGTTGAATTTCTACAATTAGTGAGTCTTGCGATTCCAGTTTCTTTAATGCTAAGAGTGCTGATTGACTGTCCGAAAGTATTATAGTTGAATTAAATTGTGAGGAATGAAACCATTCCACAGCTTGTCTGATTGCACACAACTCTGCTTGAAAGACGGAGTTTCTGTCCGATAGACGAGCATTTTCAGAATAAATTCTCTTTCCGTTATTGAAAACTAACATACATACAGACACACCTTATTGATTTTGTGATTTCTGGATTCTCCATTTCTCAGAAACATGTAAAAATGTCAAAAACCCTGGTATGATCAGTGGCGTATGCAAGGGGGGGGGGGGGGGGTCCCCCCCTTGACAAAATGTATGATAAGAAAAATTAGGCTGTTCCTTACATTTTTTTTTCACATTTCAAGCGGAAAAAATGTCTGGCAAGCGTAGAATATTTTTTTTCTACGAAGTGGTTTAAAATTATGACTAACTTTTTTTTTCTTTACTCTGCGATAAACACTCCTGAAAATAACTAAACCACTTCATTTGCGCGGCGCGAAACATGTTTCCCCTGAAAACAATTCTCTGAAAGGATTTCACCTTTACGAGTTCATATTCAAGGACAAGAGGGGTCGACCATACGGGGAAGGGGGACCATTGAAGGAGTGACCCAAATAATACCCCAACAGTAGAAGGCATTTTAAATGAACCAGCGAAAACTTCTCGTCGATTAGACTTCGCTCTGTAAATAAGAAAATTCAATGAAATATTTTGCAAAAGCGTAACTATGTAATGTATTTTATGTTTTGTGTAGCAGTTTGTACAGGCTCTACGTTATTCGCCGCTAATTAAAGATTTTTTAGTTTTATCTTCTAAATGGTGAGTTTATTTTACTATTTTTCATTTTCTTACTCTTATTTTCGGCAAGTAATTATGATATTTTAAAAGATTGTTAAACTTAATTAAAAATAAACTTAATTAAACCTAATTAAACTTAAACTTAATTAAACTTAAATAAACTTAATTAAACCTAATTAAACTTAAATAAACTTAAACTTAATTAAAAATTCGGAAGGACGAACCCCCCCCCTTCCCCCCCTTGGAAAAATCCTGGATACGCCACTGGGTATGATTATAATGGAATATTATTGATTATTTGTGATTTTTGGGTTCTCTCTTTCTCAGAAACATGTAAAAATGTCAAAAACAATAGTATGATTATGAACTAAAATAAAATAAAATTATCAAGATAATATTACTGAACGCAACTAAATATTTTTACTTTAACTGAGAGCTAATTAAGAATGACTACACTATATAATAGTGCATTGATAATAATGACATGTCGAGAAATTTTGCGAATTTTAGTAAAGTAGAACAGACGTATGACCGATCTTAACGGCGTATAAACGAAATACTTTAGTATTAAAATGAACAGGAATGAATCCGGACTTTAAAAAAAGGACGCATAATGTAAAAGACACATAAGCGAGAGACGTATAAACGGTGCTTTACTCGTATTTGTCTACTGCATATTTTTGACAAATTAGATTAGTATTTGTACATTGTATATAATATATATATATATATTGAAGTATTATTGCTCATCTCTGAAAAGGTACAATGAAAAGAATATATATATATATATATATATATATATATATATTATAATAACAATAAGAATGAGAACGGAAAGTTATTAAATGAATTATTATGAGTGATTTAATTATTGAATGAATTATTATAAAAAATAAAAATTATGAAAATTATGAAAAATTATTGAATGAATGAATTATTATGAGAACGAAAATTAAAATTCATCACAACAACCCACAAAACCAATTTGCTAATTAGTTTACTTGATTATTACTTTTTTAAAGGAATTTAATTTATATTCTTTATATGTAATATATCTATTCTGAATACACAAAAATAACTCAAAGAAACCCAAAAGCCCGGATACACTAAAATATTGAAGGAAGGAAAATACGCTGAACACATTGATTTCTAAAGTTTCGTAGATTTGAGCGATTTATTTTTTACGCATTTAATTTGCACTATTTAAAAACCCGGCATATTTGTTTACCATTAGTAAGTAAATGACATATTCAATTAGCTTAAGTTCTGTAACTTGTGGTAAATTTATGTATCATGTGCTAAATTGTATGTGTATATTTTAACATCATTATTTTAAATCAAATTTAAAATATAAACCCTTAAAATATCAAAATAGAATCATTAAAAGTAACTTATGAAAAACATGTAAGATTGAAAATATATAAAATGCTTCAAGAGATATAAACAAAATCTAGAAAATACTCTTGAATTTTTTAAAAATAATATGAAATAACATATATTAAGAAATTATTGATAAATATTTGCGATTAAAAGTAATTGTCGATTAGCTAATAAATTCAGATGTCCAGATTTTCCATAACGTCCTACCATGGTTACTTGCAGAGCATCCGCAATATCTTCTTTTTATTAAAAGAAAGAAGAAAAAAAAACTGCGACACAAAATATAAAAATTGCAACAACCTCTTTCACTTAGTTTCTATATTCAGTTCAAATGATCTGAAACAAAACACATTTTTTAACAGAATTTCCTTGCTTGGCTCCGCCATCATATGGCAACCCTTGACCCCCTGTAGTGACCCCACTAAAAATAATCTCAAGATATTCTGCAGGTATTTTTAAAGAAAATCTACAGAATATCTTAAGTTATTTGGCCCATTCTTAAGAAAATTTACAAAATTTCTTAAAAATGTCTTTAAAATTTCTTAAGATATTTTATAGAAAAAGAAAAATCTTCAAAATATTTTTAAATATTTGAAGAAAATCTTAAGAAAATACTGTTTTCTCAAGAATATCTTCGGATTATTTTTAGTGGGGGAAATCTCCTATCTCCCCAACCCATGTAATCAATTAGGTTAGGCTGACAGCTTGACAGGTCAGTAGTATCTTAAAAAGAACATGATTTTTTATATAAACAATAACAAATTTTAGATAAATTTGATTTTTAAAAGTTTACGTTAGATAAAAGGAAAAAAAGACAAGCTTTAGTTCCCTAGTTTTCAAATCTTTATATCTTTTTTCAAAGGGAAATTAGAAGCAAGTAAAGAACAAATTTTATATTTTTCGCAGATTTTTGAAACTTTAACACAGAATTTAAAATACTTTAAAATATTTTAAAATTTTTTGAAGACTAGGGATCAAAAGATAATTCGTGTATCTAGAAGATAAACAAAAAATTTTGTTGAAATTTTGAAAATTGAGTGAAATATAAGTGATTATATTTTCTCCATAGGTTAACATGGGATTCCACAATCTTCTTCCTCAATGCGACTCCCTGCCTTTCGCTGAACAGAAATTTCTGGTATTCGCTTCTTTACCTTTCACTGGAAATTTAATACCACATAAAAGGAAAATTAATGCTGCATAAAAGAAGACAAAGCAAAAAAAAAATATGGAAATACTATATTCAATGTCAAATTGAAATACATAATATTTAATTTTTTTTTTTTTTTTTAAATACATGCCATATATATATATATATATATATATATATTTAATACATACCATTTAACTAATACTACATAATAGGAAAATTGATACTGCATAAAACAAGAAAAAGCAAAAAAATTTTATGGAAATACCCATATTCAATGTGAAATTGAAATGCATAATATTTAATACCAATTTTTTTTGTGAAATAATGTGCTAAAAATCAGAATTTATTTATTTATTTGTTTATTTATTTATTTATTGAAAAAAGAAAGAAAATCATGATATCTAGACCATTTTGTGTTATAGTATATGAACCCCTTGGCGACATTTAAGTTTTTGTCACTATTTGGCGATGAATTTTTTGGTAGAATTGCTTGTTTAAAAAAAAAAAAAAAATAGAACCCTTTAATTAAATTAGAATAACCTTTTAAAAAAATTAGAACCTATTCTTTCTAATGCCTGTACTTTTTATTATTGAATTTTTTTAGTTAATTCATGGCAGTGCGGTGTATAATACTCTCTGTATATATTTATTGTACTGCTAGATAATAATTTTAGACATTCGAAAATATCGAAAAAGGAAAAATGTTTATTATTATTATTAATATTTTAATTTGGAAAAACCTCCTGCAGCTTCAGTTACTAATTCTCTTCGGTACTTTTCCATTTTGCCGGCAAGGCGATAAAGTTACCAATCACTAAGCACCTAAGAAAGAGTAATTGTTTCAAAACACTTCGAATAATAATAAGAAAAAATTAAAGAGACACGACCGTTTATTTATTTTATCTTATTTATTTTATATTTTTAACAGTCAAAATTTCTGAATATTTGCTTAAAACTAGTTTTAAAAGTATTGGCCCATAAAAAATATGACATTTATTTTGTCAAATCCTTAAAAATGTATATAAATAAACTTTAAATTTGAAAAAAAAAAAAAAAAAAAAGTTACGAATTTACTTTTAATCCATAAATGTATTGTTGTCGCCAATAAAGTTTGCTGGAGAGATTTGCACCGGAGAAATGATAAGTAGCTTCTCTCCTATCTATTTCTTACATTAACGAAGAATAAAATCTACTCGATTCATTATTAGAATTTTAGGTGATGAATTCTTTTCTTGACATAATTAGAAATATGAAATGTAACATGGAAATGTTTAATTCTGTAATGTTAAAAAATTATCAATGCCAAATAAGAATATTTTTTCATTTATAATTGAGTTTTAACTTAAATTTAAATATTTTGGTATGCCAAAATATGTCCGAAGTATTTTAAAATATGTTTTTAAATAAAAAAGATAAATACACTTTAATGACAAAAAGAAACACAGTCAGTTATACAGACACGACATTATTTCTTATTCACAAAAAAAGAACACATAAAATAGTAAATAAATAAATAAATAAAAGTAAAAAGTAAGATATTGCTAGTAATAAAATTAATTTTCTAAAAGTAGAGAAAAAAAAGATATTTGTGGAATTAATTATATTTTTTTACACCAGTGATAACATTTTTATTTCCCTGTAGCGATTGAAGTCATAATTAATAACTTCGTTAATTAAGATGATACAGATTTCTAACTACCTGAAATGCCTTCCTTGAAGTATTCGAAACACATTGATACCTCTCATGATGCAGATCACTTTGCCCTCCGCGAGAAGATGCTGTCACAGACAAAAAAAGAAAATTTGACGCCAGCGACAGAAACTTTTTTTAATATATAGATAAATTAAAATGATATTTATCTCTCTGCACTACAAAAATAAATAAGCAAATGAATAAATAATTGCACATCAACTGATTTTGAACTTATTTGAAATCTTTCAGCGTGAGAGAAAACAGTTTAAGCAAAGTTTTCCTCTGGCTATTAGAAATATTTTAAAGAATTTTTATTCCTCCGCCTCTTTTATTTACTTTTTTCATTTATTTTTTTATTTTATTTTTATTTTTTATTTATTTATTTTATTTTTATTTATTTATTTATTTATTTTTATTTTATTTATTTTTATTTATTTATTTTATTTATTTATTTTATTTTATTTTTATTTTTATTTTATTTTTTATTTTTTGTTTCGTTTTCAAAAATGAATGCTTGAATTTTTATAACTTGTCCTAGGAATTTCTGTAGAATGGTAGTAATGCAAAATATTTTTTAATTAAACGATTTCACATGGACTAGGTTATGTATGTTACTTGTGGCAGGTGTTTTCATGAAAACTGCACCATTTGCAACTATAAGTACAATAATTGTGAACAGCGACAAATTAGGTCAGCAAACTCGGAAAAATTCAATATGAAAAAGGAAATGTACTAATATTTAAACTTATTATCTAGTAACTTAATGTTATTTTGTAATCTTATCTGGTTTGTTTTTTCAGCTTCTTTAATATATATATATATATATATTATTCTTTTTAAATTTCTTTTATTATTATTATTAGAACATTGAGATATCTACTCCTAACATAAAAGTATTTGTTATAAAAATCCTACAAAAATGTCATTTAAGTGCAATTATTATTGTTAAAAATTTAATTGTAGTTATAACTAAGCGCAATCTCTCCTACCCATGTGCGCAATCACTTCTACTTTGTGAGGAGAGATTGCGCAAAATAGCTCTCTTAGTTCTATTACAATTGTTGCTTTAATTTATAGCATAACAACAAAACAGTAACGAAAATGCATTGTAAACGAATGAATTCAAAATTACTTAGCAATATTTTAGTAAAAAAATTAATATTTGGACTTTTTACACCATTCTGTAGAATTGCCTAACTTTACCTTATATATAAACCTGTAACAACATTATATAGCAGATGGCATTTGAATATACTTTTATTTCTGAAAATACATTTTTTTATTGTAACGTGTTATAATAATTTGATTTTTAATATCACTAGAATCTTACTATTCCGAATAAATCGTATTAGTCGAAAGGAATATAGGAAATTCTGTAGAGAAAAGAAAAATGAATCTCAGCGATCACTTCCAATTGTGTGGTTTTAATTCGCTGCTATAAAAATCACATTGAAAACTATCTTACAAAAATAAATAATTTTAATACATTTCAAAAATAATATGTGATAGTACTTCAGTGTTTATAATAATTTAATTATCTAAAACAAATAGCATATATATACATTTTTTAAAGTTATGTAACACCACGATGTAAATACTGACTGTTATTAAAAAAATTAAGAAATGTTTATTTTTTTATAAATCTACAAAATGAAAAACAATTAAGCACTTATTATATTAAATTATACATCTCGTAAAACATGTATAATGCATTACACCGGGAGGTATTAAATATACTATTAAGTAAAATGATTTACAGGTCATAAAACTGACAATGTTTCAGTCTAATTCTAAAATATATAAATTACTTGATATTTTTTCAGTAAAAATGATAAAAATTACATTTTTTAATAATCTCAAATACACATTTATATTTTTCTTCAATATCGTAATCCTAAGGTAATTGCTAATACTTTATCAAAATAATCTTCTATCATTTTCATAAAGTTTTATTAAATATTTTTATTGCTATCATAAATGCATACTAAAAACACTATATACTTGAACAAAAAATTCAACATTTTCTCTCGCATTTGATATTTTTTTTCGCGAAATGCATTAAATATGTTATGTGTTTATTACGCATTCAGAACATTGCTCTTTTTTTTTTTTTCTCTCTCTCTCTTGTAACAATAAATAAAGAGCATTAAGGGGATTAAAATAGTCCTTTGAAATCACTGTCTACATAAATATTTGTATCAAATTTCAATTGAATCTGATTAAGCCACTAGATCACAATACTTACAATCATACAATACACAAACAAAAACCTTTTTTAAATATCAGCAACGAAGTTCACATTAATTTTTGAACAACAGTAAGAAAGCATAAAATAGCTTTTCAAATATGCAATTTTGCGACGTATTGCTGATATTATTTCAAAGAAGCAATTGCTTAAGCCTTATTTAGCATATTATTAAATTAATTTAAAAAAAATGTGTTTTCAAACATATATACATATATATATATATATATATATATATATATATATATATATATATGTCTGGGTGGGAACATGGCTGACAAGCATGTCCTTTATTAAGTTACCTTTATAACGCATATCGAATGTAAAAAATTTTTGGATTTTAATTGACTTAATTTTATCAAACAAAATTGCTACAGTTATATCTATTTAAGTACTATTAATTTATTTTTATTTTAGAATTTCATTGTTATTCGCTTTTTTGGGAGTATGCTGGTTTCGCCATGTTTCCGAAACCTGTTAGACCTTTTTAATTTTTCTTAATAATTGTCTATTCTGCTGCTCCCACCCACTGAAGAGGAAGCGGGTGGGTGTTTTTCACATTCAGTGTTTATTTAAAAAAAAAAAAAAAAAAATCGATAATTTAGTTCATTGTTGTTGTATTTATTAAAATTTTTTATTTCTGTTAATCACGCCCACTTATCTTAAACTCTTGCACCATTTTATCACTTTCTATTCAAAATTATTTATATATATATATATATTTATTATTTAAGAGATTTTATATATAGATATATATAGATATATAGATATAAAAACTAAAAACTATGCATATCCCTTTATTATAGCGACAAATGAGGATTTAGTGAGATGATATTTTAGTGTAGCAAAGAGTTTGAAAAGGATCAGAACCTTGAAAAATATGCAAACAATGTATTTATTTTTTATCATTATTATATTTCTTCGAAGATTAATGGTCGATCCTTTAGGTAATATATAAAGTAATTATGACACAGATCAAGATCGTGTAAAATTATAATAAAAAAAAAGAATTAAAAAAAAAAAAAAAAAGAAAGAAAGGAAAAATGTAAAACTACCTAGTCCAATCGTATGTCGTATCAGCAAAGTTTTATTTGAAACCTTTCAAGCTCTTTTAAGCTACTTTATTTGTTAATGCAACACTATTAGACACTAAAAGCTTAATTTATAAATAAAATCTAATTAGCAATAGATTTGTTTCATTGATTTTTTCATTGATTATGAAATATTTCTGCCCAATTTTAGAAACAAAATTTTTGTCAGTTCTAATAAATCAGAACTCGCTAAATTCCTTACTGTTCGCTATCACAAATTTTGAATAATAATTTATAAAAAACCAATAAGTTTAACAAGGATTATAATTTTTGTGAGTAATGCTGAAAGTGGTAGGGGGGAAATGTCAGGTCCGTAATATGACCCCATATAAATTTATACTCTTCATATAATCTGTGTCTAATGTAATTCAAACTTAACTTGTGAATTTTTTTTTCTAATAATTTTGTAATTCTTATATATATATTTCTGTATAATTCATAATAATGTATGTTGAAATTAGTAACATTAATTTTGTTTGTTAAAAGATATTGCGTAGAAGAATTATTAATAGGAATTATTTTCCAATCAGTCTTTATTTATATTTGCATATTTAAACAAAAATGAATTTATCGCAATTTGCAATAAAAAGAGAAATGTTTGTTTATCTAACATAACAAATGTAACATTCAAAATTTTTATTTACTCTACTGAACAAAAAACTCACCAAAAACAATTAAATGAATTTCTGTTATAAACAGAATTTGATCACAAAATCTGATGAAATAAGTTATTTAATATTAATAATAAATTGCTATTAAATAAGATTTTTAAATTTCATTTATAAATTAAGTATCAAATGCTTTTTCGTTTTGAAAAATACAAACAAGTGAAATCCGTCTAGATTTATGAACAGTTTTGAATTACTAATTAATGCAGAATGATATCGCTGTGAAAACCGCGTACACAAAGGAGTTGTTAATTTCACAAGCAAGAATCATAAAACGAAATTTCCTTCGGAGGAATCGTGCATGAACTGTCTTCACATTTTGTTCTATAACACCTTCGAGAAGAATTAAAGCTATAAAACTAAGCCGATATTCAGCTACCGGGTAATTTTCGGGTGTTTATTTTAATAAGAATATCCATATTAAAAGAATCTGGTAGTTCATAAATTGAGATAAAGTATGCATTTAACGAGGAAAATGGAAAATATTATTCAGCTGTTAGTGATAAAGTGACTCCCTGCAAGCTTTAAAATTAATTCAGTTACATTATATGAGTTTCATATAATATATTACGTATAAAATTAATATATTACTATGAAATTAATATACTACGTTATTCAGTTATATTATACGAGTCTCATATATATAATATATTACATATTACAGTAGAACTTCGCTTATCCGAGGAAAATGTAAACCGAGGACGCCTCGGATAACCGAAAACTCGGATAACACGGACTCTGTGGTAAATCGAGTGGGAAACATACGGTAAAGTTTAAAATAGATGAAAACGTAGTCAATGAAGTAAAATAATACATCTATTATATAGTTAAATATGCAATACAATACATACATATATTAGTTATAAAATACAGTACTACATAGTAAAATTTGTCGAAGTTATCTATGCCATTTGTCAAAAGCCACGACTTTTCCGGCGCGAGGTCTTTTCGAGACTACCTCGGTTAACCCGGAACTCGGTTAGTCGGGGCTCGGAAAACCGCGGCTCTACTGTATGTGTATATTTATGTTACATTTTCAAAACCAAGCAAAGCTACATAATATTTTACAAATATGATTTTTTTTTTTTTTAAGAAAACATGAACTTGTTTATCAATATTATAATTATTTTATTATATCAAAGTAATTTCTCTTTGCGCAGTGTTGTAATAATAATAAAGATTTAAGATAGTACATTGTTTGTTTGTTTGCTACGATTTTACTCTAGGTTTTTTGCTAATAATATAGTAAATAAGTTCTTTTTAGTAGCCAGTTACGCTAGATAACTAGGTAAATTTTAGAAATGCTAGACGAAATATCTGGTGAGTAACAAACACACGATATCCATTCCCCACTACTACATATGTTACAAACTCAATTAAAAGATATAAATTTCACTTGACTAGTCATACACATATCAATTTTCGTCTAAGTAAACAAATAGATACGACATATAGCCATCTAAATGAGATTTTATATGGCAAGTTTGAAGAAAATTTGTAGATCCATTTATATACATATACACATATATACATGTATGTGTGTGTGTGTGTGTGTGTGCGCGCGCGTGTATTTATGTATGCAACCATTTCAGAGATATAAAACTGACTTATCTAGAAACCGTATATTAGAAGAGACTGGACAGTGACGGAACATCGGTCATATTAAAATAACGTAACCATCACAAATCTTTATTCTATAATTATGTCAAACCTTAAATGGTTAGTAAACTACTTAAAACCTCAAACGGTCTTTATAATAAAGCCACCTTTCGGATAAAATGCTTCCAAACTCAATCAGATATATTTTCATAAAAAGCCATTTCACATATGAAGTTTTGGATACTTATACTACAGCGCCTGGAATATATAGTGTGGGAAGCGCTTATGATCGAAAGCTTTAAAATACTACTAAAAAAATTAAGCTTCACGGACGACGCTGCAATCGAATTTTTTGCTCAAATCGAAGAGTTGATTGGCTTTTCCCAGTTTCGTCTGCTCAGTCACGTAATCTAAGCACATAATTTACCAGTAGGAAGATTTTCAAGCAATAAACTCGATCGCACTGACCCCTGGTGAGAGGCTTCCTTATTAAGGCACTGATTCGTTGGTCGCTTTTCACACTATGTATTCTAGGTGCTGTACTTATGCATAACAAAATCTGAAATGGAACTTTCCCAGAAATGTAGAGAATCGTAGAATAACAGTGCCCCTAACAACCAATTTGTAATCCAATTAAATCACTGCAATTTTTCATAATAGCCACATTATATAATCAAGCTTGCTATATTTAAAAACTGTAGACTCCGCCTTCAAACAGATGGGGAAAGTTGCAACATAGTAGCGTAGCCTGACGACTGATACTCGCCAAAATTCATTCGTTGTTTTTACTAATAGTCATCTTATATATCATGTCTGATACATTTATAACCTAAAATAGCTGAGATATAGCCTTTTCGCTATTGTGAAGGGAAAATTGCAGCATAGCAGCACTGCCTATCGGCCGGAACGCATGTATATGGAGGAAGCTTAGTTTTTCCTAATATCCATCTCATATTCGAAGTCCAGTGCACTCATACGCTGCAGTAATTAATATTTAGTCTTCCTGTAAATGGGGGAAAGACAGCACTTTGCTGTTTTTTCTTGTGCGACAACTTCAACTGTATCAATTCTGCTGTTAAATTAAGTAAGGAAGTGCAGAGACTAAATTAAAATCGACAAATCATTTATTTGAAACATTCAAATAGAGAAGAAGAGAGAACTCTCTCTGCTTGTAATAAAAGAAAATGACCTCAATGTGTATTCAAATTTGAAATAATAAATGGCTTAATATTATCAATAAACTGCAGTCAAAATGCCTTGGATTATTGTACTCATCAGAACTGCACTCGACTTAAACTGCAACAGAACTGAACCTCAAGTACTTTTTTAACATAGTTTTTACACACTGGAGAGACAATTTGCATTCTCATGCTGGCTGCATTTCATCAAACTTGCTCAAATCTAATTATTTGCTAAAATTCTTAAAAAAAAAAAAAAAAAAAAAAACCTTACGAACTCACAATGACTAGCTACCACTTCTCAGAGTACCTTTATAAATCAGAGTTAGGACTTTAAACTAGCTCGACTTCTTTGCAACTTCCAACTTACAAATTTTCTATGAAAATTCTGTGAAGCATCACATGGCTCACAATTAATTTATATCATAATACAACTAAATATAAATTCTCGTGAAACTCTTTGCATTCCTTCGCGGGATATATTCCCCCACAAAATACCGGTGTCACACACACGTTTTTTTTTTAATAGTCAAATTATATTTAGTATATCTTACAAATCCAATTCTATATGTCTAACGGAGACATAGCGCTATTTAATTAAACACAGGAAAAATATTCATTGACTTGAACGCCAAAGAGATTAATGAAATTACAGACAGCACTTTCGGCAGGATTGAGCGTACCGTCATCATGCGTTGATGACAGCATGGTCAATACTGCCGAAAAAACTGCTTGCAAATTCATTATTCTGTTTGTCATTTACGAAGGTGAAGACTGCCAATACTAATATACAATCGCTAACAAAAGTGTCCGAACACTAGCAAAAGTTCCTACGTAAAAAAAGTACACTTCATACGGTTTTGCTAAATAAATCCTTGTCGAATTCTGTTCTTAGTCAGTGTAAAAACATGATTCGATAAGGATTTATTTAACAAAACCGTATGAAGTGTACTTTTTTTACATGGGAATTTTTGCTAGTGATCAGACACTTTTGTTACCGACTGTATATATATATAAGAAGAAAGTAATAAAATGGAGAAAAGTAGAAGAAAGTAATTCTTACGTATACATTTTTAACAAGAAATGAGGTAGATAACTAAAACATGAAATTATTTAAAATAAAGTGCTACTTAGACAGATTTACTGTATAAAAATCCATGGCTTATTTCTAATTATTTTTAAAAAATGGAAGTAAAATAATAGTAGTTATTAATAACAAACTCTAATTTATTTATATTTTTTAAGTCTTTAAGAAATGAAGTATGGGATACATGAAAATATTTTTTAAAAAAACTTACCTGAGAAAATATAAAACTTATTACGTTACTAAAAGAACTCGATGAGAGAGAAGTGCCTTACAATAAGATAAAAGTATTCGAATATTTAATTAATGTTTTCTTTAATTTAATGGAATGCGTGGTAAAACAAGCTAAAGGTTAACGTTCAAAATATTTTTATTAATAATGTTACGTCAGTGAATTTATTACAAATTGTCTTGAGATAATTAAGTTATTAAGTGATAACATATTTATTCTCATAACTTATTTTTAATAATTTGAATTTAAATATGATACATTTATCTCATGCTTGTTAGACAGGCTTTTCTCTTCAATTTGCATAATGAACAATGGTGAGATTTTCAGTAATTCTAGTATTGTAACGAAATAAATAACTTAATTTACATTAAACCGAATTATATCAAACTGTAAATATAAGCTGTAATGTAATGCTTTTATATTTATCTTATATTTTTGGGATTTATTGTTTTTTGTATGTTATTTAAAGGAAATTATATTAACATTAATAGAGACAATTCTAAATTTTTAAGAAAAGAACATGGGTTGTTCTCAATAAAATGTGAAAACATCTGAAAAATCTGGAGTGCCTCCACTTGACTCAATAAACATTTAAGAATTATAACGTGTTTAAACAAAGTTGAACTAGGTAATCAAAAGAGAAGAGCATAGTGTGCTTCAGTATATTACTTCAAGTTTGAATTATTTATACAATAGACGGTGATGTATTCGAATTCTTTTGTGCGTCCCTGTGAGTATAAATTTTAAGCAAAGTTTCTTTCTAGTAATGACTATTTTGTAACAAAATTCTAAAACATATAAATGTTTTTGTCTCTTTTAAATAATTTAATAAACGCTATTTAATTATCCACATATGTGTCAATGTGATATGCGACAATTACTTTATACTTCTTTGTAAAAGAATTATGAGTAATGGGCACATCATTTTCCATAATCTACATTAGCATAACAATGCAACATGGATTAGGTTTCTTCCCTGTTTTGAACGATTTAACTTTATCAAGGCAAAATTTAATTAATTTCATCCTATAGATAGCAATATATAAGAATTCTATTTCGTACACCTTTAAAAAGACTAAAAGTCTTGCATCTATGTAAGGTATTGTGAGTGCACACGCATAATCACATAGCATTTGGGGGGTTTTGAAGTTTTTCAGTATTGAATTCATATTACAGATTTGAATTTGGTAAGTTAGACAGATGAAGGACGGAAATTAAGTGATTAGGACAAAATTGTCGAATGGGGAATTGGTTTGTGGAAGACAAGAGTTTGAGTCGGGACCCTTGGCATCTACCATTCCGAGATTGCTATTCCAACTGGATATACCTATACAACAATGCTATCTTTAAGAGCTTAAGAAAATGGAATTAACTGAAAATTAGAACTGATAACAGGAAGTTTAGTTGCAGTTCCGCAAGCAGAATATATACAATGCCGGGAAAAAAAAAGAAAACTTTACACTTGAGTGGCAAAAAAAAAAAACTTTACATGTCAATTGCCGTTCCCACCATACAAATGTGTCGAACCCCAGTGATAACAAGTGGTGTTAGTCGATCACAGACGATCTTTCCCTATCCTATCAACACTCGGTTCGCCTCGTGGAATTTTAAAGTAAGGCTGTATGCTCTTTGCTCCCGCCAGCCTGTATTTCGTTCATTTGTAAACAATTTGAGAACTTACATCGGTATTCCCACTCCACACAATTGGTCGGATTAGGCTTAAAATGGAAGAGATACCTTGACTCTGCTATGTGATTGGTGTAGCCAGAGATCTGGCGGCTCATTCCAGATGTAGCCAGTCGTAGTCATCTGGCAAATGAAGCCATAGATCCGTTCTTAAACGGCTGCAGTTGGTAATAAAATGTAAAGATGAGATAACAAAATACTGACTGCAATGTGATATTTACAATAAACGACTAGAATGTTAAGATTTTGTCTAAAATGTTTACATTTTAATGACCTTGTAAAGATTTTCTACATCTGGCTACAGCCAGATCTCTAACTACATCAATCACAGATATTCCCTTCTCTAGCAGAGTCAAGGCATGAAATTTATCTTCCATGTTAAGCTTTTTCTGGCCGTTTGTGTGGTGTGGGAATACCGATCTAGGTTCTAAAACTTTTGACAAATAAACGAAATGTTGGACGGTGGGAGCAAAGAGCGTAAAATCTGATTGTAAAAGTCCACGAGACGAACTGAGTGTTGATAGGATAGGAAAAGGTCGTCTGTGATCCACTAGCACCACTTGTCATCACTGGAGTTCGACACATTTTTATGGCGGGAACGGCAATTGAAATATAAAGTGTTTTTTTTTCCCGCTCAAGTATAACGTTTTTTTTTTTTTTTTTTTTTTTTTTTTTTTTGACAGCACTGTAAACTCCTAGTTATTTGTAAAGTAGTTTCTACCCTTTACTGCCACAATCAGACTAAATATGGAAGGAAAGTTATCTTCTGCCAGTTGGTCACTCTATTCATTCGTAAAAGAAAAAATAGACGCTTTGAAGTTGGCCAGGGATGCTGGTGTAATTATGTTACAGATATTAGGAGTGACAACGTATCGAGTCCAACCATTGAACGCGTCCTTTTGAAATTCTTAAAACTTTTCTACAATCAAGTTGTGCAAAAAAGGCAATAAACTAATCCTGGCCTGGCTGTCACACAATACCTGATTTCTCATCCAGTGACCATGGCTTATAATAAAGATGTAGATATTGATAACAGAAGGAAATCCCATGATGGGTGTAAAACAATCGTAAAAAAGGAAAAATGCTTCAATAAATTCAAACAGACCTATTTTCATTACGAACCAGGGCTGGGAAATAATGAAAAATATCCAAATGGTGTAACGAATAGTCAATGAACTGATTTCATGCTGATTTCATTGGGGTGTACTTTTCATTTTTCGTGGAATGGTGTGTGTGTGTATACATAACTCGATATTTATTATAATTACTATGTTATTAAACAGTTAAATGACTTACTGCTCTTTCATTACAAATCCCTAATTACTCAATATTTTCCAGGTTGATATGATTAAGCAACCAGTTTCCAAAATTGTACCACTTTCAGACCTATCGAAAGCTATTGTTTTTTATTATTTTCTGCAGAAAATGTTTTATGCAAAAGTTGATCCATATAAATGAATTACTATACTTTATCATTAGCATATTTCAGATATAATTGATTATTATTTGTGACAAGTAAAAAATAAATAATTAATTAAATACGAAAAGTGGTACCATTTAGGGAATTTTCTTCTATTCCGCTTTGTTGGAAAATGTGTTACTACATACATACTTGGATGTCCCTTAAATGACGAAGAATTTTTGAAGCGAAAACTTCTTTAGGCACGTTGAGCACTTTTTGGGTGACCAAAAATAATGGAACTCGCGTCATTGTCACCGAACGCTTTCCATGAGCTATATTTATACTGTGTATGTATGTACATAGATATACCTCCGTGCGTTATTATTATACATTATATATATTCAAAGAGTATATGTCTCTACATATTGTATATCCATATATGTAGCGCACGGCGCGGCATGCCTCATATACATATATATATATATATATATATATGTGTGTGTGTGTATAAAATGTATACTAATACGAGTAGTATACTGGCTACTGGCATCTGTCTCTTTCTAGTTCTATACTCTATGTATGTATGTACTTTTTCCACGGTGTATACATAGTTCACAAAGTACAAGCACGTGTTTTTATACAGACTGTTATATTCTTCTTTTTGCTTTCAATATAAATTTTCAAATTAATAATTAAAAAATATATATATTTTAGTCATATTACAATATTTTTACCTAATATAAGGCTTAGTTCATTTAATTTGGGTAGCTACAAATATTGCGCCGAATCATATAATACAGATAATAAATACTTCATTACAAACCAAAAATAATTCGAAAATAATCTAATAGCTCGACGATACAATTCACAAGTTACTTAGTTTTCACTTCTATCGGCAGTTCCCAAAGACTACTTTAAGCTTTTTTTAATCCGATACGCACACCTTCTAATTTTTTTTCTATTTGATTCTAAACACTTTTCAGCGAAATATCAGTTCTCTGGGATAATATTAATACATGCTGAATTGACGGGAAAATCCTGGTATCTACATATATGTATTAGGATTTTCCCGTCAATTCGGCACGTCTTAACATTATCCTAGAGAGCTGATATTTTTCTGAAAAGTGTTTAGAATCAAATAGAAAAATAATTAGAGGGTATGCATATAGGATTAAAAAAAAAAAATATTTAAAAGATACCCCAATATAAACGAATTATATTATTATACGAAATACCCGTGAAATATTTTTGACAAATGCAAATGTGTAACAGCATATAACAAAACACAGCCTACAGAGACAAATAAGAAGAACTTAATTTTGTTGACCTTACTTAAACTGTTCACTTATTATGACAATGATTTTATTTAAATTCTCTTTTCTATAATGACGAAAATTATTACGCTAATTTATTTTTGTAGCATCAATTAACTGCATTATTTTCCAACAATGTAAATAAAAATAAAACAACCTGTAAAATACACTGTTAATTATGTAATGTAATATTTGTGGAGATTTATAATTAACAATTAAAACTGGATATATGTACCTTAAAATTAAATTTTCTTTTTAAATATTTCTACAATAAACATTCTTTAATTCCATATGCATATAAACATATTGTCGTAAACACTGAACAATTACGAAAATTTGAAGGTTAAAAATTGCTAATTAGTGTCATTATCTTTTAAAGTATCTTATTCATTAAGTTTTAACTAAGCTCATAAATTGCTTAAAGTCACAAATCCTTTGCTGATAATATGCTAATTTGCGCATCTTTTAACAATTAAATATTAGAATATAAAGTTAAATTCATATTTCCCGTTTATTTCATTTCGATTTTATTATTATTATTATTATTATTATTATTACTGTTGTTTTAAGAAAAAAAAATGTTATTTTAATAATTATATTTTTAATATTTTGTTTAATTGTTGTATATGTACGGAAATTTTGCGTTATGATAAAAATAAAAGTAATTTATTTTACAGTTTTGATGTATTTTTAAATTTATAATACTTCATTTTTAAATAAGCAGTAAATATTTGACTTTTGTATATTTTTAAGTTAAAAATTTCAATGAAAACTTCATTAATATTTAATTGCACATTTTGTTCATAATCTTTGTTCTTTATTTTAGGCCCAAAATTTAAAATTTTTTTCTTAATTATATTCTACATTCTGAGCTTCTGTGAAGCATATGTTCAATCTATCCCTGGAGAAAGCGCTTTATTTGTACGATAGCTCGTACTATTTTTTTCAGACAGCGTCGTTACCAATTTTTATCTGTCACCCTGAATGAACGTACAGACATTTTTGTTTTTATTTAAATATATAAAACTGAAAGTATGTCATTGTATCTGTCTGGATCTTCAGTGCTGATTATTACATTTTATCAAAAATTGCACAAAATCTAGCTAACACTTTTTTTTTAATTCGATCAGATAATTGGTACAAAAGATATTAAATAAAAAACCCATTTTATCTTAAAAAGTATTAAAAAGAAAGAAAAACAAATTGTCGAAAAAAAAGAACGTGCAAACATATTTCCTTTTTTTTTTTTTTAATTATTAAAATAAAATTGATAAAAATCGTGCTTAAGAAATAAAACGGCTTCAGTATAAATTCCCTTCGCTATTTTTAAAATTTGCACCGAAGTAGTTTGGACGCTTCTCGCCAAGATCTTTACTTACGCACTTGCGTTAGCCATTTTAATTTATCTTTAAAATGACAAAAAAAAATTAAAAGCTGCTGTCGGGCTCCTATGCTAAAGCTATACCAAAGAAATTTTAATATATAAATATAGTAACCGATGCTAGGGAATGAAACACAGTTACTGCATGCCTTTATGTGGAAGAATAGATTAAAATAAGTCCAATCGTAACTAAATTAATTATTTTTTGTTTTGTGTCGAATTTTATACGCAATTCTTTTTAAACAAAAATAGTCTTAGCTGTTTTCTTTCTTTCTTTTTTTCCTTTTTTTTTTTTTTTTCTTTTTTTTTTCTTTTTTTTTATCCTTAAACTTTATGCTTTAATCCCTTCCATAAACATACTTAATGGACAATATTCCTGTGACGTCACAGTAGGTAAAATCGCCGAACACGTGGCCGATATTTTGTAAACAAATTAGATTCAAGATGCCATTTTATTGTTACGCATAACATTTTCCTAAATATTTCTCCAGTGAAACTTAATAATCAGATATCTGTTCAACCAAGAACAAAAGAGAAATTTAAACATCTGAATCGAATGATAATGTTAAGACTATTACATATCGTAAAATTGCAAAATATTTTATGTATACACACACATATATATATATATATAATGAATAAAAGATTAATAAGAACATTTTATACACACACACATACATATAGACATCAAAGCTTAAATAATTAGAATTTCAATCACTTTAATAAAGGAATTTATTAAATGGAACATCCATTTAAATTTGTTAACATCGCCACAGGTCACATGGCAACTTTTAATATTACATACATATGTTGATTAATATTAAAGTTTATTACTAAAACTGGAATAAAAACAAAACAAATTTATCACTATATCACTCTTTACTTCAATTTCATATAATCTGTAACTCTTATAAATAATATTGCAAGATAAAAATTTGCAAGCCACAATTCTTTGCTATGGTAGAGTTGAGGATTGCTTTCCTAACCAGCTGATATTCTTGTAGCCTTGAACCCAAAGTGGGAATATGGTGCATTATAAAAGAAATATTCAATGAAAATAATGAAATGAAGATCAAATGTAGAAAATATATATAAGAATTTAAGTGTGAACATGAAAGTGAATAATGTTTTAAATATGCAATCGAGCATCATTACAAAATTTCTAATACATATATATATATATATATCTTAGTTATTATTTATTATATTTATTTCAAATATTGTAGTGATTCATTCCAATTTAAGTATGCTTTTTAATCCGCGATTGTAATGAAATGCTCACCCTCTGGTGGACTAAGGTGAAATTACAATTAACATGCTTTAATTCGGCTTTCATCAAGCCGCCTTTGCTTGCCGATGTTTAGTTTCACATGTATTTATTGAATAAAAATGAATAAATCCGGTGAAAAAGATAACACATACTGTTGTGTGCTACAGTGTAACTCCAAAGGATCAAGAAATCCAGAACTAAGCTTCCATTTATTTCCAAATGACAAATTTAAAATTTCAGTTGCTTCGGCTAATGGAAGTAAAGAATTAATCAGATGATTTGAAACTAATATTTGTTCAACTTCAGTTAAAAATCTACTTCCGATCGAACTTTGAATAAACTGAAATACTTTTTTCCAAAAGCAATCAATTTTCCATGATGTAATGGCGGAGAAATTATAGTACGAATATTAAGTAGAATAACAAAAAGAACAATAATAAATACGCGTGGCTATTATATTTACTAACAACAAAAGCTGAAAAAGCGCCATCTATCGATCATTACAAACGCGCATAGCTAAAAACTATGAGCTAAGTTTGAATAAAGTTATTTAGAAATCAAAAATTGAATCGCGATTCAGTTGATTAACTTTATATAAAATACACCTTTATTTCACAGATTATTGTTAGTTTCATTGATGTGTATAATTTTATTGTTCTTATTACTGTATTATGTTCCATTAAATAATGTATTAAAATAATAAAAACTGATCGAATCAACAGATTAATGTGACATAACTATCGAAAGCTTATCAAGTTTTATGATTTCAGATCCTCTTATTGTAATAATAATAGTGTTACTTACACATATATAATTTCAATATTATGTAGACATACTTGTAGTATAATATTAATTCACTTTTCCGTTAATTGCGTGAGTGTGCGCACGCGAGTACATGTGTGTATTTATGTACAAATATTTAAAGCTATTGTCCATTCTTCAATTCGAATCCAAAACAAACAAAGGTGATTGTACTCCGAAAAGGGGTGGATGCTATCACTGAGATGTACATCTCCCGAAATTTTATCTCTGATGGTTTCCTTCCACCCATATTTTGATAAAATTACAGAGACTTGATGCATGCGTAATAGTGATCATTAGATTTTAATCGAGAAACAAACCGTATATACCTATAGTTGAGTAAATGAAAGCAAAACTTTATGTAAATATATAAGAAAAGTTTCGCCATTATTATTTATTAAATAATATATTTTTTTATTCTGTTTTCACATTCAGAAAATTCATGACGTTTAAATTTCCGTTAAATAATGTTTAACGAAAATTGAATAACGAAAGAGTTTTACGTCGTACAAGTGCTACACTATAGGCGATGGTCTAGGACTCACCTCTAAAGCTTGTCATGAGTCGTGCCATCAAAATTTTTATCTTTTACGGAGTGGATGACTCCCCCGCAGGTATAATTTGGAAGAGAACATGGAGGACATTGAAGCCACAACAGATTTTACGTGCACCAGCCATCATTAATATTCAAAGCGTTCTTCAGCCAGCTCGAGTGCCGCAATCGTAATCTTTCAATTACAAATTCTGCACTCTGCTAACCAGGTTGTCGTGTCCCCAGAAATAAAACGGAGAATATTATAAAATAAAATATGGATACAGTTACATACCTGCATCAAACGAAAATAAAAAAGTTTCAAATTTTCTAAATAGCAGTAAGATTTTAATTACTCTACATAGTCTACTAATTTGCGGAATTCATACGCCTCAAATTTGTTACGAGTATAGAATTACAATAGCATCACTTCAATTTAACAAATTTAATACACAATTAAAAATAAATGGAATAAAAGTAATTTTATCAGCAATAATTTAATTGATATGCAGTTCCCGCCGCTTATTAAAATCACATTCGATCTGAGCCAAAGTGATATTATTAAGCGGCGGATTTTTATATCCGGCGAACGTTCCTGCCCTTCAGGAAAAGGTATTACTTCCCTGAATTTCGAAAGAAACTTCAAAAGGTAACGAATAACATAATTAGTAAACAATATTAATTAATTTTTGGTAGATATAATTAAATAATTGTTTCTTCGATATAAGTAAATTAAACGCATTGTAAGTTCCAGTGCACTTTCGTTAGAGGAAAATCATCATTACTTTACCAAAAGTTCACTCTGTTCTTATAAATTTAAAATCTTTCCGTTTAAACCTCATGAATTATAGTAATTTCAAAATAAGAACTAGAAATTGCCTTCTAATAATTAGACGAAAAAAAAAAATCAGATTTGTATTTTATTACTGAGATTTGAAAAATACGTTCCATGAAATTGTTACGGAGATAAGTTGCGAGGCGTGTTTAATTTGTAACTGTGCTGCAAGTATAAAATCTTGAACAATGAGCGATAACGGAGGTTTTGTTGTGCTTTAATTTCTTTTTCTATTAAAAAAAAAAAGAAAAAGAAATCACAATGTAAATAAAAATTTTTTTTTTAGTGTGCATAAATGATATTTTTGAGTTTATTAACCGGCGACGCTGATTCTATTAAGCGTCGGCTTTAACAGTAATTTGGCGATTTGATCAGATTAAGCGGCTGGTTTTATTAACCAGTGATTTTATTAAGCGGCGGTTACTGTATTAGATTCAAAAGTAAAATGAAAAAAAAAAAATGAAAAACTATATGTTACGAATACTTTTAACTTATCATTAATACGGAAATAAGTGAATTTTATTTTAGAAAAATGTATGTTCTAGATGCATTTTTTCTAAAATAAATTAAATCTAAGTACATTTTTCCTTCCATTTCATTTAATATCTTAAGAAAAACTGCATATTTTAAATAGAGATAACTTTAAGTACTTCTATGATACTCAAAAAATTACAGATATAGATACGTATTTATTCCTAAAATAAATTAAATCCCAATGCCTTTTTCCTTCTACTTAATTTAATATTCTAAGAAATCTAGGTTTTAAAAAGAGAATACTTTAAATATTTTTGGGATGATTAAATAAAGCATGCGTATGTATAAACTAACATGTATATGTAATGAATACTTTTTAGAAAACGTTCACACAGAAATTTCCCGATAAGAAGTGACAATCTTAAAGTCATAAGGTGATTTTTTTTCTTTTGCTTATCTATAATCACGTTAAGTTTCTTTCAAGCATTTGTAATTCATGTTTTGTGAGAATTTCTTTTGAGTAAACATCTGTTACAATTTATTCTTCGTATCTAACTTAGAAAAAGAAAAAAAAAAAAAAAAAAAAGTCTTGTTCTTAAAACGTTTATATTAATTGAAGTGGGCTATTTAAATCCAATTGAATTAATAATACTTAATTGTGTGTATAATTCAATAGCATAAAAAATTTTGTATTATAATCGTTAAAAAGGTTCTTTTTAATTATAAGCAATATGGTTGTAAGAAGATGGAAAAGAACTGAAAAAGACTTAAGTGCTATTATTGTGATTTATTTTTTAATAGAGGTAGCGTTTCTGGTTAATTTGTAAGTAGCTTCTTCTTGACATTTTATTACTATTACTATTATTATTATTATTATTATTATTATTATTATTATTTTAATTAAGATATATTTCTGAACGACCGTATGACTGAGAAGTAACATGTTACTTTAACATATTAATATTTATATTTAATGTATAAAATATTATTTATATCTATGCATAATTGTTTTGAAACATTGCACATGACATTTGAATAGAAATAAACATAGTAACTAATCGGTATTTGAATTAGATTTGAAGGCATTTAAAAAGAGAATAACATTTCATTTATTTTTTGTTTTACCAGGATCTAAATAAGCATTTTCGTAGTTAAAATGTTAAATTTAAGTGTACCATACCCTAACTAGCAAATTTTTTTCTTTAAGTTTGTATATTCAAATTTACTTTTAAATAGATTTTAATGCGATCTAGTTTGAGCGTTTACTGTTTCACAAATTAATACCTTTACAGAAAAATGACATGTTTTTTTCTTTAATATTTTATCGACTTAAAGAAAAAAAAAAATGTCATTTTAGATGCCGTTTAAATATTATATAATGTATGTCTATACTAATAATTTATATTGTTTACATTTGTAAAAATTACATATCCTCCAAATACTCAACTTTTTTTTTTTCCCCACATAATTAAGAATCATTTTGCTGAAAATACGGAAGAACATTATAATAGAAATATGTGTTCATATCTTTTAATTCTATTTCTACCTAGTTGTTACTGAAATATGAATTTTTATTAAATATTGTACAGAATCATAATTGCGTGCATAATTTATATTTATTCTATTAAGCTCTAATTAAATTAAGCTTATATTCTTCCAAGAAAGAAAATGTATAAATTTTTTTTTAAAACAAACAGCTTATTTTTTCATATTAAAATATATGTAATCCTAGTATTTTATCATAAACGATTATATTTGATACAATTCATGCATCAAGGTAGAAAAAATAATTTCAATAAATTTACAAATTTATATTTATTTTGAAAAAAAAAAATTTTCTTTCACTAATTTCTGAAAGTAAATAAACAATTATTCAGAGGCATAATTTTAAGTGTTAAAATAATTTTACTTTTCATTTAATTTTAAATGGAAATGGCATATTTAAATATTTAAAACATTTATTGTAAGTATGCCTATGCAAGTAATTTAATGTTGAAAATAATTAGCAAGATTTTTTTTTTTTTTCACCATACAAAATATTTTCATTTCCCCTTAAATATTAGCTTATATTTAAATATTTTTCCAAATCAAAACAAATTAATTAAAATTACTTTCTAAAAACGCCTACCTTAGATAAATTTAAACAACTTTTAACTGGTATGAATTTTGTATATCATACATTTTCAAATTTTTTTCAGTAAAATAAAATTTAAAATATAGAAATATTTGCTTCAAAAAAATGTAAATAACTGTATATATTCCGAAATTAAAATACACGTGAATTCATTATTTCGTTTTTTAGTGAAAATTTTAAATATTTAAATTTAATTTTTAAACTTCTTACAAAACCGTATTTAATATTATTTAAACAGAAGTTCTTTTACTATACCACAAACATTTTTCTTCTGGATTTTTCTACCATATTTCAATGGAACAGTTACGCTACTCCTTTAATATTATACAAAAATAAGCAATACTTCTGTTAACTAAATTTTGAGGAGCATAGCATTATTTATATAAAAAGCGCACAATAACATCATAAAAAAGGAAAATCTGCAAAATTTATGCTAATTATTTTATTTTTCTGATAAGTATATGTAAATAAATTTAAATTATCTAATATACTGCATTCATATTTTTCTGAAATATTGTCAAATACATATAAAAAAATATTTTATCAAATATGCCTCTTATTTCTAAATGTCCTATTTTCAAAATGTTTATCTTTCAAATTTCTTGTCTTTGGGTCTCTCCGTACCAACCTTAGGATTGCGCCCCAGACCGTCCCCAATTATCCATTTTGCGTAGCACTAGTGCAACGTTAAACCCAACCAACCAACCTTATCTTTAATATATATATATATATATATATATATTATAACATAGTAAAATCTTCTGAAATATGTCGCTCAATGAAATTATTGCATAAATATATTCCCATTATATTGCCGGAAGCCAGTCAACACTCATT
The DNA here is from genome assembly GCA_963930645.1 of Salticus scenicus. Taxonomy (NCBI): domain Eukaryota; kingdom Metazoa; phylum Arthropoda; class Arachnida; order Araneae; family Salticidae; genus Salticus; species Salticus scenicus. The sequence goes on along the minus strand of OZ005650.1, from coordinate 332,084,603 downwards.
GCAGATAATACTTTGGTAGATAATGCCTCTCACGAACCGCCTGGGAAGAAACAGGATGTGTAGCATGTCTGGTCTGCATAAATCTGTACTGCCACCAAGGAATGCTCAACTTTGATGATACACGCTCGCCCTTGTACAACCAAAATTTAGGGAGCCATCCTTACAGAGGAAAATCCAAATTGTGATGGCTTACAGTCGGCTGCAAAATTATTCGAGCACTAGCCAATAATTCCTATATTTAAAAAGTACACTTAAGACTGTTTTGCTAAGAAAATCCTTGTCGAATCATGTTCTTAGACTGATTAAGAACATGACTCGACAAGGATTTATTTAACAAAGCTGTATTAAGTGTACTTTTTTTTGGCAAGGATTATTGCTAGTGCTCGAATAATTTTGCAGCCGACTATACCTCTGGACCTTACAGTAACTTTCAGCCCGTTGCAAATGACTCTGCGTGTGTACGTCTAGTGCGATGTTAATCTACACCAACCAATTATTATTTTAACTTTTAGTTTATTTTCATATTTTCATTTTCCTTTTTAGTTGTAGTAGTGAAAATCGTCGACCTCGATATTTAGACGTTTTTACTCTTTTTAACGTATGAGGAATCCGAAAATCACAAAATCATTGTGATGTCTGTCTGTAGAGTGTTTGTTTATCAGTTTGTTAATGGGTTAGTTTATTAGTCCATGTACACGATATCCCAAAAACAAATGAACACAAAGATATCGGACCAGTTTTAAAATTACACTTATTATAACGCCATCCAGGCCCCGATTACCCAATAGGCACAAGAAGCATGTGCTTCCCCTGGAAAATTTTCAAAAGGCCCCAAATTAAGCAAAAAAATGGGCCCCGAATTGTAAGCTTGTGGTCTAAAAGCATTGTCTGATTATAAAACGTCAGAGTTCTATCTGACTGCACAACTATCATTTCTAGATTATATAGGATATATGCTAATAAAGCTTTTACACATTCATTTATAATGGAATAATTTCATATATTGTGGTGAATATAGGCTTTCACCAGTTTATATCTTGGTGTAAAAATTAAATGAATTTGCTTGTCTATATTTTAAGCGAATTTACTTGTACTCAATTCCAGGTAAGTACAAAATTTAATAAAAAATTTTTAAATTTTTCAAGATGTTTGTATGAGTCTTTAGACCAAGAAGTCAGTGTGGATTTCTGCTTCCTCTGAATTGTAAGGTTAATCGGGCCCTGACGCTGTCTGAACTGTACTTAAATAGTGTTCTTGCATTCCACTGGCAAGAACGCTATTTATTTTTAACATTCTAGTATGGAAACTAGTTATTGAAAATTTAAGATTTTCTTAATATTGAAGAATAGGGGATAATTGCGCATAAACATGTGTTGTGAAGATCGTTTTCATTGTAATGATATTTGATCAGCTTTAAAATATCATTTATAATGTTGGCATGAATACCATTGACTATGAACATTCTACTTTGAAAACTTCGTAAGTTATTCAAAATTTACGATTTTCTTAACGTGGGAGTATAGGGCAAAATTTCGCATAAACAAATTTCGCATATTATGAGAATTCTTTTCATCGTAAAGATATTTGACCTGAAATAAAATATTATTCATGATGATGCATGAACATCATTAACTATGGGCATTTCCATTTTAAATAATTCCCTTCCGTGGAGGATAAAAATTGTGACGGCATGACTCCGGACCCCCTCTAGGGATGAGTCCCAGGCCGTCACCATTTGCCCATTTGCGCAGCGCTAGTGCGACTTAAAACCCATCCAACCAACCATTTTGAATAATTTAAGTTATTCGAAATTTGCGATTTTCTTAACATGGCAAAATCGAGCAATATTTCACACAGACTTGCTTTATGAGAATTACTGAATTGGAAATTGGAAATATTATGGTGTTGCATTTAGTCTAGAAGCCATTGCAGTAGACAGAGGTTATAAACCTTCTATTATAAATAAAGTTATTCTAAAATTACAACTTTCTCGTATTTCGTGCACAAAATCAGTCTCCTCTCATATCAGTGTTATTTTACCCAATTTTCCTAAATCAAGTCATGCCATAGCTGAAGTTCTCAAACAATATGATTTTAAAATAATTTATTTGCCCTTCAATAAACTCACCCTTTCTCATTTAAAAGATCCTATAGATATGTATAACTCTTGGGGCACTTACAGTATTTCCTGTGAATGTGGTTTATCATGGACTGGTGAAACTAAACTAAGTCGTAAATTTCGACTAAAAAAACATGTGAGTTACGTCCGTAAACAAGAAAACAACAAATCGGCCATTTCTAAACATTGCTGGGAGAAAGAACAAAGTAACTAAAATAGTTTTCAGACCCAAATCTACACACAAACTCAATTTCTTTGAAGATTTTTATTGATGTAAAAATCTTAAAAACATTATTAATTGTGATTTCATTGTACTGTTTGCTGGAAATTTTACATTCAATCCACATTTTCTTAATTTCTTCTACATTTTTCACAATTACCATTTCTTTATTTCACATTGGCCAATCCTGCCACATTTCGTGTAATTTTATTGGTTGATCAGAATCCGATTCCTTTCCTATATAGAAGCACTTCTCTCTTAATTTCTGTATATACTTAAGACGGTACGCTAAATGCTACCGAAACAGCTGTCTGCTATTCAGTTTTTCTCTTTGGAGTTCAAGAGTATAGATTTTTCCTGGTTTTAGTTATACAGCGACAAGTCTCCTTTCAATAAGCAAGAATACATATGCTGATATATTTTGATATTTTTTTGGTTTTAAATTACCCTTAAAGCTTTCTATGTAATCTTTATCAAATGTAGAGTGTAATTAGTTGCCTACTTCATTGATCACAATATTTAAATGAATTTAAAAAAAGAATCACTACTTTTTATATAGCTCTATAAATAAAATCTAAAACGAAATTTTATTTTGAGTTCCTGCTGCCTTTGACAGCATCTTCGTCGCTACAGGATCTAGAATTCGTGTCCTTACTGCCTAAAGCCTTACTCGTGAACATCAGTTTGAGTGTTTAATTAGATACCAATTTCGAAACGGACCGTATCAAAGCTTTAATATTTAAACCTTTATTACATTTCGTCAACACTATACAACAACTACTCCATAAGATTTACTGTCCCGTTTTCTCCAATATTTTATTCGATTTATTCTGTCGACTATAAGATGACAGCAATTTCGGAATTCTAATATAGACATTCCTATAACTTTGTTTTGCCGTTACCTTGTATTATTACACTCTTAATACCTCTAATCAGCCAGGCGCAAATATGTTAACAAGGGGCGGAGCCTCCTACTTATATTTGTAATAATTTATTAATTAACTCGAACATTCGGAGAATTGGTGAAAATAAAGATGTTTTTGAATAGAAACAAATAAGAAACAATAACGTGTTTTTTTTTTTTTTTTTTTTTTTTTTTTTTGTAATCAGTATAGTCATGGAAATTGTAAAGAATTTTATGTTCGTATTGAGCATTGTTACATTCAGGCACATTTAACATAATATAAAGTATTTTTTTTTTCTTTCTCTCTCTCTTTTTCCCTAGTACTTATTTTAATTATTTGGCAAATAATTACAAATTATAATTTCTAATATACATGAAAATGCATTTTTTTTTTTTTTTTTTTTTTTTACATGTTCATACACATCTTCATATAAAAAAGGTTTTTACAAGCTAGGGAAAATAAGTTTAATTTCTACATATATGCATTTTATCTACGTAATTTTACTTTAAATCACGAAGCTATGCATAATTAGTTAATACAGAGAAGTTGAAATCTTTTATTCTTGTAATACTAAATCGCACTCTTATCAATCTAAATTCTTATTCCGAAAAAGCAATTTCCTGTGAATTTATTTTAAAAAAAATCTCTTTATATTTTAATAAATTATGCCAGTCTAGATAATTTTCCTTTCAATTTTTATAAATATAATAACAAATAAAATATCAAGAGAACTTGAATAAACATTTAATAAAAATCTCACCTTGAGAACATGTATATATTTACTTGATATAAAAAGAATAAAATAAGACAAAAAGAAAGCGAATGCAGTTTCACTAAATTGGCAAATGAATACAATATGTGGGATCAGTGACTTCATTTAAAATGATATTACTTAAGCTTTACATTGTCGCAATTCTATCAGCAGTAAAAATAATAATAATAATAATATAGTTCGCATCAATTCATGCAAACAAAATTTAATTTATTGAATTTTTATCAGATATTTTATATTAGTATATTTACATATATATATATATATATATATATAATTGCATTTTATTAAACAATGAATATACGCAGAGTTTTATATATTTAAAACAAAATCAACATAACTGAATTATTTGACTTTGTAATATTCAATAAGGAAAAAAAATTAAATATACTATTAAAAGGTAAAATAAGAAACACTATTTAAGAAAATTGATTTTCTTTTAAAAGTTTCACACTCTCCCACTATTTTGATAAGAAAATTATACAGAAAAGAGATGAAGGGGGGGGGGGGGAGATAAATGCCATACATATCGATAGGAAAGGGGATAAGATTAACCAGTATGGTATAGACTCGTTGCAAACAACTAAAAGTGTAGACCAGAAAACAAATAGAAAAAGAAAAGGACAAGTATATAAGAAAACAAAAGCAGAAAAGATTAAGAAAAAAAAAAAAAAAAAAATGGAAAGGAACGAGAGGAAAAAAAAAGGGGGGGGAGGAACTGGTATGTAAAAACTACACGTCTCCCATTAACCCCTACTACACTGTATTTTAAATATTAATAGGAATAGTGTGGTCAAGAAACATGCAATTTAGCTAAACAATCAGACGCCTGCCAATGTTCATATAGTAATCAACTGATGATACAAAAGTCTTAAAGACATCTAAAAGAAATTTTATATGGCGAATTAAAAAAAATAGATGAAGCATTTTTAGGAGATACCCATTCCTGAAATCTAAAATTTACCTATCTTATCAGGACAAATATAAATTTTCCTGTACTAACTACTGCATACAAAAGAACATTTTAAAAAGGGTTTGTGTAGGAAATTTGAAGAATATTGTTAGGGCCGTTTTTAAGATATTGACTTTCAATGTTCCACTACTGATTTTTCCCAAAACTTCCTAAACTCATCTGTACATCGAAAATCAACAAAGTAAGTTTGAAGAAAATATGAAAAGCCGTTTTTTCAATACACCTACTTCCGAGATTTAGTATTGTCCTATCAAATCTGAACGCTTATCAATTTTCCTCCAGTAATGCACTAACTTATGATATGCACTAACTTATCATTTAAAAGAGGTTTACTCAGGAAATTTAAAGACAATCATTAGAGCCGTTTATGAAGCACAAAAATAAATTAAAATGCAGATTTAAAATTAAAGTTAAAGTACCACTTCCAGCTTTTGACGCCCGAATTCTGAGTTTTAATTTTCAACAAAAGTTAGAAGAAAACTCATGTTTACACTGGACATGTCTTATATGTAAAGGTTATTTGTTTCATCTTTTTTCGTTTCAGAGATATAATAAATGATAGTTAAACAATTCCTCCACACATATACACGCATATACATACACTGATCAACTGCCAAAAAGTAATTTCTTTTTTCAACTTAGAAGACCTTAAAAATACTTTAAAGCATGTAAAACTTATGAAAAATATATACTGAAATTTTTGACAGAATATAATACTTCCATTATCTACAGTCGGTAACAAAAGTCTCCGAACACTAGCAAAAGTACAGGCAATAGAAGTAATAAAATTAAATAACGGTAATAAAGAATTAAATAAGAATATAAGAATAAGAGATTAAATTTGAAAGTTAAACTAATATTCTGTGGTCATCACAAACTTTTTTCTGTATTATTTATATCATAACATCATCGACACCAGATATTTTATCTTAGCTTCTCAAGATAAAGATTTTTCTTGTGCAATTTTAACCACAAATTTTTTGATGCAATGTATCCAAGTAGAATAGCAAAATCCAAGAATGTGATTAACAGCAGTGCCACCTGTCTGCTTATACACACTCAAATTAAATCAGCAATCTTCTTCCGAAACGGCCTTCCTACATATATAGTTTGGTGCATTTATGCGTTGTATAAGCTGAGATATAGTCTTCTGTACACGGGAAATATTGCAGCATAGAAGCTCTATCTGTTGCAGGGGCGAGGCGTGGTTCAGAAAACTATGGAAGCGCCGAAGCGAAGCGCTTCTAAAAGCAGAGGAAGAATTAATTCAGTCTTTCGACGAGGCGACGTTACTTGATTACTTTTTAAAAACCTTAAATAGAGGAAGTGCTGCTTCCATTGCTTCCATGGACGCTTTGCCACTGGTCGATATGCATACTTGCCAACATTCTGGTCGATTTACTACGAAAAGAATCTTTGTAGAAATCAATGTTAAAAACGGAACGTTTAAAACGTGAATCTATTTTTTCGCAGTTTCCTACAGTATAATGTGCAGAAGTCATCTTAGAAATCAAAAAAATCTTTATTTCGATGTTTAAACTTCTATCCGTCAGCTGCAATGCATATTTTGACCCTCGTTTGAACTTTACGCTGCGCACATTTAGGGTAGAGGGTAGGGGCATACACTCTGTAAAATTCAATCAAAATCAAGATATTCATTGCTGTTGACGTTATCACTATATCGTTTCTATGACTGTTTTAATTTATTAAACCTATGCGCTATAATTTTTTCTCTAGAGCCTCAATTTGTAGCCTAATACGAATTACAGAGTCTCATCGATTCTTCGCAAGCAGCTTCTGTTTTGAAAGTTTATATTTCACATATACTGATACTGAATACTTTTATACTACGTGCCTAGCAGTATTTTTGATTACGAATGAAGCGCATCCGTTCTTTACATTTCAAAAACCTTTTTAATTTAATATATGTGTATTCAATATATAGTTTTTTCTCACATTGCGTTAAGGCAAGAAAAGTGACTCAACTAAAAAATGCAATGTTTGAGAAAAGTCAAGTTAAAGATAAGGCATTAACTAGAATAAAACTGACACAACTGTGTCTCGAGTGGATAATTTTCGAGATGAAGATGTTTCGTTTTTTATGCACATTGAGTACTTCAAATATTTTTTAGTAACATAAACTCGAAATTGCCATTTTTTGAGTTGTGACACTTTTCTTGCTAGTAGTGATATGTGAAATCGCCGTCAAATGTCTTCTCGTTTTTTGCTATATTAATACATTTTTACTGAAAAGAAAAGAATAAAATATTTCTGTAAAAATGTAGAACCGACTCCAAAAAGCAACTACTATTCAAATAACTAAAAATAAAAGAAAAATTGGTATAAAATAAAATTGTAAATTGCGCCTAAAAGTATAAAATATTTTTTTTTTCTTTTTTAACAAATAACATAACGCTACATTTAATCATAAATTCTGAATTCGGCGCAAATTTAAATAAAAATTGATACTTTTATACAATACAAAAATCAAATTCTATTTAAAATACACATCTCACTTTGGCATCTGCAAAACACAGCCAAAAATTACTTAGATTCAAGTAAACAATTAAGTTTTCGTACGCTGCAAAAGTTTGCAAAGAAAACTCTAGTAACTTCGTATAAACATAAAGGATGTTTACTGTTCTATATAGATGTTATTAATGTACTAATTGTATGCAGTGATAAAATAATAGAGGAAATTAGGAAGATAGATCAATGGAAACAACAGCGTTTGTAACTATCGATCTAAAAAAATATCTGCAAAAAAAGGATGAAATTTTATTTAATATTGCGACGACTTCACAAAAAGATTTTATTTAACTTGATGTTTTGTATAATTATGAATATTTTTTCAAATAATCAGGTTTATTTTTATTCTAACTGGAAAAAAATGCCTGATCATGATATCATCAGACTTCATCGCTAGGTACAAACAAAAGAATGTTAAATCGCCATAGGTTTCTTTCTTTCTTTCTTTCTTTTTTTTTTTTTTTTTTAATAGTGACTGCCATACATTTTACACATTTAAAAGATATGAGCCACATAACCATTAAAGATTCAGAATAAATTTTTAACTTTGAAAAAGATTTAAAAGTTTTAACTTTGTGATAAAGCGGCATTCGAAAGTAGCAACGCTTTATGAAATCAAATAAAGGATACCTCAAACGAGAATTTTCAACACAATTAATTAGCAAGCAAGGTACCCTGAATTGAATCTCGGTTTGTGCCTAAGACAGTGTTGAGACTTCACCTGCATATTGGTTGATTTCTTAAGGAATCTTCATAACGAAGATAACCCTAACAGATAATAACATTTCTAAAAGCAATTGAACGAAAAATCGTCACAGATTGCTAATTGTGCACCACCATTAACAGATATTAATTTAAACGTGTACGTGCATGTAGATGGCTGTTTGTACCCCTATACGGTGTACTAGCATTTAAATTTAGAATTCCAACACATAGTATGCTATAGGCAATTTATTTAAGTCTACAGGAGTACGCAGCTAACTATTTTGTATAATTGCAATTGCCATTATGCTTCTGTTGGTGTTCAATCAGTGGAAATACCAGAACTCTGCAGCGATGTCTGGAAATATATATTAGCTTGTGCATCTGAATTAAATTATCTTATATTATGCTTATATAACGTATTTAGGGGTTGAAAGGGCTCCATGGTGTCCCAAGTCACAGATTCTTTTCTACACACCGCCAACACCCTCCAAAGGGAATAATACACTTAGCTTTTCTATGAAAAACACAGTTGAAATTATGGATCTGCACGTATAGTGCTTCAAACTATAGTTAAAATTCAGAGACAAATGTATATCCAAAATGTACTTATTATCCCTTTTTGATTGAATTTAACGGTTTTAGAAGTAACTGAAGTTGGGTGTACCATGCAGTGGAATATTGAAAGTTAAATTTACGTATATTCATGATAGGGATCATACGTTCATAAGTGCGTTCATTTACGTACGTTCATAAAAATATATTCGACAAATGCACATATGTTCCTAATATAACTTGATTTTCTTTTAGATGTTCTGCTGCACACATAAAGCATGCCGAAGAAGAAAGCAATGCAGTTGCTGGAAGATTTGTCTCAATTCCCGCCAAGGATTATATAAATGCATTCAAACAATCAATTAAATTAGGACAGTGTCCACTGGTAATGCAAGATGGAAGTATTAAAACTTGGTAAATATTTTGAATGAATAACATTTTATACAGCTGGCCAAATAAGTATTTAATAATAATAACTATTTGTATATAGAACTCTACACTGTTAAAAATTTCAGTTCAAGGTTGATCCAAAATTTGGTACTACGGTAGCTACAGTATGTTATATTGAACCAAACCCTGATACTATAGTAGCTGCAACCATGCGATAATGAAACCTTCTACCATGATTTGCTACTTCTTGTTGAAAAAAAGCATCAAATCATGGTAAAAAGATCACCCCTTCTTATGGTTACAACAAATACAGTATCAAGCTTTGGCAGAACCAAGTACCAAATCATGATAAAAAATTTCACCATCTCATGGTTGCAGCTACTGTAGTACCATGTTTTGGTTCAAACTAGGACAAAATTTTTAACAGTGTTGTTGCAGCTGAAGTTCTAATTATAGTTAAACGTTAGTTATAGCTAAACTTCTGAAATAATAGGAAAAAAAAATCTTTAGATCAATTTAAAAAAAAAAAAAAAAAAAAAAAAAAAAAAAAAAAGCTTTATTAAGGGATATTTTTGTTTAATAGGATTATATGCAGAATGAATAAAAAGGTTAGGGAGTTAAAAATCATCAATAAAAAAAATGAACTGCTATTTAGAATAATGTGAAGATATGGTTCAAAAAGTAATATTTATTATTTTTGTTAAAAAAATACGTAATGAAATACTGAATAAAATTGATTCTAATGATAATTTTTAATTTTTTATGCTATTATTTTAAAATTACTAAATAGAATTTCAATCTATTTGCAGCAGCATAGGTAAAACGAATTTTTTATCCATCCTGATCATTATTGAGATTGCGATATTATTATGTGGTGATTATTGCATATAAATAAATAATTAATATATACTAAATAAAAATGTAATAATTTATCATCTACACTGTTAAAAATTTGGTGTTAGTTTGAACCAAAACTTGGTACTGAAGTAGGTGCAACCACCAGATGACTTAACCTTTTACCATGATTTGATAATTTTATGTTGAACCAAATATTGGTATTATGTTTAAAAAAAAAAAAAAAAAAATCAACATTCGACCGAGTTTGGGATCGAATTTAAGACCTTCTAGTCTCAAGTCTAACACTCTGGCACTCTGGTACGCTTTCTTGCCCGCTAATTCTATGTGTGTTCTGAATCCCAGCACTCATACGTCTTGGCATTGTTTCTATAATATTAAAGTATGTAGTGTCTCTGCAATTAGTCAAAATTAGTTAGTCACATCAAAATTTTTTGCCAAGATCTGCAATTGATGAAAGACTAGTGTAATTAGTTCTCAATATCCTCTCCAGTACATCCTACACATTCTCAATGGGATTAATGTCCAAGCTTTAAGGCGGCCGATTCAAGTGCGTGAATGCATCTGCATGCTCTATGAACCAATCTTTCTCAATGTCAGCTCGCTGAATTTTAGCATTGTCATCCTGAAATAATCCCTCACCTTCAGGGAAAAAAAGTTTCATTGAGGGACTAAGATGGTCACTCATTAAACTCACATACTCCGAAGCCTTCCTTTTTTTGCTAGAGATTGTTGCTGAACCATGTAACATTGTTGCTGAACTCCACAAAAACAACCCCAACATTTCCTCCTAAGACATGCATCGTGAATGTGGTACAGTCGGTAACAAAAGTGTCCGAACACTAACAAAAATTCCTATGTAAAAAAAGTACACTTCATACGGTTTTGTTAAATAACTCCTTATCGAATCATGTTCTTACACTGACTAAGAACATGATTCTACGAGGATTTATTTAACAATACCATATGAAGTGTACTTTTTTTACATAGGAATTTTTCCTAGTGTTCGGACATTTTTGTTACCGACTGTATATGAAGGGTCCAATGCTTCATGCACTTCCATTCTAACTTTGCTTGAAGCATCTTGTTGGAAAAGAGTAAATCTGCACTCATCGGACCACATGTTCTTCTGCCATTACTCAGGGGTCCAGTCTTTATGTTCCTTGGCAAAATGAAATCTCTTTTCCCTATTAATCGCAGTAACTAGTAGCTTCCTTATTGCAACACAATTATTTAATCCCATTCTTTTGAGTTCTCATTTCATTGTATGAATGGTCTTCTTCCCTTATTGGAGATGTTTGTTAGTTCTAGGCTCGACTTTCTGCGATCCAGTTATACTACCCGTTTTAATGACCTTCGGTCACTATTATTGAGAATTCTTATTCGACCACACATTTTCCGCGAAGATGTTGGTTCGCTCACCTCTTTCCAGGCTTTATTAGTACGCTGCACAGTTCGCAATCCAGTGTCAGTAATTTCAGCAATATTTTTGCAACGATTCTGCGCTTTGTAAAGGCCAATAATTTGCCCTTTTTGAACGCTGAAACATCTTTTGTATGACTGCGTATAACTTCTTCAGTCATGATTCCTTTCAAACGATCACTTGCATGCTGAGACAACTGTATTTAAAGGTTGTATTGTGGGAGGAGTTATGCAAATTTTTGAAATGCGTAATCTGCCCTTCCCAATTCAGTATTTGCCTGTTTCAGTTAACATCACGACTATTCTTTGTGCTACAGAGCTACGCAGTGTAACTTTATCAAAGTCTAATAGCTTTTTTATTCATGTTTAAATTTTTAACATATAGTAAATTATAATATCAATTATCATAAATATAAAAAATAACCGTTTGAAGTAATTGTAATTAATAGTTAATGCTTATAACATTAAATTGATAATTTTTCATGATTTATTTGTATTGTATCTTATACAACGAAGTGTTGAAAGCATGTACATTCGGTAACAAAAGTGTCCGAACACTAGCAAAAATTCCTATGTAAAAAAAGCACACTTCATACGGTTTTATTAAATAAATCCTTGTCGAATCCTGTCCTTAGTCAGTGTAAGAACACGATTCCATAAGGATTTATTTAACAAAACTGTATGAAGTGAACTTTTTTTACATAGGAATTTCTGCTAGTGTTCGGACACTTTTGTTACAGACTGTAGCTTGTAGTTAAAAAGAGTATTTTATCTCAAAAGGTAATTTATTTTATATTCTAAATAGTCTTTAAGAATCTAATTAAAAAAACTATGCTTTAAATTTCTCTGTAGTAAAGATGAATTTGAAGGAGAAGTAGTATATATTGCTAAAGGAGCGACAACTGTTGATGTTAGTAGAGTTCAAAATGCAGAAGACATACTTCAGCATATCATGGGTGGAATTGGATTTAATATAGGTGTTATGGGATTAATTGACGTTAATCTAAAGGTAAGATGTAATAGATATATCCAAAGGTAAAGACTTTATTGAATAATTCATTAAATATACTACTTAACTATTGAGCAGGCTTGGGAAATTAGGGAGCAGCTTCACAATAATCACCAACCATAGGAAAGAAGCATTACTCCTTAAAAATAATAAATTAGCCTTCTTTTTCCATTCATCTGTGGTTTATTTTAAAATTTAAAATTTTAATTAAATGTCTTGTGATATTACATGGTATTCCTTAAAAGTTGTTCACAAATGATGCGTGAAATTGTGCTATTTCCTAAGTCCATGACTCTCATTTATCTGTGAGGTTAAAGCTACTAGCATATATGAAAAAATTATCATACCAATAGATTGATCCTTCCTTGTCCCATGACAATCGCACAACGTCAGCCATGCTTCTTCTAATGAAACCTTAGTAGCTAATCGCTATACATACAGCTTCATGTAGCATGTACAGAAATATTTGGATTCGTTTAGATTGTAAACGAAAAAGTATGTAAAAGTCCCTTTATAATTTTTAAAGTATTTTAGAAATTGCAAATGCTATTTTTGAAATAATGTTTAACAATTATGTTAATCAAACGGACAAAAAACTGCCTTTAGGGTTTATACATGTTTAATTGTTTATGTATTATATTATATTATGTGTCATATTATGTTTATGTATGTTTAGGCTTTATGTATTTCTTTTGTAGCACATAATAAATAAGTATGTGATTAATTTCTAAGGAAATTGAATTTATGTTCATTGTTTTAGGTTAAAAAAATTTTTTTATCCTCCATTTTTACTAAGTCACATAGACCAAATACATTTTGACTTTGTAAAAGTGGTGGAACAATTGTCCTTACTGTAGACAGAGGTGATGTTTTCAGAAGTGCGAATTTCTGTTTTCCTAAATAATTGTGTTATGATTATTATTTTAAATTTATTTTATTTATATATAATGTTTATACAATCCCATACATCCTAAGGATGCACTAATATAAAATAAAAGGCCTAATTTTTAACTTTTATATTAATAATAGGAACAATTATAATGTCACGAGCTGTGTAAGTAACTACACAGCATAAATAAAAATGCTCAACTAAAATATTTTAAACTTATTCAAAACAACTTTTCTACGTTTGCAAAATGTCTATCCTATATACATTTGTCACCAAGAATAGACAAGTACTTCTATCTAGAGAGGGTTTTTTTTTTTTTTTTTTTTTTTTTTTTTTTTTTCGAATTTTTAAGTGTCCACATAAATGATGAAAAGTTTTGCGACAAGCTTTCATTAAAAAAAAAATAAATAAATAAATACTCCTTGGGGGGAAAAACAGAGAAAAACTCTCTTATGTGATGTTAAATTCATATATTTTTAAAAAATATATACTTACTTACTTCATACATTGGGTAAAATACAACAGCTATACGCTTTTAAACAATACGAGTCTGGCTTTTGACAGTCTACGGAAGAATGTATCACCTTTTGTGTTGTATATATTTTATTCTTTATACGTATTTAATTTCAAGAAATTTTAAATGAATATGAAAAATAATTTGACTTTTGCATGTGTAAAATAAATAGAATAATAATAACTATAGTTTAAACAATAATATTCTGCGACTTGAAAGTACAACTTTTCTGTAGAATCGCTCATATAACTTATCATTTTTATTCTTGAAGGTTTCATTAAATCGTATTTTTAAAATTATTATTTGCGTAAAACTTCTATGCAATTTCAAAATATTTTGTATCCCATCAAAACTTTCTTTAGAACCCTCATTTTATTGTTATTTGTCTTTTTTTTTTTTTTTGTTGCATATTTTCATATATATGCAAGCATAAAACTCAGTTTTGATGCGTACTCGGGGGGGTTCGTGAATTGTCTGTGAATGAAAGGCGAAACTTACAGGTAAGGTGAAAGTATAAAGAGGCTCAGTGCTCTTTATGCAGCAATCAATGCCTTGGCAAAACTGACTGATTTGGCGCGATTTGATTCCTTAAATACTCGCGTAGAAAATAGAGAAAATTCCAGAAACGTCCCAGCCAATCAAGTTAACGTTTTGATATTTCGTATATCGATAATAAGGATTTTCTCGCCAAGGTCACCAAAAAAAAGTCGCAGAGGAGCGCAAATTCGTCAAATTTGGCGCCAAAGCCATTGCCCGCCTTAATGAAAATCTTTAACGGGTTTTTAAGCAAAAATAAGCTATTTTAACGCAAACACATGCTAGAAATGCTGAAAATTAACGTTTTATAACCTGACTAAGCCTCTTTGAATGAAATTACATAAAAATAACTACAATTACTTACAAATTCGTATCATTATCAGCAAAAGTGTATTTCAGAATACTAAAAGAGACTTGGCGCTAGATAGTTAAACCCAGGAAAAATCTCCAACGTCTTGCACTGAAGACGGTACGCTAAAATGATACCGAAGCATCTGTCCGCTATTCAATATTCCTCTTTGGCTTCAAGACGTTGAAAATTCTTCCCTGGCTTTAAGGTTCTATTTCCTTTAAGTTTAAATTCAACTATCATACAAACTTCTGACATATTCATTTATATCAAATGTTTATTTATTTACTCGCTTATTGACATATGCCTTAGGGTGAAAATTATGATAAATACCCAAAACTAATTCATAGGTGATTGTTCTTGTTTTTTAAACAACATATGTATTATTCCTTTTTTTAGGGAAAGGTAGCTGTAACTACGGATACGAGCAAAAACGCTTTAAATCTCATCAGTAGCTATGTAATTAACAAAGGTATGGGGACTTTGTACAAACCAAGGCCAAAATTCGTCGAGAGCGACAAAGCACTTTTCTTAAGTGAAATCGAATTTGGTGGTAATGAAATGCTTCTGGTGACTCTCGAATTTAAGTCTGAAAAGACTAAAGTTGAAGTTGAAGCGTCAATCACTTTCACAGTTCTTTTTATTTCCATATCAGCCAAGCTGGAACATGTTCAAACAACATTCAACGCAAAAGCAGGTTGCAGAGTAAGTAGCAATTTACATTACAAAAAAAATAGTCTTATTTACTTATATATTTTGTTTATTTTATTTTTTTTTTTAGTTTGTTTTCACATTATTATATTGTCAAAATTCAGGAAATTGTTTTATTGGAAATATTTCCGAAATAAATAAATTGAATAACTTGTTTACATCACTAGCAAAAGGCTGTATTATAACAAATATTTTTTTAAAAAGCGCCTAACTTAAACTTTTGCAAAAGAAACAAAATTGTAGTATAGCTTACGATCAAATTAAATTTTGTTTTAGAAACCACAGATTAAATTGATATTCTAATACGAAATCAGAACAAAAAATAATTTTAAATTTATGCTAAAACTTTTCTCAATCATTTGTTTATAAGTTAAATTAAAACTGAATATGAACAGAGAGCAAATAATCATATACAGCTTATAGATCAGCACATTTTTCAGATAACTGATTTTTACACTGTTTTAGTAATGAAATTCGGAGAGTATAACAAGCATATGATCATCAACTGCAATTTTGTGCAGTAAAAACTCAAAATATAAATTATTTAACTTCCAGAATAAAACAAACTTATAGAAAAGAAAAGCAATTGCATATTAAAATCCTGCGTTGTCTAATGTACAGTAGGATACTTTATATAGCAACTACTATAAATAATTGGCGTTTTTCAAAATAATTAAATATCTACCTATTTAAATATTTTCGTGTAATTTTAAAAATTAGGACTATACTATATAACAAGAAATTTAGCATTAAGCTAGTTACTTTTTTTTCTAATTATTCATGCCAAATTAAACTGATTTAATCATTCGCTCAGGTCCAGTTCAAGTCATCGTGGAGAAAAGATTTGGACGAATATTTTTCAGAATTGTCTAAATGTATACCAAGGGTAAAAGAAATCGAGGACATGTATATGAAAGGACCTCAAGAACTACGAGACATGGATCCTGAAGATGAAAAATCACATTATTTTTACCATTTTTCCTCGTGGAAAGAAAGTCCTTATGGTAATGTTTTAAAATAAAAATTTGAACTTTATTTACCATCAAAATTATGAAAAAAAAAGAAAATAATGTAAAATAATAAACAACCTATGATGATATTCTGTAAATAATTTGTGCTTATAAAATACACTCATGTCCATAAATTAAGGATAATTCAAATTCACACTGAAATCGAACTTTAATGCAAAAATTTCACCTGTAGAAATACCACACACATCTTTAAGAATAATATGCAAATTATAAGAAGCCATCAGATGACGCCGATATGATGTTACAATGACGAAAGTGTAAGAAGGGGGTAGATATGGAATGGGAGCAAAGAAGGAAAATTGTTCACAAGCGTTCTGTGTGCCGCTCAGTGCCACAACCGAATAGTTATGACACAGAGGACGCATGCAGATAATTTTTTACGTGGTAGAATTATCGGCCGACTAGAATGTGGGCGTACTCAGATAGAAGTATCGGGGAAACTTAGAATCGCCCAAAGTGTCATCTCTAGGCTTTGGCAACGATTCCAAAATGATGAAAATGCCAGTCTACGTTACAGTACTAGTCGGCGACGAGTTACTATTCCGAATGACCACCGGTATTTAATAATACCGGCTCCCTAATACGTTCGTCCCAGTAATTTCAAATTTGATGACTTTTTACATCTTAAGAAATAGCTGCTCAAATTGCTTACATTTTTTTAACATTTCGATCACATAAAATTTATATTCTTTCTATTGCCTTTTTTTTTTTTTTTTTTTTCTAAAAGGCACGTTTGATTTCATTTTACCTATATTAATATTTGATATTTTTATATTATAAAGTTTTTGGTTTATTTGTTTTTTTGTTTTTTTAATAGAATAAATATATATTCTATGCAATCCGGTATTCTTCCGTGATAATTGAAAGACTAATTGTTATGTCATATTTAATTGCTATATATACTTTTATTTGGATTATAATAAGTAAAAAATAAAATAAAGTACGTAAATGTAAACAAATAACTAAGCGATAAAATTTTACAGTAAGAATAATGGAGATAGCTCCGTTAATAGAAGCAGAAGTGTGTTCTTTTAAGTATGATAAATTGAATTTTAAACAGACAGTGTTATTAAATTTTGTAAAGCGCTGCTAAAGTAATGAAATTTTGAGGTTGGATTCACAGTATTTCAAGGAAACATCAGATTATGAACATAATTCATTGTATTAGTTACTTGTTTTTCTTCAACTTTTAAATATTTCATTAAAGAAATATATCAAAAGAAATTGTAAATAATAGATAAAAAAAATCATAGGATAAATCTTATGTATCAGTTTAGTGATTCCCAAAGAGCTCTGTTTAAAATATTTAAATTAAATTTAAATTTATCTTTTTTTAAGTTAAAATAATTGAAATAAATAAATATTTATAAGAAAAAAAAAGGGTATATCTGTACTTTATGTATGAAGAAAAAAAACTACATAATTTAGTCTGCTATTAAATTACGAAACTATATCACGGCAGGTTTTATGCAATGTTCAAAATAAAGGCACAAAGGAATTAAGTATTGATTGAAGTTTTGTTAGAAAAAGTATAATCATAAAATACGCAGGGTGTTCAAAAAGTTTGCATAATTTCATACTAATATAAGCTTATTGAAATAAACATAATACCATTAAAAAATAAAATAAATTTCTCGTTAAATAAAACAGTTTTGGTTATGTCAAAGTAGTGTATATGTATTTACTTTTCATTTTGTACGTATATAATTTATTGTGTTCATAAACATTTATTATCAAAACTTTCAATTTAATAAATTTTACTATAGGCTTTTATTTCTATATATAAAACTAAAATATTAATATAAGAATACTGAAATTAATAACGTATAAATAAATCATAGAATAAATTCCTGTTTAAATAAAATTACTTTGGTATATCAAAGTATAAAAGTTTTTCTATACCTTTCTATTTTTCGTAATCTATTTTGTTGCTTGACTTTTCATCTAAAGATTGAAATAGCTTTAAGATAACCTTTTCTTTAATTTTGCAGGAGCCCAATTCAATTTGGCCTTGATCAATCACGATTTAGAATTTCTCACTGAACAGAACACAGAGATCAAAGCCGTCATAGAAAAAATGAACAAATTGAAAGATCAAGTATGTTGTTTGCTTTCAACTGAATTACCTTTAGTTGTTGCAGCTGTAAAATGAAAAATATGATGGTTTGGATATAGACCTAACTGGTCTTTTTTTCTAACTCTGAGAAAGTTAATTTTCTGATGAACGCATCGAGATATAGAATACTTTCTTTGCAGTTTTTTTTTTTTTTTTTTCTTTGAAAAACTCGTAAGATAAAAAATGCTTTAGTGTACATTTAATAAGGTTTAATAGAAATGATAGAAAAGTTAAATTATCAAAGTAAATATAATTTTTATAAAATAATATATTATTAAATTTTACAAAATTGTCAAAAACATTCTTTTAATTTTCACGGGTAATTTGAAAAATAAAAGAAAAAGCATGTTTTTAATATACTTTATGCTGATTTTTTTTTTCTTCGCACTGAAGTTACTACGTCAATAAATTATAAACCTAAATATGTCTCATATCAGAAGCGCTATTAACTAAATATATTTATGATGTTTTATTGAAAAAATAAATTGAAAGCTTTTCAAGATATTTTTTTTCTTTAACAAACCAATAGACAATACTTTATGAAGCAAAACAAAGTATTTATTTATTTATTCTATTAAACATTATCATTAAGAAAATTTAAATTTTTTAAAACATGTAAATGGCAACAAATCAATTCATTTTCCCTGGTTTTAATAACTTTAAATAGTTCAACAATCATACGTTTGCATAATTATATAAGTGATAGTTTGGTAAATGTTCTTAGCAAGAGTAAAATTGTACATTTTTTTTTTCTCTCTAACGAAAGGTTTAAATCCGTATGCGATAGAAACTATTGTAAAACCTCCGCATATTGCAATACATTTCTATTATTTTCACATAAATTTTCATGCATCTTTAAAACTCTTATTCGATATAATTTACTGTTTAGAGGAGTTTTTAGATCTAGAAATTCATTTGTTGGGAACTCATCTTCATAAAAAGTAAAATTTTTGAGGCATATACTTTAAGTCCTTTACTGCGCATTTCAGAATAATACCAATTAAACCTTTGTGGACCAGATACTTTCAATAAATAAAATAAAAAAATATTAATAATATTTTATTATTTATATTGAATATATATCTGCTTGAAATATTATTTTTTTTAAGTGCTGAAATTTATATTTAAAATTATTTTTCTATAATTCCAGCGTTTTCCGAACGACGTGAAAACACAAATGATGCAGCTCAATACAACCCTAACGGATATGACGCAAAGAATAACAAATGGATTGAAAGAGTACAACAATTTAAGTCCAGAAGAACGAGAAAAATTGCGTGATATTTATGGCCAAAACAAAGCACCCATGTATTATGACAGGTATTTGGAGAGGATAGTATCTTCAAGTATCAATTCTTAAACTACAAACTACGAACTTTTCAAAGAACACAGCTGCAGATTATTATAAAAATAAAAGTACTATTAATCTGGATTTTTTTTTTTAATATTGTTTCATAAGTTAAATACTTGTTTCTATTAAAAAAAAAAAAAAATACAGTAAACTATAAAATTTAAACTCAATTCTTGGCTATATTTTATTTATTTATTTATTTATTTTTAAATAACAGGTATGTTGATAATTAATTTGTGAATTTTTATTAAATTTTCTTTTTGTTTTTATTAAATTCTGATAACATTTTTACTGACTAAATTCAGGTTTTATTGACGCTACTTTTATCATTAACATGGCGGTTGAATGAATATTTCTATGTTTTCTAATTCTAGAGTAATATTAAGGTGATTGAGAAAATAATATCAATCACAATGTCTTTAATATTTCATATCAAGTATTAATTTTAAACAGTTCCAATTTATACATCAGGAGGCATTTAAAAAAATACAATAAATGAAATTTTAAAGATCGTTTACAGGACATAGAAATTAATTATTATTAAACATTACCATTTTAAAGAATCGGGTAATTTAGTTTTTATGAGTAGGTGCAAAGTGATTAAATTTTGAGAAAATCTTTACAGAATCCTCACGAAAATGCGATTTCAAAAACAATTTAATATATTTGTAGGTGTTATATTGTTATTCTTATGGCTACAAATACATTTTTATGTACATCTTTTAAATATAAAATATATACAAATAGAGGAAAGTTGACAAAACCAGAACAAGAACTGCATATAAATGTAGCAATATGTTTTGTATAATTCGAACATATAAGAATTAAGACTTTTTTTTTTTTTTTTTTTTTTTCATATTTCTTTCATCAAAGTAAATTAGTTTTTAAAAATTTTCCTCTTCATTTAATTATTAAAACAAACAGAAATGGTTTATATTTGGGAACTACTTGAAGGTTTCATTGTAATAATAAATTGATAATTGTTTAATAAAGATTATTACACTATACTGATAGACGAACTTACTTTTTTTTTTTTTTTTTCCTGTAACACATATAGTCAGTAAACTATAGAAATGCACATAGAACTGGCATTTAAAATTAATAAGTACAAAACTTTGAATGAACACCATAAAATGCAAGAACTCTCAACAATTGTTTCGGGACGAAAGAACACACGGCCCTTTGTCAGATGAAGAGGGCTGTAATCAAAGCGGCCACATGGTGTTTATCTAAAGTTTTGTACTATTAGTTTGTAAATCAGTTTAAAATAAATTTTCAGGTGAAAATATGATGTAAAGTAAATTTTCAGATGACAATATAATTAAAACTTAATTAATTAATTTAAAAAAAAGGACTTTTTTTTAAGTAATATGTATAAAGTTCTTCAGAGAACATAATTTAATTTAGTACTACAGGGCTTATTTTAATCTATTCTTTCATATAAAGACATGAAGTAACTGTGTTTCATTCCCTAGCATTGGTTATTATATTCATTTCTAAAAACTTCTTTGGTATAGCTTTAGATTGGAAGCTCCTTAACAGCTTTTAAATTTTTGTTGTCATTTTGGCGTTGAATTAAAATGGCTATAACAATTACATAAGTACAAATCGTGGAGAGAGAAACGTCCGAGCTACAGTCGGTAACAAAAGTATCCGAACACTAGCAAAAATTCCTATATAAAAAAAGTAGAGTTAATACTGTTTTGTTAAATAAATCCTTGTTAAATCATTTTCTTGGCCAGTCTAAAAACATGATTTGACAAGGATTTATTTAACAAAACAATATTAACTCTACTTTTTTTTATATAAGAATTTTTGTTAGTGTTCGGATACTTTTGTTACCAACAGTACGTCGGTGCCAAATTCTAAATTTCGCCAAAGGGTTCTATACTGAAGCTATTCTATTTTTTTAACACGATTTTTCTCAATTTTATTTTAATTATTAAAAAAAAAAAAAAAAAGTTTACATTTTTTTTAATTAATAATTTTAAATTTAAAATGGGGCTTTCATTTAATTTCTCTTGAACGAATTATCCGATTGAACTAAAAAAATATGGCGTTAGCTAGTTTTTGTCCTGATTAATAAGTATACAATTTTTTATAAAATCTAATAATCCAGATTATAAATTCGGACAGATACAATGGCAAAATAAAAACAAAAATGTTTGCACGTTTATTCAATGTGATATATAAAAATTAGTAACGACGCCGTCTGTAAGAAATAGTACGTCCTTTCGTACTTATAAGGAATATAAGGATTTTGGAAACATATTTATTAATTGAATTTTTATAATACAGTCGGCAGCAAAAGTATCCGAGCACTAGCAATAATCCCTGTCTAAAAAAAGTACATTTAATATTGCTTTGTTTAATAAATCCTTGTGGAGTCATATTCTTAGTCAGCCTAAGAACATGATTCGACAAGTATTTATTAAACAAAACAGTATTAGGCGTACTTTTTGGACATCGGAATTATTGGCTAGTGCTCGAATACTTTTGCTGCCGACTGTAAAATAATAGAAATCTACAAAGTTAGTATCTAAAAAATCTCGTATATATATATTATTTTATTCTGATATTTCTAAATACATTTTTACTATCATCATTAATTTTGTACTTTACGCAAGCTGTATTCTCTATATCTTAAAAAAAAGTTACCGTTGCTGACGTCAAATTTTTTTGTCTGCAACTGCATTTTCTCTTGGAGGGCAGGATCCTACGAGTCATGTGAGGTATCAATGTGTTCTGAATACTCGAAAGAAGACATTTCAGCTGCTTAGAAATTTCTATCATTTTAATTAGAGAAATTATTAACTTAAAACGACGTGTTTATGAAGGTAACTCTATTTGCCACCTTGAAAAACGTTTCTTCCAGTGACATTGTTTTTCTGTCATGAAGTCATTTTACATGGGAAAATTAAAATATGATCCATGGTTGTAGGTAGGTATGCTGGATTTAACGTCACAACAGTACTGCGCTATGGGTAATTGGCGGTTGTCTGGGACGCACCCCTAGGGATGTTCCGGAGATATTCCATCACAATTTTAATCCTCCGCGGAGTGGATGGCTCCTCCACTTTGGTGATCCCCAGAGGTATAGTTTTGATGGGAACATGGAGGACTTTGCGACCACGGCTGTTTTTATGTGCACCAGTCACCATTAGTGTACACGACGGTCATTGGTCGGCTCAAGTATCAAACCTGCAATCTTCCAATTACAAGTTCGGCGCTTTACCGACTGAGGTACCGCAAACTGTATACATGGCTGTAAAAAAAGAATAAAAGGGTCATACACTAAAACTGTAATGCAAAATTGTCTAAATATTACGAATTCCTTACTACTCCAGAAAACGAATTACTGATTTTCAGCATAATTTTCATTAAAATAAATAATGTGTATTTTGTATTATATATTTCAATTTGGCATTGAATATGGGGATTTTTGTATTATTTTTTCTGCTTTTATCTTGTGTTATGCACTATTAATGTTCCTATTCAGTGAAAAACAAAGTAGCGAATAGGCGGGCAGAACTCTGCATGGGTTAATAAGTAAAGTGAGTCAGAGGGAGGCGAAGCTTGCCTCCGAAATTGGTGAGCGGAGCGGGCAGGGGGCAGAGACTCCTAGTTATATGTATATATATATTCTTAAATTTTAATTGAAACTAAAGAATGTATGTTATACATTTTTTGCCAAATTTCTGCCTTATAAAATTATAAATTATTATTATTGTTATTACTATGTTATCTCTATTATAAAACTTGTATGTTCTATATAACTAATTTTTCAGACAATCTCAAGTATGCATTTAAATAATAATTCCTCTATTAATCCTTTGTAAATCTTTGCATGGTGTGAAAAAAATATGTAAATAAAAAATATTTTTCAGGCATGTTTCTTTTTTTTCTATGCATCACTTTCTGTAGATATAAATTTTATTTTATTTTTGCACATCTGCAAAAAAAAAAAAAAAAAAAAAAAAAACAATAGATTTGTTCATATTTCTAAATCTTAAAGATAACACTTTTTCTAAGTATTTCCTAGTAAAAGTTGCCTATGTCTTTGAGTCTTGCATGGAAAATTGCTTAAAAAAGAGAGAAGAAACTAATATAATATGCAATACGTATATACATGCATTTTCTATATAGTTTATGTTTTGATTTTTTGATTTTTTTTTTCTTATGTTGTCGGTAACCTGACTGGTAGAGCGCCGAGCTCGTAAACGAAGGATTTTGGGTTCGATACTCTCGAGTCGACAAAAGACCGACGTGTAAATTAGTAGTGGCTGATGCCCGTAAAGATCATTTCCTCCATGTTCTGTAAACATAATACATCTAGAGGACACCATTCCATTCATAAAGGATCAAAATTGTGATAGCATGTCTCCAGACCACCCTAAAGGGTGAATACCAGACCGCCGTCAATAGCCCATTACGTAGCTCTAGTTCGGCGTAAAATCACTCAAACTCATTCACTTGTGTTCTTTAAAATATTGAAAATAGCAATATAGTTGAGATTTGCCTTTTAAGATATACTTTACTTAATATTTAAAAAATTTTAACAGCAAAAACAAATTTAGATTTGAACTTCAAAAAGAATTTTTGCTTACAGTAAGTCCATGTACACTTTATAAAAAAAATAATTAAGTATAATTATAATTTTAAATTAAGCATAATTAAGTATAATTATACATAAATTAAGTATAATTATACATAAATTAAGTACAATTACAGTTTGTATCAGTTGAAAAATCTGATACAGTCAGGGCCACGGCAAAAATTTTTAGCAGCTTGTCAACAGGTAATTAGTCAGAGAGTGGAAAACAAAAAGAATATCGCTCTTAAACACTTTGACGTAAATTAACAAACAATTGCTAAATGCTGAGAAAAAAGAACACAGGTTGAGAATCAAACGCTACGTTAATCTAGAAAATAAGTTTGAATAGAAATGTCTTGATTACATGAGAATAAAAAATTATATCTCAAACCAACTCTGAGCATTTGTGGATCGTGTATATTCTATAGTAGGAATTGAGTATTAGATTAGGCTATGGCTCTAAATGCTTTCAAAATCTGCGATTGTATTCATTAAATTATTTCAAATATTTTCGCTTAGGTTATCAGCTTGATAAAATTATGCTGCAGAAAAAAGAAAATTTATTTCTTTATATTTTTTCTTTTGATTTTTCTACATTTTTTTTCTAATTTCTTTTTATATAAGGGAAAAAAAAAAGTAGATTTTGCAGATAAAAATAAATTTCCTAACAGTAACTATCCTCAGTTTAAATTATTATTATTTTCTTTTCACAACAAATAGAGGGTAAAGAGTTTAAATTAAATATAAAAATAAGAATAAATAAGGTATGACAGTATTACGTCTTATGTTACGTTAAATTGGTAAAACGATAGAGTTGTTCTTTATAAAAGTATGAATATGTTTATTTATATTTCTAATATTTGAATATATATAAAATTATGTATTTAATAAATCCATTATTTATAAATTTTCTTTTAATTAAAGGTGCAAATTGAATAAATTAGATTTTATATGTTCTGTATATTTTACAAAAATAATGTTTAAACTGCAAAAATAATTAAATTATCAATATTTTTTTTATAAATAACCAATTAATAGCGTGATTACCATATGCAAAGCAATAATAATTAATCCACTTTTTCCTATATATTATGAAATACCTCATTATGTTTCTCACTATTTATTTCTTGACTTAAACCTTAAAAATGAACTTCCATTTAGCATAATTAAAAAAAATAATAATAATAATCTGGTGTAAAACAACCACACGACTTCCATTACCGACTATTACACATATTATATGTACTTTTTTGGAGATAATGGGACCAGAAGAAAAACAAATGACCTAACGCAGTAGAAATCTAAAATATTTCCGGTAAGAGATACTTGATACTTATATAAAGACATATAAAACAAAGTTTACATAACGAGTTAAAAAATAAGAAAAAAAAAAAAAGAAATTGGTAGAGTTATTTTTTGAAATACCAATTTCCGAGATCTAAAACTGACCTACCTAAGCAGGATGGCTGTTAATTTTCCTCTAATAACCATGTAATACTTGAGAAAGGATATCTAAAATGGATTTATGTAACAATTTTCAAGAAAATCATTCGAGCAGTTTTTAAGATACCAACTTCTACCAAAACTTGGAATACTCAATTATTGACCAGAGAACAATAATTGCATACAAAAGAATATGTAAAAGAGAGTTAATATGGCGAGTTTGAAAAAAATCCGTACTACCGTTTTTAACCCATTCATTCCCAATTTTTTTCCATTCATAATACAATGAATCTTATATTTAGTCATAAATTTATTTCAAAGATAATATATATAAATATTTTTTTAAATAGGAGTAATAGCAGAGTATGAATTGATATAGCTAAGAAAACAACTGAGAGGTGTTAATTTGTGTTTAATATAACCACTGATACCATTTAAAATTATAACTTTTCAATAAATAAAAATATCAAAATTTTGGAAGAAATACATTTTCGAATTAATTAAAATACAAATTATAAACATTAGAAAATAAAATAAAAAATATTTCAAACAGTTAATTTACTTAAATTGCCTAAAACACGAAACTGATTCCGATATTATTATCAGAATAGAGTAAAATATACTTTCATTTATCAAGAAGGATAGTAAAATCATCTAAAATATGTATTTTTCGGTGGGAAAATGTATGTAGAATTTAATATTGTTCATTTTGAATCAGAGGGAGTGTTAGATGGTAAGAAAGAAAATCTGAAATGTTATGATTCCAGTTGGCATCACGGGGAATAAAAGGGTTAAAGGAACGCACATGCGAGACCTGAAATTGAGCTATTTATACAGGACGCCTATCAACTAATCAACTATATCATTCGAAAGAACACCTAATAGAGTGTTTATATAGCAACTTTGGAGAAAATCATTAAAGCCGTTCTTGAGCAAAGAAGTTAGAAGAATATAGAGATGAAATGAACGTCTTCCGCGTGAAGCCTAGTGCAACCCTAAAAACCGATTCAAATGTAGCCCAAACTTTTGCACGTGTAGTATATGCAGTAAAGAGTATCCCAATCTTCCATACATAGTTAAATGTCTCCTTCCTGGAAAATCACTACGCTGTTCGACCACGCACACGAATTTGGGCTACATTTGGGCATTTAATTCTGAGCGATAACTGGCTTCACATTACATATCCGGTTTTAAGGTTGATGCCATCTCTATATTCTTCTAACCTTTGGTTTTTGAGATATGGACTTTCGCTCTAACTTCCGGTTTCCGATGTCCAACTTCCGGTTTTTCAATTTTCACCAAAATTTGGAAAATCCATCTGTTCACCAGACATGTCTCAATTCTGAAGTTTCGTAGTTCTATCTTTATCAGTTTTGGAGATATGATAGCCAGAAGATTCCCTACATACATACACGCATACGCACATACATACACATACACTGATTAATTGCTCAAAACTACTTTTTTGGACTCACAAGGCTTTAAAAAGTTTAAATCAAGTGAAAACTCGATATCGAATTTTTGGACCGAATACCTTCCATTAGTAGTAGGGTAATGGAAGTAAATATACTTTAATACACTTTGATAATTTTTTTTTTTAATATTCGACATTTAAAATAAAAAAACTCCCATAAGTTGGACATCTGATTAATATTTCCCAGAGACATTTTATTGCACCACAGCCATAAAAACACATATTTGACTGCGACGATGCATTCTAATTTTTGCATTATTGGAATACAATGAATTATTTGTTTTGGCTTCCACATTTTAATATTCTACTGTTATCTGGCACGTATTCTATTTGCAAATGCTTCGGAAATATGTGAACAGGAAATTGAATCACGAATGTAGTATTCTGGAAAATTGAATAGTGTAAATTGGTTTTGGAGGTAACGTTATATTCAAGTATAAAAAAAAAAAATGTTAATAGCCAATATTTATTTAAAAAAAAAAATTGACAAAAAGTTTGCACTCGCATTTGAAAGATGATGCGTTTTCTAATGCAAGATTAGTGAATGTTATCTAAATTGGATCATTAAGATCATGCACGTTTATGCTTTTATAAAGATAAGTATTTAAAAATTGTAAAGTACTTGGCTGTGGATTTTATAATGGACGTTCATGGAGACCTGTGGAAAATATTTTTAAATAATCTGGTGTTGCATACACCCTGCTTCTTTTACCTTGTTTGTGTCTTCTGTGTCTTATATTACATTCATTTTACATGCATTCATTCTTCCTTTTCTTACTATCCATAAAAATCTGTCGTTTTCAGATTTTACAATGAATGTTTTTCTTAAGATTATAAGTTACATTGTTTTGTTTAATTAATTTTAAAAGCAAAAGATACTGTTATTTCTGAGCTTAACAGTATTGTTACACTAATTATGATTTTCTTAATAAGACAACATTTTGTTACAGAAAGAACGTAACGATATTGAAAAACATATCGCTTTCTAAGTGCTGGACTTGGCAATACTACTCCTAAAAATATCTTTCAATTGTTGCACACAGGCAACTTTCCAATTATAACGACAACTAATTAATGAATGAATGAAAATTTTGCAAACAAATACAATAAAATGAAAAAAACTGCAAAAATTTTGGAAATCGAAGTAATTAAGCCAGACTATTTAGGTGTAAAATTTCGTGTGAGTTTTTTCTTTCGAATTACAGCATTTTATGGTGTTTATTCAAAGTTTTGTACTTATTACTTTTAAAAGTGCTTTTAAAAGTGCTTTTTATAACACACGTGTCTATTTTTTTCTTTCTTGGCGAATAATCGTGCTCAGTTATTTCAACCTAAGAAGCTATCATGTATTTTTACGATTTATGGTATTTTCTCATAAAAATTTTCTTTATTATCATTCAACATGAGTATTTTGAAGCATTTTACTGAAAACAAGGAAATAAATACAGCTTTTAATTTAATATATTAAATACAACCAACAACCTTCTAAAAAACACCATTCATAAATCGCTACTGAATAAGCCCCTCTTCAAATCAAAGCACGAATAATCACATATTCACACACACACACAAAAAAAAAATCTAGAATGGCTCTACCGCCTTTCAGAACCTTTAGTAATTATCAGACAAAGATTAGTTATCAGGTTGGGACATTATATTCTCCATTCTTTCATTTAGTAGTTATCAGACAATTAAAAAATTTGAATCAGTGAATAATTCAATAAATAAGCAAAAGTTGAAAACGAAATTGGGTGTTTGAATATTTCGCCCAAAGGTCATATGTTTGTAAAATAAACCATAATTTTCGATTTTTTTTTTCTTTTGCGTCTATGTACAAAAATATAAATTATAAGCACGCAGTACCCAGTAGCGATCATTCTAAAACTCTAAATCATATTAAAACTCTAAAAGATATATCAGTATTTTTAAAATAATTTGATAAATTTCAGACAATTAGCCCCAGCAGGACATGCATCGATAAATTATTTAAGTTGCCCTTTTGAAGAACTGCATGTTGTGCGCACATCACTTTTTATAAAAGTCATATAAATCTGTACAGTTCATGCGACGGTAACCTGTAACATACTTTTTCAACTCAAATAAGAATTTTTGATTTTTTTTCCCTCACAAACTTACCCACATATATGTATATATATATACATATGTATATAATATGAGAAAAAATAACATGTGAAGAAATAGAAGATTTAATTAAAAGTATAGATGGTAGTCAAAATCCAAATAATGAAAGCATGCAATAATTCAATAAATAAAAAAAAAGTTGAAATACGTCGTCAGGGGCATTGGTTGAATATTGTACGCATAATTAGGTGTATTTCTGTAAATCTGTAAACATATAACAAAAAGTTACAGATTTTACTGCTCAATACACCTAAACACAACAAAACCCCTTAAACAACAATGAAAGATATTTAATCAAAAAATTTATATGACGGTAAAATAAAACATGGAAGATAAATTACTTACTAACAGGAAAAGGAAATATCATATAGAATAATAAATGACTTGAGATCCGATTACTTCAGTGAAATTAGAAATTATATATATGTACTACACTCATTGCCATAAAAATTTGCGCACTAAGAAGTAATTGTAGGATCGTAATGAAACTTGGCACGAAGGTGCGTGCAAATGATTAGAAATGCAGCGCGATTATGCATTGCGTAATGCCTCCAGAGGACGTTGAACTCCGTTCTCCTTGAAGCATAAAATAAGTAAGCAGAGCTTGTTTGTGCATTCTGAATCTGTCGCAGAGGGACGCACTTTAAATAGAGATGCCGTTACGCCGCCATCAATGACAATACTATGAGCAGCTATTAGAGTCCGAGAAGGGAATGATCATCGGAATGATAGAAGTTGGGTATTCAGCTCGGTGAATAACCCGGCACCTAGGCTGTTTTGATTTTACTGTGAGGAGGTGTTTGGACCAGTGGACAAGGAGGTTGCTTACATGACGGCCAGGCTCAAGACGCCTTCGGTAGACTAATTGTCGAGAAGGCAGTCACCTCATACGATACCCACGCATAGCGCCAAATGTCTTAATGTCCGCCAATTACCTCATTGTCAACACCGTCACTGCACGTCCCTATGTATGTCCGTACCATTGCAAGGCGCCTGGCTGAAGGACATTTGCTATCTTGGCGCCTATTACATGCGCTGCCAATGACAATGACACTCCTCCCCCAACCGTTGCCCCCATTTGGAATAGTGTGAGCTCGATGGGATTGAACTGCAACCGAATGGAACTAGGTCATCTTCAGCAACGAATCCAAATTGAATTTGGGCAGTGATGACAATCGTGTAAATGTGTAACGGCTCTGTGCTTAACGCTTCAATTTTGTCTTTGCTTCAGAGCGCCACACCAGAAAAACAACTGGTGTGATGGTATGGGGGTGCCATCGCATACGACACACGGTCACCCCTAATATCGATCCATGTCACCATGATACCCCAACAGTACGTTCGTAACATCCTTCAGTCACATATTTTTTTACTCATGGAGGGCTGACAGGAGCCATTTCTCAACAGGACAATGCTCGGCCACACATAGCAAATGTGTAACAGGACTGCCTCCGCCACATTACCACCCCTCTCTGGTCTGCTCTATCCGCAGATTTCTCACCGATCGAGCATATCTGGGATAATTTGGAACGGCAATTTGACAGCCTACGAGTTTGGTCGAATTAAGAGGCGCTTTCAAAGCAACTGTAGAACGAGATGCTACTAGATATCATATGGGACTTGTATGGCTCAATGCTCGCCCGTATCGCATCTTGCATTCTTGCTAGAGGTGGACAAACAGGGTATTAAAATCTACATTTACTTGTATTTTTTTTCTTTGATTTTGTAATCATTTATTTACAGCAACGTTGTACTGGCGCATGCAAAATTTCGTTTCATTCTGAAAACACTTTCTTAGTGCGCTAATTTTTATGGTAATGAATGTATATATACAACCCAGTAAAAATAGTAAAAATGAATTCAGGAGATCTTAATACATATAAATACACTAAAATTTCACAATCAGATATTTTTCCTGATTACTATACTTTCCTTACATAGCATATCTCCGGAAAATAATAAGACCTACAACTAACTAGTATATACATACTATTCCTTTTTATCAAAAGACCTGCATCTTCAACACATATTACTGCAGAAAACTGCGATTCCCTTGGGTTATGCTGCTAAGCATTTAAAATGACAGACTTCGTAAAAATATTTACCATAACATTTCTATGCTCTACCATAACCTTAGCAATTTACGCAAAATGTATCTTTGGAGAGAAGCATTTTTATAGATAACAAGCTCACTCTGCTATACAAATTCGAATGACAACTGCACATTATGAGGAGAATCTGTAGAACTCTGTACTATATGGTAAATGTTTACTTTACAACGCATGTAGATTTTCAGAAAATAAGATTTGGTCAACTATAGCAAGGCCTAGAAACAATATTCTAATGAATTTCTATATTTTACTATTGAATGAGTGATTTATTATAAATTACTATAAATTTAAAACTAAATGTTATGGAAAAATTATATATTTATATATGTTAAGAATTTAGACAATCACAGATTATAGATATATACATTGATGGAAAAAAAAATCCCAACACCAAGAAAAAATTATTGTACAGTAATGAAATTTCAGCAATACATTTGTCTAGGTAACATATTTAATTGATTAAAGTTTCAAGATCACAGGTAGAGCCATTGGCGAGAAGAGCCATTTCAAATATGAAATGTTGGTACATTAGTAACCGGTGTAACCGCCAGAATTTTGAATGCAAGCATGCAAACGTGCATGCATTGTGTCGTACAGGTGTCGGATATCAGTTTGTGGGATGGAGTTCCATGCCTGTTGCACTTGGGCGGTCAATGCAGGGACGGTTAATGCTGGTTGTGGATGGCGCTGGAGTTGTCGTCCAATGATGTCCCATACGTGCTCGATTGGAGAAAGATCTGGTGATCTAGCAGGCCAAGGCAACATGTCGACACTCTGTAGAGCATGTTGGGTTACAACAGCGGTATGAGGGCGAGCGTTATCCTGTTGGAAAACACCCCCTTGAATGCTGTTCATGAATGGCAGCACAACAGGTTGTATCACTAGACTAACGTACAAATTTGCAGTCAGGGTGCGTGGGATAACCACGAGAGTGCTCCTGCTGTCATACGAAATTTCTCCCCAAATCATAACTCCAGGAGTAGGCCCTGTGTGTCTAGGCCGCAGACAGGTCGCTAGCAGGCGTTCACCTGGCCTCCTTCTAACCAACACACGGCTATCACTGCGACCAAGGCAGAACCGGCTTTCATCAGAAAACACAACAGATCTCCACTCCGTCCTCCAATGAGCCCTAGCTTGACACCACTCACGTCGCAAACGGCAGTGGTTTGGAGTCAGTGGAATGCACGCTACAGGGCGTCTGGCTCGGAGCTGTCCTTGAAGAAACCGATTTGTAACAGTTCGTTGTGTCACTGTGGTGCCAACTGCGGCTCGAATTTCAGCCGCAGACGCAGTACGATTAGCCACAGCCATACGCCGAACACGGCGGTCTTCCCTCTCAGTAGTGCCACGTGGCCGCCCGGAACCCGGTCTTCTTGAGGCAGTACCTTTCCTTGACCACTGCTGTCAACTCTCATGCACAGTGGATACGTTCCTGCCAAGTCTTTCTGCAATATCGCGGAAAGAAAACCCACCTTCTCGTAGCCCTACTACACGACCTCGTTCAAACTCAGTGAGCTGTTGATAATGGCTTCTTCGTCTTCTTAGAGGCATCCTTGACTAACATTAACCCACTACGTCAAATCTCAACTGTAAATAACGATCACGAACCTTACAGCGCTTATTTAAAGCAAACCTCATTTGCATGTTCATAGTGTCGCTACTAGCGCCACACTTATGCGCGTAGCTCGAAATTTGTATCGACGTCATCTTTCAGATGTATAAACACGCCTACCAAATTTCGTTTATCTAGCACAGCTCCTTCCTGGTGTTGGGATTTTTTTTCCATCAGTGTATATATATTGTCGTTATTTTGGAATCATACATTCGTTTCACCTCATGCAAAAATGTTAAAATTTTCGTCAAGAATGATTACTTTAGTATATCTATTACATGTTTAAAATTTTTTATCATACCAAAAATGTATATATAAATGATATCAATATATAAATGATAAGAGCGGATAAATATATATTCAGTATATATTGTTAAAATTTAAATCTTCTATTTATCTATTTATGTATTTCTATATTTAAGTAATGTTAAAATTGTTATTCCAACAGTGGCAGCAAAATCTCTTGCTCTATTAGATATAGCAAAAAAAAAAAAAAAAAGAGCTATTTCTGTTTTTGAAAGATTTTTTGTAAACTCGTATATAAGATCGTATACAAGATATCGATAAAAGATAATATAAGTTGGGTGACAAAATAACTGGATATTTTTTCTATTTCCTAAAAAAGATACTGAAAGAAATAATCTTGACCTTCAGACATGCAAAGAACATTCTTAAGCTCGTACTTTGCGGTATCGATTTAGTCACGAATGCATTTACGGGATCAACCACAAGTTTAAGAAAAGCACAAATTCTCGGAATTACCCTCTGTCATAAAAAGCCTCAAATGACTTGTAATTTTAACACATAATTTTACTTACGATGGACAATATTTGTATGCTTTTTTCTAGGAATCGCGGAAACTTTCTAACAGGTTTTTTTTTTTTTTTTTTTTTTTTTTTTTACTTGTTAATAAAATGGAGTACATTTTTTAGTTGAAAAATCACGGGCGTAGCTAATACAGAATTTAAGTGTACAGTGCCGGCAAAAATAATCTTTACACTTGCGCGTGAAAAAAAAAAAAAAACTTCATATGTCAATTGCCATTCCCACCATAAAATATGTGGAGCCCCAGTGATAACACGGGGCATTCATCGGCCAAAGACGACCTTTCCCTATCCTATTAACACTCAGTGCGCCTCGTGGACTTTTAGAGCAAGGCTGTATGCTCTTTGCTCCCGCCGGCCAATATTCCGTTTATTTGTGAAAAGTTTGAAAACCTAAATGGGTCAGAACACACAATGGGTCAGAAAAAGCTTAAAATGGAACAGAAATCTCATGCCTTCAGGAATCTATGTGCTTGATGTTGTTAGAGATCTGGCAGATCATTCTAGATGTAGCCAGATGTAGAAAATCTTTACAGGTCATTAAAATGTAAACATTTAAGACAATATCGTAACATTCTAGTCGTTTATTGTAAATATCACATTGCAGTCAGTATTTTGTCATCTCATCTTTGCATTTTATTACCAACTGTAGCCGTTTAGTCACGGATCTCTGGCTACATTTGCCAGATGGCTACAACTGGCTACATCTAGAATGATCTGCCTTATCTCTGGCTACATCAATCACAGAGATTTCCTTCTCTTCCAGATTCAAAGCATGAGATTTCTCTTCCATTTTAAGCCTAATCTGACCCATTGTGTGGAGTGGGACTACTGATGTAGGTTCTCAAACTTTTAACAAATGAACGAAATACTGGCTGGCGAGAGCAAAGAGCATACAGCCTTACTCTAAAAGTCCACGAAGAGAACTGAGTGCTGATAGGATAGGGAAAGGTCGTCTGTGATCGACTAACACCACGTGTCATCACTGGGGTTCGACACATTTTTATGGCGGAAACGGCAACTGACATGTAAAGTTTTTTTTTTTTTTTTTTTTTTTTTTTTTTTTTTGCCGGCACTGTATTAAATGTTTTGCCGTACATATATATATATTGCTTCAAAAAAATATTTTTTAAATAAAACATGATGTAATATTCTATGTTGAAAAAAACATTTAAAATTAGATTTCATTAAGTTTCTACTATTCAACACTTAGTGTACTAATACGTATTAGTATTTTTTATTTATTTATTTATTTTTATTTTTATTTTATTTTATATATATATATATATATATATATATATATATATATATATATTTTAGGTATGCGTATAAATTTATAACGGGAAATTTTAAAATGCTGGTAAAAAATTTTGGAACAGAATGAAACAGTTTGGTTTATTTACTTATTTCATTTTTTTAGAGAAAATAATACAAATGGAGAATTTTAAACATTCTTTATTTGTATACATTTTAAAGAATATTACTTATAATATTTTTTAATACTACTAATATTATTTTTTAAATATTTTAAACAAATTTAATGAGCTATTAAGTAATAATTTTATGAGTTATAAATACTTTTCTAAGTATCTATGAACTCTTTATAATTCAAACCCTGTATTTATTTTACTAAAAGAAAATAACTTGGTTTAAAGAGAAATATAGATAGAGAATATTAATACTTCCTACCAGCTAGCAAGAACAGAATACTTGGGTCAATTTTCAAAACTTATTTTATTAAATGTAATTAAATTTTAAAAAATGATCCAAGCATTCTGCTCTTGGTAGCTGACAAGAAGTATTAATAATTTTCCTATATTTTTCTTTAAATCAATTTATTTCTTTTCTAAAAATAAATAGTTTTGATCAAAAAGAATCCATAGATACTTAGAAAAATAGTTAATTTTCTAGCTTTGTTTTTTATTTATTAATAAATAAATATGTAAATAAATATCTGCTTATGTTTCTTTTATTGATTCAATGCTTAATACACTTAAATTTTGTATTAAATACGTGTGCGATTTTTCAACCAATGAATTTACTCCATTTTATTCACAAAGGCCTTACATTTTCGTATCGAAACACTGATTCTATTAAAGACCTCGCAAGAAAATTAAATAGTTTTAAAATCACACATATATAATCAATTGCATTGTATAAGTGTTCAAACAGCGATAGGAAATTAATAATCTGCCTGCTTTTTTTTTTTTTTAATTTATTTATTTATTAAATCCATTTATTCCCTACTTATTTGCATTTAAACCTATCAATAAGATACTAGAAAAACATTTTCTTGGTACTGCAATCTTATTTACTTACTTACCAATAAATGTTAAAATTGATTAATAAACAAAATAAAATGAAATAAAATTTGATAAACTTATAAATTTACTGTGTCTGTACTTAAAATTTAATACATAAATAAATAATTTTACTGGACACTTAAATTTTCTTTTAATTAGCAGCGATAAAAATTTCATCGAACAATTTTTTCATTCGAAAACCTTATTTTAATTCATGTGTTTTACATAGATATTAAAAGGGAAAATAGCGTGAATTAGCAAACTAGTTGGCATAGGTGGACTCTGCTCAGTTCCCCATCATATTTATGATCTCATAAATTTCTAGTGCGAGACATATTATAATCATGTTAACGGCCCTCTTCACTCACCGTCGCCGGAAGCACGAGCCAATGTTATTCTATGGGGAAATTTTCTTTACAAATAACTTATTAACTAAGACATATTTTTAAATTCTGTTTTCACATTCAGAAAATTCCCAACTGTTAAATTGACGGACCTTTTTTAAAAATGTATTTTTTTTATTTTTTAAATTTAATTTTTAAATTGCAAAATGACAAAATTTCAAGTATTGAAAATTCCTATTTTGCAGCTTTAAAATAAAATATAAAAAATTAAAAAAATAATTTTTTAAAAAAGGTCCGTCGATTTAACAGTTGGTAATTTTCAGAATATGAAAACAGAATATAAAAATATGCATTAGTTAATAAGTTATTTGGAAAGAAAAATTTCCCATAGAATAACATTCGCTTCGGCTTCCGGGGGCGGTGAGTGAAGAGGGCCCTTAAAAGAAATGAATTTGACCAAAGCTTGATACAGTGGCAGAATGAAATCCCCGCCTAATAGGCTATCCACCGTTCACTTCGAAATATTTATCTTATTCTAATCTATTAATTTATTTTATCAGGGTCGATTCCGTTGTTTAGTTTTCATACTACTATTTCCAATGCAATAATCCTCAAAATTCATATTCATATGAAAAATTTACAATTTCGCTATGTTGATAAAATCGTAAATTACGAATAATTTACGAAATTTTCCTATTATAATATTTGTATTCAATCATGTTCAAACAAATATCATAAATGTAATTTTGAAGTTATGTAATGTATTTATGATCCTCAAAATGGAAGTTTATGCTCAATTTTGCCTTATTCTGACATGTTAAGTAAATCGTAAATTCCAAATAATTTACGAATTTTTTAAATTGAAAAAATCATAGTCTATGGTATTCATGCCAGTATCCTAAATAATATTTCGAAAGTGGTTTGACATCTTTACGATGAAAATATCCCTAAAGATTGACGTTTATGTGAAATTTTGCTCTATTCTGCCATGTTAAGAAATTCGTAAATTTCCAATAACTTACGAAATTTTTATATTGGAAAATTCATAGTCATTAATGTTCATGCCAGTGTCCTAAATAATATTTCAAAAGTAGTCTGACATCTTTACGATGAAAATATCTCTCAAAATTGACGTTTATGTAAAATTTTGCCCTATACTGCCATGTTAAGAAATTCGTAAATTTCCAATAACTTGCGAAATTTTTAAAGTAGCATATTTATACTGACTGATGTTCATTCCGGCATCGAAACTGATATTTTAAAACTGGTCTGACATTTTTACAGTAAAAAGTTTCCATTTAATGCACGTTTAAGTGAATTTTTGTCCTATTCTCCCATGTTAAGAAAATCGTAAATTTCTAATAACTTACGAGGTTTTTAAATTCGAATGTTGCAAATGAAAAGGGTGCCAGTGTCGAAAGTAATATTTTAAAACGGATCTGACTTCTCTGCGACAATTTGTTCTTGGGATATCGTGTACATAGTCTAACAAACTAACGGACTAGCACACTAACAGACACCCTAGAGACAGACACCATACAAATTTTGTCATTTTCGGAATCCTCACACCTGAAAACGTGTAAAAAAGTCAAAAAACTGAGGTCGAAAATTTTCACGATTGCCTATGTTCCCCATACCTATAGTATGATGCCCACCAGCGGCCGAGCGGTTCTGCGCTCAAAGCTGGTAGATGGGAGGTGCCGGGTTCGTACCCAGGTCGCGCTCATCGACCTAGCCGTTCGGAGTTTTCCGTGGTTTCCTCCGAAACTTGCGTAAATACGGGCTAGGACCCCTTAGAAAGACCCCCACGGAGGGCATTCCCCCTCTAGGCCTAGGACACATCAGGAGTCAATCGGCCTTAAATCCTACAACCAACCTATAGTATGATGGGAACTAAAAAGTCAAAAAACCGAGGCCGAAAATTTTCACGATTACCTAAGTTCCCCATACCGATAGTATGATGGGGAACTAAAAATATATCAGGAAATACTAAATATATATTTTTATTGTTATTTGTCATTACGTTTATATATTTCGTACAACTCAAGGCCAAAATTTCTCGAGGGCGACAAACTGGGGGCGAAAGTTCTATAAACTACTTCTCGGGGACGAAATTTCCGGGGGGCGAAAGTTCCATAAACATTATTATTATAGCCTATAGACTGAAATAATTAGCATCTAAATGCTTTATCCGATTGAGCTGAAAATTTATATTCGTACTATAGGTCACCGTCGCAATGAACCATAAAGATTCTGGTGAATCTAGCACATGGTTTCTTGACAGAGACACAAAAAAAAGAATTCCATATCATTATACCCTATGGGCTTAAATTACTTAAAGTGCGATTGTATCTAAACTTCTTATTTGAAAGAATTGAAAATTCATATGTTGCAAGCCACAGTCGTACAAACCATATA
Organism: Salticus scenicus; assembly: GCA_963930645.1. NCBI lineage: Eukaryota > Metazoa > Arthropoda > Arachnida > Araneae > Salticidae > Salticus > Salticus scenicus. Next base: position 332,045,389 of record OZ005650.1, on the reverse strand, counting down.
GATTTTGGTGAATCTGACATTTATAGTTTTTTTTACAAGGACACAAAGAAAAATATTTTATCATTGCATCTTATGGGCTCAAATTATTTAAAATGCAACAGCGTGTAAATGCCTCATCTGATTGATCTGAAAATTTATATGCATATTATAGGTAACTATCGTACGAACTTTATAGATTTTGGAGAGATATAGATTTCACAGAAACATAACGAAAAATTATCATTATAATCTACGAGCTCAAATTTTTTGAAGAGCAATAGAGTAAATTAAACAACATACTATATGAAGAAAAGTACTCATACACCCTATTACTTATTTAACGATTTCTCGTACTTTAATTTATTTATACAACCGTTAATTACTCAATGTTTGGAAAGTCGACTGAAGTCACTTCAGATTTTTTATTGAATGTAATGGGCTCTTCCCACCTGACGTCAGAGGTCACATGATAGAGAAAAAACAAATAGCAGACGAAGTCTTGTTTATCAAGAGCGATTGCTGAAATAACATATTTTCTATTCTTATTTTTGATCAATCGTATTTAATCTGTGTTATTTTTTATACATCATCATTTTTAATCCATTTTATATCATTATTCATCATCTTTTGTTTGCTGTATAGATTTACAATCATCATTTAGTTTATATCTGTTATTGATGTTCATGAAGAACATGTTAAATACTCTGATTTTTGGTACTTAAATCAGTGAAAGTGCAATATCGTACTACGTAAATCCATTTAGACCAGTAACTAAGTTAATTAACACTTTGTAACACCTTTATGCAATTAAGTTAAATGAAAACATTTTAAATTTTCAAATTATAATCCATAAACATTCCACAAGAACAAGCTATTATTTATTGCTAGATCAATTAATGTAACAGTTACACAAAAACATACAAAAATCGATTCTTACAGGTGAAAATAAATAAACACATAAAGTGTTTTTTTTTTAATTATTAAATTTACAAATACAATTATTTTACTGTTTACAAATGCACAATATTACTTTTATTTTATTTTATATTAAATATTAACACTTTTGCTCTTAAGAACAATATTTAATTGAATTCGATTCTCAGAATTCGATTATTCGTTTTCCTCTATCACGTGATTGGGCAGACGACGGTGGGAAGAGCCCATTAGTGGGAGTGCTTTTCCATAACATTTTACCATGTGCAGGAAAACTGCTCAGGAATTGATAAGTTTCCAGCAATGGTGTGAGTGAAAGTTGTCTGAATAATATGGAATGAACTTTTAAATTTAGTAACAGATTTGAATTCACCAAAACTAAATTCAAAACTGGTGTACAATCAATATATAGATTTTAAAACTTCTTTACACACCCTAAATTTTAAGGGTCTTGCTTTTGCCTCCAAGGCAGTAGCACGTGTTTTTTTTTTTTTTTTTTTTTTTTTTTTTTTTTTTGCACTTGATGAAGAAAGGCTACGTCCTTTCGAAACCGGTTGTGCTGGCTTAAAATTTATGGTGTGTAAAGAAGTTTTAAAATCTATAGATTTGAATTTGTTATAAATGTAGGTTCAATGATTGAATATTGTACCTACAATGATTGAATTTTGTACGGGAAGTTGAGGGGGCGTCAGCCCCCTCACACAGAATTATTACTCAAATAAATTTATCCCGAAGACTATTCGTCACGCCAGATTATTTTACTTATAAAATTATTAAATTTTGGAAAGATTTTTAATTATGACATGAATGGATTAAAACAAAATTTTACAAAACTTGTAGAAATAAAAGGACAAAACATTAGATAAGCATTATTTTAAAACACAAAATATATATGTTTAGTTTATACTGAGATATGAGCATTTGTAGTAAATATTTATCATCATCATTATTATTATTATTTATTACATAGGTTGAAATCTAGATATAATTATGTCAAAATTTCATTTGAATACAGTAAAAAGTAAGCAAATTGTCGGCAAAGGAATGGACTAGATTTTTAATATTTTACAGAGTTGAAATATCATAAATTGTTTTCCACATGCCTTGTATTTAATTTAGAGATCCAATTATTTCAGCTTCAATATGAAAAATCTTTTTAATGAAAAAACCCTTTATGAACTCTTAATTCTGAGTTAATAAATAAAATTATGAAAAGTAATAAGCCTATAAGGGGGTTTTCACAAAAAAGAACTTTTACAATGTGGATGAAATAACTGGATCTCCAAATTACTTTCATAGTCTGTGATAAACCCGTTATGAAATTTCAACTCTAGAAAATATTTAAAGCTCCTTCATTTGCCGATAATTTGCTTAATTTTTACTGTATTCAAATGAACTTTTAACATAAGTTGCCCAATATAGCTTGCGTTTAACCTATGTAATAAAAAAATTGATATATTTCCCACATGATCAATAAAAAAATATTTACTATAAATACCTATATCTCAGCAATAATCAAACGCATATATTTTATGTTTCAGAATAATGTTTCTCTAATTTTTTGTCAGCTTTTTTCCAATTTTTTTAAAATTTTGTTGAGTTTCATTCTCCTTTTAAAGAAAATACTTTTAGAAAAATAATTATATTTCTCTAAATAATCGTAAGATTCCCACGAAAAAAGCATACAAATATTGTACATAACAAATGAAATTATGTGTTAAAGTTACTGACCATTTGTAGTTTTTTTTATGATACAGGGTAATCCAAAGTACTTGTTCTTTTCTTCAATTTGCGTTTGGTCCCCTAATTGCACACGCGACTAAATCGGTATTGGAAATTGGGAGTTTGTAAATGTTTCTTATATGTCTGAAGGTAAAATCCATTTTGTCTAATATATTTTTAGAAAATAGAAAACATGTAAAAAAAAAAAAAAAAAAAAAAAAAAAAAAAAAAAAAATTCTAATGATTTGATTACACCCTGTACATTTTTAAAGGAAAAAAAAGAAAAGAAAGAAAGACATTAACATTAATTTCCTTTAAACACTTTCCAACAAAATTGAAAAGCATTTGTGACTTCAATTTGCTGTCTGTTCATTTGATCATCTGTCGATCTCCATTGAAATGTTCATGGAATTCCTCGAAACTGATTATGGCATGTTACCTATCTAAAGTTGAATTAATAACGCAGCTGGTTTGTGTACAGGGACTTACGATAATTTTTAGGCGTATTGTGACCTATGACTTACACAATAAACATTTTGCGTATTCAGTTGTTTTCAATTCCAACCAACAGATGTTGAGAGATAACTATTTGAAATTTATAGAAAGTGCATAATAATATTGTCACCTGTTTGCCCATATACACCTAAAATCAGCCTAGGTATTCTTAATATGTATCTCCTACATCTAGTTTGATGTATGTATTGCAGTATGTATTGATGTATGTATTGTATGTAAAATCAGCCTAGGTATTCTTAATATGTATCTCCTACATCTAGTTTTACGTATGCCATTGCAGCTTAATAATTGAAGCTTGATCGTAGCTTTCCCGTATAAAGAAAATTGCAGCTTGATATCCGCCTCTTCTCGTCCAATATGCACCCATATTAAGTCAGCATAGTTTTTCCTATTCGCTACCTCACATATCAAGTTTTGTGCATTTACACTCTATAAGAGCTGAGATATAGTTACCCTTAAATTGGAGAAATTGCAACATAGCAACGCCATCTGCTGAGCGACACATACGAAAAACCTAATCAACACCAATTTATGTCGAGGTTCAACCAAATGTATAGTTTTGTAGAAATCCATCCATTGGTTCGTTACAAAAATTTGCTAAATTAAACAAAATATCCTAAAACATCTGAAAAATTATTTTCAGTCATTTTCGCTGATAATCTGCAAAGTATCTGAATTTTTATGTGATTCTGCATTCAACAGTTTTTTTTTTTTATTTTTTTTATTTTTTTTATTTTTTTTTTTTTTTTTTTTTTTGTTGTTGTTGTTGTTACATGTGGGAGACCATGTTTTGAACGTCAATTAGGAATTTTTTTGCCACAATTTTATGAATCACAAACGTTCTCAACAGCTAAACTTAATGTACCACCAGAAATGTTCATCACAGTCTGCGTAATATTTCTTTTAAATTAATGTTTTCTATTTCAATACGATAAGTGAAAGAGGGACAATGTAGGCTAAAACAATTTCACTAGCAGCGTATGATAAGGTGCATTTTGAAATCAGTTCATGCGTAAATGTACAACTGGGTTTATTTATAAAATATTTGCGTTGAAATCGACTGAGTAATCAGGAATTTATATTTTCAAGTTTCACGTGTGTTTTATGCAAATTTCCAGCTGTGAGAATTAATGAATTTCCATATTTCATCCTAGTGGCTGTCAGAACTTTTACCTTTTACAGAATCTTTTTTCTCATAACGTCATTAGTCATTCTACCATTTTTTGTAGCACTCCAGTTGATAGATCGAACTTTTCTAAATCATATAACCAAGAAACGTGGAGAAATTCAAAAACTAACTTAAAACCTCTATAAGTTTTCGTCAGTTTCTGGTAGATTGGCCACAATTTATTTTGTTTTCAAAATTTGGTATAATGTGTTATTATAATGTAAATTATCATATAGCTGATCGGTTTAATTTTCATCAATGGGACCATCACATAATCAAAAACAATTATTATCTGCCGGACACTTTGCACTATTGTTGATATTCCGCACATGTAGAACAACTTAAACAATAGCTTTACAAATTTTAACAGACATATTGCCTTTATACACTGTAAAAAAAAATTTCAGTATTTTACAACAAAAGGTGCTGGCACCGCGGCTGCCAGCACAGTTGCTGTAAAATTTACAAGCTGCTGTGATTTATGGTGCTGTAAAATTTACTGCACTTTGCTGTGAATTTTACAAGATGCTGTTTTTAGTAGTGCTGTAAAATTAACTGCACTTTGCTGTGAATTTTACAAGATGCTGTTTTAAAAAGTGTTGTAAAATTTACAGCAAAGTGTAGTTAATTTTACAACACTTTTTAAAACAGCATCTTGTAAAATTCACAGCAAAGTGCAGTAAATTTTACAGCACTACTAAAAACAACATCTTGTAAAATTCACAGTAGAGTGCAGTAAATTTTACAGCACCATAAAAAACAGCCGCTTGTAAATTTTACAGCAACTGTGCTGGCAGCCGCGGTGCCAGCACCTTTTGTTGTAAAATACTGATTTTTTTTTTTTTTTTTTTTTTTTTACAGTGTAGGCAGTGATGCCAGATTGCGGATTTTCGAGGCTTCTGGGGGCAATTTTGGGGACCAAATGTTTCTGGGGACTTTTTTGGGGAATTCTAAACTTTTTGGGGACAAATCTGGAGAGTTCTTCAACTTTCTGTCAATGTTGGCAACGTAATGATTTATCCCTACGACTAGAGACTTTCAATAGCTTTATTGTTATTTGGGGATTTTTTTTCAAAAATTGTCTTAATTTGGGGAAAAATCTGAGTTTAAATCATAGAAAAATCTGCTTGATATTTTTTCTCTCTCTCTCCATGAAGAAATTTTTATTTTCCCAAAGAAATCAAGCTGGGGATTTTTTTCGAAAAAAAAAATCCCTGATTTGGGAAAATTTGAAGACCTGTTTTGGGAAATAATTTTCGACCATCTGGCATCACTCAGTGTAGACAGGCGCCGCGCGCCATCAACGTTCAATTGCAATTAGTTGCTAATATGGGCTGTTATTTTGCTGTTAATCAATAAAATTGTTCGCATGTTTTCCAAATTTTCGCACTTTTTTGACTGGATAAGTGTTAGTAGCAATAAACACTGAGAATGATATGTTTTTCAGCTTTAGAGGAAAAATGTGTTCATTCATTGTAATTGCGATTATTTTTTTAAGTTAAAGAGTTAAATTTTAAGAGATAGAATTTATTATTATTATTATTATAAAATAGATTAAAAGATATATGTATTGCGCAACTTATGATAAAGAGTTATTAATTAGTTAAAGAGTTAAAGTTAATTTTTTTAACTGTAACGAAGCTCGATTCTGTAAAGTTGTTGTTGGTAAGTATGTATCTAAATACAACAAAGATGAGATTTTTTCTAACAATAATCACTACAGTAAGTGATCAAATTATTAGATTTTTTTTTTTTTTTTTTTACATTTTTTAGATTAAAAAAAAAAAAAAATACTAGACGAAGAGGTCTGAAACTTCATTTTTGCAAAGAACATTTAAAAGTTCATTGTTTCCACTGTCGATTTAGTCGAGAGAGGAATTAGAGGACCAACCACATATTGAAGAAGAGTGAAAATACTTTGATTCACTCTGTATCATAAAAAAACTACAAATGATTTATAACTTTAGCACTTTATTGCACATGCCATGTACAATATGTTTTGGTGCGGAAATTGCACAATTATTTAGGTGAGTATATATATATATATTTTTTTTTTTCAGAAATTACTAATTTTTTTGACAGGTTTTTTGCTTGTAACTAGAACAGATTTCCGTAAAATTTTACCAAACATACAAAAAAATTGACAAAACATTAGAGAAACATTATTTTGAAACATAAAATTAACACGTGTAATACTCGTTGAGATATGGGCATTTTTAGTAAATATCATTTTATTGCGCATGCGCGAATGATATAAAAAGTTTTACTGCATACGTTGAAAGCTAAATATATTGAGTAACTTTTGTCAAAAGCTCATTTGAATTTTTTAAAAATTAACCAAATTGTTGGCAAAAAAAAAGAGCTAGATTTTAGGTTTTTTCCAGAGTTGAAATTTCATAAAGGGTTTTTCACATACCACGCAGTTAATTTGATGATCCAATTATTTCAACCACATTGCGAAAGTTCTTGTTTGTATAAAACCTCTTATAGGCCTATAACTTTATCATTTTTTTTATTTATTTACTAAGATTTATGATATCATAAGGGGTTTTCTCAAAAAAGAACTTTTGCAACGTCATTAAAATAATTGGATCTTCAAATTAAATGCGTGGCATGGGTGAAACTCATTTTGAAATTTCAACTTTGAAAAATACCTAAGATCTAACTCGTTCTTTTGCCGACAATTTGATTAATATTTACCCTATTCAAATGAATTTTAGACAAAAATGTATCAATGTACATCTAGCTTTCAAACTGTGCAATAAAAAAATTTATATCTTTCGCGCACGCGCAGTAATATTTATTAAAATACTCATATCTCAACGAATATTACACGTATGGATTTTCTGTTTCATAATATGTTTCTCTAATGTTTTGGCAATTTTTCAGCAATTTTTGTAAAATTTTATGGAAATCCGTTCTAGTTATAAGCAAAAAACTTGTCAAAAAAATTAGTAATTTTTGAAAAAAAATAAAAAATAAAAAAATAAATATAAAATATCTGTCTAAATAAATGCGCAATCCCCGCCCCAAAACATACAAATCTTGTGCACAGTATGTGCAGCAATGTATTGAAGTTATAAGTTATTTGTAGCTTTTTATGATACAGGGTGATCCAAAGTATTTTCGCTATTTTTGAATTTGTGGTTGGTGCGCTAACTGCACTCTGGACTAAACGATAGTGGAAACAATGAGTTTTTAAATGTTCTTTGCATGCATGAGGTTTCAAGCCATTTCGTCTAGTTTTTTTTTTTTTTTCAAATAATTCGATCACCCACACTATATTAATTAATCGAAAAAAAAAAACAAAGTAAAAATACAATAAAGGTTTTCGTGATGGGAGTAGTGATAGGAAAAAAAAAGTGCTGAAAGTTATCCCTGATACATGCTTAAATTTTTATAAATGAGTAATTTATTTCGCATTAATATACTAATAGATAGATTTCCTATACAAAAAGTACTTGCTTCTAAAGCAAAATAGAAATACTTTGAAAGTTGAAAGATTGACTTCTACAATTTCTAAATTTAAAATCGGAGATTGACTGTAAATATTACGCTGGAAAGTTTTGATTTTAAATTACACAAATTTACACATAATTGACTATACTTGTGCTGGAAACAACAAATGTAGAAACTACTGAATTAACCCTTTCAGGGGCGGTGGCTAGAGGGTCTATCCACCTACTTTAGAAATTTTTCTCTAAGTGTGCAGTGGCTACTTTTTTTATCCACTTTTATGAAAAGTTAATGTGTACTTCTAAAATTGAAATAGAGATGGCAGAACTACAGTAACTTTAAGCAGGATGTGCCTGTGACTTTTTTAAATGGACAAGTTGCGTGAAAATTTTTTGAAGTTTCTTTTATATATTTTTATGAAAAATAATTTTTTATTCAAATGCATTTGGTAGTGTAAATATACTGTAATGCACCTTTTAAATACAACAGATTTACATATTATCTTAGATTATTAATTTTAGTTTGATTTTTAGGAGCATCTTTTAGGTGGATAGACAGAGTGGCTAGAACGCCTAGCCACCACCCACAAAAAAATCCCCACATGCTGAATTTTTTTCTTCATCAAATATGACTTGTAGGGGATGTTTACTTTATGATATATATATATTTAAAAGGAAATTCAATCATTTTTACTTAGTGCCCCTGAAAGGGTTAAAAAAGAAAAATCTTCAGTTTATTTCTGGCTATTTGTAATTTAACGAATCTGCTGTAAATTCGTTTAGACTGAGCTACCAGGTTCAAAACCAGGTCATGTCCACTGGCACAGCCGGAATTTTCTGTTTTTTCTCCAAAATTCACAGGAAAACTGCTATGGAGTGTACTTCCCTCGAACCTAGGTCCCAAGGGCAGACAAACAGCTTCAATTCTCACATTATAACCGAAATGTTTAAATTAGTCCATAAATAGATACAGAATAAAATATTGGAAATTTTTATTAGGTTCATTTGGTTATTATTTATACACAGAATTCCTTTTTTAGAATATATATATATATATATATATATATAGTAGGTTTTTATTTATTTTTTTTAATGAATTGATCACACTAAGGCCAGGCCATTATGAAACCTGAATCCATTACTTTTTGACACGCTTAAAAAAAAAAAAAAAAAAAAAAAAAAATCCTTTTTATTCGTAAATACAAGAAATAGGCAAGTATTTCTTTTTCATGCACTAAAATATCTCACAGCATTTTTTTTTTTTTTTTTTTTATGTTAACGTAAAGAATAATAATTTTTGATAGAAGTGTGTGAAAGTGTTTTTTAGGACAGCCTCTACCTAAAAATGGGACAATAATTTAGGACAGTCGGAAATATAAGGAAAACAGACCATCTATATGTATATATGCATACTTATATAATTGTTTTACCAGTACCAAGTGTAGAATATTACGTCAATAAATTTGTATATCCATTATTCTTGAATTTAAAACCTTTTAAGTAATAATATGATGAAAATGTAATGAATAAATCTTTAAAAATCGTCATTTTAAAAATTAAAAAATATATTAAACGGTAATTTAAACTAACGATAAAGACACATATGTATTTATTGGACTTTTAAATAATACATCGTCTTTAATTTGAATTCAAAAGAATTTATATAAACACCATTTATGCATGGTGTCCTATTTTTAGGACGATGGTGAAATATGGGTTAAACACTTTCACACACTTTTATAAAAAAAATTATTAGTCTTTACGTTTACATTTAAGAAAAAAAAATGCTGTGAGATATTTTAGTGCATGAAAAAGAAATACTTGCCTATTTCTTGTATTTACGAATAAAAAGGATTTTATTTTATTTTATTTATTTATTTATTTTCAAGCGTATCAAAAAGTAATGGATTCATGTTTCATCAATTCATTAAAAAAAGAAAAAAAAAAAAAACCTATTGTGTGTATATATATATATATATATATAAAAGGAATTCTGTGTATAAATAATAACCAGATGAACCTAATAAAAATTACCAATATTTTATTCTGTATCTATTTGTGGACTAATTTAAACATTTCGGTTATAATGTGAAAATGGTAAGTTTTTTCTATTTGTGTGTATACACAGACATTGAAAAACATTTTTTCAATGCTTGGTAGGATATGGGTTAAACGGAAAAAAAGAACGGAGAGGGGGAGATTTCTTTGTGTCAGTCAAAATACTCTTAAAAGCGATTACAGAAATTTTAAATGATTTTGAAGGTTTCATATTTAATTGCAGTTTTACTTTTAATCGTAGCTATGACTGCTAAAAATGCGATATTGTTTATTAACTAATGCTTAGAACAAGAAAATGCTTTTTTTTTTTTTTAATGTATATAATGTTATTATTGCGTAAAAATAAATAAATAAACAAGGGAATAAATAAAAAGCAAAAAATGAAAGAAAAGGAAGAAATAATATTTAAAGTTAAGATTTTTTTTTTTTTTTAAATCTTAAAGCGTAAAAAAATTAAAAATCTCTAGCACCAAGTTTATATATGTCTCATATTAAACATACAATAACACGCATTAAATTTAATGATAGACAGTTATAAATTTATAGCATTTCGCTTGCACTTTGAGACAGATGAAAAAAATAAAAAGCAAGCCTTTCATTCAATATCTACAGCAGATAAAACATAAAAGTCATATTTGTGGTAAGGGCATCTGGTTCATTTTCAACTTCATCCAGTATTTGTTTACCTTACTCAGCGAGAATTCCTCCTTTTCGTTTTGACATGCTTAGTTTATAATCTGCGTTAAAATATGTTTTTTTTTTTTTTTTTTTTTTAATGGACATACATGTACAGTTCCCGCCGCTTATTAAAATCACATTCGTTCCGAGCCAAAGTGATTTTTTTAAGCGGCTGATTTTTATATCCGGCGAACGTTCCTGCACTTAAGGAAAAGGTATTACTTCCCTGAATTTGGAAAGAAACTTCAAAAGGTGAAGAATAAAGGAATTAGTAAACAATATTAATTAATTTTTCATAGATAATTAATTAATGGTTTCTTCGATATAAATAAATTAAGCGCATTCCAAGTTTCCATGCACTTCCGTTTGAGGAAAATCATCATTACTTTACCAAAAGTTCACGTTGTTCTTATAAATTTAAAATCTTTTCTTTCAAACCTCATGAATTATAGTAATTTTAAAATAAGGACTAGAAATTGACTTTTAATAATTAGAAAAAATATATATATACTATCTCAAATTAAATTTGTAACTTATTACTGCGTTTTGAAGAATAAGTTCCTTGAAATTGTTACGGAGATAAGTGTAACTCTGCTGCAAGTATAAAATCTTCGACAATGAATGATAACAGAGGGATTGTTGTGATATAATTTCTTTTCGTATTTAAAATAATCTGGTGTGTCACTCACACGAATTTCTCTTACCCTAAAATTCAATACAATAAATACAGGTTGCAGATTAATAGGTAAGATAACGAGTACTGTTATGTAAACCTATGTTAAACAATTCATATTAGGCTTCCGAAGAGTTTTATATGATAATTAGTTCTGTGTGAGTCAACCCCCGTTACATTAATGCACCTACATTTGTATAGAATTTAATTTGGTTATTAATAAATAATTTATTAAAATTATTATTTAAAAAAATTATCTTTCATGATAATGCAGACGATTTCCATATTAGAGAAGTAGCATAACACCAAATATCCAAAAAAAAGTCCATTTTATTCTCAAAATTAAAAAAAAAAAAAAAAAAAAAAAGTACGATTTTTTTTCTAAGTTTTTTTTTGTTAAAAGTAAAAAAAAAAAAAAAAAAAAAAAAAAAAAGAAAAAAAATTTTTTTGTTTTAAATTATCGCAGATCGATGGTTCAACCATTCGTTTTAAAGGTATTGGCGAGCTCTTTTGAAAGATACCCATCATGAAAATTTACTCCCCTCGAGGGGCGACTTTCCCCCCAGGGGGGAGGCGAGGCTCCTACATACACAAAAAATTTTTCCCAGTTAACTATCTCTATTACAAAATATATATATTCGTTTCATTAGGTTTAGTGCAGTCTATAGACGTTGAATTCTATTTTCCTGCATTTTCCCTCATAGACGTAATGTATTAGAATTCTCTTGATTGTCCCTGTACACAAACCATTAGTTTGATCTTAACGAAAAGCTTACTGTAGCATCCCTATATGATACACATTTAGAATACCAAGCTTGAACTTTCTGCCATAATTTGTTTTTGAGATATGCTGATAACAGACAGACACACAGACAGACACACAGACATACAGACAGACACACAGACATACACACAGACCATTTGCTAAAAACATGATTTTCTTATTCAGGGGACCTCAAAACGTGTAAATATAACAAAATCTCGCGTTCGAAAATTTGACCCAAAAACAATACTTTCTCTACCTTATGGGTAAGAGAAAGTAAAAAAAATCACATTGTAAATTTAAAAAAAAAAAAATTTAGTATGCAGAATTCATATTTTTGGCTGGTGAGGAGATATTTTTGAGTTTATTAACCGGCGATGCTGATTGTATTAAGCGGCAGCTTTAAAAGTAATTTCTATTGATTTGATTCCGTTCTTGGCAATTTGATCAGATTAAGCTGCTGATTTTATTAACCAGTGATTTTATAAAGCGGCGGTTACTGTATATAGATACAGTATAATTGATTATCCGCAAAGTTGAGAGCCACGGGTTTCGTACATAAACCGCAAAAAGGCTGAATATGAAATTGAAATGACATAAAATGCATTCTAGCTTAAAAACTTGAATATATCGTATATAAAACATAATACAAACAATGAAAATATTCATAAAAAGTAAAATTATTTGTACAGTCGAACCTCATTAACGTGAATTTTATGGGGGATAAAAATTTCTTTCATGTTATCAGTAACTAATCTTCATTTTGACGGGGATTGTGGAATGGAAACAGTTCATATTAAAAGTAATTCACGTCAACGAGGTTTGACTGTACTTCATATACTATAGGATATAAAAAACATAAAGAAAAAAGTGTACTTAAGATGAAGCCATGATTCAATGTGTAATCTAATTTATGCACTAAATTAAACAGTACCGCAGACATGCAAACATTTAATTTATTCCACAGCATTGTGCATAACCGCCACATTTTCACACCACTTTATTTGTAGAAAAATGTTCTCCAATATTTAATTACAATTGAATATTAAAGAAAGTACCCGCCAGAAAAACTGGTGTAAAAAAAAAAAAAAAGCGGTCACGTCGATGTTTTGAAATAAATTGAAATGTTGACGTGTTTGGTAGCGTATTCTGCTGGAGAACAAATAAAGCAAAAACCACATAATTCTTCATATTCACTTTTTTTTTTTTTTTTTTTTTTTTTGGTGTCATTTGTATCTGTTTATTGTTGATGATAAAAAAAAAAAAAAAAAAAAAAACCTTTCTTCTGATTTCGCCCATTTTCCGCGCCACGAATTATCCGCAACGTATGTAATCCGTTTGCGGATAATCGAGAGTTTACCGTATATATATATATAGATTATTACGGATAAATCGAAATGCAGTAGTCGGTCGATACAGGTTTTTTTTTTTTTTTTTAAGCGCATTTTAAACACAAATTATATTGTATGGGGGGGGGGGAGGGGGAGAAAAGTAAATCCTTTTCTTTTAGCAATTTTTCTATAAGTAAACTAATCTAGTTCTGGACATCCGAAAACATTTAAATCCATCGAAAAACGGAGATCGAAAATTTTTACGAATCCAATATTTTTTTTTCTCGTTTATATTGATTTTTCAATATAAACGAGAAAAAAAATCCTTATTTATTTATTTATTATTATTATTATTATTATTATTATTATTATTATTTTCATTTGGTCAAAATATTTAAAAGGCGTAATAAATAAATCAATAAAAATAAAAATAGCACATTCCTTTCCTTAAAATATGAAATTGCGTTCTTTAGCAGCGGTTACATATATTAATGTTTTAAAATTTCTTTTATACTATTTCTATTTGGTGCCAAAGGGAAAAAGAAAAAAAATGTTTTCATTTACTCTATTTTGTCCGAAAGAAATAGATCTCTCGTTCTAATAGCTTATTTCATGACAAAAATTCAGGGCTGGAAATTTACGTCTTTTTTCAAGATATTTTCAAAATCGGAATGGCAGTTTTTATCATAAAATAAACCAAAAAATTATCGTTACTAAATAATGGCTGGAAAATGTCCTGAAAAAAAGGAGGGTATTTCAAATTCTACAGAAATTAAAAATTCTGGAAACAGTAAACGTAGTATAATTTTAAAAAGCAGATAAATATAATATAAAATCTAATTTTAATAGGTATATCTGTTATAGCAGATATCGATTTTGAAAATAAATAAATAAATACATAAAATAAAATAAATTCAATAAATAAAAAAGAGAGAAAAATCTTCCGGGATTCAAAAACCCCACTATCGGAGCACAGTTAATTAACAGCAGCGCTACATGTCGGCCGATATACACATAAATTTAAACTAGCGTAGTTGTCTGACCAAATTTTTCAAAGGTCGTTTGGATGGTGAGCAAACATCCAGGTTCAGATTATAATACGGGCATAGAATGCAACTGGCGCCAAATTTCGGCTGATTGTCGAAATTTGCTACAGGCAGAATACTTTATCACTAGAGGTACCTAAAATTGACGCGATCATGTAAAAGTCGTTTTATTTGCTAAAATTACATTAATATTGTTTTTAAATATGTTTAATTAGTTGCTGTTTTACCCAATATTACTAATTTTTCATTATCTGAATAATTATTTCGAAGCACTTAAACTCAAATAAGTGTATCGATAGTAGGGAAAGTGCGGAAAAAAACCATTAAATGAAGACTGCACGTAAAAATTACGTAACACTAGTGTTCTAGGGTTAAAAATTAATTTGTAATCATAAACATATTGAATTTGTTATAATTAATTACTTGATAAATAATTAATATTTTTTGTTGATTTTCATGAGTGCAAGTTTATACACGTTCATATAAAAAAGTGCATTTAGCACTTTCTTGGCCAGCATATAACTTGATAAATGTAATTGTATGAAAAACTGAAATGTATGAAAATTTAAAAGGACAATACTGAATGATTAATAAAAAACATTTTTTTTTTTTTTAATTAATTGTAAATCTTTAAGACAAAAGTTATAGAATAGATTAGACATGCTACAATATGTTTATAACTAATGCGTTTTAACGAAATATTAATTAATCAATACAAAATATTAATATAAAAATTAATAACTAACCTTTCTGATGAACGGACACTGCTCATTCCATGATCTTCTAGTCTTTCATTCATCGTTCATCTGCATCTCAGTTCAAAGACGCAGATGTTATGTTTCCACAAGCAGATGTTCCTGTCTAAAGTCCACAGGAAGTCGATTTTTACAGCATTTGGTGCTTGAATTTATTTCACAGCATAAATACTTGAAAATAAACCACAGAAAGTGCAGGAAAAATTACAACATTTTTTTACAGTGTATTTGCAGTTAATAAAGCAAGTGGAGTGTTCACTCACTGCTCGTGGGACTTTAATTATCAATGTAGGGTAGATATCCCTGCATATAACACAAAAGTATCTAAACACATATTACATCCACCATGGGAAGGGACAAAACTGATAAATCGGGATAACGACAAAGGAAAATTATTGATTTACACAGATGGCTCAAAAATAGAAGAAAACAAAAGTCTAAAGTTCTGCATATTTTATGTCAATAAATTAACTTACACATAAAAGATACTCTTATCCGGTGAAAATTCCTTTTCCGGCTGAACTTTTAGTAATATACCATGCTATTAAATGGTTAAATAGGACTAATACTGACATAGCCCTAATACTACCTGATAGCCAATCCGGTATCCGAAGCGTTAATTAACACAGAGTCACCAGACATAACTGTCATTAAAATTCTTCTCATAATTTATCAAGGTCTGGAAAAAACTTTCTTTAACTAAGAGGTAATACGGGTATGCGAGAAAATGAATTGGCAGACCAACTGGCCAAAAAATTGATTCAGAACGTAAGAACTATCTTTTTTTTTTTTTTTTTTTTCAAATGGCCCGGAACTTGCAACTAAGCATTTGCCGGAGGGTAGCTGAATAGCTGACTATTTGTAAAGGAGTGCCCAATGGGCGGTCATCGCTATCCTTAACAGGGACAACGCATCCATGTCTTGTCTGAAATTCAGACCCAGACTCAACTGTGTAGGAATCAGTAAGTAAAAACTAAAACTCTCTTTGCCCCAGTTCTCTCATATCTAAAGCATAATCGATTAAAAGACTAACAAAATTTATGGGACACCTCAGAACAAAGCCGATATACACATATACTAATTTTTAAAAAAATAACACACAATTTTAATTTAGATAACAAAAATGTATTTTTTTTCTATCAAATCATGGTCCATTTCAAAATTTTTTATTTAAGATAGAGTGAAAAATTAACCCCTTGCGTATGCGGATATATATATATACTTATTTATTACATCCAGGACAGTATTTTCACTTCGTCATTACTACTCTTATTATAAATTCTATTTCGATACAATGAGGAACGAAAGACATAAAATTGGCTCAATTAACCGGAAGCCTACAATTGTCTTGTAGTTACCAATTCTTACAAATGTCGTATAGGCATCTGAAAAAGACTTTTTATAGCGAGTTAAAAAAAAAAAAAAATCAGCAAAGCCGTTTTTTTAAAGGCCCTCTTCTGAAAACTAGAATTGGCCTACCTATTTTAGGAACTTCTCAATTTTCCTAGAGAAATCAACTAATGCATACGAAAGGACAGCTAAAAGAGGGCTTACGTACCAAATTTGATGGATATGGTTAAAACCGTTTTTGAGATACGGGCTTAAAATAAAATAGGATCTCACTTCCAACTTTCAAATTTCCAACAAAAGTTGATAAACTTATTTGTACACCGCAAGTGTCTTATATGTGCAATTTCGTTGTTCTAACTTTTTACGTTTTGAAGATATCAGAGCCAGAAGATTCACTACACATACAATACACGTTTATAGTTTGATCTATATTGTAAAAAGTAATGGTAGTTTTACAGCAGAATGTTCTGGCACCCCATTTTGCCAGCACATTCTGCAGTAAAAATTAACATTATCTTTTTAAAAGTGTATCAGAACATTGAGACATCTATCGTGCCTTAAATGTATAAATAATACTAATACCTGATAATACTAATACCTTTTATTTAACCCTATACGACTATTAACATCTTTTAATGACATAGATTAGCTGTCTGCAGTTGAGCCAATTTTTGTTAGTATTTCCTTGTCAATACTTCCTTGATTTCCATCTTGAAAAAAAAATGAGAGTTGCGTAAATGTAATACATCCACTGACCAATTTTCAAAAAAAAACAAAACATTTTTGGACTCGGGAGACCTTAAAACTTGTGAATGAGGGGAAGAGTCCATTACCCACGATAATCGAATAATGGAAGTAAAAACATTTAATTGCATAAATTTCATACAATAAAATGAATTTATTTTTCGAAATAGTTCTCCTCCGTCATAGAGTGTTCCGTCGCAGATTAGATTCTGTTTTTAAAAATGTAATCTAAATTAAATTATACTCGATTTATTTTCTTCTAAAGTTTTGTAAATATTTCTATTTTCCTCTCCTTCTTTTCTTTTCTTTTTTTATCAATTTTGTGTTTTATAAAATTTATAAATGAGGTATTAGGCAACTCTGTTCCTAAAGAAGTGAATTGGTAATTGCAGTTACATTTTCGCCCAATGGTGATAAGCCTCCGATAAGGCATATTACCTTTAAGGCACGATAGATGTCTCAATGTTCTGATACACTTTTAAAAAGATAATGTTAATTTTTACTGCAGAATGTGCTGGCAAAATGGGGTGCCAGAACATTCTGCTGTAAAACTACCGTTACTTTTTACAATATAGATCGAACTATAAACGTGTCTGAGTAGTCTCAGATTTTAAAAAAAAACTGTTCATTCTAGAGTCAAAATTTAACATAATATATATATATATACATTTTTTTTTTCATTTGAGTCAACAGCTTGCTAAAGTCTGTAGACTGATGAAATAAAGTTGATTTAATAAAGCACATAATAAAAAAACAAAAACTATTCGAAAAGTAGTTTTAAAAGAATTGTTTCAAATATTAATACTAATACCTTTTATTTAACCCTATACGACTATTAACATCTTTTAATGACATAGATTAGCTGTCTGCAGTTGAGCCAATTTTTGTTAGTATTTCCTTGTCAATACTTCCTTGATTTCCATCTTGAAAAAAAAATGAGAGTTGCATAAATTGTATACCAAATGACTAAACTTTTTTAGTTTTAAATCTGTAAATTGAGTCATACTTTTAAAATATTTAGACAGTCCTATATTTTAAGCTGAAAGTTTCGAGTAATTGATCTGGTTAAACATAAAATTTAATAAGCACAATTTCTTAAAATATTCTAACAAATTTTCTTTCGGGATGTCAATAAATGATTTTTTTTTTTTTTTTTTTTTTTTGTTCTGACGCTTTATATTAAAGCAAAATTTCCAAGCTCTAACACATCCGTTTTGCAGCACCCCTTTCACCTTGAAATCATTACCAAGCTTTTTTTTTTTTTTTTTTTTTTTTTTTTTTTTTTTTTTGAGAGCCACAAATTTTATTTTTCAAATTCTATATTTGCCTTACAGTGCCCAAAAAATACTGAATGCTAATTTATCGCGTAACATAAATATACATAAGTCTGAAATCTATATCTAATAGAATGCTATAATTTCTGTTATGAGTCTATAGACATATATATATATATATGGCTTTCTTTGTAAAATCTTACGTAAAAAGTTTTTTTTTTTTTTTTTCAAAGTGTTTTGAATTGTTTTAGCGATTATTCTGAGATTTCTTATTCAAGCTATGCTATTTGAATTGTTTTCTGGTTTATTATTTTATCAAATTACTGCAAATTTTGACGACTTGAATACTTTGATATGCTGTTTTCTTTTTTTAATATCTTCAAAAATCCATTTTTCATCAGTTTCAGAAATTTTTAGGGGAACCTTTTCTAGGACTTCATCACTGTCACTTCATCAGATTTTAAACTTTTAAGTTATATAGTGAATAATAGTTTCATTTTCTCAGAATAATCATAATTTCCAGAAGTAAAATAGGTATTTTTAAACTTCATTTTCATTTCATTCCCAATATAAGAATGAGATGCAATTTAAACACTAGAAATATTCTACCTTGAGTTGCTTTACCATTATTCATTACTAAAACATTAATATTATTAATTTCAAAAAATATATATAAGTTATTTAAAAGTTGTGGAAAACTTTTTAAAATAGTTGCTCAGAAATTCATTTCATTTCAGAAGAAGTCGGATTCCAAAAAGATTTACTCTTTTCACGTTTTCAATTCGAAAAACTGAAAGTATGAATATGGTCGGTTGGTTGGTCGGTTCGGTTTTACGTCGCACTAGTACTGCGCAATGGACAATTTGCGACGGTCTGGGACTCATCCCTAGAGGTGGTCCGGAGACATGTCATCACAATTTTGATCCTCCACAGAAGGGATGGCTCTCCCGCTTCGATGACCCCCAGAGGTATAATTTTGATGAGAAAATTGAAAGTATGAATATGAATGTTTATATATATATATATATATATAATTGAAACTACATAGTTTGTCTGTATTGTAACAAGGAGTTACGTGAGATTAAAACTCCTTTTTTTTTTTTTTTTTTTTTTTTTTTTCATAAAAGGTTAAATACCTCCATTATTAATCAGTCTTAAGAAAGAATTTAATTGTTTAGGAGAAAATATTCTATCTAAATATGAACAAAGTTATGTCTTCAAAAGTTATGTCTTCAACCTTTTAAAAATAATTGTCATTCATTGTATGAATAGTAAATCTTAAAAGATAAAAAACACTCTAAAACAAATTAATATTCAAGAAAACTTTTAAAATTTTTTAGATTAGTGCTCCAATATTTATTTTCCTTTGTCCTTTTCCTATGAGTAGAATATTCTGATATTAAATCAAATGAAACATCAAAATACTATTTAATCTTTCCTTGTAACATTTATTTCGGTTTCAAGATTAAACAAAAATAAACTGCGTTACTTTAATTGAAAAGAATTGAAGGTTAGATTAAGAAAGCATCAGGTTTCACAAAATTTTCTGATTTCTTGCTTTTTACTGAGATATTTACTTGTGTTTATCGCATAGTAATTTTAGATTCTAAGTATATTATTATTGTTTTGAATAGAGTTTTAAAATAATTAAAGTTCTGTGTCAAATTTATAGTTATTCCAAATTCAAATGGTTTACGTTTTAATAAATTTACTGTAAATTCATTCTTTATTAGTATTAAGTAATAATTCAGATAAGTTTTAGATTAAAATTATTTTTTTTAATATATATATATATTTAATAATAATTTATATTCAATATAGATTTAAATGAAGTATTTAAAAAACTTAATTAGTATTTTTAAGCTGACTCACAATATTTTACTTTGGTGTTCTGTACCAATTCATAAAGCTTCTCCTGGGAGACGTAATTTAAAATAACTAATAGAGAAGGATATTGGTTTCCAAATCTTTTCTCTCCTTTTCATTTTTATGTTTATTAAAAAGTTACACTTTTTTTTTTCCGTGTTCTGCATCATGCCATATGCGAGGATATACCATTTAAAATAAGTGATAGAGAAGGATATTATTTTCTTAACACTTTTGTAACTTCCCTCTTTTTTTTTTTTTTTTTTTTTTTTTATGTTGTTTGCTTAAAAGTTTTATCTTCTTGTTCTACATCAATTTATGAAAGTTTTATTGGGATACATCATTTAAAGTAAATGAAATAAATGATTAATATTTGTGATATCTAAAAAAATCGTGATGGGGTAAGTGCACCAGTGATTGAGAAAATATTTTTAGAAATCTTAAGTTAGTACATATGGTATGAAAGACATTCAGAAACACATATATGTTAAAAAGTATGCATTTGATAGCAATTATTTTTTTTATGAATTTTTATTTGACACCTACGCAATGTTCCAGTAATTGACACTGCCAGTTTTTCATTTTATCAGTAATTGGTCCCCTATGTTCCAGTGTTTGACACTGATAGTTATTCATTTTACCAGTTATTAGCACCCTATGCTCCAGTGTTTGACGCAAAATATTAAAATTCTTATATGTAAAATATATGATTTTATTATTTTTATTATTTATTAAATATTTCGGGATAGCTGTCAATTACTGGAGCATGCCAATCACTGGAGCACTTACCCTATGTGCAAAAAGCAAAAAACATAAAATTCTCTGCAGTTTTATTTGGAAAATTAATGAAAATAATGCAAGCTGTGAAAACTTTACATCTATATATATAATGTGAATTAAATTCTTTTTTTAGCATGCATTTTTCTTTTCTTTTCACTTTAATCTCTGTTTGTAAATGCAAATAAGTATGCTCTTATTGATACACAAATACCTTTATAATATTTTACTTTCTTTTCAAACCTCAACAAAATGTAAACTTTGACTATATAAAATTGAGGATGTGCCTTTAAAATATAGAAAACGGTGAATTTATGATATAAAAGCATTTCTATTTCATATCGAGTAACATTCTAATGTATAATGCATGAGTATGAAGCAGTATTTTGTAAATGGCTTTAGGCAAAATGCAGTTAGCGTGTTAGTTAGAAAATAGAAGGCGAACCTAGTAAATTTTTCAGGTTATGATAAAAGAATATAAACGTCCTTTCTCGCATATTGGTTACTGCATTTGAAAAAGAATTGCGATCATTTATGTCTATATTTGTGCAATAAATCTGTTAAATATTTTCTTGAATTTTCATATATTTTTACATCTAATTTTATAAAATTTATTGAGAATTTGAAATTATGCTAACACACATGCTCTCTAAAGTTCTGGTAATTCCAAATTTATTCATTTATTCTCATTATTTATAATAGATAGTGTTTTTTTTTTTTTTTTTTTTCCTTTTTCAAGATAACTCATCCTGTCATTTCATACTTATTATTCATGAACAAGAACAATATTTTGTAAATGACCTTAAGAAGAATGCAATGAGCGAGTTTGTTAGAAAGCATAAGACGAACCAAGTAATACTTCAAGTCGATAAAAAAATATAAATTATCTTCCCTAACAGCACATCTCATCCACAAGACATCCGCGGGATATCCTATGGATGAAAGTACACCCAAGGGACATCCTCAGGATGTACTACGGATAAGTGTGCTGTTAGGGTTCTTGACATAGTATAGATAATTGCATGTGATAGGTGTGGTGTGGTATAGAGACTAATTTATTACGCTAGATTTCCAGGCTGGTATACTGTTCCTTCTCATTGAGTCTTTCTGGCTGGCCCGCATTCATGCAAGTTTCGATGAAAACAACGTCAAACTTTAAGTAGCTAACAAGCACAACTTGGATCCGAGCCCTGGAGGTTCCTCTATCAGATTTAAGGGCAGAACTGTTGCGTTGTGCGTAAAAGAGAATTGTGATCATTTTTTTCTATATTTTCACAATAAATTTGGCATTTTTTTATATATGTTACGCCTGAATTTATAATACTACTTTTAAAATAGAATATGTTAAAATTATGCTCTGTAAAATTACAGTTATACAAAATTTATCTTTTTTGTTTTATAGTAATAATTAATTGGTTTGCCTTATTTCAAGATAGTCATTCGTGTTGTTGTTTCATACGCATAATGTATAGAAACAAAGTAAAATTATGTAAATAGCTTTATTTTGTCATTAGGAATCATATTGAAACGTCATAACTATCAAAATTAATTAAACTTCCATTGACACCCGTTGAAACGTACAAATTGTTAGGAAAACATTAAAATTTTCGTGTGTGGTAATGGTTCTTAAATAAACAAACAGGTTCCAGTCCACGAATATTCCCAAAACAAAGCCAAGAAAGCTATAATTCGAACTTTAAAAGTCATGAGAATAGTACGAACTAGTAGGCTACGCCCGCTTCGCTGGTCACTATTTTTAAATGAATCACTATAGTTAATGAAGTCTCAAAATTGCATCAATTTTTATCATGCGAAAAAAAAGAAGAGAAAAAAAAAATGTGATTGGAAAAAATGTCGCAACGGGTCCGCCCTTGGCAGCGCAGGCAATTGTGCGTTGCGCGCGCGCATTTATGTTCAACACTCTTAATGAATCACTATATTATCGTAAGGAAAAAACATAAATAAAATAAAAAAATTCTCCCATCAGTGGAATAATCGGTTCGGGCCACCACTGCCTGCGGCAGCGCAAGGCTCGCATGCTCTTTCACCTACCGTTCCCGCCCCTCCTAATTATTTTAGACTTTAAAAAATACTCGCAGTCGTTCTCTCTGGCTTTTAAACCTAATAATACTAATTTACAACATTTTATCTGAATTTCTTTATTTTTAACCCTGCGCACGATCCCTTCCCGTCCTTCGTAATAATTCTGTACTTTCGAAAATATCCGCAATCGATTTATCGGGCCTCAAAACCTAACAACACTAATTTTCAGCGCTCTAACTCTTATTTATATATTTTTGCCCTTTCACCTCCCCTTCCCGTCTATCCTAATAATTTTATAAATTCGAAGATATACGCAATCGATTTGTAGGTATCAAAAACCTCCATGTACCAATTTAATAACTTTACAAATTCGAAAATATCCGCAATCGAGTTGTAAGTATCAAAAACCTCTATGTACCAATTTTGAACGACCTAACTCTATTTTTATTTTTTGCCCCTCCGTCCCCTCCTCCCGCCCCACCTAATAACTTTACAAATTCGAAACTATCCGCAATCAATTTGTAGGTGTCAAAAATCTGTATGTACCAATTTTGAACGGTCTAACTCTCTTTTTATTTTTTTGCCCATCCGCCCCCCCCCCCACACACACACACACCTTTCTGACCCTCCTAATAACTTTACACTTTCAAAAATATCCTCATTTGACTTGCAGGTCTCTAAAACCTATCTGTACCAATTTTGAACGGTCTAACTATATTTCTATTTTTTTGCCCCATAGTCTTCCCCCTTTCCCGCCCCACCTGGGACGAATTTCTAAAATTAAAGAAATTAGTTTTTATGTATTTATGGGAGCTATATTTTAGAGCAAAAATATCTTACACATATATATATTTTTTTTCTGTTTGCAATATAAAGGATTATTTCAAATCACTTTCTGCCCCCTCTCCTCAAAAATTTCACATATATCTGTTTTTCTGTTTGGATATATAGAAGTATGTGAAACCCCGTTTTGCGCATGTGAAATCACGTTTTGCCCCCTTTCCCCCTTTGGGACCGAACTTCTAAAATTCCAGAAATTGGATTTTAGATAATTAAAATTAGCTATATTTTAAAGCAAAAATTTTATGGATATCTGTTTCTTTCTTTGAGATATGAAGGTTTTTGTGAAATCACATTTTGTCCCTTACACCCCCTTGGGGGGCGAATTTCGCAAAATCGCTTCTTAGGGGGTGCTTACATGTTCTATAATCTGATCCAGTTTCGAGTCAGTGGCTCCAGTAGATTTTGCTGTGCGTTGATGAGTCAGTGAGTGAGTGAGTGAGTGAGTGGAAGTACTCTTTCATATGTATAGATATCGTTTGTTCAGGAATAATATTTTATAGCTTGTTGTAGAATGACTCGTTGAAAGGCGCACAGCTTAGAGTTCAATGGAACTCACTCGAGTATAGATAGCCTACTTTTATACTCTTTGGCAAAAATTAGTGACGAGAAATGATATATTATACGAAAAAAAAATTAACTCTTTAAAGTTGAGAAAGTGCTTGCTGATTTGGCTACCTTGAATTACTATTTTTCGCCAAATTTGGTCGCTAAACTCGACAAGTCTGTAAGTTTTTCGCCAACGGAAGTTTTTAACCTTGGCAACAAATTTGGCAATCTGGTATTAAATTTGGCGAGTTGGCAAGCAAATTCTAACTTCAATAAAAACCAAATTCTGAAATATTCTGGATTGATCCGTGGGTTTTTAGCGCAGAACTAACTTCCTCAAAAGTTCTATAAATCATTAACGAGACTATTAGTCTAAGATCCCGCTGCAAAATTGCTACATTCATCGAGTATGTAATCAAAATCAGATTTTTATATTCAGTTATAAAAGGAACAATATGTTTTGGCCGGGTTGCCTAATAAAATATGGCCGCTAGTATTTTTAATTAAATTAATATTAATTGACTTTTTGGAGAGAAATTTCATTCATTTGTTATTGAAAAAAACTGTACTCCACATCACAGACATATACATAGTGAACTTGAAAAGTAATGGTTGCCGTTGTGCGTTTGGCCGCTACCTCTTCGCAGCCAGGTGCAAACAGGTAGTTTTTTGGGGCGTTTATACGTTCATGGCGTATATTTATCATTTATATATCAAATTAAAGCTAATTATTTTCTGCACATGGTAAACTTCGTCTGCCAATGTAAAAGTGGCCGCAAGTAGGGGTTGCCAGCTGTTAAAGATTGCTTAGAATGAAAATTAGCGCGCTACATCGTTCGTCAGACAAGGATTGCGATAGCCAATTGTACGCGTTTTTGAAGCTTTTGCGCATGCGTCGATTGATAGTGTTCACAACCAATGGCACAAACAGTTGTAGAAAAGAATTTCAGAACTCCAAAAGAAATATAATTAATAAATTTTTGTGTGGTTACATTTAAAATTCCCTATAAATATAAAACATTTATTTCTCAATAAATAATCAAATTGTCTTTTCTCTATATAATTAGAACATATAATAAATATTTGTGAAAAATAATAACCCTGGTTATTCATGTAGACGAAGTTTATATTATACCTGTAATGTTTTAGGAAATATTTGATTTTTTTTTTATTATTATTATTATTATTATAGATTACATATTAATTAAATATTCAGTAAATAGGACAAATTACTTGAGGTATACAAATTAAACGGAACATTGAAAAAAGGATTAAATATTTAATGAAACCTATATTACATTTTTATATAATTTATTCAAAATCTGAATCATCGCTACTCTCACTTTCATTGCAGCCATCACTTTTATCGTCACAAATATCAAAATTCTCTTCATTATCAGTACGAATGATAATAGAATTATATAGCACACTTTCAACTTGCATTGGCGCTGAATCTCCTAAGAACCATGTTGGTTTGAGAAAACCATCTAGGATCCACCCATTATTTTCTGCGTTAAACTTAATACAATTCGGTTCAGTAGCATTTAGCCACATCGAATTAACAAAGATCGTCCGCAACAATTTTTGCTTTAAAGATTTCCGACAAGGTAGAATATGAGTTGAGTTGAAGCCCTTAAGTCTTTTCAAAAACTTTTCATTCTTTTTTTTTTTTTTTTTTTTTGTAGCATACGTCTTATTAAACAAAATGAATCTTCCAGTATTAACATTTTGGCAATCAACGATACCATACATAAGGCACGTAAACTCTTGGACTACAGCAGTTTTACTTTCGTCAAAAATGTCATTAGGGTCAGTCAAAGATGCGAAAACTTGTTGAATTCTCGGGTGTTTAACAAAAATGTTATAGGGCCTTACTTTCCCTTTATTGAAGAATGCAGTAGTATAACCACAACCTGTGAATGCGTGAAACGCTGGCAACGCAATACATAAAGTTGGGCTCAATTTTTTTGACAATTCCGTACAATTTATACATATTTCGTCTTTACTATTCTTTTTTTTTTTTTGGATGTACTATTTGCCAACCAAATTTGTAAATAAGGAAATTTGTGCAGATTACCTAGTAGAATTATTAAAATATCAGTGTCACTTGCTTTCACCAATATTTTAGACTCTTTAGCTACTTTGCTTATATGAAATATTATTCTCGTATCTGCTTCCTCATGTTGGCATTCTAATTCAGTTTCCTCTTGTTTCACAACGCAATTTCCAGAAGAGCAATATGAAAAACATTGTTCTCCAACAGTAATATTTTTTTTTTTTTTTTTCTAATACTGAAACAAAAGAGCTGTTATCCCAGTGAGAAGCTAAAAATTTAACTAGAGCTTCTTTAAAACGAAAATTCTTTAAGCTTTTTGTAAAATCACTGGCTCTCGTTTGTAACGGACCATTAATTGTATATGGAATATCAATTTCCTGTCGATCTTGTCTTTTACAATCTTTGATTGAAGGCGTTAAATATCTATCAAATATGATATGTACTTCGCGAGCGCTTTTTGAACAAAGCTTCACCAATATCGATTCAGCTAGCTTTCCAAATGTTTGCGGCAAAGTAGAGCCAATCTGATACAAATAGTAGAAACCATCAATAATTTCTATATCAATTTGTCCGGGATTGGCTGATACAATCTGTGATATTAATTGTTTACTTAAAGCAGACTTGTCCGTTTAGAGCATGTAGCCTGAACAATGGAATAGTGCAGGCGGTATTGGTGCAAGAGGATATGACAAACAGTACTGAATGTCAATCTTGTTATCTATAGATGTTGCCAACAGCCGTCCAAAAATGTCTCGTTCCATTTTAATTAAAGCTTTGTTGTCTCCGGTGTTACTCTTGATCCTTTTTTTTACACAATCAGATGCAAAATTATGTATTTTATTACGTCTAATTGATTTAACAAATCTTGTAGGATCTTAAAAACATTCTGAAAAAAAATTCAACTCTTGTCTTGCTGTTCAGTAAACAATTTGCGACATCTAAAGATGCCGCCTTACCAGTTGACAGATTGAACAAAATATTTTTGTCCAGGTTTTCAGAAAAAGGATTCATTGTTTTCTTTATTGTTTCAATAATGCTGTTCAAAGTTTTGCTATATTTTTCAATTCGACTCTTTTGTAGGGAATGTGATGTATCATCAGCCTGTGATAACCCTATTTCTGTTTTTTCTACTGATAAGATTTTAGCCCTCATGCTGTGGCTAAGAGCCCATCTTTGTCGTGCAGATATAGAGTTTGTAAAATGGCTAACACCAGTCAAGGTATTACCAGCATCAGCATTAATCGTCTGTTCTAAAGTTAGGTCCAGATGCGATCTACTTAAGCATGATTTTGTGCGCCTAATACCAAAGGCTCCTTCACGAAATTCCATAACCAGAGTTGAGTTTTCAATTTTCAGCTTGATTAAATTATTTAAATACATAGCAGCCCATTTGGAGTAATTTGGTAGATTGAACGCAAAGAAGTAATCACACATCTCGAAGATAGAATCAAGGTAAAGCTCATAATTACTGCAACGAATACTTCTAGAAAATCGAAGATAGATGTTGACGAGTTCTGTTTATTGCAAATAATATTGAGCAGTCTTTCCATGGCCACCCTGCAGTGTGACTTTGTGTCGAAACTGTTTGTAATCCTCTAGTATTTTTTGCAGGGAGTCAGTTAAAACAATGCTTTCATTAATTTCACATGAAGTATTTCTTACCGCTTCTAAATCTTCATTTAATGTTTCAAAATCACTTTCAATTTCTGATAAAAAATTTTCAAAATGAAGAACTTGCAAGGCACCAGAAGCCAAAGGATGTAGCCGTTTACACCGATTAAAGTGTTTGCTATCCAAGAAACTATTCATTGATCCTCCCGGTAGTGCCTCAGCTTCTACCAAAATCTCTATTAACCCACTGGAGTCAATATATTTACCTATGGCTTTGAAGTATGCCATTTGCATATGAAATGCGCCTAAATTAATAAATACATTATCGAATTCAGGTTTTTTAGTATTTTGAATTTGCATAGCCAATTTGGCTATTGCTAAATCTTAAGTGACTATAATCTGATCTTGATTACAAATTTTAGCAACTTCTTTAGCAATGTTAAGAGTTTCCTGAACGATTGCTAGTGACGTTAGATACTCATTTATAGGTGATGAATATTCGATTGTTTGAGTTTTGCTATGATCCAGGCCTATCATGCAGTTATAACCTAACCACATGGGCACCGAATCAATACGAGACAAGGACATACTCCAAACCAAATCTTTATTCATCGCAATTTCTCTTTCGGAGTGACATGCGTTGATAGTTTTTTTTATATGTTTTTTCTTCAATTGGAAGAAATGTCATACTTGTAAAAGGTGTTTTGACAAAAGGCTTTATTTCGCTTGAAACCGATTCAAAAAGCCGCCTCTTACGAGCTACGGGAGAAGACGCAACGAAATAATCTTTTAAATCTGAATTCGAAGAATTCGCGATTTCCATGTCATTAGATTTTTCATGATTTTTACTACAAAATTGATAAATTATACCGACTGTATCATGCAAAGTGTCTTTCCCAGTAGCTGTATCGACGAAACGGTCGAAATTATCAAAAGCAAGGTGCGTGCTCAGCCCATCAATTCTCTTGATGCCAGGTGGTATAACAGATTTTTCTTTTTGTTCCGTATATGTCATTTCAGTTTCTATTTCTTCTGCTAAATTGTATCCTATGGTATGACCATACCTATTCAATATCGTTAGAACTTTTCTTGAACTTGTCATTGACTTCATCATTAACCCAAGGGTAAGATGTTTCGACGGTTTTACTCTGCCTTTTGACACAATATAGATGAGATCACTGCATACAGATTTAATTTTTACTAAATCGTCATCTGAATTTTTACGACGAGCATCTGGTCCTTGAATTAAGTCGCATACAAACTGAAATAGTTCTTCTGGAATGTTACAATCTCCGCGAATGACATCCTCCGCAGTTAGATCATGACCCGGCAGCTTTGTACAGTCGAGAGATGTTATTGAATTTCTCAGTGCGTAAGCGACGTCCCTAAATCGATTCTTTTTGGTAGATTCTAACATAGCAATTTCACTAGCTAATCGCGAGGTGCCCATATCATATTCATAGATAATTTTCCTTTTTGGAGTTCCCATAGATAGCTCTATTGTAAGTCGATCACCAAAAGCAGCTATAATTTTACTTTCCAAATTTTCGACACGGTAATCATGAAAGTCTTCAGCACACACCTGACCTTCACCAAATTCTAAAAACAAGGCTTTATACCGAGATAATAAAACAGTAACGTACATAACTCTATTTTTCTGGATAATTTCGATGTTTATTTCTTCTGAAATAGCACTTTATGCTGACTGGTGCAATTCTCTATTTTTGTGCCAGTATCTAGGTTCTGCACGTTCCTCTTTTTGTCGCTTCCACGACATCTGATAATGTGATAAACAGTTCGAGTGATAAGCGACTGATTGATAGCCTTCTAATTTTGCCAGTAATTCCGAGTCATTAGATTTTTCGGCGATTGCTTTAATTGATTCAACAATTGCCTCTGATTGCGGAAATGTAACATATGTTCGTTTCTTACCAACTTTTTTTTCTACGTGATCACAAAAAAGACAAGCTGACTTTTTGTTTTGGATTGCTGATGAAAGAACTTTCTGCGATGTTTTATCAGATGATATATTATTGGATGATTGAGATCTATCACCCTCTTGAGCAGATGTAGCACTAGGCTGCTCCTTTAATGCAGTCGTACTCAGCTGTTCATCAACAGAAGCTGTAGTTAGTTGATCATAGGATGTTGATGTAAGTGGTTTTTCCTGCTAAGTAAATTTTATGTATTAAAAAATTGGTACTAAATTTTTTTAGTTTATCTAAATGTTTTGCTGCACTCATAGCAGAAGTGTTTTCTTCATGCAGATCCGAATCAAGGTTTGAAACCTATAAGTTACAAAAAATACTGCGTTAAAACTAAATACTCCATTCTGGCAACACTGATGAACAATCGACGCATGCGCAAAAGCTTCAAAAACGCGTACAATTGGCTATCGCCATCCTTGTCTGACGAACGATGTAGCGCGCTAATTTTCATTCTAAGCGATCTTTAACAGCTGGCAACCCCTACTTGCGGCCACTTTTACATTGGCAGACGAAGTTTACCATGTGCAGAAAAGAATTAGCTTTAATTTGATATATAAATGATGAATATACGGCATGAACGTATAAACGCCCCAAAAAACTACCTGTTTGCACCTGGCTGCGAAGAGGTAGCGGCCAAACGCGCAACGGCAACCATTACTTTTCAAGTTCACTATGTATACGTCTGTGATGTGGAGTACAGTTTTTTTCAATAACAAATGAATGTAATTTCTCTCCAAAAAGTCAATTAATATTAATTTAATTAAAAATACTAGCGGCCATATTTTATTAGGCAACCCGGCCAAAACATATTGTTCCTTTTATAACTGAATATAAAAATCTGATTTTGATTACATACTCGATGAATGTAGCAATTTTGCAGCGGGATCTTAGACTATATAAAAAAAAGAAAGTTTATTAATAATTGTCGAGTAAAACTTGTCGATTACTTTACATAATACTTCCTATATGGTATTTACAGTGAATTTTGTGGTATGTGTATTAGTGCTGGGCGATGTTGACATTTCTTAAATCGATATATCGTTCATCTTAAATACCGATATAAGGATATATCGATTTAATGTAGCGTTACCAACTGTATGGATTAGTCCCTACACGTAAGGACTAAAAAAAAAAAAATCGACCGAGACAGGGATTGAACTGAAAACCTTGGTGTCTCAAATCAAACAATCTGGCACTGTACAACACTTTTTTGCCCACTAATTAAGTTTCGAGCATTTTGATAAAAGGGATTAAATTTTCTAAGGTTTTATCTTGGCCTATGGGTGAGTTGTTGCACAAAATTTTCCCTTTATCCTATGTTTTCGACCTCACTCTTTAATTTAATCTTAGTTTAATTTCAATAGGAATTTTACTGATTCATACTTCCCTTGTAAGTGGATGTATGATCGCTTCAAATTTTGGCGCAACTTAAATTCAATCGCAAGAAGTAGAAAACTTAAAAAAAGGTTGAACGATTTTATGATATTGCTTATAATTTTACTCCATATACAGTTGGCAGCAAAAATATTCGAGCGCTAGCAATCATGCATATATATATATATATATATATTTAAAAGTACTCTTTATACTGCTTTGTTAAATAAATCCTTCTCGAGTCCCCCGTGGCAAAAACACGGCGACAATGTCGCAGAAACAGAAATGTTCTTACAGAAAGATTTTACTTAAGTTAAATAAATTTTGCCATTGTGTTCAAAAAAAAAATAAAATAAAATAAAATAAAATAGAGAGAGAGAGAAAGAAACTCAAAGAATGGTTTATAAACTGTTCTGCAGAACAAGTTTTCGTTTCTGCAGATACGATCGCCTCAAACCTGAATAAGGAGAGGAGATAAAGCGGATGTAACTCTCTTGGGTTAGCTTTGATACGGTATGCATTAGCGATTCGTGATGCGGTGATATGATTCGGTGTATCGACACTTTTCACTGGTAACCTCTTCACATCGGAATTTCATTTTCGTGTCTCCAAACTTTGTTTTCGCACCGCGCCTGCCACTCGTGTCGTGTGTATTTATTGTATTGCAAAAAAATGTTTTTTCGAAAGAATGTGGCTTTGCGACCATTTTCCTAATTTCATATTTCATGCATTTTCAGATTCATGCGTAGCAAAATAATCCAGTGATTTTTTTTTTTTTTTTTTTTTTTTTTTTAATAAGTGCGTATGATTGCTGCTGTACCGATTTTTATACATTTTCTGATTTACGCACGACAAATTAGTTGCATCTAGGGATTTTTTTTTCTTTAATGTATGCGAAGCGTGCTTACGTGCGTGGTAGTAAATACACGTAAATTTTTAAAAGCTGCATTAATTTTAATGTTTGGTTCAAACTATGCAATGCATTTCACAAATATATACGGAAATAAGACTAAGGGGAAATTTGTAACGCCTGTAGTTATACGCAAAATAAAAAATGAAGCTTGAAACTTTGCTTCAAAAAATAGAAAATTAAGAAATTAATCTTAAAGATACTTTATTGATTTTTAGCATTTTATATGTAGTAAAAGATCTTAGCAATAAATATTAATGAATATCTTAAGTTATAAAATTGGTAATTTTTCTAATTTTTTTCTTTACTAATCATTAATTATTTTAATTGTGATTAAAATTCTTAGCTTTAAATTTTGTTGTTTAAGCATATGAAGTCGTGAAAAAATTATTAATTTATTTTACAAAAATACTTTTATCATTAGTTTCTACAGCTTGTCATTTCATTTTTTAAACTTTTGAATTTTTAAAAAATGTTTATTTTTTTAATTGAAATATTGCAAATTAAATAGTTATTTTGAATAAAAACCAAACCAAAGGTTTTGTTGAATTTTTTCTTTTTTTTTTTTTTTTTTGTAAGCAAAAGGAATTTTATCTAATAGCAGTTGTTTTGAATAAATACTAATTAAACAGCAAATGCTTTAATTTATTTATTTTTATTTACTTATTCGTATAGATATCAATATCAAATATTACTTTTAATTGATTTCTATTTATTTCATTCATCTCTAATCATTATTTTCTATTATAGATTTTATCCATGAAATCTGTTACATTTCCCATATCAACATTTCCTTAAAAATTAAATATTTCACTTGCCTCAATCTTTATGAAAATATTTCGACTACGCTTTGTCTATAATTATGTTACTTAGATCTTGTATTCTGTTTTACTTTATGCATTTAAATTATGGTATAATTATACATCTGAATTCTTTAATGTCAAATCACATTTTTTAGATTTCAAATACACATCTTTATGCTATTTGTATGTAATATAAAAAATGAATCTTGTGTATTAGAATGTTATCTTGAATCTTTCTAATAATCTCAAAAACTATAAATGTTGTAAAGTATTTATATTTCATTATTATATTCATTATTCTATATTAATTTTTACTTTTAATTTGTTGTATTTTATTTTTGAGTTCTGTATTATATTTTATGTTGTTTGGTTTGCACCTTATGAAATAAGTGCATTTGTGTATTTAAATATATATATTTAATAAAAAAAAAAAGTAATAAAATTTTAAAAGTATTTGTAACATTTGTTTTCGACATTTCATGATTTAAATGCCTTTAAAAAATTTGCACATTATTTTTTATGTTTTACTGCATTTTATGGTTTGAATTCATTGAATATTTTATAAACAATACTGTATATTAATGTGAACAAAAAATCTGAAGCAATTACGATCAATAGATTTATTTTCTTTCACCTTTCGTAAAAAAAAAAAAAAAAAAAAAAAAAGTATTTTCTTGCAATAGTGCAGATATATGCATTTGTGCCTAGTTAAAATTTAAATACATTGGTTACACTGAATATTATATACTATTTAAAAATAATTTATTTTCAATTCGTAAATGTTAACTTTACAAACTATTCCTGCAGAAAGATTTTGGTGTTCATGAAGCTTGTCGCAGAAAGCATAATACATTTCTGCCACAGAGCTCGAGTCATCTTCTCAAACATTCAAGAATTTTATCCTAGAATTATTAATACTATTACAGAAAATTGTTTTTTTGTTTCACAATATTCCTTACTGTTATTTCGTACATTTATAGAAAAATTTATCATGTACTGGAAAGTATTTATTATATCCTTATGTTCTAAAACGGGACGACAGTGCCATTTGTATACTGATGTGTACAAAATGCGAATAAGCGCTAATTTATATCAAGTTGCAAGTATGTAAAACTTTTTAGGAAATTCTGTGCATTATTTTTCGCGCTAAATTCGTTGGAAATTTTTTTTTCACACTCAAGGATAATTTCTAAAAATGGTCAAAACGTTCTTTAGACTTCTCGAAACGTGTAAATTCATTGAAAACCAGAAGATAAATTTTTTTACAAGTACTTTCTTGTAATGAATACCTACAGAAGAATGCAAAAACGCGAAAACCAACAATGAACCATAAAAAATTATATTAGTTTGACAAAATTAATTTTTTTCTTCGAAATTATTATTTTTATCACAGAAATA
Source organism: Salticus scenicus (assembly GCA_963930645.1). NCBI lineage: Eukaryota > Metazoa > Arthropoda > Arachnida > Araneae > Salticidae > Salticus > Salticus scenicus. The sequence continues at coordinate 332,010,729 of OZ005650.1, read as the reverse complement.
TTTACCATTGACTCGTGACGTGACATTTCGTGAGTAACCTTTAGAACATATGAAGCACTCCAATTTATTTATTTAATTTTTAACTAATTGATAAATTCAGAATTTTATTATTTCTTATTACTTTTTAATGCATTAAAATATTTACATTCTCCAGTTACATGCATATTCTCCCTGATTCTCCCGCCAGTATATTTATATGATAATTTTTTACTTAATTAATCGTGCAAACTTACTACTAAACATTCCAAAAGAAAAGTACTGGTGGAAGAATCAGGGGGGGGGGGGGGGGAATTCGCCTGTCGACACCCTGTGATATATATATTTAAAAACTACTTTTTATATCCAAGAATGTCAACAATATCATTATAGACTCTATAATTATTTTCGATCGAAATCGCTATAGCGATAGATCATATATAATGGCCGTATTTTTTATCGTTATGGATATCTCCAAAACGGAAAAATGTAGATTTTCTGATATATGAACTACCTAATTATAAATATGTTATAATTTATTTCTCCTTTTGTATAAAATACTAACCTTTTCATGGCGAATATTTTAAGAACTTGTACATAAATTTTAAATTGCAAATACTGAAATGATTTTCTGTGATGTGAAATAAATCTTGAAAATATATGATTAATAATTCATTTTTATTTCATTTGATTAGTAAATATTTCCTATACACGCAAAAACTATTTTACGGATTCAGAAGACCTCAAAACTTGCAACTGTAGCAAAAGTTCAATTTTGAAAATTTCATCCAAAAAATTTAAAACTTTCCAATGGAAAATTCGATAAAGAATTTTTGAGGACGACTTTTTGATATCCTTATAAAATCATCATGAATTTTATCATTAAATTAACGTGCTTAACTTTATAAAAAATCAAATCATATCTATATAAAATCAATTCTATGTAAAATAATTTAAAAAATGTAAACTTGTGTAAGGACCGGTATGTAAACTCGCAGTTAATCTAACTAAGGCGTTAAATTGAGTTAAATTTAGAAGTTTAATTAAAAAATTTACATAGTTATTTTTCATTTTATTACATATTTTATTACATTGACAATTTATTTTATACTATTTATTTCGTTTATCACGAGGAAGAAAAGACAGGCGCAGTTTGTTCGTGAAATAAATAAATAAATAAATAAAACTTTAATAAAAAGAAAAAAAGAAACAATTTGATAGGGACTTACTTTTATTTTGCTTCATTTAGACAAATGATAAAATGAATTGTAGGTTTCTTTCGAATTTTGGACGCAGATAGCCAATCTGTCGAGGGGGATTTATAAAAGTCCATCAGTCTACATAAAAGTACCTATTTTGTGACTCATAAAAAGAAAGATACGCGTAGGAAAAAAAGTTTATATTGTTGATTTTGTTTTTCTATTTTCGAAAATAAGAAACATAAGGGCTTTTGAAACCCTCTGGAAAAAAGATATTCCTGCAAAATTTGTTTTTAAATAGAAAAAATCTGGAGTGACTCCACTCGACTTTCCGAACATTGAGTAACTAACAGTTTTGTAGATAAAATAAAGAAAGAGGAGTTGCTAAACAAACAAAAAAGAGAAAACCATAACAGAGTGTTTGAGTATTTTTCTCCATATATCACACGAGGTTTTATTTAACGCTACTGAACTTCGAGCCCATAAATCATAATGATAAAGAATTTTTCGTTGTGTCCCTGTAAAAATCTATAAATGCTAGATTCACCAAAATGCTTATAGTTAGTGCAACAGTGATTTATAATATTCATACAAATTTTCAGCTCAATTGAATAAGGCGTTTAGATGCTATCGCTGGTCTCATAGGCCATAAAGATAAAGAATTTTTCTTTGTGTCCCTGTAAAAATACTGTAAGTGCTAGATTCACCAAAATCTATACAGTTGGTTCAAATATGACCTATAACATGTGTACAAATTCTTTGCTGAGATTAATAAGGCATTTAGACGCTATCACACTTTTAAAAATTTGGCAAAGAATTTTTCTTTGTGTCCCTGTAAAAAACTATAAGTGCTAGATTCTCCAAAATCTATACAGATTGAATATCTGTGACCTATAATATGTGTATAAAGTTTTTGCTCAATTGAATAAGGCATTTAGATGCTATCGCACTTTTAAGATTTTGGTCCCTTGGCCATAATGATAAAGAATTTTTCTTTGTGTCCCTGTAAAAAAACTATAAGTGCTAGATTCACCAAAATCTATAGGGTTCGTACTATGGTGACTTACAATATACGTACCAACTTTCAGCTTATTCGAACAAAGCGTTTAGACGCTAGCGTGTTCACTCACAGACATACACACATACATACACACATACATACACACATACATACACACACACATACATACATCATCGTAAAAATAGTGAAAACGGACTCGTTGGACCTCGAAACGTATAGAAACATCAAAATCTCGAATTCGGATTTTTGACATGATTACAATACTTTCCTCACTATAGTGTTCGGAAAGTAAAAACAATGGTAAAAGCTATTATATAAATATTGTAGCACATTTCATGAAATATATCCTCATAAATGCAAGTATTATCATAATAATATATATAAAAACATTTATTAAACCTTTTAACGTTAAAAAAAAAAAAAAAAAAAAAAAAAAAAAATGTTTTGAATAATGTTTACAACCTTTAAAATAAAATCAGACTCCCGTTAAATTAGTACTCACTAGTAATAATCCAGTCAAAATAGACATTAAACCTCGGAAAAATTCGCACAAAGCTGAAAATCGCTACAGACCTTAAATGCATGATTATAAATGAAATGTCAAAAGTCCCTATCGATCCAACGTGTGCTAAAAATTTTATGCAAGGTCAAAGGTCAAGAAAACGGTTTTTCACAAATACCTTTCTTGGCGGTAATTTAAAGTACCATTAATTTAAAAAGCGTATGAAATAGAATTTAGTAAAGACAGTTTGAAGGTATTTATAAGAATAGAACGCATGTATCTCCCTTTAATCTCACCACATGGCACTAGACTCTTAAATAAAGCCTTATAATTAAACAGTCCCCATCGATCCTATTTTTTGCTAAAAATTTTATGCAAGGACAAATGTCGAAAGAAAAAAGTTTTTTTTTTTTTTTTTTTTTTTTTTTTCAAATATTCACTTTGACGGTACTTTAAAGTAATATTAATTTAAAAAGCGTATAAAATAGAATTTAGTAAAGATATATGAACGGTATTTATAATAATAGAAAGTATGTATCTCACTTTAATCTCACCACATGGCACTAGACGCCCACATAGAGTCCAGACAAAATCCGTAAATAAACTTGAGATTTCGAAAATTTTCACATAGAGATGAAAATTGGCACAGACCTTAAATAAAGCATTATAATTAAACACCATAAGTCCCCATCGATCCTATTTTTTGCTAAAAATTTTACGCAAGGTTAAATGTCGAAAGAAAAAGTTTTTTTTTTTTTTTTTTTTTTTTTTTTTTTTTTTTTCAAATATTCACTTTGACGGTACTTTAAAGTACTATTAATTTAAAAAGCGTATAAAATAGAATTTAGTAAAGATAGATGAACGGTATTCATAAGAATAGAAAGTATGTATCTCACTTTAATTTCACCACATGGCACTAGACGCCCACATAGAGTCCAGACAAAATCCTTAAATAAACTTGAAATTTCGAAAAAATTCCCATAGAGATGAAAATTGGCACAAATCTTAAATAAACCCTTATAATTAAACATAAGTCCCCATCGATCCTATTTTTTGCTAAAAATTTTATGCAAGGCCAAATGTCGAAAGAAAAAAGTTTTTTTTTTTTTTTTCAAATATTCACTTTGACGGTACTTTAAAGTAATATTAATTTAAAAAGCGTATAAAATAGAATTTAGTAAAGATATATGAACGGTATTCATAAGAATAGAAAGTATGTATCTCACTTTAATTTCACCACATAGCACTAGACGCCCACACAGAGTCCAGACAAAATCCTTAAATAAACTTGAAATTTCGAAAAAATTCCCATAGAGATGAAAATTGGCACAAATCTTAAATATAGCCTTATATTTATTTAAATCAAATTGGAGTGTACAGGTTGATATTTTTATTTATTACCAACTATGTGAAAAATACCAGAGCCGGGAATCGAACCCGGGCCCACCGCTTAACGCACGGATGCTCTACCACTGAGCTACCCTGGCCGATAACCAGCTAGGCATTTCTCACATAATATACGTTGGCAAAGTCACCGAGTCTGCAAACGCAGATATATCAGGTGAGACAATAATAATCGTAGCACAACTCCATAGACCACGAAATTTCAATTTAGAAATTTTTATTCATGAATGGAATGAATTCATTTTATTCATGGGCCCGGGTTCGATTCCCGGCTCTGGTATTTTTCACATAGTTGGTAATAAATAAAAATATCAACCTGTACACTCCAATTTGATTTAAATAAATATTCACGGTTGATGAATTCATGAATAAAAATTTCTAAATTAAAGCCTTATAATTAAACATAAGTCCCCATCGATCCTATTTTTTGCTAAAAATTTTATGCAAGGCCAAATGTCGAAAGAAAAAAGTTTTTTTTTTTTTTTTTTTCAAATATTCACTTTGACGGTACTTTAAAGTAATATTAATTTAAAAAGCGTATAAAATAGAATTTAGTAAAGATATATGAACGGTATTTATAAGAATAGAAAGTATTTATCTTCTTTTAATCTCATCACATGGCACTAGACGCCCTATATAGTCCAGACAGAATACATAAATAAATTTGAAATTTTGGAAAAATTCGCATAGAGCTGAAAATTGGCACAGACCTTAAATGCATCATTATAAATAAAATGTGAAAACTCCACATCGATTCCACTTGTGATAAAAATTTTATGTAAGGTCAAAGGTCAGAAGAAAAAAAAAACAGTTTTTCGCAAATATTCAACATATGATCATTAGTAAGTCTTTTGAAGATGAACTTGAAACATTCTTCAAATAGGAATTAGCTCCTTATCAGTTATTACACTTCGATGCAACTGGAATGCGTAAAACACAAAAATCAGCCATTTATGATTGCTTTCAATGTGTAAATGTTGGAATTAACACAAATACTACTTATATCTTCGATGGAGGATATCTTTTACATCTTGTAGTTTGGGATCGAGGAGAAACGTTTGATGTTATTTTTGACAAGTACGTCCACTATGTACATAGACATTTTGGTCCCAACGTTATTATAATATTTTATGGTTATTCCGATTGTACGAAAAATATCAAAGCTGCAGAACAACGTCGTCGAACTACTAAAATATCTCCCTCATCTGATGTCCTTTTTGATCGATTTATGACTGTTCCAACAAACCAGCAGCAATTTCTTTCTAATACTCATAATAAATCTCGCTTCATTTCATTGCTATCTGGAAAACTAAAGGTTGCAGATATTACTGTAAAACAAGCTAATAATGATGCCGATGCCCTCATAATTAAAACAGCTTTAGAAAAGTTCAATAGAAATGCAACTGTGGCTGTTAGTGAAGATGTCGATTTATTAATATTACTGACTGCACGAACTCCTACTGATAGAATTATTTACTTTTTAAAACCTGGAAAAGCACAAATAGAATCAAAAATGTATTCATCACAAAGCTTAACTTCATATCCAAAATGTCAAGCTCATATCTTATTTCTCCATGCAATAACTGGATGCGATACTACGTCAGCGTTTTTTAAACGAGGTAAAACAAAAGTATTTAAATTATTTGAAAAACGTCCTGATTTAATTGATTGCGCTGAAGTATTCCCAAATATCGGCTCTTCTCCAGATATCATTCTTACAAATGGAATTCGTTTCCTTCTTGCTATGTATGGAGCTCCAAAAAAAGTTTATTCCATTGACAAATATGGATATTTAAATTTTGTGAAAAATACACGTAACAATAAACCTGTACAGTTATCCTGTTTTTCTCCAACATCTGCTGCTGCTTATCAACATTTACATCATGTCTACTATCAAGCCCAAGTATGGCTTGGTAACGAACTGGACCCTGAAGAATGGGGATGGGTATTGAAAAATAACGTTTTGGAGCCAATTCAGACCGCTGCTCCAGACAAACTTCTCAATACGATTTTTTGTAATTGCAAGAAGGGTTGTAATTATAATTGTGGCTGTAAAAAAGTGAAATTGTTTTGTTCACATGTATGCAGCAATTGCCAAGGCCAGTCTTGCTCCAATGTTGAAACAAATATGATGCTTATGATACTATTGAAGCGATACCTGATCCATCTTTTTTCGAGCAATCTGCAGAACACCAGCAAGATGGTGAAGAGGTAGAAAGTGAAGAACATATCACTGTTAAATAATTTGAAAATTATTTAGATGACAATTAAAGATGAAGCATAACAACGTTTTAAAAATATTGGTAGAAAACTGTATGATAAAATTTGCTTCATTAAAATAGAGAGAACAGGATTAAAAAAAAAAAAAAAAAAAAAAAGCCTGTTTTGTAAAGAGTTGCACAGTTTACAAATTTTGCACGAACCATTTTTGCGATAACTCTTACCGTTTAATCCTTTATCTAGAGTGTTATGAAATATGCAAAAAGGTATTTCAAATAGATTTTTTTAGTTACTTAACAATATATTTTAAAGATATGGAAAAAAAAAAATATATATATATATATGTATCATCTTATCATAATACTTAAGGAGCATATTGCAAGTAATACTTTATTGTACATTGATACATAGAGATCGAAAAGGTATTAAGACCTTAAAAAGTGCTTGAAAAAGCTGGTACATTCTTAAGGTAATATAAGAATTAATTATAAAACACGTGAAAGATCGTAAAATATCCCAAGCATAAAGAATGAGAGCGCTCTATAATTGTCTTTCATAAACAAAAGCTGCTGTATGCAGCGTCTAGTGCCATGTAGTGCGATTAAAGGAAGATATATGCATTCTATTCTTATAAGTACCTTTGACATGTCTTTACTAAATTCTATTTTATATGCTTTTTTAAATTAATGGTGTTTTAAAGTACTGTCATATTTATGAAAAACCGATTTTTGACCTTTGACCTTGAATAAAATTTTTAGCACATGCGGGATCGATGGGAACTTTTGATTAGTTCATTCATAATGATATACATAAGGTCTGTACCAATTTTCAGCCTTGTGCGAATTTTTCCTGACTTTCATGTTTTTATACTTAGTGTAATTTATTAGTTATTATTTTAAAGTGGTGGGATAACTGTGCAACTCCGACGGAAAAGCGAACAAGCCTCATGGTGCTTGGATTAAACAGATTGACTTCACGGAAAACCTAGCTCTGGCTGGGATGCTCTCTGCGAATGTGTTTCTAAGGGGTTATAGCTCATATTCAGATTTACAGAAAAAACGAAAAACTCCGAACAGCTCAAATGCGACCTGGATTCGAAGCCAGAATTTCATGTCTATCAACTTTTGAGAGCATCTACCAGCTGTAGAGGATACTGCAAATTGAGCTATAAATATTTAAATTTAAAAAAAATTACCAGTAAAATTTAAAATAAGTAAAATACACAGAAATGTAAGAAAGATTGTTAGCAAGTGTAATATTAAGATATCATAAACTTAAATTTTTGGTTTACAGGGCTCCTCTAAATTAATCAAATGAATTATGGGACTTAAAAGAAAATTTCTCAATATAATTTTTCAGTGTTATGACAACTTTCTTAGTACGCTATATGGTATGCAACTTTTTTTGACAATGTACAGTACTATACACAAGCAATCTTTTTATGTTTTCTTTTCAGAAATAAAGCTATAAGGATGCTTTTATGAGACTACTTTCACCCAAAGTTAAAAACAAAATACATTTTTGTTGTACAGTTGATACCAATCAGATTAAATTTTAACTGAATATTTTCTTCTTCTTTTTATTTCTTTGTGGAATCTTTATTTATACAATAATGTTTGCTTATAGTCCAGTCAAAATAGACAAAAAATCAGTCTCAACTAAAGTTTCTTAGAGGTATTGCTTTTACAGCGTCATCTAATGATACATTTTAGAAACAGTTAAACTTTTAAATAAGTTTTTAGCAGTTCGCCTCAGATATCCCTCCCCAGTGAGCAAAGACAAGCAAACTTCAACATGGTACAAATCGTCTGGAAATCGTACCTGTCTTTTAAAATGTTTAGGTAAATTTTCGGAGGTATGAGCACTAATGTTTTCATATGGTTTAACTTCTATTGGAGAATCAAACACAGTAAATTTTGGTTTAAGTCTGTCGATATTAACGACTTGAATTTTTTCATCTATTAAAATATGGAAATACTTTTCCTTTCTTGACACCACAGGGTATGGTCCATCGTATGGTGGTTTTAATGATCCTCTAACTCGATCATATTTCACAAATACATGTGATCAGTTTTTGAAATGCTTATGTACAAAAACTGGATTATTGTGATGTGCAGATGTAGGTTTTGGTTTAGGAATCTCATAAATTCTCGCAATTTTTCAACATAAATACGTGGTTCTTGTATGTCTATAGTGTGGTCGTAAAAGTCACCAGAAAGCCTTAAGGTACTTCCATACAATAATTCAGCAGGAGTTGCTTCAATATCCTCTTTCAATTTACATCTAAAACCAAAGAGAATTGTTGGAAGGATCTCAGTCTAACTACGAATTCCATGGGCCATAGTCGCTGCTTTTCGTGGTCTGTGAAAATTTTCATCCAAATCATTTGCTTTCGAATTATATGGCGATGATCTCCCTTTTTCTATACTATGTAATTGAGCAAACTGCTTAAAAAAGTCAGATTTAAATTTTCTTCCTTAATCTGTTGTAATTATTAATTGTGTACCATATCGGGCAACTCATTCTCTGTACAAAGTTCATGCAAATGTTTGAGCTGTAATGTCTTTTAGCGGATAAGCTTCTGGCCAACTAGTAACGCAATCTATTACCGTTAAACAATAAGATTTACCATGAGACTCTGGTAAGTGACCAACAATATCACAATGAATGTTTTGCAAACGTGCAGTAATGTTATCAAGTTTCTTCAATGAAGATTTAGTATGTTTATAAAATCTTGATCGTTGGCAATCGATCACCAATACATTGTCGTGCATTGACGTGACCATTCACGACAATCTTTATTTATAAGAGACCAAACAAATCTATTTCTAATGAGATTGACTGTAGTTTGCATGCTAGGGTGCGAAAGGCAATGTAAATTTTGGAAAACTTATTTACGAAATTTTAATGTGATATATGGACGAGCTTTTCCAGTACTAATGTCATAATAAAGCAGTGAATTTGTATTAAGCAATGTAATTAATTTTCATTTGAATACTGACTCTGGTTCTGAAATTAATTTATTTAATTCTTCATCTGACTTTTGATCCTTACTTAATTCTTCGAAATAGAAATTTCATTCATGCGCGACAAGGCAGCACCGTTTAACTCCCCTTTTATATAGTTAATATCCGTAGTAATTCTGATACAAAGGAAAGCTAACGTGCCTGCTTATGTGTCACATACTTTACGAAAAGCTTCAATAATTGGTTTGATCCGTAATTATTTTGCATTTGCTTGCTTTTAGCATGTGTCTGAAAAATTTTACAGACTCATACATTGTTAAGAGTTTACGGTCAAAACTAGAATACTTTGCTTGAGAAGGGGATAACCTTCTGGGGAAAAAATCCCACTGGTTTACAATTTGACTCTTCTAGTGCACTAAGTGTTGCACCAATAGCAATATTACTGACATCACTGTGAAGTACAAGCCTTCTATTTGCATTTGGAAATGAAAACAAAGCAACATTCGAAAGGGATTACCTAGAACAGTTGTTGAGTTCAAGCGTCGATAATCTCCACATATTCTATAAGTTTTGATTTTGGAACGGCATGGATGGGTGAGGAACAAGGATATTTTGAAAGTCGACAAATTCTCTGTTCTACTAAAACTTGGAATTCCTTTTTTACAATTTCTAATAGTTTTGTATGTAATCGTCTAGGTCTAGAAAAAGCGGAGCTCCTTTAGTTTCAATATAATGTTTAGTATTATGCAATACAAGACCTTTAAAATTTAGTACCGGACTCTCCAAATTTGGAAACGACACTAAAAATTAACCATAAGGGGAGTTTCCCGAAATTAATTTTATAGAGGGGGATTTAATACCATTCAATTTCCCTTTTGTTTGTAAGGTAGTATTTGAATCAATTAAAGTTTGATTTTTCAAATCTATAAGAATTTCGTAATTGTTTAAAAATTTGCACCAATAATAGGTGTATTTACTCGAGCTATTATAAAGGACCACCGGAACTTTCGACGAAACCCAAATGAATCTCCAAGGTTTTACTACCACACGTAGGTATCCTAGAGCCATTTGCGGCATACAAAAAATCCTCCGGAGCACTATATTTACAATTTAAGGGTGCTGGAATGCAGGAAATATCACTTCCGGAATCAATTAAAAAATTACCGTTTGTAGCTTTATCATAAACAAAAAGTCTACATATTTTTATTTGAACTGCTACACCTGAACCAAACTTTAAACCAGATGCAGCAGCCGAAACTATTTTTTTTTCCTCTTTTGAATTAAACTGACATGGTTTCCGACACCTTCTAGCATTCTCCCTAAATTTTGCGTGGTAAAAACATAAATTCGAATCACCACTATCAAAAATTCCGTCTCTAGCATTACGACTTTTACCGCGGTAATATTCATGGTTTAAATCACGACTTCTTGATCTTGATTGCTTATTTATTTTCGAAAATAGAGTTGAAATCTGAGTTTTTAATTCTGAAATAAATTTTCGCATTTCTTTAATTTCGTTTTCCATTGTTTTCCCCTCAACAACTGTGAAAACATTTGGAATTTTTTTAATTTCAGTAATCTTATCAGCTAATTTTGTCAATTCAGACAAATGCGCTAAAGAGGCAGACAGAATTGCCTGAAAATTTACTGGTAGTCATTCCATTCAAATTGTGTTAAAAAAATCTTCAGTTACAGATTTCCCTCCTAATTCTTTTATTTGACAAAGTAAAGTTGAAGGAGTTTTTAATCTCCTAGAGTTAATTCGGATAATAATTTACGCAGCTGCTGAGATTGGAAATCCGAAAACTCTGAAATTAACCTCTGTTTTAAAGTTTCATAACCATTTTCAGAGGAGGAGGGGGAAGGGTATCAAATTAGAAACCGAAGTAAGCGAATCGGCATCAATTGATCCTATAATAGTATTATATTTTGTTAGATCATTTGTGAATTGCGATGTCGTGAAATTCGCTTCAACCTGAACAAACTATACTTGAATACTGTTTTTCCAAATAGGTGCAAGCATCGCCTGCACGAAAACAAGTTTCTGCACGATTTTTTTTTTTTTTTTTCCAATATTTACCCCTTTTTCACCAAAGTCCATGGCAAATTTATGAAAATTTTATACTTTAACAACTATTTCAAAATTGATAAATTAAAATTCACAATCAAAATGAATTTAAATGCATAAGAAAAAAATTAAACAGTAACTTAAAATAGTAACTCATTTAATCTGTCACGATTACATCATATTACGTATATCACTATACAGTACTATTAATAATCATTTAAAATATCATTAATGTATTTAAAATAACTTTAAAAAAAATTGTTCCAATCATTAATTCAATACATTCTCAATTTAAAAACAGAGAAAGAAAAAAAAAATAATTCAAAAAAAAAAAAAAAAACACTTAGTTTTGAAGGCCAGAGATTATCGCTATGTTCAACGTCCTTGTCACCATTTAAGCTTGTTCGCTTTTCTATAGGAGTTGTACAGGTATCATACCATAGTAACTTTTAACACTTTTAATTTAAAACAATAATTAAGTATAAAAACAAAATTAACTTAAATGCGTGCTATGTCAGTGCACATAAACGACACATTTTCACAGATCGATTGATTGAACTGAAAAACCTTCTCAGTCTCAACTAAAGTTTCTTAGAGATAGGGCTTTTACCGCGCCATCTAATGACACATTTTAGAAACAGATAAATTTTTAAATAAGTTTTTAGCAGTTCCCCTCACACCACATCACTATCGTATAGGCTCCGGACTACCCTTAGGAGTGAGTCACAGACCGTCGCCAGTTGCTCAATGCATAGCTATAGTGCAATGCCAAAACACCCTGAGCTCAACTCTATAGCCTTTAATTTCAAATGAAATTTATCAAACTGCTAAAATATATTTATACTCAATCATAAGCTTTTTGTTACGCGTATATGACAATAATTTTTAAAATATGTATATACATTTAAAACCTGCTAAATGGAAATCACAGTACATTATTTTCTCTCAGTCATTAATTTTATCATAAATCTTGTATACTCTTCCAGAGTAATGGAACCTGTAAATCTTTACTTTACTGGATTTCCATAGCTTGAAAATTTGATGAAATACTACCACGTATCAAATCATATTATATATAGTGATCGTACTTTATTATATGTTATACACTACAGCATTAAATCTTCTGAAATATCTTGTTTGAATATTATATCTTCTTAGACGTATTCTCACAGGACACAGTTTGAAGTCTGCAAATCCTTTTCTGAAAACAATTTATGCATGAATTATAAAATATGTTGTCATAAATGTGAAGTATCCCGATAAAATATGAATTAAAAAAAACACTAAGAAGTCAAATACATTATGATATTGCTTTTCAAAAATAATAACGAACCATATTGATGTATGAATATTCATTTTCTCTTTTCCAGCAAAATCTGAAAGCAAATGGAAAGTCTATTTTTTTCCCTGTGTTTAGAATTTTATTAGTTCAAGATTAAACAGCAATTAAATTGAGACAAGATTTAAAAGAAATAAAATCTTTTTCTGTTCAACAAAAAAAATAAAATCACGCTGATCGCATATATTATAAATATACAACATTTTCAAAAATGACTTGACACTTTCGATTTCAGACAATTAATTAAATATCTAAAAATATTATTGGCGAATCATCCTAAAACACGTGAAGAACGTGTTATAAATATTATGTTTCAGCCAACGTTTTGTCCCGAAAGCTAAAAAGGGGATCAGTAAAAATCTAAAGAAAAAACAAAATATTTGGGGGTCACCCTGTAAAAAGTAATAATGAAATGCGTTCTCGCTGTAGCATGGGATTATTAGGCTTCTTCTTATTATGTGTATCCATTTATATAAGACGATAGCATATATTCAAGGAAATACAGTTCTGGAAAATATATTAAAGTCAAGCGAAAAACGTCATTATTTTCATCACAGCTTATTTAAATTTTATGCAAATGTACACATAATGCAGAAGATAAAAGTTTTAATTATACATATGAAAAAATATTATGACAAATGAGGTTAATTTTTCATTAAAAAATGCTATTTGTTTTTATATGATAAAACATGGTAAAAATAACAAGATCAAGCTCAATTTCATAGCTTTTCTCGTTTTATTTATAATTTGGAATCGTTTACTCATATATGTAAATCCGCTCTAAGAAATCAGCAGACGGAAACTTCAGTGTTGTTGAAAATGAAAAGCAGTAGGAAAGTAATCTGATTGGACAAAATAAAATTTTAAGTTTTAAATAATAAGATTAAATTATCGGGAAATAGCTAAAAAATTAAGCAGACTTAAATCTGTACTTAATAACTTTTTAAAAAACAGTGAGAATTATGTTCACTAGAAAGGCCTAGGATGTCATTCTACATTGATTTCTCGATAAGTAAGAGCTGTTATTGGGCGAGTAACTCAAAAAAAGCTTTCTTCTTCTCAAATTGTAAATTATTTGAAACTTTCGTCAGCCGAACTGTATTCACAGTTAAAAATTTCATTTCAAAGTTGAACCAAAATTTGGCGCTACGATAGCTGAAATACGCTAGATTGGACCAAAAGTTAGTACTACGCAGTAGCTGCAATCATGCAATGATGAAACCTTTGCATGTTTTGGCATCAATTCCTCATGATTTGGTACTTCTTGTTGAAAAAAAAGCACCAAATCATGGTAAAAGATCCCCCCATCTTATGGTTAAAACAACTATAGTACCAAACTTTGGTAGAACCAAGTACCAAATCATGGTAAAAGATTTCACCATCTCATGGTTGCAGATACTATAATATCATGTTTTGGTTCAACCGAGGACAAATTTTTTAACAGCATATGTAGTAGGCTCTATTAAAAATCCAAATGTAAAATATAGTAAAATTAAGCGTAAACCATCTCTAAGTAAAAGACATTAAACAGCACACCAAGAGTTTTCAAAAAAATCTCTTGCTTTGAGAGATAGACGGTAAAAATGTTTTTTTTTTTTTTTTTTTTAAGGAAAAGAAGTTTAATTATGATGGGCAGAATGGTTTTAGGTATTACTGGCATGACCTTCAGAGTGAACCATCTTTTTTCTTAAAGTGTTAGTTTGACGGTAGCTGTGTAATGATTTGGAACGGCTTCCTTTCAAACGGAACAACACTAATTGCATACATGGAAACAGAGACAAATTCGGAAGTCTATCCAAATATCCTTGAAGAAACTTTATTGCAAAAAGCACCTATGACAGCATCTAGCAAGTACATTTTTAGCAGAACAATGCATCCATTCAAATTTCCAGCTCCACAAAATCCAGGATTCTAGCTAAACGTGACTAGCTGCTTGAGTGGCCATTAAGAATCCCTGATTTGATCCCAACAGGAAATTTCTGGGGCATTCTGGTGCATAACGTCTATGGAAATGGTTAAAACTTGCATTACCAAAGATGAGCTTAAAACGGTCATTGAAAACAGCTGTAAAAGAAAGTTTGAAAAAAAAATAATACTATGACCTCGATAATGGTTAAATTTATGAATATAAGAGAAAGTTTTTGGAATAATAGCAGTTTACTGCATTATATGTTACATGGCCTTAATATTTTTTCTAGCTTTCGACATGCATAAAAGAAACAAATAAAATTTCAAATGCAAAATAGTTTACAGTTTTGTAATATTTTATAAATAATAAGTAAAATTGCCATTTGTTGCATTTTATATAAAATTTAAGTAGGCATTTGAAATATTAATGCAGTTTATCAGTTGACCTTAAAATTTTAACACTGTATAAAAGTTTTTTCTTTTCTTTTTTTTTACCCCTTCTTTTATTATAACATGAAGAGTATTAAACCCAACGCAATGTCATTTTTCAGAAAATTTGACATACTATATTAAATAAGACTTATTGCAATCAGAATATAAAAATATTATATAACGAATGAAATATGAGCATTTTTACTAAATAATTTTAACTGTGGATGCGCAAACTTTAACGAAATTTCATTTGCATAATTTATTAGCTAAATGTATTGAACTACATATATAAAAACTCCAAGCAAATATCCTGAACATTCCAAAAATTATCATTGATAGAACGAACTGAATTTCAAATTCTCTAAAAAAAAAAAAAGCAATAATATAATAAATTTTATAGTCCGTGGAGCAACACATCAAATTATGCTTAAAAATTAAAAGTTGTCTGCCCCATCTGGCAACAAAGAATTTATTTTTCAAAAAGGTACGTGCATATAGAGTAGAAAATACAATGCCCCTTAAAAGTAATCATACATTTTTTCTTTTTTTTTTTTTTTTACAAGAAAAGAAAATTACATGCAAGAATATTTTCATAAAAACTATTTAAATACTTTCAAATTTTATATATGGAAAATTAAAATATATTTAATTTCATTTTTCTAAAAAGGAAAAGTAAAAACCTGTTTTAAAACCCCCTCTAAAAACATATGAAAAATAATTTTTTTTTTCAGTGCAAGTTATAGGAATTTTAAGTTGAATGCCAAATAAAGGTATGCAGCAAAATATTTTTTTTATTTTTATAACGTTATTAAAAATAAATAATGAAAAAATACGTACTGAGTTTCATATATTTTTCGTTTACCTCCAAATATACTTATTCATGTACTGTATTTTTTTTTTTTTTTTAACATACATCTGTATTGCTAAAGATATACATTGTTATATAATCGACAACAATAGCTTCGACAGTTCTAGTAAGAATCCACTCTTCTTGTATGTGGGGAAAGATAAATCCCACAATATACAAATTTGTGAATAATAATTGAACCCCTTATAATCCCTTATATTATTTAAAAGATATTTTTGTGAATAATAATTCAACCTCTTGTAATATAAACCCCATACAATCCCTTATATTATTTAAAGATTGGCTCTTAGTTAAAAACTCTGATGGCCACTTAACACATAGCCTGAGAAAGTATAACACTTCAGATTCCAAGAAAAAAAAGGGAAAAGTCCTTTTTAGCTTTTGCAGTCTTTGTTTTATCCGCAAAGCGCGTATAACACTTTCGATGAGATCCGATGTTTAAATACTTTTTTAGATTAAAATCCATTGAGATTTCTGGCCACAGTGTCTTCTGTACCATGCAGATTAAGCCGTTTTGATTACGATTGAAGAAAAATTCGTTAAAAAAAATTTTTAATTTTTCAAAACTCTTTTCCAATTATTTTCTCGTTATTCAAGATTTCAACTAGATGTATACAACACGATTACGGTGGCTGTTATTTTCCTAGTTTACAAACAGATCGAATCGATCGAAACCGCTAAAGAAAATCAGGAAATATAGCAATATAAATTTATATCAAAATTAAAAACATCAAAATAAAAATATATACAATTTGTATACTGTCGTTTCGGTAGCGTTAAGCAAGCTTGAATCAGTGCAGAATAACAAGACGGATTGTTGCTCCTTTATGTAAACAGGAAAGCGGTTTTCAGAGCTCGATTATTAGCCAATGGATTACGGAGGTATTAGCCAGTAGGAAATTGAAATATACAGAGCTATTGAAATGGTAGGTACAGTCGGTAACAAAAGTATCCGAACACTAGCAGAAATTCCTATGTAAAAAAGGTAGAGTTAATACTGTTTTGTTAAATAAATCCTTGTCTAATCATGTTCCTATACTGACTAAGAACATGATTCGACAAGGATTTATTTAACAAAACAGTATTAACTCTACTTTTTTTACATAGGATATTTTTGCTAGTGTTCGGATACTTTTGTTACCGACTGTATAAAGCAAGAAAATGTACATTTTATATAATATTTTCAAAAATCCGACAGAGAAGGTACCGCGAAATCGAAAATTATGACATTTTTATTATTATTATTATTATTATTTTTATTTATATGGGATTTAGAAACATGAAATCAACAAATCGGTAATTGCTAAGCACTGCTGGAAGATAAATTATAGTTTTAATTTTAATTCAGTTAAAATAATTCGCAGACCTAAATATTTACATGAACTCGATTTTCTTGAAGCTTTTCATATTTATAAAAATCATAAAAATATCATCAGTTGCACTTTCACGGTAACCTCTCTACTTAATTATTGAAAATATTATATAAAATCTACATTTTCTTGATTTTTCACTACCGTTTCCATTACTCTGTGCATCCTAATTTCTTATTTGGAAACAGACAGGTAGACTAATTGAATTCACAAATCATCCTTAAACATTGTTGAAATATGCTAAAAACTCTTAACACAAACGGAATGCAATTTCTAATTCCTTTAATATATCTAAATATTTTAGTGTAACCTTGTACAGCTCAACGCTAAAAATACCATATTTTACAGAAAACTTTTTTTTTTTTTTTTTGTATGAATAATGTCAAGTTCATTATGTTTTTTGCAGTAAAAAGTTATTTAAATATAATTCATAATTCTTATAAGAATCAATGAATTGATATTATTTTGATTTTCCCTGTACACAAACCAGTTATGTTATTTATACCATTTTAAATAGTGAAAGTGAACATGCCTATATTCCAAATAACCTATATCATTCTGAAGAAATTCTGAAAGTGGTAAAAATGTATAATGTAAACGAAAATGCAATTGCAGCAATTTCCGATTATAGCTTTCAATCTATCTGAATATTTTTGTGTGGCCCTATAAATCTTAATGCTAATCATACTTTATTATTATTTTTGTGCATATGAATAATAAAAGTCAATTTTATTAGGATTTGTGCAAAATAAAGATATCAAAATCTAGTTTGTAAAAATAACAGTCGTAGAACGCAATGCCTTTGAATTCTTCGTTTGTCCTTGTACATAAACCAGTGGTGGCAGTTACTCCATTTTCAATAGGGAACATCTCATAGTGAACTTGAACAACATATATAAGTTTCAATGAATTTCATGAATATTTACAGGAATTACAGGCAGACACGGAGAGACAGATAGACAGATGGTAAGACAGATATACAGTCAGACAAATGAAGTCATAAACGCTTTTCAATTTTTTTGGAAAGTGTTAAAAAGAATTTTTGTTAAACACCACCATCTCTTGACATTTTTATTTAACATAAACTGTATCCGAATATCATCAGAAATGCATATTCTAAAACCATTAGCACCGGAGAAAAACCGGTTAGACGTCTTCGCAGATAAACACAAACATACACATACAGAGGATGACAGATTTTAATAATAATAATTTTAGAAACAATTAAAAATCAATAAATACATAACTATGTAAATAGCGAAATTAAAATTTTTATATTTTTTCTCTTCTACAAGTTATAAAAAAAAAAAAAAAAAAAAAAAAAAACTCACACTAAAACGTAAACAATAAACTAAATTTCCATTGTTGTAGATCCAAAATTTTCCAGCTTAACTATTCTCTGAAGTAAGGTATATTTTGCGTAGAAAAATGAGAGTTAAATGCGAAATAATTGCAGACAGAAATATTTCACTGCAATTTACAGTACATTAAACAATATTAGAGTTCTTAGTATTTGAAACAGAAAGAAAAAAAACTAAAAAACAGTTTATACTAAATTTGTGAGTATTCACAATTTCAAAGTTTTTCCAGTACATTAAAGGATGCCCAAAGAGACACATTTTTATACTCGAAAAAGCAATGTAACTCAAAATATTTAATGTTTTTACATCTTGGAAATTTTTCTCATAGAAGTATTATTTTCTTTGTATTAAAATGTATTAGAATAATTTTCTTAAATATAACTAGCAGCACTAACAGGACATATAAAAACTTCAATTTCACAATTTCTAGAAAAAAATTATTTTTTAACTTAAACTGTCTTTAGACGTCCCATCGCCATCAGTTGTCGAGAGGTTCTATTCTTCAAGCTAGTAGACGGAGGTGCCAGATTCAAACACAGGTCGCTCATCGGGCCTAGTCGTTCGGAATTTTCTGTAGTTTCTTCGAAACATCTGTAAATGCGAGCTGCCCTCAGAAAGACTCCCATGGAGAGGATCCCATCTAGGTCGGAGACCCAAAAATAGTTAATCGGCCTTTTTAGAAACGACAACACATCAACACTTTTTCTAAGAAAAGAAATTTTAAAATTTAAAGCGTTGTTTGAAACTGAAAGCGTGTTTATATTACTTTTTTTTTTTTTTTTTTTGAGAAACTATCCATTAGTTACAACCAACACTGAACATTTTAATATTATTTGGCATTTAATGGTTAATGAACGTTTAAGCTAGAATTACATTTTATCTTAATCTTTAAACTAGTACACTATTCAAGTTTACCATACCATGTTCCCTACTGAAAATGGTATAAACAGCACTATTAGTTTGTGTAGTGAAATACCCGAATATATTCAGATATATTACGTTGTTAAATATAAAATTTGTTAAGAGGACACTTTAAAACACGTAGATGTGAAACATATTTAATTAAAAGACTTATATACAATTAAAATACATTTCGAAGCTTTTCGCCTTTACTATCAAGGCATCATCAGGAAGAAGCAATTTTTTTTTATATACAATTGAGTTTCTAAGGAACAGCTTTCTATATATATATATATACACACACATATATCACAATATTTCTAATTATATATACAGTTAAGCTTAACGTAGAAAAAATTGAAAATAGCATTCACAAAAGTCAGTTCTGGTCGAATCACAGGAGTAGATTAGTTGAAGCTTTGTTGGGTAACAAACTCCAACTAATCTACTCTTCTGATTCGACCAGAACTGACTTTTGTGAATACCATTTTCAATTTTTTCTACATTAAGCTTAACTGTGTCTGTAACAAAAAAATATTGTGATATATATATAGAGAGAGAGCTGCACATTAGAAACTCAATTGCGTAAAAAAAAAAAAAAATAAATAAATAAATAAATAAATAAATAAAAATTTCCTGATGATGTCTTGATAGTCATGGCGCAAAGCTTCGAAATGCATTTTAATTGTAAATAAGTCTTTTAATTAAACATGTTTCATATGTCTTTTAAAGTGTCTTCTTAACAAACTTTATAATGATAACGTATTTTAACCAGTCTCTTTTTTTCTGAGAGATGATGTCTTATACAGGTTGTTAAATATATTTTAATATCTTCATACTGAACAAAATATAATGAAATTAATATTCATTTTTATTATGCCTAAAAGCATATTTCCTATAAAAATGGTATAATTAGCATAAATATTTACAGGTTCACACAAAAGTATTCAGATACATTAGGGGATATAACTGTTAACTGCAGAAAATGAATTTTCAGTTCATGCATTTTTAATACTTTCCAGTATTTATTTATTTATTTATTTATCTTTTATAATTATGGCATAACTTCGTCTATCTGTATGTCCACTTTCTACGTAATTTAATTTTCTTAAATATGTTTTAAATATTTTTGTGTTTTGGAAGTAAGGCCGATTGACTACTCTAGGGTCCTTGACCTGAGGAGGCGTGCCCTCCGTGGGGATCTTTCTGAGGGGTCCTAGCCCGTATTTAAGTACGTTTTGGAGAAGACCATGGAAAACTCCGAACGGCTAGGCTGGCGAGCGCGACCTGGGACCTAACCCTTTAGAGTGCCCGAATCAATTGTCCCTAATTTCAAACGTCATTAAAAAATATCTACTAATGATACAAAGTCGGTATCAGGCTATATTAGTTGCTTAATTCTCATGTTTCGACGACAATTTTTATTTTACGTGTGCAACGCACGTACTTTTACACGTGCCAACAGCAACCAAGTAGGACTCAGCGGCTTGCGTTTGTTGTGGAGATAATATCTCCCATCAAAAAGGAACGAAATTTTTTAAACCGAATCATTTTTACAGATGAAGAACTTCTCATCGTAAATAAGCACAATTTCCGATTTTGTGGCTCAGAAAATCCTCATGCGAAACAGGTAGCTTAAAAAACAGTCAAAAAATCAATGAGTAATGGGCTCTTTCAAATGATAAGACAAAATCCATTTTTCATTACTGAGACTTTGAGACAGCAAATATTTCCCTCAATATATTCTAATATTCTAAGATTCTGAGACGGAAAGAAGCCGCTCACCACTATGCAGCGGTTTTGAGCGTTTTTAACCTTTAGAGAGGGGCTCCAAAGCCACTGTGGAGATTCAGAAGAGCCCGTCTCCAAAGGTTAAGCCTCCCCCGTTGTTTATTGCATAACAAATAACAACAACAACTAAAAAAAAAAAAAAAAATTACAAATGTCGCCAGAGCAGAGCTCTCCCGCGACAAAAGGCGACAAAGTTGCATGAAAGTGAAGAGGACCGGAGCCAAGTGGAAGTCTATTTACAAAGTTCATTCAGGTAATGTACAAATTTCAGAGTCTTTATACAATGTTCTCGCAGTCTTTATATCAAGCCCAAATACCCTAAGAACAATGTTGGTTAGCGACATCATGCGCAGGATGATTGCTTTCCGAGAGCACTTCAGTGGAATTCTGTAGCATCAGACATGACCAGTATTCGCCATGTAGGAGAGGAGGAAAAATTAAGGAAAGATAGAGAAGGAATTTAGTTTGTTGAATTTGATAAATCTTGAAGGAAGTCATAGATGCGCTTTAATTTGAGCCGTAGGGGCTTTCTAGTTATTATATTGTTCAGCCAGGTTGCTGGTCTAGGGTTAGGGTTTCTTAAATGGTAAGGTATTGTAAGTTGACAGTGAAAGTAGTAATGTTGTGCAGTCCCCTCCTCACCGCATGAATCCCTCAATATATTGTAAATTTACACAATATACCCCAAATATATTATTTACAAACCTCTGATACAATACAATAATACAATACAAAGGGTGTTGGGGTAAGCGCTACAGCCGAAAGGCTGGCATGACCTCAAATGATCCAAGAAGAGGGGAATAAGAAGCGAAGAATCCATGTAAGAAACCAGTCCCAAACCATGAAAAGTTGAGCCAAAAAAGACAAGACACTCATTACAAATTAGCCAAGAACATTAGTTTAAAAAAAGAAAAATATATATATAAGAACACCATGACCGAAAAAAAGAGATACTGTATTAAAACACAGCAATACAAGTCAACACACAGGATGACTACACCAAGAAGGATAAATAGACCATAAATGCTAAAAACGACCAATGCCAAGAAAAAGTCGAATAAACAGACGAAATAAATGATCATTCTCCTCCAAGATGGTCCAGAAAGTACACCAAGAAATATTGGAAAGAGAGACATTCATCTTTTGAGAAAGTAGCAGCCTTTCTGCTGCGAATGCAGGACAGTCAAATACATAATGACGTTCAGTTCCAGTCCCAGCATGGCAGATGGAACAGATGGGAGAGTTGTTGAGGTGGAAGCGAAAAAGTCGACATTCAGTAACAGCACTTAGAGTTCGCAAACGGGCAGTAACCACATCTTCTTTCCTGTTCCAAGTGAATTTATAAATTGTTGTACCTAAGTGAGGAGATGATTTGGCGTACCGGCTATCTTCCCACCAGCTATTAAACTGATCGTGCATGATGCGCTTAAAGAGCTGTTTGAGGTCGCTTGGAGCGATACCCCCATAGGTGCAGGTAGCAAACGGCCCAGTCCTAGCAAGCTGATCAGCCTGTTCATTAGGGGGGATGCCAACATGGCTAGGCACCCAGACAAGAACCAATTTATCCACGTGAGCCCTAACGGACTTAATAGTGTTATACAGCTGTAACACAGCCGCAGGAGACGTATGATTAACGTGTTTCAACGCAGTAAGGGCCGATTTACTGTCAGTCAGGATGAGGCAAAGACCACTCTTGAGAAAAAGACTAGCACCAAGGTCAATTGCGAAGACTTCAGCAGTAAAGATGGAATTGAGATGGTGAATCAAATGAGTCCTGGAAGACTTGTTTGTGACGTCGACTGCAGCGATGAAAGTTTTACACTGATCTTTAGACGCGTCAGTGGCAATAACTTGATACCCAGAAAAGTTGCAAGTCATATAGTGATGAAAGGAGGCAAGAATTACTGGCGGGGGAAGAGCTTTCGACTGAAACGGAAATTCATCCAGAAAAATCTCAATGTAATCCGTGACTATCCCGGGGCTCTATTCTCGTCTAGTCGTTACGCGGAAACCGGTTGTTGTGAAGCGAGACAACGACGATTTGCTATTCTCTTCCAGTTGCGTCGAAATTTGTTTACAGTTGTTAAGTTACCGGCAGCTAGGAGGCAGTTGTTCAGCTAAAGATCGTCGTTAATCACAATGAAAATGGGTGCGTCTGTATAATGTTTTAGTTTGCTCAGTTAAAAGGGCATTTCACTTTTTCTACCATTGAAAACCGGTTGTCAACATCTCTATTCACAAAATTCCCCTCCCAAAACGGATTACGAATGACCCCTTGCAACTGATTGGTTTAAAATGTCACCCTCGAACGCAGAGCGTTTCAAGATAACAACGGCAGACCAGAATAGCACTTAACCGGGAGATGGTTATTACGGTGGGTAGAACAGTAGTTAAAAACTGTCGTTAACGATTACAAGTGGTGGTTAATAAACAACTAGACGAGAATAGAGCCCCCGGCTGGTCAGCAAGAACGAAGGAGCATACCAGGATTGAAGGTGCCATAGTCAGTATCCCACTCCAAACTTGCGTCAACATAATCAAGTGAAGAGTCATGACCATAGGAAGTGGTGCAGCGAACATAGAAAGTATTTGTCAAGTAGGACCGACGAAGAAATAAGGGAACCTGACCCGACTCCCTGTAGAGTTTAAAAAGAGGGGTCCACCTAGGCAAACCAGTCGCAAACCTAATAGCCGCATTGTAAATGACATCAAGCTTTTTCAATGAAGATTTACAGGCACCACTATAAATAGGGGCAGCATACTCAATGAGACCACGGATAATGGCGTTAACAACTTTTAAGAGCTGAGGGGTCCGAATGCCCCACAGGGGGGAGGCGATGGCCTTTAATAAATTCAGACGCTTGACACATTTCTTTTGCAAGTAATCAAAATGGGCCCGGAACGTGAAATTAGAAGAGAAAATCACCCCAAGAATTTTCACCTGATTGAGCCACTCAATACTGCTACCATGGAGAAAGAGATTTCTTTCCGGAGCCTGAGCTTTACGTGAAAAGTTTATGACAGCACATTTGTCCGGGCGGATGTCCAGTAGCCAATAACTGCACCAGGTTTGAACTCTGGCCAAAGCCTCCTGCAACTTAACCATAACTACGTCAAGACACGGGTCAGCACAATAAATGAGAATGCCATCTGCATAGACGATAGCGTGTACACCAGAGTCAATTACTTCAAAGAAATCCCACATATATATCGTAAAAAGTATTGGCGAAAGCACGCTGCCCTGAGGGACACCACGATTAGAAGGGACAGAACGGGAAGTGACGCCTCTCCAACTGACCTTCAAAGATCGTTTATGTAGCCATTGAGCAATCCAATACGCAGTATCACCACCAATACCAATACTAGCCATTTTATAGATGAGGGCA
Organism: Salticus scenicus; assembly: GCA_963930645.1. Classification (NCBI taxonomy): domain Eukaryota; kingdom Metazoa; phylum Arthropoda; class Arachnida; order Araneae; family Salticidae; genus Salticus; species Salticus scenicus. The sequence goes on along the minus strand of OZ005650.1, from coordinate 331,986,018 downwards.
TCCCTCCACACAGAATCATAGGCAGAGTGGATATCTAACTTGACTGCAATGACGTACTTCTTTTGAATGCGGGCATCTAAAATTTCCTTGTAGAAGATACGAAGAGCTTTGCTGCAATCTCTACCAGGGAGAAAACCAAAATGACGAGCATAGAATACCGAGCTAATAGTCACGTGATCAAGGATCCGTTTCAGAATCATCCGCTCAAGAATTTTACATCCTACAGCAGTTAAGGCAATAGGTCTGTAAGCAGCTGGTTCTGTTTTGGGTTTCCCTTGCTTCCAGATGGGAAGAACGATAGCAGTCCTCCAAGTATCCGGAACGACGCCGTCATGCAACCTCGTGTTAACCATGTCTAGAATTTTTTGCCGGTTGGAGAAGTTAAGAGCTTTAAATATTTGAGCTGGGATCTTGTCCTCCCCCGGAGTGGTATTCTTCATTAGATGGATAGCTTGATTAAGTTCAACCAGGCTAAAACTTTTGTTCCAGAGAGAGTCATTACAGGAGAGACCATAAAGGATTCCAGGAAGGTCATCGGTATGACTGTAATGTGTAGCAAATATCTCAGCCTGCTCTCTACGATCAGCAATACCATGACCATTGTGATGCAAAACGAGATGAGAATCAGTGGTGATCCACCTATTGCTAAGAGCCTTAATCATTGGGTAAACATTCCCGCCATTCATTCGATCGCAGATATTCTTCCAAAAGGCCGAGGCTTTTGACCTAACGCAGCTCTTTAATCGCGCAGCAAAACTTCTATACTTGATCCAGTGATCCCTAGAGAGTAAAGTCTTGGCCAACCGCAGAAATTTCCTTTTTTGCCCAAGCAACCAGGCGCACTGAGTGTCCCACCAAGGGGGGTTATCCCTACTCTTAAGAAAATACCTGACAGAGTTGCCCTTTAGGGACCTACTAAAACTGCTAGTTAAATTTTCAACACTAACACTAGTATTACCACTCAATGAGTTATTAAAGTCACATTTGACTGCATTCCAGTCAGTGTAGGTACGAGGAATAAGGTGAGGAGAAAATTTACCAGAAATTTGTAATATGATGGGATAATGGTCAGAATCAAAGAGATCATGGTGCACTGAGATGTGGCTTCTACGGAAAACATCTGGACTGGCAAAGGTGAGATCAATAAGAGAATGGTTCCCAGAGGGGGAAACATGGGTATAGCTGTTAGAGTTCAGGATACAGACGTTATTGTTAAGTAACCAGTCATAGATCTGGTCAGCACCAGGCGTAGAAACAGCATTGCCCCATGCAATATGTTTTTGATTGAAATCCCCAAGGATAATGAAAGGGGGATGGATTTTATGGAGAAGACGGTTTAACCATAGAGAAGAGACATTCCCACCAGGGGCGTAAAGATTAACTACAAAAATCCACTGAGTGCCAGACCAAATCTTAACAACTAAGAACTCAACATCAGGGGAAACAAGTTCACTAAATGTAACTTGCACCGAGGGGAAACTGATATTCACAGCCGTTAGTAAACCACCACCTCTACTCAACCTATCGTTACGATAAACAATTTTCTGAGGGCAGGGGAAAGAATCAGAAGGGTTTAAAAAAGATTCTTGAAAAACAAAAACATCAGCAGCACAGAACGGCCAAAACTTTAACCAGTGACGCTTCTGGCGAACGCCCCTTGAGTTCCATTGAATAAAAGAAAGAGAAATATTATGACTCATAAAAAAGAGAAATAAAAGTACTAGAAAACGCTTGTACCCAGAACCAGCAAGGGCAGTATAAGCCAGCCGGGAAGGGGATCACTAAGTAGCATCTGCCATTTCCACCTCAACATTTATCTTGGATTGGGGAACTCTACTAACCGGAGTCTTGTTTTGGATCTCAGTTAGTCCAGACTCATTTACCTTCGATTTCTTTAATAGTCGTTCAGTTTGTTCTTTTAGGTTGGAGGTATGGGGTTTATCATCAGTGGGAGCAGCACACTTCGCAGTCAACCGACCGGTAGACTTGATTACTAATGTCGTCAAACGATCCATGTTTTGTTTGATCTCTTTTGTTTGCTGCTGTACCAATTGTAGTATACTCTCATTATTTTGTTGAACTAGTTGCGTAACACTTTCAATACTCTTCTGGACAACCTGACTTAGAAGATCCTGAAGTTTCATAAACACCGAGTCTAGGCTACTCTGGAATTCATCTCTGGTAATTATGGTGTCCTTTTGTGTGCTCTGCGTAACAGCAGCAGCAGCGTAAGATTTTTTATCCAACGTACGGAATTGGCGACGAGCTTCAGTGATAGATACATGATTATCAGTTTTATATTTTAAAATTTACATTTCATGGAGTCGTTTCGAACATTGGGAATCAGTCGCCTCATGATTTTCGCTACAATTGCAACATCTCTTAACTTCACTTGTGCACATGTTTTCGGGATGATTCTCAGCGCATTTTTTGCATGTGACGTCACTTTTTCATTTGAGTGTCGAGTGATCAAATTTCCAACATTTTGTACACTGACGCGGCCGATCATAAAACGGTTTTATTTTCTCAATCATGCAAAAGAATTTTATTTCTGGGGGAAGATTAGCGCCATATATAGTAACTAGAACAGTCTCCGTAAGTTGGACACCTGATTGAGACTTTCTCGTAAATCGACGTAGTTCTTTAACCTTCAATTTGTTTTCGGTTTGAATTTCTGTCCCAAGATCAGCTAAATACGTAGTAGGGTCAATGTTATGTAACACAAATCTGGTAGTGCTATTTTCTTGTTGTACATAAGGGGTGACAGGAACCTTTAATAAACTCTCCAATTTAATAATTTGTTTTGCACATTCTAGGTCTTCGGTCTCAATAAGAAGCTTGTTAGTTCTGGTAAATTTTATACTATGTATTTTGTTATTCAGGCTAATTTTATTATCAATTTCCGCCTTCAATTGCTTGGGCTTATTGCGAGGGAATTTACCTTCACCGGGTTCCAAAAACAAACACACACGTGTAACCCCATTTGTAAAAGCATATTCTAGTTGTAACGGGAGGGGAATATCTTCCCTCAGAAATATATTTGACTCAAGAGCCGACTGCTCATGGAACGTAAACTGGGAATTCATTCTTCCCAAAGACAAACAATTGGTTACCCCACTGCCAGCTGGCAGGAGAACCGAAGTACAACAAATATATAAGTAAAAGAAAAAAGCAGAAGAAAACAAAAATAAACACTCACTTGTGTCCTTACAGAAACCAACAAAGGTAAAAAAGAGTGAGAAAACTTACACACTTCGTAGAAATAACAAAGAAAAAGCAACCAGGTCAAGCCAGCACAGCTTACCGCAACCCCCGATATTCCCCGCAGATCCATCACAAACCTCTGATAGTTTGAAGACTTTCATGCCTCAATAACCACTTCTGTTGCCATTGTGAATACTAAAATGCAGCAAACATCGCTGGAACTAGACTACGGACTAGATATTCTCAGGACTACTAAAGGAGACCACATGGGAATTTCACGTGAATATTTTTTCTAAAAACTTTACGAGTTCTGATCTAATTTTGTATTTTGTTTTTGCTTTTTTAGTTTCTGTTATGAATAGTAGTGCCTCAAAGTCAGTTTTCTTTACGGCCGTCGTGGCGTAGCGGTATGTCTTTGGGCTGTCACCCAGACGGCCTCGGTTCGATTCCAGCCGGGGGCAAGTAAAATTAAAGACTCTAAAAAATTATTTCTAAATTCTTATAATTATCTTTGCATATTTAATTTCCTATTCTAGCAGTTTCTAGAATATTCCAATTTATGTTAATCTTGTATTCTGGAATATTCGAATGCTGTATATAAGTGACTTCTTCCTTAGTTTGAGTATGTTCTCAGCCGAGTGTAGCTGTGTTGCAAGTTTGTTATGCTAATAAACTACATTTGTTACTTCACTTCGAGTGCTCACTTTGACTCTTTACGACATCTATGTGACATTTTGGTGGAGGCGCCGGGCAAATAAACCTTGCAAACGTGGATAACAGTGACAATCTTCGCAGAAGTCTCCGTTTAAGAGGACAATCTCCTGAATACGGACTTTATTTTCCAGACAGCAAAAATAAGGAAACGAAAATGCAAGAAACGAAAGTGCCAGAAGACACCAAGCCCGTCGTATTGACTCCTACCTATCAGCAACAAAGGAGCCCATCGACCTTCCGAGGAGTGCCTGGAGAAGACCCTCTGAAATGGCTTAAAGAATACGACCGAGTGGTTAAATTCAACAAATGGGATGACATTATGTGCTTAGCCAATGTTTATTCCTTCCTTGATGGTACGGAAAGCAGTGGTACGTGAACAATGAAGATTCTCTGAATTCCTGGGAGGTGTTCAAGAAGGAATTGAGCGGACTTTTTGGCGACCGACAAAAGTATACCAGTAAGGCGGAAGAGCAATTGAAGTACAGAGCACAGCGCTCAGGAGAGAGTACACAGTCCTATATACAGAGTGTCGTAGGTCTGTGCCAGGAAATTAATCCTTCAATATCCGAAGACGAGAAAGTGTCTCACCTAATGAAAGGCATTACGGAGGACATTTATCAGACCCTGCTGACGAAGGAAATCAGCACCACAACTGATTTCATTAAATGGTGCAACTACATCGAGGACATGAAGCAGAAGAGGGTTGGACGACAAAGATTTGAGAGGCTTCCGAACGTTGTACCAGTGGCCGCCATGGAGGAGGAACCAGATTTGGTATCCCTTGTCCACCAGATCGTGCAGGAAGAAATCCATCGACTGATCAACCAGACGAAAGAACCTTCAGAGCCATGTTCGCAATTCCTAAAAGAAATAGTACAAGACGAAGTTCAAAGGGCTCTAGCCCCCGTTTCAGCAACACCAACCAAAACTCCACGACGACCAACATATGCCACTGTAACCAGGGAATCCAGAGTTCCTGTCCAGAGATCACCCACCCAGCCGAGAAAAACTGACCTCTAGAGAACAGGTGACAACAGACCAGTCTGCTTCCACTATGGACGTCCTGGACATGTGCGTTATTGCCGAGAGAGAAAGGCTATCTTCGACAGCTATCGACGCCGCCGACAGAACCCAGACGAAATTGACGCAGAAGAAGAACTTCGCCGACCAAGCTTCACTCGCCGTTCAACTTCTAGTCCAACTAGAGGCCGATCTCCCACACGCCGTTTCAGATCACCGTCGCCATATCGTCGAACAAGTCGATCTCCAAGCCGCAATAATGAGGAAAACTAAACGGAGCGTCTTTCCAAGGAGGTGAGGCCGCATGTAATCAAAATCCTCCGTCGGCCGCAAAGATGACTGGGAACCAACTAGACATAATCGTGGATAAAAAGCCGGTACGAGACTTAGTGGATTCTGGAGCCTCATTTTCTGTCGTATCCTATAAGTATCGTCGATCTCTAAAGAAGGTTCTGTTTTCTGAAGCCAAGAACGTTATGCTCAAAGTCGCCGATGGAAATTTTGTTCGACCAATGGGAAAATGTGTTTTACGTATTCACATAAATAACCGAGAGCTGCCATTTGAATTCATTGTTTTGCCGCATTGTAGTCATGACATAATCCTTGAATGGGACTTTTTGAAGCTTCCAAAGCCGTGATAGACTGTGGACAGATTGAACTATTTTTTGAAGACGTTTGCCAAGACCTCGCAGCGATGGACGCCTGGAAGTTCTACGCCACAAGAGACTACACTCTCCAGCCCCAATCTTTAACAAAAATAGCAGTTTCAGGATGTCAAGTACGAAGAGAAGTAAATGTAGTCATAGACGGCAATAAACATCTGCTCTTCGAGAAGAATTTCGCTATACCATCCATGCTATCCTTATACCATAACGGGAAAAGTGAAATCTGGGTCGCCAATCTCTAGTCCAGGAACCAAGTCATTCCTAAAGGAATGTGCTGAGGTCTAGCCGAACCCCTGAATCAAGGGCATTTATGTGCGATTGCCGACACGAAGGATGGCCTGAATACACGAGTTACGACACACTCCCCGATAGGCTGCTCTCGAATGATGTCTCCCGAGTTGGGCAAAGAACAAAGAACCAAGCTAGCCGAACTGCTTCGAGAGTTTTCTGGAATTTTCGAGAAGACTGACAAGTCGACAGCCTCACGGACAAATGTGAAACACAGGATTCATACAGGTGATCATGCTCCAATCAGCCAACGAGCCTACCGAGTATCATCGACCGAAAGGTGCGTCATTCGTGAGGAAGTTCAGAAAATGCTTGATAAAGGTATCATCCAGTCATCTGAAAGTCCCTGGTCATCACCCGTGGTGCTCGTTAGGAAAAAAGATGGAAGCTGTCGTTTTTGTGTAGATTACCGGAAGCTCAATAAGATCACGAAAAAAGATGTCTATCCTCTACCTCGTATCGACGATACGCTAGACTGTTTGAAAGGCGCCAAGTTCTTTTCTTCTATGGACCTCTGCTCCGGCTATCGGCAGATAGAAGTAGACGAGGCGGATCGGGAGAAGACGGCCTTCATAACCCCCGAAGGCTTATATGAGTTCAAAGTCATGCCGTTTGGACTCTGCAATGACCCTGCGACCTTCGAAAGAATGGACAATTTGCTACGCCATTTAAAATGGACAGTGTGTCTTTGCTATTTAGACGACATCCTAGTATTTTCAGAAACTTTTGAAGACCATCTCACCCGACAAAGGCTTGTTTTGAAATGTCTTCAGGAAGCTGGTCTTGTACTCAACCCAAAGAAGTGTCTATTTGCGGCCAAAGAAGTAAAAATACTGGGTCATCTTGTTTCTAGTGACGGCGTCCGTCCAGATCCCGAGAAAGTGAAAGCCGTAAGCAATTTTCCAACTCTGAAGAATGTACATGATATACGAAGTTTTCTTGAACTTTGCTCATACTTCCGAAGATTTATTAAGGGCTTTTGTTATCTCGCAGAACCCTTGCAGTTGCTTCTAAAAGGTGATGCGAAGTTCCATTGGGGTCCTGAAGAGGCCGAATCCTTCGAAAGTCTGAAGTCAGCCCTCACTTCTGATCCAGTATTAGGAATGTACGACGAAAGCGCCCCTACAGAAATTCATACAGATGTCAGTGGGTATGGTATTGGGGCAGTCCTCGTTCAAATTCAGAACAATGCCGAAAAAGTTATAGTTTACGCCTCAAGAACCTTGACAAAAGTCGAAAAGAATTATTCCACCACAGAACGGGAATGCCTTTCGATTGTATGGGCTATTAACAATCTCCGGCCGTATTTATTCGGAAAACATTTTACTGTTGTAACAGATCATCATTCACTATGCTGGCTTATGAGTCTGAAGGATCCTTCAGGAAGACTGGCAAGATGGCCCCTTCGACTTCAAGAGCATGATTTCTCATCTCCTTATATTATTAAAATCTGTACGCGTGTGGGTTTCTGTCTGTCTGTGTGTCTGTGAGAAACGGCTTGAAACAGAAAAGGCTCCGCCGCTAATGGTCACACGGACTTCGCACAGGTACAGTCGGACAGAGAATTTATCGCAGATCTAGGTTATCTAATTTGCTAAACGATGCGACCCTAATTAGCGGAGATATTAATTAAAATGTTGATACCATGTCAAATCAAAAAACGATTCGAAATCGGAGGCGACCGCCATTTTGTTACGGAACAGCCTACCTCAAAAGAAAAAGCAAAGAGAGAAAATTTCGTGGGTTTTGTAAAGCGATCCTGCTCGAACGGTTCGAGATATCGAAATACACCTCAAACAACAGAAAGAGCATTTATTACCGATTCTTACGGTACAATTTTTTTTTTTTAAATACGGATTTTTTATATTTTTAAAAAAAGTTTTAAAAAGGGTCGAAAATTTCTCTTTTTCGCGATCGTCTTTTTTGAAACGCCCTGTATGACCGAGTAACTGTTGCATTTCTTAACGACTGGTATATAAAGAAAGGCCATTTAATCCTCTTTCGAACCATATAAACATTTTTACAAAATACGGATTAGCGATCCATATTTTTAGATTTTACGAAACATCGATTTTTTTCACAAAACATTTTATAACTCAAAAGAGTTTAGAGATAAATCATTTCTATTTTTTTGGTATATAGATCTCGCTTCCATAATTCAATTTCCAAAAGATTGAGAGAAAATTTCAAAAACTGAATGAGTTATAATTTTTTTAATTTTAGCCATTAAACCCATTGAAATTGAATACGCGACCTTCCTTTGATGAGATTGTATTACGTGTTCATTGCCACTTTTCGTTACCATGGGAACCACTTCAAGGAAGAGAGATGTTTGCTCGGAAACGAAAAAAAAAAAAAAAACCACATGCCGTTGATAATCAGATGTATTTTAAGTGGGATAAAAAATTGCAATTTTCTATTTTCTTGAATTTTCAGAATTAGCACACGACACTTGGTATACAATCTTAACACCACAAAATAAACTTGCAGTTCAAATTTCATCGATTTTCGTCAATAAACAAAGGGTTTGCATTTTAATTCCAAATTAAATTTTATTCTAATACGCGTATTTCAATTTCTAATTATGATTAAATTATTTTTAATACATTATTCGAAAGATATTTTAAAGTTCTTTTATATTATCGAAAGTTTTCACCTGAATATATTAAAATAATTTCATAAGTAATACATCATTAGAAAGCTTTGTTGATTTGGAATTGAACTGTACATTACAGAAATTTCTACCGCAAGATGGAGCTTTAATATTTTAAAATTTATATTTCTAAGTACAATTAAATTATTTTTAATACATCATTTCAAAGATATTTTAATGTTTTTTTTTTATATTATCGAAAGTTCTCACCTGATTTACACGTTTTCAGGTCTCCTGATTAGGTTTTCTTTTGCATCTCAGCTAATTGAGTTAGACCATTCAAAATTGGTATACGTAGGTTAATTAGGAGGAGCTGAAAGAGTGGGGAAGAAATAGGTGTATACCGCGCGATTTCACCCGATTTACACGTTTTGAGGGATCCTGATTAGATTTTCTTTTGTATCTCAGCTACTAATTAAAATAATTTCATAAGTAATACATCATTAGAACGCTTTTTTCATTTGGCATCGAACAGTGGAATACAGAAATTCGTACCGTCAGATGGCGCTGTAATATTTTCAAATTTCAATATTTCAATTTCTAATTAGGATTAAATTATTTTTAATGCATCATTCGAAAGATATTTTAAAGTTCTTTTAAATTATCGAAAGTTTTCACCAGATTTACATGTTTTGAGGTATCCTGAATCAGTTTTCTTTTATGGTGCTGTAATATTTTAAAATTTCAATATTTCAATTTCCAATTATGATTAAATTATTTTTAATACATCACTCGAAAGATACTTTAAAGTTCTTTTATATTATCGAAAGTTTTCACCAGATTTACACGTTTTGAGGTGTCCTGAATCAGTTTTCTTTTGTATCTCAGCTACTAATTAAAATATTTTCATAAGTAATACATCATTGGAAAGCTTTTTTTGAATTGGAATCGAACAGCGGAATACAGAAATTTCTACCGCCAGATGGCGCTGTAATATTTTCAAATTTCAATATTTCAATTTCTAATGATTAAATTATTTTTAATACATCATTCGAAAGATATTTTAAAGTTCTTTTAAATTATCGAAAGTTTTCACCACATTCACACGTTTTCAGGTGTCCTGATTACGTTTTCTTTTGCATCTCAGCCAAATGAGTTAGATCGTTCAAAATTGATATACGTAGGTTAATTAAGAGAGCCTGAAAGGGTGGAGAAGAAATAGGCGTGCACCGCGCGCGTATCCCCTAACTTGTGCGCGCGCAGCGCGCACGGGACTGCGCTGCCGAAGGTAGTGGGAACCCGGTCCAACTTTTTAACCGATGACAAATGATTTTTTTATTTTCTTTTCTTAAGAATAAAACTTTATTTGAGAAGGAATATGTGCGCGCGCAGCGCGCATGGGTCTGCGCTGACGAAGGCAGTGGGGATCCAGTGCGAGTTTTTACAAGATCAGAAATGATTTTTTTTAGGGGGCACGAAGTGTCAGGGAAGGAATACGCGCGCACGGGACTGCACTGCCGAAGGCAGTGGAGACCCGGTCCGAATTTGTACCCGATGAGAAATGATTTTTTAAATTTACTTAAGAATAAAAATTTGACTTGAGAAGGAATATGTGCGCGCAGCGCACGTATACCCTAACAGCACAGTTAGGCTTAACTTATCCACAGTACATCTTAAGGACGTTTCTGGGATGTCTTTTCATCCAGAAGACATCTTGAAGATATCCTGGGGAGGCGATGTGCTGTCTGGGTACCTTCTTACGTGCGCGCGCAGCGCGCATGGGTCTGCGCTGCCGAAGGCAGTGGGGACCCGGTGTGAGTTTTTACTCGATCAGAAATGATTTTTTTTAGGGGGCACGAAGGGTCAGGGAAGGAATACGCCTGCGCAGCACGTGCACCCCGTAAGTTGTGCGCGCACAGCGCGCACGGGACTGCTCTGCCGAAGGCAGTGGGGACCCGGGCCGACTTTTTACCCAATCAGAAATGATTTTTTTAAATATTTCTTTTCTTAACACTAAAAGTTACTGTTAGTGATTCATTAATTGTAGTAATTGAGAGATTTTGAGAATTCAGTCATTATAGTGATTCATTTGAAAATACTGAGCCGTTAGCGGGCGAAGCTCGCTAGTTGATATATAAAACCGGTAAGAAGCACAGAGACGCTGACACACTCTCGAGAAATCCAGTGGACGAAGAAACTGAGACGCCAGACAAATTTCTAGCTGTGACTACAAGTATGAACCTTGCGATTGAACAGAAGAAAGACCCAGATCCTGCAAAGATTATTCTTTCGAATAACCGCTCCAATGCGAATAAAAGTAATTTTGAATTAATTGACGGAGTACTATGCAGAAAGAATTTTGACCCTGATGGAAAAACGTGGCTGCCAGTCATTCCCAAACATCTGCAAGTGGACGTACTGAGACATTTCCACGACACTCCCACCGCAGGACATCTTAGTTTTGCGAAAACTTATGACAGAATCCGCAAAAGGTTTTACTGGCCTGGGATGTACAGAAATGTCGTTCGATATTATGTTCGATATATGCACTGTCGAGAATGCCAGAGGAGAAAATCCGTTCCTCAACGACCTCCTTGACGCTTAGTCTCTATTCCTCCAGCTATAGCACCTTTCCATCGCATTGGGGTCGATGTTCTAGGAAGATTTCCCGAAATCTACTCGTGGGAACAAATGAATAATAGTCTGCACGGCTTACTTAACGAGATATGCAGCAACGAAAGCCTTACCGGCCGCTGAAGCCGAAGAAGTAGCGTAGTTCTTGCTCGAAGAAATTCTTCTAAAGCATGGAGCTCCCCGAGTAATTATCACAGATCGTGGAACTGTCTTCCAATCAAAACTTGTTTCCACTCTCGTTGAATTGTGTAATATCGATCATCGTATGACGACAGCATATCACCCTCAAACAAATGGACTGACAGAGCGGTTTAATAAAACTTTGGCCGACATGTTTTCCATGTACGTGGATACAGAACAGAAGAACTGGGACGAAATTCTACCATTTGTAACCTTTGCTTACAACACCGCTAAACAGGAGACGACGGGTTTTACGCCTTTTTATTTACTTCACGGACGTGAGGCTGCAACAACGCTGGACACAATGTTACCATTTTGCCCTGATTATGTCGACGACGATCACATCGCCAACATGATTGCCAGAGCTGAAGAATCGAGGCAGCTAGCCCGAGTGCAAACTCTGAAAGCCCAAGATAAAGACCGTCGACGTTACGACTCTAGACACCGAGTGATTTCTTATGCTCCTGGAGATCTCGTGTGGGTGTATACTCCAGTCCGGAAAGTCGGCCTCTCCGAAAAGCTTTTAAGAAGGTATTTTGGGCCATATCAGGTTTTACGTCGTTTATCAGACGTCACCTATGAGGTGCAAGATTTTGATCCTGCCTCGCGAAGAAGAAAACCAAGACACGTTGTCCATGTATTACGTATGAAATCCTACCATGATCCAGACAAGCAGATTCAGGACGAAGACACACAAAATCAGGATGATGTTGTTCTTTCTAAAACGAACGGTACTTACAGGGGACCCATGACGCGTTCGAGGACCAGAGCTTTAACCCAGAAGTCCTAAAACAGCGAGACGCTGTTCTTTGAAAGGAGGGCAATGCCACAAAGTCAGCCTTCTTTACGGCCGCCGTGGCGTAGCGGTATGTCTTTGGACTGTCACCCAGACGACCTCGGTTCTATTCCAGCCGGGGGCAAGTAAAATTAAAGACTCTAAAAAATTATTTCTAAATTCTTATAATTATCTTTGCATATTTAATTTCCTATTCTAGCAGTTTCTAGAATATTCTAATTTATGTTAATCTTGTATTCTGGAATATTCGAATATTGTATATAAGTGACTTGTTCCTTAGTTTGAGTATGTTCTCAGCCGAGTGTAGCTGTATTACAAGTTTGTTATGCTAATAAACTACGTTTGTTACTTCACTTCGAGTGCTCATTTTGACTCTTCACGACATCTATGTGACAGTAACTTCTCCAAATTAGGAACAGATGATTTGAACACCCTGCGTTATTTTAGGCCTGTTTTATATCTAAAATGGCTTAAAATGCGCAACTGTTTGGTCTACAGGGACTCGCAAATGATTTTCAATGCCTTACGGTCCATGAGAAGTATTACTTAAAACGTATTTTAATATTGCACACAGAACAGCAAAATTAGCGTAATTAATTCATATACACAAAACCACTTTTGTTCTAGAATAAGTATAAATCGAAATTTAAAACATAGTTTAGGCCAATTGAAAATGTCAGACTACTAAAACGTGCTTTATTTGAAATAATATCTATCCTTTACCAATTTTAGTTACCTTACGACTAACCTCTTTTTTTTTTTTTTTTTTTTCGAATTCGATATTCAAGAACATAAGCTAAGACAAACAGCTCAATAAAGGCATCATTGTACGAAAAAATTCTCTAAACAATCTAATACATAACTTGCGGTGCTATAAGATAAATGTGTTCTTAAAGCGAAATTTAAGTGTTTTCCGCGTCGTTGCTTTTGAAATGGCCCAACGTGAAGAACATTTTAGCGATTTATAACACTAATGCAATTCCTTTAACCTAGGGTTTTCTTTTGGGCTTTCCTCCTTTGTAATTTTTATTTAATTGGATATTTTTTTAGCATACTCTTTTTATCTATTTATTTAACTATTTAATACTGGCTTCTTTCTGAAAAGTATGATCGCAAAAGTGAACAGTTTATCCTTTTTCTTCGCTTATAAGAGCAGTGATTTGCCATTAGAGATAGGATATAAGATAACAATAGCTGTTGTTTTTTATGAAAACAAGAATGAAAATCTATACAGTTCGCATTGGTTATAAAAAATGTTTTCAACTATATTTACACCTAGTGCATGATACCAGTGTATTCCCCTAAGTTAAAGCATATTTAAATAAATTTTGTTTTTAACTGTGGAAAAAAATCTCACAAAAATTACCTTTGTAGCTTTATTTTTAAAGAGAATGCATAAAATAGAATACTTTTGTGTAGCTCTGTATATTGTCTATAAATTCAGCGCGCTCCATATGATGTAGAAAATATGATTTATAGAAAAAAATTTATAATAAATGAACATCACTTCGATTAATTTCTACTTATACAAATACTTTAGTGTGCTATAAATCCAACACTAATGTAAAATACACCATATTTTGTATGAAACATGCCTTCATGAACCTGAATATGGTTGGATAATTTCTTTATGTTCTGTGTCATATAAAGATATTAAAATAAACTTTAAAATGATACCTCCCATATAGATTGTAATATATCATAATTCGTTCTGAATCTTTATACAAAGCAATTGTGTTAAACTATTTTCAGTGGGAGAAATTTATATTCAAACTTAATAAGAGAGTTTCAAGACGTTTAAAAAATAAGAAATGAGAGCATTTACAGACAAGCGAACAAAGAAATAGATGACTTGTAGTCATGAACATTTTTCAGCTTGTTGTAAAATGTTAAAAAGCTTCTCCTTAAGCTCATTTTGTAACCATTATTGTTAAGCGACTGGTATATTTTGTAGCCATTGTTATTTTTCAACGTTATATTTTGCAATCATGATAATTTCTTCGTCAGTAACGTTGAGATATCACCAACCAAAAAAGTTCATTTACTTTTGAAAAAAAAATAGAAAAAAAAGTGCTTTGAAAGTTTTTATTGAAAATGAAATTACACGCAGACTTTTAACCAAATATAAGAGTTCAGCGGCTTTTATTATATATTATTTCAGAACATTAATATTCGAATTCAGAAGTAATAAACAGCTTTATTTAAAAGGTGGGGAATTTCAAAATTATATAATGCCAGTTCTCAAAAACTAAAGAAAGAAGTAATAAAAAAAAAAAAAAAATCGGTAATTGTTAATAACGCACAGCAACGAGAGATCTAAAATGAATTAAATAATCTGGTTTGTCACTTACACGACTTTCGCTTACCCTGAAATTTAATAATATAAATACAGATTGGAAATAAATGGGTAAGATAACGAGTACTGTTATGTAAACCAATGGTAAAACAGTTCAAATTAGGCTTCGGAACAGCTTTATTTGACAAATAATTCTGTGTGAAGGGGGATACCGCCTCCCTCAACCTCCCGTTTGTATATATATAGAATTCAAATCTGTTATTAAATTCAAAAGTTCGTTTAAAATATTCAGACAACTTCAACACACAACATTCCTTCAAACTTACCAATTTTGATCAAACTTTTCTAGTAACAAACATATTAACTTCAAAGCACAACATTTGGATCGCCTAAAATTATTTGTTTTTAATTTACTCTAAGTGACACAGACAAAGATCAAGCGTTAAAAACTTCACTTCGGTATCCAGGAAGCCTCAAAACGTGTAAATATACAAAAAAACAACCAATGAACATTTATCTTTTAAAAAAAAAAAATTATTAACCATATGGCCATGAGGAATTAATTTTAATTCCTCAGCAGCTTTCTTGGACATGGTAAAATATAATAAAGCAATTTCACTAATAATAAATAAGAATGTTATGGCTTAAATATTGGCAGCCCTGTATATCTTCTGAACATTATGTACAGACCACATAGTGCACATAAATATACTTTTTTTTTTTTTTTTTGGTCTAATAAGCACATTTCTTTTCCCTGTATAAAGATATTTTTTTCTCTTTTATACTAGTAAAGTTATTCACCTCTGCTCATTGCTTTCCCTGACATAAAGTAAAATAATACTTTTGAGAATATAATTTTTTTCTTCGATCAAAGTTAAACACAAGTTTATTTTTATTAGCCCTCTGCAAACGAAGATAACAGTGTAGGCTCATGGCTGAAATACTAACTTAAATCCCTTTAATTATGCAGGATTCATTCCTTAACTTAACTTTTAACTTAATTTTTTTTCCCATGTAAATAGTAGAGAAAGTATTCATTTTGGGTCAAATTTTCTAAATCGAGTTTTTGTTATATTTACAAGTTTTGAGGTGCCCTGAATCCGAAAATCATGTTTTTAGCGGTTAGTCTGTGTGTCTGCATGTGTGTCTGTTATCAGCATATCTCAAGAACAAGTAATAGCAGTAAATCGAAACTTGGTATTCTAAATGTGTATCATATAGCGATTCCAGACTTAATTTTTCGTTGATATTAAGCAATTCAGTCGCCTACAAGACACCCAAGATAATTAAAATACATTACGTCTATGAGGGAACTTGCAAGTAAGTAGAGTTTAACATCTATAGACTATAGTGCGACAATACTTGAAAATTGATGGAAGTGTATTTCAGGTTGTGCCCTGTGTTATTAATATAGGATTATATTTATGTGCACCATGTGGTGTGTACACAATCTTCAGAAGATATACAGGGCTGCCAATATTTAATCCAGAACATTCTTTCTAATTGTTAGTGGAAGTGGTTTATTATATTTTACCATGTCCAAGAAAGCTGCTCAGGAATTAAAATTGATTTCTCATGGACAAATAATTAATAATTTTTTTTATTTATTTATTTACACATTTTGAGGCTTCCTGAATACCGAAATCAAGTTTTTAACGCTTGATCTTTGTCTGTTTCACTTAGAGTAAATTAAAAACAAATAATTTTAGGCGATCCAAATGTTGTGTTCTGAAGTTAATGCATTTGTTACTAGAAGAGTTTAAAGAAATATTGCGTGTAAAAGTTGTCTGAATAATTTAAATAAAATTTGAATTTAATTACAGATTTTAATTCTATATAAATGTAGGTATAATAATGAAACCGGTGGCTGAGGGGGGCGTCCCCCCCCCGCACAGAATTATTTGTCAAATAAAGCTATTCTGAATCTTAATTTGAATTGTTTTACATAGGTTTGCATAACAGTACTTGTTATCTTACCCCTTAATCTCCATTCTGTATTTATTAGGGATGTGAGATGAAAATATTCTCTGGAAAATGTTCTCCGAGAACTAGAATGTTCTGAGAATATTTTCTGAAGCTTCAAAATCGGAGAATAACTGAGAATATTCTTTTTATTTTTTAATACAAAAACATTTTTCATGTTTATGACTTAAATTATAATATTTATTCATAATTATTTAGTATGACATGCATAACTAGAATAAACAAGCCTTATTTCTCTACATTCTCTTTATAATTCATAATTTTCAACAGGAAAATATTCTACGATAAGTTCCACAAAGCAAATTTTCTAAATATTCATTACATATTTAAGACAAAAAGCATTTAACAGCAAATAATGAATAACACAGATCTACACCTAAAATTTTGACTGATCTATATGTTTTTTGGTGTGCTGACCGAAAATGAAGCCAGATCATCTCTATCACATATAGATTTTTAGCAATACAGGGTGTCTACCGACACAATTTTTTCGTGACTCTTCCACCAACACAATTATGTGAAAACTTTTATAGTATGTTTCACAAATTAATTAAAATTAATCATAGAAACGTAAAATTTCATGTCTACTAGCATGAAATTGTGTCCGTAGACACTCTGTATTTGCAAAAATTAATGCATGAAAGAGAAGAACTGCCTTCATTTTCGGCTTCAGCACAACAAAAAACATTTATAGCAACTAAAATTATCAAATCAAATTTTGTCAACATTAATTTTGTAGATCTGTGTAATTATCCATATTAAAATACAAATTTCATTTTTTTAATGTCTACAAATTTCTATTTATAACTAAACCATCACTAAAACTTGAAATTTAAAGGGAGTATTCTCTTTATACATAAAGATTTTCGAAAAAATACTTGTAAGTTTGCTTAAGAAATCTAAATCACATAATTCATAATTTTCTAATCCTCATTTTACATATAAACTGTATGTTTGTTATCTATATATTTAAGATTACTAATTAATCAATAACTTAATAGTAATAACATAGCCTCCTTAATTAGATACCTGTCGCGTGGCTGGGAAGCTTGGCAACAGTTGAAGCTGTAGACAGCGCCACCTGGTAGAGATTGCATGACTTTTTTATTCAACAGCCACCAAAAAATTTTAAAAGTGGGATATGATATACATAAAAGACGAATAGAATCGAAGAAACTTCGATTAAATATACCATATATCACTTCTTAAAATTATTGGTGAAAGTTGAATAAAAAAGTCGTGCAATCTGTACCAGGTGGCGCTGTCTACCACTCCAACTGTTGCCAAGTTTATGAGCCACGCGACAGGCATCTAGTTAAGGAGGCTATGGTAATAAGTACAAAACTTTGAATAAATACCATAAAATGCAATTGATAGTGTGTGCAGTAAATGAAAATTAATTTACTTGAAAATCTCTGAACCATTTACACCCACAAATTCAACAGATCAAAAAACTCTTAACGAATCCTAACTTAACTTGCTCCCTGGCTAGGCTGACCAAACGTCCCCATTTTCCGGGGACTGTCCCCATTTTCGACCATCTGTCCCCAAAAATAAAAGCAGTGACTGGGGACCACATTTTCCTTCGTCTGTCCCCAATTGTCCCCATTTTTATGAACAAAAAATCGGTGTTCTTAAATTTTGATGCTTTGCATTTTTATTAGTTCGATTATGAAAGTTCGATATCAAATTCCATTTTGAATACAACCAGCCAACCAACATTATAGTCATATTTGATTTGAATCACGAAAACGAATTAGCCCTCGGTAGCAAGACTTGAAAATCTGTGTTATATATAGATCGTAGATGTTTAGTTTACTCCTCTGCTACTCTGCAATTTCCGGGAATCTTTGTAACAGTTGAGACAACAGCCCCAGCAGCTATAGGTCTCAATAAAAACCCCAACAACAACAACATGAGTGTAGACCACGGAAGAATCCGTGGTGTGGACTGAGTAATGATCAAATCTGTAAACATCGATAGCTAGCACGTTGTATTCTAGATCGTGATTCTGATATCTTTTTTCATTTCATTGCTTTATTTTAGTGGTGAGTTTAGTTTTTTAATTTTAATTGTGGTACTTAGTAATTTGATGTTTGTCGTTATGGCGACTAAGCGAAAATGCTCGTTTAATGACACTTTGCAAAAACTGTACCCATGTTTGGAAAAACGTTCAGAGACTGTTGTATTTTGTAAGATATGTACATCATCATTTTCTATTGCCAGTGGTGGTAAAAACCACATTACTACTCACATGAATACAGAAAAACATAAAAAAGCATCGTTATCTACATCAGCACAGAATTCAATGAAAATGTTTCTCTCAGGCAATAATGCCAATTTGAAAATTGCACTGGCTGAGGGCGTTTTTGCCTATCATAATGTAAAACATTCACAGTCATTCAGAGATATGGACTGCATGTCCAAAATCTTAAAAAATGTTCTTGATCCAAGCTATTCCTGTGCCAGAACGAAATGTGAAGCCATTGTAGAAAATGTTTTTGAGCCTTGGGTGTTGCAGGAACTAAGGTCAGAACTGCAAAAAGCATCATTTATTTCAATATTTTCTGATGCATCTAATCATGGAAATATTAAAGTGTTTCCAATCATGGTAAGATACTACAATTCTGAGGAAGGTGTACGTGTGAAGCTTTTACAATTGAAAAGCCTTGGTGGGGAAACATCAGACTTGGTTTCGTCTTACATATTAGATATTTTGAAAACTGAGAAATTGGAAGGTAAATTAATTGCTTATTGTGCAGATAACACAAATATGAACTTCGGCGGATGTTCTAGAAATGGAACAAATAATGTTTTTACAAAATTAAAATTGAATTTAGGACAAAATATTTTAGGAATTGGATGTGCAGCCCACATAATCAACAACACATTACAGTCGGCTGTTGATTGTCTTCCTGTAGACGTTGAAACTATTCTTGTGAAAATTTATTCACATTTTCACATTTACACTGTTCGTGTTGAAGAGCTTAAGGACTTTTGTAATTATGTTTCTGTTCAGTATCAAGAAGTACTGGGGTACTGTAAAACCAGATGGTTATCATTACTTCCTGCTCTAGATAGATTGATTGCCATGTTTGTACCTTTAAAAACCTATTTTTTATCCCAAAATATGTGCCCTGTAATTTTAAAAAACTTTTTTTAGTGATGACAACGCACTATATTGGCTCCGTTTTGTCCATATGCAAGCAATTATATTTAATGATGCTGTAAAGCAAGCAGAAGGGCAACATGTCACTGCCTTTCAAGCATTCAGAATACTGAATGATTTGCAGAAAAAGTATGAAAATAGGCTGAACGACAAA
Organism: Salticus scenicus; assembly: GCA_963930645.1. Taxonomy (NCBI): domain Eukaryota; kingdom Metazoa; phylum Arthropoda; class Arachnida; order Araneae; family Salticidae; genus Salticus; species Salticus scenicus. The sequence goes on along the minus strand of OZ005650.1, from coordinate 331,966,322 downwards.
TTTTTACCTAATGACGTTAAACATTTTAAAGATAAAGAGGAAGAAAACTGTGTTTTAGAATTTTACTCGAATTGTAATCAGTATTTAGAAAAGTGGATCGTACCTTTCAAGATGTTTGAATCTTTTTCTTGGGTAGCTTTAAAAACTGTACCAGAGTGGAAAGACATAAATGTTAGCTTACAGTACTTGAATGACATGCCACAGCTCAACATTGACGATTCAAAATTATATGATGAATATGTGCACATTAAATCTCTCATTGAACCTAATAAAATCAATGAGTGGAATGAAAGTAATGTATGTATGGAAGAAAGATGGCTACAAATATTTTCCCATTTTAAAACAAATTCTATTGTGTGTGAGAGTATTATGAAATTAGTTGAGTTTATCATGTGTTTACCCGGAACAAACGCTCCGGTTGAAAGAGTGTTTTCAGTAATGAACAAAATGTGGACTTCTGAAAAAAGTAAAATAAAAATTTCAACATTGAAAGCCATGTTAGTTGTGAAAACTAACTTTAATTTCAATTGTGTAGAATTTTATAAGAAACTTCAAAATAATAAGGAAATTCTACTTAAAATTCAAAAGTCAAATAAATATAGTCATGTTGGTGAAAGAATTGATGACTTATAATGTAAGTTTTTTTATTTATTGATAAGATATACGATTTTTGTATGCAAAACAATTTGCTTAATGTATAAAGTCATTTAATATGTTTATATGTAATCATATATGTTAACTGCAGTATACTAATTAAAATATAGTTTTATCATGAAACATCTACTGTATTTATACATATGCTTGATATTTATATAATTGGTTTTTTACTTAAGGTGCTAGTAGCAGAAACGGTGCAGCATTGTAGTGAGTGGTGCAGATTATTTAAAGCTTTACAAATTAAGTTAAAAGTTCAGAAAGAAACGCTAAGTTTAAAAAATACTTAAATACAATTTGCATTATTTTTCTTGATTACTGTACTTGTTGCATATTCTTATTTTTCTTTTTTTATATAAATTTTACATAATTTATTAATTGCTATACTGCTTTTATGATATCTGATTTCATAAGGCATTTCTGAATCACAGATAAATTTTGTTTTGTATGGATAAATAAAGAAATTTCTGCTACTGGGCTGAAGGTTGTTAGTTTATAAAACATGAATTAAGCTATCAATTTACTTAAAAGTGTATGCTTAATTTATATATATTTTTAAGTTAATCATTTTGTTTGCCTTTTAAATAAAAGTAATCCTGTGAAAAATAAACATCACAGGGCGTAATTGCAAGATTCATTCACTTTGTTTTTAAAGCAAAAAAATAATCTTAATTAAAATTTAACATTTTAGAAGAATTTTTCATTATCTGAAAAATAATCTTCTCTCATATCAGTAGCACATGATAAAATATTTTTACCACTCATAAAATTAAGCCAATAGTTTATATGTATAAAAATTTATAGCACAAATGGTGAAAGGTTTGTGATCCTAAATTGTGTGCATAGTATAATTTTTTTTCTTTAAAATTCTAAATTGGTGTATTTCAGATTTTTCACGTTAACGAGGTTTTACTGTCACTGTATTAATATACATATAGGATAATACAACATATTACATACATTGGATCACTTCTACAATGTTCATATCAGGGTTTAATCGAGATTTTTTAAAATGGTACCCTATCTGTGAATTTATAAAATAATTTATGAAATAAGTAAGTTTGGGAAAATTAATTATGCTTTTAAACAATTAACCAAAATGCACAAAGCAGTTTATTTAATTTAAAAATACAATATAGTAATTTCTACTTACGGCCGTTGCTATTCGGACCATCGGGGCGATTAGTGTGGAGGCTACCTTGTTGCGCTGGTCATAATAATGATTTTGCTTGTTTGATCTTGAATTTTTTCTGTAATATACTAATGATTTTGCTTGTTTCTACAAATTCAAACTTTTAGCATTTTTAAAGTGTATAATGCGATTGATCTGCAGTTCATGTTTATTTCAACATTGCTGTTAGAAAACATTACAAAATAAGTACAAAAGCCATTTTCAGAAAAATCATACATATATTTGTATAGAAAATTGGGTTTGGTTTGTATCGAATTATATTGGAATGGTTTTTTTTTTTTTTTTTTTTAAGGAAAGGAAAAGAAATAAAAAACCAAATGACATCTATGTAGTTGAATCTGCAGATTTATTCATATGTTATACATTTATTCATATTTATGCATATTCATAAACAAACATATTGCGAAGATTTTTTTAAACATTAAAAATACTCATTTACTAAGATCTGTTTTCATGTTGAATTTTTTATTTTTACTATTCAATTTTCGAAATCTTTATTATTTTCATTTTTGCTTGATAAAAATTATTTTGAGTTATTGCCCTTTTATGAAGAATTTTAGCACCATTTAGAGTACAAAATTTCTGTGAAAATAATTAATCTCTACCCCACTCCCACACTCAAAAAAAAAGATAATTTTTCATGCACGGGGACGAGACACATTATATTATTTCTAAATTTTACTCTTTTATCAGCGATAACTTATTCTCCTTGGAAAAGATGGTCCGAATAGCCTGTACACTAATCGCACCAACGGTCCGATTAGCCACTTCATACTACTTACAAGGAAACATTCAAAAGATGTCGTCTAAAATATGTGATTCTGCTCTTCATAAAACACCAGAAACTGAAAAAAAACTATCAGCTGTAATGAATTACAGCGGCTACAAAAAAATATCAAAATTAAGCATATTTGGCGATTTCACACTGTTAGGCGATTGATTTTGAGTACTTAACGGAGAAGCAAAACACACGGTTCTGATCGTACATGCCAATCTCGGGGCTAGCGAACTTATCAACAAAAATGCTTAATTCTGATAATTTTTTTTTGTGGTCGCTGTAATTCATTTCAGCCGATAACTTTTTCACTTTCTGGTGTTTTATGAAAAGCAGAATGACATTTTTTTTTTTTCAATATTTTTTGAAGACAACACCTTTTTGAATGTTTCCTTGTTACAGTTACATATTTACCATAGATTACAGTAAATAACCAAATTGAGGGAATTATTATGTGTTCAATGCAGCAAAACTTAAAGAAATTTTTAGTTTGGAGCTATAATGATGCTAAGAATTGACTTTGCGAAAGTGTCTCTGCTTAAAGTTGGTTTTGTGAAAGAGCGTTTTTGCCAAAAGTCGACTTTGTGAAAATGCCTGAATGCGGCACTAAATTTGTTCTGGATCAACCTCCGCATATATATATACATATAAATCATAAAATGCATATAATGTATACATTTTGTTGTTTTTTTTTTATTAAAATCACACAATTAACTGTGGAAGAAAATCATATTTATTGAAATTTTTATTTTTCCGACTGAGTGAAAATAATGCCTGGACCGGGAGTCGAACCCCGGATCTTTGACTTACAAGGTCAATGCTCTACCACTGAGCTATCCAGGCCGACATCCCGGTATGCATTACTCACTCAGACAACCTTTTAGGCGGAAACATCTCTGGTCTATCATTTAGATAGCTCAACAGAAAATAAGCCGCAGGTAAAGGAAAACACCACTAAACAATGGGAGAGAAATACAATTTTTTATTAAAATCACACAATTAACTGTGGAAGAAAATCATATTTATTGAAATTTTTATTTTTCCGACTGAGTGAAAATAATGCCTGGACCGGGAGTCGAACCCCGGATCTTTGACTTATAGGATCTTTGACCTGGATAGCTCAGTGGTAGAGCATTGACCTTGTAAGTCAAAGATCCGGGGTTCGACTCCCGGTCCAGGCATTATTTTCACTCAGTCGGAAAAATAAAAATTTCAATAAATATGATTTTCTTCCACAGTTAATTGTGTGATTTTAATAAAAAATTGTATTTCTCTCCCATTGTTTAGTGGTGTTTTCCTTTACCTGCGGCTTATTTTCTGTTGAGCTATCTAAATGATAGACCAGAGATGTTTCCGCCTAAAAGGTTGTCTGAGTGAGTAATGCATACCGGGATGTCGGCCTGGATAGCTCAGTGGTAGAGCATTGACCTTGTAAGTCAAAGATCCGGGGTTCGACTCCCGGTCCAGGCATTATTTTCACTCAGTCGGAAAAATAAAAATTTCAATAAATTTTGTTGTTTTGTATTAACTACATGCCAGCGATTTATTGTTGGCATGCGGATAGTATGTAGGCACTAGTACAGTATATAATTTTCAGCAAAAGTGATTCATTGGTGCATATACTTTTGGGTTATTTAATGATTATACTAATGCTGGTTTTTTTTTTTTTTTTTTTTTTTTTTTTTTTTTTTTTTTGCGATTCAAAATGTCCCCATTTCTTATTCTGAAATCGGGGACACCGCGCTGTTTTGTCCCCAATTGAGCCTTTCAAAATTTGGTCACCCTAACACGTTTCTGCCCACAGGGGCGTGATCGGCAATGAACTCGCTGACTCCCTTGCAAAAGAAGCAACTGATTTCCCCACCAAGTGTTCAACAATCCCTGCCCCACCCTCCTATGTCAAAAATAGAATCAAAGAAATTATTAATCTCAAATGGCAAAACCTGTGGGATAGTTCAGAGAAGGGTAGGCACACCTTTTCGCTGATCCCACAGGCTCGTATTAATTCCTGGACCCTAACTCCACCTATCACGGCATTTTTAACAGGTCATGGACCCTTCCCATCTTACCTTTACAAATTTCATTGCCGACGCTCTCCCTTGTGTTCCTGTGGCGAGGAGGGAACTCCGCACCACTATTATTTCCACTGCCCCTTAACAGCACAATATCATATTAGAAATCCCTCTCCCAGACCAATCAATTGGCTGGACAACATTTTAACAAGAAAACCCTTAATTAATAAATTAAATAAAATTTTCTCATTCCTAATGGTTTTATGTAATCTAACTAACTAACCTAAAATCACAACTAAAGAAAAATTCTTTCTCCTAAACACATAAATCTTCTATCTCCCTGTTATCTTCCCGTGTGCCCGTGATGCTGCAGTAGCCCTCATAAATGCAAGGGTCTAAACTGGTAGCGTGCCGCTTGTCGCGGAAGGCCACACAGCCTCGCACCCTCTCTCCTATAATCAAGCGGCGCCCCGTGTCGCGGGTAGACTTGTGTCTGGCGCCGCTCTTGTAAATACCCATGCCCATTTGCATCGCCCCTTGTCGCGGGCTTTCTAAGCCAGGCGATGCATGAGGTAATTTTTTTTTTTTTTTCTTAATAAATGTCGGAGCAGCTCACGTGGATTTTCCTGGAAGCGCTCAACACCGCTCTTCGAGCGGTGAGCGGGGGCTGCTCCCTGTTCAATCTCTGAACCAAAAAAGTCTGAAGTTTAAAAATAAAATTTTAAATTGTACTAGAAAGTTAGCAAATTTAAATTATACAATATTCTATAATAAATAATCAAATATGTTTTATTCAAATTAAAAACCAAAGTAAGAGATAACTTAAAAATAAAATTTATTTTAGTTTGTAATTAGTTACTTGTTACAAAAAATTTAGAATCAAAATTAACAGTCAGCTTCATTTTCCGATGAAAGATCAGTTTAGTTCAATTTCAGACAACTCATCCAGTTGTTTATCATCAACATTGTTTAAACAAAATTGTTTTTGTTTTTCCTTTGGCTTTTAAAAATTGAGCTGTATATGTCAATCTGACACTTCTTTACGATTTCTTTTTGAGCGGTGAACAATCCCATAGGTGTTTTATAAATTCATTTTCATCTCATACAGCATACAGATAAGTATAAAATACTTTAAAGCAAAAAATAAAATAATAATAATCAGTAACATTCGCTTTTCCCCTGCTCGCTTCAATTATTAACCCCTGCGAAGCTCTGCCCGCCTATTCGCTGTTTTGCCTCTTTCACTGAATAGAAATATTGATAGGGCATAACACAAGACAAAAGCAGAAAAATGTTGTAGAAATCCCCATATCCAATGTAAAATTGAAATACATAATATTTAATACCACCTCTTTTTTTTTTTTTTTTTTTTTTTAACGAAAGAAATTCGTAACATCTAGATCATTTTGCGTTATAACTTAGTATAAGACCTTGGCAGCTTTTAAACTTTTGTTACTATTTGGTGATCAATTTTTTAGTATAATTTCTTGTTAAAAAGAAAAAGAAAGAAAAAGAAAAGAAAGTAAATCTAGTACTTTTTTTTCTAATACTTATACTTTTTACAATTGAATTTTTTAGTTAATTCAGTCAGTATAATACTCTATATATATTTTTAATGTACAACTAGATAATAATTTTAAACATTTGAAAGTATCTGAAAAGAAAAATTTTTATTATTTTAATTCAGAAAAGTCTTCAACAGCTTCAATTTTAAACCTTCTCCTGCCTGCAGCTTAAAATAACGAAGGATAAAATGTAATCTATAATAGTTTTAGGTGATGAACCTTTTTCTTGCTTTAATTAGAAATATAAAATGTATCATAGAAATATTTAATTCTGTAATGTTAAAAAATTATCATTGCGAAATTAGAAGATGTCCATTTATAAATGAATTTGAATTTCACTCAAAAATACATTATTTTGCCAAAACATATCCATATATTTATTTATTTACTTTTTTTTTTTTTTAAGATAAAAATAAATAAAGATAAATATGCTTTAAAGACAAAAAGAAATGACGCTCACAAGGACAATAATTTTTAAAAAGAATAAATAATCCGAATCATAAGCAATGCTATTTAGGAAATTAAACTTCTAAACCTAAATTCAATTACTTTATTTTAAAACTTGGTATAATACAAATGTAAATATCAAAAATATCACCAAATTAAATGTTTACCCTGTAACGGATAATGGAGATCATTATTCCCCAGAAAAAAAATATATAAAAAGTTTATAAACAGCATAAGAAATTGCCAGTAAGAAAATTAATTTTCTTAAGAAGAACATTGACATTTATTTTGTTATTTCTTAAATAAACCACATTTTAATTTTCCCATGAAAAATAACATCATGACAGAAAAATAACAACATAAGAGAAACTTTTTTAAAGGTGACAAAAAAAGTACCTTTATTAACATGACGTTTTTAATTAATAACTTCTCTAATTAAGAAGATAAAAATTTCTAAGTAACTGAAACATCTTCTTTAGAGTATTCGGCAAATACTGATACTTCTCATGATGCAAAGGACACTACCCTCTGCGAGAAGAAAAAAGAGTAGACAAAAAAAAATTGACTCCAGCGACAGTAACTTTTTTTTTTATAAATATATAGAGATATAAACTAAATATTAAAAAAATAATAAAGTTAAAAATAAATGTATACCCTGAATTAGAAATGGACAATTATATTCTCTATATTTATAGGGAGACCATGAGAAAGTGTACTGAAAAAAATAATCAGTGACATGACTCTTAAGAAAAAAAAAAAGTCCATTTCTCTTATAAAGATGCACATTAATGACTGGAATCAAGACATGGGAAAAAAATTCTTTGGCGGAAACAACTTCTTTTCTCATAAAGTGGAAAATTCAGGAAGTATTTCATCTTTAAGTCTTTGGAAAAACTCGTAACTTGACAAGATAATTGTTCAAGTAGAATGATTATGGAAAAAGAATAAAATAACGCGTACGTGTTTAGGGTTATAAAGCAGCATAAATTAGGAATTACTTATATAATCTACAAAGAAAGAAACTAGATTTAAAAAGAAAAGGAATTTACAAAATTATTAATGTATTTGCCTATTTAAAAATCACTAACTATAACTACCGATGCAGGAATTATGTAAATAAATATTTATAAAAATAATATTCTCTTTAACATTACGTTAATGAATGACTTTTTTTTTTCCTTATATTTTGCGGAGAAAATGACTAAGAAATATTTTTCGTGTTAGAAATATAATTAAAATTCTATAGACTAGCTGGAACCCGTCGAATTCGACGATCATTTTATTGAACGTAATGTTTCAAAAAACGTCGCATCATTATTTAAATGTATTTCAAGTTAAAACATCTAATTTAATTTACGACATTTCACTTAAAAAAAAGAAAGTCAGAAAAATGCTTATAAATAGAAATACTATATATGACATCACTTTCCACAAAGTACAGTCAATGTGACGTCAAACTGACTCCAAATAAACAGTTCCTATCTTTCATTTTCTATTTCGTTTAATACTAAGACTACATGTTAGCTGACCCGTCCGGCGTTTCCCGGGCCCATGTTAATAACCTTAAATGAACCTTAAATTTGTATGGTTTTACATCTTTAACTCGATTTTGTTTGAATTTCTATTTTTAAATAAAAGCATCGTGAAAAAATAATCAGCTGTAACAAAAAAAAAATTACCTCGAACCGAACGAAACTCTGCCTTCTGACCCCGGTGCCTGTGGCAGCGCATACGCCGGCCGCTAATAACATAAAAATATTCCCAAAAATTAACCTGGAACCGAACGAACCCGCCAGGTGTTGCCCGGGCCCATGATACCTTAAATGAACCTTAAATTTGTATGATTTTATACCTTTAACTCGACTGAGTTTGAATTTCTGTTTTTAAATGAAAGCATCACGAAAAAAATAATCAGCTGTAACAAAAAAAATTACCTCGAACCGAACGAAACTCTGCCTTGTGACCTCGGTGCCTGCGGCAGCGCATACGCGGGCTGCTAATAACATAAAACAATTCCAAAAAATTAACCCGGAACCAAACGAACCCGCCCGGCAATGCCCGGGCCCATGATAATAACCTTAAATGAACCTTAAATTTGTATGGTTTTATATCTTTAACTCGATTTTGTTTGAATTTCTATTTTTAAATGAAAGCATCACAAAAAATAAAAAATAAAATAAAAAAATCATCTGTAACAAAACAAAAAAAAAAAAAAAAAAAAACCTCAAACAGAACGGAACTCGGGCACGTGACCCGGTGCCTGCGGCAGCATATATACAGGCCGCTAATAACATGAAAAAATTTTCAAAAATGAACCTTGAACCGAGCGAACCTCTGACTCGTGTTACCTCTGCCTGTGGCTGCTACACTGTATATCAGGCATGCATGCTACGCACGCGTTGCAAAATCCACTTTCCTCCACCAGGGGGTGCAGTATGTTGTATACGAACATCACCAATCGCCTTGAATTTCCAAGACTTTTCAAATAAGGTGTCACTGGTGGTGTCAACTGCAAAATCCTTTAGTTGCACTTTCCACCGCCAGGGGGTACAGCGTGTTCTATACGAACAACACCAACTGTAAGTAAATACCAAGACCTTTAAAATAAGGTGTAACATGATAGGGTCAACTGCAAAATCACCTAGTTCCATTTTTCACCACCAAGGGGCGCACTATATTGTATACAAACATCCCCAATCAACATGAAATTTCAAGACCTCAATCACCAATCGCCTTGGATTTCCAAGACCTTTTAAATAAGGTGTCACATGGTGTTGTCAATTGCAAAATCCTTTAGTTGCACTTTCCACCGCCAAGGGGTGCAGTGTGTTCTGTATGAACATCACCAACGGTCAGGAAATACCAAGACCTTTAAAATAAGATGTAACATGATAGGGTCTACAGGAAAATCACCTAGTTCCATTTTTCACCACAAGGGGTCGCACTATATTTTATACAAACATCCCCAATCGACATGAAATTTCAAGACCTTTAAAACGAGGTGCTACATGTGTGGGTCTAGAACGGATTTCCCTCTCAAACTAATTTCCCCCCTTCCCCCCCCCCCCTCCAAATCTACTTTCCCCGTTTTTTCCCCCTTTAAAATCAAAAATTCCAAATTCGCAGAAAGTGATTTTTTAGTATTCGACTCTAGTCCCCATATGTACAATTTCTTCACCGTGAAGTAATTTGGAGCTTAGTTAAGCTCACAAACGTGTTTTTAACCTATGGGCCTATGGCCTATGGGCCTTGAATATCATATTTATTATAGTGTGTCTGCAAAATTTTCCTTGAATTTCTTAATAGTATACACTGAGAAAAATATATACCGCATTATGGAGTCACTTTCTAAATCCCTAAACTAGAAATATAGATTTTTGAGCTATGCATATAAGACGCGCCAATAAGATGAATAGACGAAATGATCGAGAATTTCTAGTCTACACATTTCTAGATGGTGAAACGGTATCATGAATATCATGAATATTATGAATCCTTTATATTGCTCGAAATTCTCGCTTGATTTCCTAGAAGTGGGTCATAAACCTAGATTATAGTTACTAAAACTCTTCTCTTGTGTTCGCATTTATTTCCAGAGAATTTTAAATAAGTTTGACCCCTCGATAACATAGACAAAGGCACTAGAATTTTAATAGGGGTTCTAGAACTCGCTTTCCAAGGAGACTAGGACTTATAAGGATGACATGGAACTATTTTTACTAGAGCCATAATTTAAATTCTAGATGTCAGTTAATGAATTTTTTCTCAGTGTACAGAAACGACCAGTTTTAACATTTGGTTTGTTATCCATTCTAGGACACGCTTAAAAAAAAAAAAAAAAAGAAGAGGGAGAAAGAAAGAGAATTCGAAATGATCGAGTTATCAGATTCAACATGTGTTATCAGTATGATTCAACATGTGTTATCAGTATGTAGTATGATTCAACATGTGTTATCAGTATTTTCAAATACACTGTTTGTTTTTTGATACACGTTTACTAAGAAACAAAATTGCATTATAAAAAAATCTGGAGTGACTCCACTCGACTTTCCAAACATTGAGTAATTAACAGTTTTGTAGATAAAGTAAAGAAAGGGGAGTTGTTAAACAAACAAAAGAGAGAAAACCATAATATAGTGTTTGAGTATTTTTCTCCATATATTACACGATGTTTCATTTAACGCTACTGAACTTTGAGCCCATAGATCATAATGATAAAGAATTTTTCGTTGTGTCCCTGTAAAAACCTGTAAATGCTAGATTCACCAAAATGCTTATAGTTCGTGCAACAGTGATTTATAATATTCATATAAATTTTCAGCTCAATTGAATAAGGCGTTTAGATGCTATTGCACTTTTAAAAATTTGGTCCCATAGGCCATAATGATAAAGAATTTTTCTTTGTGCCCCTGTAAAAAAACACTGTAGTGCTAAATTCACCAAAATCTATACAGTTGGTGCAACTCTGACCTATAACATGTGTAAAAAATTTTTGCTCGGATTAATAAGGCATTTAGACGCTATCACACTTTTAAAAATTTGGCCCCATAGGCCATAATGATAAAAAATGTTTCTTTGTGTCCCTGTAAAAAAACTGCAAGTGCTAGATTCTCCAAAATCTATACAGACTGAGTATCTGTGATTTATAATATGTGTATAATTTTTTTGCTCAATTGAATAAGGCGTTGAGATGCTATCGCACTTTTAAGATTTTGGTCCCATAGGCCATAATGATAAAGAATTTTTTTTTGTCCCTGTAAAAAAACTATAAGAGCTAGATTCATCAAAATCAATAGGGTTCGTGCTACGTTGGCTTGCAACATGCGTACCAACTTACAGCTCATTCGAGCAAAGCGTTTAGACGCTAGCGTGTTCACTCACACACATACCCATACATACACACATACATATATACATTATCGTAAAAATAGTGAAGACGGACTCAGGGGACCTCGAAACGTATAGAAACATCAAAATCTCAAATTCCGATTTTTGACATGATTACAATACTTTCCTCTCTATAGTGTTCGGAAAGTAAAAATATTGAACAATATAATAATAATTAAAATTATCTCGTGAAATAAAAACTTAAACTAATTAAATTTAATACTAATTTGCAAAATAATAATAGTAATAATAAAACAGAATTTTGAAACAATATTTATTTAATATTTTACATTGTTAAAATAAAACAGAAATTATTTGATTGATTTATTAATTTGAATATTATTTATTCTTTTATAAAATGTTATTAAGAAATAATAACTCAATTTAAAATACTTTTTTTACCTGTTGGGCTTCATAGACTCTTAGCTCGTTTGTTTCTAAATCCTAAAGCTTTGTAAAAATTACTGACTGTGCTATTATTTCAAAACTAATAAAGAAAATATGATTTAATAAAAAAATAAGAATAAAATTTCAGTCTCTTTTTATGAATGTATACAAATTTTTCACTCTTGAATTCACTTGAATGCATTTTAACGTTCAAAAATTGATTTAAGCACTCAAGAAAAACTGAAAAATGTTAATGTGGCATGATGGTATTAGTTAAGATTACAGAATTTCTTCATAATAAAAAGTTTTTCTTTCAAGAAATAACACAAGAGAGATAAATTCAAAATGTAAACAGCTTAAAAGGCTTTAAAAGGCTTTTAAGTCCCATTAGGTATTGATCATGAAATCTTTAATACATTTTTAGTTTAAGTTCAAGTATTTTTGTTTATTTATTTTTCTTATTATGATATTTTCAAAAGAAAAGCTTCATTTTAATTAAATGTGAACATATTGTGCGTACTATTTATAGAAAAAAAAATTGAAATTTTTAAAATGTAGACAAATTCTTTAATTTTATAAATACAGAAAGCATTTTACTTTGCTTTTTATCATGTCGTTTATTAAATTAAGTTTTATAAGAGATGCAAATTATAACAAAATATTCTCTGATGATAACATGACATATCACATGCATTTTGTTTGAAGTAATAAATTTATTATGCAAGTACATGAATTTACAGTACGTGTAAAAACTTTAAAACCAGTATAATTTATTGTGAATATTCAAATAAAAGAAAAAAAATTCCATAAAACTTGAATTAATGTTTACTATGAAATATAAGAAAGAAATACATTTAAGATACTATTTCGCTACAATGTGGCTAGGTTATGTTTATATTGAAATAGGGAGCAAGAAATTCTGAACATCGTGCAATATTTTTAAAGATATTTTTGTTTTTGATTATATCTACTGGAACATGGAACACCCCTGCCACACACAATTTAGTAATAATATCATTTTGTTCATTGATAACAGAATTTGTCATATTCAGTATGCGTGATATGCAAAATCTATCCTAACTATATGCAGTCCTGCATAATTGTCTTCGAAAATTTTGAAGTCTCTTTACTGTGATAGCAACTCATGAAACTCAAACTTTGTCGCTGATTCAAAGTGAAGCTCTGCTAAGACCATGAGCATTAGCTCTAAATACTGGAAATCCATAGAGGAGTCAAAGATCAATACCTAACCCAAGGTTCCACAAAACTCTTCTTCACCACCTGTTATGAATAAATGCGCTCCAATCTAAATAGCATCCCACTTGAATTTTCTCGTCGGATGGGTTTGTAAAGAAATCATTCGTTTTAGAGGTGTTTGGCTGATTTCCTTCTCCTTCAGGAGCCCAAAAACATCCTAATAAAAAGCTAAACTTGGTGATTCATTGTAATAGGTTGTCCACATTGCGTGCCCTAAAAGATTATCCCGCTAATCCTAGATTTAAGGAAAATAAATAGCCAGTAGTATTGTCCTATACACTTTCGGAAACTGCCTTACTTGTCCTGCATGTATATCAGGTTTGCCTACTTCCGGGTAACAGCCTGAAGGCCGCTACATCAAAATTACCGGATTTTGCTGCATATCTCTCGCGCTCAGCTTAATCCCAGGTACCCTCAACTAAACTTCAGGGAGGTCACATATCATCCTCGCCTCTTTGACATCACATCAGAAGACTTTTCAAACTCTTGTAATGTAATTGAAATTCAAAGTACACTTGTTAACATCGTCTCGAATTTCGGAAACTAATCTTTACACATATTCATCAACAATGCCAAATAAACCAAGCGAGTAGGGTCAACTTTTGAGAGCCATATAGGTTCTTATCAAAAAACACCAATTTGGAGGTGGAGATTCGTCGGTATCCGTCCTCAGTAAGAACTTTTGGTTATTCTTCTCCGTTTATCACTCAAACTAATTGCTCATTAATCTACGAGATATTTCATAAAGTAACATTTTTTTTTTCATATATTATATTTTATTATTATTATTATTAATTTTGCATTTTTAGATGTTTGATTGGTTGGTTGGTTGGGTTTTACGTCGCACTAGTGCTGCGCAGATGGGCAATTGGCGACGGTCTGGGACACACCCCTAGAGGTGGTCCGGAGACTTGCCATCACAATTTTGATCCTCCGCGGAAGGGATGGCTCTCCCGCTTCGGTGACCCCCAGAGGTATAATTTTTTATGGGAACATGGAGGACATTGCGGCCACGACAGATTTTACGTGCACCAGCCACCATTAGTGTACCCGACGGTCTTTGGCCGGCTCGAGTACCGAACCCGCAATCTTCCAATTACGAGGCCGGCGCTCTACCGACTGGGCTACCACGGCCCCTTAGATGTTTGGATTTATAACATTACATTTACTCTTATCTGTAACTTTATGTTTGTAAAGTGTTTGAATTCAATTTAAGTTGTAGTGGGAAATGGGATTTTTATCAGATTTCATTCAATAGATTTGGATCTAAGTAAAATTATTTTATTTCTTTTCATAAGTAATTAGACATAGCTTTTTTTTAAATAATGGCTTTATGCTTATATAAAAACAGAAACCACTTACTATGGTTGAATTCTCTCATCTACCTATTTGCCAAAAGGTTGATATTTAATACTGAAAAATTTATTTATATGTTTTTATATCTTAAATATTTTGTATATTAACTTTTAAAATCATATTTGTTTGTTTAATTTCATTGAAATTAGCTTATTTTAAAGATTTATAAACTAAATGTTCCGGCACCAAGTTACCAACTTCTGGAATACTCAGGGGCGCCTCAAAATAACAAATGTTTAATTTAATTTAATTTTTTTTTTGTCCCCCTATGGTCAATTTGTTTATACTAGTCTAAAGCTGAACCTACTCCTAAAATGGATTTCGAATAACTGTGAACATCCATGTCTCAACCGAGATTCAAACCAGGCACCTCACAGAAATGCATAGGATCTAAAATGATATAAGTAGGCAACAGTGTACAATAAAACACGGGGAAGTACAACACACCAATCATTTAATCCATCGTCGCTACCATGTCAGACTATCGAATGTGCAAAAATGCTTTTATCATACCGTCACTACCGTGTCATTGTAACCTAGAACACAAAATGAATAACCTAATTTTATATACTTCCTGTATTGTTAAGTTTTTTATTATATGTATTTTTTCTGTGCAATGTACTTATCATTGTAAAGGCAAGCGTAAGATATAGAATATGAAAAAAGCATTTTTGCACATTCGATAGCTTGACATGGTAGCGAGGATACGTTGAAAGCAACAATGGATTTTTTTTTTTTTTTTTTACATAAATATTTTTTGTATCTAAAATTTATGTTGTACTAGAAAAAAGAAAACAAAAAATGTGTGAAATACTTTCTAATGGTTAGTAGTCTCTCATAACCGTTGCCCACAAATAGCATCTATTGGTCAGTGACTTCAACAACATTTGCTGATTGGTTGGTTTAGTTAAAAATTCCGACATTTAGAACATCGGTTTACACACATACATTTTAAATTATCCATATATATATAGAGAGAGAGAGAAAGAGAGAGAGACATTTAGTTACTTACCCACACGTTCATTTACACACTTACACTTATTTACAGACATATATTTGTTTATAAATATATAAAAAACTCAATATATATGCAAAGTGACTAATTTTTTTTTTTACATAAAATAACATTAAAAATTATCTTGAGAGCTATTTCAATTCATAAAATAATTAAGCTTGCTCTATAAATTATAAGAAATTAACCAATTGCTTAGCTTTAATTGAATAGCATTATTCACTTTTTCACCATACATTTTTTTTTTTTTTTTTTTTTTTTACCTAGAATAAATAAATGGTTTAAAATAAACTGTTTTTTTTTTTACTTTGCCACAAATAGTCTTTGCTTTCAAAGCAATGTTTTGATACATGTATTTAAGGTTTCAATTTTCTTAGAGATCAAAACTGAATTTAACAAAAATGGGGTACTGAAAATTTATATATATATATATATATATATTATGTTCTTATCCCTCTTATAATCAAAATTGCTTAAATCTAACATTCAGCGTGGGAAATATTACATCTGGCAAAATTCAAAATGTTTGAAGCCATCCGGCAGCCGATAAAAATAAAAAATAAAAATCAGAAAAAAAATTCATTTTTCTAGATAATGCATTAGATTTTGAACAAGATTTGATATCAAACAGTTGCAAATAAAACAATCAAATGACTAAATCTAAGTTTTAAGTTCTTTTATACAGTTAAATCGAACAAAAGTACTTAAATAATATATTCGAAACAATTTGGTGGTGAGTGAGTAAATAATAATAGTCTTGCTTTTCTAATTATCTATCAAAAATTGCTTAAAATGAAGTGATTTACATAGTTTTAGAAGATTTTCTCCCGCATAAATTTCTTACTCTAAAATTTTAAAAATTCATTATTTATATTCATTAGCATAATGATCTCGCTAAAGCTAATTTGAGAAAATTTGTTGTTCATTATCCACAGTTTGTAAACTAATTATCTGTCCATAATTTCATAACACGCATCAATTACACAAATTGTTAAAAGCGATTAATATTCAATTAGTTTATTTAGGAAATATTTTAAATCTAATTAAAACGTGATTAAATAAATATTTTTCGGCGAGATTAACTTATTCATAATAAATTGTTGTTCTGAAACTTTTATTTTAAAAACTCTTTTTTATTTTACTTAGATTTTGTTGTTTACAAAGTAAAATTAGTCTAATGAAAAGCATGAAAAACGAATTACATTCCAAAATGTTTTTATATTTTTTTTCCTCATCACAGTGACATATCTTCATTTTGTTTTTTAATTTTTTCCTAATTAGTTAATTAATTATTATGCACCTGTCAATTTAACCAGATATATTAACGCTTTATTTTTCAAAGAAGAAAGACAGAAGCTGCCAGTTTTATTTTATTTTATTTTTTATTTTATTTTATTTTTTAGTTGATTTGTGTTAAACAGGTATTTTATTGCTTCTTTATCAGCTAATTTCATGTTTTCCTAATTTAAAACTTGATTTACTTGTTAGATTCAAGATGAACATCATTTTATTTCTAATTAATTAATGTTTATATTATTTTTATTTTCAATGCTCTTCCTTGTTTTATTTTTTATTTATTCTTTACTTTTTCAGTTTTACAAATTACTCTTTTTTTCTTCCTCTCAATATTTATCACTCTGTTAATTATTTTTTTTTTTTTTTCCTAAGTTGTAATATTTTCTACTTTCACATTTAAAATTTGTTACTATTTGTAAAATAACCATGAGTTTATAGCTTTAACTATATGAAGGTTTTTGTATGTTTATTTATTTATTTTTAGAAAAAGAAGCTTTTAGCTTTATATATATAAGAATTTTTCATTGTTGTATATACGTTACATACTAGTTTTTATAATTTTTTCATTTATGTTACACTTTTTTATACGTTTCTTTAAATATTATTATTTTCATATGAACTTATAAAACAACTTTATCTGTTAAACTTCAGTATACTTACGATGTGAGAAAGAAAAAATTAAATACATTTTAAGTCTACGAGATTTGAATATTTCTAATGAAATTTCTTGAACGAAATTTCTCAGCGATGCAGTATTATATTCAATAGAAAATGAATAAGTTAATGATGGAAAATTTGCTTGTATCTATTGTACTGCCATTTAATGGTATCTATTCGACCTACATCGGCAGTCACAATTTATTGTATATGTATTTATTTATTTATTCATTTATTTATTTACACGTATATTTATAAAATATTTCAACTACAAAATAGTATTTTAGTTAGGGCCTGATTAACAAATGGGCTAAATGGGACACGGACCAGAAGCCTTTGCTTTTTGAGAAAACAAAATTCCGTTATATATATATATATATAATTAGTTTAATATTTCTAGAAATATTTCTAAAGACAATATTTCATAAAATTGTTACTTTTAAAAGCAAAGTAATAAGAATTTCACAAAGTTGAATACTCAGTTAAATCACTCAGTATGTATTCCAATTTATTCATTTGTGTTATTTAGGGAAATTAGTGAAAATAATGCCACATAAATAAAAAAATAAATAAATAAACTTTTATTTTAAAACACATTAAAAGCTCTGATTCAGCAAAAGTGGATTAAAAAAAAAAAAAAATCGTCATATTTGACATAGTATGACAGATTTTTAACAGGGAACCTGCCCCTGAGTAGGCTGGTCTCTAAAAATATCTCTGTATTGTATTGTCATCAATTATGAGCTTATATCTAAAATTTGAGTAAAATCGGTTCGGCAGTAGTACATTAGAAATGAATCGCAACATATTACAGAGTCGTATACATTTTTTGTTGCTGGAGCCTGCCCCTGGTCAGATAATTTCCTAAAAGCATACGAAACAGTCAGGTTTTTGCTAAAGAAATTAGCCAGATTCCTGAAAATGCTTGTATGTTATATTTCCACCAATTCATGTCTAAAATTTCAGTAAAATAGATTTGGCAGAAGTACATTAAAAATTACCCCCCCCCCCCTCTCTCTCTCTCTCTCTCTCTCTCTCTCTCTCTCTCACTCACTCACTCACTCACTCACTCACTCACTCACTCTCACTCTCACTCACTCTCTCACTCTCACTCACTCACTCTCTCACTCACTCACTCTCTCTCTCTCTCTCACTCACTCTCTCTCACTCACTCTCTTTCTTTCTCACTCTCTCCTTTTCTTTTGACGAAGTTAAATTTTAATATGTTCATAAAAAGCTGTTCGATCTCCAATAAATGAGTTGTTGTTTTCTTCTTTCATTGAAAAAAAAAGTGACATGGGTTTTTTTGTTTAACTTTTAACCCTTAACCAAAACATGCTTTTTTTTTCTTTGTAATAGAATCATTAAGATGGTTCAAATATTACCGTACATATTACCTTTAATGCTGGGCCGAACTTTCGATCTAAACAAGATGAAAGTGGGTGTTGACATATTTCCCAAAGAAGCAATTGATAATAGAAAGGTAAGTGTATTTAAATAATACTTATTATTTAATATTAGTTATCATTTTTAATCATTTTTTATTCAAGAATATTTCATAAATTTAAACTTTTTCATTTCTTTAGACTAAAAGTTTAATAAAACACAGCGTTATCGCTTTCTCAGATGTAATGAGAAGCTAAGGACACACACGGGAGTTGAGTTAGTTATCTAAATGTATTACAATACCTACGTTACATTTTTTTTAAATAACTGTACGGATTTTTAAGGCACGTACATAATTCAATCTTTGCTTCTAAGCCTAAAATAATGACGTACAATTTCGTAATGATGCTTTATTTAGGGTGGATACCTGTCTTTCAATTTCAGAAGAGATGGCCACATCAAATCGAGGAGAGATGATACCTTCTAAAACACCAAAATATCATGATGTACCATCACCAACAAAACTATTTTATGATATTGCGCAGGTTCCAGATGCAACCATGCAAAAACAGCTAGAAAATTAAACCATAGTTGGCAAAAGTGTCAAAACCAAATGTTGCTAGACAGTAGTTTTTTTTTTTTTTTTTTCTTTTTTTTCTTTTTAACATTACCATCACCAGAAAAATGTCAGAAACTTTCATCTTAGAAACAGATAAAGTTGATAAAAAGCTTAAAAGCGTAAAAAGTCCAAAATAAACGCGAGAATAAAACAAGAATACGACGCTTCCAGCAACGAAGAAGATTAAATACATCTGAAGTTATCAGATTCTACAGATTCCAAGGGAATAGGATTTGATGAAGATTATTGTGTTGGTTGCAGAGAAGAATACAGTACCACAATATAAAAGTGTGACTGGATAAAATGCATAAAATGCCTGATGCGGTTCCATGAAACATGTACAAAATATTAAGACCTTTGCCAAAAATGTGATAAAATTTTACGAAAAGAGAAAGGTTGAAATTACAGTCCACATTTTATTTATTCGAATTTTATTCACTCATTTTCCATGATATAATTGCATCTTTATAAATTGCTATATGTTTTCTGTGACTAACTATTTGAAATGTGTTATTGTTCGCTATTTTAACTTTTTTTTTTTTTTTTTTTTTTTTTTGTATTGGATGACCATCTCTCCTCGGCTTAAAAGAGAAATGGCCATCAGCCATTTCTATTTCAAACTTTGTTTCCCACTTTTTTTCTCAATATTTAATTGTTTTTTGTCCAAAATATCATATTTTGGACAAAAAACAATTCATAGGTCATAATGATACAGAATTTTTCATTGTGGCCTATAAAACTCTCTTAGTTCTAGAATCACCAAAATATATACAGTTCGTGAGACGGTGACTTATAACATGTATATAAATTTTTAGCCCAATCGGACATAGCATTTAGACGTTATCGCACTTTAAATAATTTGAGCCAATAGACAATATTGACAAATAATTTTTCGTTGCATCCCTGTAAAAAAAACTATAAGTACTAGATTCACCAAAATCTATACATTTCGTGTGACACTAACTTATAATATTTATATAAATCTTCAGTTCATTCGAGTATATGTATAAGAATTTTAAATATGCATAAATATTTCTTGAATTTGCATTATAAGAACTTTTATTTCAACTTTTAAAACTATAGCCATCTATTCTAGAGTTACCCTTTTTCTAAATGCACAGCTTAGTACAAAAGTCTTCTTCAAAATATATTTTGGATGTACAGTCTTATTTTCGAAATTAATTTCAAAAATTAATTTAGTAAATTACACTCACTTAAAAAACAATTTTTATATAGAATTAATAACTTATCTCTCTCAAAAATAACAACATTATTTAAAGAGATGTGAACAAAGAATGTTTGGTGAATAAAAATCACAACTAATTACTAAAAGGATTAAAACTGTTTTTTAATAAAATTCATTAATCGTTGCAAAACACACACACACACACATTTAGAAACTTATTCGTTATTTTTATTTTCTATGTATGGCATTTACAACAATTTTGTTGTTCTGTAATACCCAGTACCACATCTGGCTCAGAGCATCCTGCTAGTTTGATTTCCCACGAGCAAGTGCAAGTGATGAAACGCTTACATAAAAGGTTA
This sequence comes from Salticus scenicus, assembly GCA_963930645.1. Classification (NCBI taxonomy): domain Eukaryota; kingdom Metazoa; phylum Arthropoda; class Arachnida; order Araneae; family Salticidae; genus Salticus; species Salticus scenicus. The sequence continues at coordinate 331,945,272 of OZ005650.1, read as the reverse complement.
CGTCACCTAAAACCACGTGACTTTCGCACTCATGAAACTTAGTAAAAACTTTGTCCTTTGTCAGTCAGTAGCAATTACTCTTTCAGATATGTGGGCAGAGCATTGTCTGCGTGTTTGTTATTTTGAAATGTTCTAAACTACAAAATGAAGCGTCATTTTTTGGGCGCAGATTATGTTATTATTTAAAATAGGCTTATTATGTAATTATATGTATCCGTGTATAAAGTGTGTTGTCATCTAAAGTAAATGTTTTCCTTTTCAACAAATTTCTGGAAAAATATTTAGTACCAGTCTCAGCTATCATTGTTTCGGTTTCATTTGTTCTATGGAAAACAAAAATAAATCTTTTGTTGTTTTACGTTTATCTACCAAATAGAACTAGCCTAAGCAATATAGTTCCCTTTTTGTTTAATCTAGCCTTAATTAGTGTTTAGAATGTGAACTGAGATCTTTAATGGGCCAAATTATATTCATCTGAGCCTAAAAATTCCATTTCAAATTTACAAAAATCGAAATTCCTGAAATTAACATGAACACTGCAAAAAATTTTCCTCAACTTAAAACCTGGTTAAAATGAACATTACTATTATTCTGTAACGCAATAATGAAAATCTGCTTACTGATATTTTAATATCAATATTTTTTATCATGACGAAAAAGCAATATGCACTTAATTATTATTAATCATGTACATGACTTTTCACTTACGTATATATATATATATATATACTGTTCAAAATATTTTTAATTCTGACGTTTTTTCTAATCTAAAGAAGTACTTAATGGAGTAACTTGGAATTCCAGGGGTGTAAAGAACATGTTATATCTCATATATTTCATCAAAGGTTTTGTCCCGAAGTCAAAATGGTGGTCAGTAACAAATATGAAATAATATTATTTATGACCACTTTTTAAAAATGATGCTTGAGATGTGTTGCATCTCTTGCATAAAATTATGATGCTTCTTTTAATTATCTATATTCATTTCAATTATCCATATTCATTTATCAATATTTATATGATTTTTTTTTTCATAAAAAAAAAAGAAAAAAAAAATTACAAAATCGAAAATTATTCGCACATTTTTTGTTTATAACATGCAGGATTTTTAAATCAGTACAGTACCCTCATTACAAAACTAAACCTATTACCACAATGACGACAGCATTCTTCAGTATGGATGTAAGAATAGTAAACATCTGATAAAATATAAGTTTTCTTACTAAATAATTTTTAACTACTTACACGCAAACGTTGAAAAAATTTCTTTTGCATAATTTTATTAAATAATAAATTAAGTAACTTGTGTACAAGATATATTTGAACTAAGAAACTTCTTCGCACTACATAAAAATAATTGCAAGCACTACTGGTTTCAAAAAAGCGTGACCTGTTTTCTTCAGATGCAAAAAAGCATGTACTACTATCTTGAAGGCAAAAGAAGGACTGAAAGAACTACTTTAGTCCGAAACAGTTGTTCCCATTTTTTTAAACTTACGACGTTCACTTACGAACTTTTATTTATTAAATTTTAACGCCTGTTTTTTGCTGCATTTTACTTACTACAATTCTACAATTTTTTATATCAGTTTATAAATCTGAATACTTAATAACAGCGTCTCCTGCATAATTTTCCAATCTAGTAGCCACTTTTACCCTAAGTTTACTGGCGCCAGGTTCAAATTCTAATTCAGCCATATGTTGCTTTATGTTCTTATATGTTCCACTTATTCACACTGAATCAAAATCCACTTTCAGCCGCCAGTCTTAATGTTCAAAAATTGACCGTAGAAAAATACCCCAAACCAAACCTTTGCATAATTAGTGCCCTCAAAGTATCCAAATTCTATTATTTAAAACTCTTGCATCTTGATCCATCAGATTGTGATAAACCATACATCTTCTAAAACTGGATCAGTTGTTAATTTTAAAGTATTTAAATAGGATAATTTTAGACAATAGGTAGCTTTTGAAGGGCAACTCTCAAATGGTTATTTGAATTTTACTTTAGCGAGTTACATATGATTCCAATGTTAAAAAAGGCATATTATCTTTTTTTTTTTTTTTTTTTTCATGTAGTAAATAAAAAAATTTATTCAAAATTTTGAGCGTACAAAGGAGCAGTATTTAAACAATATTTTATAAAGTTGGCAATAAAATTTTTGGAAAATTCAGCTTGTGGATCATGGTGTCTTGAAACACCAGAAATTCAGAATTCACATTCAGAAGAGCTGTGGGTGATTTCTCAAAAACAAATGAACCGATTTTATTAAAATTTTGCACACTTCTTCGAAATAGAATTATCTAGTTCTTGATCGAAGGATTAAGAAAAATCTGAAGTAACTCCACTCGACTTTCCGAACATTAAGTAAATAACGTTTGTTGAAAGAAATTAAAACAAGAGAAGTCGTTAAATAAACAAAAGAGAAAATTATAATAGGATGTTCGAGCATTTTTCTACGTATAGTATGTTGTTTAATTAAACACTAATGCACTTTAAATAATTTGACTATAGGCCATAATGATAAAGAATTTTTCGTTATGTCCTGTAAAAATCTCTCAATTCTAGAATTACCAAAATCTATACAGTTCGTGAGACGGTGACTTATAACATGTATATAAATTTTTACCCCAATCGGACATAATATTTAGATGTTATCGCACTTTAAATAATTTGAGCCAATACACAATATTGATAAAGAATTTTTCGTTGCATCCCTGTAAAAAAAAACAAAAAGTGCTAGATTCACCAAAATCTATACATTTCGTGTGCCAGTAACTTATAATATTTATATAAATTTTCAGTTCATTCGCATAAGGCATTTAGAAGCTGTCGCACTATAAATAATTTGAGCCCATAGGTCATAACGATAAAGAATTTTTCTTTGTGTCCTTGTAAAAAAAACTATAAATGCTAGATTCCCTAAATTTTATACAGTTTGTGCGACGGTGTCCTATAACATGTATAAAATGTTTCAGTTCAATCGTATAAGGCATTCAGACGCTATCGAACTTGAGAAATTTTAAGACCATAGACTATATGATAAAAAAATTTTCTTTATGTCCATGTAAAAATACTATATGCGCTAAATGTTTGACACTGAGGAGGGCTAGTCTTTAGCCGAAACGTCTGTCTTGTATTTTAATGTTTTTTAATTAAAATGTACTTTTTAAAATTTTTAAATTTTAGTATTCTTTACCTATTTTTAAATGTTACTTTGGTTTCTTTATATGCGCTATATTTACCAAAACCAGTAGGGTTCCAGCTACAGTGACCTATAACATGCATATCAAATTTCAGTTCATTTGAACAAAGCATTTTGACACTATCCTGTTTACTCACACACATACACACATACACAATCTTAAAAATAGCAAAATGGAACTCAGAGCACCTCAAAACGTATAGATATACTAAAATTTCAAAGTCGATTTTTTGTCACGATTATAATACTTTCCTTACATATGTATGTTCGGAAAGTAAAAAAAGGAAATTTGAATTTTTGGTAGAATTGTATGTAAAAGCAATACAATTTTTGGTACATTTCATCCCACGTATAGCTTTGTAAAATTAGTTGTAATCGAAAAAAAAAAATAATAATAATAATTCTTTCAAGTACTAGTCAATTTTATTTTAAAGAAGTGTGCAAAATTTCAATAAAATCGATACATTCGATTTAGAGGAACAGTGTCCCACAGCTTTTCCACAGGTCTCCGTCAACCAAGACCCATCGAGTGAATTTTCCAAATTTTTTAATGAAAATTTTATAAAGTATTCTTTTAATGTTGCTCTTTTATAGGCTCAATTTTATGGATAAAACATTTTATTTATTTTATTTAAAAAACAAAAAGAGAGAGAAAATATGCCCTTCTTATTAGCGTTCAGAATAAATGTAACCCTTTAAACAATATTATTATTACCTTTTCTCATATTTGATCCAAACTTTTGGCAATGTGCTCAGTTAAAGAAGATCGATTGAAAAGAATTTCCGTGTATATAATTTGGCACAAATTTGTTGAATTTTATAATCTATTGGAAAATACATGAATTATTGCTTATTTCTGTAGTAATTTCAAGCATGTGAACTCAACAAACTATTTTTACTAACCAATTTCCTTCTTAAAAAAGCATATACAGGGAGAAAAAAGAAAGAGAGGAAGAAGAACAAAAATTTATTTATTTATTTTATTTTATTTATTTTTTATTTTTTATTTTTTTTAATGTAAACCTGAGCTCCGATTAGAAAAAGTTAAAATTTAATCTAAAACCGGAAAAATTAACCATAACCCGTAAAAAATTATGATAAATAAATAAATTAGAGCCCACTTGACCTTTTAGTCGAATCATATTTGTATACAATAAAGTTAACTAAATATTTCATAATTCAACCATTAAATAGTTCTAGTTAAATTCACAAAAAGCATGTTTTAATAATTTGTTAAAAAATATTTGTTGACTGAGTGATATTTCCTTAATTTTCAGATCATTCACAATCCTGTGACGGAAACTCATTACAAAATAATTGACAATGCTGTGGAAGCAAGAAATCTGCTGGATGTTAAAGGTTCCTTTTCCCTCAACATTAAAGCTGGCATTTTTAAGGGAGGTGCCTCAGGGGAATACCTTTCTGACAACTACAATAGAGAAAATACCGTGGAAGTAGCAATAAAAGCAGCTTACCAAACAGTAAGAAACGCATCACTTATTAGATTATATAGTCCTCTAACTTTAGCAATAAATTGTACGTTATTTCCTTTTAAAGTTTTTCTCTGTATAATTCTGACATACTTTAATGGCATAGTCGTGTCATCCTCAGTATTATGAGTGATAATGTGAGTAATATTGTGAGTACAAACTTGAACCATTTGTGCCCAACAAATTTTGAAAAACAATTTTTAATATTTTATGCAAAAGACGTAGCGTCCATGCTTAGAAAGCCAATAAATATTGAGTCACTTTTATTTTTTATTAATATTTCCTTTTATACAAAGAGATCCAAATTAATCAAAAGATATTCAAGCACCTCTTAGACAAAAACTACTGATTAAATCACAGTCATACTTTTGACTTATAGTCTCTTGACTATCGATTTCTGAAAGAAAAAAAGAAAATTTTATATTTTGACTAGTGCGAGGTGGGAGGTGGTTGCGTTGTTAGTAATTTGCCTAAACTAGGTGTATTTAGCATTCTCTACCTATGTGAATACATATATGTTTGAGGTTGTATAAGTATTGCAGTAAAGTTTCCTAACTGGTTATTGGCAACAGTATGCAATTCACCCTTAAAGATGATCCGAAGACTTTGGATCATCGCAATTGTGATCCTCAGCGGCCAAATATATAGTTTTTTTTTTTTTTTTATGCAAAATACTTATCGTTAATGTTGAATAAATTCCATATATCCAAATTCTAAGATATTGCACTCATTCTGTTGCATTTGCAATTGATTGTTCAACAATAACAGTAATAATTTCTTCAGTTCTCTGCATTCCAAATGCTTTGCATCCCCATCTAGGCTTTACTGAAAAAGTTTTAATCTCTTCATAACAAACAGTTGCTCTTATTCACCGAATATTTGTAATTATTATGGGACCAAAACTGAAACCTTTATCCTACCAAAATGCTTCAATTGTAACACCAGCAAAGTTTTTTGTTTGGCAAAGGAATTTGACGAGTAACGCTTTCCTCGGTAAAGTGAAAGTCTTAATCACTCTCATTAATTAAAAAAAAAAAATTCTTGCACACTCTTTATATAGACAGAAAATACTAGATGCGTTCAGTTTTATGCAAACTTCTGACACCGCACCACCTTCCCTCCTTATTGACCAAATTATGAACTAATGTTCTTTAAGATATCAAAATTTCATACTCTGAAGATTAAAAGTCTAAAATATGCCAGGGATCAAGCCAATGTTTTTTGCATATAAGGTGTCTAAACACTTCTGTTTAATTTGGATTATTTTGCATGTAAATTTTTGCGTGATTTTACACTATAGAAGTTGAAGTATAGACTATTTAGGCTATATGAAATCAGATATTCTGCATTTAATATTTCATATTTGAAATGTGATCATACACCAAGTTTATACTTCATATTCTATAATAAATATTATTTATTTTGATATACACTGCATCTAAATTTACATTAATACTATTAAATACTCTTCTAGTTATATTGAAAGAATTTGTACTAGCATTTAAATTATATCACTCATGAGCCACAATAGTGGCACATTTTAAAAAAATCACTTTATGAGATAAATGGGATTAAAGTTTTCATTGCTATGGAAATGCATAAGACGTGCATTAAGTCAAACATGCTTTGAGCGGTACATTTTGAATTATGATAGTTGCCAGCATTGTTGCTGTAAAGAACACATAGCTCACACTGAGACCTATACTTTGTCGAAAATAGTATTTTTTGAATTGATCCACAAATGCAGTCCATGAGTGATATTATTTTCAAATTTAAGGGTATTAAAAAATTATTTTCTTTTTTACAACTATATTATAACAAACATACAGTCGGTAACAAAAGTCTCCGAACTCTAGCAAAAATTCCTATATAAAAAAAGTACACATAATACAGTTTTGTTAAATAAATCCTTGTCGAATCCTGTTCTTAGTCAGTCTAAAAACAGGATTCAACAAGGATTTATTTAACAAAACTATATTAAATGTACTTTTTTTACATAGGAATTTTTGCTAGTGTTCGGAGACTTTTGTTAGCGATTGTATATAGGAGTATGGCTTCAGTACTGTCAGGTAAATAAAACTTATATTGAAGCTTTTTTTTTTTTTTTTCAGTGAAAATAGACTTTTCAGAAAATATTCATATTTAATGAAACGTTGTTTCAAATAACATTCTATTCTAAAATTTTACAATCAATTACCCTTCAATATGAATTTAGTATCTGTAAAATACTTGAAAAATTTGAACGGATTATTTAGGAATGAAATTATAAAATGGTTAAATCTAATGAATTTACATTTAAAATATTTAAAAATCATTACGTCTTGTAGTTAAATTATATTTTAATCACATTAAAAACTGAGACAGATAATACACATTAAAAATATACATTTTAAAAGATTAAAAACACGATACACAAATTCAAACGTTTCGAGCCTTTTACAGGCTCCTCATCAGTAAAAAATATCAAATGTAAATGCTGAAAAGAACAACGGACTTTCATTAAGTGAGTACAACGTATTCATCAGGAACTGCGCATGCCTCTGTAAGGGGTGAAAAATGTTGATTTGTGTACCAGCCCTCCAGGAAAATTCTTGAATGATAATTTAAACAGTTAGATATGATTATTTTAGTATTGTTAAAATCAGGTAAATGGTCAGTTTCTATGGCATGCTGTACAATTTTCGAACGTATATCACGGTTTTTGAAATTTGTTTTATATTCCTTAATTCGAGTATGAAGAGAACGGCCATATTGACCAATATAAACCGAACTACAAGATTTACATGGGATATTATAAATAACACCTGTACAGGAAAAGGGGGAATAACTGTTCTAAAATTATAAAGGAAATTGCGAATTAGAAATTGGGGTTTATAGGAAACAGATAAATTAACAGTGCGTAAAACTTTGGCAATAGATTCAGAAATATTTCTATAGTAAGGAATAGTAACGAACGATTTAGGTGATTTAGGGGAATTAGTTTTATGATTATCCTTATTAAAGTCATACTCTTTTAATTTTTTTTTTAAGCCAGAGAGAGGGATAATTATTACGCTTTAAGTCTGAAAAAATCCTTTTCAATTCCAACTGGAAAAGCTCATCAGTACTGCAATATGATTTTGCGCGGTGAAGTAAAGTATGGAAAACAGCAGATTTATGTGAAGAAGGGTTAGCTAAATTAAAATTTAAATTTAAATATTGGCCTAAAAATGTAGGTTTCCTATAAACAGAAGTAACAAATTTAGAATAAGTATCGGAAGGCGAACGCTCAATTAAAATATCTAAGAAAGGGTGTTTATTATCTTTTTCATGTTCTAAGGTAAATTGAATTGATGGATTAACGGAATTAGCATAATTAAGAATATCAGAAACATGTTGATTATCAGTGATTATAAAAATATCGTCCACATATCTACGCCAAAAATAAATTTTATCATGTAAATCAGAATTAATTTGATTTTCAATAAACTGCATGACTATTTCTGCAATTCTAACTGAAATGGGGAAGACCATAGCAGTGCATTAATTTGTTGATAATAAGAATTTTTAAAGCTAAAATAGTTGGAAGTAAAACAAAAAGAAATAAGTTCAATTAAAGTATCTGTATCTAAATAATTGTTTAAAGAAATGCTATTGCAAATTTTTCGAATAATATCACAAGCATAAGGGATAGGGATAGATGTGAACAGAGAAATTACATCAAGTGAAATCATTAAACTATCAGAGGGAACACTATTTTGTTTTAAATCATCGAGAAAGCTATAAGCAGAAAGTATACTAAACCGAAAATTCAATGTAAAAGGTTTAAGATAATCAGACAGAAAACGGGATAGATAATACAGAGGGGATTTAGAATAATCAATTATTGGACGAAGAGGAGAATCCGGTTTATGTATCTTTGGTAAGCCATAAAAAATAGGTGCAGAACCAGAGTAACATCTCAAAGTTTTAAGTTTTCTCAAAGTTTTAACATCTCAAAATTTAAAATTTGTGTATCGTGTTTTTAATCTTTTAAAATGTATATTTTTAATGTATATTATCTGTCTCAGTTTTTAATGTGATTAAAATCTAATGAATTTACATTGATTTATAACTTGTTTAAAATTGATTCGGCAGATTCATTTTAAGAAAGAATTTCTTAATAAAACACTGATTTTATAAAACATTTTACTTTCAACGTTGTAAGTTTTATTTAATATCAATATTTTTTAGTATTTTCTATTAAAATTTATAAGCTTTTTTTTTTTTTTTTAATCTACTCGTCTGTTTATCCGCGCTCTCATTTCGATTTCCATAAATATTTTTAGAGTACATGAAGCTTATACATGTCATTCAACTTTACAATACAACGTTTCCTACTAAAAATGATATACAGAGACACATTATAAATAAATAGACATCTTGATAATCAAATGCCATATTTGTTATAGTAAATATTTTATACATAAACTTCCGTGATTTTAACTCAGGTAGATTTCGGCCCACACTTCACGCAAACATTCCTGCAGTTCTCGACGAGAATCTGGTTTTCCGGACTTCTGTCACATGCATGAGTCAGAGTTGTTCGTACACTGTTAAAATTTTAACAGAAAACACTGTGTAATCTATTATCGTAAGTCTTACGTAAAATTACAGAGAAAAATAAACGATGATGTTAAAAGACTTATTTTATACATTCATGATAATATCTAATATTATTTAATTAATTATTGGTGAGAATATATTTCGGACTTGGAATGCTTTTTCTAAAGAAGAAACAGTCATTTTTAATTTTAATTAAATATTTAAATAATAAAATTACTTAAAAATACAGAATAAAGATTGAGAATCTCGATTATTCACTTTTAACTAAGAATTACTGTAAATTTACTGAGACTCTGGATAAATATTTACATTAAATTTACAGAAATTTTTAACAGTGTACATGTTATGTAGGATTCATGCTAGGTAATTAACTAATCGATGGAAAGTTCTGGTTCCTATATTTTATCTGCCAAGTGTTGTGTTTTTCACACGTTGGAACTGAGCTCCATATTCCATAAAAACAGTGGATGTTTTCTTAAATAAACTATCCTAAAATATTGACAATAGATCCTTCTCCAAAATCGCAATATATTTTAAGTTGTTAATAGTTTTCACTAACACATATCGCCCATTACTCTAATTGACTCCTCACGCCATAATAAAAAAATCCATCATTTTTGACTGTTTTGTGTGGGACTTTGCCACATCCATGTGTGTGTCCACTGAGAGAAAATTGGGTAATTGTAGGTTCCTCCGAGAGAACTACAGATCCTCAAAAGATCACTTGTTGTCTCTCCATCTTTCTGGCCCAAATTTGCTTTTATTGACATTGCTGAGCAGTGATTTATGTCTCAAGTCTCAAAGTTCTCCAACGATAGCTGATTTAATAAAGTTATCTGACAGAAATAATTCAACTCACTTGACGATTTTCTATCACATCTACACTTCTAGTATATATTTCAACCATAGCCTCCTCAACTAGATGCCTGTCGCGTATCTCGAAAACTAGGCAACAGTTGAAGCGGTAGACAGCGCCACCTGGTACAGATTGTGCGACTTTTTTATTCAACAGCCTCCAAAAATTTTTTTAAGTGGGATATGATATACATAAAAGGCGAATAGAATCAAGGAAACGTCGATTTTATATATTATGTATCACTTCTTTAAATTATTGGTGACAGTTGAATAAAAAAGTCCCATAATCTATACTAGGTGACGCTGTCTACCGCTTCAACTGTTGCCTAGTTTCCGAGCTACGCGACAGGTATCTAGTTAAGGACGCTATGTTTCAACTAACCATTTGACTGGCCATGTATCTCTATCTCTTGTGCTTTACTGACTGGAATGTGAACCAATAGTTTCCTTTTGATGTATTTTTTACTGGGCAGTCAAACGATTAATGGTAAGCAATGGAATCTTTATGGTTCCAGCAATTTATGGTGAGCTTGCAGCTCATTAATTTTGTTCTACTATATACCCTCTTTAAAAGTAAATCAATTCTTTGGTATCTCTGGCTCGAGACATGCTACTACTTTTGAGAACTTGGTACAATATTCACATCTGGTATGAAAAACCCCATAGCCAATTAATTCCATACAATATTTTCGCTTTTATCAAGTTGCAGAGTGTCTATTTATTTACAATATGACTCTTTCGTTAGCTTTACAACTTAGTGTACATGGCCTCACAAAAAAATAAATAAAAATAAAAGTCTGATGCATGGTGGTCCTGTGAGAGGGATTGTTTTAAAACATATTTCAATATATTACACAAAACGTAACGAAATTAATGTACATCATTGATGTGCACAGTGGAATATTTCCTATATAGTGTTAATGAATGATTTCCTGAGCAATATAAAAATATTCAGTTTTATTTTTCAGTATAAATAGAAAATGTTCGAAATGTACTTTTAGTTAAGTTTGTGCTTTTTTAACACTTTTCAACAAAGTTGAGAAGTGTTTATGATATCGTTTCATTTATTTTCTGTCTGCTATCTTATTTCTGTTATAAAATAATTTGAATGTTAAGTACATTGAAATGTGTTTATAAATCTGTGCAAACCACCTTTATTTTTTCTTATTTTTGATTATCTGTTTGTTTTATTTGAATATAATTGTCTTGCAATTCACAATCTACGAAGAGAGGAGAAAAGAAAATTATATTGAATTTGTTCTGTATATGACAAACAAAAAAAAAACTATGATTAACACTATATTCTATTTTTTGTGTAGGTTACCGAGCATTTACCGGCAAATGCAAAGCCTATTCCTACTTGGCAGAAATATGGAGAAGCTTTAGGAACACATTTCGTTCGTAGTATTACATATGGTGGGGAGATGATTGCCTCTATACGATTTGAAGCCAACAATACAAAAGACAAACTAAAGATAAAAGGAGCCGTAGATGTTGGAGGAAGGATCGAAATTTTTGATATGGGATTTCAAGGTAACGTACTTTCATTTCTTGCTATTGATTACTTCTCTATTTCTTATTCAATATGCAAGCATATTCAAAAGCAATGGGCAAAATTTATAAATTCAGTATTTTCATTGCCAAAATACTACCATTGGTTGGTATGTCCTTCACACCAGCAAACGTATTTGGTAAGCATATTCACTGGGAACAAGACTTTCAAAAATTATTTCTATGGCTTTAATTTAATAAAGAAACCATACAATAGATTACTTTTGTATATTCTTGCGTATTGTTCAGAACAGCAAGGTTACAAAAATATATTTTGTTTTTAACAATAGAGGAAGGAAACTCACAAAAGCCTCTGTACAGTTTTATTTCTGAAGAAAAGAGATTAAATGTTGCTTTTGTGTAGCCCTGTAATTGCATACCCACCGTAAAATGTGCTAAACAATTCCTCGTAACACAAAACATTTACACTGAGTAATTTCCATTTATATTGCAAGACTATATGCACAACTTTGTAGGGCCCTGTAAACCAATTACACTAATCATATTTTATACTGCAGGAAAAAAGGATTTGAGTATCTTAATAATATATTTAAATTTGGTTAGTTGTATGCAAAGTAAAATTATTAAAATGTGCTTTACAAATACTTCTCATAGACTGTATTATAATGTGTTGGATATATTTTGTGACTCATTTGCACAAACCAAGGGTGAAACTTATACCATTTTCAGTATAATACACATTATCCTCTTGTGTTCCCTGGTACTCAACTGGGTGCTTTCATAAAATTCGTGTAAAATAAAAATATTCGGTTTACTAGCATTCAAATCTACGATACTCAATTAGGGAAAGACTGTTTTAATAGTTCTTCAAGAGACTGCATTACTGTACCGTAAAATGGTAAACTTATCATAGCGTAAAATGCCGTAAAGGCAAAAGACGTTGACTTGTCAACAACAAAGAAAGTAAAGATAAATATATTTTTATATTTTTTAATTAAAGAAATAAAATTTGAATGTTTTAGTCGTTGTTTTATATTAAGAGATGTATAATTATTATATTAGAGGTAATTTCAAGAATTTTAGATTGTATTTTGTTGAAAATATTTCGTTTGCAATTACACTAGTAGTAAACAAAATTACTTAATTTAAGTTAATTAAAAATTTTAAAAAGTATTCTCTTTCTTTTTTTTTTTTTTAATTATTATCGAAATTTAATTAAAATAATACTAGAATTTTTTTAAAGCATTGTTTAGTTTTTTCTCGGGTCTCAAGAGGTTAAATCAAACTTGAATAACATATATCAGTTTCAAAGCATTCAAAAACTATTTACGGAAATCAGAAAGGAGAAAGAGGATCTGCTCTCTGGCAGAAGGTAGTTTGTTTGTTGAACAGACAGGTAGACGAACCGAAGTCATAATCACTTTTAAACTTTTTTTAAAAAATGTTAAAAAGAAATAAGTGAACTGAAAATGTACTTTTAGCAATTTTTAATTATATCCCTTAATGTATCTAAATAATTTTGTGTAGCTTTGTAAACCAATCATTAATTCTAATCATAGCATATTCTATAGAAAACCTTATTTGGTGCATCCGAATAATATATAATAATATAATAATTTCATAACGATAATAATTTCATAACGATAATAATTTCGTGCAGTGCAAAGGTACTAAAATACGCTTTATAATGGTATCGCTCATAGAAAGTAATGCATTCTAAATTCACTTGAGCGTCTCTGTACATAAAATTTAAACCATTTTCAAAAGGGAACAGGACATAGTAAACTTGAATAACATATCGCATCGCGGCAAGAAAAGTGAAATAGCTCAAAGATGGTTTGTTTTAGAATAATCAACTTAAAGGTAACGATAAAGAACCGAGTAGAATTTTAATAAAACTCACACAGTTTCCTCACAGGTAAATAGTTTTCTATTGACGCTTTTTGTATAGGTCGAGACGTTTCATACGTAATTTTCAATAATATTAACTAAACATTGCCATTCTTTTTACTTGTGTCACTTTTCTTATAGGGGGTGCGACACATCAATTGCAAAGACTTTTAAGTCTATTTACAGAAATTAGATTGCGGACAGGATGATAAATCGAAGTCAGAAACACTTTTTGACTTTGTAAGAAAGTTTTAAAAAATAACATCGTTTAGCAATTTTTCACGAATCTGGAAAAAAGTACCGTAATTTTATCTCAATCTTAACCAGTGATAATTCTTTTATAGAATTCATTAACCGTTAAATATGACTAAATGCCAACATAGTTTGTTATAATTTAACTGACATTTTATTATTCAACCACGTTTCTTGCGACCATGGAAGCCTCTGTGGATGTACTGATTCAACGAGTCCAAAGTTAAAATAGGGGGCCTTGGTCCCTAACTCCAGTTCAAAATTTATTTTCGAACTTTATCCTACTTCCAAACGTCCTGTTGGGCTTCCGATGATAAAACTAGTACCAAAGCCCCACTAGCTCAGATACCCACCTTAAAGAAATTAACGTGGGGCTCGAGTCCTCAACTCCAGTTCAAAATTTGTTTTCGATTTTTAACTTATTCCTGTCATCTGATTGACCTGAAATTTTTTATACATGTATAACTCTGACGACAATACATGCTCAAGCAGTAACGGACTTAGAGGAAAACTGACGGTCTGGGACCCCAATTCCAGCTCAAAATTTGTTTTCAAATTTTAACCCACTTCCTATCATCTGATTGATCTGTTGTTTTTCATACAACAGCTGCACAGTATCCACGTCCGCTGAATTGGAGTTACTAGTACATTTTGAAATAAAAGTGAGTTTTTAATTTTTTTTTTTTTTTTTTCTTTTTTTTTTTTTTTTTTTTTTTTTTTTTTTATGATTTATCTCTTATGGTGACATTTTTTGTAGCATTGAATTACAAATGTGACTTCTGGTCATTCATGAAAATAGTCGGTAGATGTAGCAGTGTAACTTACCTGGGAAATAAAATAATTCATAATCCATTGAAAAAGAAGAAAATTTCTTGAACAGTTACTACTGTTAGATTTCTTTCGGAAAAACAGAAGGGAATTATTGTCTAATTACATCGTTCATTTTCTAAGATTCATAATTCCGGACCAATGAAAACGCTTCTTTAAATTTCATAATATATTAATAATAAAACTAAATGAGTTGTAAAAGTAAAAATAATTGAGTTAGATAAACGTTCTATACTTTTACGACTGAATGACTGAATGTGAATAATTTCCTATAGTTAAAAAACCGTTTATATATATATATATATATATATATATATATATATATATAATGCATTTTTAACAGTGTCTAATTAGAAATGTAAACATCTGTTATATATCAAAGTAGCCATCCCACACAACTATATTCTTCCGTAAAGAATAGGAGTGATTCTTGTTACATTTTGGCAAATAGCTCCTTCTGATACACCAACGATGCTCTTTCAATATATTCGTTACAATCTGAGACTTAAGTGATGGACATTTTTTAAGCTGAAAATGTTCAGCGATAAGTCTTTATCCTTACCTAATGTCGAACTCGAAAGAAGCCATTTAACATCATGTGACTTGTTTATTATTGAAACCTTTTGAGATTTTGTTTAAAGCTTTGAAAAAAGTATCTGATGAATATTCTTTAAATAATAACTGTCTTCACATATGCGTACCTTTTTTTCCTAAATAATGCTTTGAAAACCATCTTGTGCCACAATACAAAAATATTTTTTTTTTTCACTTTAGAAAAATTTAAAACATTTTCTAGTTAGTGTGAATACTGTTAGTGAATAAAAAGAATAAAACTACAATTTACAGATATAATGAAATTCTTTGAAACATAATTATCAAATTTTGAATTTAAAATCGCACGTGCATTAATACATTCAATGAAACATGAAGATTTTTATGAAATAAAAAAAATATTTTGCTGAGAAAACCATAGTTATTTTCTTAACTAATTTTGTTGAATTATTTTATCATTTTAACAATAACTTTACACAGTTAATTAAACTAATTTGCTTCAATTAACCAAAAAAATATGGTAGAAAGAAGAATCACTGCCACAGTATAGTTCGATAAACTTACGTCACGGTCCTCTCTCTAATGAGCGAATGGTGTGCTCCTATTAATTCTGGTGACAAACTTTTTGTTGAGACTATATCAACAAAAAATATTGTTTTTCTAACAAAACATTATTTTGTGCTTTTTTATTTTTCTCAGTAAATTTATACTTTTTCAAATATTTAGGTGTGGGACTCACTTTTACCTTCCGCCTTCGTTCAAGAAAATACGCATAATAAATGCCTTCACAAAATATTGCTTTAGTGTCTAACAAGGAAACATTCAAAAGGGGTCGTCTTCAAAAAATATTGAAAAAATATATGTGATTCTACTCTACATAAAACACCAGAAAGCGAAAAAATTATCGGCTGAAATTAATTACAGCGACCACAAAAAATTATCAAAATTAAGCATTTTTGGCGATTTAGCGCTGTTAGGCGATAAGTTCGCTGGCACCGAGGTTGCCGTGTACGAACAGAACAGTGTTTTGCTTCATCGCCAAATGTTCAAAGTCAATCGCTTAACAGTGTGAAATTGCCAAATATGCTTAATTTTTCTTCACACCAGTCCAATCAGCTGCAGCCTCTGCCTTTAAACTAAAAAAAAAAGGACGTCAGCGCACCTTCAATTTTTGGTCTCCCCAGCTCAGATCCATGCGGAATCTTCTCACGGCACTCAGACGGCAAACACAGTACATTAATCCTGATTCATTACCACAGCACAAACAAAAAATTGAACAGCTCGCAGCAACATATAAAAAACAAATTAACCAAACCAAACATGCCGCATGGAAAAAATTCTGCACACAACAAACAGACCCATTTGGCATAACACAAAAATTTTACTCAAACAAATTCTTCACCCTTTCTGAGCTAAAACTTGAACGTCCTCCAGCTCACTCCTCCAAGAAAGACAACCTCGAGTACCTGACCTCTATTCTATTCCCAACGAGCAATCTCGACTCAGCTCAAAGTCCTAACTTCACAGCTCCACCCGACATTCTTTTCTCTGAGGCAGAGGTCAGGTCGGCTGTTTTTAGTTTCAGTATTAAGAAGGCTCCTGGCCCAGACAATACAGACTTCAGAATTCTTAGAAATACCTACAACACTTTCCCGCACATCATTCATAAATGGTCAAACCTCTGCCTGCAACACCAATATTTCCCATTAACACTACGCAGAGGGGAAGTGGTGTACTTCTTAAAGCAAGGGAAGTTACCCTCTGAACCCTCATCATATAGACCAATCTGCCTTCTACCAACATTAGGAAAATTGCTAGAAAAATTAATTGTGATCAGATTAAATTATTATTCGGAATCCAACAACTTACTTCATCCCTCTCAATTTGGGTTCAGAGGGGGCAGATCCTGTGAACATGCATTGAAAGAAATACTAACCTCCTGCGCCGTTAACATACAGTCTGAAGAATACACCACTCTGATCTCACTCGACATCAAAGGAGCCTTCGATAATATTGAATGGCTACGTATTCTAAATTCTCCTAAAGTTCTTAACTGCCCGAGCAACTTGGCGGGAGTCATCCGTTCATATCTATCTAATAGGAAAATTTCCATCAATTGGGGACCCGATACAAAAGACCTTCCTCAATCTGAAGGTTGCCCCCAGGGGTCTTCTTTGGTCGCGTTATTGTGGAAACTAATAACAAACAACATACTAATTAAAATGAATTCCAAAGGATTTAAAGCTTTCGCATACGCGGATGACTTCTCCCTGGTTGTCTCTGGCAGAACGAGGATTGACCTGGAGAACCAGGCCCGTGAGGCTCTAAACCTTTTTAGTAATCTTCTTACCAAATTTAACCTGGAATTATCAACCTCAAAAACGCAAGCCTTGACGTTTTCGGATCCCCGCCCTCTACAAAGGACCCCGGTGGTGAGGATAGATGGCGTCAGTGTCAATCATGTACCTCATCTCAAATTATTAGGAATAACAATAGATAAACACTTTAACTGGCTAGAATACATACAAGAACTTAAAATTAAAACCCTAAAAATTTTTCACAATTCTGCGAAAACGGTCGGTAAGAGATGGGGTACATCAACAACTCTTCTTAAAATCTCGTATAACTCAATCATTGATAAAATTCTTACATATGGAGCTGGTATCTGGGGAGGGCATCTCACACAAACTGCAAAAACCAAAATTAACTCTGTTCAAAGAATGTTTCTACTCCAAATTTCGCGTGGCTATAAAACCATTTCAACAGACGCCCTCACAGTCATCACCAGGATCCCCCATGTACATCTCCAACTTAAATATGGTCACAATAAAACGAATATCTTACAACTATAAAACTCAGACCTTTCAAATTTACTTCTACCTGGCGTTAGAGTACAACATCTCCTTCCCAGTTGGCAAATCCACCCAGCTCAGGACATTGCCTCCTTACTCACTTCATGTTCCAAAAATAGTTTTTCTCACTCTCTCCTGAGTCTGCTGCCTTCCTATCAGGTCACGGGCCATTTCCGAAGTACCTACACAGATTCCACTGCCGACGCACGCCCCTATGCTCTTGCGGAGAGGAGGGCACACCAGAACATTACTACTACAGTTGCCCTCTTACAAGTCTATACCATATTAAAAATCCCTTGCTATGACCCGAGGGCTGGCTGGAAAACATTGTTACGCGTCCTTCCCTCCAGAATAAATTGAAAAGAATATACTATATTTTGATAGACATCTCAAATAGAACTAATTAATGGAGTTAAAATTTAATTATTTTTAATTTATATATATATATTTGTTAAGTTTTTAATGTATGGTCTGAGTGTGTGAGTGTTTTGTCTGTCCTCTAAAAACATGTGTGCGAGAATGTGAATTTCTGTACTCTCCCCCTCGGTGCTGCAATCAGCCCAGTTTTAAAAGAATCTGACTTGAAGATTTCCCGCTGCAAATAAAAACGTTTGTTCTCCTCCCTTCGAAAGACTGTTTCATCTCATCTTTAATATTGTATTGTATATCTTCATTAGAGTGTTACCCACAACTTCAACAATATCAAAAATATGACTGCTTATCTGGATTAAACAGTTTTCTCCATAGCGCCCCTTGTCGCGAATGGCAAATCCTCGGCGCAACTTGGAAATTGTTCAATTCTCACACCTTCGCTCACTGTCGGCTCTAGGCTAGGGCCTGGCGATTTATGTATTATTAATTTTTTTTTTTTTTTTAATAAACTGTGAGTAGTCCCCTAGAAGCGCTCAACATCACTCCAAGAGTGATGAGTGGGGGCTACTCCCTATTAAAATATGCTTAATTTTGATAATTTTTTGTGGTCACTGTAATTAATTTCAGCCGATAATTTTTTCACTTTCTGGTGTTTTATGAAGCGTAGAATCACATATATTTTTTTCAATATTTTTTGAAGACGACAGCTTTCGAATGTTTCCTTGTAAGTGCTCTAGTAGTTTCTTTAACAACAAATCTTTAAAAACTGTTTTTTTTTTTTTTTTTTTAACTGTTATATAATTGTTATAACTTCATAACTTTAACTGCTATAACTTTAAAATGATAATAAAAATAATAATGATAAAATTCTGTCAAAGACAGAATTTAGTTTAGTACAGAGGACTATATTAATTTCAATCTGTAAAATTTTTATTCTTTTATTTTTTATTTATCTTTTATCTCATTTTTTGATCGTAAAACTAAGCCGCGTACTTTTTAAAATGACTGAAATGAATTAAATTGAAGCGTTGCCACCTAACTTTTAGACTATAGTTAATTTTTAAAAATCTAATTATTATGTCGAAAAACTGTTTGCACGCCTGGATTCAGAAAAATCGCCCCTTTTTTTTTTGGTACCGAATTTGTAACTATAGGGCTGTTGTTGTGGCTTATTCCTCAAGGTCTAGCTGCAAGCTAGACCAGGTCCAGGAGGTCGTGGATCTTCAAAAAGTCATAAACAATAAGAGGTGTAGTTATAATATAAGGTCTTCATACAAGAGCCCCATTCAGTGCAGGAGATGTTCTGGGGAGGCTCCTGCTGACTTGCATTTGGTGCACTCACGGTAAGATTTATGTCTATCAATATATGTAAGGCTCCCAATATGTCCACTCATGAGCCTGCTGATGGCGGTCTGGACAGCTCTATCACTCCCAATTGTGAGGACATTACCAGGAGTTTTCCCAGAATACCAAGAGTGGGACGGAGGAGTCCTCCATATTTTCAGATTTCCGATCTTAATTTTAGAGCTTATTTCGGAG
This sequence comes from Salticus scenicus, assembly GCA_963930645.1. NCBI lineage: Eukaryota > Metazoa > Arthropoda > Arachnida > Araneae > Salticidae > Salticus > Salticus scenicus. The sequence continues at coordinate 331,925,340 of OZ005650.1, read as the reverse complement.
AAGGTCAGTTCGGTGCTTGAAGTAGATGAGCCAGAAGTTCCGGCTTTAGCAAGAATATCAGTAGTTTAATTGCCCTGATGACTATGTGTGAGGGAAAGACTATTGCCCTAAAGACTATTGCCCTATGTGTGAGGGAATCCACTGAAAATAAATCTTGTGTTGATGCGAAAGCACCTTGAGGTCTTTAAGAATCATGATAGATGTTCTGTCACTCACTCTGGTCCAATTGCTCAGATGCTGAATGGCACTACAGCTATATGTCAAGATCCGAATATCTGCAGATGTGGTTTCTGAAACCAAGGTCGCAAGTGCCTCTTTTATTGCAATTAATTCAGCTCTAAAGACAGAGCAAAAAACTGGACTTTTTAGACTAATTTGCACAGAGTGAGATGATGACTTAATGAAAAAATCACTGCCACAGGCATAGTTGTCGTCTCTTCTGCCATCCGTATAAACTCTAGGACTGATATTTCTAATTTATTTTCCCCCTTATTGGTGTTACACAAACTGGTCTACAAAAACCGGCGACAACGTTTTTATCCAGATTGAAACTAATAGTCCTCCTAATCCTATGAATAAGAATAAGAAATAAATAAATAGGATTGATGTTTAACTACACATTTCTTTTCCCTCACATGCTATTTATTCTTTTTCAGCTGAAGGCGAATACATGACAGATGTTGCAAAATCTATTGAATCTACTCAGATCAAGATTTTTAGTTCTATTCCACTCAGCAGCCTCCCAAATGATATGGGTTCTCTGAAGAAAACACTAGACGAATTTCCAAATGACTTGAAACTGTTTAATGAAGGAAAAGGTGTTCCTTTAAAGATGGAGCTTTGGCCTTTGAAAATGCTTGATTCAACTAGAGCTGATCTATTGCAAAACAGGTAAAATTACAATTGTAGCTCATCATAAAATGTATATATATGTAACTTTCGTTAAAATATTCAACGAGAATATTAGATGATTGCAAATAATATAAACGTTATTTTTTTTACTAATTACAAACGATGAGAATTGTACATTTTTATGTTATACGTAGGGATGATAGCAACATATTTAAAGCAATTAATCTTTTAACAGAAATATCAATATGTGAAGTTAACAATATTGATATTTCTGTTAAATGATGTCACACTTTTCATGTATCATATTAAATACCAAAAATATTTTTACTTCCATTACCCGACTACCGTAAGTAACGGAAGTATTGTATTTGGACAAAAATTTCAATATCAAGTTTTCACCTGATTTACATGTTTTAAAGCTTCCTGAATACAAAAAATCTTACTATGTAAACTATCTTTCACGACATATCTATCAGTTTTCTCTTGCAGGGAAATTGTTAGATGTCTAATCTGTTCAGTCAGTTTTATGTCTTCTGACCACACTGCTTTCAAAAAAGAGTGTAATAGTGAATAATGGAAGTCGTGTGGTTGTTACACATCGGATTTTTTATTCTTCTGACTAAAAATATACCTTTCATTTTGATCATCAAAAAGGAAATAGCATTAAGTGGTCTAATAATTTTTAAACAAAAAAGAAAGTATATATTCACATGTAAAGTATTCTGAGCATTTTGACGTTTCATTTATATTTTTACGGATTTTTATTCAAAACGTATGAGCAAAATCATAACTGATGTTAAGACTGGACTTTCCTTACATTTCCAAAATTTAACTCTAATTTTCTTAAAAGAGCTTAAAAAAAAAAAAAAAATCTTTTTTGACTATTGCTTTAAAACTTCGCACACTTGTTTATAAAAAGGATATTTACATAATGAGCTAATTTTTAGTGAAATTAACTTTATTTAGTTTAAAAATTTTATAAAAATTTTCACATTTTTTTAACAAAAATTAATTATTTTAAATTTTACAAATTTTTCAAAATAGTAGATATTGAAATATCTCTAAATTCTCAATTTATTTTGTAAGCGTCTTTTATATAAATGTATGTAAAAAGTTTTAAAGCAATAAGAAAATATTATGGATGGTGGCAAGGAAAGCATTTTTTAGGCAATTATAGTTAAAATTTGAAAATGAAACAACGCTTAAACTTAACATCAGTTATAATTTTTTTCACAGATTTTTAAACAAAATGCATATATAAACATAAATAAAGCATCAAAATGTTCAGAATAGTTTACAAATTAACTTTTGTTTTCAAAACATCATTTATTTTAATTAAAATCACTTATAGTGTAACCACGTTTCTCGCGCCAAGCACTGAAGACGATTCCAAAAGCTTGGAGGGGTGCCAAATTGACCTACAGTTTAAGATATGGTAAACATCCATTCATTCGGCATTTCTTTACCGCTATTTTCTGTCAATCACAAGGGTTATCACTCCTATTTTAACACTGGACTCGTTGAATTAGCCCTTGCGCAGAAGCGCCCAAAGTCACAAGAAATGTGGTTAAAGAATATATTTTTAATTATATTAATGATGGTGCAATTAAGGGTACATTGAATAAAATAGTTTAGATACTTATAGCTCATGTACTGAAATAATCATATAATGTAAACGCAGTGGAAGTTTCGTCAGGAAAATAAGTTCGTAATCATGCTTTTTTTTTTTTTTTTTTTCCTGGTTGCAATTTCAACTGTGTTTGCGTGACATTCGAGGTTTCATTTGCTTTGTCTTTTTGTGTCTAATAAAATATCTCATAAATTTAGCCTGAATATTTAATACGTGTGATAATATTTTCCTTAAAAAATTAAGGTTGTGAAATTTAGTCTTTAAAAAGCTGAATCGTGTAAAATTACTATTTATTCCACATGTTAGCACTTTTGCGTATTCTGCGATTTAAATCAAAGGATCAACCATGTCCAGTCGTAAGACCTCCCGTTTTAGCCTACGCAGGCTATTACTTTCAATTTGCTATAAAATTAGTGTCAGCATTTACAGTGGTCAACCTGGAATTAATTAGATCAAAACACTTCCCCATATTGCAGAATATAGTTATAAAAAATGAAAAAAAAAAAAAAAGAATTTAATTTAATTAATATTACAGTGTGCAAAAAATTCCACCTCTCTACTAATTTTGTCGTAAATTATTGAAAAAATATACGGCTAGTGCTGATCGATTGGTAAAAACTCATAATAAATGCTATCGTTACAGTTTTCTTAGGGAACCATCTGCATATTAAACATTTCATTAACTTCACTTTTTCAAAGGGTAACACCTATTTTTAACTCCATACTCGAATTTCTGCGATCAAGGTGGTTCGGAATAAGTTACAGTTTATATACTTTTAATTACTTCTTGATAAAGTTACAAACGAAACTCTATTCGTCGTTCATCTATACATTAAAAAAAAAAAAAAAAAAGATCTTCTGAAAGTATTCATGAAAGTATTACATTCATCAAAAATGAAATTTCATTACAATTCGAAAATAAGGATAGGGATGAATTGTAAATTTCAAAACCCATATTTTTGATGATGCTAATTCTATTCGTGCAAAACTTAATATAAGTCATAATTAATAAATTTTGGAGTACGAGTTTATTAATAATTTTCAAAATTAAAAAATATTTTTTTAATCAAAAATATGTATGGAATATGTTTGGGTAGCTTCATTCTAACGCATTAAGAAAAATTGAAATTTGATTTTACTATTTTTTCGAGAAAATATAATTTAATGTCTACCATATTCATTTAACCCGATCGGGTTATCGTGGGTCATTGGAGACCAGAGCGATTTTTTTTTTTTTTTTTTTTTTTTTTTTTCTTCATCCCTCATAATTCACATATAGAAGAAATACCTATCCATCGTGTCCATGAATTTTCCCGTAAAAATAACATTCTTAAACTTTATTATGCAATTTGAATTTTTCAGATATCTTAATTTGTTCAAAAGTTATGATTTTTTTAGTAAATTCCTGCATTTTATGGAAATAGGTCTATTTCTGATGAAAAAACAAAATATTTGTTTAATTTTTTTTTTTTTTTTTTTTTTGCAATATTCATTGTTTACCTTTAAAGTAAAGTATTCAAGAGTGTTTAAGAATTTTATCAGATTTTTTGTTCCCCATCATACTATAGGTATGGGGAACTTAGGTAATCGTGAAAATTTTCGACCTCGGTTTTTTGACTTTTTTACACGTTTTCAGGTGTGAGGAATCCGAAAATGACAAAATTTGTATGGTGTCTGTCTGTAGGGTGTCTGTTAGTCTGTTAGTCCGTTAGTTTGTTAGTCCGTGTACACGATATCTCAAGAACAAATTGTCGCAGAGAGGTCAGATCAGTTTTAAAATATTACAAATATTACTTTCGACACTGGCAAGAACCCTATTCATTTGCAACATTCGAATTTAAAAACTTCGTAAGTTATGGGAAATTTACAATTTTCTTAACATGGGAGAATAGGACAAAATTTCACTTAAACGTGCATTAAATGGAAACTTTTTACTGTAAAAATGTCGAACCAGTTTTAAAATATCAGTTTTAATGCCGGAATGAACATCAGTTACTATAAATATGCTACTTTGAAAATTTCGCAAGTTATTGGAAATTTACGAATTTCTTAACATGGCAGCATAGGGCAAAATTTCACATAAACGTCAATTTTTAGAGATATTTTCATCGTAAAGATGTCAGACTACTTTTGAAATATTATTTAGAAATACTGGCATAAATATCATAGACTATGATTTTTTCAATTTAAAAAATTCGTAAGTTATTTGGAATTTATGCTTTACTTAACATGTCAGAATAGGGCAAAATTGAGCATAAACTTCCATTTTGAGGATCATAAATACGTTAGACAACTTCAAAATTACATTTATGATATTTGTTTGAACATGATTGAATACAAATATTCTAAGAGGAAAAATTTCGTAAATTATTCGTAATTTACGATTTTATCAACATAGCGAAATTGTAAATTTTTCATGTAAATATGAATTTTGAGGATTATTGCTTTGGAAATAGCAGCATGAAAACTAAACAACGGAATTGACCCCGATAAAGTAAATTAATAGATTAGAATAAGATAAATATATCGAAGTGAACGGTGGATAGCCTATTAGGAGGGGATTTCATTCTGTCACTGTGTCAAGGTTTGGTCACTTTCATTTCTCTTAACATGATTGTAATATGTCTCGCACTAGAAATTTATGAGAACATAAATATGGTGGGGAACTGAGCAGAGTCCACCTATGCCAACTAGTTTTCAATAAAAATGACGTGTTCTAACATTGCTCGGGTCTTCAGCAACCCATGATAAACTAACAAAGTGCCAAAAAGAGATAACCTGATTGGGTTAATATTAGCATCCTCAGATTTTGACAACTTATAACCTTATGAAAATTTGAAAGAAATAAATAAACTATGCCATTTTCTAGGCTAATTTGATCCAAGTAACCCACAAAAAATAAGTACTGTCATTTGAAAAAATGAAATTGATGCAAGTTTTAATATGTAGACGACACCCTGCGAAACATTTAAGCACGCCATTATAAACTACATACTATTATTAATCAATAGGCACCATCGGAATAATTATACGATGATTCGCGAAAAAATTAATTGGAGAGGCGGGTGTTTTTTTTTTTTTTTTTTTTTTTTTTTTTTTGTTGTTGTTGTTGTTGTTGTTGTTGTTTTCCTCTGACTGTGCATTCACAGGCGTATGATACAAATCCGTATTATTGTAGTAACGATAGTCCATATTTATGAAACATATCACGAGATAGAACTATAGTGAAAATGAAAGTGACTCACAAAATGACTGAGTGTATATTCTTCAAACGAAAAATTCAGTACTCAACTTGCAGTAAAATGTAAAACGCGGGATCGACGTTATTGATATAGAAAAAGAATTTGAAATATCTTCTTTCATTTTTTTTTTCTTCGAGTAATACTAGTAGATAGTAAAATTTTATCCATGTTTTGAAACGATTGAGTAATTCGAAAAAAAGTTTAACCGAAAATAGGTCGTTACAACATCACCAGTGTACAGAGAAAAATAAATAAAATTTTATTCATGATTTTGAATTTATAAAATAAAAGGTAAGGTAATAAATTTAAAACAAAAAATGTTACAAAGGGAGAGAGAGAAGATTAAAGTAAATATGTTGTTTACGTTATGTAGTGAAAAGCAGATTTGAACTTAGCATCATGATGTAGATTCTATAATGTAAAAGATAATAACATTATTTAAAAAATTTCATGTAACTCGATGTTAAATGATTTATAATGCCATGGAAAACTAGCTGGAATAGGTGGACTCTGCTCAGTTTTTCCCACCATATTTATGTTCTCATAAATTTCTAGTGCGAGACATGTTATAATCATATTAAGAGAAATGAATTTGACCAAAGCTTGACACAGTGACAGAGTGAAATCCCCGCCTAATAGGCTATCCACCGTTCACTATATTTATCTTATTCTAATGTATTAATTTATTTTATCAGGGTCAATTCCGTTGTTTGATTTTCATGCTACTATTTCCAAAGCAATAAACCTCAAAATTCCTATTTATGTGAAAAAAAATTTCAATTTCGTTATGTTGATAAAATCTTAAATTACGAATAACTTACGAAATTTTCCTATTAGAATATTTGTAGTCAATCATGTTCAAACAAGAATGATAAATGTTATTTTGAAGTTGTCTGATATATTAATGATCCTCAAAATGGACGTTTATGCTCAATTTTTCCCTATTCTGCCATGTTAAGTAAGTCGTAAATTTCCAATAACTTACGAAATTTTTATATTGGAAAATTCATAGTCAATAATATCCATGCCAATATCCTAAATAATATTTAAAAAGTGTTCTGGCATCTTTACGATGAAAATATCCCTCAAAATTGACGTTTATGTGAAATTTCGCTCTATTCTGCCATGTTAAGAAATTCGTAAATTTTTAGTAAATTAGGAAATTTTTATATTGTAAAATTCATATAGCCAATAATATTCATGCCAGTGTCCTAAATAATATTTCAAAAGTGGTCTGACATCTTTACGATGAAAATATCCCTAAAATTTGACGTTTATGTGAAATTTTGCCCTATACTGCCATGTTAAGAAATTCGTAAATTCCAAATAACTTGCGAAGCTTTCAAAGTAGCATATTTATAGTTAATGATGTTCATTCTGAATTCAAAACTGATATTTTAAAACTGTCCTGACATCTTTACAGTAAAAATTTTCTACTTAAACGTCCATTAAGTAGAAAATTTTTAATTGAAATTAAGTAAAATTTTGCCCTATTCTTCCATGTTAAAAAAATCATAAATTTATAATAACTTACGAAGTTTTATAATTCGAATGTTGCAAATGAATAGGGTTCTTGCCAGTGTCGAAAGTAATATTTTAAAACTGATCTGACTTCTCTGCCACTATTTGTTCTTGAGATATCGTGCACACAGACTAACAAACTCACTAACGGACTAACGGGCTAACAAACTAACAGACACCCTACAGACGGACACCACACAAATTTTATCATTTTCGGATTCCTCACACCTGGAAACGTGTAAAAAAGTCAAAAAACCGAGGTCAAAAATTTTCACGATTACCTAAGTTCCCCATGCCTATAGTATGATGGGGAACTAAAAAGTAATAAATTTGGAATATTTAGGTATTCCGTTTAAAAATAAACTAGCAACGATTTTGATGAATTTGCATTGAAGTTTACTTTCATAAATAATTAAATTTAGATTACATTCTTTTACTCTAAGTCCATTATTTTTATTAAAAGCACAGTTAAATTTAAAATAATCTTTTTTTCATTATTGGCTATTTATCACGGCATCTGACCGCTGTTTTTGATTTGACGAATATCACTTGCCGGAAAAGTGTGCAAGCATCGAATTTGAAAATAGATTCATTTAGAAATATCGACTGTTATGCGGACGAAGGCTAACTAGTAATAATAATAGTAATATTTTCACGCTTAATTATATTTTTATGCGCTTTTTGAAGAATTGAATCCAATGTGGGTTGGGATTTTACAAATAAGTATGTGCATATTTTAATTTACTTTCTCTTTCTTTGCAATTTGATTTGTAAATATAAATTAAAGGTTACATGACCAATAAATACTCCTTTAACAAAGTATTTTCCTTTAATGTTTACCTAGGTTATTAGAAGCATATTTAGGCACATTTGAACAAAAATTCGATGATCTGTTAAATACAAAATCTGCAATTTCGAACTGGATGAAAGTTATGGTAAAATCTTTGACAGAAGAAGAGGAACAAAAAGTAAGACTTCTTTCAAAAATTGTTATGTATTACCCGACGATTTTGATTGTACAAATGCACTAATAATCCCATTTCTACAGTGGTGGTCAAAATTATAAGGACAAGGAAAAAGTCGCCAGAATTTGGTTACAGTTGGCCGGAAAATTGTACATTTTTTATGGCTGGAAATCAATGATAAACGAACCATTTATTTTATAACTTTTTCTAGAAATATACGGAAAATTCATATTCATAAAATGTATTTTGGATATAGACAGCCAAGAAATATGGACAAGATTATAAAGACAATTGTATTTATATGCTCTAAATAGCAAAATTTGCGTATTTTTTGTTTTGCACACGGAATTTCTAGACGATAAAAATCCTTAGTAAGCGATTAAGAACGTTGAATTCTATTTTTGCAGTCCTGCCGCTGGGTACTAAGCTTTCAGAGTTTGAAAAGATGTAATTTTTTTTTTTTTTTTTTTATTTTTTTATTCAGGTGCTATTGTATGTCAAATTACGACAGAGCTAAATATATCGAGAACAGTCATTTATAATTTTCTTGAAAATCCCAGCAACTATGGACTAAAAAGATAAACTGGTAGACCATCTTCATTGTCTGTGCTGGAGAAAAGATTTATAGTAAGGCGATCTTGCTCTAAAAAACAAACATCGATGGAAATTAAACAGAAATAAAACTTACGATGCAGTTCTCGAACTGTTTGATGTGTTTTACAAAAAGAAAAAATACCTCCCATCAGTTGCAAAACCTCTCAAATCATTACTGACCCCCCCCCCCCTTCTCAAACGTACGCTTTAAAGGAAATTTCTTTTTCGTTGGGGATATCCTACCAGAAGTAGTAAAAAACCACCTGGTACATCCAAATTAAACTTTTCTTACCAGAAAAGATAACGTCATCCCACTTTTTTCTTATAGTAATGCATTTTTTGGAAAACTCCTTCCTAAGTCTCTTATGAAATTTGTAAGAAGCGGTCGTGACATAAATTTTCCATAACGAACCTTTTTTTCTTTTTATAAAACAAGTCGAACATTTTTAGCATTGCATTGTAAGTTTAATTCCCCTTTAATTTCTGTTGATGTTTGTTTTTTTGGAGCAAGTTCGCCTCGATTCTTTTCTCACGCACAAAAACAGAAGATGACCTACCTGTATGTCTTTTCCGTCCGTATTTGTCGGGTTTTTTAAGAAAATTTTAAATGACCGTTCTCGACATATTTAGCTTTGTCGCAATTTAACACGCAGTAAGACCTGAACTTTTTTAAGCAACCACTTTTCCTTTCTCAAACACCAAAATTTTAGTACCTAGAAGCATGACTACAAAAGCAGAATACGACATTCCCAATAGTTTACTAAGTATTATATTATCTGGGAATTTTGTGTGTACAGAACAAAAAACATGTAAATTTCGCTTTTTAGAACACACAAATACAGTTGTCCTTATAATTTTGTCCATATCACATGGCTATCTAAATCCAAAATACACTTTATGAATATGAATTTCTCATAAACTTTCATAAAAACTAATAAAAAAGTGCTTCATTTATAATTGGTTTCCAACCATAAAATTTGCATAATTTTCTGGAAAACTGTAGCCAAGATTTGACGATTTTTTTCTTGTTCTTATAATTTTGACCACCACTGTATGAATACCAGTGTCAGATAATTAAGTGTTATGTAACAGAAACACCTATACTGCTATGAAGTAGAGACACTTGTGGAGTTAAACAGTAGAAACTGCATAACAATTTACGTGCAATACTAATTCAGAACTTTTGAAACAAAACTTTAAATAAATAACAGACCGAGTTCAAAACAAGTATTCAGAAAAAAATTATTGCTGCAACCGTCCAAAGTCTGTTGTTTTTAATTAATTTAAGTACTGTAAAAGAATTCGCCGGTAATTTCATCCAAACATTCATTGAGTGGTCTAATTGGTATTACAATTGTTCAAATAAATGTTTTAGTTTCTAATATAAAACTTTTTTAACTATAATAATAAAAGTCTGACATTTATATACATATATATATTGAGTAAACAGTCTGTTATAATGAATATCAATCATATAAATGTGATGTAAGCTATAATTTCCCTTGAAAACTTAAACAATATAACTTTAGTGCTATATTACAATCTACTATTTATGTAAAATTTGTTAAATATTTTACTGAGTTTAAACAACACAACTTTTAGACTTTGAAATTCTTTCTTGGAGATTGTTAATTTTGTTTTCTAAAACTGACTTACAAAATATCAATTCAGTTTAAATTCTTTAAGAGTCGATGCAAAGAGAATTATTGAAAAATTAAATAATTATATTAATTATATTAATATATATATGAATCTTTTAAGGCCATCCTATGTAAAAAAAAGTTCAGCAAAATAACCTTTAAGATAACATTCAGGAAAACTTCAGAAAACTTGCAGGTAATTCGGACTTACTGAAATAAAACTTAAAAAGAAACTGAATATTTCCAGAAAGAAACCTACTGTTTTACTTTTTCTTTAAAATATCTGTAAAAACTTTTAGAATACCTGCAAAATGTTACAGGATGTCTGAAACGCCTGCACTATACCTGCAGTTTTTGGCCAATTTTTTTACCTTGGATGGAACCAAATTTTTCTCTGTTTTAAGTTCAATTTTGAAGTTTGATCATAAAAATTCTTTTAAACTATAAATATAATTTGCAGAATTTTTAAAATATCATGAGGTGTAAAAGAAACGTTGTTGGAAAATACTTATAAGTTGCCTTTCTACTGCACTTTGAAATATTACTAACGGTTTTTGTTATTAGAAAACGCCATAAGACACTGGAAGCATGTGAACATTTCTCAAAAAGTGAGCATTGAACAAGCATCATAATTTTAAGCCTTAATAATAAAAAAATTTTACTCTCTGTAACATAAATTGTTTTTCCTTTATGTTTATGAATTACTATTTTTACTACCTAAAATATGCTATATTTAAATCGCTAATTAAAATTTGTCACAATGTGATTTTCTATTTAAAAATAAACTATTGTGCAACGATAAAGTGGAATGCTTAGAAAATATTGGTTTAATTATAATTGACAAATAAATCACATTCTTCATATCTGCAAATGAGTAAATAAAGTATGAAACAAATAATTATTTTTTTTAATCTGCCCCTAAAGTCAGATGAATAAATTTTAATGATTCATTTAAAAGGGTATTTATAAATCCAATGTAACCAGAATATTTTTACTTTTTCACAGATAGGGAAATTATGTAACGAACTCGAAAATACTCTTAAGGTATTTTATGAAGTTATAGGAACACTGGATACATCTCAAGGGCCTGAACAACTGAAGAAAGCTGACAGAGCGTATGGAGCTAGTATTCCTGGGGTTTTCTATAAAAAATACTTGCTACTCCGACAAGAAATAGTATGTATATTTTTTTTTCATTGTTTAAAATTTTCATTTACAAATTCCTGCATGTGTTTGTGGAACTTAATTAGCTAATAGATCCAGATGTTCACTTTCAGAATATCAAAAAAATCGTTATCTTGAAAAAACTATAGTTTAGGCTTACAGATTGCTTTCTCGAAGACGCCTAAGTCAGTGAATTGAAATTCTTAAAATTCTAAAAGCAGATGTCTAAATCCTTTACACAAAAATCTAGAATTATTATGATTTTCTTTACTTGCTATTTCTATTCTGACACCATAGAACTTTTTTAACTAATTCAAGACACAGATTCGTTAAGTCTTTATATTTTGCTAAATTTACAAACTCTTTTTAGGTAGATTCCTTCTAGGACATCTACCTATTGCAATGGTTCTCATGACACGACTTCTGCAAAATTTCTTCATATCTTCACCGATCATGACCCCCTAGAACCCAAAACCAATCCTTCGTTCAAAAATTTATACATATATACATATATATATATATATGTGTGTGTGTGTGTGTGTGTGTGTGTGTATAACACTTTTTCCCATGTTAAGTTGTGAACACGATAACTGGAGTAATTTTTATTTAAATTTAACCAGCTCAGGATATGTTGTCAGGACAGTAAAAATCTCGGTCGAGTTCGTAGATGGGACATCCTGCTCAAAGGGTGTGGAAAAGGTGGGGGGGTGGAAATTTTCATCTGCCCATAATTTCTTTAATATTGAAAATAGGAAAATACTTCAAATCAGGCGAATTACCGCCTTACCCTAAAGAACAACTTTTGTATTTAAACTTTTTCGATAACTTCAATTGCTTAAAAGTTACAAGTTAAAAAATGATTTTTCGTCATTTGTGATGAAGCCGACATTTTCTATATCTTTAATTGCTTAAATTTTTAATCTGATGCTTACGTCACGTGCAAACGATAATGAAAAAGATCACTGAAAATATAAAATCCATGGTAACAGCTTCAATTAATCATGTAAAAATATAAAATTAAAATAATACGTTAGTCATGGTAAAAATATCGTTTGTGGTGAATAATTTAGAACGCCGGTTTACGCAAGAATTTAAAATTTACGATTGAAATTGAGAGTAATACGTTACAGCTTCCTTTGATTTTTTATCTTGTGGAAACAAAATATTGGTCTGTGAAGAGATATGAGTTTTTTGCGTGGGAAGAAAATATAATGACGCCAAAGCTGCCATTTTTCATCGCCAAGCTCTCCAAATTTTGTCATCAAATAACGAATTTCGTCGCCAAGTCAAACATTTCATCGTCAACTATCAAATTTTGCTGCCAAATCACAAATTTCATTACTAAGTCGCAAGTTTTGTCACCAAATTGTATATCTTTATGGCTTCTATTGAATAATTATGAACTTGGATTTTAAAAAATTGAATCATTTACTGACCAATAAATCTATCCGAAAATTTTAAGTAGAATGAATAGTAGTAGTTGATAATTAAATTTCTAAAAAACATAATAGTGACGTGAATAATGCAATATGTGGGAACAAAGCCATTGAAAAAGTATGTGTTAATACATATGTAATATTTCTTTACTTTTATAACATTAACGTAAGGGAATCTACCTTTGCCTTTAAGCTTGCCGAAAAGGTTTTTTTTTTTTTGTTTTTTTTTTGTTCAATAATAACTGTATCAAAGTCTTTGGGTATAAATAATTTTTTATATAAGCTATTTTGTAAATTGTTTCTGTATTTCCATTGATTTTAACTATAAATTTTTATTTCTTTTATAGACTAAAGACCAAGGAAGTAAGTGTGTTTTTTCTCCTTTTTCCCCTTTTTTTACTCAAAAATATGGTAATTTGTATAAATAAGCATTTGTTTAGACTACGCACTCACAACTGTTAGTTTATACTTCTATTTCTAGTTTATATTACTAGTAAAATGTTTTAGATCTCAAATTAAGAACATTTTTTTTTTTAATACATATCGGAAAATTTTTGACGTACTTTTTCCAAAATCAGCAAAATGAAAGTGAGATGTGAGGTCCCCTATCAGGGCAATATTTACCTTACAATAAAAAATACTTCTGTTACATCACTAAGTAAAATTGCTCTATGTTAATTATTCAAAAAAAAAATATTATTATTATTATTATTATTAAACAAAATGCCGTAAGAAATTATTTTGAAAAATTTATATAAACAGGTTTTAAACCAAAAGTGAAACGTAGATTTTATCTTGTTTCACTTAAATATTTTTAATAAATTTAAAAGTTAGTTTATGTGAATCTATAATTAACAAATTATTTTACTTTAAAAAATTAAAACATTTTTCTTATTATTATTACAGTAGACACCGATTATCCGCGGAATTGGGAGGCAAGGGAATCGCGGATAACCCGAAAAACAGAGTAAAATGGGGTGCAAACATGAAAAAAAACATATTTCAGCAAAAAAAACTAAAATACTATCTTTTATGGAAAAAAACATATTGTGCAAAGGCAAACAGTTTGTCTTTTTTCTTTAAAATGTTTCCCCTATACTGTAATCCAAACGCATCTGCTTTCTTGAAGCGTCATTTTCTATTTTAGAAATCATTTCAAGTTTTTGCGCAATCGTTAACACAGCCTTCTTTCGTTTTTCAGCCATTATTAAAAAAATTTTCGCGGCTCTCGCATTCGCGGATAATCAGTACTCTACTACATTTATTTATTTTAAGAGAGTTTTTTTTTCCCTAAAACATTCTCTTATATCGTCAAAAAATTCACTAATGTATCTAATTTAAACCAAATAGATAAATAAAATTATTTCTAAAGTTTACGTGTCAAAAATTTCGTTACAAATTTCTAATAGAAATTTCTAAATTTAAGTAAAATATAAAACTTTCAGCCATTAAATTAATACAGTAAAAAGTCAAGCTATTCCAGTGAAAATACTTCAAATCACGAATAAATTCGATTCCTTAAAAAGAGAAAAATATGAAAAAATTACATTTGGAAAGACCATCTAAAATTATTAATTCCATTCACAATTAACTATTTCAGAAAATTCACTTTTTTACTTTCTCTTACCCTTAGGGTCGAGAAAGTATTATTTTATGGCCAAATTTTTGAACGTGAGTTTTTATTATATTTACATGTTCTGAGGTCCCCTGAATTCGAAAATCGTGTTTTTAGCTAATGGTCTGTGTGTCTGTCTGTGTGGATATCTGTGTGTCTGTTATCAGCATATCTCAAGAACAAATAGTAGCAGAAATTCCAAACTTGGTATTCTAAATGTGTATCATATAGGGATGCTACAGTAAGCTTTACGTTGAGATGAAGCAAATGGTTTGTGTACACTCAAAAGTATTCAAATACATTACGTCTGTGGGGGAAATTGCAGGTAAGTAGAGTTTAACATCTATAGACTGCACTAAACTAAATGAAACGAATATATATATTTTTGTAATAGGGATAGTTAACTGGGAAAAAAAAATTGTGTATGTAGGAGCCCCGCCTCCCCCCCCCCCCCCTGCGGGGGGAAGTCCCCTCTCGAGGGGAGTAAATTTTCATGATGGGTATCTTCCAAAAGAGCTTGCCAATACCTTTGAAATGAATGACTGAACCATCGATCTGCGATAATTTAAAATAAAGTTATCGATATTTTTCATTTTTAACAAAAAAAAAAAAATTTATGTAATATTGAGAATGAATTCAACTTTTTATTTCTATTTATTTAGTGTTTATACTACTTCTATAATATGGAAATCGTCTGTAATATCATAAAAGATCATTTTTTCAAATAATAATTTTAATAAATTATTTTTAAAAAAAAAAACGAATTAAATTCTATATAAATGTAGGTGCATTAATGAAATGGGGGGTTGAGTGGGATGGTAGCCCCCCTCGCACAGAACTAATTATCATATAAAACTTTTCCGAAGCCTAATTTGACTTGTTTAACATAGGTTTACTTACATAACAGTATTCGTTTTCTTACCTCTTAATCTCCAACCTGTATTTATAGTATTAAATTTCAGGGTAAGAGAAAGTCGTGTGAGTGACACACCAGATTTTTTTTTTATTATTATTATTGTTATTATTATTTATTTATTTTATTTTATTTTATTTTATTTCATTTTATTTATTTATTTATTTATTTATTTTTTCAGTGATTAAATGTTGAAAATCATAACTTTTATGTATGCTAATTCAAAATAATTGCCAGGGTTTTAAAGCTTTACTGTGCAAAATATAATTCATTCATTTATTCAAAACTAGCCGCCTTCGGTGACCAACTGGTTCGTGACCCTTGAAAAATCCGACTTTACGAAACTCCCGCTCGGTGGCGACTGCGGCGCCTTTTTCCCGTTTCAGATCTTACAACAGCTTACTGTCATATAGTGAAAATAGCTTTATTGAAAAATTTAATCACAGTAAATTCCCGCTCGGTAGCGCCTGCGGCACCCTCTTCCCGTTTCACATGATAAAAATTCACATGATAAAAAATATTAATATTAAAAAAATAATAATACTTTTCACATGATAAAAATTAATGCAATTTTGAGAATTCATTAATTATAGTGATTCATTTTAAAATAGTGACCAGCGAAGCGGACGTAGCCTGGTAGTATATATATATAAACGAAAGAACTATAAAATTAAAAAGTTAAAGAAAAACATTCATAATTAACCAAAGGAAAATCAGCCGAAATATTTACAAACCACATAACACATGTATATTAAAACGGTGTTCAACATACTGACGTGAAGCCAGCAACTATGAAGTTTTGTAGATCAGAATATAGTATATAATAACTTAATTGATTCCTCTTTACAATAGTGATAAAATAAACCAAATTAGAAAACAAAATTTATTAGGTCTACCGGAAAGTTCTGCCTATATGAATTTATAAATTGACACCGGAAATTTTCTTTTTAACAATATTTATATAATACTTTACCAATTATCATTTTAAAAGTTTCCCATAACTATCTTAAATATTATCCAGGATAAATTTCTGAGGTCAGTATTTTAATTCAAAAGGACAGAACTTTCCGGTAAACCCAATATATTAAATATGTTAACTTAGTAAATCATTTAAATATAATTAATTCATCTTTTCTAAAGCTATAATACACAAAAAAAGGATAATAAGAAAATTAGATGTTGCCAAAGATTGAAAACAAAAAGAAACATTCATCCATCCCAAAAACTTTAACATAAAAAATGCACACTGATAAATTGCATTAAAATTTGAAAAAGTGTTTAAATACCCAGAATTGCTACCATCTTTCGAGAGGAAATAGTTTTATCTGGGTAATTTTGTTAGAGGAAACTTATATATATACATATTATATATATATATATATATATATATATATATATTCCTAAATTGCAAGCAAAAAAAATCTTATTATTGTAAAAAAAAAAAAAAAAAAAAAAAAAAAAAAGATCTATCAGGTTAATGACATAAAACAGTCAGCTGTTGTGCCAATCACAAGAAAGGTGTTTTTTATCAGAAAAAACTGTTCTTTTTTTAAACGAACTATAATTTTAAACAGTAAAGTACGTAGTTTTAATATCCTCTCTGTAATTTTAAATAAATATTATTTTTAGGCAACTTACCAAAGAATAAATTTTGTGTAATCTGTAAAAGTATCTAACAAAACCTGTTGACAGTCAATGTCATGGTGTCGAGGTAAAGCATTACAAAATAAGTGACTGGGAGTTTTAAACCCAACAAAACGGGCGACTACCAACTGCACTCGCTTATTTTTCCCCCACTTTAAAAAACTACCAACTGCACTCGGACATGCAAACGCCTCCTGCTACCTGAAACCCCCGTTATGAATTTAGATCCTTCCACTGAAAGTAATGAAATAGAAAACCAAAAATGCAATGGGAAACCAAAAAAATAAATAAATAAATCCCCCCCCCCCCCAAAAAAAAAAAAAAAAAAAAAAAAAAAAATCAGTGGACATCCCTACTTTGCTGTGCATGAATCTGAGAACGTCTGTAACTCGGCAATCACTACCACGCACATAAAAAGCGAAAAAAAAAAAAAAAAAAAAAAAAAAAATCACTGTACACCCCTATCTCGCTGTGCATGAATCTGAAAACGCACGTAACTCGGTTCCGCGGCAATGCTATCACGCTCGTTAAAACCAAAAAAACATCCCTGGACACCCCTACCTCGCTGTGTATTAATCTGAGAACGCACGTAACTCGCTTCCGCGGCAATCACTATCGCGCACGTTAAAACCAAAAAAAAAAAAAAATCACTGGACACTCCTACCTCGCTGTGCATGAATCCGAGAACGCCCGCAACTCGGTTCCCCAGTAATCACTGTCAGACACGTAAAAAAAAAAAAAAAAAAAAAAAAAAAAAAACTTCACTGGACTTCCTTACCTCGCTCTGCATGAATCTGAAAACGCAGGTAACTCGGTTAAATTACAAATAAAATTATAAACTTCCAGCTAGGGCAGTTAATATGATTCCACCAACAAACTTTTGGGTTCTTCCTATTCAGAGCGAAGGGGTGGTAAGATAGAAAGTTGCAAGAGAGTAATTGAAAATGGGGTTAAGACTAGTGAGTGCAGTTGGATAACACCCAACAAAACAAACTGCTTAAAAATCATTTTTATTAATTTTTATAGAGGGGAAAAAATTACGGTTTTTTTACTGTTAAAAAATAAATTTAGTAGAAAAAAAAGAACAGTTTTTTTATTATTTGTTGTTTTTTTTAAACACATTCTTTTAACAAGCACGTGACAGATTTTATTTTTCCGTTAAACTGACAGATATATATCTATATATATATATATATTTTGTACAATATTGTCACCATTTACCGTTATTTAAAAACTGCCAGTTTTAATGTCACAAATTATTCCAGTTATGATATTATGATACTTATTGGATTAAGACAATCCATAAGTTCAGGAAAATGAGAAGAGATATGACGTAGATTCATGTCATTTGAAAATTTATAACTCCTCCAGTGGGCGTTTCTTTCACGATTTGTATGTTACTTATTTCTTAAGACTATACCCAATATTCATATTTGTACAATCAAATATACTATGGATACAAAAACTTTTATTAGAAAGAATATAATTATAATGCATATCCATTTGTAATATAAATGTGAATACAGAAAATTTTGTTCTAAAATATCATAACTTGGGAGAATAAAGCCCACGGCGTCATTTACCGTGAAAAAGATAAAAGCATGCTGTCGCGAAAGTATTAAGAATGGGTATAGTGGTTTAATTTATTAAGGGATAGTCTACTGACCAGTTGTGTAAACTAGTGTTTTGTTCCAAACGAAGTGACTATTAGAAAATCAGGATACCCTTAAATATTCCGCAGCTAAGTTATCCGATAAGTTATCCTGTAACACTGTAAAGTAAAGCATTTTTAATTCCTGTAGTGTAATTCCCTTTTATTTTACAATACTTATAAAGTTAATTCTAAAAAAATGTTAAACTTACTTTTAATGAAGATTAAAATATTTTGACAGCACTGAAAATCAATGAAAAACCTTCTAATGATTTCAAAATATCCTAAATATTGTATAATTATTTATAAATCTTCAGAATGGACTTATAGTCAAGGTAATGGAGTTACGTATGTTCATTGGGGCAAAAGCAACTGTTCGGATATAGCAGAGCAATTTTTTAATGGAACAGCTGTCGGACCCGAAGGATTTGGAGGCGGAGCTAACTATTTATGTCTTCCAGATTCACCTGATTTTGGATTTCCACTAACCGACATGAAAGATGCATCTACTCTTCAAGGTATGTTAAAACCACGTCTTATAGTTATTCTTATTTTTATTTATTTATATACTAACTCTTTTGAATTTTCAAAAATTGCCAATAATTTTAATGTAAATTATAAAAATTAGGGGAGACAAGAGCTAGTTAACATAAATTTTGGATTTAGATCTGTGTGTGTGTGTGTGTGTGTGTGTGTGTGCGCGCGTGCGTGTGTGCGTGCGCGCGCACGCGATACATAGAGAAACTCTGAGGAATACAACAGAGAGTTTGATTTTTTGGCTAGAAAATCATGCATGACCCACCAATTAAATCGGTGTTTAATCAACCCAAAAAGCACTTTCCTTACAAGATTGCTACTATGGGGTTAGTTGGCATATCCATAGGAGTCTTGACGCTTCGAAACAAATGCTTTTTGACATTTCTAAGCAGACTGATGTTAGGGTGGATGATACACCTAACATACATACACTCCCCTCTCGCAAGACGACAGCGTAAGAATAATAGGCATTAGCAAAAAATAGAAACTGTGTGCCAACTAGCCTCTTATGCCAACAAACCACTTCTCCCTTATATTAAAAAAAATCAAGTATAGAACCATAAAGTGATTAAGAAATATTACAAAAAATTTTACATTTTACATATGTACTAATTGTTAACCGTAAAAACTTTATGGTTTTAGACAAAGTAAATACACAACTGAGGCCATACTATGAGTGAAACGCATTGTGGTTTACTTGAATAACGAATACTTTTTCTAAGAAAAATAATGTAAACTTCACCAAAAATACATACAATGAAAATAAAAATGAAAATTTTTATAAATAAAATCGCTTCTGCTTTAGTATAATATCGTAGCTACGTTATATTCTAAAGCAATAACAAAACAGTTCTATTGTTTAGTTATAGAAATAAGTTTTAAAATTTTGTGATGGGTGAGGCATTTCATGGGAATGGCCCATTCATTGTGGGTTTTTTTTTTTTTTTTTTTTTTTTTTTTTATTTGCTTATAATCTGTTATTATTCATAATCCCACATCAGTTTTTCCGGTGCATAAAGAAATTTTCCTTTTGTGACGTTTTGTGACGATATGATCTAAGATTTCACAGTGGCTTCAAATAGTTTATGTTTTTAAGATTAGGGAATACAAAGTAAATGGTAAGTGTGTAATATACTTTTTTTATATGCACATGCAAAGATCGCGAGGGAAAAGAAGTTCTAAAACAGAAAATTTTATTTTCGATAACACAAGTCTGTAACCAAAAATCCACGTAGGGTTTTTTCACTGCTTCTAATACAGGGTGGTCCGAAAAACATGATAGAAAGTAAGCGATCGTTGTGGAAAAAATAAAATATGCAAGAGCATGAAACCTATGTTAATGAATAAAGTTATGAATGACATTTAATATACAAGGTGCTCGAAATGTCTACCGTCCCACAGTGTTCGGAATTTCAAAAAAGCTGGCCAAAAGGCGCCATATTGGATTCGCCATCTTGTTTTTGAGTTTGCCTTTGAAGTTTTCAAAAAACTAATGTCAGATTCGGATTCAGCGACCTCGAAAACATATATACACATCACAATTTCACTTGTTTTCTTTAATTTCGACTTTTGGCCAGCATTTTTGAAATTCCGACCACTGTGTGGCAGATCAAAAATCAAAAATTTGATAGATGAAGGATAATTTTCACATTTAAGGGTTTTTGAGGGCGCTAAATTCAAATTTGATATCAGTTTTTATAAAAAAAAGTGATCTTGCACTCAAAAACAAGATGGCGGATCCAATATGGCAGACCAAAGTCCAAAAAATTAAAAAATTAAATTAAAAAGTAAAAATTAAATTAAAAAGTTAAAACGCTTTTACACATACAGGGGCAGGCGGGGGAACCCAATTCTTTAACGGCTGAATAAAATGGACATCCCTTAACACTCTCCACTTTGAATCAATGCGGGATCTTGCGAGATAAAAAAGTTTCCATACTTTGAAACTTTTGGTTATGTTATAATTGAGGTTAACTTCAAAAAGCCGCTCAGGAGATCACTATCTACTAACCTCCACAATTGTCGGCCATATTTTGTTGAATGTTGTTGTTGCGAAATTTTCCGAGAAACACTATTTGTTTAACTGTTAAAATGCATTAACAATTAAAAAGAAAAAATTGTCACGTTTTCCGCCAGCCTACACTTAGAAATATGTAGATAGAATAAATTTTCCACCTCACAGTTTCATTCAGTGGCTCCCTCTGAAGGTATTTCCGCGGTACTTACGTCTAAAAACGCGCCTAAATTTTTCGACTTTTGGCCAGCTTTTTTGAAATTCCGAACACTGTGCGTCCCCGACTATAGTGTTATAAAGCCAGTTCCGAAACTCTGCCATAAAGTGCTGGAGTGTTTCGGAATCAAGTGCATCAATCTCTATTCTGATGGTCGATTTCAGGCTCTCAAGTGAATCAGGGTATTCCTATAGATTCTGTCCTTGGTGTAAACCCATAAGAAGAAGTCGCACGAATTTAGGTCCGGACTGTATGGGGACTCCTCTATCACGTGCCCAGTAAATTTTTCTGCATCCAATGCAATCAAACGCTCATTAAACGTCGTTTTAAGCCACAGGAAGACTTCAGCAGTTCTATGGGGACGAGCATCGTCTTGCATGAACCAGTACTGGCGTATCATGTTCAGACAGCCCGCTTCAGGGGGTGACGAAAAAGTGAAGTGTTCCAAAGTGACGCTCCAGAATCTCTATATACTTCACTCCCGTGACATTACCGTCAATGAATATCGGACCATTCTCTAAATATGCATGAAGAAATTCGTTTAATCGTATGAAAGAATATGTTTAGTTCAATGTAATAAAATCAGTGAATTTTTATTGTAAACCCTTATTATTTTGCAAAGAAAAAAAGAAAAGAAAAGAGAAAAATCGATACATGATGATCAGAAATGGAGGTCATTTTTGGGTTCAGCATCCTCGAAAACAAGTTTTTACAAAAAATAATAAAATAATTAATGCAGCTGAAACACATTTTTTTGGAAGGATGTGTAATTATGTGATTTATTATTATTTCAGGAGCGTCTTTCCTTTTACCTGGAGAACAGTCTTCAAAACTTTTCTGTTCCGTTTGTCGTCTTGGAGCTAAAGGATCTGTTCAAGTGTTCTCTGGAAGAAAGTTCTGCCCTGAGGATTGGGATTATATTTATGATGGTCTTCAGATGAGCGGTTCCCACGACGCCATATCCACAACATTTGTATGTCTCGACAAGAACTCTGATAAGAAAGTGACCACCTCAAGAAACCCTCTTACTCCGAACTGGGTGCATCTCATAGGCCAAAAGAGTCAAGATAACGCACAAACATTGGTTCCTTGTGTAGTTTGCGCAAAATGATTTTCTGGTTGTTGTAATATTTATAAGTCACGAGTATTTCGTTTTGGTTTTTATCGCTGTTTTTATTACTATAATCACTAATTTCATCAATATAAATATCATAATGTGAGGAATTTTAGATAAATATTGATGTAAGTTGGTAAGATTTCAGAATTATCCATAAATTTTAAAATATGTATCCAGCATCAAATTTTACTGCCCGTGTTTGTACTCCTTCTATATAATTTCCTATATTTATAGAAAAATTATAAATTTTAGAATTTTTCAACGAGCTTTTGAAAATTAGGAGTCTTTTAACAAAAATCTAGTAATCTACCGGTATATCTAGTAAAGTTGGCAGGTATGTAACTGTTAATAAGTACAGGGAAGTTGCAATTAAACTCACCCCAGCATCCTGTAGATAAAAAAGGCAAGCACTTTGTAACCAAATTCGGTACATAGCCGAATCAAGAGATGCGCTCATTGAATTAAAAAATAATAATAATAATTCAAAAGAGTTCATCAGATGGCGCTTAGCATGATGAAATAGCAAATTTTACCAGTAGAATGAGCTATACGATATTAAAAACTAATCCATAAATATTCACATTGTTTCAAGCCTTCTGCATTGTTCAATAGTCACCGTCTCTCATCAGCGCCCTTTGTCGCGGGGGAATTTACTTCGGGCGCCTCTATGCACATTTCACTTTTATTTACGCCGCCCTCTGTCGTGAGGGTGTTATTACCTAATGTATTTTTTTCTTTATTAAATCACGGAGGAAGGCTCCAAAATCACTCCAAACCGCTATATCGTGGTGAGAGGCCTCCTTCTGTCTTACAAGGTCTAAAAAGCATTCTATATATAAGCTGACCAAATGTCCTGATTTTCTGGGGACACCCTTTATTTTGAAGGCATTTTCTAAGTTTCGAAAAATTCTTAAAAGCAAATTATTTATCATTGATATTTTATTTTTAATCCTTATATAGTAAGAATAAAAAAATGCATCCGTAATTGGATAATTGTAGCAATTTTTAACGCTTCTCTGTTATGAAGGTAGATTGATATGATCACTGTATCCATATACCGAATGTGTAATTTCATTGGTTACATTTTCCGATTTTCTGTGCAAAGTGCCACCGAATGAGCTTTTATTGCAATTCCTTTAGTGCATATCATGAATCATTCCACACACCAAATTTTGTGTCACTCCTCTTGCCAGTATTAGCTGCAATTTATAGTGAATATTTATAGCACGTTTCAGGTTAAAATAATGGCATGACAACTTTAACAGATCCATATATTTAAAGGTTAAGTTTCTTCGGAAGCCTTTCGATGGCTAGAGGCCCAGGGCGACCCACCCCTCTGCCCCATTCTTGATACGTCACTGGTCCTAGCCAGTATTCACACGAATTTTGGAAAAATCCAAGGAGCTGTTAAGTCAACAAGCACATGGAGTTTGAAACTGGCATCTCTCCTTTACTAGTTTCGAGAGCAGAATTCTTTTATATCTATTTTATTCGAAAGCGGGAACTACAGTCGGCAGCAAAATTATTCGAGCACTATCAATAATTCCTATCTAAAATAATCCCTATATCGAGCACTAGCAATAATTTATTTTTAAAAAAAGTACACTTAATACTTCTTTGTTAAATGAATCCTTGTCGAATCATGTTCTTAGTCACTCTAAGAATATGATTCGACAAAGATTTATTTAACAAAATCGTATTAAGTATACTTTTTTAATATAGGAATTATTGGCTAGTGCTCGAATAATTTTGCTGTCGACTGCACGTCTTTCAGGGTGGGCTTTTCTATAAAGTCTTAGCCAATATTTTAGCGCTATTCACTGTAGTTTCCTTTTGCTTTCAGTCTTCGAAACTCGCGTAAATATGGAGTAGGACCCCTTAGAAAGACCCCCACGGAGGGCATTCCACCCATCGGCCTAGGACACTACCGTAGTCAATCGACCTTATCCCACACAACCACAACTTTTTTTCTTTCGGATATCAAAAAACTTTTATCACTTTTTGCGGTAAATCATCATTAGAAATATTTAATAAAAGAAATATGCCGAATGAATACATTACGAGAGACAGTAATGACAAAATAATAATGATAAAAGAGGCATGCCGAATTGGAATACATCACGAGAGAAAACAATATTAAATTTAAAAACCATTATGTTGTGGCTACCACAAGACTTTCTTTTATATTTTCCTATACAAATTCACAAAGGGTAAATAATTTATCAAAACTATTATTTATTAAAATTATCTTACTTAATGAAAGCAAATGATCTTCATCTTAGAAAAAACTAACACTAAATATTCAAAGAAAGACAGTTTTCTTGTCTATAAATAACATCTTAAAAAATGAATTTTTATAATGGTTATCTCACATATCAAGTTTCGTACAGTTATATGCCATACAAGTTGAGATATAGTTTTATTATCGAGGAAATTTCTCTTATAGCAGCGCCATCTATTAACTTATAAACATTTAACTAGAATCAGCATAATTTCTCATAATGGCCTTCTCACATATCAGGATTTGTTTATACGCAATAGAACCTGAGATATAGCCTTTCCTTAAATTGCAGAAATAACTTTGTAGCAGTACCACCTGCTGAGCAGTTCACACCAAAAGCTGACAGGCACTAATTTATGTCAAGGTGCATCTACATATAAATTTCTATGCAATTCTGTGCAGCAGTTTCTGAGATATATCCTTCCCTTAAATTACAGAAATCGCTGTATAGCAGCGCCACCTGTTGGAAGATAAGCATTCAAATTGAATCAGCATAATGTATCATAATGACCTTCTTATACATCATGTTGTGTTTAATTATACGCAATAGAAGCTGCGATATAGTCTCCCCTTAAACTCCGGAAATCGATGTATAGCAGCGCCACCTGTTGAGCGGTTGACTCCAAAAGTTGGTAGGCACTAATTTAGGTCAAGGTGCATCTATATATAAATTTATATACAATTCTGAACAGTAGTTCCGGAGATACAGTTGCCACCAAATTTTTGTCACACAGACAGACAGATATTTTCTAAAAATGGTAAAATCGTGTTCTAGAACTCTCAAAACGTGTAAATACGTCGAAAACCGGAAGTCGAAAATTTTTACAAATCCAATACTTTCTTCTATTGCATATAGAAGAAAGTTATAAACGTATAAACAGTAACAATGTAAGACAAACTTGTAACATGGAAAAAACCTAATAATACTGCACTTAAAACTTATTTTTATTGCTGTATAGAATAATAATAATAATAATAAAATAGATTTAGTCGATTTATAAAAAGAAAGAAGAAAAATAATAAGAGTTTAATCTTTAATCACCGTTTTTTCAGATTCATATACTTTTACTTCAAAATATTAATTGCGAATTTTTTGTTCGTCTTTATCTTTATGAATAAAAGTCTGACAAGAAATAATAAAGAAGAATCCAATATAAGTACACGAAAAATAATTATAAAATTTTGGCATTCAAGTTTTCACCGGGATAAACCAAACAGATTTGAAGTTTCCCCTGATTCGTTATAGACGTGGTTGAAATTATGTAGTGCTGCCATCTATGGAAAATGTTATGTATTATTTTCTTAATCTTTTATCGTGCATTTTTTTCACCAAGACTGTTCAAAAGAAAAACGAGAATTAAAAACAAGCAAGTTATATCTCATTTCGTAGACGAATTTAACTAGTTGAAGAGTTGATATTTTTTATTAGACAGAAGCTCATATAAACCAAACAACAAAAATTATAAATCAGAGAGAAAATTCCGATTTTTTTAAATATCGCATTAATTTTTATCGTGTTTTTTAATAAAATTTAACATACTCATAAGGTTTAAAGAAGATTAATTAATACTTAATTACTTTATTTAGTAATGTAATAGCAACTGATTATTTTTAAGAAAATTCTTGAGTGACTCTACTCTACTTTTCGAATATTAAGTAATTAACCATTATATACATAATAAAAGCTAGAGGGGTCGTTAAATAAACAAAAGAAAAAAAAATTATAATAGGGTGTTTGAGTATTTTTATCCATATCGTATGTTGTTTAATTTAACTCTATTACATTTCAAATAATTTGAGCCCACAGTCACAGATCATGATGATAAAGAATTTTTCGTTATGTCCCTGTAAAAATCTATAAATGTTATGTTCACGAAAATCTATACAGCTCGTGTGACGGTAACCTACAATATGTGTATAATTTTTCAGCTTTATCTAATAACGCATTATAAACGCTATCACACTTCAAATAATTTGAGCCAGTAAGCCTTATAATGATAAAGAATTTTTCGTTGTGTCCCTGTAAAAAAACTGTAAGCGCTCGATTCTCCAAAATCAATACAGTTCGTGTGATGGTGATCTATCATAACACGGTGACAATACATTTTTTTTTTTATTTTAATACTTTTAGTCAACTGCTTCAGGTCCCAACTGCCTTCGGCAGCGTTTCTATGATTCAAGAGAAAATTTATTAAAGTAACATCCAGACTAGCTAGACATTTGAAACTTTCAGAATAGTTCAGAACACGGTGAAAATGCATTTTAAAAATATTTTTAAATATTTGTTTCGATTTCCTGCTGACTTCGGCAGCGTTATCAGTACAAAGCTTGTAATCGATTTTTCACTTACTTCCCAACTAGCTAGACATTTAAAACTTTCAGGATAGCCCAGAACACGGAGATAATACATATTTTTAATACTTTTAGTCAACTGCTTCAGGTCCCTACCGCCTTCGGCAGCGTTTTTGTGACTCAACAGAAATTTTATTTAACTAACTTCCCGACTAGCTAGACATTTGAAATTTTCAGAATAGTTCAGAACACGGTGAAAATGCATTTATTAAATACTTTTAACCAACTGTTTCGGGCTCCTGCTGCCTTCGGCAGCGTTACCAGTACAAAACTTGCAATCGATTTTTTACTAAATTCCCGACTAGCTAGACATTTGAAACTTTCAGGATAGCTCAGAACACGTGACAATACATTTTTTTTAATACTTTTAGTCAACTGTTTCAGGTCCCTACTGACTTCGGCACCGTTTATATGATACAACAGAAAATTTATTTAACTAACTTCCGACTAGCTAGACATTTGAAACTTTCAGAATAGCTCAGAACACGGTGACAATGCATTTTTTAATACTTTTAGTCAACTTCTTCAGGTCCCTCCTGCCTTCGGCAGCGTTTTTATGATTCAACAGAAATTTTATTTAACTAACTTCCGACCAGCTAGACATTTGAAACTTTCAAAATAGTTCTGAACACGGTGAAAATGCATTTTTTAAATATTTTTAACCAACTGTTTCGGGTTCCTGCTGCTTTCGGCAGCGTTACCAGTACAAAACGCGCAATCGATTTTTCATTAACTTCCCGACTAGCTAGACATTTGAAACTTTCAGGATAGTCAGTACACGGTGAATACTTTTAGTCAACTGTTTCATGTCCCTACTGCCTTCGGCAGCGTTTATATGTTGCAACAGAAAGTTTATTTAACTAACTTCCCGACTAGCTAGACATTTGAACTAAGAGACAACTTTCAAAATAGTTCTGAACACAGGGTTGTTCGGTTTTTTCCATAGTGGAAAAAACCTGGTTAAAACCGTCCCGGACAAAATACCATTTTGTCCACTTTTGTCCACTAATAATTATTTGCGAGTATTAAATTAAAAATTACCTTTATTCTTTCCATATATGTAAAACAATTCTTTATCATTATGTGTATGTGAAAGCTCGTGAAATACGGTCACCTGGTCGCCATAGGCGACCAATATTTTTTTTAACTAGTAATAATGTTTTCACCTTTAAGAAAACTTTTATATATATATATATATACATTGGTGAAAGAATTGGTCCTAAAATAAGGCTCCAATTCTACTTTCGCTGTTTTGATTCCTGCGTCTCTCGCCACTTTTTGAGACACTGTGTTGAATTGGGGAATTTACAGATCTCCGTGCATGTTTTCACAACTCGGTGTTAAATTATTGTACCGTTTTAGGGAATTGGTTTACACTACTCCTGTCTGCACATGCTATCGACCTGGTGCTTAATTGTTGTACCTGTGTAATGATGTATTATTGCCGATGGTGTATTGATTTAGACAGATTCGGACAGACAGATACACAAATTGAAATCATATTCACACCTAAAAATTGTTAGAAAGTGTTAAAAACGCTTAATGTAAATGAAAGTACAAATCCAGCAAATTTTTATTAATAGTTCTTAATGTAACTGAATATTTTTGTGTAGCCCTGTAACTCAATTACTAACAATATTATATTCCGTGGTACCTATGATCAAAATATTTCAATTTCATTAAGCTTTGTAATAAAATTATCAAAATTTGATTTATACAAATACCTGTAACAGAACGCACTGCTTTGGAATGCTTTCGAGTTTTCCTGTACACAAACCAGTGGTGGTACTTAAACATTTTACATAGGAAACATCCAATAGTGAACTTCAATAACATATTTCAATTTCATTAAGATTTGTGTTCAATAATGGTATTAAAATATTGTTTATAGAAATACCTCCCACAAAACACAATGATTTGGAATAGTTTCGGGTGTCCCTGTACACAAACCGGCAGAGGTATTCACTCCATTTTCAATACGGAACATCCAGTAGTAAACTTGAATAACATATCAGTTTCAAGAAATTCCATAAATATTTATGAGAATTAGAGCGCGGACAGACAGACAGACGATCAGACAGACATAAATTGAAATCGTATTCACACTTAAAAATTGTTAGAAAGTGTTAAAGACACTTAATGTAAACGAACGTGCAATTCTAGCAAATTTTTATTAATATCTCTTAATGTAACTGAATATTTTTGTGTGGCCCTGTAAATCTAATGCTAATCATACTATAATCTATTGAAAGTATTCTTTTGCACATGTGAATAACATATTTCAATTTCATTAAGCTTTGTGTAAAGTAAAATTATTAAAATTTGGTTTATAGAAATACCTCTCATAGAACGCAATGCTTCGGAATACTTTCGAGTATCCCTGTACACAAACCAGTGCTGGTATTTATTCCTTTTTAGATAAGAAACATCCGATATTAAACTTGAATAACATATTTCAATTTCATTAAGATTTGTGTACAGTAAAAGTATTAAAATATGCTTGATAGAAATACCTCCCATAGATTACAATGCTTTGGAATACTTTCGGGTGTCTCGGTACACAAAGCAGTAGAGGTATTCACTTCATTTTCAATAGGGAACATTCGATAGTGAACTTGAATAACATACACTCCTTCTCATATTTATAAGGACACTTTATATTTTGAAATAACTAATGTAAAAACAACTGTAAACAAGATTATACTAAGTGCACTTAATATATCTAGTATTCTAAAAACCAAAACTGTTATAATTTTTTTAATATAAAACAAAATTAATAAAAAATAATGCAAAATGTGTTTTTCTCCACGTTTTTAGATGTTCATAATTATAGGGACAATCCAGATTTTTTCGTTTTATTTAACTTACTAGCGGATAAATTACAGTTGAACTGCGAATTTGTTAACTACTGGGCTAGATTAATTCATATATAAGCCTTCAATTTTTCTTTGACGGACATTACTGATTAATTCCTCGAAAAAAAGAACGTTCAAGTAGTGAAGTATGCTAAATGTGTTTTTTAAGTTGAAGGATAATTTCAATTCACCGAATTTCTAATGAAATTCGAAGGTCTAAAATTGCTGAAGGAAATGTGATCAAACGTTGAACTGCTGGTTCGATAGGAGAGAGATCTGATGCAAAATCAGAGTTGTTTTACAGAGATCGAAGACTCATAATTCCTCTTACTGTTCTACTCGTAATGACTGCTGCTGAATTCGCTCGTAATTTTTAACGAAAGGTTAGGGTCCACATTTATGCATGTTTAAAATAATTAGTAATATATTTAAATGAATAAAAAAACCTGTAATAATCAATCAGCATTTAATGGGGGAAAGAACGCCTGTGGTAAAATTTAATAAAGACAATATTAAATGGTAAATGTTGCATTTTTGGGTGAAAAACATTTTATTCTTGATTAACCAAATGGTTTTAATAGTTACTGTCACGATCTGAAGATAGCGAAAGACAGAGCAGATTTTTTAAAGGCAGATATGAATCGGGCATTTTAAAGGTAGATCTATGGTGCTCTGGGGAGCTGCTTCTACTGAAGGCAGAATGAATTTAGTAATTTTTTCTATTATTATAAACATCAAGAGAATATCCGCAAATTTTAAACGTGGAATTATCAGATTTTTGTTAGATTTTGGGGGGTAATAATATTTTTTTCAAAAGACTTACATTTTTGCTCTACTTTTAGAGCAATAGGAAATAGTTTGAAGAAAGAAACGTCTGTATTATTGCCTTTCCCATCGCCTAAAAGTTGAAAAAACCTTAACTTATGCGCTGCAAATAGACGTGTCTTAAATTCAGACAGAAATGTATCTGAAATAGCAATTTAGACACATAAATGTTTGAAACACGTAAAGATAGAAATTTCCAGACACCACACGCGTCTGAATTTAAGACACATAAATGTCTTTATAAAAATAGACTAAATTAAGTGTCTGAATAATATTAATATGTCTGAAATTAAGACGCATTGCAGTTTTGACACTTGGAAATTAAGACATTTTACAATTCAGACACCTAGAAATTCAGACATTTGACAGTTCAGACACTTGTATTAACTTAGCATATTTCACATGGAATCTATTTTAAGTAATATGCATACGGGGTTTAAGTTTCTTTTCACATCCCTTCCTTTAATAATATTTTATATAATAAGTGTTTAAGCTATTTAGACAATTTAGCTTTGTTAAATTGAATTTTTGAAGAAAAAGAAATCGACTATGTAAACGAGCAATCTTGAAATTTTTTACACGCGACTGCTACTTAATTTTTTAATTTAATTAAAAAAAAAAATCAAAAAAATCAGCGTGAGTTTCTACATATCAGTGTAAAACAACCAATTTTCTACTTTTCACGTAAATTGTTTATTTTTCGTTAAATATAAGTTTTAAAAAAGAGAGAGAGAGAAAGAAAAAAGAAACCGATTTCGAAATATCATAGGCTGCACTTTTTGCACATTTATCACTCACATTTCAAAAAAAAAA
The DNA here is from genome assembly GCA_963930645.1 of Salticus scenicus. NCBI lineage: Eukaryota > Metazoa > Arthropoda > Arachnida > Araneae > Salticidae > Salticus > Salticus scenicus. The sequence continues at coordinate 331,893,462 of OZ005650.1, read as the reverse complement.
AAAAAAAAAAAAAAAAAACACTAAAAATATACACATAAAATTTAAAACGGAAATGTACAGGTATAACTATAATTTAAAAAAAAAAAAAAAATTATGTGATAATTTTTCCGATATATTTGACGAATACTACATATCTATACTACTAACCAAAATAGATTTGTTGTCGATGGTTGCAGCTCGGTCGGTTGGTCGTTGGGTTGCGAATCCATAGTTCTTCAGTTCGATTTTAGCCTGTCGGTGAGGTTTGCTATGCGTAGAAATTTGCGCATAAATATTTTCTGCGTGCTCTAAGAAATTCTATATCCAGTTTTTGACCGGTAATCAAACCATACGCAATCTTATTCATTTATTTAATTCATTTTAATTTATTTATGAAAAATGCGGTTAAAAATGGCTGCTTTAAGTCACTTCAAGTGTCTTAAATCCAGTCACATTCACATCTTAAGACATCTTACGTATCTTAAAAATTTAAGACATGATTTCGTGTCTGAAAATAATGACACCCATATAAGACACTTTTATGTCTGAATTTAAGACACCTGAATTTGCAGTGTGATATTAGAAAAGTGCATGCAAGTGGAAAGCAATTTTAAATAGTTTAAATGTATTAAGAATATCATATATGCTATATGAAATGGTATTGAAACTGAATATTAAAAAAAATGTACATATATATATATATATATATATATATATCATACCAGAGAGAATGTCTGACTGTTTAACCCTAAAAAGAGACCCCACAAAATATTAATTTAAAGAATAATTTAAAACAATTGCTAAAATTCGAGCTGTCATTATAATTGTGAACACCTGAAAAATCATCTTTTTACCATATTTAAAGTTTTTTAAGAGAGAAAAACAATAAAACTTTTTAAATATAGTCTATTAATGAAATTCAAATTAATAAAAAATATATTTTTTAAATAATAGTGTTCAGTGTTTAGTTAATATAGAAAAACGGGTGTCCTTATAATTATGAGTAGGAGTGTATATCAATTTCAAAACAATCCATAAATATTTACGGGAGTTAGAGATAGAGCGCGGACAGACAGACAGATGAACAAGCAGACAAACCGCAGTCTTTAACATTTTTCAACCTTGCTGGAAAGTTTTAAAAACCGTTACCGAAAATTGCTATCAAAAATTTAGCGGTATTTGATCTTCTGAGAAATGGGGAAAAAAAAAAAAAAAAAAAATATATATATATATATATCAGCTATGGATACAACTACAATTCAATCACGATTAATTTAATCATGATTAATTTAGTCATGATTAACAGTTAATCATTTGCTGCAATTAATATATTAATCACGATTGATTTAATCACGAATAACGGTTAGAGATAGAGCGCGGACAGACAGACAGATGAACAAGCAGACAAACCGCAGTCTTTAACATTTTTCAACCTTGCTGGAAAGTTTTTAAAAACCGTTACTGAAAATTGCTATCAAAAATTTAGTGGTATTTGATCTTCTGAGAAATGGAGGGGGGGGGGGAATATATATATGTGTGTCAGCTATGGATACAACTACAATTCAATCACGATTAATTTAATCATGATTAATTTACTCATGATTAACAGTTAATCATTTGCTGCAATTAATATATTAATCACGATTGATTTAATCACGAATAACGGTTAGTCGTCTGCTTCTCGAATAATTTAATCATGATTGAATTTTTAGTTGCGGCAAATGACTGAAATATTAATCACGATTAAATTAATCTCAACTATCGGTTAGTCGTCTATTTTTCGAATAATTTAATCGCGAGTGAATGTTTAGTTGCAGCAAATGAATAACCGTTAGTTGTGCTTAAATTAATCGTGATTAAATTTTTAGTAAACTAATTAGTTGATTGAAAATTTAATCGATTGATGCCCAACACTGCCACAAACCAAAAAATAAAATAAGTACATGTACACACACACTCATATATATATATTAAAGACTTTTATTATACAATATTTTCTTTCAACTGAACAGTTATGCAATAAAATATATCACGTATAATAATAAATATCAAAAATCAAATGTTTTTAATTAATCATAAGACACTTTAAATGACTCGATTATTTTAGCAATGGGAAATTCTTGGGTAGTTTTGTTGATCTATGATAATAATAGTAAAAAAAAAATTATATTTTCTCCAAATTATAATATTGATTTATTATTATTTACACAAAAAATATTATATGTAATACATTTACAAGAACTATTAATGTTTAGTTCATTTATCGTAAAGGATAGTTTAAAAAAAATAATGATAATAATTGCACTAAAATGACTTATTTTTTTATTTTTGTAAAGTTATTTAGTATAACCACAAGAAAGATAGTTTAGAAATATTTTTACTAGATTTAGTTTAAATGAATTTATATAAATATTTTAACAATGGAAACTTCAGTTTAAAATGTTTTAGTTTATCTATGACAGAGTGGAAATAAAAAGATAAAAATTACAATTGAACCAAAAAGTGATTATTTTTATTTGAATATTTATGCAACATATTTTTCTCACATGAAACTGAATATCAAAATGCTTTTTATAAGTTTTACAAACACAAATGTAAATTAATCAGTACTTATTTTAGTAAAAGAAAATTAAATTGATTAATTTTAGTTTTCTATGGTAACACACACTAGATGGTGCTAATATGTTTACTTAAATGCTAATGCTAATCAGTAACTTTTTACTCTCTTCTGCATTTGTTTATAAGCAAAGAATTTTTTTAAAAGTGTTGCAGAGATTTTAGCAGTGTCATCAATTTTATGTTTCATTATTTAATCTGTTTATTACTTTCATTTGATATTTTTATTTCCATTTCGCTGTTTTCATATAAAGCTCATTACTAAGAGTTATCTGCTAAATTTGGATATTTCAACCTTTTTCATTTATAATAAAAAGACATGAATATGTTTTTCTTTAATTGTAACTTAAATAAGGTTCAAAATTTAGAGTACATGAAACAAAAATAAATTAACATATAAGCGTGGTTAATATGATTTTTTTTAAACCTAGAACAGGATTTTAAAAAAAAAAAAAAAAAAAAAAAAAATATGCAGAGAGAAACCAAACGAAGTTTTTGTCAAACATATGTGGTACATTATTAAAAATAAATTAATAATTACGTAAACTGTAAAAACTAATGATATTTGTAACACTTTGCTCTGTTTCTAAATGCTATATCTATATTACTCAACTTTCATTTTAAATAACGAAATTAAATAAAAACTCGTATGAAATAAACACAACACAACAAATGATTATTAAGGCTTGCATGATATAGTAAACAAGTCATCCAAGAAATTAAAAATAAATTGATACAAAAGTGTAGTATAGTACATACAAGTAAAAAATTCTTACCAACCTAAAAATGTTATCCACACTTGTAAGATGCAACAGTGTTATTTTTCTTTGTAATGGCGTGAATCCATATATATGTTTTTTTGTTTTGTTTTTTATCGTTGCATGCTTTGAAATTATTTCAATGTCTCTGGTAAGCATGTTAGTAAGTACAACCGATTGTGTATCAGTTTGTCACCATATTTACTATAAAACATGAATTAATAAGAAAAAATAACGAAGAAGTATTATGAATTTTTTTTAAATAAGGCGAATGGTTTAAAAACCCACAAATATAGCGAAAATAGAAGCAGATGGTAAAACCAGGATCTTCAAATGAAAACAATGGTTGGCGCAGGAAAGTCAAGTTTTTCTGCCAACCGCCAGGGTTCCCTTTAATTATTGACGTCACGAGGAACTGCTCTATTTACTTTCCTTGTATCCGTTAGTTATGCACATAGACATATAAGAGCGGACGGAGCATTCCATTATTAAGGGAATATAAGAAAAGATGCAAAGATGAAACCACGTTACTGTTGAAAAAGGTTACCTTATTTTGGTATTTATCGCGTTATTGGCGATTTTTTGTTCTGAATATAATAAGTATTATTATTATTAAAAGATGCAGCAAGCAAAACTTGTGTAAAACGAAACAGCTGCTGAAATTTATTTTTACCTTGTTAGTAACACTTTCCAACAAAGTTCAAAAAAGTTTATAACTTCGCTTTGTCTATCCGCGTTTGTAATGATCGATAGATGGCGCTTTTTCAGCTTTTGTTGTTGGTAAATATAATAGCCACGTGTATTTATTATTGTTCTTTTTGTTATTCTACTTAATAATTTCTCCACCATTACATCATGAAAAATTGATTGCTTTTGGAAAAAAATATTTCAGTTTATTCAAAGTTCGATCGGAAGTAGATTTTTAACTGAATCTGAACAAATATTAGTTTAAAATCATCTTATTAATTCTTTACTTCCATTAGCCGAAGCAACTGAAATTTTAAATTTGTCATTTGGAAAGAAATGGAAGCTTAATTCTGGATTTCTTGATTTTTTGGAGTTACACTGTAGCGCACAACAGTATGTGTTATCTTTTTTACCGGATTTATTCATTTTTATTCAATAAATATATGTGAAACTAAACATCGGCCAGCAATGGCGACTTCATGAAAGCCGATTTAAAGCATGTTAATTCTAATTTCACCTTAGCCCACCAGAGGGCGAGCATTTCATTACAATCGCGGATACTTGCTTTAACTCTCATAAATAATCATGGATTTTTTTTAAATTATATAAGGTATAATGTATTTAAATTAATCTAATTTAGAGAATTAAGTATAGCAATTATAAACATATTATAAAAACAATTGCTTAAAAAGAACGAAATATTAAAATATTAATAAGAATCTTACCTGTGAAATAAAATCCTTATTTTACATAACTTCTAGGGCTTCTAAAGTACATCTAATTACTATTTCTTGCTATAAAATTCTTTTTAAATTCAAAACAATCTAACTTTTAAAGTGAAATAAAAATTTTAAAAAGAATTTTCAAAAAAAAGGGGGAAATATCGTCTGCTTAATAAAAAGCAGAATTTAGAGCATGGCGAGTAAATTTCAATATTGGCCAGTTTGGCCACCACCGTCGAAGTAACATTCTCAAGGCCGACTTACAAGAATCTGACGTCATCACGAATAGACCATCTTTTCTGCTCGATGTTTAAAAGAGAGATTAAGAGAATAGCAAGGCTCCCTTGTTTTAAGCAGAAGTATTTTACACAGTACTATATTATAAGCAATAAACGCTTCTTTTCCTTTTTAAGTTTTGAAAGCCTTTAATTTATTCTTAGCTCAAACAGATATTTTATATTTAAGAAAAAAAAAATCATAATTTTCTAATATTGAATACAAGCTACGATCTGTATCTTTCACAGTCAGCATTTCAATATTATTATTAAAATTTCGATTTAACACTAGATGGAATAATTCTTAAACTTACGCATTTAATTATTTTGAAATTCAGGTTAAAGATATTTGAATTATCTAAGAGAAAAATATTTTCGTAATTTAAGTTAAAATTAGATTCAATTAGGTTTCCTTAATGATATTACTTTCTATAATATTCAACAGGAAAGAGTATTAGATTAGAAAAACTTTTTTTTTAATTCCGATTTTCGATGGATTTACACGTTACGAGAAGTCGAGAACATTCTCCACTTTCCTAATTATTTCTATCACCCTTAATTACAGAAATCTTAAGATTAAAAAAAAAGAAAGCATTGGATTCTTAAAAATAGTTTACTCCTATTTTCAATTGCTTTACATGTTTAAAGATCTCTAAAACACAACCAGACCATTTTCAGAATATGTTTGTGTGTCAAAAAAATTGTAGTAGCTCTAGCTCAAGAACAATACACAGAATTTGATATAAATTTATATACAGGGTGATTATAAAAAAAACTACCCCGATATATGAGACCATAGCTACCATACCGTTCCGTGAAACTGAATAAAAATTTGGTAGAAGATATTTTGAGGTATTCGCTCTAAGAATTATATAAAAAACAGCAGTTAAACTCTAACAATTACGGTTACAGTCACAAAATTTCGAAAATTTCAAACGGCAACACCATTTTTTTTTTATTAGAATGGAATCTCCATAGCAAAAAACCATAAACAGCGTTGGAACAATACCTCTAGCATGAAAATCACTAACGCTAAGCATACAAAGAAAAAAGAGAAAACAGCTGTGATGTGCCTACCAGAGCACGATTTTCATTTTCTTAATGACGTCACATTGTACACTGAGTCTTCGGCTCTCGCTAAAGTCATCTGATTCTGCTTCAAACGAGAAGAAGATACCATTCTATCCTTAATTTCATGTAAGTCTACTGAATAAGGGTTTTAATTTCGTTGTTAGTCGTAAGACACCTTCATGACTGACGTCATCACATTAAGTAAAAAATAAAGCACTGTGAAATGCGTGATATGTATCTTGTTTTCTTGCTCTGTTAACAATATACCGCTTACTGGGAAACATCATTATCATCATCAAAATCGATTTTGATTGCCATTTCACAGTGCCTTGTTTTTCACGTAGTGCGATAACGTCAGCCATCGCACAACATCTGTTAGACGATAGTTAAAACAACTGTTGTTGTTTAGTTAACAACTTTTAATTTGTTGTTTAGTTTTGGTGGTTAGTTAAAACAACTGTTAGAGTTTAACTGTTGTTTTTTATATAATTCTCGAGCGCATACCTCAAAATACCTTCCACCAAAATTTTATTTAGTTACTGTGAACGGTATGACAGATATGGTCTCATATATCGGGGTAGTTTTTTTTTTTTTTTTTGTAGTCAAACTCGACATTAATTTGAGCGTATCAAAATTTGCCTGACATGGCATCGACACCACATTTCTTACGAATCATTGTGAGACTTTAAACAATTAGAGACTGTAGTTCTTCCGATGAATAGCTGAAACAAAAGTTTATTCAAGTTATTCCAAAAGCAAATACAAAAATAACCTAAGTATCTAAGGTACATACAATAATTGATAATATTATTAAATTAACTAAATGAGTTTTAATCTACATCATAAAGTATTATATTATTTCAAAATGTTGCTAAAATACATTGCTGTTAACTTTGAAAATGGTGTCTTTACTTCACAGCTTGTACGTTACACTGTACATTACAATATCTGAAATTAATGTAACTAGTAAAAGTAGCTGTATACTGTATAATACTATTGAAACAAAGCGTAAAATTTTAAATGTATCATGTATCTAATTACTAAAAAATTGTCTTTTCCATTTAAAAAAAAAAAATGCTGGAAGAATTTATCCCCGCACTCTGTGGGTAAATACAGAATATCTATTTTATTTATTTATTTCAAATATTGATCGAGCTGTTTAACAGTATGTATATAATATGAATTAATAAGTCAAATAAAATTTTTGACTCTTGCTCTTGCATAATTATAATTCATATTTTCGTTCTTATCTACAAAACATCCAAAATTTTCTTAGATATGTAATATAATAAGCGTTTTTTTTTTTTTTTTTTTTTTTTTTAATGCAATAAAATTTAGAGGGAGGGGGGAGGTTACAAAAAATATACAATTCAAAAGTAGCATAGAATTTCATAGTTATCAAATTATTAACAGTAAAAAATTGTCTAACAATTTGTTAACCAATTTTTTATAATCATTTATTTAAATAGGTACATATGTTGTTTATAATGAAATGTTTTTTAAAATTATTTTCATTAGAATTTGCGGGTTTAACAAATATTTTTGATAGGAAATTTATAATTTTTATGCACTTTTATTTATTTTTAATTTTTTTTTTTTTTTTTTTTTTTTTCAAAATACAAGCAATTAACTGTTTCAGTATTCTGTACCACCAAAATAAAATCTATCAGTATGAAGAATCAAGTGCTTTTTAAAGATATTTTTGGCTGATTTCAGTTAGTTTTATTTTTTAATTATTTATTTATAATGCGAAATAATGAATTTTAATTGAGATAATACTTATGATAATATACTTACTAATATATGTGTTCCCATCAGATATTATATACCTCTGGAGGTCACCGAAACGGGAGAGCCATCCTTTCCGTGGAGGATCAAAGTTGTGATGGCATGTCTCCGGACCACCTCTAGGGTTGTGTCCCAGATCGTCGCCAATTGCGCATCTGCGTAGCACTAGTGCGACGTGAAACCCATCTAAACATTGTTTTCAAGATTTATCGTTCACATTCCGTCATTTTTGACGGGTTATATACTAGTATATATATATAGATAGAGAGAGAGAGAGATAGATACTTTTTGCCTCCTTCCCCCCTTGTTGGCGTTTTTTTTTTTTTTTTTTTTTTTAAGATATTTTGTAATATCTGTTTTTAAAATCTTGAAGTTGTAACCTTTTAAATATTTAGTTTTTTCCTTGAGAAATAAAGCAAATGTGAAAAATATGTTGTTATCCCGTTCTTACCCCCCCTCCCTACTCCTTAGGGGGGGCGATATTTTAAAAAATATATACCAGAAACATTCGTGGGAATGTACAGAACAACTTCCCAAAGTTTCATGGTGATCGGATGAATGGTGTTGTAATGCATAAAGGACAAACAGACAGACATGCATTCGTTTTTGCATGTATAGATTACGTTGTTACTGGTTTCTTGCTTGTACCAATATGGCCGCCGGTCGCTCTAAGCGCCTTACAGTTACTTCACTTTTCCACATTCCAGATAGTCGTCTGACCGGGTCTAAGTGATTCCTTAGTCTGTGATCCAAACGCAACATTTGTTTACAAAACTGATCGCAAAGTTGTGAGCTATGATGGGGAAATTTGTGACTGCCTCGGAGCTCTCACAACTCGATCTCAGGTTTACTATCGCCTCAAAAAACATGGCCGCTGTTGCCCACTATTATCGAAGAAAGTAATAGTCACAGACAAAGATATATTTGTCTGTGGTAATAATCATTAATGAAATAATAAAAAATAATCCGAAACAAATAATTTATTATAATATTTCATTAATCTACAATATGAATTAAATACTATCCAAAACAGCGAAGCTCTTCTTTGCTCGGAAATGGTACTTAAAGGAGATAAATGTAAGTGTAAAATATGTTATGTTATGGTTTTGTATATTCATGTAGGTAAGATTAAATGTTTAACACTGAAATATTATCATGGATTATGCAGAAAATTATAATTGTAACATTTGTATATTTTATAAATGTTAGGCTTATTTAATGTAAATTATCTTCTCATCGTAAATAAAAGCCCGATTAGTCAATTATTTATTCTATTATCTATTTATTCTGTGTAGGCGAAAAAAAAAGTAATAATAATAAGATGACAGCAATATTTCGTAAAACTTTATAATTCGGTGTAGTAAACCATAAATATTCTTTTTATTGTAAATAACAGCTATTGCATTTGATTGTAAAAGCCTGATTAGTCAATTATTTATTTTATTATATATAAAACTCTATAGCTGAAAATACACAACTTCATTGTTAGTGTTGAAAATGAGTTTTGGAGAAAAATATTTTACTGTCAAATAACTATACATATGTATAATTTGTATTTGCAGCTGGTTCATTACATTTAAATTCAGTATTTAACTGTTTGTAAGCTTTAAATGAAAACTTTATGATTAAGGCCGTGGTTAGAGAACCGGCAGCCGGGTAAGTATTATAGACCCGGCAGTCTTCTGCGCTTGCGTATTAGAACTTTCAGGTATGGAATACTTGATCTGTACCTGAAGTGCCGGGTAACACTGAGTATGAATATTTTTTTTTTTTTTTTTTTTTTGAATGGTTCTTATTCCTAACAGATAAATGCATAAAAGTAAACAATAAATAGCGTCAGTCAGGCATGTAAGTCTGATATGTATTTTAACAATTAACAAACGAATAAATAGCTCCGCGGTAGCTGTTTTTCAACCAGTCAACTTTGTAATCAATCCAGCTGGTGCTGCCATCTTTCGAAATGATTTGAAACCAAAGATTTTTTAAAACTAATCTTTGGAGAAAACCTGCAAATTTAAAAAATGAAATTTCTTATACTTTACTGATTAAATTAAAATTTAGATTAATATTTTTAAATAATTTAGTTTTTAAAAATCCTAATTTAATAACAGAAACTACTTTGGAGAAAAATGCAAAGTTGAATAATTAAAATTCTTGTACTAACTGATTGAATTCTTTTTTTTTTTATATATATATATTTAGTTTTTAAAAATCAAAACATAATACAATATTAGAATAATCTTTCAAGAAATCATGCAAAGTTTAAAAATTAAATTTCTTGTACTATATTGATTAAATTAAAGTTTAAAAAATATGTTTCTAAAAAATCCAAATACAATGATAAATTTGTATAATCTATGAGGAAACCATGCAAAATTGAAATATTATTTATTTATTTATTTAAAACTGTACTAATTAAAATATTTTAAAAAAATATATATATTTAGTTATTAAAAATCAAAATATAATATTATATTAAAATAATCTTTCCAGAAATTTTGCAAAGTTAAAAACAAATTTTTTTGTACTATACTGATTAAACTAAAATTTTTAAAAATATATATAGTTTTTAATAATATAAATATAAAGTATTAGAAAAATCGTTGGAGAAATCATGCAGAGTTTAAAAATTAAACTTCTTGTACTATATTTATTACATTAAAGATTTAAAAAATATATTTAGTTTTTAAAAATCCAAATATAATAATAAATTAGAATGATCTTTGGAGAAACCACGAAAAGTTGAAAAATTACATTTTTTTTTTTTTTTTTTTTTTTTGTACTATACTGATTAAATTAAAATTTTAAATAATAAAAATATAATAATATATTAGAGTAATCTTTCGAGAAACCATGTAAAGTTCAAAAATTAAATTTCTTTTACTATACTAATTAATTTAAAAATTTTAAAAATAAATTTAGCTTTTAAAATCAAATATAAATATACTTTAGAAATGTAATGGTTTTTGTGTAATGTAAAATCTCCCCCCCCCCCCCTCCCTTCTCCATTTTATACACATATATTTCAATCATATCAATTTTCTTAAATTTTTAGTTTTAAGTTGTATTGTGGAGTAACATAAGATCTCATAAATATCTGTAGTGATTTGAGAAATTTATTTAGCTTAATTATATTAACTTATTTAACGAAAGACAACGTAGCAGATAAAGCAAAAAATATAAGAGTAAATAAAACTGAATAATGAAATTATCAAAAGCATGTGTTGATAAGAGTCGTTCACTTTACCGGCAGATGAATAATAAATCCCCCGGCAGTCATACTGAGCAAGCGTCAGAACTGCCGGGACTATAATACAGACCCGGCTGCCGGTTCTCTAACCACTGCGTATGATTAAACACTATAAATTACAAAATCTTGTCCATTAAAAATGGAGGGGGAGATATGCTGCTCTCCCTCCCCTTCCTGTTACTTTGTTTATGGTTACACGATTACACAATAAATAGACCTCTCCCCCCCCCCCCTTCAATACACTTTCTTCTCCATTTTTTAATATTTCTTTTTTCGCTGCGTTTGAATTCTCTGCTGCTGGATCTATTTTTTTCCAATTGCTTATTACTTTGTTACTGATTTTTTTCTTCATATACTATATTCATTTTAACTAAATAACTTGATATAGTTAATTGAATACAACACACAAGCATCAATCAATAACCAATTAGCCTTGAATAAAAGCATTTTAGCCTGAAAGAGAAACATTAATAATATTTTTAATAGCAAAATTTTAAATTTAAAGCTTATTAACAGCTAATATTGAATTTAAATATAATGAAATAGCTGCAGCTATTAATTATACATATGCATTATTGTTTGATAAAATATTTTTATTTTTCAAAACACAATTACAGCACTAATAGAGAAAAAATGTGGCTTGTACAGAAGCTGTTCGCACATTTTTTAGACGATTTTATTTCGCAGTAAGAAAAAATCGTTTGCATGGAGAATTTTATTTTCACAACAGTTATATTTTTGGAAGTTTTATTTATCTTCTGATATTTAGAATTTTTGTTTAGATGCAAAAATGCGCTTTTAAAAAGGTAGCAGGTGGAAAGATGCGTTTCCGCTCTTTCCAAAGTGAGTTTTTAGTGAAATCTTTATAAAAAGCATTTATCAGGAGAAAAATGGAAAAATGTCGCAACAGTAGATGAATCTTGGGTCTATTTAAGTGGTTGCAATAAAAAAAGATCAATTTATTATCACAAAAGTGGAGAATTTTTTTTTTCTACATGGTTCAAAGAATCAAAAGAAAGTTTTTCTAAAGGATTTATGATTGTCACTGGTTTTTCATACAAGCGCAAGATAAAAGCAAAAGAAATGTGACAAAAATGTCAAAATCAGCTCTAAATACTATCAAGAACATATTTTAATTCCAATTTTTAAAAATGAAAATCCAGATCTTTATCCACAATGCTATCAATCGGTTGAACTGTATCAAGACAAAACAAGCAGCCACACATCACAATCCGCAATTGCTTTTCTAGAAAAAAATGGAACAAAAAACGGGAATTAAAACCATACCCTTCACTGATATTCCTGCTAAGTCTCCTGATGTATCACTGTTGGATTTTTGTGTTTTTCGACTCTTAAAATCAGCATTATCCAAACACCGACCTACAGTCGGCAGTATAATTTTTCGAGCACTAGCCAATAATTCCTATATTAAAAAAGTACACTTAAGACTGTTTTGTTAAATAAATTCTTGTCGAATCATGTTCTTAGACTGACTAAGAACATGACTTGATAAGGATTTATTTAACAAAGCAGTATTAAGTGTGCTTTTTTAGACAGGGATTATTGCTAGTGCTCGAATAATTTTGCATCCGACTGTACAACGCTTTGTGGACTTTGGAAAGCCGTTCAAAAGGAGTAGAAAAATATACCTCTTCCGATATTATAAAAAGCATTATTATCATAGAAATTACGGTGTAGAATGATAGTTAAGAACAAGGGCTATCAAACTGAACAAATAAAACACGAAATATGAGTGAAATTGTTTCAGTAAACTCCATCAAAATCGTCTAAAAAATGTGCGAACAGCCTCTGTACTTTTTCAACTATAAATATATATCATAAATAAAGAAATTGACTAATCAGACAGTTACGGCTGAATATCACATAAATGTGCATTTTAGTGTTTCAGGTCTTTATTATTAATTTTAAGCAAATAAATTGTAAAATTTTATTATTATTCTTTAGAAGTACCTTTTTAAAAAAGCATCCAATCATAAAATGTGAGTTTATAGCAATTTCAGTATTTTTTAGAAAATTTTAAACCTTAAAATCGTCATTTTCGTGACTGTCTCCAAGACCAAATGTTTACATACAAAGTATGTTTTTTACTAAGAAAAATAAAATGATAATTATAATAATTGTTAATTCTTGTAAAAAAAACTATTTGTTTTCAAAGGAAATTTTTTTTTCTTTTTAATTACGTTAATTTTCATGCATGAGTAATTAAAATGCTTGTATGCAAGTCTTGACGTCATTTTCGTGACAAGTGAAAATAACTTCATATATCATCAAGGGATGGTGCCACCATTCACTTTTTTTAAAGTTTAAGATCAGAAATCAACATTGACGATATGTGGGGAAAATAAATCTCAAGAAAATTAAAAACAGGTAAGAGTTAACATTATTTTTATTGTTTACATGCTGTGCGTACTTTTATTGCTTGTCATTTTCGAGATGCATAAAAAAAAAAAAAAAAAAAAAAAATATTATTATAAAATTTAGAACAAAGTTTTATTTTAATATAGAATGACGACCAGAAGAAGAAAATGTGACGATATCGGCTTAGTGAAAGCATGTTTTTCAGTACAGAACGAATTATTGACGATTTGTCATTTTCGTGACGGTCATTTTTGTGACGTCACGAAAATGACATTTGTTGCAGATTTACTATTTTGTAAGCCCTGGATTTAAATAATTTTTTATTTTTAGTTAAAAGATTTGTTGGTGTAGGATAAGCTTTATATTTAAATATTTAAAGTACTTTCCGGTATCCAGGTAAATATAAAAAAATTACATACGACATTAATATTAAGATACAATTAAAAAAGCAAACTTTTAATTTTTTTTTTTTTTTTTTTTTTGCCCCCTTGAAGGTGTCATTGAGAATGTTACTCAAAATATTTTACTTGTGTCATTTATGGCAAGATGCAGAAAAAATAATTTGCATGGCCTGAGAAAGAGGATGTCCATGAAATTCAAGTGCCACATATTCTGTGCAAAATTAGGAATTCTCCTGAACCTGCTTCAAATAGATATTTTAAACTTGAGGATGAAGATTTTAATAATGTTCAAAATGCTTTTTCTGAATTTAATTCAGTTAATCATTAAACTTGTAACTACAAGGATTTTAATACAATAAAATTGCTTGATATTCTCATTATTGCTCTTTCTTTTCCCTTCACAATCTTTTCTCTATTGTTCTAATATGTTCCATTTTTAATATTATATGGTCCTATTTCATTGACAAACAATGTTATTTCAGTGAAAAATAGTCATTTTGACAAATGTTGTCATTTCAGTGACAAACAATCGTTTCAGTGACAAACATTGTCATTTCAGTGACAAACCAGTATTTTTCAGTGACATCATTTTTTGACATCTTTAAATGCTATAATTAAAAATTTAATGCAAGTAAACTAATTATTTCCAGTTTATAGTCAAGAGGTATGCAGTCTATGATATTTCCCATTGATATAATTTATGTTTATAAAAAATTAAATTTAAATTTTTTTATTTATTTATTTTTTTTTTTAAATTAAAAAATTTTGGGTTTTTTTATTTTATTTTATTTTTTAAAATGGGAAGAACTTTTTAGAAAAGCCTAAGTCTTGTATTTTTTAATGAATCTGAACCACAAAAAAAAAAAAATTTTAAATGGTAATTTTGATTTTATAAGATAATTAAAATTATAAATTTTTATTGAAAAATTTCAATAAAATTTCAAAAAATTATGATCGATCTCTGTCAAACTCAGAATTTATTTAAGATGTACTTACGGACTTATTTTAAAAAATTCAAATCAAAATACAAAGTTTGATAAATGTGGTAGCAGTTATTTACAATAAGAATATTTAAACAACTCGATAAATATATATATATATATGAAAATGATGATTTTTAAGATTTTCTGTACAGTTACCAACTAATGATAGAAATGTTCCTTCTGTTTTTTTTTTTTTTGTTTTTTTTTTTTTTTTAATCAAGTCATCTTTTAAATAAGTGTGCTAATTTTTTCAAGTCAATATTGGAACAATGGAATTTTTTTAAATAAGTTTTAATTTGATGTTCCAAATTAGGAGCTTTGGTCTGTAAAAAGGTTAAATAAGCCTAAAATTTATAAACTATATAAATGTTACAATTATAATTTTCTTCGTAATCCATAATATTACAAAAAAGTGAACATACAAAACCATTGTATCTATATTTTTATACTTGACATATATCTTCAAATGAGAGCTTTTAGTATCTTTTCCAAGAAACAAAAAATCTTATTGCACCACAAAACTGACGTTAAAAAGTAATGTATACAAAACTTTGAATAAACAGCATAATACGCTTTCATTCACAAAAATTGTTTTCGGTCAAAAGAAAACAGGATCTTTTGTCAAGCGAACAAAGTAGGCATGAGTGCTGCAAACAAACAGTCATGCCTACTTTATTCGCCTGATAAAGGGTCATGTTTTGTTAACATGATTATTATTTTTTTTTTTTTTTTTTTTTTTTTTTTTTTACCTTAAATTCTGTTTTCACCTTCAGAAAATTCAGAACCATACTACTACTTGTTTTCACAATTTCTAACATTTTATTCAGCTTAAAAATACATTTAAATATTTTTGTTTTTTAAACTCAAAAGTGAAACATTAATTTTTTTAAAAAGTAATACTAATTGAACGGTTTTCACAACATGAATGCATAATTAAAAAATACATTAAGCAATGAGTAATTATAGAAACAAATTTCCCCATAGAATAACAGGAGTTCGGGTTCTGGTTAGCAACTGACTTTCTGATTACCAACTCCGCATTTCCTACATAATATCCATTAGCATGTAAGGATAAATTTTTTATACCAACTATATGAAAAACGACAGAGCTGAGAATTTAATTTGGGTACTTAAACAGATATTACATGGAAAATGCTGAGCTGGTATCTGACAAGGTAGCTCAGCGATACACAATAAGCGGAGTGCTGGATTTCAGTTCCCAGCTCTGGTCTTTTTCACGTAGTTGGTATACAAAATTCAATCTTACACTCAAATTTCTCTAAACAAATCATGGTTCATGAATGATTTAAGTGAAGATTACGGGGTCTATCAAAGTTGTGCTATCATTAATCTATATGTTTACCCGTTAAATCTGCATTTGCAAATACAGTGACATTGCCAACAGATGGCATGCGGGAAATGCCAAGTTGATAACCAGCCAAGATGGCTCAGTGGTAGAACATCTGCACTGTAAGTGGAGTGCTCGAGTTTGATTCGCAGCTCAGATATTTTTCACATAGTTTGTACAAAAAAATTCAACCTTACACTTCCGTTTCTCTAAATAAATATTCATAGGTCATGAATGATATGTCTAAGTAAAAATTACATGGTCTATCAGATTTGTGTCACGATTAATTTTACACTGAAGCATCAGCAGGAAACAGTTGTTGCCTGGTTACCGATTTATAGATATTCCGAAAATGAATCAAAATAGTCGATCAATCATAACATAAAAAAAAAAATACTTTTTTAAAATGCATACTACCCTAATACAACTGAACCTTGTTAACGTGAATCTCGAGAGGGAAAAAAATTGTTCTTGCTATCAATACTGTAAAAGCACTTATTTTTGCGAAAATGAAGATATCGGTGATTTTGCGAGCTGAAAATTTTGCGAATTTTATATGAACAGAACCGAAAGTTGAAAAATCTTAACGTTGAAAAGTACCTAAATATAGAACCCCTTTTGCATAAGCCATTTTAAGAAATTTCCTTTTGTCCGAAAAGTTCGTCCCCACCTCCTCATCGCTCTAAAAACAATTTTTGCTTACAACGGTGCCACGGAGTAAAAAGACAGGAGAAGAAGGTAACGCTGAAATTTTGTGATGTTGTTTTCTAATGTTTACAGATGGCGCCAGCGTGCAATCCTTCCTTCTCTCCAGCTTCCGCAATGCTATTCAATGGGGAAATGTCTCGTTTTAATTATTTTTTTTTAAATAATATCAAGCTGAAAAAAATTTCGATTGAAAGCAAATTTCATTAAATAGAGTATTCTAACCAACATGTTTTTTTTAAGAGCCATTTTATACTAATTTTACTTTGAAAGAAAGCTTTTAAAAAATGACGATTCTTATGAACCGAAGCTAGCTAAAACAGACAATTGAGAGGAAGGAGAATGGATGAAATTTTGTAAAGAAAAAAAATAAACTTACTTTAGGTGCAGAAAACACGAACTCGGACTTTATTTTTCTCCTAGGGCTTTTTTTTTTTTGTTTTTCTTATCACTATCATAGCCTGTTTTACAACTAGGAACGAAGCATTTATTTGAAACATCCGAATTATGCAGTTTTAAGAACTTACAAACAAATTAAATTGCTTAAAATAAAAAATTTTAAATGTACTTCAGCAAAATTCTATTGAAAACAACAGTATATCCGCGCCGAAGTAGGGAGGAATGACAAGTGGCGCCCTCAATATTTACCAAAAATTTAGATCACAGTTTCGTAGCTTTCTCCCATTGGACCTTCAACTCCTATTAATATTACTCCGTGAACGGTGCTTATACATCAACTTTGGCTCAGGCTCAACGCACATATTCCACCCCAAACAATTTTCTTTTCTTAATCCCTTTTTCCTCATGCTGTTTATCAAACTAGGGACTTCTGAACCCCCCTTTTGCACCGAAAATGTAATCACCCCACCCCCTTCACTTTTCTCGTATTTGGACCGCCAATGCATATAAGTTTTGGCAATTGAAAATTTTCTGTTTTTTTTTTTTATTATTATTTCCTGCGAAAAAAAAAAGTATTTTGCGAGGCTTAAATTTTCGCGATTACGATGGGCTCGCGAAAATAAGTGCTTTTACAGTAACCAATCTTCATTTTGATGGGGATAGTGAAAACAGTTCATGTTAAAAGTAGTTCATGTTAATAAGGTTTGACTGTATATACCTAATGCATCGAAAATATAATTAAAATAACATTTGAAATACGTTAAAATTTTACTTATAAACAATCTCTTTTTACTTCCTTATACAATGTATAAGAAAGTATTCTAAATCCTGATTTGCAAAATGGATTTTATATCTGACACTAGCGAGCTTCGCCCGCTAGCGGGTCAATATTTTTAAATGAATCACTATAATGAATGAATTCTCAACATTGCATCTAATCACTCATTAACATGACTCTTAATAAAAGAAAAAAAATCAATTATGATAGGGTAAAAACTCATACCGGGTCCCCACTGCCTTCGGGGGCGTAGACCCGTGTACTGCACGCGCGTATTCCTTCACCATCCTTATGATTTCTTAAAATTCCATATTATTACTCATACATTCCATTCTTAAGAAAAGGAATTTTTAAAAAATCATTTAGCATCGGGTAAAAACTAACACCGGGTCCCCACTGCCTTCGGCAGCGTAGACCCATGCGCGCATATATCCTTTCTCAAGTCAAACTTTTATTCTTAAGAAAAGAAAATGAAAAAAATCCTTTATCATCGGGTAAAAAGTCGCACCGGGTCCCCACTGCCTTCGGTAGCACAGGTTAGGGGATATGCGCAAATGAGTCCCAATTTTTGCCTGAATCGACCCCTGGTCAACTATAATACTAACATTGGGAAAATTGTGAAAGCTTTTTTTTTTTTAAATTATCGGTTTAAGTTTATAAATTTTAATATTCATTAGTAATGAAGCTTATAACTAAACAAACCACTATTAAAAAAAACATTACCCGCTTGTTCTACCTAATTAGGATTTTGTTTGTTTTATAATTAGTTTATTCAAACTTTGAATTGAATGATATAGGGTTCGAACCTAGGTTGTGCTCAATGGCCTAGCCATTCAGAATTCTCAATGCAGTCTTCTGAAACTTACACAACTTAAGCTAGAATCTCTTAAAAAATGTCATCATTAAAGGTACCTATAGCATTATTAACACGTTCATCGCCCAGCATGATTCAGCTAAGTTTCTCACTGGGCACAAATCCGATCGTCGGAGATGACATGTACCAGAGAGCCACAAATAAAAAACAGAAATCAGAAAATTTCAGAAACTTTTTTTTATCAAAGGGTTGTCCTCAGAAAACGCTATGCCCGACAATAACAGAAGTAAAACAAGGAAGTGTCCCACCCTTCATAGATTTGTAAGAATCAGCAAAGCGAGCCTATAAGAAGCATGTACGTATGCGCTCTATGTTACCAGAAGAGGAAGCAAACTGTCAAATGCCAAGAAGCAAAGAAAAATGTAAAAGAAAACACTATATATGCGACCTATTGTTTCTATTGTCCAGAATCCCCTCAAATATGCTTAGAGTGTTTTAACGAACACCATGTGATATAGTATAATGTAATATGTTTTCCAAAATATAAATTAATAAAAAATACAGCATAATGTGTATATTTTTAGTATTTTTATGTTGTATATCCTTTTTTTATATTTCAGTGCTAAACGCTTAAAATATAGATTAAATGTTAGATTAGTTAATGCGTATACATAACGTTTCTGAAGCTAAAAATATAAAAGATACAAATACATTAATATTTCTAAACTAAGTTTAAAAAAGCAGCATGTAAACAATCTAAAAAAAAAAAAAAAAAAAAAAGTTCAACTAATTTTTTTTTTTTTTAACAAAAACTGCATTAAACTTCATATATAAGTGTGAATATCCTTTTATTTTTTATTTTATCTCCTTCTGATAATACACAAGGAGAGACATTTCCAGGAAAACAATTGCATTTAAACATTTCGGTATTTTTAATCACGGATACGTTAATAAATAAATATAAACAAAAACGAAAGCATATGCTAGGTCACATGTTTTTCTCTAGCCAATCAATACGGCTTATCGTTTAAAATAATCGATGTAATGGAAACCGGAAACACTGAGCTGAAGAACAACTGGAGCAAATGGTTCCAATACCTTTGCATGATATTTGTGCGTGCCGGTTTTTGAAGAATTCGTCTGCTAACGTTAGAGCCAAGGTCAATCCTTGCATGGCAAGAAGCATTTGTTACGTCGTCCATTTATATTGTGCTCTTAATGAATTAAAATTAAAAATGGTTATATAATGTTCTGCATATGGTTGTACGAACAGACAAATCCCGAATAACTCTTCAGAGAAGAAAAAGATAACATTTCACAGGTAAATTTTAATTTAATTTAACTGTCAGATTATGTAAATATCATAACATTTTGCAGACATATGTATCCATTTCTTTCTTTCTCTTTATTTATGTATTTATTTATTTTTTTTTTTTTTTTTTTTTTTTTGTTAACTTCATAAAATACAATTAATAAATGAACATTATAAATAATAGATTATGAAAATAAATAATATAAATGTAAATAAATGTAAATGTCAAAGAAGGGCCATTTGGAATACAATGTTAAAAATGATACATGGTTATCCATTATATGCTCAAGTAGTAAATGCATACAAATTGCTTGATTATCATGTGAATACTTTATATTAGTAGATTCATTGTAAAGATTTCAATACATTACACTTGCATTTCAACACTTTAGCATTTGAACATTTTAACTACATGTTCAAATCTTGCTATATAAGGCATCTATGTGTCACTATTACACTGTTTATCTAATCTGTAATTATGCGATAGGTTCACCAAAGTACAAATGATGCAAGTTTTTTTTTTTTTTTTTTTTATATATGTAAAAGCATATTTTTCATTTATCTAAAAATAACAAAAAATAAATCTATATAAAAATAAAATAAGACATATGTATATATTGAAAACCTTTTCAAACATTGAATAGATGAAACCAAGAAACATTGAATAAGATGAATCCAGAAAAATACAAAATATGTATATATAAATACAAATAATAGATAACGTAATAAAATTTAATCTTAAAATTTAGCAATTAATAGAACTAAAACAATAACAGCACACAAAAATATAGAACTGAATTTAACATACAGGAAAGAATGACACAAAAAGTTGCGATATAGATTAAGAACCAATGAGCTACGATAGTAACTTAAAATACTTACGCCGACCTGAATGATAATAAAAAAGGACCAATATTAAACTTAATCAAATTATATATTTCATATTGAATATGTTAAATGTATATTGAATATATTAAACTTAATTATGTAATCGTAATAATAATGATAATAATTATTAATGAAATATATTATACTTAAATCAAATCTGGTAGATTTGAAGGTGCTGATGTAAGGGTGAACACTAAATGACTACACAGGAGTTCTAGGCATAGGTGGTCTGCCCTACACGTGGGCTTTTTAAGTGTTCCTATCCCATATTTATTCGAGTTTTCAGGAAAACCACGAAAAACTCCAAAAAGCGAAACTGACGAACGCGACCTAGGATCGAACCCATCAGTCCCCATCTACAAGAAAGAAAAAAATGGTGAAAAATCATACGTTTAATTTTTTTGCTTTAAAAAATAAATAAATAAAAGATAACTTAGTTTTAAATCGTCACTGATGCATGGTTCAACCAGTCTTTTTTAAAGATATATACACGAGTTATTTTTAAAAATATTCACAATAAAAATTTACTCCTTGAAGAAAAGAGAGGGGCTGATATTGGTGTAAATTAAGGCCGTTTGTCTACACAAGTGTCCTAGACCTAGATGATATGCCCTCCGCAGTGGTCTTTCTAAGGAATCTTTGCCCATATGTACGCGAGTTTCCAAGAAAACCATCGAAACTCCAAAACCGAACTTCGAACAGATATGTCTAGAACGTGATCTGGGCTCGATCCCCGGCACTTCCCGTCTACCAGCTTTGAGAGTAGAACTGCTCGGTCGTTGGTAAGGGGTGCAGGAGTGAGGCTATTACTATTCTAAACACTTTTTTTTCATTTATATATATATATATATATATATTCTTGTCTCATTTTGTGCATTCATACTAAACTTTGTTTTATACTATCACACTAAAGATAACTATAAAAACTGAAAGACAGCGGCATTATCTGTTGAGCAATATGAACAAAAAGCTCATAGATATCAATTTATTTCAAGTTGCATTTAAATATAACTTTTTATGAAATTTTGTTCGTCGATTCTTGATCGAGAGCTGCAACAAAATTTTTGTCACACACATCCAGACATTTTCAAAAAATGATTAATCTGTTGACCCATTAGGCGCCAAAGTTCGTGCTACGGGAACATTTCATTATTTTTTTTTCTCAACACGTAATTAAGATATATATATATATATATATATATATATATATATATATATATATATATATATATATATATATATTACATTGAATACTGAAGTGCCTAATTTTTTTTTTTTTTTTATGTTTGTAATGTAAATTCTGTTTTTTTTTCTTTTTCTTTTTAATTATTCAAACAAAATGTCTGTTTTAACTGAAGAAGAAAAAAAATGCTGAAAATAAGTCATTCGAGTGCAGGAGTTTAAAACAATGGATATAAAATAAAACAGTTCCTTTTTTTCTAATTATAACAAACTGGGATCAATATAACTAATTTAAAAGGGTTTTTCAGTTTATGAATATCTATTTTACGCTCATTAGGTGCCACGTCTCCTATTTTGGAACCATATTATATCTTCTAACAAAGTAAACCTTTTTTTATTAGTTAAACTACATATAATTAGAAATGCACACTGAAACACAACACATGCGAAAATTCAAATATTTTCAGTGGGATACATATAGCGCCATTTAAAGGGTTAAATAAATCAGGAAATGTATAAATCTATCGAAAATCCAAAGTCGAAAATTTTTACGCATCTAGTACTTTCTTCTGTTGAATATAATATGAAATTAATAAACTGCTAATTCTATCAATTTATCACAGAAATTTTTGCATATTTAATTAATTAGCGGTGAAATGGTGAAAATATTTATAATCAGGCACTAATTGCGAATTGTTAAACAGTTTCATGAAACCTGTTTTGTCGTAAAAAAAAAGTTGAAAAAAAAAATAATAATAATAACAATAAATAGAGAGGGGAAAAAAAAAAAAAAAAAAAAGAATCAGCAACATGGAATTCTGACTGCTTACTACTCAAAAGACGATATAAATTTTTGTAATAAAATTAAATTTTAAAGTAATGTAGCTTTGGAAATCAATAAATTATTTCTTTGTCTCTCATGTTCCACCAAAAAATTCATGACTATATTTCATATAAAGTCGATAAGAATACATTCCTTTGCGCAATTTTACATTGAAATATAAAGGCATCAAATCCTTTTTGCCACGCACCGCTCAGAAAACGAAACTATGGGAGAAAGACGAATCTTCCAAAAACGGCACGCGAAAACCGGTCTAGCATTTCCTCCAGTTGTTCTTCAGCTCAGTGACCGGAAATCACAAACTTGCGATCAGCCGTCGTCATTTGCGAGCGACTGAAATTGTTCCGTTTGGAATGAAACTTTCTTGGCGATCACAAATTTCAGATTTGTGATTACTCGATTGCGAGCGAGCGAGCGTTGCTGCCTGGATGAAACTGCTACAATAACTTTATCGATTTTTTCATATAATCGAAATAAACCGAAAATTACTTTATTACTTCACTTATATTGTTCGTTTTGTTTTCTTTCGTGTGTATGTGTCGTATGTGTTTTATGTTGACGTTTAGATAAAAATCTGGTTTTTCATAATTTACAGCAATGGTTCTTCTAGAAAATGAAGCAGTATGCATTTTTCACCTTATTCCTGTTGTTTTCTTTTAATCCTCATTTTTCTAACTGTTTAAATTTTGTTGTTGTTTCTTCTTGAAAGATTAAATAATATTAAGCATATTGTATGAAATGTCATTTAAATAATTATCAGTCATGTATGCAGATCTTGAAACTCTCAATATTAGTAAAAATTTCCCGAAAAACGTTAGATCTATAATCTATTCATGAACATTGATATACGTTGTCGTTTTACACACAGATACCAAACTTAGATATCTATGGATATATACCTATTAGCGGCTAAATTTTTGTTTTGGTAATCAGTCTAGCAGTGTTCGCTGGATGAATTAAAGTACAAAGTATTTACAACTTGCATCAAGTAAATTGCTTAAAGTACTCAGCAAATGCCGAGTAGAGTACCGGCCAATACCTGTAAAAATTTCATTTTTATGCATTGTTGAAGAAAAATGTATCAATAACCTATCTTTATTAACAACTAAACTGAAAATTTATGAAATATAAAAACAGAAATTAAACTTTTGCTGTAAACAGTTTTCTGCTGTTAAAATGGGTTATTATTGCCAAATTTGGTGTCGACATTTAATTCATGATATGTGCTTGTCCGTTTTAGCTATAGAAAGCTGTTTATAGTAAAAATTTAATTATAACTATTCCGTATATATGTAATAATTTCAAAAACTTTTTATTTGCATAAAAGTATTTATAAAATTGAAAAGATATTTAAGAAAAAGCCTTTGTGTAAAATTAACCTAAACAAAATTGTACAAATGAAAATAAGCCACTTTTAAAACTGTAAGAAATTACTGATTTTTGATTATAAAATGTAAAAAAAAAAAAGAAAATAACTAAAATATTATTAAAAATGCTTTAATAATCAAATCTGTTGTTTTGCAAATTATGTCCCAAAGCCACATGTCCCATTCCATGCATCTTAAATTATGTCTCAGTCTCAGTGTATAAAAACTTTTATATTCTCTAAAAATTATCCGAGGAGGAAAATGCTGCTGCTTAGAAAAATTTTAAGAATAAACTTATCAATTGTAGTTTAATATTTATATTTACAGCATTTACCTTAAATTTTAAGATTTTTTTCTGTAAAGAGCCGTATTGGTGGATTTTTTTTTTTTTTTTATGAGGGCTTAAATGAGTCTTTTTTTTTCAACCAAAAGGGAAGGCAGGATGCAGCATTCTCCTAAAACTGCATTTGAGGGGGGGGGGGGGGGAGTAATGTATGTGCACATATGAAACGAAAGTTCTGAAGCACATCATGAAACAGGTTTCATCCTATTATACGGTACCCCACCAAAACTGGTGATGACACATTGTGCCTGGCAAACCCATTTGCCGGTCATGTGAATTTGCTTCTCCTAGTGCAGCCCATCAGCACTTTCATCTCATTGGCTTAGTTGCTTGGCGGGACCATTGATTTGAACTCATTGGTTTAGCTTTCGTAGGAGAGCGGCTATTTTAATTTTAATTAATTGGAAATCTGCCTTTTACCGGCAGATGATTAATTGTAATAGAAGATTGCTTTTTGTGCTCCAATTTCTTTCAAGGTAGTTAAGGCATCTGTAAGTAAGATAAATCTTAGATTTTTAAATTTTTTTGGAATTTTCTGGACAAAAGGCAGTAATTGAATGGTGTATAAAAGAGCCTATAATTGCAGATAAGTATGAATGTCCTACGTGCAAAAAAAAATATGAAACTGACTGAGAGAAAGGATGTGTCAGATGGATTTTCATGGGTGTGCCGTGAGAAAGGGCCGAATGCCTATTACCTCACAAAGTCTATAAGGAGCAGTTCATGGTTTGCTGAGAGTAAGATGAAGATGATTGACATATTATTTTTTAGTTATAATTGGGTGTATCTAGGGATGTGGGTTTTCTGGAAATTTTTAAAATGGAAAATTTTCTGGAAAATTTAGCGAAAATTTTCAATCTCTAAATTACGAAGGTTTTGCAAAATAAAACTAAATACATTAAAAGCTACAAGTAAACAAATCTATTCAAAGAAAAGTGTGAATATTTATTCAATTCAAAAGAAATTAATAAACAAAACACAGAAATTATGATGTAATAGTTTATTAAACATGTATAAAGCTAGAAAGTTATAATATTTAATGAGTGTTTTGAATGCATAATGGTTGAATAATCTATATAAAAAAGGTGTCTGAACATTCTGTAGCTGTCAGAGACCCTCACATATCGCTGCCAACAGTTGAACCCCATTTTATTATACAGGGAAAACTTTTATTAGAATTAATGATTTTTTTTTTTTTTTTTGTATCTTACAAATCTGCAATTTATAGTATAAATTTTTAAGAAAAACAGTTTCTTCCACTTGGAAGAAACCTATTTCTTCCAGACGGTTTTTTCCGCCTTGGAAGAAACTTACCAACCCTGGATTTGATACAGGGATATTTGGACTGTGTTTAAAAAGTAAATTAAACAATACATTGAAATTTATAATCTGCCCTACTTCTGTTCTAAGGAATGTAATTTAAAAATGTCTACTTAGAGTTGACTAGGCTAATTTGGCAAGGTGCAGCACCCAGTGGCTTTTTTTATCACAATTTAGCATCTTTTGGCCCATTTTGAAACATGTTAGTACCTACCTGGTACCTTTTAGAACATTTTAAATGTTCACAGGGCATTTATCTTCCTTATCCAGTTGTCTGGGGATAGTTTTACAGGGTGGCTATTAGTCAGGGAATCGTGGAAAAGTCAAGGAATTTAAGTGAGTCTGGAAAAGTCATGGAATAGTAAGAGAATTTTCACAAATTTTTGTAGAAATAAGCCATATTTGAAGGCTCGTTATTGTAAATTGCTAAATTATTTGCTAATCTCTGAAATATTTTAGGGGGAAAAAAAAAAAGCATAAGTCAGGGAAAATAATGAAAAGTACTAATCGTAGAAAAGTCATGGAATTTGAAAAAGTTTTAATGTTAGTCACCCTGTTTTAGGGTTTTAACTAAAAAAAAATGTATTATAGCCTACATGTATATACAAGTAATAATAGTAATTTACATCTATCATGCACAAAAATGGCGACATATAAAAGCAATAAATGTAAAAAAATTGTTGGCTGATGTAAAGGGGGGTAGGCAAATATTTGCAATTTTTATTGAGTTTTCCCCCAGTGACCTTTTTATTCTAGCATCAGTACTATAACTAGGTAAGTTTAATCTAATGATGTGTGAAATATAATTTATAGATATGCAAAATTCTATGTAACACACAACCTCGTGTTTTTAAGTTTTCATTATAAAAATCTTCTATTATAATTTTTGTGTCTGAATTTTTAAAGGAAACTTTTTATGTTCTTCTGATTTTTATTTATAGAACTGTATTTTTTCCTAGATAAGAATAAAAACCTGTAATTATAAAAAAATTTAATTGCCACTTTCTGAAACTTGGTTGCTATGTGACAACTTTTATTCTTCACCTTTTAGTCATATTATTAATGGTTACAAGGTTTGAGATAGACTCTTTAATGCAAAATTATTCTTGTAACTGAGCAAGGCAAATTTTGAATGCATCATGCAAACATCCTTTTCATGCTGCACAGATTCGAACACTAGCGTCTACACCCTGACCCTAACTTGGGCATCAAACTACTTTTTTCTCGCCCCTGGTGCCATCTATTGGTAGACATGAGAAATATTACTGCCTATCTTATCTGCCTACTAAATACAAAAATAATAATTAATAGAAATATAATTTTTCCCTAAATTTTCTTTGACAACTATATTAGAAGATAATTAATAGAAATGAAATAAAATATAACAGTTTTAATTAGTTTTCAGAGGAATTGTTGGGGGATTAAAAATATTAGCGCTAATTGGATTCCAGGAGTAAATATAAAATAAAGTGGAAATCCCTAATTATAAAAACATTGTTATCCCATTAACCGATGCATTCTTTGAAGACCTGCACTGATTTTGGTTACAATTAAAATATAAAAGCTACGGTGATTTGGGGAAAAAAAAAAAAAAAAAAAATCTGCTTTTTTTTTTTTTTTAAACCTATTATTTACAGAAAAGAATTAAAAAAAAAAAAAGAAAGAAAGAAACATGAAACATTTTTTAAACCTCAACTAGCTTGGCTGAAATGTAAAAAAAAAAAAAAAAAAAAAAGGAAAAGTATGCAATTTTTATCATTATTATTATTAATAATAATATAAGATTATTACACTATTTTAAGTAAATTTCTCAAATAAAATATAAATACATTTGTCTAAGGAAAAATTCACAATAAATTGTATGTAATAAGTTTATAAAAAGTAACGAATACTATCAGTATACAAAACAGTATTTTAAAATTAATAAGTTAGAAATAAAATTATCTAGATTTCTTTTTTAACACAAGTGTTTATTTGTTGTTACTCCAGTGTATCTTTAAAAACTAAAGGTTACAATTTATTTATTTTTAAAAATGCAGTTGGAATGTATATTGAAAATAAATCTTTGATTGCATGAAATTTTCTATATTTAAAGATTAAAAAATAAAATAAAATAAATAAATAAAATATTGTATTTAAAGATATGAATTTTATTCAAATTTTATGTCTTATAAGTATGATCTTAAAAGTACTATAAATTCAAAGATACATAAATTATTATAGCATACCTGATAGAATAATTCGATCTAACATTACTTTCAACTTCTTATTTATAATAAAATTCATGGGCAAATTTCAAAAATATAAAGCTATATTTGTTCAATAAATGCAATTATTGATTACACATGCATATGAACAAACAACTGTTGTTGATTTTTATATATCAGCAAATTTATGTATTTAAAAATTTCATAATATAAACAATTCAATAATAAATAGGTACACATTTCTCATTATTCCTGGATAAATTTATTTACAAATATAGCAATTTCTTTTAAAAGGTGATTTCTGTGACATTTTTTGTATGACTGAATATTTAATATATACAAAACATTGGTGGTAACTTAGTAATATAATTACAAATGTGTAAATTATTTTGAATTTAGGATTAAATTCAATGCAATCTTTTGGCTTTCATCTTGGTCAGGTTTTTTAATAACATTTTCTGGTTTTCTTTTTCTTTTTCTTGTAGAAAATAATCTTCTCTGTTGTTCTATACATTTGTTACTGGGAACAGAATTTTTCTGTGCAGTAAAAGAATTCCCTTTTAAATTACGGTTGGCTGCTAATGTTGCTTTCAAAGATTTTAAAGCATTTTTTACAATTTTTTTCTCATCTTCATTTGAAACACTATCCAAAATTTCAATAAAATCTTTTTTTAATTCTTCTTTTTCTTCAACCAAAGATAAGTTTGAAGAACTTTCATTTTTTTTGCTCAATTCTGCTATTAAAATGTTGCATTCATCAGCTCTCGGTTGATTATCTTCATCAATAAGCAATTCATTTTGACTACAATCTAAATCAACATTTAACATATCTGAATGAATGGGCTGGTTATTTGTAGATTCAAATCGACAAACTAAATGCATGTGCTTGCACATATTCCATTTTATGCTAGCATCCAAGCATGTACAAGAGTAACGATGCATACAAATATTATTGCAATCTGTACAAATCAATTGACAGTCACAGTTTTCATGCGATTCTTTCACAAAATAAGTTTCTGATGAAGATGGTGAAGGTACAATATATCCATTTTCATTTTTTATGATATTTTCAGATGACAGCGAGAGACTTGTTTTATGCCTACATCTTATTTCTTTTAACTTTGATGTCAGCTTTCCTTTATTTAAAACAATTAATCTATCAATCAATTTATCCGAACAAAATGCATTAATGCATTGATAGTCTTATCTAGACGTTTTGCATGCTTTCCTTTTAAATAAATATACTTTAAAGTTCTGTGCATGCGCTCAATATGCATATTCATATTTAATCCAGATTGAACTCGATGACAATATGCCCATGATTCAGTACAATTTGAATAGTTCTCAGCAAAGTATTTACCGAATTCCGCTGTACTGTTACTTTCACTCAGTTCTTTCATGTATTGCTCTAAAAGAATTTTAAATGTGTCAGGGTCTGTTTCCTCCATTAGAGTCCTTACAACTTGTATGTTTGTATTTGCATTTCTTCGATTGTATTTTAGATAAATTTTTCCTCCATGCACGATCAACGTGCCATGGAGCAAAACAGCCTATACTTTGGGCTGTTGTTCAAAAGTGTCTGACCATGCACTGAAAAAAGATTCAGCAAGGTCTGACATAAAAGCATTTGGCGAAATATCACCAACTCTTTCCTTAATTTTGGAAAAAAATAATTTTGATACAATGTAATCTGATCTGTTTGAGATCATAAATGAACAGGGGAATCCTTGCCTCATGTCATCTAATACCAGTAAAGTTATGAGCTCAAAGTCATAACTATTTGTACCATGAGTTCCATCAATGCAAATATGAGAATCATATTTCTTTAACAAAGTACTTTGGGCCTCATTCATGATTATCAAAATAAAATCCTCCTTTTTTAGAAGAGGATAGTTATTATCTATAATTCCTTGGGGTTTATAGAATAAAATGCATGAGTCTTCTTTAGATTGCTCTTCATTTACCCATGCTTCTACACTTGTGCCATCATTGCTGTGCCTTATGGCATTAGACCCGATATTGAAAGATTGTTCAATATTATATAAGTCTTTTTTTGTGAGTAAATGAATTCTCTCAAGTTTTAAATCTGTAATAGAGTCTCTAATTTCATCTAAAATTACTTCAAATGGGATTTTAGAAGCAATTTTCGCAGCTATGGATTGGCGTTCAGCATCTGTAAGGTTCAGATGTCCAAGATCATTTTTATGGCCAACGTGAGTAGGGCAAAATTTTATAATGCATGTACCCTTTTCATTTATTGTGACTTTAATTCCAGCTGGACAGTATCCATCAATCTTATGGCTTCCTTGTGTCTTCAGATGCCTTAGTCCCTTCCCCTCTGAAATATAAAATCCTGAACGATGACACATAAAATAATGTTTTTTATTTTTTGTTGAAATTGAGGCTCCTCGTTTTGAAATAAATTTACACTTATTTTGGCGTTCAGTCTCTTCTTTCCAAGTAGAAAATTCATTAAAATCATTAAATGCTAGTTCAATACTTTCAATTTTTATATTATGTTTTTCATCAAAATGATTATGCATTTCTTCTGCAGAACATTCATATTGGCATAAAGGACATTTTTTGATATTATGTACTTTTTCCGATTCCACAGAATTGTGCATTTTTCTCATATGTGATTTTAAGTTATAAACATCATTAAACTGATGTCTGCAGAGATCACATTTATATTTATAAGACTTAGTGTCTCTTAAATTTGGGGCTAAGACATCCAGTTCTTCAGGATGTTTTTTTTTCACATGATTTTTCAAAGCTTTATAAGAATTATAAACATTCTTGCAAGCATTGCAGAGGAATGTTTTTGAAGTTGATTCATATTCAGAAGTAGAATCTAAAAGAATTTCACTTTTCTCTGCACTTGAAGAAGCCGACATTTCAAATATCAAGGATAGACATAAAAAGGATGATTAATGAGATGAAAAATAAATTGATTGGACATGAAAATGATGATAAATGACATAAAAATTAATTTAATAAATGATAAGATTAATAATTAAATAAGATGATAAATGATGAAAATGAAGTAAGCATAAAACTAGAAAGATAAAAATGAAAACAATAATATACTAGCAGAACAAAGTAGCGCGAATCCAAAACATAGCATTTAATAAATGCGTGAAGGATTTTTGTTTCATCTTTAGACACTAGATGGCGATACCAGCGCGATGCTTTAGTTAGACGGTCTCCGGCTAGACGCTAGTGATTCGAACTGGCAAACTCTTAATTTTCTAGAAAGAAAGCATGCTAGTAACCCATTTAATTGAATGAACCTGTAAATAATGAAGAACTAAGAGTTGAAACCAAAAATATTTATTTGTTCTGATTAGCTCCATTCTGATTTTAGATCTATATTAAAGGTCCTTAATTGAATTTCTTTGAAATAAAAATAAATACATTTTGTATTAAGATTTGATGTGTTAACATTCATATAAAATCTTGAAAAGAAAAAAAAAAAATTATACAAATATTTCTAATTTTGTAAAATGTTTATATTTATTGTTCCATTTTTTACAGCTTAATGTTTTTTCCTTTATAGTTTTTGACAGAGTTAACAAGATTATTTCAAAAAGCTAGGAGTAATGGCTCTGTTTATATTACAATGAAAAGATGTAAGTATGAATCTTTCATGTTTTATATTTGTCTTCAAATTTATTTTGTGTTCTATTGATTTGTAGGTTGCATACATTTATGTTATTTTTCAAAGGTGAAATAGAAATACTGTAAAATCCTGATTATAAGCTAAAGGGCAAAACTGGGAAAATTCATTAGTGGCCAGTGGCCGGTACTGTCAGTTTCATTAGTAGCCACTTTTTTAAGTTAGTGGCCACTTTTCACATGATAAGACTATTTCTTTCAGTCTGCAAAAAGCATTGTTACCATTTTGCGGTATAATCACCACAAGAAAAATATGAAAATAAGAAATACATATAATAATAAAATTAACACAGGGACACTGAAATTGTAATTTGTAATTACGCTCTTTTTAAAAATCCTAAATTGCACATCCTAAATTAAAATCTGCTTAGGGCTGTAATAATAACAGCAAAAGTTTTCATCTTTCAGATAATTCAGTAGTACTTTTTTTTTTTTTAATTTATTTAAGTGAAATAAGCCATTATCATTCACAGTTCATATTGATATTTTCTAGTAAATGAATCAGCTGATTCATCATCATCACAACCTTTTACATGGTCATGTGTAAATACAGTTAGCAGTTTTATTATTGTTTCTTATTTCTAAAAACACACTTTTTTAAATGATTTTATTTCAATAGAGTTAAAATATTTCCTCTTAAAAAGTATAGATATGGAAACTTAGCTGCTTCATTAAAAATAATTTACTTAGCTGCCAAATTTGTAGCTTTAAAAATAGGGATATTTCTACTTTAAAATGGGAAGGAAAAAGGAAGATTTCTACTCAAAAGAAAGCAAATAGTACAAAAATTTTTGAAAAATACACATTTAAGCCAAATCAAATTTTGATACACACATTTGTCAAATATCTTAAATGGGTTAAATATACACTGAATACTATGGAGAAAATAATGGAAAAAGATTGCGCTTTGCAGGACATTTGATCATTAACTGCTAGTTGAAATGGAGTGCACGTGTGTGTGTGTGTGTGGGGGGGGGGGGGGGGGTGATACATCCATATACTTCTTTATAGGTTCTGGAATCTAATCAAGAAAGTTTAATATGAATATTTTCATCTATGTTATGGATGGAGAAAGATTGTAAATCACAAGGCTTCAGTGGAGCATGTAATTGCCAATCGTTGGAGGGTAGGAGGGGGGGGGGGGGGGATTACAAGAATTATGAGTAAGAGATGTTAAACAATTCTACTTCTTTACAGATTCTAGAATCTAATAAAGTAAGTTTAAAATAGATATTTATATATTTGCAGCAAATGGAGAATGATTAGAAATTATAAAGCTTTCTATAAGCTGTGTGATCACAGATTGTTAGGGGAAGAAGAAAGGGGGGGGGGGGGGGGTCCACAAAATTATATGGGGGAGATATATTAAACAATTCTACTTCTTTATAGGTTGTAGAATATAACAAAGCAAGTTTAAAATGAACATTGACATTTATGCCATGGATGGAAAAAGATTGAAAATCACAAGGCTTCGATTGCCTATCGTCGCTCGATTTTTAGAATCTTTTAATGATCACAAAAAGTGGCGACTTTAGTGGCGATCGATGCATAACTTTTAATCGCCATCTTTTTTTATTTAGTCGCCACGTGGCCGGTGGCGACCGTTAATTTTGCCCTTTATTATAAGCCCCTCGTTTTTCAAATAGAAATCAGTAAAAAATAGGGAAGGGGCTTATAATCGAGATTATTAGAAAGTTCTTTTTAAAAAAAAGTTATGGTGGCGCCGTCTATCCCAGAGAATAAAACTAATGTTTTCGACTCAGAATTGGATGTAAGTTATACAAATAAATTTTAAATTATGTATTCAAAATCTATTTTATTATTAATTTTTTTCATATGGTTTAATATGAAAGATGAATAAATAAAAAAAAAAGTCTGATTTTGTTATTTGTAAGGTAAAATAGTAAGGTAAAATGTAAGTACATAAATTAATAAGACTATATATTTAGGTAAATATGAAAATAAAAAATAATGCATAAAACTAGGGGTGCACAACTTTTTTGGCTGGAGGGCCACTCTCATTGTTGAATGGGACAGGGAGGGCCACAGACGAGATAATATAAAATAATTAACCTAAGCAGATTACTTGCTGTGTAATATATACATACACACATATATATATAAAGGGGCATTTTATCATTGTCAAGTGCCTGTATACCAAACTTTATCATATGTTACTTAAGATATAAATATACATAATATACATATATATATATCAGGGCCCGAAATTTCAACTCAGATTACACTCGTCGAAAAAAAAGTTTTACTCGCCACAAAATAGGGTTTTGTTTTTTTTTTTCTTTTTTATGCATTTTGGGATTTTTATTTTTCGTAACTATTTGAAATGCTTTTACAAATATGCCTAAAATAATATATATTAAAAGTGTGTCGTACATCGTCATATCTCATAATCATCTATAATTAAAATTCATTATAATATATTGCATTTGAAATTTGGAAAAAGTTAAAATATCTAATAACATAAATGCAGAGAGTCATTAAACAAAAATAGAAGAAGAAAATAAAAACTCTTTGTCAAACAATATCTCGTAAAAATCTTTTTGTTTTGAAAGATCAAACTTCCTTATTTACCTATTTTTTTATTTAAATTTTTTCACCGGAATTGTCTTTTTCGTCCATTTTATTTTTGAAATCAGACAGAAACACGATGTGTTAAATTTGTTCATTTTTGTCTTTTGAAATAGCCATTTCGGAATAACTTTTTCAATAAAATCGTTGCTTACAAATCATTACAAGCGCAAATTCTTGGCGTTTCAGTGAAACACTGGAAAGTGTGAACTGTTTTTTGATCATTATTCAGCAAAATAAACAAAGGCAGTATGTTAAAAAGGGCTCGGGCTCGTATTCATGGGCCAATACTGCATACACAAACTTTCGCATTTCTTTTCTCTTGGATAGTGGGCGAGAGGCAAAGAGACTCTCTGCTCGTCTATTCTCACTCTGCTTGGAAAAAACACAGTGAGAGAAACGAAACTGCCGAAGAGATTAAAACTTTTATGCATGCATTTTTCCTGTCCCAGGATGGGCCGATTGTCGGGCAGCGCGCACACAGACTTGGCACTCTAAGAAGAGAAAAGGGAGAGGTTGAATATGATGTTATAAGATGGTAAGATTTTGCCATATTCAAATCTATAAAAAGAGTGTTTTCTGTCATTGTGTCGTGTAAGAATTCAACTATAACTAGACCAAATTTTTACTCGCCACAGTAAAAATTCCACTCGCCTGTGGCGAGCTGGCGAGTGGAGATTTCGCACCCTGATATATATACATATGTCCCTTTATAATAATTTTTCAATTAGCAAGTCAAGTGAATCTCAAAGCATTATAATCATAAAATTATTGAATAGTAAGCAAAAGAATTAAATTAAAGTATCGTATATAGTACAAAAAGGATAAATAAAAGTATGTTTTGAAGAGAGAGAAAAAAAATTGTATTAGGAATCTCAAAAACAACTAGCACAAATGTAAAGGCAGATAGAGGGTACAAAAATAAGTAATTTTAGTGTAGGTAAGTGAGTATGAAAATACCGTTTTCAGATATTTAATGATACTAGCAAGATTTCATAAACCCCAGATCAACCCCCATAAGTCATAAATGATCACCATCAGTATCACGGGCGGTTTTTACCAGTTCTACAAAGTAAATAGGCATCAATCGGTCTTTTTTCATCATTTATGTCACTAGACACAAATAAATTCAACTGACTGCACATCTAAAGTATTATTATTATTTTTTTTTTTAATGGAAATTAACTACTACTATAAATTTATGCTTCTTCATCATTAATTTTAACTCACATTATTACATTTTGGGGACATATTTTTTTCTTTTAAGAAAGGGGGAAAGGAGGAGCATTTGCTTATTGATTGTTACATTTTTCAGTTTTTAATCTTCTCAGATAGATAAAGCTATAACCATTTACTAATAGATTATTTCATGATTTTTCTAATAAAAAAAATATGGAATACACTGTGGGTTACATTATTGAGAAATAGAATGGAAAATTTAGATCTCAAACAGATATACATATAAAAACTAACATTTTCATTCCCTACCTTGCACTCCCCCCCCCCCCCCCAAAAAAAAATAAATAAATAAATAAAGGTTTGGAAATGCCAGTTTGCGAGTACAACAAATTTTTTTCCCTTCTCTCTTTCTTTATTTTCTCTCTTCTGCTGTTGATGAGCGTGACCTAAAATGTCTGTCCTTCCGCGGGCCGCTGGTTGTGCACCTCTACATAAAACTTATTTTATACGTTGTTGTTAAACGTAACATTTTACAAAAGTACTTTTATTTTTATTTATTTTTTTTTTTTTTTAGAACAAATGACAAATTGCATGTTTGTGCCATCTATTATACAAGAAGTTATTTAATAAGAAAATCCAAATAAAAATCAAGCATGCACATTACAAATTAATTATTGTATTGATGTAATAATTTATTACATCAATACAATAATTAATTTAAAATATATACATTCAAGAAAAATTTTAATTTTGATAATAAAGGTAAACAAAAGACCTACTTCACTAATACAGAGATTGTCTTTTGCTTCATCAGTCTTTATAATTGAAATGATTAAATTAAAAGAGAAGCTAGTAATATTTTTTTTTTTAATGCAATTTAGTATACTATGAAAGGCCCCATAGCAGAAAATGCGAGACGTGCGATGTACGTAGCAGATTTTTTTTTTTTTTTTAGTCTGCAGATTATTTCCATATCATCATTATGCAGCAATTCCAAATCTCCCGATTTTGGCAGGAAAGATAGCGATTTTCAATCTTTTTCCATCCACAACATAAATGTCAATATTTATTTTAAACATGCTTTTTTAATTCTAGAACCTTATAAAGAGGTAGAACTGTTCAATATTTCTCACTCATCTAATTTTTTTGTGAACCCCCCCCCCCCTCTACTCCCAGTTAACGATCGGCTATCAAACAGATCATGGAATCCTTGAGATTTACATTTTTTCCCCCATCAGCAACATAAATGTCAATATTATTTTTTTAAACTTACTTAATTGGATTCTAGAACATATAAAGAAATAGAATAGCTCATTATCTCACTTATATATTTGTTTTACTCCCCCCCCCCCCATGCTAACAATCAGTGATTGAACGTTCCACAAAAATGTTGCAATTTTTAAGCTTTCTTCATCCACAGCATAAATTTCAATATTCATTTGAAACATTCTTTATTAGATTCTAGAACTTATAAAGAAGTAAAATTGTTCAATATCTCTCACTCATACAATTTTTTGTGACACCCCCCCCCCCCTCCACTAACGATCGGCAATCAAAAGGCTCGTTGAAGTCTTCCTTTCAAATCTTTCGCCATCTACAACATAAATCTCAATGTTCTTTTTAAACTTAGATTGCAAAACCTATAAAAAACTAGAATTGTTTACTATCTCTCACTCGTATATTTCCTTTACCTTCCCCCCCCCCCCTCTGCTAACGATCGGCAATTAAGCGCTCCATAGTAGCATTGTGATTTCCAATCTTTTTCCGTCCAGAGCATAAATGTCAATGTTCATTTTAAACTTACTTTATTAGATTCTGAAACCTATAAAGAAATAGAATTGTCCAATATCTCACATACACATAATTTTTTGGGACCCCCCTACCCCCCCCCCCCCCCCCAACCATATTTGCTACCAATTGGTAATGAAACTCCCTGCAGAAGTGTTGAGATTCCCATTCTTTCTCTATATGCAGCATAACTGTCGATATTCTGTTTAAATTTTCTTCATTAAATTGCAGAACCTATTTAGAGGTAGAATTGTTCAATATCACTCACTACTCGTGTAATTTTTGGTATCTTAGAATATATATATGATTTTGTATCGATTTCAAAATTTGATGATCTTGACACATTTTTGGTTGAATACCAGTATTTTTATAAATGGATAGCTAGCACTATAGAAGAAAAAATTGGATTTGAAAGGATCACAGGATTTATTCGGAAAGTCTTATTGAGCTGTGAAAGAAAATACCTGTACTTATTAAGTTACTTAAATACGATAAGATTTACTTGACATAGAAAAACAATGCACTATGTTATTGAAAAAAAGGCACTGTAACTAAAATGTAATGCATTAAAAGTTTTAATGTGTATTTAAAGTAATTTTGTACTAACTGTTTTTTCAAACTTAATTGGTTATTTGTGTTGGTTATTATTATTTTTAAACACATGTGCACATATTTTCCTATTCATACACTATGTAAATATTCATCACATTTTAATTAAATCATGCAATATATATCTGTACTGATAAGTATAAAGGATTTAAGTCCATATTTTTGATTTTTCAGGAAACGAAAAATAAAATTAAACTGTCTAAAAACAAATCAGAAGAATCGATTAGGGAAAAGGGATTAGGTTGATTTATACCCTTTATACCATTCAGTGATTGTCAACCTTCATTTAAAAACAGGAAAAAACTGAATTAAATATTTTATACCATACATGAATGGTAAATTTCTGATTTGAACCTTTTTTTACCAGTCGATTTTCTCAAAGACTAAATGACATAGACTTAAATCCTTTATACCATTCGATTGAGAATATTTTTCTGAGTCTGACTATGTACTTAACTCAAAATCGACATTTTTGGACTTAAACCCTTTATACTTATCAGTACAGATATATATATATATATATTAATTATTAATAAAAGTTTTTAAAAAGGCATCTAATTAACAGTCATTTAATTTAATTCTTTTATATATATATATATATATATATATTACTTTTAGCATTTGTACATTTTTACATTAAGAAAGAAAAAAAAAAGTCAGTATCTTGGTTTTGCCCCCAATATATATATATATATATATATATATATATATAAGCACTCAAAAAGCCACTATTTTTCTTTTACAGTCTTTTAGTTTATATATTTATGCATAATTAAAAAAAAAATTATTTGGTTAATTACTCTGCCTCATGTGTGTTGAAATCTGAGACCATGGGTGACACAGCCTGGATGATGTGACATGGAAGGGTACATATGACACTTTGGTCACAAGGAAATTTTGGTCCCGATATCACGAATAATCAAAGTATTACAGAAAAAAAAGTGAATTCTTTTTCATATTTTGAATTTTTGTCATTTGACTTGAAAATATGGGGTAGGAAAAATCATTATTATTATTATTTTGCGACAGAAAGTTGTAGTAACAAATAAAACTGAAAAAACATCTAAAATTTTGAGATTTAGATTTTTTCTTTCTACGATAGAGGAAAAAGGACAGCAAATACATGAGAGAACTTCGGGCAAAAGAGAACTTAGATGAATATTTTCATTTGGAGAGTTGAATATCTACAACTTTTGTTGAAAATGATGTAACTATAAGATACATGGAACAGAAAATTTATTATTTCGGATCGAATTTTGAATGATAAAGGTATTATTTATCAGTGAAGATCTAAACATTTTTAATTTATTTAAGTCTGCAAAATTTAAGTTTTGGGAATAAGGAGTAGTCACACGGTGCTAAATCGGGTGAATACGGTGGATGGTTCAGCACGCAGACATTATTTTTTTGCCAAAAATCGACGAACAATAAGGAGGTGTGACTGGGTGCATTGTCGTGTAACAAACACCAGCTGCTTTCAGTTCGATAGTCTGGATGAATGCTGGCCATAAAAAGCTTTAAAACAGCTGAGTAGTATTCACCTGTAATTGTTTGTCTAGTTGAAACAAATTCTTTATGGCTAATACCTTTTCTATCGAAGAGTGTAATGAGCATTGTTTTTATTTTGGATCGAACTTTCCTTGTTTTTTTTTTTTTTTTTTTTTTTTTTTTGCTTGCAGTGAATTTTCTGACTTCCATTCTGCACTTTGTCGCTTTGTTTCGGGATCATATTGGAAACATCACATTTCATAACCTGTAACAATGAACTTCAAGAAGTTTGGATCGTTTTTAGCGGCTGAAATGATGTCTCTGCAATATGCACTTCTCATTGTTTTTTGTTCAGCGGTTAAAGTGTGTAGAACAAATTTAGCACACACTTTTGTTTTGCCCAAATCTTCATGCAGGGTGGTTCGAATTGTTTCTTTGGTAATGTTTAAAGCATCTTCCATCATTCTCAGTGTCTCACAGCAATTGTTTGTTACGAAATTTCGTACTTTCTCAATAACTTCAGCAGGGCCGGCGCTAGATATTTTGCCGCCTGAGGCAAGAATTAATCTGCCGCCCATATGACGTCATTACTACTCAAATGTTTATTAGCATAAGAAAATCAATATACTAACTATAATTACTTTCTCTTACCCATATATATCGTATCTAAATTGAGTTTTTGTTATATTTGCACGTTTTGAGGTCTCCAGAATCTGAAAATCATGTTTTAGTAGTTGATATCTGTGTGTCTGTCTGCTTGTCTGTGTCTGTATGTCTTATCAGCATATCTCAAGAAAAAATAGTAGCAGGTAGTCCACATTCGGTATTCTATATCTGTATCATGTAGGAATGCTACACTAAACTTTTTGTTGGGATCAAGCAAATGGTTAGTGTACGAGGCCATCCAAGAGAATTTAAATATATTACGTCTATGGAGGAGGGGGAATGGGGGAAATTTCTGGTAAGTCCAGGGTAACATAGCCTGCCCTACAGAAAATGAAATGAACTTATATATATATATATATGCATAAAAACATGTTTTGTATAAATTGTGGTATGGAAATCATTAAACATTCGTTTGCAGGGCTACCCAAGTATATATTAAGCATATTAAAAACTATACAGGACATTTTAGGTCTATACTTTGAAATTGCTGGATGTGTTTTAGTTCCCCATCATACTATAGGTATGGGGAACTTAGGTAATCGTGAAAATTTTTAGTTCCCCATCATACTATAGGTATGGGGAACTTAGGTAATCGTGAAAATTTTCGACCTCGGTGTTTTGACTTTTTTACACGTTTTCAGGTGTGAGGAATCCGAAAATGACAAAATTTCTATGGTGTCTGTCTGTAGGGTGTCTGTTAGTGTGTAAGTCCGTTAGTTTGTTAGTCTGTGTACACAATATCTCTAGAACAAATTGTCGCAGAGAGGTCAGATCAGTTTTAAAATATTACTTTCGACACTGGCAAGAACCCTATTTATTTGCAACATTCGAATTTAAAAACTTCGTAAGTTATTAGAAATTTACGATTTTCTTAGCATGGGAGAATAGGACAAAAATTCACTTAAACGTGCATTAAATGGAAACTTTTTACTGTAAAAATGTCAGACCAGTTTTAAAATATCAGTTTTGATGCCGGAAGGGACATCAGTAACTATAAATATGCTACTTTGAAAATTTCGCAAGTTATTGGAAATTTACGAATTTCTTAACATGGCAGCATAGAGCAAAATTTCACATAAACGTCAATCTTGAGGGATATTTTCATCGTAAAGATGTCAAACCACTTTCGAAATATTATTTAGGATACTGGCATGAATATCATAGACTATGATTTTTCCATTTTAAAAAAATTCGTAAGTTATTTGGAATTTACGATTTACTTAACATGCCAGAATAAGGCAAAATTGAGCATAAACTTCTATTTTGAGGATCCTAAATACATTAGACAACTTCAAAATTAAGTTTATGATATTTGTTTGAACATGATTGAATGCAAATATTCTACTAGGAAAGTTTCGTAAATTATTCGTAATTTACGATTTTATCAACATAGCG
Source organism: Salticus scenicus (assembly GCA_963930645.1). Lineage (NCBI taxonomy): Eukaryota > Metazoa > Arthropoda > Arachnida > Araneae > Salticidae > Salticus > Salticus scenicus. The sequence goes on along the minus strand of OZ005650.1, from coordinate 331,851,660 downwards.
AAATTGTAAATTTTTCATATAAATATGAATTTTGAGGATTATTGCATTGGAAATAGTAGCATGAAAACTAAACAACAGAATCGACACTGATAAAATAAATTAATAGTTTAGAGTAAGATAAATATATCGAAGTGAACGGTGGATAGCCTATTAAGCGGGGATTTCATTCTGTCACTGTATCAAGCTTTGGTCAAATTCATTTCTTTTAACATGATTATAGTATGTCTTGCACTAGAAATTTTTGAGAACATAAGTATGATGGGGAACTGAGCAGAGTCCACCTATGCCAACTAGTTTCATATAGGACTAATTTTAAGTAAACAATATGATGTGCATGTACTTTATAGAAAATATGCAGTATTACTCAAAATACCTACACATTCTTTTTTAGGTTGATTTCTTTAGAAATCGACCTATTGCAATCACTTCGTTTATATATATATATATATATATATATATATATCTATAATGAAATTTTTGTCATCACGATAACTCCCGAAATAATACTCCAAATCTAACCAAATTTGGACAGTGAACTGATCTTATAAATATCTTGGATGAGTTCGTTAACCAAGTTGCTCCGACCTTTTGTTTTCAAGTGGCAGCCACTTGAATATTTCTAACCTACATTGTAAAAATCGTATTTAAAGCAAGATTTGCTTGAATTTTTATGTAAATCTAGACTACATAAGGGTCTAAATGAACTTTATTAATGAAATTTATCTGCCACTTTTAATAAAGTGGCGGATATCTTAAGCTAAGTGGGGCCACTTGAAATCAGGCTACCACTTTAAAATTTAAAATCCCGATAACTTCCGAAATAATACTCCAAATCGAACCAAATTTGGACAGTGCCCTAACTTGTGTTATGAATGTCTTGGATGAGTTTCTTAACCAAGTTGCTCCACCATTTTGTTTTCAAGTGGAGACCACTTGAAAATTTCAAATTCAAATTGTAAAAAGCATATTCCGAATTTGTTTGAATTTTGATGTACACATAGACTATATAAGTGTCTCAATGAAGTTTATTAATGAACGTATCCGCCATATTTAAAGTGGCGGATATCTTAAGTTTGAGCAGGGCCACTTGAAATCAGGCTACCACTTGAAAATTTAAAATCCCGATAACTTCCGAAATAATACTCCAAATCGAACCAAATTTGGACAGTGTCTTAACTTGTGTTATGAATGTCTTGGATGAGTTTCTTAACCAAGTTGCTCCACCATTTCATTTTCAAGTGGAGACCACTTGAAAATTTCAAATTCAAATTGTAAAAAGCGTATTCCGAATTTGTTTGAATTTTGATGTATACATAGACTATATAAGTGTCTCAATGAAGTTTATTAATGAACTATGGATTTTCTCACCAAGAGTCGCCAAAAAAGTCGCCAAGTAGGAAAGTCGCCAAATTTGGCTCCAAAACCATTTCCTGCCATATTGGAGCTTTTTAATGCGTTTTTAAGGGGAAAATAGACTATTTTAACGTTAAAACAAACTAGAAATGCAAAAAATTAACATTTAATCAACTTACTAAGCCTCTCTGAAAGAATATTTGAATTTTGATGTATACATAATGACATGTATACATAAATTATGTATTTTCTCGCCAAAAGTTGCCAAAAAAGTCGCCAAGTGGAAAATTCGCCAAATTTGGTGCCAAATCCATTACTTGCCATATTGGAGCTTTTTAATGCGTTTTAAAGAGAAAATTAGGCTATTTTAACGATAAAACAAACTAGAAATGCAGAAAATTAACATTTAATCAACTTACTAAGCCTCTTTGAAAGAATATCTCCAAAAAATAAAAGAAAAAAAATTTGAATTATTTTCAAATTTGCAACAATATCTTAGATTAATTAGTTCAATGAGCAACTTTCTGTGCCATCTTGATCCAAGTGGCAGCCACTTAATTTTTAAACACGATGACTTTTGAGATTCTGAATTAATTCCAACTATATTTGTACAGTAGTCTTATCTCACAAATGCATTTGATATATTTGTCACATTGGCCCACCATCTTGTTTCCAGCGCCGATCACTTGAAAATTTTAAATTCACATAAAAAGGTATTTATGAACCGATTTGCTTAAAACTCCATATGTAGATAGCCTACATCAATATTTCTACTAATTCGTTAATAATTTGTAGCCGCCATTTTGAAACAAAATGAAGGATACTTGATAAGGAAAAAGAAATCAACCTACCCTTCCGAATAAGCCGGAAGGACTTGTTATTAAATGTAATTGATAGAACTGCTTTACCTCCGATTTATCTTTATAGCATTGAAATAAAGAATAACGAAAATTGTGTGAGATACAAACCAGATTATTTATTACTTTCCGAACACTATAGTGAGGAAAGTATTGTAATCATGTCAAAAATCTGAATTCGAGATTTTGATGTTTCTATGCGTTTTGAGGTCCCCTGAGTCCGTTTTCACTATTTTTACGATGATGTATGTATGCGTGTGTGTATGTATGTGTGTATGTCTGTGAGTGAACACGCTAGCATCTAAACGCTTTGTTCGAATAAGCTGAAAGTTGGTGCGTATATTGTAAGTCACCATAGTACGAACCCTATAGATTTTGGTGAATCTAGCACTTATAGTTTTTTTACAGGGACACAAAGAAAAATTCTTTATCATTATGGTCTATGGGACCAAAATCTGAAAAGTGCAATAGCATCTAAACGCCTTCTTCAATTGAGCAAAAAATTTATACACATATTATAGGTCACAGTTACTCAATCTGTATAGAGTTTGGAGATTCTGGCACTTACAGTTTTTTTACAGGGGCACAAAGAAAAATTCTTTATCATTATGGCCTGTGGGACCAAATTTTTACTTTTTTCTATATTCAATAGAAGAAAGTATTGGATTCGTAAAAATTTTCGACCTCGGGTTTTTGATGGATTTACACGTTTTGTGAGCTGTAGAACACGATTTGACCATTTTTAGAAAATGTCTGTCTGTCTGTCAGCTCTGCGTGGGTGTGACAAACTTTTGTGGCAACTGTATCTCAGGAACTACTTCACAGAATTTCATACAAATTGGTATGTAGTTACACCTTGACATAAATTAGTGCCTATCAACTTTTGGTAAAAATTGTCTTACAGGTTGCGTTGCCATCCCGCTTTTTCTAAATTTTTAACATGGTGGTATAGTACAAAATTTTGTATAAATATGCATAAAGAAAATTATTTTTTAATAATCATTATGAAATTTACCAGAATTATTTATAATAGAGATAGTCAACTGGGAAAAAATTTTTGTATGTGTAGGAACCTCGCCTCCCCCCCCTCCCAAAGGGAAATTCCCCCCTCGAGGGGAGTAAATTTTCATGATGGGTATATTTCAAACGAGCTCGCCAGTACCTTGAAAACGAATGGTTGAACCATAGATCTGCGATAATTTAAAATGAAGTTATCGATTTTTTTTTTTTTTTAATGTAATATTGACAATAAAATTGACTTTTTTTGGATATTTAGTGTTGTACTACTTCTCTAATATGGAAATCATCTGCATTATCATGGAAGATAATTTTTTTAAATAATATTTTTAATAAATTATTTTTACTGAGTGAATTTTTATAGGAAAATATAGAAGAGAGTCATGTGGTGGCCACAACATACTAGTTAAAAGTGCGATAGCATCTAAACGCCTTATTCAATTGAGCTGAAAATTTATATGAATATTATAAATCACTGTTGCACTAACTATAAGCATTTTGGTGAATCTAGCATTATAGGTTTTTTACAGGGACACAACAAAAATTCTTTATCATTATGATCTATGGGCTCAAAGTTCAGTAGCGTTAAATAAATCATCGTGTAATATATGTAGAAAAATATTCAAACATTTTACTATGGTTTTATCCCTTTTGTTTTTTAACAACTCCTCTTTATTTACTTTATCTACAAATCTGTTAATTACTCAATGTTCGGAAAGTCGAGTGGAGTCACTCCAGATTTTTTTTAATAATATTATAGTTTTAAAAAATTAAAGAACACGCTTTGATAGAAATGTGAACTAAAAAAGCACAAAATATCTATCTTACTATTAAAATGCAGTGTAAGAGAAAATCGTGTGAGTGACACACCATAATATTTACATGCATTTAAATCTTTTAATTTAGAATTAAACAAAAACCATTTTTAAAAACCTCCCCTGACTGGGATCGAACGCTGAACCTTTAGGTTCGTAGCGCGGAGCTATACCTCAACGCCACATCGTTCACGCAGGGAAAGTCTTTTTTTACAATATAAATTTTTTGTTTGCTCCCAGAGCAGTTACAAACATACATACAAACATACATACATACAGGTGAAGCTAATAAAAGCGTGTTAAAAAGAAAATCTCAATGACTTAACCTTTGGTGAAAGTTATTTATTGCATCGGTAATATAAATGTAAAAAATAAATAGATAAATAAAAATAAAAGAATAAATAAAAAACTTAAGTCTGATAAAAAAACAAAGTTTTTAAAAGGCATTAGAAAAAAAAATTATGTTGGTGCATTAAAAAGCAGTCCTACTTCATTGTAAAATTTTAAATATCATATGACTATTATAAAGAAAGCAAGTTATTTATAGAGCTTTTTAAAATCTTGTAGTAGGCATAAGTAAAAACTTTTTTGATAACCTTTTAATAATAAAAGCCAAAGTTTCTCGAAAGTAACGCTCGAAACTGATACCATTGCTAAACAATAAATTGAAATAAAGAAAAGTTTTTAATCCTTGTTTAGGAATTGTTCAAAAAATTTATTTAATTAATAAAATAAATATTTATTTTTGGTTTGGAGGAATGAATAAAATAATGGAAGAAGGATGATTTAGCAAAAGAAAGTGTTTTTTTTTTCTTTTTTTGGTAATATATTGATGCTACTGTGTGTTTTATTGAACAATATTTTTAACCCAGACTTCCTCGTACTGAATGTCTGATGCTATAAAATCTAAATGCTAATGTGAAGGACTGGTGTAATTCTATGTAAGAACTGCCAGTTGGCGATTTCCTATCTTGACGACCCTTTCTGGGCCACAATATATAAATGATAATAAATTACAACCGAAAAATATTATGGTTGTAACTCTGTAATCGGCATCGGATTCAGGTAAATTTTTTTTTAGGACTGAGGGCCTATTAGTCTCAGACAGCGATTTTTGCGTTGTCGTTTTCGATATTTGGACATTTGTCGAAATCATTTTTCGTTAGTTGGACATTTATCGAAATCTAAAATTTATCGAAAATATAATTGAATAATTTGAAAAAAGAAAGAAAAAAAAAAACTAATAGTCCTCCGTCCTAAACTAAATTCTGCTTTTGCCAGAATTTCATCGAAATCTTTTCAAAATGACATTGACATGAGTCCCCCCAAGGCACAACTATGACATGAGTCCCCCCCAAGGCACAACTTTGACATGAGTCCCCCCCCAAGGCACAACTTTGACATGAGTCCCCTCCAGGCACAACTTTGATATGAGTCCCTCCAAGGCACAACTTTGACATGAGTCCCCCCCAAGGCACAACTTTGACATGAGTCCCCCCCAAGGCACAACCTTGACATGAGTCCCCCCCAGGCACAACTTTGACATGAGTCCCCCCCAAGGCACAACTTTGACATGAGTCCCCCCCAAGGCGCACAACTTTGACATGAGTCCCCCCCTTAGGCACAACTTTGACATGAGTCCCCCCCAAGGCACAACTTTGACATGAGTCCCCCCAAGGCACAACTTTGACATGAGTCCCCCCCCCAAGGTACAACTTTGACATGAGTCCCCCCAAGGCGCAACTTTGACATGAGTCCCCCCCAGGCACAACTTTGACATGAGTCCCCCCCCCAGGCACAACTTTGACATGAGTCCCCCCAGGCACAAGCAACAATTTTATGCTATAAAACACTAACACTGTCCGCAAATTTCATGAAAGCGAGGAAGGTTAAGTTAAAAATTTTTCTTTTTTTTTTTTTTTTTTTCTAGTCATGCAACAATTCAAGAAGAGTATTTTCACATTTTTCATTGATTTTGTTTCAAACAAAAGAAATTCCAAATTATGAGAAACACCATGTGAAATTTAAAAATATCTCTCACTTTGAAGAAAAACAGTTTAAGTAAAGAATCTTTTAAAAAACCAAAAACTTCTTCATTTCTACAGAAAATATATGTTTCTTTTAAACAAAAATACAGAAGTAACTGAAAATACGATAAAGCCAACTAAACCTGAAACCATTTTATAAAGCCATTATTTCCTTCGCAAAAAATGCATCAGGTATTTATTTATTTATTTATTTATTTTAAAGGCATTATACCTTCGGTCAAATAAACTAACAATGAATGAATGATGAATTTTTGCTTAAATTATTTTTCACAAATAATGAAATTTAAATTACATATGGCTCGAATTCTATCATTTTGATAAAAAAGTTAAATTTTAATTAGTCGTTTTGTTTCAGATTTAGTGAATATGACAAATTTGAAAATAAGTTAATTTGACTAGTATGTTGTGGCCACCACGAGACTTTCTTCTATATTTTCCTATACAAATTCACTCAGTAACAATAAAAAAAAAAAAAAAAAAAAGTGGGACTTTGACAAAATTTTCGGTAAAATGTGAAAATTATTCTAAGTTTGTCAAAACACGGAAACCGTGGGAGTTTGATAGAATTAAGGGGAGAGAAAAAAAAAAAAAAAAAAAAAAGTGGGACTGTGACAAAATTTTGGGTAAAATGCGAAAATTTGTTAAAGTTTGTCAAGACACGGAAACCGTAGGACTTTGACAAAATTAGGGGGAAAAAGCAAAAATTGGTTTAAGTTTGTCAGAACACGGAAACCGTGGGAGTTTGATAAAATTAAGGGGAAAGAAAAAAAAAAAAAGATTTTTTTTTCTAAGTTTTTTTTCGTAAAAAGTAAAAAAAAATCGTAACTTTCTTTTAAATTATCACAGATTTATAGTTCAACCATACGTTTTAAAGGTACTGACGAGACCTTTCGAAAGATACACATCTTGAAAATTTTTGCCTTATATCAAAATTTAGAAATTGTCAGTTAAGGAAGGAATATCATACAAAAATTGAAAAACATTGCTATGGCCGTTTAATTGTTTAAATCTCTGGGTAAATGAATTTTGTCATATATCGACAAGATAATTAAACACCTCAATTTCAAAATTTTTTGATGGGTCTAAGATAGGAGTGTCGGTTCCTTCATAAACAATAGTTTACTTTTGCGTCTAATTCTTACCGAAAACGGAGGCTCAAAATCATTACTTATTTCCATTTCATCTGCAATTTGTTTTGCAGAAGTCATAATCTGTTGGAAGCCATTGTCACGAAAATCTTAAAAATGATTTTAACGATTCTGAAACCTTGATAGATTCTGGTATGACCATTTTTGAACTTTCTATCTAAATGTTTCGAAGCAATATTTATTTTGGTCAAAATTTCATTCCAAAGTAGAACACTACAAATGAATTTAAATTTTGCTATTTTATTAGCCAGTGATTTACTCTTACAGACTGTCTCACTATCTTTTGACATATCTAGAGAAATTTCGACTAATGCGTCATATAATATTTTGGACAAATCATTCCTAAGCAGTTTTACAGTCTCAATCCAGCTTTCCCATCGAGTCGTACTAACACTTTTTAAAGTTAAAGAAGTTATGTGTTTTTTTTTTTTTTTTTTAACACTGACCATCTGGACGTAGATGTCGAAAATAAAACAAAGAGCTCTTGAATAAGTAAAAAAAGTTGCATAATTCCCCGGATTTCTTAGCAGCATCGTTAATAATCAAATTCAGTGAATGACATGAACAAGGTACAGAAAAAGCTTTAGAGATTTTCTCTAAAATTTATTTTTTGCACACCTGAATGAGACCCTTTCATATTAGCGCCGTTATGTAACCTTGACCACGAATATTCGTCATTTCGAGGCTAAGCAGTGGACAATAGATTGCAAAGAGTTAAATTTAAAGGTTAAAGGGCAAAATAGTAAGTACATGCAGTTAGAAAATGTTTCATAATCTATATAAACCACGAAATAGTTTTTTTTTTTTTTTTCCTTCTGGTAATGAATTCTATGTTCAATGTAAATGCGCCAAATGCCGCCCCTTGCATCATTGCGCCTGAGGCGGCTGCCTCAGTTGCCTCACCCCTGGCGCCGGCCCTGAACTTCAGTGTCCTAGATGAAATTGGTCTTCCACTACACTGATCATCTTTTAATGTATCTCTTCCATCAAAAAACGTTTGTGCCACACAAAAACATTTGATCTACTTAAGCAACAGTCACCGTAAACCTGTTTCATGAGGTGGTATGTTTCCGAAGCACTTTTCCCAAGTTTTGCATTAAATTTAATTACAGCTCTTTGTTCCATCTTAAAAAATCAGCTTGAAAAAAATTCACTTCTGCTATGAATGCTCACCTTCTCTCAGCTACGTAACAAAATGTGCACAACTTATTGGCAGTATGCCAGTAGACAATGGACGTTATGACGCATGCACATTTACACTCACAGCAAAAAATCAAAACATTTATGCAGTTCTTCTCGCCTTAAAATAAAACAAACAAAAATATCTAAAAAACAATTCCAGGATTATCCCCCCCCCCCCCTCTTCCCTTTCTCTCATTGTAAAATGTGTTTCTGGCATATCCTTTTATATCTGAGAAAAGAAAGAAATCTATATATATGATTTACTTTAAAATATAACAAATGTGAATATCTAAAAGATAATACAGTGGAAGACCTTAATAATGCAATTCTCTAAATCAGGCCTGTCCAACCCAAAACACTAGGTGGGCCACATTGGAAATCTTTTTTATTCAGGCAGGCCGCATCGTATGTATATATGTGTATGTGTTTATATGTTCGTAAGTGTATGAATCATGCATGTACACTCATTGCCATAAAAATTTTCGCACCAAGAAATAATTATTGGACCCAGTGGCGGATCCAGAACTTGACTTTTGGGGGGGGGGGGGCTAAGATTATTTTTCAAAGTGTTATTCTAGACCAATAAAAAATTTACAATTGCAATATCAGTGCTTTGGGGGCGGGGGGGGGGACTTCAGCCCCCTAGCCCCCCCCCCCTCCCCCTTAAATCCGCCCCTGATTGGACCGTAACGAAACTTGGCATGAAGGTACGTGCCAAGCAAATATGCAAATGATTAGAAATGCAGCATGATTGCGTGTTGTGTAATGTCACCAGAGGGCGTTGAACTTTGTTTTTCTTGGAGTATAAAACAGGTAAGCAGAGCTTGCTTGATGTGCATAATCTGTTGCAGAGGGACACTTTTTAAATAGAGATACTTTCACGCCGCCATCAAAGACAATACGAACAGCTGTCAGAGTCCGAGAGGGGAAGAATCAATGGTGTGATGGAATATGGGTGATCAGCCTGGTGAGTAGCCAGCCACCAAAGCCATTCTGATTTTACTGTGAGGAGGTGTTGTGACCAGTGGACAAAAGAAAGGTCGCTTACACGGTGACTAAGCTCAGGGCGTGCTCGACAAATCAATAATCGAAAAAACCGTCATATCATACGAAACATACACATAGCGCCAACTGTCTCGTTGTCGGATATCTGGACATATGCAACACCTATTCCAGTATTAAAACAGGAATAAACTACTACGTCAGAAACGCCAAAGAAAAATTATTGTTGTATGATCAATATTCCAGTGATCCTTCCAATGATCCTATTCCAGTATGATCTGTCCCTGTGTCTGTACGTACCATCACAAGGTCCCTGGCTGAAAGGCATTTACTATCGCAACGCCCATTACGTATGTTGCCAATAATGCCCCTCTATCCTCCGTTTGGAGTAGTGTCATGTCACACTCGACGGGTTTGGATTGCAACCGAATGGAACCAGGTCGTCTTCAGCAACGAATCCAGATTCAATTTAGGCAGTGATGACAAACATGCACGCGTGTGGAGGCATCATGGTAAATGCCTCAAATCCTGCCTTTGCTTTACAGCTGCACACCTCACCCACAGCTGATGTGATGGTATTGGTATGGGATGACATTGCATATGATGCACGGTTATCCCTAATATTGATCCACGGCACCATGACAGACCAGCGGTATGTTCGTAATATCCTTCAGCCATAAGGGTTGTCACTTATGACAGGTCTCCCAGGAGCCATTTTCAACAAGACAATGCACAGCCACACACAGCAAGGGTGTCACAGGACTGCCTCCATCATAATACCACCCCTCTCTGGCCTGTTCGCTATCAGATTTGTTACCAATTAAACATATCTGGGATCACCTGGGATGGCAAATTTGGCAGCCTACGAGTTTGAACTAATTAGAGGCACGTTTACAACAAATATGGAACGAGATGCTGCAGGACATCATATGGAACTTGTATGCCACAATGCTTGCCCGTATCGCTTCGTGCATTCATGCTAGTGGTGGCCCAACAGGGTACTAAAACCTCCCTTCTTTCGTAATTTTTCCTGTAATAAATGATCATTTCGCTTTGATTTTGTAATCATTTACTTATATCAACATTGAACTTATGTATGTAAAAATTTGTTTCATTCTGACAACTCTTTCTTGGTGCGCAAATTTTTATGGCAGTGAAAGTATATACTTTTTTCAGGGGAAGGGCAGGGTGAAGATTCGGAGCAGAATACATTTTTTTTTTCTTTCATAAATGAACAACATAATCGGGAAAAAATTATGACTATACATTAAGAAGTATAATAAAAAGAACAAATACTGGATCTAATAACAATTTTATTACAACAGTGTGATTTAGCTACCATGATTGTTGAAAGGTATTTTTTCTGTGAAAAGCGAGAAAGGATTTATTAATTTTTAAACTTTGAACCAAATTTGCCAAAATTTAAATATTGTTATACTCCTTGCAGGCCGCACAAATCTACATGGAGGGGCGCATGCGGGCTGCGGGTTGGCCACCCCTGCTCTAAATAATGCATAATTTCTCGGGTACAATGAATTTTCCAGTTAAGAAACATTTTACAAAAAACTGTTACTCTGTAAAGAACTAAGTGTGATACATTTGTTTTTCATTATCCTTAAAATTGGAGCTTTTTAATGATAAAATTGCTATTATTATTTTTTTTTTTTTTTTTATTTATGAGTAATATAATGAATTAATTTGGTACAGGTGTATATGAACTATATTGTTACTTTGTTATTATTACTTGTTTATGTTATTACTTTATGTCTTATGATAAAGTAAATTTAATAATGAAAGATATGATCCAAGGAATGTAACTTAAAGATGTCCTACTCAGTTTTCATATGTTTCAGACATATTTGGTTACGTTTACAAGGTGAGATTAATGTAATCTGTGTAGTGCACAATCTTGTGCTTTAAGTTTGCATTATAATGATCTTCTAATGTATTAAATTTCTTTATATGTATTTTTATATATATATATGAAATATAACTGCTAGAATTGAAGGTTTAATTTATTTTTATTTTTTCTGCAAAAATAAATTGAATTTTCACAAAGATATTTCTTTTTTCACAAAACTGATCCCCTAAAATTAAAACCTGGATTCTTCCCTTGATTAAAGAATATTTCATTTGTTATGAGCAATCTAAGTGTGTTATTTATAATATGTATTAATTATGATTGATGAAAAATATAAACTATTTTAGATGATGGCCGAACTAAGCCGAAACCAAGACCATCAAAATTAGCAGCAAATCCTCCTGCTCCTATAACAGAATACAAATGTTTAATACGAGCTACTTTAGGCAATTCCAAAATAAGCACAGTTGTAAGTATTTTTCATTATTCTAACATTTCTCTAATTGGTCTTATAATTTTACATGTCATAAATTATTAGTTACGAGAATTCAGTTTACAAATTCATTCATAATTAGTAAGCATGATTTATTTTGCATTATTTGCTTGATTAAGAGTCTTGAATTTTATTTATATATGTTTGTGTATTTTTAGGTTTAATAATTTTTCTTTTGCTCTGTTTTAATAGGTTAATGCTAAAGATGTTAATAAGTTTCAGTTAGTAAGTATTTTTACTTCTAAAATTTCTCTTTTTAATTTCTTCCTTTATGAAAAAATTTTAAATAATATGAACTCATTATATTTTCAGGTGTGTATTTAAATTGCGATTCAACATTGAAATAAAATCAAATACCTGAAGTTATATCAATCATTCTGTCACTACATTCTCTGTTTTTCAGTTTCTTCTCTGTTGTATAAATTTAATTCCACTATTCTTTTGTTATAATCATTATTTATATTATAACTTTGATAAAGATTTTAGATTAATACACCATACACAGTTAAATCTTCAAAATCTAAGTATGTGCAAAATTTATTTATTTATTTTTAAATGTTGCTATTTTATTTTAGCAGTTTTAAAACAAAAAATTCTTTATTCTAAAAAAGAATTACTGTTACTGTTGTTCTTTAATATATGTAAATTTTAACAATTTTGTATAGAAATATACACAGTGTTCTCTACCAGGAAATAACCTGGAAAAAACTGGATATTATGTCCACATTTTAAAAATCAAGTTTCAGAAAAAGTTTTAACCTAATTTTTTCACTTCCCCCCCCCCCCTTTCTTTTGCAAATTTATTTTTTGTCGAAATTGTAAATGTTTAAATTAGGGCAAAAAAGTTTCTTCAGGTTATCAAATATTGGTATCAATTTGCACAAATAATAATTCAGAGAAGAATTTCTGAAATTCGTGGTAACAATCATTGAAAAACTAAAAACTCAAATGTCTATGAAAACTACAATTAACTAAGGAAATAGCATACTTTAATCTTACAAGGAAAGGTCATGACAGGGAAAATTCAGATCGGGACGAAATTGCACAGGATTGTAGTATACTATGAAGGTAACAACATATTAAAGTAGTAGCACCCACTAGCCACAGAATTTCGAGAAAAATGTGTTTACATTTTCTGTAATCTTTAAATACAGTTATTTCGCAAGCGAGTCAACTCCCCAGTGGCATGAGCGGAAAGCGCGAGGCTGACACCCAGACGACCTGGGTTCGATGCTATCTACAGGACTTTTTTTTTTTCTTCTTCTTTAATTTTTTATATAATCTAAACTTTTTATTTATATATACTTTATTTTAATATTCAATTCAAAATTTGAAAATTTGAATAAAAGATTATTTAATTTTCTTGAATATAAAATAAATAAATTTTTCTATTTTTGTTATTTATAACTTAAAAATACAATAAATTTCTATAACTTAAAAAATAAATTTTAGTTTTGTTTTAACTATAAAATAAGGTAAAACTAAAGAAACTGTTTTTAATTATTTATCTAAATATTTTATTTTAGGTATATTTAAAACAATACTAAATTTTGTTTTTAAATTACAAAAAAAAAAAAAAAAAAAAAAAATACAGAGAAATGATGATTTTAATTACATATATAAATACTATCCAAATTAAATAATTACTTCTCCAATCAATACAACTTCTTGAAAAATTATAGTATAAGATTACGATGCTATTAAATTATTACAGGCAAAGAAATGTTATCTTTAAATGTAGATTTTAAATTTTATCCTTCTGTGCACAAAATAAAATTCTAGCTGCTCTCTATTATTAACAAGCTAAAAGCGTTTACTTAATTTATGTACATTAAAACCAGATCAGGAAGCTCAAACCAAGATTTAAGTACACCTGCTAATTTTTTTACACTTTGTTTTACAGCTTGCTTATTTTTTAATTATTTAACTTTTTTGTCTGTTTTTCTTTATATTTGTTATTTAGGGTTTTGTAAAACTAAAATTTGTTTTTTAAGTTATTGAAATTTGTTGTATTTTTAAGTTATAAATATTAAAAATAGAAAAATTTATTTTATATCAAAGAAAATTAAATAATCTATTATTAAAATTTAGTGTTGACTCTAGAATAAGAAGGTCGCTGGGGGGAATTCAATAAAAAGGGCAACCTATTTTCAAAAAAGGCATTAATTGCATAATTTGTTGTCTTTTTTGTTGTGATTTTTGTACATGACAAAAGTAAATTACTAATTTTATATATAGACTATATACATTTGTTCTTCGAGGAATGCTGTAAAACTATTCCTAGAAGGTTGAAAAGTCAGAAAAAAAAGAAGTATCTAAAGACCTCTGAGCATATAAAATGATAGAAAAGGCTAATTGGTGCCAAAATGTTTTAAAAAGGGCCACATGGAGCTAAGATGGGTTGAAAAGGGGCAGCAGGGTGCTAAAATGTGTTTGAAAGGGCAGTAGGGTGGAGCACCCTGCCAAATTAGGCTAGAGTCAGCACTAAAATTTTCAAATTTGATTAGAATTATAAAATAAATAGAAAGTTTAGGTTATATAAAAAAAAATTAAAGAAAGAAAGAAAAAAAAATGTCTTGTAGGTAGCATCGAACCCAGATCATCTGGGTGACAGCCTCATGCTTTATGCTCACGCCACTGGGGAGCTGACTCGCTTGCAAAATAACTTGTATTTAAAGACTGCAGAAACTTTAAATGCTTTTTTCTCGAAGTTCTGTGGCTAGTGGGTGCTACTGCTTTAATATGTTTTTATTTTCATAGTATACTACAATCCTGCACAATTTTGTCCCAATCTGAATTTTCTATGTCGTGACCTCTCCTTGTTAGAGTTGTTCTTCTGCATCCAGACCTACAACATTCATATGCTTCAGGAAAAACCTGGAATATTAGTTCTAAATCTCGTGGAAAATTTTCATTAAAATTCTGAAAAATTGATTGTAAAATCCATAGTTGCCAACATTTCTAATTTTTAATTTAGATTTTTCACCAGTATTTTTAAAAATGAATCAGTCACATATATTTTCAATGAATCAATACAATTAAATAAGCTGAAAACATTTATAAAACCTTCCTCGTAGGAAGTCTCCGTTGAAAATAACAAAGACTTGGCACCTATGAAAATCTGGACAAATAAAATTTCACTTTTCTTGTTTACTTCATTCATATGCTAAAACGTCCAGGGATGAATCTTTTCTGGGACTATCTATGAATTCAGACTTTCTGAAAATTTTGCTGTTAATTGGTTAAATCATTGGGTCAATCCATATAATTTCATAAGATATTATAGAAATGTGTTTCTCAACTATTTTTGTTTCTTTTGATGTTTTTGCCCCTTATAGCCACATATGATAATGTTTAAAGCAATTTTTATTTCTTCTTTACTATTGACCTTGGATTTTATAGAGGTTATTCTTTTGGTTAAAAATGGGATTGTTAGACCTTGATATTTTGGCACAAATCTCTTTGAATTAAATTTATGAATGCTACTTTTAAATATTAGTATTAAAGTATATGATGTAAAGATGTCACATGCTTAATTATATTGCTATAACTTAATAACTAAAACACAATAGGTCAATGTACAAGCTCAAATATAAAACTTTTGCTAATTAGATTAAATAGATTATTTGAATGCAGTGGTGCACCCACAGGGGTGGGGGGTGGGGGGGCTGAGGAGGCCTTGGAACCTCACTTGGACTGACAAAACAAAATATTGTGACAAAATTTGGAAGAAAAAATAGATAAATCAAAAATTTTAGCTGAAAATTGAAAATTTTTGCAAATTCTCATGAGTGTACCAAGGCCATAGACAAGTATGGGGAAGGAGGGGGTCAACCCTCCTCTTAAATTTGCAAATTTGTCAAAAATTTTTGCATTATGCTTCATTATTAACACTGAACAGTATGTATTAATATATAAACCCCCTCCGAAAAATTTGTTTCTGACTACGGTCTTAGAGTGTATGTGTAGGTGCATGACATTGTTTAGGCAATAATTCTGTGGCGGTCCCTCAACTTTCGATTTACCCAGTGAGACAATTGTGGGAGTGAAATAGATCGTGCCAACGCTTCATCTATGAAGTGTTGTAACCAGGGTTGGCTTGATTTTGCCCGACCCAAAATAACCTGGTTGGGTTTTTTCAATAAAACCCACTTGAAGAAACCAAAGTAGGTTTTATATATTATTGCAAAACATTGAATTTTTGTGGAAGAGGAGGGATAGACATGAGAGGTTATAGAGACTGTAGGGATTTAGACGTATTGTTAGAACCATGCCAAATCGAAGGAAATTTTAGAGCTCTTTTGTGACTCCGAGTTGATGCAGAATAAATATCAAAAACTCATCTACAAGGTTGTGCAAAAAATGCAACTTATTAAATTGGGATATTCAAAATGAGACTATTTCAGCATGCAAAGATTTTAATGAAGCACATAGCAACTGAGGTGAATTAAGGTAAATGTTTTGCAGTTTTGATTGACGAAAGTACAGATATTGCAAAGGTTCGATGGAGCTTCTGCAATGAGCAGGGAGTACAATAATGCCGATGCAACACCCCATAGTCCCCTATATTCATTTTTGCTGAAATTGCATGTTTGCTGAACTTCTTCAAAGGAATTCTATCAATTATTAAATCGTTTTGAAACAAGTTGACCTGTTTCTTGTTTTGATCTGAAACCAACTTCATGGGGTACAAATAGAACAAAAAACTTGCAATAATACAACATTAGCCATAACTTTTACATTATTTAACCATTTTTTATTCGGGAAAATTTATCGAAGAGTCATCTCCTTTCATAAAAACAATTGTGCACCAATGGCACCCTCCTTGGGAATATTCTCGGTGCACCACTGTTTGAATGCACAAAACTTTTGTGAAATCAATGTCATCATTGAAACTACTTTCCTTTTAAAATAATTCACAGTTACTAGTCTATTATTCAACATCTCCATTTGTGTACAATCTCCCACATACAATAAAATTTTGAACTTGAATTTCTTTAGATATATTTGTTGAACAAGGATTGAATTTCTTGTGTTTGAAATGTTTTTGTGAACAAGATTTCCCTAAACATGAATGCAGAGACCTGGGGTCTGTATACAAATTTAGATTTTGTAATTTTTTTTGCTATTTTTTTTTTTTTTTTTTCAATTTTAAACTCTTTAAATACAGGGTGGCCACTAGTAAAATCATGGAAAAGTCAGCGAATTTAAGTGAGTCTGGAAAAGTCAGCTAATTTTGACAAATTTTGTGGAAATTGGTCATGTTAATTGCTAAATTATTCGCTAATTTTGTGAAGGTTTTTGGGGGAAAAAACAGCATAAGTCAGGGAATTTGGAAAATTTCTGATGATGGTCACCCTGTAATATCTTCACTCTGCATCTAATTTTGACCATTTTTATAATTTAAAATATGCATCTAGAACTAACGGTTGCGGAAATAAAGGTCATTCAGATTTAATGTACACACCCTGTATGTACTAATATTTCTTTTTTAACTGTCATTAAAAAAAAGTTTCATATTATCATATTAAATATGCTAAAAAGTTAATAAACAATAACTTTTTAAAAAAAATTATAACATTTTAAGACTTTTTTAAAAATTAATTTTGACAATAAATAAATAATCTGAGCACTGTTTTTCACTTACCAGTAAAATATTATAATTTACATGTACATTAATTTATTCAAAAGGACTTGAAATTATATTTCCATAAACTTATACCTTTATTAAAAAATCCTATCTTAATTCGCAGAATATATTTCGGATGCTTCGCATCCATCTTCGTACCTCCCTTCACTTCATACCATTTTTCTATTATGTGTTACCAAATTGTTGGAATAAGACTATGCTCTCGGTCATTTACAGATTGGGTGCTAGTAATTATTTCAATTGCTTCACGTTTTAGTGCATAATGATGGTTATTATAAGGGGCTATTTTTTTTAGGGTTAAAAGTTGGTCCACTACTCATAATAAAATTAACTCTATTAACTTAAAAACTATTAACACTAAAAAAAATAGTCCCTTATAATAACCATCACTACGCACTAAAACGTGAAGCAGTTGAAATAATTGAACACCCAATCTGTAAATAACTGAGAGCGTAGTCTTATTTCAACAATTTGGCAACACATAATAGAAAAACGATATAAAGTGAAGAGAGCTACGAAGATGAAAAGAAAGCCAGACGAAGGGCAGTCACATCAACGCAATGAAGATGGATGTGAAGCATTCGAAATGTATCTGTGAATTAAAAAAGGATTTTTTAATAAGGTAGTTTATGGAAATTATAATTTACATTGAAAACACTAGGATATTTCAAAATAACCTCTGTAATGCACATTTCTGTTAATTACAAAATATGTTTCAATTATTTAGAAATAAGTTATACACTAGTAATGATTTATCTACTTTTAAGGCTAAAAAAGAAGGGAAATTATAATATCTGTTTGTATTAATTATATGTGTTATTATCTACAATTATTCTAAATAAGAATGAGATTTTTCAGTTTTTCAGCTGAAATCAGCTTTTATGTCAATTTAATTTTCTTTCTGTAATAATGTATATTTAACAAAGTTGGTACTTTCTAATGTGTATTTCAGTTAATCATCTAATCAAATAAGGTTTTACATATCCATGTCAATAACAAATAATAATAATAATAAATAATTATATTTTGCATTTATATGATGTGTATATATGTTTTATAATGATGCATTTGCCATCTGAATTCTGGTGTTTTGTGTTGTAATAAAATTACTTAAATATTGCAACTCTACTTAATTATAGTATGTCATATGTTATTCTGGTTGGTCCTCCAGGATCCTCTCTGATGTTCAGCATTTTATTTTCAATAGGGTTTCCTCTAATTTTTGTAAAACATATGCCTCCCCCCCCCCCTTTTTTTTTAACTAATTGTGGGACTTGAGCACTTTTCTGTGTTTTTGAGGCACCTTGCTCAAGATCTTAATTCCTTTTTGCTGTCCAGACTTGACTTAACAGTTCACCCAACAGATCTCCTATTGCACTTACAAGAGAACTTCTTTAAATGTTAGTCGTACTTTCAATCGACACTAGACTCATTTTATAGAGTTTCTGATGCTGATTAAAAATATGTAATCAGTTTTTTGCAAAACTTACTTTTCGAGAAACTATGACCACTTAAATGTTTCCAACTTGGCAAAAAATGAAAGTGACACACATTAATGATTTTAAACAATTAGAAAATATATTATGTGTGAGAATTTTCTCCCAAGGAGTAGAGAAGTTGCCAATTCATCAAATTTAAGAAGGTTGTAATTCCATTAAAATGATTTTTACAAAAAACTGATTACATATGTTCTTAATAAGAATTAAAAACTGTACAAAATACACTTAGTGTTGGTTCCAACTTACGACGAACCCTTAAAAATGTTTCTTTGTTAGGATTTCTCAAAGAGTTTGCTTTTTCTCCCCCCCCCCCTCCCCTCTCAACTCCTGGTGCTTTACTGTGAATAATTTCTGCTCATGTGGAGATCTAATCTGAGACAAAATTTTATCACTGGAGAAGCATTGGCCGCGACCAAATGCTGGTACTCAGAAACACATTGTCATGTCATGTGCCATTCTGATACAAAATAAATGCTCATAATTATAAGGCAAAAGTTATGCATGCTTCTCAAGTTATAAAAGTTTATTCATGTAGTAAAATATGTATTCAGGCTGCAGTACATATCTCAATATATTTCTGTTTTCAGGCATATGCAAATTTATTGAAAGGCAATATGGATGGATTAAAGAAAAAAGACAAAAAGAAAGGAACCACTGCATCAACTAAAGCAACTCAGTGATAATTGTATATACTGTTTATTTTTTACTATTTTCTAAAATAAAGTGTGTTTTTTAACTAATTGTAAATTTTTTCACCTCTTGAGCTTTTTTTCTTTTTTTATAAACTTTGGAATTTTTAAATTTGATCCATCAAATGGTATATGAATTTAAAATTATAAGGTAAGAGATGAAACTGTTTCCTTTAGTGGAAAATGTTGTGTTTATTTATTTTTATAATGCTTTAAAATTATCTCAAATCTCACAATTAGCCTTTTTAACAAAAAATTATGTTACAGTCGAACCCTTTTATAGCGAACCCAGTATATAACGAACTCACAGATATAATGAACGAAAATTTTGGTCCCACCGTTTTCCTATTCTATTTGATACACCCAGACACTCATACATACAGACGTCACGAAAAGTCGTGTAAAGTCCCTTATATCTCTAAAACGAGAGCTTGTGTTAAGACGACACTTGCAGGTGTACAACTAGACATGACAGTCACACGTATAAATTGGCAACATTCAGCGATCATTTGTTTTCGAGCAATGTGAAATAGAAAATCCATTTTGCAAATCAGGATTACTATACTTCCTTATACTTTATATAAGGAAGTAAAAAAAGGAGCTGCTATGTGTGATTGCACTTGCACGCTACCGGCTCAAATATGTGATTAATTCAAATTAATATTTAAATCTATATTAATAAAATCAGACTTTTGTCTGTAAATTTGTCAAAATCAAAAAAATTTCTGATATCTTCCCGTTTCACACCCAAAAATGATTTCAGAAATTTTTGCCTGTGTGTGTGTCATCGTGTCTGAATTTCGCTATTTTTGTCTGGGTATCACTCGAGAACAGCTTGACGGAATTCAACTGTGCTTGGCAGGAATTTAGGTCTTTACCCAACTTAAAATTATATCTATCAACTTTTTGGAAATTCCCCCTCCCGTTTCTTCCTGGGGGAGCAAAAGACAAAAACACATTTGTCCGGGTATCACTTGAGAACGGACAGACAGAATTCAACTGTGCTTGGCAGGAATTTAGGTCTTTTCCCAACTTAAAATTATATCAATCAACTTTTCGGAAATTCCCCTCCCTCGTTCTCCCCTGGGGGGCAAAAGACAAAAACACATTTGTACAAATAAAACATTATCTGCGATTTAGGAATTTTCGATTTTTAAGAGAAAGAAGTGGGAAAATTGATTTTTGGCAGGAAATTTCGAAAATTCCTGATTTCAGTAGAACTCTACCAAAAATGGAACAAAGATGTTGAAAAAACGCTATGCGATTTTCTTAAAATATTTCTTAAAACACATTTTTAGTTTTTTGTGGTTTGCTTTTTTTTTTTTTGTGTGTGTGTGTGTGTGTGGGTGGGGGGGGGGCAAAATCGGGACACCCCTTTTAGCGCTAAATTTGTCCTGAGAAATCTGTGGGAGCTGCAAGCATGAATTTTGGTGCTTGGAATAAGTATCTGACATCTAAAGTAACAAGATTTATCAAAATTACCCCTGTTCCCCCCTTAGGGAGGACAGAAGGCAAAAACAACTTTGTAAGCATAACTCGGCTCCAAATTACTTCACAGTGAAGAAATTGCACATAGGGAGACAATATGAGTAAAAATAATTAGGGGTGAGAATCGATTAAGAGTTTTAACTGGGTTAATCATAGTTCATTGATCGATTAAAATCGGTTTTCATTTTCCTTTATATAATTTTATTTCAATGATGAATAAAACTCTCATATTGTGTGTGTGTGTGTATTATTCATAAGTTTGACTGAATTTTTTTTTTTTTTTTTTTTTTTTTTTTTTTTTTCAAAAATTTTTGTCTAATCAATTATATCTGATTCATAACTGAAATTTAAATTAATTTTCAGAGTAATAATTGGTGACTTTAAGTTTTAATTTTATATAAATATTTTCACTTATTTATTTTTTATTTTATTTTTATTTATTTATTTTATTTTATTTTATTTTTTTATAAAATAATTTTTCGATTCATTTTGAAAGAAACATTAAATGAATTTACACATTTTAGTTTTATATCTACAGGCCTTGTCCATCTCGCTTGTCACTATTTTTAAATGAATTCTCAAAATTCTATATCATTATCATAAAAATCTCAAATTCTTATATTTTAGCTCTTCTTTGACACTTCGGACTAGAACACAGAATGTTATTTTCTCTTTCTTCTTCAATAGTTACTATCAGCAATTGTGAACAGACAATAAACGCTTGAAGATACTGTGAAACTCTGTTGACATTTCCACCATCAGAGGGATAGTGGAAATCTCAATCCCCCCCCCTTTTTTTTTTTTTTAATATTTAGCATTTCCATTTTTTGAAAGCTTCTTGTTTCTGAGAATACTATTACCCTAGCCAACACTTTTTGTAAATGGCTACAGACAGGTGGTGTTGCTCCAGCAAGCATGCACATGAAGCGGTATTTTGTTTGATAACTGTCCTCCCCCTTTTCTCTATCAACAAAAGTGCAACAACTTCTTTTGAGAGGTTTTTTTTTTTTTTTTTGCTTTTTCATTATTTTATGGATGTTTCTTAGAATGTTTGTTAGCAAAACATGTGAAAAAATATTTTGTAGGCAGAACAACATTTTTACTTTAATTCATAGTTTGAAAATTTTAATCGGATTTTGAAAATTTTTAATCGAATTAATTGATTCGATTAACTCGATTTAAAAAAATTGATCAGGATTAAGCATTGATCGATTAACCGAACCGATTAATTGATTAGTAGGCACAGCCCTACAAATAATACAATATCTGCAATTTAGGAATTTTCAATTTTTAAGGAGAGGAATTGGGAAAATTGATTTTTGGCAGGAAATTTCGCAATTCCAGATTTTTGAGTAGAACTCTACCAAAAATGGAACAAAGCTGCTGAAAAAAAGCTATGCATCTTAGTCAGGATATTTCCAAAAGATGTTTTTGATCTTTGGGAGGGGGGGGGGGAATGTGTTATAAATGGCAAATTCGAGACACCCTTTTTAGCGCTAAATTTGTCCTGGGAAATTTATGAGAGCTGCGTTCACAAAGTTTGGTGCTTGGATTGTTTATATGCATTCAGTACCTAAAGGAGCGGGATTTATCGAAATACCCCCTTCCCCCAGGGGGACAGGAAGCAAAAAAACGCTTGTAAGCATAACTCAGCCCTAAATTACTTCACGGTGAAGAAATTGCACATGATGAGACTAGACTTGAGTACAAATAGAACATTATGTACAATTTCGGAATTCTTGATTCTTAAAGGAGAGAGGGGGAAAATAGTTTTTTGGGGGGGAAATTTCCGAAATTCCAGATTTTTTAGCAGAGCTCTACTAAAGATTTACAAAGGTATTGGAAAATAGCCATGTGTCTTCTTTAGAATATTTCCAAAAACACATTTTTTTTTTTTTTTTTTTTGGGGGGGGGGGGGGTTACGAAGTAGAAAATTCAATCCTTTTAGCGCTAAATTTGTCTTGGGAAATCCATGGGATATGTGATCACAAAATTTGATACGCAAATTGTTTATATGCATCCGACACTTATTGCAATAGGATTTTACAAAATTCGCCCCCCTACCACCTTGGGGTCGGGGGACACAATAAACAAGTTTAAAAACACATTATCCTGTTTGAATTTGCCTTACATTTTCTTAGGATGATGAATTTTGGTGCGTGGATGTTGATTAGGTGTACACATTATGTACTTTGGTGAGATTTCGCAAAACTTCTAACTTAACCAAACGCTGGGGAAGGGGAAGTAAGAAGCAGGTAAGTTTCCGCCGAAGGCAGTATTGATCCAGACTCTTCACGTTGCAAGCGGGAATAACCTCTATGGAACACAGAGGAAACTTTAACTTAGGTTATTAATAATGATTTGGAATTTTGACAACTCATTTAAGTATAGTGCTCAGCGAAGCAAGCAAAGCTGCTAGTAAATAAATGAAAATTCAAATGTTAATGGAAAATATATATATTCACAAAAACATTATTTGTCTAAAATCCTTTTGAAAAGCGTTCATAGCATATTGTATTACGGGGCATATTGTCGTGAAATTGCTGTCATTTTATGTTCGACAGGATACATTAAATAAAATATATGCAATACTATGACCATAAATACTATACATAGTACGTAAAATGTTGTTTATGTATAATTGTGATTTAAATATAAAAGTCTACTTCGATATTTTTCGATACTGCACGTTTTAAAACTGTCATCCAAAGAGCACACAAACTGAAGTACACAGGTAAGGTGTTGCTGCAGACACTAGAGACAACGACTCAAAATATTATGAGAAAGAAGTCACTGCTGAAGCAGCGAGGACCCAAAGCGAAGTTTTTGAATGACTTCAGTGTATTTTCTTTTATATCTCTGTTTTTAAAACGGTATAAAAAGTCTCTTTTTTTTTATCATTTAAATTTAGTGACCAGCGAAGCGGGCAAAGCCTGCTACTAAAATATAAGCAATTAAATAACAGTAAAACTCAATTGAATAATGGGATATAAACAGAATTTTATGCCCCCTATCAAGCACCATCTACTGACTTTTTTTTTTTTCTTGTACTGTTGCCAAGTTTTCAAGCCACTCTGAAGGCATCTACTAAAGGAGGCTATGGTTAGGCTCAAATGTTTCAAGAGAATTTTAACTCACTTCCTATCATCGGACAGAGCTGAAACTGTTTACTTATAACAGGATCTTGGAGGCTATGGGCTTCTAATTCCAGTTAAAAATATTATTTCGAAATTTAACCAACTCTCTATCATCCGACTGATCTGAAATTTTGCATACATGTATAACTCTGACATTACATGTTCTAGCAGAAACAGACTTCGGGGGGGGGGGGGGGGGGGGGTCTGGTCCCCAACTCCAGTTAAAAACTTGTTTTTCGAATTTTAACTCACTTCATGCAATCTGATTAAGCTGAAATACCGTATCCGTGCATAACTCTGATGACAAAACATGTTCCTTAGTGGGAGATGAGCATAGGCCCACAACTCCATTAAAAATTTGATTTTGAGAGTAATTGATATATAAATAATAAGTATTTTCTCGCCAAAGTCACCAAACAATAGCCAAGGGACGATTAACTTGCCAAATTCATCGTCAGGGCAATTATCTGTCCTGTTGAAGCTTTTTAACGGGTTTTTAAAAGAAAATCTGTTATTTTATTCCCAAATCAATGCAGAAATTTAACCCCTTACGTGCCAACGAATAATTACAACATTTGTTTCTCAATGCCTGCTCAGATGCGCGTAATTATGCGTTCACTGCTCTAAAAACATTCTCTTTCTGATTCCTCCCATTCCCCACCTTCTCTGAAATAAGTAAGTCCTTCGAAAACACTGTGATAGCCGATTTGGCTATTTTAACATTGCAGAGCATCTTAATATGCACAATCAAAATTTAACTGTAAAGTGCATTAAGCAGTCTCAAATGTATAAGTGTATATCTAGAGAAATGCAACTCAAATAATGAGGACAAGTTTTAAGAAACAAACAAAATTTATTAAATTCGAAAAGCTTTACAAATGTAAAAGTGATTTTCAACAATAATATATTAATCATTAGCTTCAACAAATAACATTAGTATATTATAATCCAAGGCAACTAACATATTCAACAATGAGGATTAACAAATGTTGACCAGCTACTTTGTAAAACAAACTTAAAAAAAACTTCAACATTCATAAAAACTATTATTAATCTCAACATAAACTTTAGACAACTTTAACTAAAATCAACAATTTAAAACAACTTTTAAAAACAAAAATCTATCTGTAGTTTTAACTATAGTATACTCTGTCCAACTTTAACAAAACTCAACAGAAAACTTCAACGGTAATAAACTTTTAATTAATTGAACGAAAACAGAATTCAAACTTAACTTCATCATTAAAGAAAATCAACCACGATATATATATTCATAAAACTTAACATACCATAAAGCTAAAAAATAAACGATGTCAACCGAGGTTGACAAACAACAGTCACAAAAAAACACGATGACATTAGCCCAGTGTCTAACGAACTACATGCAACTCAACATGCCATGGAAGCCAACGAGATACTAAACATCTCTTGGAAAAACATTTCTGCAAGAAAACTTAACAAGAATAAAACAACTTACGACCTTTTAAATTAAACTTGCAACTGCCGGAAGACTCTGCCCGAAGCCACGATGACAGGAATAAACAAATTTTGAATAAATTTCATTTAACTTATTATCGTTATTGGTTAGACTTAAACACTTTATATGAAATATATATAATTAACACACAATAAACATTTAGATGAAATATATAGAATGATATAGATGAACACATTAAACATACACATGCGTACATGAGCGTCCATGCTTCACCATTCACACCAAATCATATAAAAATGTACGAATACAAAACACCACATTGACAATGAGAAATAGAGAAAAAAAAACCCAAAGGGAAAAAAAATATGGTTTTGATAGGATCCATAAACCCTAAATCCTATATTCGAGAAACAATTCTCAAAAAACACATGGATTTTGATAGGATCCATAAACCCAAAATTTAAACCTATGAATAATGTATTCAAAAGGAAAAATTTAAATTCAATTTCAATACATTTTAAACCTGACTTTTAATTTTAATAAGCTCTCAAAAATACTTTATCAATAAATTTATTCAAATTAAATTTTGTAATGGACTTCGTAAATGGATCGGCAAAGTTTGATTGACAAGAAACATATTTAAGATTAACAACCCCTCAAACAGCCACTCGTATATGAAAAACAATTTTACGTTAATATGTTTAGAACGATTATTTTCAATAGGTGACTTTGTGAAGTTAATAGCTGGCTGATTATCTGCTAGGAGAAGTGGAGGAGTATGTGAACCAGGAATTATACCAAACTTATAACAATCCTCTAATATGTGGTGGTCCAACCACATCAATTCCTTAACACATTCACACATAGCCACAAACTCACTCTCCATGGTGGAAAGGCTTACTCCACTTTCTTTGAATGTCCTCCAAGAAATAGGACTTTCATCAATAAAAACAATTTGTCCTCCCATTGACACGTAATCATCCCGGTTCATGGCGAAGTCGGCATCTGACTAAGCTATTAAATTAGAATTATGACATTTTAAGTTAAGTTTATACTACTTGGTATATGACACATATCCTAGCAGTTTTATTAAACCAATCCAGTGGGGTAGACCTGGGTTACTTTGAAACTGACTAAAAGTATTGACAGCATAAGCTATATCCGGGCGAGTCCTATTCGAAATAAATGACAAGCATCCTAAAACACTCCTATAAGGAAATTTAGTCATCTCATCAGTTTCTTGCTGGTTTGTTGGACAGTCTTTCTTAGAATATTTAATCCCTTTAACTATTGGGAGGGAAGACACAGGAATATGGAATGAATTGAATCTCTCACAAACTTCGTTAATATATGACAATTGATATATATTATTTAATGATGTCATGCATTTCTGCAGAAGAAGTCATAGTTTAGGAAACCTTGCATTATATCATGTAAGTTTATCAAATTGTAAAATGTACTTTATTTTTCTTATTCAGTTTTCATAGAAATGAAATTGTTTTTATTTAATATTTTTCATTTTTATATACTTACAGAAAAAAAGGAAGGAAAAAAAAAATCTAAACTGCATAACTTGTTTCTTTTTGGTGTTAATAAAGATTTAATATATATATATTAAAGGATGTTATTATTATTGTAATTTAAAGAACTGATACATTTTTTTTTTTTTTTCAATTTGTATATTTCTTTCTTCTGTTTTGTTTGAAGAATGCTGGCTGGCCAGTGTAACCTTAATATATTAGTTTAATTTTACATTCTATTTGAATGTACATACAAATATTAACTGTACGTCACCGTTATCATATGAAAACTCAACCCCCAAAAGTTTTTGAGTTTGTCCCAAAATTTTTAAATCAAACTTGCCTTCCAAACGTTTAATTATATCGTCTATTTGAACCTGCCTTTTACCAAAAATTACAATGTCGTCAACATAGACCATCAAAACAATAAAATCTTTAAATTTGTGTGTGCAATTGCACCAATTAAAATTTTCAAAACCTAGGTCCAACAACACACGATCTAATTCATAATACCACAAGCGTCCGCTTTGGTGCAAACTATACAGTGCTCAGTCAACTTTGCATACAAGATGCTCCTTGCCCTGAACAACATACCCAGGAGGTTGGTTCATATATATTTCCTCATCTAATGGAGCATATAAATAGGCACATTTAACGTCGCATTGGGTATTAAACCATTTTAAATTTGACACTAAAAGTGAAAAAAAAAAACGGACTACTGAAAAATTTACCACAGGAGAGAAGGTTTCATCGTATTTGTTGCCTTTAATTTGACGGAAACCTTGTGCTACATGTCTAGCCTTCAAGCGTGCGATGTTCCCATGCTCATCCTTTTTTAAGGCATAGACCCAACGATTTCCCAAAGGAACTTTACCTTTCAGCAATTCAACTAAGTGCCAAACCTTGCGCTCTTCCATACTATTCATCTCCTCGTCCATAGCAAGTTTCCATTCAGCCTATTTTTGAGATTTCACTGCCTGATTAAACGTTCTCGGAATTGACAAGTCTAGTCATTTTGTTTTACGCCTGCGTTTTCTTTTAAACTTGGTCAATTGAGATGACGGTACAACAGCTTGATTCACCAACCCCTCAAACAAATTTGCCCCAGAAAAATCAAACAAGTCAGGGTTAAACAACACATTTTTACCTAAACAAAACTTTTGGACATCATTAAGAGATTTTAATCTTGTGTTAGAACCATCAGGATAATAATATATATCCACACGCTTTCCAGTGCGTATAGGGACAGCTTTACGTCACCACACGAGTTCAGATTGGGTATCAGCAAGGGGATCAACAGGTTCAACATCACCATCCAGAATATCCTCGTCAACCTTTTCGGGCTCGCTCTGCACGATGATGTTAACAGGATCGGCTTTAGCATGATCAACTGGACCATCAGTGAGCAAGTCCAAATTGGAAGATGAGGTGCCCAGTACAGCTCCTCTGTCACAACCATACCATTTATCACCAAAAGACACATTTAAGGTTTTGATGATTTTGTCCTCCCCCTGTAACCACACTCGGTAGCCTGTCGTTCTAAGAGCATATCCTACTAACACACCCTTCTGGGACTTTGGCGAAAGCTTATGTTGATGTTTCTGCTTTGGGACACCAGCATACACAACAAGGCCAAAAGGTTTCAAGTGTTGAACTGATGGTATATGTCCAAAATACAGCTCAAAAGGGGTTTTCTTTTCTCCATGGTGAATCACTCTGTTCCACGTGTACGCAAAATAAAGAACTGCTTCAGACCAAAAACGGATATGTAAACCACTATCTACCAACATTGCTCTCACACAATTTAAAGCCGCTTGGTTAAGCTGTTCGCAAACACCGTTTTGTTCTGGAGAATACATGTTCGTCAATCCATGAAGAACACCATTCAAATCACAAAAACTTTTAAAATCACTGTTCACAAACTCGGTACCGTTGTCATTTCGGATGAACTTTAACTTTTTACTTAATAACCTTTCAGCACGAGCAGTGTGGCGAACAAAAACTGTGAAAACTTGTGATTTATCATTTAAAGGATAGATAGCAGTTCTTTTAGAGAACATATCCACAATTGATAAAAAAATAATTTCCCCCCCTAAAACCATTAATTTAGATAGGTCCCCAAATATCCATAAAAACTCTTTCTAATGGACCATCACATTTAGTACCATTAAATGACTTAAATTGAATTCTTTTCTGCTTTCCTAAGCTACATGGTTCACATAAAAACGCTGAAAACTTTAACTTAGGCAGGCCTTTTACACTGTTACATTTGCTAGTATGAATGAGCAAATCTGGGCTTATATGGCCAAAACGTGCATGCCATGCTTCAATACCATTAAAGTTTATGTTATATGCATTAGCAACATTTGTAACAGGCCCTTCATTTTTAGGATAAACATTATAAACACCATTGTTTAGTTTAGCAGAAAAGATTATTTTATTATCTTTGCCGATCACATCAATTTTACCACCTTTACCAGAAAAACTAGCCCCATTTAAGTCCATTACAGGTCCCGAAATTAAATTCTTCCGAAGTTTAGAAGAATAAAGAACATTTTTCAAAATATATCAATTACCATGATCAAAACTTAAATTTACAGTGCCTTCCCCTTCAATGGGGAAACTAACACCATCAACTGTAACATAAAAATCTTCACCCTCTATGGAGGTAAAATCTGAAAATACTCAATATTTTTACAAAAGTGGTGAGTCGCTGCTGTGTCAAATGCCCAACAGCTGTCATCATCCACATTGCTAAAATTTGCCTGAGCAATAAAATAATTTTTAGAAGAAATGTTGCGGCCGATAACTTTAGTTTTATTTTTAGTTATAGATGAAAAGGCTTATTTCTGGAGGCATTTTGAGACGATGTATTAAAGTCATTTACAGTCTGTTTAGGTAAGGAACGCAACAATTCTTTCTTATGTGACCTTGATGTCCACACCGATAACATTTCACATTGGAAAAACTTTTAGGACTTTTAGCATTATAACTTGTATTTTGGATCTCATTTCGATGACTAGACCAAAAGAGTCTAGACCTTAGAGTTTTCCAACTCAAGACGTGATTCTTCTGCAGTCATTTCAGTGACAATCTTTTTAAATTCGAAACCCTCATGCCATCCCAATATATACTGGACCACTGATTCAAATTTACGAGACAAATTCTGTAAAGTAAAAATTGGTAACAAATATAAGTGTCATCCATTGGGTGGCCCATTTGCTTGAGTTCCTCAGCAATTTTAGATAACCTCTGTGCATAAATATTTATCGATTCACCTGACTTCATCCTTCAATTAAACAAGTCATTGAGTAGACGCATATGGTGAGCATGTGAATCTTTGACAAAATTTTCCTTTAATATTTTCCATGCATCTACAGGACACGTACAGTTATCTATTAACCCACGATACTCAGAAGTAATATTTAAATATATCGTGGATAAGGCTAGGCGAGATCGACTTTTAAAATCATTTATGCTTCCTTTACTAGCAACTCCTCCTTTTTCATCGGGCTCCGGCAGAGTCTCCGTTCCTGCAATAGTATCCCAAGCATTTTTCTCAATTAGAACAAACCTTATATCCTTTACCCAAGTTCCATAATTATGAGTGCTCAGTTTCTCAATTCCAGGTAAAACGTTAACAGCCACCTTAAACAAACCTCACAACCAAAGTAGCACCATTAAAAAACAATACATGAGCTACTTTTTAGCAAAAGCCGATAACCTCTATGATAGCCGATTTGGCTATTTTAACATTGTTGAGTATCTTAATATGCACAATGAAAATTTAACTGTAAAATGCATTAACCCTTTGTGGCGCAAGACAATTCGGATCATTTAAATTATACTGCCACCGGAATTCATGAACCAAATTAAACTAAAAGAAATTTTAAATTTTATGGTTAAAAAAACCGGCCTATTCTAATATGTTATAAACGCAAGTTTTGCTAAAAAATTTCCGGGATGAATTTTTGCTGCTGGATCTTAAATTTTGCATCCTCGCAGCGAGGACAGCGCGCGTTAAGGGGTTAAGCAGTCTCACTCAAATGTATAAGTGTAAATCTAGAGAAATGCAACTCAAATAATGAGGGAGGACAAGTTTTAAGAAACAAACAAAATTTATTAAATTGAAAAGCTTAACAAATGTAAAAATGATTTTCAACAACAATATATTAATCATTAGCTTCAACAAACAACATTAGTATGTTATAATCCAAGGCAACTAACATATTCAACAATGAGGCTTAACAAATGTTGACCAGCAACTTTGTATCAACAGAAACTTCAAAAAAAAAACTTCAACATTCATAAAAACTATTATTAATCTCAACCAAAATATACTTTAGACAACTTTAACTAAAATCAACAATTTAAAACAACTTTTAAAAACATAAATCTATCTGTAGTTTTAACTATAGTAAACTGTCCAACTTTAACAAAACTCAACAGAAAATTTCAACGGTAATAAACTTTTAATTAATTGAACGAATACAGAATTCAAACTTAACTTCATCATTAAAAAAATCAACCACGATATATATATTCATAAAACTTAACATACCATAAAGCCAAAAAATAAACGATGTCAACCGAGGTTGACAAACAACAGAGTCACAAAAAAACACGACGACGTTAGCCCAGTGTCCAACGAACTACATGCGATTTAACATGCCATGGAAGCCAACGAGATACTAAACATAAAATACTAAATGGTTCATATAAAAAAAAAAATTCTAGTACATTACGACTATGAGTGAAATTTTTGATGGGTATACAGTTTAACATCTATAAGCTGCACTTACATTTATGCATGAAAGCATGTTTTGTGTCGAATCAGCTATAAAAAAAAATTTCATAATTTGTTTACAGGGCTATTCAAAAGATTTAAAATATAATGGGACTGCATTAGGAAATTCCTAGAAATGCATTTCAGGTTGTGCTGTGTGCGATTAATGTAGGACTATATTTAAGTGCACAATGTGGTGTGTACATATTTCATAGATGACATGCTGGTCTACCAATGATTAAGCAAAAGCATTATTTTCTATTGAATGTATTTAGTGGAATTTCTTTACTCTACTTTACCATGTCAAAGAAACTGCTTAGGAATGAAAATTAATTTATCATACAATGTTTGATCCTGTATGTCGTGATCTTGTATCAGCGTAACTTAAAATAACTTAAGAGTCTTGAATTCTAATATAAATGTATTTACTATTTTCAAACGAAGGTTGAGGGGAGACTCCTTAATCTGCAATGTATCTTTAAAATATTGAAATGCAGAGTAAGAGAAACTCGTGTGACTGCCACATTATATTATTAAGAATTATTAAATTTTTAACACCAGACTGTATTTCTAATTATAGAACTTTATTATGTAAAAAAGTTCAATTTCAGTAATAAAATCACATTCATCATTTGTCAAAATTTTATTTTATTTTTACCATATACAATTCACATTTATCAAATAAACTAGTATGTTGTGGCCACAACAAAAAATTCTTCATTTTCCTATACAAATTCACACAGTACAAATTGTTTATTAAAATTACTTTTTATGATAAATGCAGACGATATTACAAAAAATTATTCAACGAACAAAGAAAATAAATTTTATGCAATCCGCGTTTGTAATGATCGATAGATGGCGCTTTTTCAGCTCTTGTTGTTAGTAAATATTACAGCCACGTGTATCTATTTTTGTTCTTTTTGTTATTCTACTTAATATTCGTACTATAATTTCTCCGCCATTACATCATGGAAAATTGATTGCGTTTGGAAAAAAATATTTCAGTTTATTCAAAGTTCGATCAGAAGAAGATATTTAACTGAAGCTGAACAAATATTAGTTTCAAATCATCTGATTAATTCTTTACTTCCATTAGCCGAAGCAACTGAAATTTTAAATTTGTCATTTGGAAATAAATGGAAGCTTAATTCTGGATTTCTTGGTCCTTTGGAGTTACACTGGAGCACACAACAGTATGTGTTATCTTTTTTACCGGATTTATTCATTTTTATTCAATAAATATATGTGAAACTAAACATCGGCTAGCAATGGCGGCTTGATGGAATTCGAATTAAAGCATGCTTATTGTAATTTCCCCTTAGCCACCAGAGGGCGAGCATTTCATTACAATCGCGGATTCAAAAAATATCTCAGGAAAAACTTTTTTTTTCCCTAAACCGTTTTTATTTTCTCTTACCCATAGGATCAAATTTTCGAACGTGAGTTTTTGTTATATTTACATGTTCTGAGGTCCTCTGAATATGAAAATCATGTTTTTAGCAAATGGTCTGTGTGTCTGTTACCAGCATATCTCAAGAACAAATAGTAGCAGAAATTCCAAACTCGGTATTCTAAATGTGTATCATATAGGGATGCTACAGTAAGCTTTTCGTTGAGATGAAGCAAATGGTTCGTGTACAGGGTCACTCAAAAGTATTCAAATACATTACGTTTATGGGGAAAATTGCAGCTAAGTAGAGTTTAACATCTATAGACTGCACTAAACCAAATGAAACGAATATATATTTTTTGCAATCGAGATAGTCAACTGGGAAAAAAAAAAAAAATTGTGTATGTAAGTCCCCCCTCGAGGGGAGTAAATTTTCATAATGGGTATCTTTCAAAAGAGCTCGCCAATACCTTTAAAACGAATGATTGAACCATCGATCTGCGATAATTTAAAATAAAGTTATCGTTTATTTGTTTTCACTTTTAACAAAAAAAAAATATATATATATTTTTTTTATTATTATTATGTAATATTGAGAATAAATTGAACTTTTTTTTGGATATTTAGTGTTATACTACTTCTCTGATATGGAAATCGTCTCCATTATCATAAAAGATAATTTGTTTAAATAATAATTTTAATAAATTATTTTTTTTAACAGAATTTTTTTTTAATAACTGAATTAAATTCTATATAAATGTAGGTACATTAATGAAACGGGGGGTTGAGGGGAGCGGTAGCCCCCCCTCACATAGAACTAATTATCATATAAAACTCTTCCGAAGCCTAATTTGAATTGTTTAACATAGGTTTACATAACAGTACTCGTTATCGTACCTCTTATTCTCCAACCTGTATTTATAGTTTTAAATTTCAGGGTAAGAGAAAGTCGTGAGAGTGACACACCAGATTATTTGTATTAAAAATGGAAAAAGACATAACTTTGTTTAAAATTATCACAGATCTGTGGTTCAACCATTCGTTTTAAAGGTATTGGTGAGTTCTTTTGAATGCTATACATATTGAAAATTTGCACCCTTAGAGGTGGGGGGTGGGGGTTCCTACATGCAGATGATTTTTCTCCTAGTTCATTACTACTAGGGTAAGGGCACCAGTGATTGACACTTTTAGAGCAATATCTGGTGTTTTTAATGTTCTAGTCATCAGAATATATTTTTAGAAATCTTTCATTACATTAAAAGTACATATGGCATAAAAGACATTCAAAACCACATATATGTTAAAATATATACATTTGATAACCATTATATTTTTTTATGAATTATTATTTGACACACACTCAATGTTTCAGTAATTGACACTGGGAGTTTTTAATTTTACTAGTAGTTGGCACCTTTTGTTCCAGTGTTTGACATTGACACTGCTATAGTTATTCATTTTACCAGTTATTAGCACCCTATGCTACAGTGTTTGACATAAAATGTTAAAAATTCTTATATGTAAAATATATGATTTTATTATTTATTTCGGGATATATGTCAATTACTGGAGCATGCCAATCACTGGAGCACCTACCCTACTAGCAATAATTCCTATTAATTTTAAAATCATTCGTTAAAAATAACTTTCATCATGTATATTTACACGAAATTTTGTCCTGTACTGCCACGTTAAATTTGTTAAAAATAAATTTGATGGCATTGCAATTTGTTGAGCAATTGATCCCATTATGGATTCAGCACCAGTTTAGGTAAAGCTCGTATTAAATATCAAGTTTGGTTAAATTCCTTTTATTGGTTTTGGAGTTACAGAGTCCACAAAATTTATACTCACTCACTAACATATATAGATGCAGACAGATTGTCAGACATTTTCTAAAAATAATTAAATCATGTTCTGAACATTTCAAAACGTGTAAAACAATCGAAAAATTTCACAAATCCAAAATTTCATTCTTATATACAGTCGGTAACAAAAGTCTCCGAACAGGATTCGATAAGGATTTATTTAACAAAACTGTATTAAGCGTACTTTTTTTAATACAGGAATTCTTGCTAGTGTTCGGAGACTTTTGTTACCGACTGTATATAGAAGAAAGTAAAATTAACATAAGATTTATTTGGCTTTTTACTTTTACATTTATAATTTATTTTATATATTTTTAGATTATAATGTGAAAATTTTCAAAGTATAGTTAGTTTGTGGTAAAATGCACAAGATGCCATAAAGATCACCATCATCCGAAGGTGTATGATGTAGGCGTATTAGGATCCAAGACAGGGAGTAACCTCCGAGGGGGAATTCTCACGGAACCCTAGCGCGTATTTACGCAAGTTTCGAAAAAAAAAAAAAAAAAACATGGAAAACTCTAAAGGGCTAAGTCAGTGAGCGCTGTATGTGATTGAATTCAACACGTCACGTCTACCAGTTTTGAGAGCAGAATCTCTCAGCCACTGGTGGGGCTCACCATTATCCGAAAAAAACTTATTAATATGAAATTATTCTAATAAAAGCAAATTAAAAAATATACTACTTTACATTTTAAAATAATGTAGTCTTTGATGCTATATTTTATAACTTAACTAGCAGACCCGGCCACGCGTTGCCGTGACTAAGTTATACGTTGAATTATATGGCAGTAAACTATTTAATACTGTCAAATTATTTTTTACGAATAAAGACGAAAACGTTGTAGCCGATGTAAAAACCCACAGGATTGAGAATTGAACCTTAGGTCAAAATTTGGAAACGATTAATAAAAATTTTCGTAGTGTTGATATTAAGTACAAATTAATTTTATTGTAGGGTCCTATAAGTTTTAATGGAGAAGCGGTATATATTATTTCTAATGCTACTTAGGATAAAGTTGCTAAAATGACTAATATATAAATTAAATTCTATTAAAATTCTATTAAAATAAAAGTATAAAAGAAGCAGACGATTTTAAAAATCAATTTTTATGGATGAATGAAATATAATATGTCTAAAGCTATTTTGGATTAAAATGCTAAAAAGACTAATATGTAATTTTATTTTTATTAAAATTCTATTAAAATAAAAGTACAAAAGAAGCAGACGATTTTAAAATCAATTTTTATGGAAGAGTGAAATATAATATATGCTATAATGGATAATTTTACTATAAAAATGACCTCATCATTTTAAATATTTTAAAGAAAGCAACATCTGTAGTTATAAAAAGGAAAACAATATGGCTAAACCAGAAAAATAAGTAAATTTGATAAATATTTTAAAACTTTAAAATAGGACATCTTATGAAATATTGGACATTTAAAGTAAATACATGTATCATTTTAAATAGAAAAAAGATTTTGGAAAAGTTTAGTGTATTTTAACGAAGTGATGAGAAGGTTTTGAGTATGTTAAATTTTTTATAGTAAATTCAAGTTAATAAAGATTGGAAACATTGAGGATTAAGATAAGAATAATTATAAGATTAAAAAAGAAAAAAAACTTTTTATGTACCATGCTTTTAAATTTTAATATACTAATAATATACTAATTAAAAGGAAAATGATAAATATTCTATCATAGTTTGAAGTCAAATTTGTTTTCAAATGTCTAAATAAAATATCTGATGTAAGATACTAATATGTTGCAGCGGAATAGATTTCATTTCTGTCATCCTTGGCGAAAAAAAAAAAAGAATATCGCCAAATTATCTGGCGAAAATATTTAATTCCTTTCAAAAATCATGGTTATTTCAACAACTTATATCAAAAGAGTAATGAATAATATGAAACAATATTTCGTAAAATACATTAATCATTATATCGTCATACATACGTACAATGAATAATACATATTACATTTCGTACAATACATGCATATGGCATGTATATTTTCGTGTTACGCTTTTGATAGCCAAATAAAAAAGAAAAAAAAAAAAAGCCAAGGGCGACAGAGTTTTGAAATTTAAAATTAAAATTTTGTCAATTTGACAGCAAAATAACTCAATCTAACGCACGCGATAACTAATACATATCTATACCCAAATATAAAGATTAAAATCGGGAAATAAATTTCCTTGATTTTTACTAATTTTTTACAAAAAATCCAATGGGCAATTAACATAGGAAATCTTTTTCTTGGCTGCACAGACGGTCAGAGAGTCACACTTCGCTTGCGTGTAGAACTCATAGATATAGTATAGCATGTATAGAATAGAGTGATCATTGGGGAGAAAAAAGTTATTCATTTTCACTTGGTTAAAGACGACGTTTTTACCAAAATATGGCCGTCTTTCACCGAGTGAATACACACGGGAATACATACTAATATTTTAGCAAATAAAATTTATAAATAATTTATTTGCTAAAGGTGAATGAAAAACTCCAGATACAGTTTCAAATTCATACTTTCCTTTTCTTTTTTCTTTTCTTTCTTTTTTTTTTTTTTTAATACCACTTAATGGCTGTT